>CM045990.1:86638372-88134078 GCA_025175895.1 Wurfbainia villosa
TATCAAAAATCTGATTTTGTTCCAATTTCTGAAGCTGAAACGAATTGCACATGCTCTGCTTGCAGAATTGTGTTGGCGCTGTTGACAAGGCAAAGGTCGTACGGGAACATGTCGTAGTCGCACACCATCTTGTATTACTCTCAGCGGGCCTCCAAAGGCGGGCTTTTGATTGCCGAGGCAACTAGAGTTTCCGACACTGCGCAAGGGTAGGATGAGCTATTGCCCCAATATAATTTATTTCAGATGTTGCTGTAATCAATGTTTAAGGGTTTTTCCTAATTGTGTTTGCTCATCGAATCTGGTTGGGTAAGGTATAAAGACATTCCTGGCATTTGGACCAAAGAACAGGTGGAAGCTTGGACGCCCATTGTGGATGCAGTTCACGAAAAGGGTGGCATCTTCTTTTGCCGATTAACACCGAAGGGTTTCCAACACTGGTATTTCTCTCAAATCATGCCTTAACCCAATTTATTTCAGATGTTGCTGTAATCAATCTTGATTCATATATCATTATGCTCCTCTTGCAGATTTTCGACCCAATGGCCAAGTCCAATTTCATGTACTGACAAGCTATTGATTCCTAAACTACGAACCAATGACTTTGATGAAATGCATTTTTCTGTCCTCCGGAGATTGGAGACAGAAGAAATTCCTTTGGTTGTCAATGATTTTAGACTCGCTGCTAGAAATGCAATTAAAGCCGGTAAGACTACCTACCTTCTTTATTCATTTTCTTATTCCAAATAAGAAACTAAAGCTATTACAGATTTGTACCTTGCCACTCATACTATCACAGTTATCAAATGTCTCAGTCACATGCTCTGAGAGTTTCACATATCTTCTTTTCTGCTAAGTTTGATCTTCCAATATGTAATACATAAGGATAATATGGTTCATCTTATTGGTTCATGGTGCATTGATCAAGCTTAATGAGCCTCAAACTAGAGTAAATTCCTTCACTATTTGGACAGAATAATTTGTTTGTTCATGATGATAAAAAATGAAGCTTATGGCTTATATACTTGCAAAGTTCAATCCCACAAATGTTCCTTTACAGTTATATCAAATACCAACTTATTCTTGATGCATCAATTCTTTTTTTCAGTGGATCATATGTTCTTCTTTTCAGTCTTTTGCTTTTATAGTGATCTGAGTGTTTCAAGGTTTAGAGTTTAGTGTTTAAAAGAATTTTTTTTAGCCATGATACAATTAACTAATCAATATTGATTAATAATGTTAGATATTTGTGTTAGAAATTGTAAGAAGAAATCTTTTTTCTAGTTTTAGAAAAATATGTAGAATTTTAAGTACAATAATGAAATATTTTCTAGAGATTTAGGATGTCGAAAATGCACTCTCGACCGAGCTTGGTTTAGTTCATTCAAGGTGCCTCATGGTGCTTGTTAATCCATTTTAAGTCAAAAGAAAAGGCGCATTGCTCTTTGGTTTTATCCGGTAAATTTGGTTGATGCTAATGTTGTAATAGGTGTAAGATTTGATGCTGAAATAATTTTTGTTTTTCTTCACATGGTATTCTGAATTGCAGATTAGTGAAGCTAGGATAAAGATTCCAGATAGAGGTGATTTCATTGCTAGCACTTCAGAGACGTAAGAAAGCTCTTGAACATTTTTTAGTTCATGTATTTGATACATTACTTGTCACTTTATTTTGTCATGAACTTCTTTATATTTCTTTAAAATAATTTATAACTTCAGCTATATGTTGGCGATTACCTTCTTATTGTTCCTGTTTGTTTTGAGTGTCCAGTGAACCAACATCCCATGTAGGTCAGTTAATAAATTATTTCCTTTTTTTTTGTTGATATATTGTTCTTTTGCCTTAGGTAGGCCACTGACTATAAATGAGATTTGTATTTATCAGTTTATCGTCGATGATATTTTTTATTTTCCTTTACGTGAGCTCAATTTTTTTGAAATTTGTTTGTGGCCCGCGGGTTGGCCCGCCTAATCCGCAACCCACCTTGGGTTGGGTTGGGTTGGGAATTTTTTAACCCGTCGAAAAGGCAGGCCGGCCCGCCCATCCCCACTAGATATTAAATTTATAACGGGTTGATCCGCCCCGCCGCGGGTTGGCCCATTTGACAGCTCTAACGGGATGGGCTCCTAGTTGTCCTAGGCCGACGGTCATAAGTACGGGTCTATGATGGGCTTCTATGTTATGTTTCCCCTAGGTCGACGGATATAGTATAGACCTAGTACCCTAGTAAGTTCGGGATTAGCTACCTCGGGTCTATTTAGGGATGTGTGCTATGATGATGATGTATGTGGTACAATGTCGGGCCCAATATGTTGAGATTATGTTTAAGTACCTATAAGATATATGTTTTCAAAGAGCATCTTGCATATACCCTTATTTCATGTCTAGGTGATTATGATGTTTAGATGATTGTTATGGTTATATGTTTCTGAATGCTCATGTCATTTCTCTTATATGAATGCTATGTTTATATGTTCTTGAATGTTTATATGAATGTTATGCTTATATGTTCTTAATTGATCGTGTCACTACTCTATGTCTAGTTCTTGATGTATGGTTTTTGTGAGTAGGAAAGGATCTTACTAAGCCTAGATGTTTATAGTTTTATGTCCCCTTGTATTGCAGATAAGGTTAAAGAATGGCTAAGCTAAAGGGGAGCAGCAGGAGGGGCAAAATGTGTGTGGTAGTGGCATGGTGGAGGAGATCTATTTATGTTCCCCAAACTTATGCATGTTTTCCTTTAAGTTTTGCATGTTAGTTGATAAGAGTCCAACTCTACTTGATGTTGATGGTTGCTACTTGATGTCCTTAAGTTGATTATCATGAACTTGAACTAAGTACTTATGAAATGATGATGCATGCTCCATGTTTCATGCTTTATGTTTTAAAAAGAAAGAAAAAAAATGTTAAGTCTTCCGCTGTAAATGTATGTATGTATGATCGCGTCGCGCCACCCCTCCAACCCCTGGAAAGGGTGGGCGTGACAGTTTGGTATCAGAGCAGATCTGCCTTTCCACTACACGCACATCAAGCTCCAAATCCTGCCGCTCCAAGTAAGAAATTTTATGCCTACTCTATTTTTGTTCATGTATTATAAGAAAGTCTTTTAGCTTAAATATGCATGAATATATGTAGGATAATCTTATGCTAGCCTTTAGTTTAAATAATGCATAAATATATGAATGATAATCTTATGCTAGCTTCATTATAATACATGAAGATAAACATGGATGGGAGACACAGTAATAGAGTTGATGAGACAACACCCTCACCTGACCTTACGCATGTGGTTACTGAACTCCAGCGTCAAGTCACAGAGCAACAACAAGTGATAAATGCTCTAATGAACCAGCGAGGAAACCCTACCGCCCCACCAGTAGGCCCTGGCCCGATAGTTCGACAAGGAGCTTACCTAATTCAGTGGCAGAGGTTGAAGCCGGAAAATTTCTCTGGTACTGGTGAACCATGGGATGCCCAGGCCTAGTTCAAGACTGTGGAAAGCATCGTAGAGCTACTAGACTGGCCCGAATGCGAGAAGATTAAGTGCGCGTCATTTTGCCTTTCGGGAGATGCCCGAATGTGGTGGGAAAGGGTTAAAGCAAAGAGGCAAGTGAATCAGATGAGATGGACAAACTTCGAATATGAATTTTTCGAAGAATTCTTCCATATACGGGTGACAAACAAGCATTACGACGAGTTCACTGGGTTCCGGCAAGGTGACCTATCAGTTAGTGAAGCTGTGAAGAGATTCAACCGACTTGCACGCCTATGCCCAGAGTTGGTCAGTACAGAAAGAGAAAGGGTCAGACTCATGCTGAAGATGCTCCGACCCGAGATAGCTCTGAACATGGCCGGCGGAGTTAATAGACCGCAGACCGGAGAGGAGCTGTTCAATAGTGCCTTGATTACCGAACATTACCTGAACAACATTAACCAGCAAAAGAAGGCACTGAATGAAGGCAGGAGTCAAGCCCAGTTAGGAGGTCAGAGAACCCAGAGTACTTAGAAAGGGAACCACACTGGCAAGAGAAAGCAATGGGATGACTCTAAAGGTGGTCCAGTGAACAAGCAGCCCAAGATCCCTCTGTGTACTACATGCGGGAAGATACATCCCGGAGTGTGCTATAGGCACACGAATAGATGCTACAATTGTGGACGGGAAGGGCATAGAGTCAAGGACTTCCCTATTCAGGTTCAGGCACCTCCTCAGCAGTATACCCAGTACAGGGGTGCTCCTCCACAGCTACACCAGATGCAGGCTGCAATCGAAGGTACCCCGATAAGTCAAGGGAGATTGGAAGCCCCGCCAGTGACGACGAATGCCAGGGTATTCTCTCTCACCCAAGAAGATGTGGCGAACGCTTCTACGGTTGTCACAGGTCAGATATTTATTTTCACAACATCGACGATTATTTGATCGGGGCAACACATTCGTTTGTTTCTACACCTTTCACGAAAAAGATGGACATGCCACCACAAGCTTTGGATCGCAAGTTCTTAACCACCCTGCCCTCGGGAGAAGTAATGCCCTCTACTCATATGTTGCGAGCCGCACCCATCAGAATCGCAGACAGAGAACTCTACTGTGATCTGATAGTGCTCGACATGCAGGATTATGATGTCATATTGGGCATGGATTTCTTAAGCAAGTACGGTGCTTCGATCGAGTGCCGCAAAAGAAAAGTGGTCTTCCAGCCGGAGGCAGAACCTATGTTTGAATTTATTGGAGAGCCAAGGAAAAGAATCGGTAAAATTCTATCAGCTCTACAAACGCGCAAGATGTTAGACAGTGGATGCACTGGGTTTCTAGCATATGTGGTGGATACAAGTCAAGCCGAGGACCAGAAGCTAGAAGATGTCAGAGTTGTATGCAACTACCCAGAGGTATTCCCAGATGAACTACCAGGGTTAGCCCCAGATAGAGAAATTGAATTTGAGATCGAATTGATTCTTGGTACTAACCCGATCTGTAAAGCACCTTACCGTATGGCGCCGGCTGAATTGAAGGAACTTCAGGGGTAGCTACAGGAGTTACTCGACAAGGGACTCATACGCCCAAGTCGCTCTCCATGGGGAGCTCCAGTACTGTTGGTGAAGAAGAAAGATGGGTCTATGCGAATGTGCATAGACTACCGAGCGCTAAATAATGTGACAATCAAGAACAGGTACCCTTTACCGTGGATTGACGACCTGTTCGACCAGCTAAAGGGTGCCACCATCTTCTCTAAGATTGACCTGAGGTCTGGCTATCATCAAGTGAAAGTGAAACCAGATGATATACCAAAGACGACTTTCCGAACAAGATACGAACATTATGAGTTCGTAGTTATGCCCTTCGGAGTGACGAATGCACCTGCTATGTTCATGGATCTGATGAATCGGGTATTCTCAGCATTCCTCGATAAATTTGTGATCGTTTTCATCGATGATATACTGATATATTCGAGAACCCAAGAAGAGCATGCAGAACACCTGAATATGGTATTACAGATTCTTCGGGAAAAGCAGATGTATGCAAAGTTCTCCAAATGCGAGTTCTGGCTTGATCAAGTATCATTTTTGGGTCACGTTATATCCAAGCACAGAGTGATGGTAGACCCAATAAAGATTGAAGTTGTGAGTAACTAGAACAGGCCAAAGAATGCCAGCGAGATCAGAAGCTTTCTTGGGCTAGCAAGCTACTACAGGAAGTTAGTAGAGAACTTCTCTAGAATTGCAGCCCCTATGATAGTTCTCACCAGAAAGAACAAAAAGTATGAATGGACGGACGCCTGCGAGAAGAGTTTTACAGAATTGAAAAAGAGGCTGACCAACGCTCCAATCCTTGCTCTTTCGGACAGTAACAAAGTCTTCGACATGTACAGCGACGCTTCCAAGTTGGGACTCGGAGCTGTACTCATGCAGAATGGCAAGGTCATTGCCTACGCCTCTAAGCAACTCAAGGAACATGAAAGGAATTATCTCACTCACGATCTAGAGCTAGCGCCCGTGGTCTTTGCTCTCAAAACATGGAGGTATTATCTATATGGAGCTCAGTGTAGGATTTATACAGACCACCAAAGTCTGAAATATTTCTTCACACAAAAGGACCTAAACATGAGACAACGCAGATGGCTCGAGCTCGTCAATGATTATGACTGCAAGATCTTCTACCATCTAGGAAAAACAAACAAGATGGCCGATGCACTCATCAGGAAGTCCTTTTCCACCTTGATGTCTCTATCGGTATTATCTCAGCCCTTAGAAAAGGAAATTATGCGTTACATGGTTGAAATCATTTCCGGACAGCTTTCTACCATGACGATAGCACCAACGCTGTTCGACAATATATTAGAAAAGCAAGCCTGTGACCTGAGCATTCAAAGGATCAAGCAAGAGGTCCTAGAAGGAAAGGATGATGGATTTCGTATCTCTGATAGTGGAGTACTCTACCTCAGGGATCGCTTGTGTATTCCCGATGATCCAGAATTACGGAAGAAGATATTTGAGGAAGCTCACAGAACCCCTTATGTGATGCATCCTGGAACCACCAAGATGTACCAAGATCTGAAAAGGAAATTCTGGTGGTTTGGTATGAAAAGAGATGTGGCTCAAGATGTCAAGACTACGATCCGCCAGAGGGTTAAAGCAGAACACCAGAGACCTGGAGGAACACTGCAGCCGATCCAAATTCCAGAATAGAAATGGGAAGATATTTCTATGGATTTCATCTTAGGACTACCCAAGACGACGAACGGATATGATGCTATATGGGTAATCGTGGATAGATTGACGAAGTCTGCCCACTTCTTAGCAATCAAGACGACCTATTCGACTGAGCAACTGGCTCAATTATATGCTAAGGAAATTATCAGATTACATGGGATTCCTAAGACCATCATTTCTGACAAAGATGGTCGATTTATTTCCCATTTCTGGGAATATGTTCAGAAGGCCCTTGGCACGAAGCTATTATTCAAGATCGCTTTCATCCTCGCATCGACTACTGCACCGAAAGGGTGAATCAATCGGAGGATATGTTACGAAGCTTGCGCTTGAATTTCAAAGGAGTCGTGGCCGATACTTATGCTTGCTGACTACTACAATAATAGCTACCAAGCTACTATTGGAATGACACCCTACGAGGCTCTATACGGGAGGAAATGTAGATCTCCTATATGCTGGTACGAGGGTGGTGAAAAGAAGGGGATGAGACTTCAAATAGATTTCATTGACGACACCACCCGAGCTATACAGAACATCCGCCAAAGAATTGAAACTGCTCAGAGCCGGCAAAAGAGCTATGCAAATATGCGACGTAGACCATTGGAATTCAAAGTCGGGGATCTGGTATTCCTCAAGGTAGCCCCTATGAAGGGAGTGATGAGATTCGAAAGAAAGGGTAAGCTGAGTCCGCACTATGTGGGACCGTATCCGATACTGAAGAGAGTTGGCAAGGTAGCTTACGAGCTAGAGCTGCCTCAAGAGATGTCGGCTATTCACAACGTGTTCCACGTTTCGATGCTCAAGAAGTGCATTTCCAGTACAGACCGAGTGATCGTGCCACAAACAGTGCAAGTTCAAGAGGACCTGAGTTATGAAAGTCGGCCTATCCAGATACTAAACCGAGAAGTCAAAAGACTAAGGAATAAAGAGGCGCCCTTAGTGAAGGTCCTGTGGCAAAATCAACGGTACGAAGAAGTCACCTGGGAACGCGAGGAGGACATGAAACAGAAGTACCCAGAGTTATTCTAAGTTTTGAGGACGAAACTTTTAAAAGGTATGAAGGATTGTAACGCCCATAAAATTCCTAGCAATTTTACAAGAATTTTTGCATGATTATAATGGGCTTTATGTGGGCTCCTTCAAAAAAATAAAAGAAATAGAGCCAAAAAGGATGCATGGCCCAAGGTTTGAACCCTATAAACCTCCAAGTAGATAACTAAACCTTAAGATGCATCCAATAACCAGAAGCCCAATAGGGTTGTGCTATTAGAAGGGTATAAGAAATGATAGATAAGGGGTAAGGGAGGCTAAGGGACACCTTCAAGTGAATAAATAGGAGAATGAGGAGACAAGAGAAACAAAATTTATCATTCTCCCCTCCTCTTCTTCTTCCTCACCGAAACCCTAGCTCCCCCTTCTACCATTTCCAAAAACCAACTAAGCTAGGAGAAAGCTCTAGTCTTGGCACAACCTAGGGTATATTCTACTACTAAACAAAGCGAAGGATGTAAGTATCCCCTCACATGCAGTACAAGTTGTTTTGATTTTCGATTGCTAAGAAAATCCTTTATGAAACATTCGGCCAAGACCTCCTTCATGCTTCCCATGATTGTCCATGCTATGTTTTGTATGAATATGATGATAATATGTTTCTAGATAGGCTTGGTTTAAGTGTTTGATCTTAAAGTTCTTGAAACTCTCGGCCAAGACCCCTTTTAGGCTCCTAATGGTCTTCTATGCTATGATCTATATGTAGTCAAGTTATGTTTTGATTATAGATGAAGATAATATGTTGATAGCTAAGCTAGATTTAAGTGTTTGATCTTAAAGTTCTTGAAACTCTCGGCCAAGACCCCTTTTAGGCTCCTAATCTTCTATGATATGATCTATATGTAGTCATGTTATGTTTTGATTGTAGATGAAGATAATATGTTGATAGCTAAGCTAGATTTAAGTGTTGGATCTTTAAGCCTCTTGAAACTCTCGGCCAAGACCCATTTAGGCCCCTAATGGTCTTCCATGCTATGATCTAAATGTAGTCATGCTATGTTTTAAATGTAGATGAAGATAACATGTTGATAGCTAAGCTAGATGTAAGTGATTGATCTTAAGGTTCCTTGAAGCTCTCGGCCAAGACCTGTTTAGGCCCCTAAGGGCCTTCCATGCCATGATCTATATGTAATGGAGATTAACATATGATTAGTTAGATCTTGTACAAGTTGTTTAGGGTTGGGAATTTTGTTAGAACCCCATGGAGTTTAGACCACACCATGTTATGCTTGTTCATGATGTTTATGTCATACTCTATATGTGTATGATGTTGGTATGATGTTAAGTAGACCTTGCACAAGTTGTTTTAGCATGTAAACTCCTAAGAACCCTCCCTTAGGATTTCGGCCAGCCCATGTACATGTCCTCTACTAATCCTCCATGCCATGCTACATGTAGATAAAATGAAAATATGATGTTAGCTAGACCTTATGATTGCATGATTGGTTTATGTCACTACCTTATGTCCATATTAATTGTATGAATGTATGATTATGTTATGTTCATTGCATCATGATGAAGAAGTATGTATGATGAATGCCTAAGAGATGGTTGACTATGAATGAGGACTAAGAGCACTCCTTATGTTATGAAAAGGAACATGATATGCTATGAAGCTTAGGATACGTCTTATTCTATAACATCGGAATCGCTCCGATCCCCGAAATGTTGCATCCATATACACTACCCTTCCACCCACACCAGAATAATTAATCAACACTGGCGTAAAAGTCAACCATCGTCTGAGCCCTGAAACTAGTTTCACAAGCTACAGACCAAGTAAATTTCATTACCTTCCTAGTCCAACCAGTCAGCGATGTAGTACCGCTAGAGCATCCTATCCATATCTATGGTAATAATCATATCAATACCTGAAAAACCACCATCTACGGTGGCCGAGTGCGCAACTCCAACTACCTCCATCAACAGTGGCCAAGTTACGCAACTCCAACGACCACAACTGACCCAATTGTGTCCCGAATACACGACTTTCCAAATTCCTGGACGACTAAGTCGTCAATAAGTTTAATAAGATAACCATAAGCTCATACAATTCATACCAAATATGAAATTGTCTTCGCTACACACATGTATTCTCTTTACTCTAAGCTGATGATATAACAATCATCACAACGACAATGATAATTGTATGACACTATGTCAATACAATATCAACCCACTAGTAATAGATCAATCCTATAGCTGATCTATCAAAATGAAGGATATTCATTTCCTTCCACAACTACCGCATTCTATCATCGATAATCGATGCATAACCTCAAAGGTTCATCTCTCTTTTAACAAAGAGTTTCGGATCTTCTCTGGAAGAAATTCTGGGACAGATAAATATTCCATCCAACACCTCCTATAATAAGGTAAAACGATCTTTTATCGTCTTAACCAGTGTAGGCATCACGCCTTATCCATAACCAAATCACTATTAGTAGGGACTGATACTCTCCGAGGGTTTACTCCTTGTCCTCCTAATAGGTGGCTAGCGGGTCAAATCTCTAGCTTCCCAATTCGACATCAGTCGGCACCTCTAAAGAGTCCGTATTTCTGAAATCATCGTTAGGTTCCTCAAGGTCAATACGTTATCGACCTCGTCCCCAACCATGAGTAGGGGCAATTTCACTAAGTCAATACTTTTCCTAACCACTAAAGTACAGTAACCACTAAAGACAATACCTTTCCTATAGCTCAGAGATATCATTCAGTTTGCCTGGTCCCCAAAACACGAGAACTCCCAAAAATCCAAGGAAAAGAAAATCCTCGAAACACAAAACCCACAAACCAAAACTGCAAACCAATAAAATTGTCACGTCCTGGGGGCATATCCGTCATCCAAATGACAGAGGAGCCCCTTAGTGACAATATTCCGAAATCCATGGACCAGATCTGGTAAAAACCTCGAAATAATTATAGAAATACCAATATTTTATTAACTGCATGCATGCACGACTAAACATATATCCATTAAAGTAAAATAGTTTTTATAACACCAAAACAAATTGCGACAAAATCCAAAGTGCATAACCAAAATGCAATACCAATAAAGTAAACAAAGCGGCATCCCGACGATACAGGGAGACAAGCACGGCAAAGAACTCTCTGAGCGACACGAAGATAGGTCAATAAGACACGTCCTCCATCAGTTAACCAAGAGGATAAGTGAGGAGGGGATAAGTACAACCACTCTGTGGATGTATAGACAATAGTGCATAATCATAATGCACATAATGGAAGTCACAGGGAACAAGCTAGAGTAACCCAACCCCCAGAGTATCAATATCAGTCTGCAACTAATTTAATCAGCAGTATAATAAATATACCTACAACATACACAACCACTGCAACAAGCAGTGCACATCCGGATACCACGACAAAGCCTCGTGGCTCTCGCACAAAAAGGGAACTATTTATGAGCTACCGCGAACGTAACCCATGGGCCGACAATCAATATCACGGTCTACGAGCAACTATATGCTACCACAAATGAGACTCGTGGATAGACAGACAGTATATAGATATCTAATTATTGACTGCACACACTAGCGTACTACCATTAATAGGTCGCATGAGCAGTCGATTATCCTAGGTTGTTAAGCCTAAAGTTATCCAATACATCTAGCATAAATCGACTTTCAACGTCGACAAAGATCATCGATCTACAATTAAACTCATTGAGGCGGTTAAGCGAGAGTTTCTACACCTCCAATACGAAAGGTCTACCAAAGCTGGTAAAGATCATCGACTTATAAATAAATAAGTCGAGATGATTAAGTCCAGGATTCCAACCCTTCTAACATGATCAGTTATCAAGGTCGATCAAAATCATAAGTCCACTAATAATCACGTCGAGACGATTAATCATAGGGTTCGTCCCAACTAATAGGAAATGTCTATCAAGGCCAATCATAACAACCCCTCTACTAACAAGCACGGCAAGAGGGTTAAGCCAAAATTATATCGTCCTACCAGTTCAATCATGCATGCTCCAATATGCTACCACGAACAGATCTCGTGGGTACTTAACCTGTAAAGTAGCTATCTTGCTACAGACATCATACGAATCCGATTATCACCAACTCTGAACGAATAACGCAAGAGTATAACCTTATAGTAGATTATCTCAACCATACATGGGAGACTTATTCGACCTCAAATACACAAAAACCCCTTTAGGGAAACTCTACTGTAACTTTCCTCAACCACGAATGGGTGATATTGCTGGCAGCCGATAAATATGAACAACATTATATACCCTCTAAGGATTAATCGCATACTAATCATATGACCTCTACTAATCCGATCACCATATCGGCTGATATAGTAAATGTATAAACCTATACCAATATGCACATCCGGGTTATTACACCTAGGGTTTCCACACCTAGGGTTCTACTAATATTGTTTCATTCCTAAGATCTGCTCCTACCGAATAATCTTATCTAAGTTATTTTATCTCTACTAGTCTTAATCATGGTGTCCACCGCAAAAACACATAATCATATAAACATATAACAAACTGTCTAATAAACGATAGCATAGTCCTACTAATGGGAATCAATGGCTGTTAATTAGGGTATAACTAAAGAGTCATGCCAGATCAAAGTCACGGCAATACTAAATAAAGCATCTGATGTCTATATATACCCTAAACTATGTAAGCAATGTAATCATGTCATCATGCCTTCTACGAATTTATCCATCTTAGTCATATATTCAACTAGTCTAATAATCCTAATACTAGTCAAATCCTAAGAGGTAAACATCTACCAATAATATCTTATCATTTATATCACAATGATAACTAGCTACGTATACCAGTAATAGCAATTAATAACCAAATGCTATCTATAAACCAGCAACCTAAAAATCTAATTGTCCAACATATATCAGGTTAAAACAACACTAGATAAAACATGATATCCCGCATAACCAAATATAACCAATACAAATATGTACTAAATCTAGAAAATTTTCTAGAATTTATTTACCTGTTAGCCGTCTGGAGATGTCCTGTTGCCGCCAAATCTCCCATATTGACCTCGTCAATAATACCTCGAATTTCTGAAACATAAAAATCGTCGGAAATCCATACCAATTCGAAAATACCCCAGTTAACCTGCCAAACTTGGCGAACTCCAAAAACCCAAAGACCCTAAGGAACTCGGAAACCTACGCTCTGATACCAAATAAATTGTCACGCCCCGAGGGAGTCTCCGCCAGATGAAAATCCGACAACACCTCCCCTGTACGGGTGACAATACCAATTTTTATACAAGGTCTACATGACCACTATACATCGATCAACACGACCGGAATCCAAACAACACACGCAGATAATAATAAGGCCTCAGGCCAACAAATCTAGGTAAACAAAAGTCTACACTAACTAGACTTACCCCTTCTGTCATCTGGACAGGAATACCCAACCAAACCAATCAAAATAAGATCCGACCAATGGTCCACAAGAACCCCAAAAATCCACGATTACATAAATCCATTTCCAAGCCTAAACATATCTTCTATACAAAATTCAAACCATAACTCAAACAACTAAGAAACTGTCACTACGAGGGGATATGGCAATCGACTCTCCGACCTTCATCCTGAAATAAATATAAAACCACGGGGTAAGTTCAAAGAACTTAGCGGATATTAGTCGATATGAATAGGAAGATATAGCTAATACTAATCATGTCAAGATGTCATATATATGGTAAGCAAGAAATAAATGCAAAAGGATCTCACCAATCTCCTACCGATATAAAGCAAGTGCCCTACAATAAGAGTCATCACCCTATACAAACATGTATCTCAGATGCATGGCAATCATATGCAACATCCAAGGCATCAATACAATAATGCAAAGAAACACAATACATATAATCCGGTAAATATACGATGTCATGCAAATGACAATGGTCCCTCGACGCTAACCGCCACACGCGATGGCGGCCGAGAGTGGGTAGGGCTACGATAACGACTGCACTCTGCCATCATCGCTTCCCGAGTGACCGAGTGATGGATCTTTGTCGAGTATACCTATCCTCCTACCCCAAACAGAGTGGGGGAGCTAAGCTCTCATCTCCTGTCATGTATCAGAGGAGAGAGATCCCCGCCACGCTATAACGCCGTGCCTCATCGCTACCTACGAAGCGAGACCAATGAGCTTGACAGAGCAATCGCACACCTCCCGACTCACTAACCCAGGGCAGCACGGTAAAGTTATGAATCGGTCGGGCTCAACAATAATGGAACCGTCTACCAATACGCAATCATGCAAAATAGGTGCATGATACTAAAGCATGTAAATCCTACCAAAAATACTATCCGAATAATACGCATATAATAAGTGCGATTCATCGATCCAAGGAACAATGATCCAAATAAATCAGGGAAGATAGAAATCATATCCTATCCAATGCATGTATCAATAGGTACAAAAACATACTAGGCATATAAGCATGAAAATTATTGAAAGTTATCCTAACTAACATATCAACTTGACTATATCTAAAAGATAAGTCAAAATACCCGCCTGATAAAATAAATGTCCACAAGAATGAAATTGTCACGATCGGGGACCTGCCTCGTGACCGAAACCTGTATATAATATAATATACTCAGATTATATTGCCAACCTCAATATCAAGTCCAAAACCTAATGGATTAAACTATCCACTTAACCGATCACTCGCTGTCGTATCCAAAATATAATTCATCATAACCAACTTAGGTAATCAACTTTATTAACCCCAAGTTTAATTACTACTTGTTTAATATCGCCATTTACTCAAAAATCCAAACCATACTATCTGATTAAACATATTAATTAAATCCAATTTCATCCAATTACTCCTAATAACAGATTAATCAGATTAACTCCATTGTTTTAAACAATTAATCCCTTACTTTGATTAACCAAATTAGTTAATTAGCTAAATTGACTAATTAACATGAAGTAGCAACCATCGATTAATCTTACCGGCACTTGAGACAATGTTCCATCCCATTGGTACTTGTTTCTGAATCCCAATAGCCTAATCGAACAAAAGGAAGAAACCGTAATGGACCTCGTGACTGAAGCTTTCGAGACAAGAGGGGGAGATCTGCCTCGAAGAAAAATCCACCGATTGTAGGTACTGGAAGCCTAACAGGGTAAATGCCTTCCATCATATTGATGTCCGAAGGATTGATTGGAGTTGCGATCATCTTGACACACACATCATTTTCCTTCAGTTCCACTGGTGGTAGATCAATCGACTTGGTGGCCTGTTCTCGGCTGTCTTTGCCGCCAGACGATGGCCTTTGGCGGCGACAATGGTGAAAGGGAGAAAGCGGCGGTGGCTTGCCGGCGTTGCATGCGAGGCGGCCGCAGTGCCACCCGCAGCGGTGGAGGCAACATCGTTCTCTTTAGTGGAAGAACTCGACAACGACGGCGACCTGGGCACCGGAAAAGGCTGCGACATCAATGGCAGAAGAGCCGGCGAGTGTGCAACACGAGCGAGCAGCGACAGAGGGAGATTTAGTCGCCGCCGTCTGCCGCGAGGAGAAAACGGAAGGAGCGACATCGGACGGCGAAGGGGAGCACGCGACGCGCCGAGCCGGCGGCGGCGGTTACGACGCAAGGAAGAGGGGCTCGCGAGTGGAGAGGAGATGGCGCTGGGTCGGGGTGGGGAAGTCGCGAGAAAAAGAAGAGCTTGGGCGCAGCTGTGAAAACCTCGGGAGAAATAGGAAAAACCTAGATCTATAACCTTTGTTAATTAATTTTATTAACTCATCTAAACAGGCTTTTTAAAAGCCGATTTTCCTTATCTCCGTAAATACTCCGTAAATATCACTTGCAAGCTCCGTTAAATTCCAGAAAAATTTTGAAAAAAATTTCTAAAAATCCCGAAAAATATCCAAGATTATTTTCTTAAATTTTTTGCCATTAAATTTAGTATTTAAATTTTTCGTATTTAACAATAAGGAACATGATATGTATAGAAAAAGAAATGTTATATGCCATGATAAGGAACATGTTATGTTTATGAAAAGAAATATGATATGTTATGATAAGGAACATGATATGTTATGAAAAGAAATATGATATGTTATGATAAGGAACTTGATATGCTATTTTACTTTTTGCATGGCTTGTACCGGACCCTAATAAGGTCCAAGGGATGACCTCCTACGTGCCCCTGGGTCGATGGTCGTAGTACGAACCCAATACGAGATGGGCTCCTAGTTGCCCTAGGCTGACGGTCATAAGTACGGGCCTAGGATGGGCTTCTATGTTATGTTGCCCCTAGGTCGACGGACATAGTACGAACCTAGTACCCTAGTAGGTTCGGGATTAGCTACCTCGGGTCTATTTAGGGATGCGCGCTATGATGATGATGTATGTGGTACAATGTCGGGCCCAATATGTTGAGATTATGTTTAAGTACCTATAAGATATATGTTTTCAAAGAGCATCTTGCATATACCCTTATTTCATGTCTAGGTGATTATGATGTTTAGATGATTGTTATGGTTATATGTTTCTGAATGCTCATGTCATTTCTCTTATATGAATGCTATGTTTATATGTTCTTGAATGTTTATATGAATGTTATTCTTATATGTTATTAAATAATTGTGTCACTACTCTATGTCTAGTTCTTGATGTATGGTTTTTGTGAGTAGGAAAGGATCTTACTAAGCCTAGGTGCTTATAGTTTTATGTCCCCTTGTACTGTAGATAAGGGTAAAGAATGGCTAAGCTAAAGGGAGCAGCAGGAGGGGCAAATTGTGTGTGGTAGTGGCATGATGGAGGAGATCTATTTATGTTCCCCAAACTTATGCATGTTTTCCTTTAAGTTTTGCATGTTAGTTGATAAGAGTCCAACTCTACTTGATGTTGATGGTTGCTACTTGATGTCCTTAAGTTGATTATCATGAACTTGAACTAAGTACTTATGAAATGCTAATGCATGCTCCATTTTTCATGCTTTATGTTTTAAAAAGAAAGAAAAAAAAATGTTAAGTCTTCCGCTGTAAATGCATGTATGTATGATCACGTCGCGCCGCCCCTCCAACCCCTGGAAAGGGTGGGCATGACAAAATTTGTTTTTCTTTGTAGGAGATTGAGATGGGCCACTGGACTAGACTCAAGTTGGATCAAATATGGCTTCATCTAGGGCTAGAAGGATCATTTCAAACTGGACTAATCTTGACCCTTCATTCAGATTAGAGGCAATTCAATTAAGGGACAATATTTGAGAAATATGGACCGTCCGAAGAAAGCGATTGATTCTGAGCCATTTATCCAGATCTGGAGAGATCTAGTCCGTACATTTAGATTTGGACATGTGAGCCCGTCCTCCAGATTCAACCAATCATGATTATCCATTCAGATTGATTAGATCCATCCATTCAAAGTCGGAGAATTCTCAACCGTTGGATGCACAACCCTTAAATCGATTAATCAAGGCAATTAACCTAGCTTCAATTGGACGGCTAGGATTAGATCTTGCTTTGATCGGATGGCTACCAAAATGAAGCTTAAAAATCCAACAATCTCCAAAATTGCACAAAATAGTTCTTCTTCTCCTCTTCCGTTATCGCTCCAACCACCACCAGCTCCAGCAACCGATCAACAACTCTAGAAGCGCTCCACTTTTGCGGCCAGTTCCTTCACGGCAGTGCTGATTGCATCTTCCACAGCTCCGATTAGCAATATCTTGTTATTCGTTTTGATTGTTTGGTTGTTGAATGGTTGTAGTCAAATTCAGATTCCATGTTTTGAATTGCACGCATTTGGTTTAGGTTTTCGTGCTTACGTAGTGTTCGATTAAATGTCTCTTTAGTAATTAGAATGCAATTAGATTAGGATACTTAGTTTATGTTGTCCTTAATTTCATCACAATCGTAGTTTAGTTAGTTGCTTTCTTTTAATCATGTTCATGCATTAGATTTCGTTGATGCATTGCTTATTTCATTTGGTTGTTAGTTAAATCTCTTCTTCCCTTGAGCCCTAGCAGTCACCTTCACCTTCCTTCCATCCATTTTCCTCCACGAATTCGAGGAGGAACTACTTCATCGAGAGATTTCGGCGACGTCTTCCATTTCCACAACTCATCCACCTTCTCCTTCGGATTCGAGGAAGAGTTCTGCCCCGACGACACTTCTTCGAGCTCAATCGGATCTGCGAGAGTTCGGAGCTTCCATCAAACTACTGGATTCAGGAGTTTGCACCATCCCACATCCACTGCCATTTGCGGTGTCTCGATCGAGCTTCATTGGACTTAGCCGGAGGAACTTGTTCATTCACCGGGCCTATCTTGGGTTGATTAGATCATTTATTTTCTCTTCTAATTTTTGTTGATTTAATTTCTGCATTGTTTGATTTAGTTGTTGCATGTTAGTTTAGAGTTTTAATTACCTTGCAACCATAGGTTAGAGTTAAAAATCCAAACCCCCATTTACATTAGAAAACCCAAAGCAATAATTAATGATCCTAAGTTTACTATTCTATTGATTACACTCGTTGGGAAACGATCTGGGTCATCCACTATGCTATATTAGTGTAGTTAGGGGGTTCAGTAATTAATTTGAAATGGTACCACAACAAATACTTGTTTATCAGTGTGTCAACGGACTCCTCAACTGCCTCAAGGCGTGCGATGATGTTTAAGTCCGGCACAACGTCATCATCTGCAGTGGTGTCATGGGCAGGTCGAGTGCCACCCGCCAACTGCCACCAATCCTCCCAGACCATGGATCCGCCGGAGGGCTTTAATCCCTCTAAAGAAAATGTCCTGGCGTTCATGCGATCATATTTTGTGGTCATGGGTTTGATTACCACAATGCCTTGGTTACGTTGATACCGACGGAACCAAGGCACTCAGTTATCACATGTCTATATGGCATGTGGTCCTTCCCGCTATTGGGCTTGATGAAGTGGATTATGCAATGAAATGTATTTAGACTAATGTTTACATCTAATGCTTGATGGAAGGCATGCATGAGGAAGAAATGTGGGGGCCGAACTAAGGCCAACCCACTAGTAACTATCGGAAGAATGCAGTGAACAATGACCTTGTAAAGGACATTGTCAGAAGTGGAAAGATCATTTGAAGGGAAAAGATTGACACCTAATTGATGTGGCCTATGATAAAAGTGATCATGAAGTGAGTCTAGGGTAATGGCCTCGAAAGGGGATGAGAGAGGCTCAATGAGAGATGGATAAAACACAAACTCACTCTCGGATGGGCGACATCTAAGGAAGTCCTCCCAGATCTGGGGAGTGAAGTCCAGATCGCGTTGAGAAACATGAGTCCGATACTTCATCCCATCCCCAATTGAGCATAAGTTGTTGAAGAATTCAGAGTAAAGTAGAATTTATTGGATGTTCACAAAACACTACAGACTCTAACTTATAGTACTTAATAATTTGGATGATATCAAAACAGTGAGTTTTAAAAAACTTACCATCATGGGACCTAGGAGGAATAAGTTGGAATTTATTGGAGTTAAATGCAAGTTCATGGCCCGAGGTAGGAAAACGAGAAGGAATAGGGCCTGACGTGCCCTCACCGGAAGGTGGAGGGCGACGCTTCGACGCTTAATGCTTAATTCTAGACATGCGTAATGAAAGTGCATGATGATGAATGAATGCACAATAAAAAAAACATACAATGGTTAGTGTATGCACAGTTGAAGAAACAACTTATCCAAGATTAGGGTTTAGAGTTTACCTAGGTGGCATGGCTGAAGATGGCAAAAGGAAGGACCGAATGGGTGCCGAAAAACACAAGACCAAAGGAACCCTAGCCGGAGCACTGTCGGAGATAGGGATCTAGGGATCCTAGAGAAGAGAAAAGAGATCACAAGGTGACGGAGAGGCAAGCGGCATGAGAATCGGCGGTGGAAGCACCAGAAAAGGGAGAAGAAAGGCGAAAAAGTGGTCGGCGGTGAAAATCGACAGAGAGAAAAGAGAGAAGGCTCGGATTTTTGGCAAGTTGAACGGGTCAGATGGCCCTAATACCTGTGACAGCAGTCAATTGCCATGATACGCTAGTCGACTACCATGATATGCCAGTCGACTTTCGTAGACCAGTCGAATTGGTCAATCGGCTACGAAGGGTTCTGTGGGTGTGCCAATAGCAGCAGTCGACTATCGAATATCGCCAGTTGACAGATGGAGACCAGTCGAACTGGTCAGTCGGCTACGAAGGGTTCTGTGGATTGGCCAAGAAATGACAGTCCACTGCCATAATTGGCTGTGGATCGCCCAGTGGATTGGGATGAACCCGGTCCGGAGCAAGCTTACCAGTCAACTGGTGACATGCACCAGTTAACTGCTATCAGTTTGATTGGGTTTTAGTCAAAATTGTGAAATGTGTAACTAATTCAAAGAATGTAAAAATTTCATGAAATTTTGTGGACACATTTGTGAAGTCATGTTCTATCAAGGAAAAATAATTTGAAAAATATATCTTTTCCAAATTTTGAAATTGACACAAACTTGAAATCTAGCAAAAGCTTTAAGGTTTTTTCACAACTTTGTACCACTTTTGTTTATCAAGTGAAAACTGTTTTTCAAAATATAAGAAACATAGTTTAAAAGATATTTGTTTGACATTTTAAGTCATGTTCTTAGAACTATGTGCACATCAATTGTACACAAGTCATCCCATTGATTGGTCCAATTAAGGTTAAATGTTTCTAGAAGTCATATTAGTTCATAGTAATGCATCATAACAAGCATGATGAACCAAATGCATCTTCCTAACATCTCACATTATGTTTAAGTGGCTCAATAAAAAAATCATGGATTGTTAGATGTTTTGTGAGTTGCATAGAGGTATAGTCCTAGATTCTCTATAGGATCATGCAAACCTAAACCTCTACTCTACAAAACACATTCTAAGTTCTCTCCTAAGTGACGCTTAATGCTTTGGGGAGAGCCTTGGTGAAAATGTCGGCAAGGTTGGACTTAGATTCTATGTAGTTAAGTTCAATGTCCCCCTTTGCCACATGATCTCTAATGAAGTGATGCTTAACTTCAATGTGTTTGGTCCTAGAGTGATGTACCAGATTTTTGGTCAAGTTAATGGTATTCACATTATCACAATAAATTTTGATGTTGGAGTATTGTAGCTCATAATCTTCTAGAGTATGTCTCATCCAAAGAAATTGAGCTATACAAACACCCATGGCTACATACTCCGCCTCGGTGGTGGATAAAGTAACACAAAGTTGCTTCCTACTACAACTAACTAGGGAGGATTCAAGAAATTGACATCCACTAGTACTCTTCTGATCCAATTTGCAACCCACATAATCAGAATCAGTGTACCCGACCAAGTCAAAAGACATAGTCCTAGGGTACCAAAGTCCTACACTTATCGTGCCTTTAATATATCTTAAGATTCTTTTAACGGCCACTAAGTGAGACTCTTTGGCACAAGATTGGTATCTTGCACACATACCTACTACAAACAAAATATCGGGTCTACTAGTGGTTAGATATAGTAGGCTACCAATCATACTCCTATAAAGTTTTAAGTCAATTGATTTACCTTCAAGATCATTATCTATCTTAGTGTTGGTTGTCATAGGAGTGGTTACTACCTTAACATTTTCCAAACCAAATTTCTTGGTCATTTCTTTGGCATATTTTGTTTGGTATATATGGATCCCCTCATTGGTTTGTTTAATTTGTAGGCCTAAGAAGAAATTTAATTCCCCAACTAAACTCATTTCAAACTCATTTTCTATATTTTTAATAAAGTCTTGGAGGGGATTATCATTTGTTGACCCAAAAATGATATCATCAATATATACTTGGGCAATAAAGATATCCTTTGACTTTGACTTAATGAAGAGAGTTTGATTAACTTGGCCCCTTCTAAAATCCTTAGAGATTAAGAAAGATGATAATCTGTCACACCAAGCCCGTGGAGCTTGCTTTAACCCATATAAAGCTTTTCTTAGCTTATATACGTGGTTTGGATAATCAACACTCTCAAACCTGGGAGGTCATTCTACAAACACCTATTCCTTAATAAATCTGTTTAGGAATGCCGATTTCATATCCATTTGATAAAGCTTAAATCCCATGTGAGTGGCATAACCTAATAAGATTCTAATTGACTCTAACCTAACAACTGGTGCATAGGTATCATCATAGTCAAGTCCTTCAACTTGATTTAATCCTCTTGCCACTAATATAGTCTGGATTCTAGTTATGTTCCCTTGATCATCCAACTTATTCCTAAAGACCCATCTTGTGGTAACAATAGTGCTAGCATTGGGTCTAGAGACTAGCTTACATACTTGACTCCTCTCAAATTGAGCAAATTCTTCTTGGATTGCTAAGATCTAATCCGGATCAAGTAATGCATCATTAATTGATTTAGGCTCAATTTGTGAGATGAGAGCTACTTGACTAGTAGGAGTTCTATGAAAATACCTAGTTCTAACTCCTTGGGGTAGTTCTCCTACAACTTGATCTAGAGGATGGTTTTGATGAATCCTTAATGTTCTAAGGGGCGAATCAACTTGATTTTGATCATGATTATCCTTTCTCTTTTCATCATCGGAATCTTCTCTTCCTCCCCCTTGATTAATACTCCTTATACCTCCCCTTTGATCATTACCCCCTAAGGTTAGATTTTGAAGGTTTTGGGTCATGTCTTGATTTTTATCATTGATATCCTTTGTTAGTGCATTCAAGCCCATGTAATGTTTCAATGTTTAACAACAAGGTTTAAGTCAAGGAAATAGAAATCTAGTTTAAGCTAGAGTATAGTCAAGACATTACTTCGACGGATACAAACCTAAGGTCACTAAGTTAGATGTTTAGAGTGTTGGGATGTATACTGAAAGGTCTATCTTTTGTATGAACATCTTTATTTTGAAATAAGAATCACATGATCATTGTTTGCATATTTTTATGGTTATGCATATTGTTTAATACATTACATTGTAGATAACATGGTGTGTGGTGTCACACGGGAGATCATGTTATCGACTCCTTGTAAAGTATAAGTATAGGCTCGCAACCGAGATGACTTTGGACAAACCATTGGTATGGTTGTAGTGTGATTTGGTATTGGTTTATCTTGACCATAAAATCACACTAGTACACTTTGTGTGTGTTGAGCAGGACCGACTTAGAAGTGATTCGATTTATTGCTGACTACATAATCGAATCAAACCTCGGATATTATATTGTACATACTTTTAATCCAGATATAATAACGGGTACATATACTTAGTATTCATTTCTTTGATTTACCAATGGGCGAGATTTATAGATTAAATCGATAGGCTCGGTAAGTTGGGAAATGATATTATTTATATGGTGTGTCATTGATTATAAGAAGAAATTGTGTCCTATATATTAGGATGATGATGTCCCCTTGAGGAGCTCATAAGGTTCATCATATAAACCCTATAGATGGACTTGGTCCGGCATGATGAAAAGGTTGAGTGGCACTACTCATGGAGTTAGATGTTGATTAATTAATGGTCAGTAAATTAATTAATTGGACATTCGAGATCTTAAACACGGGGAGAAAATGTACATATAATATATGGAGCCCATATTAACTTAGAGGGGTTGGTGAGGTAGATCAATGATAATCCTTTAATGGGTTGGATTATCATTAATGGATCGGACTTTATGTGGGCTTGATCCATTGGGTGGCCAAGATCCAACTCCTCCTCATGGTCCCTATTGTATCCTATTAATACCTGATGAAGTCTAGATCCAATGGATGGAAACAAAACTCTAGATCTAAAGGTAGAGATTAAATCTCTAGATCCGACGGTTGAGACTAAATCTCTAGATCCGACGGTTGAGATTAAATCCCTAGAACCAATGGTGGAGATTAAAACAAGGCTTATCCCTAAACTCTATAAAAGGAGCCTTTAGGGATGGCGTGGAGAGAAAGAGGCAAAGGGAGAGGCTAGGGTTTTGGGCGGCAAGGAGAATAGGGGTTGGCGGCACCAAATAAGGAAACTATTTCCTTATCTTCTTCTTCCTCAAGCTTGTCGGCGCCCATACAACCCCTTCCTCATTTTGGACAGCGTCCAAACTCCCTCAATCTCTTCTCCTTGTCCAGTGGAACCAAGGCTTAGGTGTTGGTGCAATCGGCCCAGGTCACGATTGACCAGGACTCGAGTTTGACTCGAGTGATGTTTTGATGTTTCGACAAAAACATATGACAATGTAATTGTCATGGGAAAGTCCAAGTCTTGTGTACTTGGCATGGAAAGTCCAAGTGGAACACTTGGCATTTGGTAAAGTCCAAGTTTTGAGTACTTTGCATGAAAAGTCCAAGCATGGGTCTTGGCAATGTAAAAGTCCAAGCATGGGTCTTGGCAATGTAAAAGTCCAACATGGGTTGGCAAGGGAAAGTCCAAGCATGGTCTTGGCATTTGAGAAGTCCAACATGGGTTGGCAAGGGGAAGTCCAAGCATGGTCTTGGCATTTGAGAAGTCCAACATGGGTTGGCAAGGGAAGTCCAAGCATGGGTCTTGGCAAGGAAAGTCTAAGCATGGTCTTGGCAGAAAAGTCCAACATGGGTTGGCAAGGGAAGTCCAAGCATGGGTCTTGGCAAGGAAAGTCCAAGCATGGTCTTGGCATGAAAAGTCCAACATGGGTTGGCAAGGGAAAGTCCAAGCTTGAGTCTTGACATTTGATAAGTCCAAGGGTTTGATATTGGCAGCGTAAAGTCCAAGCGGGAGTCTTGGCAGTATAAGTCCAATGGTTGGCGGCGTAAAGTCCAAGCGGAGTCTTGGCGGCGTAAGTCCAATGTGCCTTGGCGGTGTAGACACCGTTAGCATGACATAGCCGACGGAAGCACCTGAAGGCTAGCGCGATGGATGAACAAGTCATGGATGACTTGGAGGGATCCGAGAGACGTGAGGCTGATGGAGGTGGCTAGAAGGCTTAGGTCTAGGCTAAGAGTGGTCTAGCAAGTATGGGGGCACCATACTTGGGTTAAAACCTCATTCTTGAGGTTGTGATCGGCCGACCGCATTATCGCGGCCTGACGCCGTGAGTCAACGAGTTCGACCGCGAGGTGAAAATGCTCTAGCGATGATCATTGCGGTAGCGATCGATGATTTCGATCGTCGGTCGAGTGTCGAGCACGAAACGCTCGTAGCCGTGGGGCGGTCGATACGAGCGTTAGCGATCGGCCGACCAATGTTGGCGATCGATCGCTAAGAGTCCCGTGGAACTTGTCCAACGTGGATCGAGCCGTTGTCTCACGACAACAGGCATCACGACCGGGACTTATGGCGATGATCGATAGGCGAATCCACCAACGCAGGATAAAAGGAGCCATTCATGGATTGCGGCATGATTCTTTGGGAGCTTACTTGAGGCGATTTGAAGGCGATTTGCAGGTGCATTTCAGGGCCCTTCAATCTCATCCAAGCAACCAACAAGCAAAGCGCTCAAACCCTAGTTTGTAAAGTGTTCTTTACATTTCCTTGTATTTTGCTTGTATTTTTGTGTATTACTTGTTGTAATCCATTGTACGAGGTTTCTCCACCTCCGACTTGTTGTCGAGAAGGAGTTTATTGCTTAGTGGTGTGTGATTGACATCACTAGGGCTCGTTTGAGCCCGATCCGTGGAGTAGGAACCGTGCGGTTCCGAACCACGTTATATCCTTGTGTTCGTGATTGTATCTTTTCGTTATTGCTTTTATTATTTCTATTCCGCTGCGCATAACGAGTTTTGTAGAGACGATCGAGAACGAATTCCATCTACGTACGATCAAACGATATTCACCCCCCTCTAGCGGCGTCAAATCTCCAACAAGTGGTATCATAGCCCGGGGCTCTTCTACGGACTAATCGCCGGGAGCTAGGACAAAGAAGCTAGAGGGTGAAGATGGAAGAACAATTGGGATGGAACATTAACACACCAATCCCTTACTCCTTCTATGGACAAGAAGGGTTTAAGCAATGGAAGTCAAGAATTGAAGACTTCCTAATGATGAGGGACTTCGAAGAATGGTCTATCTTGATGGAGGGTTTTAGCTATCCAATAAGACCAAAGGGAGGATTCCTCGAGAAGAAGAAGTGGAGTGAAGATCAACTCCAAGCCTTCGAGAAAAACATGAAGGTAGTAAAATTTATTCTTGATTTGGTCCCTAATGAGATTGTGTGTATGGTAGGGGACTATATGGATGCTAAGGAGTTGTGGAGCCAAGTGGCAAAGCTCCATGAAAACTCATCATTGGTCCAAGAAGAAGAAGAAGAAGAAGAGTGCTCATCCTCTCAAGCTCAAAAAGAAGCAAGTACATCTTCATCCAAAGAGCTTGAGGATTCGGAGGTTGATAGAGAATCAACATCTGGATCGGAAGGAGTGGAGGAAGTGGAAGAAGTATCCACTTCTAGGATTGAGGAGGAGATTAGAGTTTCCTCAACACCGGAGCATCAAGAAGAAGCTTCCACATCCGGTCAAGATGAAGAAGTTTCAATTCCAACACCTTCCACCACCATAGGTAACTCAAACATGTCAATTTGTAATAAAAATCATATCATATGTTTTGAGTGTAGGGAAGCCGGGCACTACAAGAGCAAGTGCCCAAAGAAGATTAGGAAAGCTCCACCGGCACCAAAAGTCAAGGATGTTGGTTCCCCAACACCTAAAGGCAAGGAGCATATCATGTGCTTCAAGTGCAATTCAAAGGGGCATTATCGGAGTCAATGCCCTAGGGGGAAGAAGAAGGGGCAAGGAGGAGCATCACAAGTAAGGGGAGCTTCTATAGCTAACCCTAAGGTATATTTTAATAATGCACCTTCCAAATTTAAAAGTCAAAAGCATGCTAGAAATTTCAATTCTCTTGCAATTCACCATGAAAAGCATGCTAGAGATAAATATTTTTGCTTAGGAGCCAAGAGGGTAAATTTTTCAAGAAAGGAGAAATTTGGGACTAATGTCCCTAGAAAAACTCTTCCTAAGGAAAGCATTAGGAAAATAGAAAACCACTTAGGCATTAACCCTAAGAAGGGTAGGCATATGCCTAGAGAAAATGGTAATGCCCAAAAATTTCATCAAAAATCATTTGGGCAATTAGAGGTTGAAAATCAAGCCTTGAGGTCAAGGCTTGAAAAACTAGAAAGGACCCTTAGGAATATACAAAATCAATTTAAAGGGTCTAATGGTCAAAGTCAAAGGTCCAAAAGTCAAAGTCAACACCAAGGACCTAAGAGTCAAAAGTTAACCAAGGGCAAGCAAGGTTTGGGTCACAAACCTAAGCCTAAGGTGGCTTACCATAGTGTTCCATTTGATTATGGAACACAAACTAGGTCTAGGAAGACTAAGGTCAATAGGAAAGTCATCCCTAGAGTTGACCAAGGGTTGTGCCTAGTGGCTAAGGTTTCTAGGAAACCTAGGGTGACCACTAAGAAGGTTGCAAGGGGAGTTACCCCTAGAGTCAACCTAGGTAAGACCCAAATGACCAAGGCTAATAAGCCTAGGAAGGTCATTAGGAAGGTATCTAGGGAGGTTATCCCTAAGGAATACCTAATTAACCCTAGGAGCTCAAATCGGTTTTGGATTCCTAAGAGCGTGATTGATTCATGCTAGGTGGGCTTAGGATGTGCTAACCTTGAGTGGATGAGTAGTTAACTCAACCATGATAAAGGTGGCATTTTAGGTGATTTTCAAGGTTATGGATGCCTTGGAAATAGATTTGAATTGTCATCCTAAAAGATTTTAGGATGTGTCAATATTATTTGAGAAGCTTGATAAAATGGTCAAATTGGCACAATTTAGGTTTAGAGTGTTAGTGTGTCATTTTGAGTTTTTGGCACACTAAGGAGATTAATGACAATATGACAAAATATATCTCACTATATCAAATGACAATTAATATTAAAATTTAGGTATTACTATACATATATATTTTATATGTCATGCTTTGATTGTCATATGCCATGTCATGACATCATGCCTAGTTCTATGATTTTATATGTCATGATTCATGTTTAGGATTAAGGTTTTAAATGTCATGTGTTTTTAGATTTCATATTATGTCATGACATCATGATTATGAGCATGTGTTTATCTATATCATCTCTAATGTCATAATCACTCGTGCATCTAAGATAATTTGATTGAAATTGATTTAAGGACAATGTCATGACTTGGAGTCCCATTTATAAGGGAATCAAGTAGGGTTGCCTTAGAAAAATGCATGAAACCCTAGATTAAATGAACCAAAATCCACATCTCACATCCAATTGACATGTATGTGTATTTATACACCCTAGATACATGTGAAATGCTAGGATATGAGTTAAGTTCAAGGTGCATAGTTTTTGCATCTAGATGAACTAAAACTCATCTTATATGAAATGTGGATCATTGGGAGAGCATGTGTACAAGTCATGTACATAGAGCTCAAGGAATATGATCCAAAATAAGATTTTGAAAACATTTTAAAATTATTTTGAAAAACCTTGGTGAAGTCAATCTTTTGATAGCAATCACCATTGATGAAGTTGATACAAAATAGGGCCAAAACTTTGAAAATTTCAATGGTTTTGAGTTTTGTATCAAACTCACTATTTTTATGGGTAAAATAATTTTCAAATATTTTTCACCCATTGTGTGTGTCATAAGTATTATACGTATGAATTTTCACGATTTTTCGAATTACGTATAATTATTTATGAATTTTCAAAATTCATTTCTGATAGTTGAAAATCGAGATTTTCAAGTATCACGATCGCCTCGTGCCGATCGACGATGAGTGGCAATGATCGACATCGAGAGTCGATCGCCAGTCTGATTTCGGGTTAACAAGGTTTGTTTAGCCCGTGTTCAGCTATGGAAAAGGTTCCTAATCACTCCTAACCCTAGGATATGCTTTAGGAAGCATTATAAAGGGTGAAAATTCATTGGATATGGATTAGGAGCTGTGTTAGGTCAAAGTATCAAATTTAGGGTGAGTGAAAGTTCTATGTTGAACTTAGAACCTTAATTTTGATGGTTTAGAGTTCCTATTGGCTTAGGGGCTTCCCAAGGACATTGTTGGTGCAATGGTCAAGGGGGAGCAAGCCTTTAGGGGGAGGTATCCATCTTGGGATGATGGATGTGTTTTTCTCCTTGAAGAGGAGAAGTTATTGGGAGAGTATCATCAATTGGGAAAATTGATGGGTTTTTAATACCCAATTTGGAAATTGGGAGAGATTATAGGATTGCCTCTCTTGAGTGATATGTGAATTATCACTAGGAAGATGGTAGACATCCTAGGTATTTATTTTTGGATCAAGGGGGAGATTGTAAGATCTCATTGGGACATGAGACATTGATCTCCTTAGAGAGAAAACCTTTTTGATGTTAGTCAAAAAGGGGGAGAATGTTTGGGGGAGAACATTTGGAGAGTGTTTACCAATTTGGGATAATTTGTAAGGGATTTGAGTTAGTGGTCTAACTCAAATGATTTGTTTGGTTTTTGTCAAACATCAAAAAGGGGGAGATTGTTGGTGCAATCGGCCCAGGTCACGATTGACCAGGACTCGAGTTTGACTCGAGTGATGTTTTGATGTTTCGACAAAAACATATGACAATGTAATTGTCATGGGAAAGTCCAAGTCTTGTGTACTTGGCATGGAAAATCCAAGTGGAACACTTGGCATTTGGTAAAGTCCAAGTCTTGAGTACTAAGCATGGGTCTTGGCAATGTAAAAGTCCAAGCATGGGTCTTGGCAATGTAAAAGTCCAACATGGGTTGACAAGGGAAAGTCCAAGCATGGTCTTGGCATTTGAGAAGTCCAACATGGGTTGGCAAGGGAAGTCCAAGCATGGGTCTTGGCAAGGAAAGTCCAAGCATGGTCTTGACATGAAAAGTCCAACATGGGTTGGCAAGGGAAGTCCAAGCATGGGTCTTGGCAAGGAAAGTCCAAGCATGGTCTTGGCATGAAAAGTCCAACATGGGTTGGCAAGGGAAAGTCCAAGCTTAAGTCTTGGCATTTGAGAAGTCCAAGGATTTGATATTGGCGTGTAAAGTTCAGCGAGTCTTGGTAGCATAAGTTGATGGTTGGCGGCGTAAAGTCCAAGCGAGTCTTGGCGGCGTAAGTCGATGTGCCTTGGCGGTGTAGACAGAGATTAGCATGACATATAGCCGACGGAAGCACACGAAGGCTAGCGCGATGGATGAACAAGTCATGGATGACTTGGAGGATCCGAGGCGTGAGGCTGATGGAGGTGGCTAGAAGGCTTAGGTCTAGGCTAAGGGTGGTCTAGCAAGTATGGGGGCACCATACTTGGGTTAAAACCTCATTCTTGATCGACTTGAGTTCATTTACCGACGAAAATGCTCTAGCGATCATTGCTCGTTATGCTTGATCGGTGATGGTTCTAGCGATCATTGCCCGAGGATGTGATCATTGCCCGGTCAGTGTCGAGCGAATGCTCGCGTAGCCGTGAGGCGGTCGACTACGAGCGTTAGCGATCGGCCAATGTTGCGATCGCCAAGTCCGTTGAAACTTGTCAGCGTGGATTAGTCGTTGTCTCACGACAAGGTGGCATCGATCGGTGGGGACTTATGGCGATCGGATAGGAAATCCAAATCCCAACGCAGGATAAAAGGGAGCTGTTCATGGAGATTGCGGCATCAGTTCTTTGGGAGCTTACTTGAGGCGATTTGAAGACGATTTGCAGGTGCATTTCAGGGCCCTTCAACCTCATCCAAGCAACCAACAAGCAAAGCGCTCAAACCCTAGTTTGTAAAGTGTTCTTTACATTTCCTTGTATTTTGCTTGTATTTTTGTGTATTACTTGTTGTAATCCATTGTACGTGGTTTCTCCACCTCCGACTTGTTGTCGAGAAGGAGTTTATTGCTTAGTGGTGTGTGATTGACATCACTAGGGCTCGTTTGAGCCCGATCCGTGGAGTAGGAACCGTGCGGTTCCGAACCACGTTATATCCTTGTGTTCGTGATTGTATCTTTTCGTTATTGCTTTTATTATTTCTATTCCGCTGCGCATAACGAGTTTTGTAGAGATGATCGAGAACGAATTCCATCTACGTACGGTCAAACGCTATTCACCCTCCTCTAGCGGCGTCAAATCTCCAACATTAGGGTCCTCCCTTGGAGCTTTGGCCGACATTCATCTTTTCTCCCTTCTCCTTGTTGGCCGGCGGCAAGCAACTTGCTTGTTGCTTGTTGGTTGGCTAAAGGAAGGAGAAGAGTCTTGTTTCTATTCTTCCTCTTGCTCGGAACGAGCAAGGAAGGAAGATTGGTGATCTAGGAGCTTCAACTTTTGGTAGATCGTCCCCCACACGATGTCCAAAAGGAGGAAGGTCATACAATAGAAGATCGAGAGGTATATCGATTCTCTATTTTCATTTGTTACATGTTTATATTTGCTTTTCAATTATATGCATGATATATATTCTGTTTTGTGGCTAAATATACTTGGACCCCGAACAAAAACACAAAAGCCGGCGATCCGTACATCATCTATTCCGCGGTTATTCGTAGAATAGAGGTTGGTCGGTTGAACAACAAGTTTGTTCAAGTGACCACTCTAATTGAATAGCATGACGATGACAAGGTTGCTTGGGCAATCCCTCTTGTCAAGGATATTTTTTTTATCCAGGGATGTAGAAGGGATCGCCATGAACAAGCGACCGAGTTAAAGTGGGAAGCGAAGTTTCCCCTCCCAACATAGAGTGACATTAGACCTTGGGAGAAATCCAAGGATAAGCCTTGGTATGGATGGAAATCCAAAGGAGAACCTTGGTATTGGGAAGAGTACAAGCTGGCTGGAGGTCCGGAAGCTTGGTGATGGAGAGGGCATAGTAACGTGCTCGTTCTCCATTAGAGTTAGAGAGGGCACAAGGGAGTGCTCGGTCTCTATCTAGTGTACTCATTAGTAAGATAGGGCACAGTAACGTGCTCATTCTCTTACAAGGGTACATGGGCCCAATACTCGTTAGACAAAGAGAGCACCGTAACGTGCTCGTTCTTTGGCTAGGGTGCTGGGAGTACTCGTTAGACAAAGAGGACGCCGTAACGTGCTCGTTCTTTGGCTAGGGTACATTGGCCCAATACTCGTTAAACAAAGAGGGCACCGTAACGTGCTCGTTCTTTGGCTAGGGTACTGGGAGTACTCGTTAGACAAAGAGGGCACCATAACGTGCTCATTCTTTGGCTAGGGTACATGGAGTACTCGTTAGGCAAGGAGGGTGTCGTAGCGCGCTCGGTCTTTGTCTAAGGTACTCAGAGCATTCGTTAGTTGGAGAAGGCACCGTAACATGCTTGGTCTCTTACTAGGGTGCTTGAAAATCTAAGAGTGGTAGCTTACTAGGAAAGATACTCATTTGCTTCAAATATTTACCATATCAGTCGAGCCACCATGGGGGTCAGCTCGACTGGCACTCTTGTATAAAGGCACAGAATCGAGCTGGCTCGATTGCCAGCTCGACTACTTATCGTTTGGTATAGCACAGAATTGAGCTGGCTCGACTACCAGCTCGATTGCTCACTATGTGGAACAGCACAGAACCGAGCCCAACTCAACTGCGGGCTCGATTGTATACTCTGATCGCCAAACTCAAAATCCTATACCAGTTGAGTCGATTTGGTAGCGGCTCGACTGTATACTCTGATCGCCAAACTCTAAATCCTATACCAGTCGAGTCGATTTGGTAGCGACTCGACTGGTATTTATAGAATTCGATCACAGAAACGAGCCTGGCTTGACTGCGGGCTCGACTGATAGGTATTTTTTGATCACAGATGCGAGTCAGACTCAACTGTGGGCTCGACTGCGAAGGCGGCAATGGGATGATTCTATTTCGAGAAAAGATTCAAACATGCTGATTTCCGGTTGGAGGAGCAAGTTCCTTTCCTAGCAAACCACCAGAGGTTGGAGGTGGTTACGGGGACAAGCTCAGGTGGTCAGGTTATGGTCGAGCGTGACTTCTAGGGTTTCAATGGAGGAAGATAAAATGCTTGCTGAAGAAGAAGAAGAGAAGCAATTTTTTTGAGCTTCAGTTTTCGATTTGAGTTAGACAAGCTTCCTGTGAATCATTCTGAAGGAGAAGTGTAAAAGTCTTGCTCTCATCCCGCCTTCTCTCCAACAAGTGCTCACAACTGCTGTCGATCACCTTCTTGCAAGCACTACAACTCCATCTTCAACGCAAGAAGCTAAACAGCAAATCTGTAACCTATTATAACTTCTTAGCTTAGTGTTCTTGATTATCTTATTGCATTGTAAGCTTGTAAGAGGTGAAGTTTTTCACCTCCGAAAACTTTCCGATCCAATCATAGTAGACTTTCCTTTTGAGCTGCCCGTGGAGTAGGAACTGATGAGTTCCGAACCACATAAATACTTGCGTATTGGTTGTGTTTGTGCTCTTTCCTTTGCTTTCTATTTCCGCTGCGTAATCCTCTATTTTGTAGTGAAATTTGAGTTAGAATTTTTTTTCAACTCGCTATTCACCCCCCCCCTCTAGCGAGCTTCAATCCCAACAAGTGGTATTAGAGCAAGGGCTCTGCACTGGATTCACCTCCTCCAGTGTATCAAGGAATGACAGTGCAAGAGGGATTCAGCACAACTCGACCACCATATTTCGATGGCCAAAACTTCCAGTATTAGAAGTGCCGGATGGAATACTACTTAATGATGGACATGGATATGTCGTTCTCTGTCTCAGAGCGATTCACACCACCAACCGACGACGAAGGAAGGGTTTTGGTGTCTTCTCTGTGGTCGGCACAACAGAGAAGAAGAGCTCAGGCCAATGCCAAAGCAACCATAACCTTGCAGTGCGGTGTAGCCAAGGACCAACTCAAAAAAGTTGGCCCCTTTAGTAGTGCTCAAGAACTTTGGAGAAAGTTGATGGAGTTACATCAGAGATTCAAGGACAGCGAAGAGGGATCTCTACTTGAACCAACTTCAGAATTTCAACATGAAGAGGTTTTAAAGAAATACTCAATGGCCTCTATTCGGTTGGAGTGGCTGTTGAGAATAGGGATTTAGCCAGGTATGTACTCAAATCTTGCCCTAGGAATACTTTATGGTCATCTATGGTGGATGCCTACAAAGTATCAAGGGATCTTTCAACAATTAAGATTGATGAACTGTTTTGTGAATTGGAATTGCATGAACAAGCTAATCGAAGCCCAAAGGAGAAGGGTCTAGATTTTATTGTAGGAGATCGCAGCAAGGAGAGCAAGAAGAAGAAGGAGAAGAAGGAAGTTTCTTCCTCCTCTTCATCATCAGATTCAGATGGAGATGATGAGTCATCCTCTAGCGAGATGGCTAACTTTGTGAGGAGATTGATGAGAAGAAGCCAAAAATACAACAAGAAGGATGTGAAGAAATACTTCACCAACAAAAAGAAAGGTAAAAGTTTTGAAATTAATCAAGATAAAGCTGATGTAGAGTGCTTTCATTGTCATAGGAAAGGTCACTTCAAAAGTGAATGCCTTAAGTACAAAAAGAAGGAAGAAAAGGCCAAGAGGAAGAAAGCATTGAAGGCTACTTGGGATGATACTTCATCCTCATCCTCCTCATCAGAAGAAGAAAATGAGAAGTGAGCAAATCAAAAGGCTCTCATGGCATTGGAGAATTCTAAAAATTCAGATTTGGATGGAGAGCTGAGGCATTCTGATGGGGAGCAATCAAATTCAGACTCTTCATCATCATCTTCGGATGATGATCAGGTAAACTCTCCCCATCTAGATAAATTGTATGAAACTATTGCTTGCTTGACAAATGCTCTGAATAAATCTAAAACTAAGGTTAAATTACTAAAAACTGAATTAGAACTAGTTAAGAATACTAATACACTTTCTGATGATAGTGGTGCTGGAAATTCTCATTTGGAGGAGTTCAAGGATGAGAATACATCCTTGAAGGCACAAGTGGAAGATCTCAAGTGCATACTTGAGAAATTCACCAATGGATCAAAGACATTAAACATGATCTTAGGAGCCCAATGTGCAGTCTATAACAAGGCTGGACTAGGGTTCAATTGACAACAAAAGGAATTTAGTTATATGTCCTTAGTGTCTAGGAAACCTGCATCTAGATATAAAGTTTCTTTTGGTGGAATTGATAGACCTAAAACTACTAAAGGAAAATCTGCTAATGCAAGAACTGCTAGGTCTAAATTTGGAAATGGTAGAACTATCACTACTGGTTTTATTTCTACTAGATCACCTATTATTGGAATTTCTAAGGCTTGGATTCCTAGGAAGTTTGTAGTAGATGCATGGGGACCTAACTTGTGGGTTCCAAAAGACAAAGTTTTTCGTATTTAGCAGGGACCCGTCAAGGGGGAGCGTCCAACTACATGGTTTGTGGACAGCGGGTGCTCCAAACATGTGACAGGGAACTCCTCTTTGTTTTTCTCAATTCATGCCAAAGACCGAGGTACAGTTTCCTTTGGTAATAATGGTAAATTGAAGGTTCTATGTGTAGGTAACATTAACATTTCTTAAAATTTTGTAATTAGAAATGTATTGTTAGTTAAAGGGATGACATTTAACTTATTGAGTGTAAGTCAATTGTGTGATGCAGGGTATAGAGTTGAGTTTCACTCAACTCAATGCCTTGTGATCCACAATGACACTAATGAAACCATGCTAATAGGATCTAGGAAGGAAAATATTTATCAAGTTAGATTTAGTAGTGCTACTAACATGTCTTTTAAGTGTTACATATCCAAGGAAGAAGAGTCTTGGTTATGCCACAGGAGATTGGCCCATGTCAACATGAAGAACATCAAGAATTTGGCCAAGAAGGAACTTGTAAGAGGACTGCCCTCAATCACCTACGAGAAGGATAGGGTTTGTGGGGCATGCCAAAAAGGAAAGCAAGTGAGATTTTCCCACAAAGGGAAGAATTCTGTAAGTTCTTTACAAGCATTAGATTTACTACACATGGATTTGTTTGATACTAGCACTATTAGATCTACCAATGGTAGTAGATATTGCTTGGTTATTGTGGATGATTACACAAGATATACTTGGACCTATTTTCTTAAACATAAGGACTAAACAGTAGAAACCTTCATTTTCTTTTGTAGAAGAGTTGAGAATGAGAAAAACTCAACAATTAAAATAATTAGAAGTGATCATGGAGAAGAATTTGAAAATGCTAAACTTAAGGACTTTTGTTTAGTGAAAGGATACAAACATGAATTTGTTGGTGCAGTAGGCACCTAAGTCGGACCTGAGTTTTGATTATAGCAAACGATACAAAGTTAAGCTCATGTCGTTATCTCACAAAGTGAATCGAGTGTGCAGAAAATTGTTATAGCTGGAGCTGAAGGCTAGCGACACCCGGAGGAAGCCGCGGTGGTCGGGCGACACGAGAGTGACTTCGGAGGGAGCTGAAGGAATCGAGTGGAAAGCCGGAAGCGAAAGCGACACAATAAGTATCGAGGTAAGCTCGTGTGTGTGCGAGTATAAGTGAAGTCATATCCTCCATACGAGGATAAACTTAAGCGCAGATCCGACCCAAGACATCCCACCGGTGGTCTAGGTCGAGATCGGACAGTTGGAGACCGTCAAAATAATGTTTTTGTTTAGCTAACTTGTCATTTATTAGCATCGATCATTGCTAGCTTGGAGGACTCATTCTTGTCAATCGATCGGTATCTATCGATCGGCATTCGATCGGCGATCTTTGCCATCGGATCGTGATGATGGCCATCGATCGTGATGATGGCCATCGGTCGGTGATGATGATGGTCGAGGATCGACTCGAGTCAAGGCTTATCACCTCGTTTGAGGAGTGGTGCTCGGTGTGATTGGCTAAAGTTCCTCTCGAAAAGGGGCTCAAAGACTATAAAGGAGGGCTATCCTAGGGTTTTTCATCAATCTCTAAGTGTTCAAAAAGCCTCCTGGCGCTCGACTCTCCAGCGACTCTACAGCGACGAAGTCTTGCCATGACCCTAAGCAATTTATATTTCCTAGTTGTTGGTATAATCTTATTTTGTGATCTCTTTAATACTGCAATTCTTTTTTATCGAGGTTTTCTATCATTGCATTTTACATTAATAGAAGAGAGGGTTTGTCTCTCTATCTTTTGCTTTCGAAGGTTTTTGTAATCGTCTAACTCTTACCTCCAACGAGGAGTGTTTTAGTGAATTGCCCTCCGTACACGGTCTAGGACTGTTAGGGCCTTAGAGTAGTAGCCGAAGGCTACGAACGAAGTAAAAAAACATTTGTCTCATTTTATTTATCATTTATCTTTCCACTGCAATTAATTGTCTACTCGGGTTTTAACGAACGAAACGAAAGAAAAGGTTTTATCTCTATTCACCCCCCCTCTAGCGATCCGCTTCGATCCAACAATTGGTATCAGAGCCGGGGGTGCTAAGATTTGGTGAAACCACCGATCTAGCCTTTTACAGATTACTTTTTTTTTTGTTTATTTCGACTATATTTCATTTGGTTAGCCTTTTTCCCGCACTACTAATCCAAGACGTGAGTCTTGGTACATTTCGTGTGTTTTTGTCGTTGTTAGGTTTCTCGTCTTCATCTCCTTGTTTATTTTGTATCAATGGCCCATCTCGAGGGTTTTAGCACCGTCCGACCTCCGTTTTACAATGGAGATGACTTCTGTTATTGGAAGGGTCGGATGGAATGTTTTCTTAAAACTCAAATCGAGATGTGGATCATAATCCAAACGGGATTCACACTTCCGACTAACGAAGTGGGTGAATCCTTGGATTATGACCAATGGACCATTGCGACAAAATGACAAGTCGAAGCCGACTCCAAGGCAACTCAAATCCTCCAATGCAATTTGTCCAAGGAGGAGCTTAATCGCGTCAGCCCCTTCATCAGCGCAAAGGACCTTTGGACAAAGCTAGTGGAGCTACACGAAGGGACCGCTGAAGCCAAGGTATGTAAGCACGATCTTTTGTTTAATAAATTATATAATCTAAAAATGCAGGAACATAAAACGACGACGCAACTTCACGCCCGCGTTCATGACATAGTCAATAATCTACACGCGATCGGGCAAAAGGTCAAAAACCGTGACCTTATAAGGTATGTTCTTAACTCCTTTCCGAGGACTACCTTGTGGGCATCCATGGTCGATGCCTACAAGGTCTCCAAGGATCTTTCGAAACTTAGGTTAGATGAATTATTTTCCGATTTTGAACTTCATGAGCAGTCTAACTCGGAACCCGAGAAGGGTATAGCACTTTTTGTAGGTTCGATGAAGAAAACCGCAAGCAAGCCACCCCCGAAGGAAGAAGAGGATGAGTCCGATTCAGAGGTCGACTCGGAAATGGAGGTCGAACTAGTCAACCTAGTTCGAAGGATAGTCAAGGGCCGAAAATGAACCGTCACTCGACCCAACGAAGGTAAGCCTAAAAGTTCGAATATTAGATGTTACGAATGCAACAGGTTTGGACATATCAAGTCCGAATGCCCAAAACTCAAGAGCAAAGCACCAAAACACAAAAAGGCACTCAACGCTACTTGGGAAGAAGCATCCGAGGAAGAAGATAATGATCGTGTTCTCATGGCTAAACCGGTGGAATCGGAGATGGAGTCGGAACCAGAAACCGAAGACGAGTCAGACTGCGAAGCATTATTCAAGACAAGCCACGGATACGCATCCAGTTCAAAAGATACACTCAAGGTAAGTCGATCCCTCATTAGTACACTTTATAATGCAATTAAGTTTTTAACTAGAAAATTAGCTAAGCCCGAGTCCAAGGTCGAGACCCTGGTTGAGGAAGTTAAACTCCTCAAACACGAGGTCTCCCTAACCTCTTCGACTAGTTGAGTTCAAGAGGAGGACTCAACTCGGGTTGAAAAACTCGAAGTTGAGAGCTCACTCTTGAAGAGTCAAGTCAAAGATCTTAGGAACATGTTGGAAAGGTTTACTTTGGGATCCAAAGGACTTGACCTCCTACTTGGATCGCAAAGGGTCGTGTACAACAAGGTCGGGCTAGGGTTTAGCTCAAACACGACCAACAAGTCGTATATATCGATTGTAAGTCGACATAAAAAACGTGTCCAAGCATGGGTCCCTAAGACCACCTTGATTTCAAACTTAGAATTGAACCAGTACTGGGTTACCAAGGACCAAATCCACTATGTGGAGAGACCGAACCGATTCAACGGTCCAGGGGGAGCTAGTACGAAACTTGTTTATATTTTAACTTAGAAGTTGCATGCTTAGGTTCTTTATTTAGTTTGATTTTTCTTTTTAGAATGGCTAGATAGGACTATAACTCGTCAATATTTGATAACATAGTACCAGGATGCGGAGAGATGATAGTATGCTAGGAAAGCGGAGTCTTGTGTATTCGGGATAGATAAGGCGTATCTAGTTCGGTGCACTTGACCGAGTGGAACTAGCTGAAGCTACCTCGCCGTATCCTAGACTAGTTAGACCAGGAAGTGGTCTTAGGTGAGTCAAGTCTCTATTTTCTTGAAAATGACTTTGTCTAAGGAAGTGGTCGTTGTTCCGATCAAAGAAGGCCTCTGTGCCTCACCACGACCTGGAAGCCATGATCTTGAAAAGGTGACTTGATGAGCCTAAGGTCAAATCCGAATCTAACGCAAGGTTGACAAGTGTTCAGGTCATTAAATTTAAATCAAGTAAAATTGGAAGTCATCTCACAAGAACATATAGGGTTAACATGTTTGATCATGTAGACATGGGTGAGATGATTTAGGTTAATAATCTTCAACCAATCTTTAATAAATCCAATATCCGATCTGACTACCTTGTGTGTAGGATCAATGGATGTTGGACAGTGGTTGCTCCCGACACGTGACCGGGGATCAACTCAAGTTTTCAAAGCTTCGATTCAAACGACAAGGATCGGTAGCCTTCGAAAACAACGATAAGCTCAAAATCATTGGATCAGGTGATATTGAGCTCAACTCTAACTTTATTATTCAAAATGTCTTATTGGTAGAAATTTTTTAATATAATTTACTTAGTGTAAGTCAATTGTGTGATAATAACTATAAGGTCATATTCCTAGAAAATGAATGCGTAATTAATACAAATGAAACTTCTAAAACAATCCTTAAGGGAACCAGAAACAATAATATTTACACTATTAATCTAACTAACTCCTCAACCAAGTATTTTATGACACGGCAAGAGGAATCATGGTTGTGGCACCGACGACTTGGTCACTCACACCCAAGACTCATCCACAAGATGAGTCAGAGTGACTTAGTCAGAGGTTTGCCTAACCTCAATAACTTGAATAATAAAATATGTAATGTTTGTCAACAAGGTAAACAATCTAGGACACAACATCAACTAACTAATCAAGAACGAACCAAAAGTATTCTTGTGCTCCTGCACATGGATCTATTTGATTCACACGGAGCTAAGGCACTTAATGGGAGTAAATTCTGCTTAGTCATAATTGAAGACTATTCTATATTTACTTGGGTTAGGTTCATCAAACACAAAAATGATACCTTAGATCAACTAATCAACCTATTTAAACTAATAGAAAATCAACAAAATCTTAAAATTAAAAGACTTAGGACTGATCATGGTGGTGAATTCGAGAATCACAAGTTTACAGAATTCTGTAACCTAAATGGATACCACAAAGAGTTCTCTTGCCCTAGAACCCCACAACAAAATGGCCTAGTAGAACGTAAAAATAAAACCCTACAAGAAGCCGCTAGGACAATGTTAAACGAGTATAATCTACACGACAGGTTTTGGGCAGAAGCCGTAAGTACGACATGCTATGTCCAAAATAGGATCCTTATGGTAAAGAGGCACCTTAAGACCTCATACGAGATTTACCACGATAAAGTACCTAACATCAAGTACTTTAGGGTATTCGGGTGTAAGGTACATATCCTAAACACTAAGGATTACCTAGGGAAATTTACATCCAAAACCTCGACCGGAATCTTTCTAGGATACTCGACTACGAGTAGAGCATATAGAGTATATAATTATGACACTCTTAGAGTCGAGAGGACTATCAATGTAGTATTTGATGAAGGACATGAACCTACAAATCCCCCGGCAACTCCAATTAGCAAGCCGATTCATACCAGACTCAACTCCGATCCAGAGGTCAAGTCTAGTGGTAATCCTAACCTAAGTCAACCAAGTCAGCCTATCGACCAAGTGATAGATGACTCTAACCAAACTAGAACTCAAAAGAGTCATCCTATTGATCAAGTTGTAGACTCAAACTCAAATCCAACTAGGACTCAAACAAATCATCCTATCGACCAAGTGATAGGTGATCCAAGTCTAGGAGCTCGAATTAGAGCCTCATACAGAAACCTTAGTCAAATCTCCTTGATTTATAAAATTGAACCCAAAACTATTGACCAAGCTCTTCTTGATCCCGATTGGATTATTGCAATGCAAGAAGAGCTGTCTCAATTCACTAGGAACGAAGTATGGGAATTAGTACCACCACCTAAAGATAAAACAATCATTGGAACAAGGTGGGTGTTTAGAAATAAACTTGATGATAAAGGTGAAGTAGTTAGAAATAAAGCTAGACTAGTTGCTAAAGGGTTTAGTCAAGTCGAAGGTTTAGATTACGACGAGAACTATGCCCCAGTAGCTAGATTAGAGTCCATTCGAATGCTATTAGCATATGCTGCACATCGAGGATTTAAGTTGTTTCAAATGGATGTGAAATCTGCATTCTTGAATGGATATATTAAAGAAGAGGTTTGTGTTAGTCAACCCCCCCCCCCCCCCCGTTTCAAAATTTTAGATAAACCCGACCATGTCCTTAGGTTAAAGAAAGCCCTCTATGGACTTAAACAAGCTCCTCGAACTTGGTACGAGAGACTTTCGGTGTATCTTAAGTCCAAAGGTTTTAACCAAGGTGTAGTTGACCCAACTCTTTTCGTAAAAACCTTAGGTAAAGACATATTCATAGCTTAAATCTACGTAGATGATATTATTTTCGGAACCACCAACTCGATCCTACTGAATGAGTTCATTTCACTTATGGAAAGTGAATTTGAAATGAATTTAGTAGGAGAGTTGAGTTTCTTCTTAGGTCTACAAATTAAACAAACTAAAGATGGAATATACTTACATCAATGCAAATATATTAGGGAATTAATTAAACGCTTTGGAATGAAAGATGCTAAAATTATTAATACCCTAATGGCAAATAATGTGAATATAGAAGAAGATTTAATCGGAAACTCAATTGATTTAAAATACTATAGAAGCATAATAGGGAGTCTTCTTTACTTAATTGCAAGCCGACCTGATATCTTATTTGCAGTAAGTATGTGCGCAAGGTTCCAAACCTGTGCCAAGGAGTCTCACCTAACTCTAGTCAAGCGTATCCTTAGATATCTAAAGGGTACATTTAATGTCGGTATTTGGTACCCTAGATCTACCGAGTTCGAACTAACCATCTACTCCGGTTCGGACTATACCGGTAGTAAGCTCGATAGAAAGAGTACGAGTGGTTGTTGTCAACTTCTCGGCTCGAGTCTAGTGAGTTGGTGCAGTAGGAAGCAACACTGTGTTACCTTATCTACCACCGAAGCCGAATACATCGCGATGGGTGAGTGTGTCACTCAGCTTCTTTGGATGAAGCACACTCTCCGCGACTTTAAGTTAGACTTTACAAACACTAAACTTCACGTAGATAACATTAGTTCAATTAACCTTACTAAGAATCCGATATATCACTCTAGGACCAAACATATAGAGGTCAAACACCATTTTATTCGAGAACATATGGCCAACGGAGCCATACAACTCGAATACGTCGAATCGAAGTCTAATTTGGCAGACCTATTTAGTAAACCCCTACCTGAAGCCGAATTTAGTCTATTAAGACGAAAATTGGGTATGTACGTAATAGAATAGGAACTTACAAATTATATTTTCTTACTACTATTTCTTACTTTTCATTTTCATGGAACTAGCATAGGGCATACCTTAGATATCATGCACCTATAGACTAATGTGTTTGTGTACTTAGCCACTTAGATGGGCGTGAGATGTTATGACCTTACTCCTGGTTCCAGATGTAGAGCTAGTGCATCGCCATGAACCACGGAGTATAATCATATATATTAACCGACTTTGACCAGGACTGATTGATCTTTCATATCAATCGAGTCAATATGAGTCGAACATTTTATAGATGAGCTTATTTTCAGTATATTATTTTCAAAATAATATGGAAAATGCTTGGACTTTAAATTTAATACCTATATTTGTTTTTCACACATCCCCACTCTTTTCGATATATGACAAAAGGGGGAGAAAAAGGCCAAAGTTAAGGGATCAAAATTTTTACTTAACTCACTTCATATTTATTCATATGGCCAAAGGTTAAGTAAATGTTTACTTAACTTTAAGTTAAATTATTTTTGTTAACAAAAAGGAGGTAAAGGCCAACTTAAGAGAATTCTTAACTTAAACTTATTTTTAACACTATGGGCAAACATTAATGTTTTACTTAAATAAGGGGAGAAAGGCCAAGGTTAAGAAATCAATTTTGTGATTTCTTAACTTAAAACTTATTTTAAACACTATGACCAATATTAAGTAATTTTGGTTACTTAATTCTTTTTATGTAGCAAAAATCAAGAGGGAGAGTTAAAACTCTTTCTCAAGTACTCACCCTCGGTCAAGGGGGAGGATTCCTCAAGGGGGAGCATTTGAAAAAGAGTTTTTATATACTCCTGCTCATTCATGCATATCTCATACTCATTTTGCTTAATGCACTTAATTTATTTTACTTAACTTTGTATTGGTTTGCTATAAATCAAAAAGGGGAAGATTGTTGGTGCAGTAGGCACCTAAGTCGAACCTGAGTTTTGATTATAGCAAACGATACAAAGTTAAGCTCATGTCGTTATCTCACGAGCTGAATCGAGTGTGCAGAAAATTGCTATAGCTGGAGCTGAAGGCTAGCGACACCCGGAGGAAGCCGCGGTGGTCGGGCGACACTCGAGTGACTTCGGAGGGAGCCGAAGGAATCGAATGGAAGGCCAGAAGCGAAAGCGACATAGTAAGTATCGAGGTAAGCTCGTGTGTGTGCGAGTGTAAGTGAGGTCGTATCCTCCTTACGAGGATAAACTTAAGCACAGATCCAACCCAAGACATCCCACCAGTGGTCTAGGTCGAGATCGGACGGTCGGAGACCGTCGAAATAATATTTTTGTTTAGCTACCTTGTCATTTCAGCTAGCATCAGTCGACTGTCAACTTGGAGGACTCGATTGCTATCAATCGATCGTATCTCGATTCGACGATCGGTGATCACGCCATCGATCGGCCCGATCTTCGCCATCGATCGTGATCGCCATCGATCGGTGATGATGGCCATCGATCGTGATGGTCGTATGACCAGTCAAGGCTTATCACCTCATTTCAAGGGGAGTGGTGCTCAATTGTGATTGGCTAAAGTTCCTCTCGAAAAGGGGCTCAAAGGCTATAAAAGGAAGGCATATCCTAGAGTTTTTCATCAATCTCTAAGTGTTCAAAAGCCTCCACAACGCTACGACTCTCCGACGACTCTACAATGACGAAGTGCTGCCAACAACCCTAGCTTAATTTATATTTCCTAGTTGTTGGTATAATCTTATTTTGTCATCTCTTTAATACTGCAATTCTTTTTGATGGGTGTTTAAGAATAAGAGAAATCATAGAGGAGAAATAGTTAGAAATAAGGCAAGGTTAGTAGCCAAAGGCTACAACCAAATTGAGGGGTTAGACTATGATGAGACTTATGCCCCTGTAGCAAGGTTAGAATCCATAAGACTAATGCTTGCTTATGAAACATACAAAGGCTTCAAACTATATCAAATGGATGTGAAGTCAACCTTCTTGAATGGAGTCATCAAGGAGGAAGTCTATGTTGAACAACCCCCAGGATTTGAGAATTCACAATTCCCAGACCACGTGTACAAACTAAAAAAGACTCTTTATGGGCTTAAACAAGCACCTCGTGCTAGGTATGAGCGGTTGTCAACCTTCCTAATTGAGAAAGGTTTTAGGAGAGGACAGATAGATCCCACACTATTCTTGAAAAGGGATGGTGAATACATATTTGTAGCCCAGGTTTATGTTGATGACATAATCTGTGGCTCAAACAATAGGGATTATCTCAATGAGTTTATTAGTCACATGGAAAGTGACTTTGAGATGAGTCTAGTAGGAGAATTGACCTTCTTTCTAGGACTTAGATAAAAAAAACCAAGGAAGGAATATTTATACATCAATCTAAGTACGCAATGGAGTTACTGAAAAAGTTTCATATGGAGGAAGCTAAGGAAGTAGTGACACCTATAGCTATCAATACTCGTTTAGATAGTGATGAGAAAGGGAAGGCAGTGGAAATGAAAATTTATAGGAGTATCATAGGGTGTTTATTGTACTTAACAGTGAGTCGATCAGATATTTTATTCACTGTTGGTATGTGTGCTAGATTTCAAACTTGTGTTAAGGAGTCTCACATGATTGCTGTAAAAAGAATTATGAGATACTTAAAAGGCACTATCAATGTAGGATTGTGGTGCATGATGTGCGGTATTTTATGTCGTGGTACCATTTCAAATTAATTACCGAACCCCCTAACTACACTAATATAGCATAGTGGATGGCCCAGATCGTTTCCCAACGAGTGTAATCGATAGAATAGTAAACTTAGGATTTCTAATTATTGCTAATCCTACTGAATGGGGCTTTGGAATTTGAAAGACTAATCCTACTAAACGAAAAACAATGCAAGGTAATTAAGCACTAATCTAACTAAACTACGAGTGCGATGAAATTAAAAGAAACCTAAACTAAGCATTTAAATAAGAAAGTGCATGAATTTAAATATACAGAATAATATAAGAGTAAAACATAACATGAAATTAAATCTAAACTAACCAACTACGACCTAATTACTCTAAGAAACATTTCATCGAACACCTTCGAGGCATGAAACAAATTAAATCGAATACGTTCAATCTAAACATAGAAAATTGAATTTTCAATTGCAAACATTTGACACAAACTAAACCAATCAACAATCAATGAAAAGAAAACTGGAAATGGTACTGATCGGAGCTGTTGGGCGGCTGGAATTTCTGTCGATCGGAGGTGCTGCCAGAGGAAGGTGGAAGTGCCAGCGAACCTATGACTGACACCTCCAATCGGAGGTGGAACTCAGAGCTGGCGGCGGTTGGAAAGAATCTGGCCAGAGCTGGGGGCTCGCCGGTCGGATGTGGTGGTGAAGACGACGGCGGCAGAGCTCGGTGAAGAAGCGGCTGTGGAGGAGATGGAATCGATTGGTGGAATGGAGGTGGAGTGGCTGCCGGTTACCGGAGATTGGAGGGGATCCCCTTCCTCTCCGGCGACCGACGAGGAAAGGGATGAGCTCGTGATGAAGAGGGCGGCGTCGGGTGCGTGCGAAGATGAAGAAGCTACCGGCTGCCTTTCTGCGGGATCGAAGAAACATTAAGTGGATTTTCTCCACCGTCCGATCTAAGACCCTTGCAATCTCAGTCGTCCATTAGAGCTAGGGTTAAATGAATCTGATTAATCCATTAATGGGCTTTACATCCAACGGCTGAAAATCACTCCAACTCTGGATGGACGGATCTGATCCATCTTAATAGATAATCAGGATCGGCCGAATCTGGATGAAAGGCTAAGATGTCTAGATCTAACTGTATGGACCGGATCTCTCCAAATCTAGATAAATGACTCAAAATCAAGTTGCTTTCATGGACAGTCCATATCGCTTAGATCTAATCTCTTGATTAAATTGTCTTCGATCATAATGAAGGATCTAGATCAATCCAGTTTGAAATGATCCTTCTAGCCCTAGATGAAGCCATATTTGATCCAACTTGAGTCTAGTCCAGTGACTCATCTCGATCTCCTACAAATAAAGACAAATTTTGCATATAAGTCCAAAATTTAGAAGAATTTACAATTTGGTCCAAAAATATATCCAACTCATAAAACATGCAAATAATCAATAATTAATCACTCGAGAGGATAAAAATAGTGATATTAAGGACCAAAATAACACGACAAAATGACAGTTATCAATTCCCCCCACACTTATTGTTGCATGTCCCGAGCAAGTAAAGAAAATTAAAAGTAAACTAAAAATATATTTCCCTATCAATTTCTAATCATACATAGAAAATTATGAAAGAAAGTTACCTAGGATTGTCAAATCTCAAAAACTTAAGCAATCATGAACTCAAATCTTACACAGGTTAACAAACATGGTGACTTCAATCCATCATGAATAGACTAAGAATGACTAAGTCTCACAAGGTAAGTGGTGGTTTCTCTCGCTCTTATACGCATGTAATAGTGGAGTTCACTCAAGCTACTCATGGTTTATGAACTACCATATGCTTGCTTTTCTTCTACCTTCACCACATATACACATAAGTATGCACAATAACTGAAGGCTTATTAGGAATGTAAGGGAAACATGAATAAAAACAAAATGACAATATGTGTGAAAGGAAAGAAAGGTAAGAAATGAAATAGCTAAAGAAATGTAAGAAAAAAATATGAAAATACTGAATGCTACATAGATGAGTACAAGAAAATATTGCCCTAAAATTTTTCTTCCAACCCAATAAATATGTAAACAACCCTTATCACATTCTTCAATACAAATCTACTCACGATATACAATAAATCTCTCAATGATTGCAACAAGGGATGTCACTAACAAAAATACTATCACACATAAATAAAAAAATGGCACATGTCAAAATTTTCACAATATTTTTTTTTCACGGGCACCCAATTTTTTTTTTTCAACTTTTTTTTTGCAGCTTTTTTTTTTCAAACTTGTATTTTTCGACATGTAGTGCACTTCCCTATGCTCCAACATCAAGCTCAGCTAAAAAGATAAAGAGCATGACTAGCTCATGGTGATCAGAAATGACTTGCCTATGCTTACACTAAATTCTCCTGAGCTACTCTCTCCCCCACACTTAAATTTTTGTCCATCCTGGGCAAAACACTCATCATGAAATATCCAAGTATTCCACATCCAGAAATAGAAATGGAGAAGAAAGTAAGGAAAGAAAAATGTAAGGATTAATGACTATAATATTATTCAATAAAGAAGTGAAGGCAAACAAATGAAATTGCCTTCATAATAATCAAGCAAACCTATTTTTGTGTGGTCTCAAAAGGATCAAAGCAAGTTCTAGAGTTACACCAACCACAAGTGCACCACACACAAGCAATAAAAATAGGCTCAATCCTTACTAAGTAACAAAAATAATCAACTCAGTCTATCAACACAGAATCCATCACCAAGTAGTAACCACATGCAATTAAATAATCCATTCATGACAATAAATTCCAAAACTCGACAATCAAATTTAACTAGCTTTCATGACTTCTAAGATGATATAAAGGACTGCAGAAGAAATTTATTTGAAAACATGACTAAACAAAAACTAGTCAAACAAAACTTAACAGCTATAACTAAAATAAACAAAGTAAAAGAAACGTATATACAAGGGAAATAAAAGAAAATGAGATGGAACAAACTTCCCTGAGGTCCTGGCGATTGAAGAAGATTCAGTAAAAGGAGCCACGCAGGGCGTGGAGTGCTCCGAAAAAAATTCAGTCCCGGTGGTTGAAGAAGATTCAGCTTTAACATCCACGCCAAGAGTGGGATGGACTGAATGAGGGTGAGCGCCTTCATGATGTGATCATGATAATACTGTGCTGCTCTCTCCAATATCATCGCCTCATCATATGTAATCTCTGGTGGTCGGAGGCGATTCAGGAAAAGTGTCCAACCTTGGGGCTGGATTATTGCATTTGTTGTCAGGGCTTTTATCAGCAAAATTCTTGGAGACTCTGGCTGAGATGGAAGTATCCAGTCTGGGGGCCTCCAGCTATCCACCACTTCCATGGGAATTAGCTCGTCAGAATTGCTTGCCACCACTGCCTCATTTGTCTTCTGGTTTGGCTGGCAAGTCTGAGCACTGGTATCTGGCAACACAAGGAGTACAACCTCATCTGCAAAAACCTCTGCACTTCCCTCTTCAATAGCATTAGAAAAAAAAACAACTGGCAATGCATCAATATTTTTATCAGCATCCAGGACGTTAACAACTGCATCATCATGATATAAATCAGCAGAGGAGTCCTGTAGGGTCGTAGAAGTAGAAGCAAGTATATCCTCAACTCTGCAATCCATCTCCTTAAGCACATCACTTCCATCAAAAATGATCTCTAAGGAAAATTGGGAGGAATCTTGTGCTTGCCTTTGATTGATAGATGATGCAATTTGATTTAACTGGGTCTGTAAGTTCTGTAACCTTTGTTGTTGTTGTTGATGACTATCGTTCTTTTGTTGCTGCAATATTGCTAGCTGCAAAAACTTTTCTAATGTATTTTCTTGACTGGGAGCAAGGGTTTCTTCACAGTAACTTGATCGATCTCCCCAACTAGGCATGTAAGGATCAATAAACAGTGGGGGTAGATAGCACTGAGACTGCTCAGGGGTGTACTGTTGTGTGTTCTCATACCTGAAATCTGAATTTAAATTATATGTACCAAAAAATAATTATACCTATACTATTGATAAGGCTGATAATACTGATGATTAAGCTGATGATATGGAGGTTGGTACTGATAATATTGATGTTCAGGTTGATAATACATTTGTTGTCCAATGCTTGAATAGTAAGCATCATTGAGATCTCCAAATAGCTGATAATATGGATCCATCTTGCAAGAGATTCTTAGTCTTTCCTAAAAAACTAACGCAATTAAAAGCTACAGGAAATAGACATGAACAAGTACATGGATATGCAAGAAATAAAAGAATGCAACCCTAAACAAAAGTTTTTGAGTTTTGATATTTTTTTAAGAAAAATTAACAAACAATCCTAAGTTTACCAAGTATCATTACACTCCCCGACAATGACACCAAATTTTGATGTGCGATATTTTGTGTCGTGGTACCGTTTCAAATTAATTACCGAATCCCCAAACTATACTAATATAGCATAGTGGATGACCCGAATCGTTTCCCAATGAGTGTAATCGATAGAATAGTAAACTTAGGATTTCAAATTATTGCTAATCCTACTGAATGGGGGTTTGGAATTTGAAAGGCTAATCCTACTAAACGAAAGACAATGCAAGGTAATTAAGCTCTAATCTAATTAAACTACGAGTGCGATGGAATTAAAAGAAACCTAAACTAAGCATTTAAACAAGAAAGTGCATGAATTTAAATATACAGAATAACATAAGAGTAAAACATAACATAAAATTAAATCTAAACTAATCAACTACAACCTAATTACTTTAAGAAACATTTCATCGAACACCTTCAAGGCATGAAACAAATTAAATTGAACACATACAATCTAAACATGGAAAATTGAATTTTCGATTACAAACATTTGACACAAACTAAACCAATAAACAATCAATGAAAAGAAAACTAGAAATGGTGCTGATCGGAGCTGTTGGGCGGCTGGAATTTCTACCGATCGGAGCTACTGCCGGAGGAAGGTGGAAGTGCCGGCGAAGTTGTGACTGGCACCTCCAATCGGAGGTGGAACTCAGAGCTAGCGGCAGTTGGAAAGAATCTGGCCGGAGCTATGGGGGTCGTCGGCCGGATGTGGTGGTGAAGATGGCGGCGGCAGAGCTCGATGAAGAAGCGGCTGTGGAGGAGATGGAATCGATTGGTGGAATGGAGGTGGAGTGGCTACCGGTCACCGGAGATTGGAGGGGATCCCCTTCCTCTCCGGCAACCGGCGAGGAAAGGGATGAGCTCGGCGATGAAGAGGGCAGCGTCGGGTGCGTGCTAAGAGGAAGAAGCTGCCGGCTGCCTTTCTACGCGATCGAAGAAACATTAAGTGGATTTTCTCCACCATCCGATCCAAGACCCTTGCAATCTCAGCCGTCCATTAGGGCTAGGGTTAAATGAATCTGATTATTCCATTAATGGGATGTGCATCCAACGGCTGAAATCACTCCAACTCTGGATGGACAGATCTGATCCATCTGAATAGATAATCATGATCGACCGAATCTGGATGAAAGGCTGTCCAGATCTAACTGTACGGACCGGATCTCTCTAAATCTGAATAAATGGCTCAGAATCAAGCTGCTTTCATGGACGATCTATATTGCTCAGATCTAATCTCTTGATTAAATTGCCTTCGATCATGATGAAGGATCTAGATTAATCCAGTTTGAAATGATCTTTCTAGCCCTAGATGAAGCCATATTTGATCCAACTTGAGTCTAGTCCAGTGGCTTATCTCGATCTCCTACAAATAAAGACAAATTTTGCATATAAGCTCAAAATTTAGGAGAATTTACAATTAGGTCCAAAAATATATCAAATTCATAAAACATGCAAATAATCGATAATTACTCACTCGAGAGGATAAAAATAGTGATATTAAGGACCAAAATAACACGACAAAATGACAGTTATCAGTACCCCTGGACTGAATCTTTTGATTTAGTTGGCTATACCGACTCTGATTATGCCGGATGCAAGTTGGATAGGAAAAACACTAGTGGGGGTTGTCATTTCTTAGGATCTGCCTTGGTTAGTTGGTCAAGCCATAAACAACACTGTGTAGCACTTTCCACAACTGAAGCTGAATATGTTGCTATGAGAGAATGTGTATCACAATTGCTATGGCTAACACACATCTTAGAAGATTATAGACTGACCTATAGGAATGTACAAGTTCTATGTGACAACATTAGCACTATACATCTAACCAAAAATCCGGTTCATCACTCAAGGACCAAGCACATTGAAGTGAGGCATCACTTCATTAGAGATCATGTAGCTAGGGGAGACATTGAACTCAACCATGTTGAGTCCAAGTCTAACCTAGCTGACATATTCACAAAACCTCTTCCCAAAAATGAGTTTAGCCATTTGAGAAGAGAGTTGGGCATGTATGCTGCCCAATGAAGGAGGACCCCTCCATGATCTTAGGTAAATATAAAAAAAAATCCATTTAACAAGAGAAATGGGAATTTAATTTGGGGAGACCTGGGATCATCTCACAAAAATGATAAGGATCACAAAACTGTCTTTGTATCACTAGAAATGGGGTGAGATGATAGGATCAACCACTTTATTTCACATGCTCATTGCATCCTTGAGATAGAGAGGTTGACGAGACAAAAATCACTAATGTGACTAGTTATGGGGAAGACCATTACACATTCTTGTGTTTGTGGTTCCAAGATCATAACTAGACATTCCAACCAAGTAAAATTGGTTGGATCCTCTTTGAGACCAAGAACATAGATACCAATTGTTTAAAACAATCAAAAAGTGTGTAAGGTTATCATATCAAGTGTTTTTAACACTTACCTAAGCCTTAGAAATTACACAAAACTCAGTTGGAGTGTTCAGATATCGAAACCCAATTTTTTTAAGCCTATTAACCGAGACAGACTCGACTGGCGCCCCGACTGGTATGAGTTTTTAGCACTAAGAATCGAGTGCGCTTCGATTGGAGCCTCGATTGGCCAATACCGATCACACTCAGAACCGAGTGCGCTTCGACTGGAGCCTCGACTGGCCAATATCGATCACACTCAGAATCGAGTGCGCTTCGACTGGCTAATTCCGATCACACTCAGAACCAAGTGTGCCTCGATCATCGCCTCGACTAATGTTACCAGTCGAGCCGACCCACTCATCGCCTCCACTGATGTCTCATAGATTTAAATAGAAACCCTTCATTCTGTGATTTTTTTTCTTCCCCACAATCATCCCCTCCTGACTGCGACGAGCACCAGTTGAGCTCTACATCTTCGTCCAAGCCTTACAACCTCAAGACAAGCCTTCTCTAGTCTTAGGTAAGGATCTTCTTCCCTCTCCTTGCCATTTTCTATTAACCCTAACCCTAATCTCTGACCACTTGACCACTACTAGGGTTCCAACAAGAAAAATTTGTCTTATGCAGCAAGCTCTTGTTCTTGGTTCTATGGCACCCAAGTAAGACTTTTCCCTGACTCTCCTTATGATTTTAGAGGATTTCTAAGCAGCTAATCACTTTCCCCACTTGACATGCATCATTTCATTCCTTGCATTCATTCATGGGTCAATCTTGTGCGCATAACATATTTGACACATGACATTTTAGACTAAAAAGAATGGAACCTGAGTCCACCTCTAGGCCCTCACGAGAGAGGCCTTGCTCGGACCATCGTTTCCCCTCGGAATATCATTTGCACACCTTTAGGACCCACGAGTTTGAACTCTTAAGCATCCGGTCCATAGATGGTCATTTCTTCTCCAATAATGCACCATATGTTAGAGAGATGGTTGAGCACTATAGACTCGATAAGTTAGTCTACTGCGATCACGATATCAATGAAGACTTACTTGTCAAATTCTATAACAACCTACAACCCACTGAAAATAGGCTTATCTATAAGTCAAGGGTAGCCAAAACTGATATCACTCTTACTCCATCCATCTAGAGATCATTTCTAGGATGTAGAGAGTCCTCCTCTAACCTAGAATGCTATCCAACTCTTCCTGAAAATTTAGTAGGCTTTGACCTCAATTCCATCCACGAATCCTTATTTAGACGTCCTAGAGATGAAGGAGTTAATTTGGTGTCAGCCATGACACTAACGGCTCCTAACAACATCTTATACAAAGTCATTGTCGGATGCATTTTACCCATAGTCACCAAAGGGCAAGCCAAAGTTAGGGCACATCATTTATTGACTCTCCACCTTCTCAAAAATCACCTTGATTTTAACATAGCTTTGAACATGTTTCTGTGCATTGTCATTGTTTAGCCACTCTTTATTTTAGTTTACTTTCGATCTAGATTTCACGTACACTCCCTCGTGGAGTATAGGATCGATGGATATAAATTAAAATAGGTTACAGTCTCGGCTCGGATCTCCGGATGGCTTGTACATGGCGTAGGAGGAGCGGACGAGAAGGCGATGCGACGGGAGACATATTGAAGACAAAAGCCATAATAGTTGGAAAATAATTTATTTTTCATATTTATTGCTTTTTGTTTGATATGAATGTCGTAGGCTACGAAAATTCCTCAATTTCAAATTACTAAGTGGGAGAGGGAAATTTTTATAAATTCCCATGGCCTCCATTACGATTTGACAAGTGATGCAAACAAACTTGCGCGTCGGCTCTGAGTGCCTTCCTCCCCATCGGATGAGATTGTTTGCAGATCACAAGGTCAAATATGGTTATAGGGAATTATTAAGGAGTGTGTGCACTTCCCCATCGGAAGGCACATAACCCGAGATAATTACCTTTGTACCGAGTAATGGTGAACACTTAGATACAAATATAAGTATCCTCCTCATCGGAGTCACTGCTTTTATTTGTAGGGTCAAAGAGGAACCAACTATTAATTTTACTTGTCAAAAAGTTAGGTTGACAAGATAGTAAAATTAATGGGTAAAACCTCCTCTTACAAATGTAGAATTCGTATACGTCCACACTATCGTGGCATACGATATTCTCGGTGTTTTGAGGTGTTGGTTGATTTTAAAATTTTATTGTTTGAGGAATCAATAATTTTTTGAAATCTAATGTTTTGATTTATGTGATTCTTAGGTTTTCTTTCAAAATGACTTTCAACCCACTTGCTGTGATACTGAAAGAGAACAAACTTACTGGACCCAACTATGTTGATTGAAAGAGGAATCTAGACATTGTCTTGACTGCTGAGGAATACAAATAAGTACTTCTCGAAGAGTTCCCTCCTAAGCCTGCAAAAGATTCTGGGGAAAAGGAGAGAGAGAGTTATAAGAAGTGGGTAAAGGCCGATGAGATGGCGCGGTGTTACATTTTGGCATCTATGTCAAATGTACTGCAACATCAGCATCAAGCCATGCCCACAACTTATGACATGATGCTCAATTTCAAAGAGCTTTTCGGACACCAGAATCGGGCTGCGAGGCAAGAAGCCATGAGAAACTTGATGACGACCACCATGATCGAGGGAACACCCGTGAGGGATCATGTTCTCAAGATGATGGCTCATTTGAATGAGTTGGAAGTCCTCAAAGCTGAGATCGATGGGGAAACCCAGGTCGATATCATTCTCCAGTCTCTACCTAGGAGTTTTGAGCAGTTTCGCCTAAACTACAACATGAACAAGAGGTTGTATTCGTTGGCGAAACTTCTGATAGAACTCCAGGCGGCAGAGGGGCTATTTCGTCAGAGTGCTCAGGCACATGCCATGGTGACCCAAAAGGTTTCTACTTCTAAGTCAAAAGACAAGAAGAAGAAGAAACAAACTGGGGCAAAGGCGGTGGGAGGTACTCAGGGAGGAGTGAAGAAGACGAAAGGCAAGTGCTTCACTTGTAAGTAGACTGGACACTGGAAGAAGGACTGCCCCAACCGCAAGAAAAAAGGTATATCTTTTGGTCTAGTTGTTGAAACATATTTAGCGGTGTTATCTACCGGCACCTGGTGTGTAGATACGGGAGCCACTGATCATGTCTGCAATACATTGCAGGTGTTCTAAGAAACCAGACGACTGTTTGAGGGGGAGATTACCGTGTACTTGGGCGATGCCATGAAGGTGGTGGCTGTTGCAGTGGGAGATGTTCATTTATCTTTTGAGAAAAATAAACTTTTAGTTCTTAAGAATTGCCTTTATGTACCCTTATTTAGAAAGAATTTAATTTCGGTTTCTAAATTATTTATGGATGGATATTCTATTTCTTTTAATGACAAAGTTGTTATAAGAAGGAATAGAAACATTATCTGTTCGGATGCATTGATAGGAAATTTGTACACACTTGAACCAAAAGCTCCCACGATGTATATTGAAATTAATAACTCATCTTCTAATTCCAACAAGAGAAAAGAATCTTCGAAGATGAACCAAACATATCTTTGGCATCTTAGGCTTAGTCACATTAACCTAAGCAGAATTTAAAGGTTGATAGCTGATGGACCTTTGGGTTCATTAGTGGTGGAGGATCTCCCAACCTGCGAATCCTGCTTGGAGGGTAAGATGACCAAGAAGTCTTTTAAGGCCAAGGGGTATAGAGCCAAAGATGTGTTAGAATTAGTTCATTCTGATTTGTGTGGTCCTATGTCTATCCAGGCTAGAGGTGGTTTTGAGTATTTTGTCTCTTTTATAGACGATTACTCAAGATATGGATACATTTACCAGATGCGCCGCAAGTCTGAATGCTTTGACAAGTTCAAAGAATTCAAGGCTGATGTGGAGAAATGTCAAGGTAAAAGTATCAAGACACTACGATCTGATCGTGGTGGTGAGTACCTCTTGGGAGAGTTTAGGAACTACTTATCAGAGGCTGGGATTCAATCCCAATTGACTGCACCTGGCACACCCCAGCAGAACGGTGTAGCAGAGCGAAAGAATATGACTCTTATGGAGATGGTTAGATCGATGATGAGTTATTCCGAGTTGCCAGATTCGTTCTGGGGATATGCTCTAGATACAGCGGTGTACATTCTGAACTTGGTTCCATCTAAATCAGTGCCTTCTACTCCCACAGAATTGTGGACTGGGCGAAAGCTTAGTCTAAGACATATTCGGATATGGGGGAGTCCAGCACATGTGCCGAAGGCAGATGCTGGTAAGTTGGAACCTCGTACAGAAGTACGCATGTTCGTTAGGTATCCTAGAGGAACGAAGGGTGGTTTGTTTTATATTCCTAGAGATCAGAGGGTGATCGTTAGCACGAATGCCAGATTTCTAGAGGAAGACTATGTGATGAGCCACAAGCCCAAGAGTAAAATTATTCTGGAGGAATTAAAAGGGGAAGTCACTTCTTTAGTACCACCGGTACAAGAAGATATACCACATGTCACTGCACCGCGTGTCACAGAGGATACACAGGTGATGCCTCATCATAGTGGGAGGGTTGTGAGACAACCTGATAGATTCATGTTCTTGGAAGAATCTTCTGATTTGGTCCCTGGCGAACATGAACCTGATCCCTGGACATATGACGAGACAATCCAAGATAAAGATGCAGTATCTTGGCAAAATGCAATGAATACCGAGATTGAATCTGTGGATTCAAATCAGGTCTGGGAGCTAGTAGAACCACCCGATGGTGTAAAAACCATTGGATGCAAGTGGATCTACAAGAGAAAGAGAGGAATAGATGGGAAGGTTGAGACCTTCAAAGCAAGGCTTGTTGCGAAGGGGTATACTCAGAAAGAGGGTATCGATTATGAGGAGACCTTTTCACTGATAGCCATGCTTAAGTCTATCCGGATTCTCTTATGCATAGCAGCTCATATGGATTATGAGGTGTGGCAGATGGATGTCAAGATAGCTTTCCTTAATGGAAGCCTTGAGGAAAACATCTATATGAAGCAACTAGAGGGATTCATTATGAAGGGCAAAGAGCATCTTGTATGTAAGCTTAATCAGTCCATTTATGGATTGAAGCAAGCTTCGAGGTCTTGGAACATCCGCTTTGATGAGGTAATCCAGTCTTATGGATTTATTCAAAGTCCGGATGAGTCTTGTGTATACAGGAGATGTGACGGAGACGTAATGGTATTTCTTGTACTATACGTAGATGACATTTTGTTGATTGACAACAATATCAAGGTGTTATCGGACGTAAGGGTATGGTTGTCCAAACAGTTTGATATGAAGGACTTGGGAGAGGTGGGACACATCCTTGGGATCAAGGTTATAAGAGATCGCAGGAAAAGGATGTTGTGCTTATCCCATGCTTCATACATAGACACGATTATGGATCGTTTTAGCATACAGAACTCCAAGAAGGGTTTTCTACCTTTCAGGCATGGAGTTTCTTTATCTAAGGAGATGTGTCCTAGATCATCTGAGGAGATAGAGGAGATGATGGCGGTTCCTTATGCTTCGGCAGTAGGAAGCCTCATGTATGCGATGCTATGTACGAGACCAGATATCTGCTTTGCCGTGGGCATGGTTAGCAGATATCAGAGTAATCCAGGACAAGGACATTGGACTGCGGTAAAGCATATATTGAAGTACCTGAAAAGGACTAGGGATTATATGCTAGTTTACCGGGCAGACCAATTACTCCCTGTGGGTTACACGGATTCCGACTTCCAATCTGATAGGGATAACAGTAAGTCTACCTCAGGTTTTGTGTTTACTTTGGGAGGTGGAGCCATTGTATGGAGGAGTGTCAAGCAGAAATGCATGGCGGACTCCACCATGGAAGCTGAGTATGTGACAGCCTCTGAGGTAGCCAAAGAAGCTATATGGCTCAAGAAATTCCTGATGGACTTGGATGTGATTCCTGGTTTGCCCAGAACTATCACAATTTATTGTGATAATAGTGGTGCAGTTGCAAACTCGAAGGAACCACGAGCCCATAAGGCTAGTAAACACATAGAGCACAAGTACCACCTGATACGAGAAATCGTAAAGAGAGGAGAAGTTGCTGTGGCCAAGATTGCATCGGAGGATAACCTGGCAGATCCTTTCACTAAGGCCCTTCCGACGAGAGCTTTTGATAGGCATGTGGAGGGAATGGGGATCAGATGTATGGCAGTTTGAGGACAGGATAGTCTTTTAGTATAAGTGGGAGATTGTTGGGATGTATACTGAAAAGTCAATCTTTTGTATGAACATCTTTATTTTTAAATAAGAATCACATGATCATTATTTGCATTTTTATGGTTATGCAATATTGTCTAATACATTATATTATAGATAACATGGTGTGTTGTGTCACACGGGAGATCATGTTATCGGCTCATTGTAAAGTAAAGTAAAGGCTCACAACCGAGATGACTTTAGACAAACCATCGGAATGGTTGTAGTGTGATTTGGTATTGGTTTGTCTTGACCATAGAATCACACTAGTGCACTTTGTGTGTATTGAGTAAGACCGACTTTGAGGTGATTCGATTTATTGTTGACTACATAATCGAATCGGACCTCAGATATTATTTTGTACATGCTCTTAATCCCGATATAATAACGGGCACATATACTTAGTATTCATCTTTTTAATTTACCAATGGGCGAGATTTATAGATTAAATGGATAGGCTTGGTAAGTTGAGAAATGATATTATTTATATGGTGTGTCGTTGATTATAGGAGGAAACCGTGTCCTATATATTAGGATGATGATGCCCCCTTGAGGAGCTCATAAGGTTCATCATGTAAACCCTGCAGGTGAACTTGGTCCGGCATGATGAAAAGGTTGAGTGGTACTACTCATGGAATTAGATGTTAATTAATTAATGGTCAGTAAATTAATTAATCGATGGACATTTGAGATCTTAAACATGAGGAGATAATGTACAAATAATATATGGAGCCCATGTTATCTTATGGGGGTTGGTGAGGTAGATCAATGATAATCCTTTAGTGGATTGGATTATCATTAGTGGATCAGATTTTATGTGGGCTTGATCCATGGGTGGACAAGATCCAACTCCTCCTCATGGTCCCTAATGCATCCTATTAACACCTCATGAAGCTTAGATCCAATGGATAGAAACAAAACTCTAGATCCAAAGGTAGAGATTAAATCTCTAAGATTCGACGGTTGAGATTAAATCTTTAGATTCGACGGTTGAGATTAAATCCCTAGTACCAATGGTGAAGATTAAAAGGAGGTTTATCCCTAACTCTATAAAAGGAGGACAAGGGGTTGGCATGGAGTTTGAATCAAGAGGAGTAAGGGTTTTGGGGTTGGCGGCAAGAAGAGGAGCTAGGGTTTGGGCTTGGGCGGCACCTAATAAGGTAAGTTTTCCTTGCTTCTTCTTCTTCCTCTAGCTGCCGGTGCCCATTCAAGTTCTTCCAGCTCTTGGCCAGTGTCAAAACTCCTCCTTATCCTTCTCCTTGAGTGGTGGAAACAAGACTTAGGGCTTTCCCTTGGTGTCTTAGTCGGTTTCCATCATCATCTCCTCCTCCTAGTTGGCCGGCGGCAAGGATTCCCCTTGTTGCTTGTTGGTTGGCTATAGGAAGAAGAAGAACCTTGTTTCTATTCTTCCTCTTGCTCAGAACGAGCAAAAAAGGAAGATTGGTGATCTAGGAGCTTCAACTTTTGGTAGATCGTCGCCCACACGACGTCCAAAAGGAGGAAGGTCATACATTTGAAGATCGAGAGGTATACCGATTCCCTATTCTCTTTTGTAACATGTTTGTTTTTGTTTTTCAATTATGAGCATGATATAATTCTGTTTGTGGCTAAATAATACTTGGATCTCGAACATAAACACGAAAGCCAGCGATCCGGACATCGTCTATTCCGCGGCTACTCGTAGAATAGAGGTTGGTCGCTTGAACAACAAGTTTGTTCAAGTGACCTCTCTAAACGAATAGCACGACGATGACTTGGTTGTTTGGGAAATCTCTTTTGTCTAGGATTAAATTTTTTTTAATCCGGGGACATCGATGGGATCGCCATGAACAAACGACCGAGGTGAAGTGGGAAGCGAAGTTTCCCCTCATGGATTGATCACAAAACCCTATCAGGCATGATACGCACCCCTACAAGAAAGATTTAGTGGAAGAATGGTCATCAAGTTGAGGAGCATATGGATGTTGAGGAAGAACCTGCTCTTCTTGCTGAAGAACCACACCACCCCGCTCCTAATCAAGCTGAACACTTGACAACTATCACGGAGCAGCTATCTCAACTTCGTGAAGCCCATGAGTCTTTTGTGAACACAATCACCACGACAATATCAAATTTCCATCTACAAACCAACCAACGATTGACTCAAATCCAAGACACTTAAGATCAAATCCTTCGAGAGCAGATAGAAATCAAAAATATGTTGATCAATTGGACAAGTAGCTCGAAGGAACCTTCTACACCAGCCCCCGACAAATAGAATCATGTTAAGATCTCCAATTGTGTCAATCCAATTAGGATGGTTGCACTATGGATATTTGTCTTTGTGTTTAGACTTCAAACTATGGTTGTCCTTGTGAAATAGTTTTTGTGAAACAATTTTCTTTTGAAATGTCAACTTTTTGTTAATTCTGTTTTTATTATGTGATCTGTTATTGGTTGTGTATGGTAGAGTTGGTTAGTGTCTATCACACTTCTTTTTGTGTGTTAGCGCCACCCGAACAACCCAAGCCTTCACTCCATCCCACCATTGTTAGTTCAATCATTAAGTATACACCTAATCCACCCTAAAAGAATGTGTGTTTGAGGGGGAGCTACGGTTTGGGAAGTCCATAGTATTAGTAGGACCTTTCCTATATTTTATACCCCAATCCTAGCAAAGATCTAAGTGTGTTTAGAAAGTGTGCGAGGATTTTTCTTCAGTTCATATAACCTAATGTGAAGTGAAGTATCAACCTAATGACATAAGTATCAACTGAAGTGAAGTATCAACCTTTTTGATATCTTAATGGGTAAAATATTTTTCCAATATTTTTCACCAACTGTTTGTGACATAAGTATTATACGCATTAAATTTCACAATTTTTAAAGTTACGTATAATTACTTATCAATTTTCAAAGTCGATATCTAATAACTGAAAAACAGAGTTTTCAGTTATCACTCGATTGCTATGATGGCAGTCGACTGATGGGGCATCAACTGCCCTGGCGACAACTACCCTGGCGAAAATCGCCCTGGTAGACAACCTTGGCAGTCCTACTCTAGCAGAACCGCCCTTGCAGAAACCATCCTGGCGGAAATCGCCTTGGCAGAAACTGCCCTGGCGCAGTTATTAGTCGACTGCTGCTTGGTGCAGTCAACTGATGAGCACTTCACTCGACTACTTTCTGAAGGACTCGACTGATTGATTGATTCACAATTAGCCTGGGAAAAGCACTGACAACCCAAGGAGGTGAGTTTTAGGGGGAGGAACTTATTCCCCATGTTTTTTTGTTGTTTGCCAAAGGGGGAGAGTATGAGTTCAAGTTATTGTGATATTTATGATATTATTCAAATGGAGTTAAGTTAAATTGAAATTTCTGCCCATATCTATTACATGTGAAATTTCTGCACTCCACGTTATATCATCCCTATTGCATGAATGCTAAATTTCTGATATGATAACTTTAAACTTCATGCTATATTTGTGATATGAAATATTTCTGCACTTCATGATAAATTTCTAATATGAAATATTTTTGCACTTCATTCTATATTTCAGAAATTGAGATGAACTGTATTTATATCACCTAAACTTAAACAATGTTGTCAAACATTAAAAAGGAGGAGATTGTTAGTGCATTCAAGCCCATGTAATGTTTCAATGTTTAACAACAAGGTTTAAGTCAAGGAAATAGAAATCTAGTTTGAGCTAGAGTATAGTCAAGACATTACTTCGACAGATACAAACCTAAGGTCACTAAGTTAGATGCTTAGAGTGACATTAGACCTTGGGAGAAATCCAAGGATAAGCCTTGGTATGGATGGAAATCCAAAAGAGAACCTTGGTATTGGGAAGAGTACAAGCTGGCCGGAGGTCCGAAAGCTTGGTGATGGAGAGGGCATAGTAATGTGCTCGTTTTTCATTAGAGTTTGAGAGGGCACAAGGGAGTGCTCGATCTCTAGCTAGTGTACTCGTTAGTAAGAGAGGGAACAGTAACGTGCTCGTTCTCTTACTAGGGTACATGGGCCCAATACTCGTTAGACAAAGAGGGTACCGTAACGTGCTCGTTCTTTGGCTAGGGTAATGGGAGTACTCGTTAGACAAAGAGGGTGCCGTAATGTACTCGTTCTTTGGCTAGGGTACATGGGCCCAATACTCGTTAGACAAAGAGGGCACCGTAATGTGCTCGTTCTTTGGCTGGGGTACTGGGAGTACTTGTTAGATAAAGAGGGCACTGTAATGTGCTAGTTCTTTGGCTAGGGTACATGGAGTACTCGTTAGGCAAGGAGGGTGTCGTAGCGCGCTCGGTTTTTGTCTAAGGTACTCAGAGCATTCATTAGTTGGAGAAGGCACCATAACGTGCTTGGTCTCTTACTAGGGTGCTTGAAAATCTAGGAGTGGCAGCTTACTAGGAAAGATACTCTTGTGCTTCAAATATTTACCGTATCAGTCGAGCCACCATGGGGGTCAGCTCAACTGGCACTCTTGCACAAAGGCACAAAATCGAGCTGACTCGATTGCTAGCTCGACTACTTATCGTTTGGTATAGCATAGAATTGAGGTGGCTCAACTACTAGCTCGACTGCTCACTACGTGGAACATCACAGAACCGAGCCCAGCTCAACTGCGGGCTCGACTGTATACTCTGATCGCCAAACTCTAAATCCTATACCAGTCGAGTTGATTTGGTAGCGACTCGACTGGTAGTTACAGAATTCATCACAGAATCGAGTTCGGCTTGACTGCTGGCTCGATTGACAGGTGTTTTTCGAGCACAGACGCGATCAGACTCAACTGCGGGCTCGACTGCGAAGGCGGCAACGGGATGCTTCTATTTCGAGTAAAGATTCAAACGTGTTGATTTCTGGTTAGAGGAGCAGGTTCCTTTCCTGGCAAGCCACCAGAGGTTGGAGGTGGTTACGGGGACAAGCTCAGGTGGTCAAGTTATGGTCAGGCGTGACTTCTAGGTTTCCAATGGAGGAAGATAAAAGGCTTGCTGAAGAAGAAGAGAAGTAGTTTTTTTTAGCTTCAATTTTCGATTTGAGTTAGACAAGCTTCCTGTGAATCATTCTAAAGGAGAAGAAGTGTAAACGCCTTGCTCTCATCTCTCCTTCTCTCCAACAAGTGCTCACAACTGCTGTCGATCACCTTCTTGCAAGCGCTACAACTCCATCTTCAACGCAAGAAGCTGAACAGCAAATCTGTAACATGTTATAACTTCTTAGCTTAGTGTTCTTGATTATCTTATTGCATTGTAAGCTTGTAAGAGGTGAAGTTTTTCACCTTCGGAAACTTTCCGATCTATTCATAGTAGACTTTCCTTTTGAGCTGCCCATGGAGTAGGAACTGATGAGTTCCGAACCACGTAAATTACCTGCGTATTGGTTGTGTTTGTGCTCTTTGCTTTGCTTTCTATTTCCGCTGCGTAATCCTCTATTTTATAGTGAAATTTGAGTTAGAATTTTTTTTCAACTCGCTATTCACCCCCCCCCCCCCCTCTAGCGAGCCTCGATCCCAACATCCTTATCAATAGAGGATTTCCTAGGGAAGTACTAGTAGATTCATCAAATTGGACATTAGAGGATTCCTCAACCTTTTGGGTCCTCTTGTTGTAGACCCTATATCTTTTACTAGTGGATGAGTATCCAACTAGAATTCCTTCATCCACTTTGGACTCAAATTTTCCTAAGTTGTCTTAGGTATTTAAGATGTAGACTTTGCATCTAAAGATCATGAAATAATGAATTGTGTCATTCCATAATTCAAAAGGTGTTTTACCTATAAACATATGGATTAAACTCGATTTTTGATATAGCAAGTGGTGTTAACCGCTTCCACCTACAAGTAGCTAGGTAAGGAGTATGCATTAAACATTGTCCTAGCCGCTTCTTGTAGGGCACGATTTCTCTTTTCCACTATCCCATTTTTGGGGGTGTTCTAGGACAAGAGAACTCATGGTTGTACCCTTGTTCTAATAAAATTTTTAAAAAATTAGAATTCTCAAATTCTCCACCATGATCACTATGGATCCGATTGATTTTGAGATTTCTTTCATTTTCAACCCTTTTGCTAAATCCTATGATTATTTCTAAGGTTTCATCCTTATGTTTCATAAAGTAAACCCATGTATACCTAGAAAAATCATCAACTATCACTAAACAATATTTATTGCCATTTAATGAAGGGATACTATGACAATTAAAGAAATCCAAATGTAAAAGCTCTAAAGGTAATGAGGTACTAGTTAGGGTTTTACCTTTGTGTGATGATTTGGATTGCTTTCCTTTTTGGCATGCATCACACAATTTTTCTTTGATGTACTTGATCTTTGGTAGCCCCTTCACTAACTCCAATTTTGCTACCTTGGCTATTTTCTTCATATTGATGTGCCCTAGCCTTCTATGCCATAGCCACCCTTCCTCTTCTTTTGCCATAAGATACTTAGTAGAAGTGTTAGAAGCATAGGATAAATCAACATAATAAATATTTGATTTCCTATATCCAACTAACATGCAATCATTCAAATTCTTGTGTCTAATTAAACATTTTGTGTAATTGAATTCAACACTATAGCCGACATTACAAAGTTGGCTAACACTAAGTAAGTTGAATTTCATGCTTTTAACTAGTAAGACTTTATGAATAATAATTTTAGGGGATACCTCAATTGTGCCTTTACCTAGAATTTTGAGTTTTCTACTATTAACAAAAGACATGGTTCCCTTGTTAATATAGTTGATTGTGGAAAATTTGCTCACATATCTGGTCATGTGTCTTCAGGAATCATTATCCACAATCCACATACTTGGTCCACCTACCTAAACAACATGAAAAGCAAATTCCTTAGGTACCCAAATGTTTGGACCAGTAACATCAATCAAAAACTTCTTGGGAACCCAAGCCTTCTTAACCTTACCCCTAATTGTTGTCTTTCTACTAATTAGGAAGATATAGGCTACTTCCTTGTCCTTAGGTTTATATCCTATGTCGGCCTTGTTATAAATCACCCTTTGATCCCTAAGAATCATGTTAAGGTATTTTGACCCACTAGTGAATTTTTCTAAACATATCCTTAATTCACAAACTTCATCCTTGAGTTTTTCAATTTTTTTTTTCTAAACATGCAAGAATCATTGTTGGATCGATTTGAGAGCTAGAGGGGGGGGGGTGAATAGCGCAAAAAAAATTTCTTTTCGTACGATTAAAACACGAGTGCACAATGGAAAATAAATAAGGCAAAGCTTTGTTTTTACTTGGTTCACAGCCTTCGACTACTAATCCAAGGCCCTAGCGGTCCTAGACCGTGTACGGAGGACAAATCACTAAAATACTCCTCGTTAGAGGTAGGAGTAAGCGAGTACAAGAGAAAGCCAAGACTCGAGGTAGAGGGACACTCCTCCTCTCCTCGTTACGATAAAAAGCTCCGAGATAAGAAGAGTAATACAATAATATGAAAGGGATGAGCTAAATTAAACTTATACCGACGAAAAAAAATGAAAACTCAAGCTTAGATCGTCGGAGTAGTAGCACTTCGTCGTCGTAGAGTCGTCGGAGAGTCGCGGCGTTGAGGAGGCTTTTGGAGAGTCTTTTGATGATGAAATGGGGAGGAATGGACCTTCTTTTATAGCCCTAGAAGTCCCCTCCTCGAGCACATCAAGATCCTACATCAATGGCTACCTCACCCTTGAAGAAAGGGATGAGTTTTGACTCAACTCGAAGCTGATCCTTGACCAGCGGTTGAACTGATTTCTTGGCCGGTTGAACTGATGGCTCAGCAGTTGACTGGCCGGTTGAACTGATGTCTAGCAGTTGACTGACCGGTTGAACTGATGGCCAAACTTTTTGACTACATTAAAGAGTTAGCCCGAAATATAAGTGAATTCGACGGCCACTTGCTGTCCGATCTCGACATAGACCTTCCATGGGAAGTCTTGGTCGGATGTCGCCTAAGGACATCCCCATACAAAGGACACGACCTCACTTCACTTTACTCACTCGAGCTTACCTCAACATTTACCTTTGAAGCCTTGCTTTCGGTCTCCACCTGAGGTCTTTGGCTCCCTCCGAAGTCCCCCCGGTGTCGCTAGCCTTCAGCTCCAGCGTTAGCACTTTTCTGCACACTCGATTTAGCTCGGAGATAACAATATGAGGTTAATGTTGGTGCAATCGACCCAGGTCACGATTGACCAGAACTCGAGTTTGACTCGAGTGATGTTTTGATGTTTTGATGTTTCGACAAAAACATATGACAATGTAATTGTCATGGTAAAGTCCAAGCATGGGTCTTGGCATGGAAAGTCCAAGTCTTGAGTACTTGGCAAATGGAAAGTCCAAGCATTGTCTTGGCAATTGAGAAGTCCAACATGTGTTGGCAAATGGAAAGTCCAAGCTTGAGTCTTGGCGTTTGAAGTCCAAGGGGATTGATATTGGCTGCGTAAAGTCCAAGCGGGAGTCTTGGCAGCATAAGTCCAATGGTTGGCTGCGTAAAGTCCAAGCGGGAGTCTTGGCAGCATAAGTCCAATGGTTGGCGGCGTAAAGTCCAAGCGGAGTCTTGGCGGCGTAAGTCCAATGTGCCTTGGCGGTGTAGACACCGTTAGCATGACATAGCCGATGGAAGCATCTGAAGGCTAGCGCGATGGATGAACAAGTCATGGATGACTTGGAGGGATCTGAGAGGCGTGAGGCTGATGGAGATGGCTAGAAGGCTTAGGTCTAGGCTAAGGGTGGTCTAGCAAGTATGGGGGAACCATACTTGGGCTAAAACCTCATGTTGATGATGCCATGAGGCGGACCGAGTCAACTAGGTTTGATTTGCGGGTTATAGCCTATCGGCATGACCGGATGATGGCGATCGGCGGTATCGATGGAGCGATCGGCCCGATCTTGTGATCGACCGGTGCCCGTGAATCGCCACGAATAGAGTCGAGACTGAGTTTGTCGAGTGAGTACTCCATCGATCCGATCGATGGTCACAATCAGTCGACTGATGGTAGTTCCGTTGGACTTATCCAACGTGGAACTAGCCGTTGTCTCACGACAACAGTGGCATCACGATCGTGATTGTCTCGATCGGGCCGATCGATCGACTTTTTCCAAAGAGTTGAAGCTATATATGGAGCTCGTGGTGGAGGAAAAGTAATGGTTCCTTGAGGAGATTTGGGCGAGTTCTTTGTTGCAATTCAGGGTCTCCAAGTGCTACTCGATCAACCAAGCGATCAAGCATTCAAAGAGCATTTGTAAAGTGTTTCCTTTACTTGTATTGCTTTGTATTTCACTATATTGCTTGTATTCATTTGATTATTGTTGTAATCATATTGTACGAGGTTTCTCCACCTCCGGATTGTTCCGAGAAGGAGTTATTTGATAGTGGTGTGTGATTGGCATCGCTAGGGCTCATTCGAGCCCGATCCGTGGAGTAGGAACCGTGCGGTTCCGAACCACGTTATATACTCGTGTTAGCGTGTTGTGTTTTCATTATTGTTATTGTATTATATATATTCCACAAGCGCTTAACGAATTTGTAGACACAACCGCGATTGAATTCCATTAACGCTAATCACCCCCCCTCTAGCGTTACAAAGGTCCTAACAAGTGGTATCAGAGCCCGGGGCTCTTCTACGGACTAACCGCCGAGAGTTGAAGAAGCTAGAGGGAAGAATATGGAATTTCAAGAAAAATTGGGTGACGACGTCAACATCCCACCTTCCTTCAACCGCGAACATTTCGCGTATTGGAAAGGTAGAATGCAATATTTTCTAATGACAAATATAGAAAATTGGTTTGCCGTGACTATAGGTTTTGATGCTCCGAGAGGAGAAACGCAAACAAATCCTCAAGATGAAGAGATGGACCGAGGAGCAAAAAAATTCAAGACAACTAAGGTAACAAAAATGCTAATTGATTTGATACCTAACGATATTGTGTCTAGATTAGGAAGCTATAGGGATGCCAAAGAATTGTGGAACAAGTTGATCAAGTTCCATGAAAATCCCGAATCGGTCCAAGAAGATTCGGAAGAGGAGGAGACTGAAGAAGAGAGCTCATCCTCAAGTGAAAGTGAGGAATCGGGAGGAAGTGAGTCAACTTCCGGATCGGAAGAGGAAATAGCAGAAGAGGAGAGACCATCTTCTACACCGGAGCAACCTCAAGAAGAAGCTTCGACATCTGGCCAAGATGAAGAAGCCCAAAGTCCAATTCCGGTCTCCACCATCGAACTAGGTAACTCAAGCAATTTAGTTTTAAATAAAAAACATACTATGTGCTTTGAGTGTAGGAGTATGGGCATTACAAGAGCAAATGCCCAAAGAGGATCAAGAAAGCTCCACCGGCTCCAAAGGTCAAGGATGCCGGTCCCCAACGCCTAGAAGCAAGGAGCAAGTCGTTTGCTTCAAATGTGCTACAAGGGACATTACGAGTCAATGCCCAAGGGAAGAAGAAGGGGCAAGAAGGAGCTACACAAGTAGGGGAGCCTCAAGGCAAACCCTTATGTAAAATTTGTGAATGCACCTTCAATTTCTAGGCAAAAGAATGCTTTTAATTCTCTTGCTATTGTACATGAAAAGCATGCTAGAACTAATAGACATATTTGCTTAGGTGCTAAGAATGCTCACCTTAAGAATAAGGAGAAATTTGGGACTAATGTCCTAAAATATTTTACCTAAGGAAAGCATTAAGAAAATAGGAGAACATCTAGGTTTTAATGCTAAGAAATCTAGACATATGCCTAGAAATAAAAATATCTCAAGAGAAAATGAAAAATTAAAATTGAGATATTAGAAAGGAAAATCAAGTCTTGAGGTCAAGGACTTGAAAAACTAGAAAAGACCCTTAAAATTATGCAAAATCAAATGCAAGGGTCAATTGGTCAAACTTTTAGGTCATATAGTCAAAGCCAACAAGTAGGACCTAAGAGTCAAAAGTCAACCAAGGGCAAGAAAGGTTTGGGTCACAAACCTAAGCCTAAGGTACTTACCATAGTGTTCCATTTGACTATGAAACACTAACTAAGTCTAGGAAGACCAAAGTCAATAGGGAAGTCATCCCTAGAGTTGACCATGGTGTGTGCCTAGTGGCTAAGGTTTCTAGGAAACCTAGGGTGGACACTAAGAAGGTTGCAAGGGGAGTTACCCCTAGTGTCAACCTAGGTAAGACCCAAATGACCAAGGCTACCAAGCCTAGGAGGGTCATTAGGAAGGTATCTAGGGAGGTTATCCCTAAGGAATACCTAATTAACCCTAGGAGCTCAAATAGGTTTTGGGTTCCTAAGAGCGTGATTGATTCACGCTAAGATGGGTTTAGGGTGTGCCAACCTTGATTGGATGGGTAGTCAACTCAACCATAATAAAGGTGGCACTTTAAGGTTACTCTCAAGGTTATGGTTACTTTGGAAATATCCTTGAGTTTTAATTTCAAAGAATTTTAGGTTGTGTCAATATAGATCTTGAAAACATGAAAATCAATAAAATTGACACTATCTAGATTTAGAGGTCATAGTGTGTACTTTTGATTATTGGCACACTTGGGAAGGTCATGTATCAAGAAATGTGTGGTTAAGATGTAAAGGTAATATCTAGAGTGATACTCAAGTGCCACACAACTTGATGTCTTGTATTCACCATGCTTCATATGTTTTACCATATGGTTGCATGAAATGAATGTCTAGGATAGATTACATCTCACAAAACAAGTCTTTTACCTTGATTGTGTATTTCAACACTTAGAAAGGGTGAGATGTTAGGTTTTGGAAATCATTGAATGTTAATGTTTGCAAAATGAAGTAAAACATTAAAATACATGAACAAATACATAAATAAAAGTATAACATCAATACATTCAAGATACAAGATCTAACATGATAAAATGGAACAATTAAGATGATAAAATCGAGATTTTACGATTTTGAAGCGAAATCGGACATCGATCGGATCTGATGTCGATCGGTGATAACATCACGCGATACGATCGGCCATCGGTCGAGTGCTAGCTCCATGACTCGGATCGACCATCGATCGGTGATGTGGTCTATCGATCGATGGTACTGCTCACCGAGGCCGTAGAAGGCCATCGATCGAATGCTCGGCGAGCGATCGGTGATGAGCAACATCGATCGGCCCGATGCTATCTGCACGCCTTACGAAGGTTCAGAAGGTTCGATCGCCGCGATCGATCGATCGCGAGCTCGGTAAACCCGATGTTAAACCGCCATCGATCGATGCTCCACATCAGTCGACTGAATCGTGTTTTTAAAACGCGAACCGCTAGGGTTCGGCTTTTCACGCGACGACGTTTCTTCCTCCTTCGATCTCCGATCGGCTCCCTCTCCGACCGTGTCAACCTTCCAAAGTCCTAGGTTGATAAGCATGCCTCTCCTTCCTTTGTTTTGACCTATCTTGGAACACTAGTTTCGCGATTTAGGGTTATTGTCTTTGTTCCGTTTAGGGTTCCGTGGTGAAGCTTTCCGGCGACTTTTCCGGCGATCCTCAGCAACTTTTAAGCCTTCCTTGACACACACACATGGCGCCTAAGTAGCGACTCTTCTTTCCGAGCCTAATTTTATTTCCATTACAATGTAGGTTTATCTAATCGCGTATTGTTGCCATTGCATTGCATATCATCTCATTACATTCATAATAGGAGAGCCCGTAGGAATGATCCATCCGAGAGTGAATCTCGGTTGTACCAGCCTATGTTGGTTAGGTACATAGATAAGAATTTTTTCGCTAGGCATTGTAGTGGCGTCATGGAACTCATTGCATACTACAATTTGATGAAGATCGTCTTGTGCGCATCCAATCAATGATGATCTCATTAAAGAATTCTATCAAAACCTTAAAAGGTAGATGGCTGGCCCTACATACACTACTCGCGTTGCAAAGCGCGATTTAGAGTTCACTCTCGATCTGCAGGAGTTTCTCAGTGTAGGCCGTCAAATGATACCTTTATCTTCTACCCTACCATGGACTTTCCCTACAGCCTTTTGCCCATATCACTATGGAGTCCATGCATGGCGCATTTTTGGTTATCCCGTCCACCGGCCCAAAAACTATTTTCTATCACTGAGTTGTCTGCACCTGACAATGTCCTTTATAAGGTCATTGTTTGGTGTTTTCTGCCCATTGTCACTCGAGGTCTGGCTAAGATTCGGCCTCCTCATCTTTTTCTTCTATATGCCATGCGTCTTCAGTTAGACATAAACTTTGCATTGAACATCTTCCATTGCATTGTGCACTTCACTTCCCCTGTACAAGGGAAAGTGCATATGCCATTTGGACATATCATCACAGCATGGCTCGACTCAGTAGGCATTAACATCCATAGGGGCTCTCTGCGACAGCTATCGGAAGTGTACGACTGTATATCAGTTCGTAACTTCTCCTTAGCAAAGCTACGGATGGGCGCTGGACAGATGGAGTTGGCGCCACGACCACCCAGGGCGCACAGACAGCCTCCTCCGCCGCCCAGAGATGCAGTAGAGGGCAGCGAGGATGCGGACACCTCGATGAGATGACGGATGCCGCAGACACATCGCCGGTAGTCCATCGATTCGTCGTGGCGGAGTCCAGATTGAGGATTATCAGTGATCGGTTGACTCGGTGAGCGAGAGTTATTGGCGAGCAGCGGCTGGCACACGCGTCTCGATAGGATGGAGGAGACCAGTCCGCATAGAGCAAAGATCGGTAGCGATATGCTAGAGATGATCGGGCTGGACTCGAGTCGGCTGAAGAACCTCCATTGCCACCTCCTGCGGACGATTAGAGGATATTTTTTTTGGTTGTCAATGTTTGTAGTAAGATTGAGCTTAGCCAATCTTCTCTTTGATTGTAAAAGACAAATTTAAGTTTAAATGAAATCCTTATTTCTGAAAAATCTTGCGTGTATGAATGAATATTTGTATAATTGTATTGCTACCATATGCCATATCATGACATCATGTTTATTCTTAATCATCTTATATGTCATGATTATGCTTTAGAATTAAGGATAAATGTCATGTGTCTTTTAGATCTCATCTTATGCCATGACATCATGATCATTGCCACGTTTTAATAACACTATTATTTATGCCATGATCATACATTCATGCATTAACTTGATTAAAATTGATTTAAGGACTATGGCATGACTTGAAGTCCCAGTTATAAGGGAATCAAGTAGGGTTGCCTAGTAAAATGCATGAAACCCTAGTTTAGGGTGAACAAAACCCACATCTCACATTCAATTGACATATATGTGTATTTATACACCTTAGATACATGTGAGATGCTAGGATATGAGTTAAGTTCAAGATGCATAGTTTTTGCATCTAGATGAACTAAAACTCATCTAATTTTAATAGTGGATCATTGGGAAAGTTTGTGTACAAGTCATGTGCATAGAGCCCAAGGAATATGATCCAAAATAAGGTTTTGAAAACATTTTAAAATCATTTTGAAAAACCTTGGTGAAGTCTATCTTTTGATAGCAATCACCATTGATGAAGTTGATACAAAGTAGGGCCAAAACATTGAAAATTTCAATGGTTTTGAACTTTGTGCCAATTTCACTATTTTATGGGTAAAATAATTTTCAAATATTTTTCACCCATTGTATTGGTCGTAAGTATTATACGTATCAAATTTCGTGATTTTTGGATAAACGTATAATTATTTATGATTTTTTGAAATTCATGTCTGATAACTGAAAATCGGATTTTCAGTTATCGATCGCCTCTGGGTGGCGGTCGATCGATGGGTATGGCAATGATCGTTATCGACAGAGTCGACTGCCAAGGCTGATTTTGGGTTGACAAGGTTTGTTTAACTGATTTCAGCTATGGTTAAAGTCCCTAATCACTCCTAACCCTAGGATATGCTTTGGGAAGCATTATAAAGGGTGAAAATCCATTGGATATGGATTAGGAAAATTGTTTAGGGTTTGTATCAATGTTAAGGTGTTGGAAAGTTCAATGTTGAATTTCTAACCTTAATTTTGATTGTTTAGAGTTCCTATTGGCTTAGGGACTCCCCAAGGACATTGTTGGTGCAATGGTCAAGGGGGAGCAAGCCTTTAGGGGGAGGTATCCATCTTGGGATGATGGATGTGTTTTTCTCCTTGAAAAGGAGAAGTTATGAGAATGTATCATCAATTGGGAAATTGATGAGTTTTTGATACCCAATTTGGAAATTGGGAGAGTGAATAGGATTGCCTCTCTTGAGTGATATGGGACTTATCACTAGGAAGATTGTAGGCATCCTAGGTATTTTTGGATCAAGGGGGAGATTGTAAGATCTCATTGGGACATGAGACATTGACCTCCTTGGAGTGATAACCTTTTTGCTATTTGTCAAAGGGGAGAATGTTTGGAGAATGTTTGGGGAGAACATTGGGAGAAAACATTTTGGAGAATGTTTTTAAGATTACCAATTTGGGATAATTGGTAAGGGAATTGAGTTAATGTTCTAACTCAAATGTTTTGTGTGGTTTTTGTCAAACATCAAAAAGGGGGAGATTGTTGGTGCAATCGGCCCAGGTCACGACACTGTAACTCGAGTTTGACTCGAGTGATGTTTTGATGTTTTGATGTTTCGACAAAAACATATGACAATGTAATTGTCATGGTAAAGTCCAAGCATGGGTCTTGGCATGGAAAGTCCAAGTCTTGAGTACTTGGCAAATGGAAAGTCCAAGCATTGTCTTGGCAATTGAGAAGTCCAACATGTGTTGGCAAATGGAAAGTCCAAGCTTGAGTCTTGGCGTTTGAAGTCCAAGGGGATTGATATTGGCTGCGTAAAGTCCAAGCGGGAGTCTTGGCAGCATAAGTCCAATGGTTGGCTGCGTAAAGTCCAAGCGGGAGTCTTGGCAGCATAAGTCCAATGGTTGGCGGCGTAAAGTCCAAGCGGAGTCTTGGCGGCGTAAGTCCAATGTGCCTTGGCGGTGTAGACACCGTTAGCATGACATAGCCGATGGAAGCATCTGAAGGCTAGCGCGATGGATGAACAAGTCATGGATGACTTGGAGGGATCTGAGAGGCGTGAGGCTGATGGAGATGGCTAGAAGGCTTAGGTCTAGGCTAAGGGTGGTCTAGCAAGTATGGGGGAACCATATTTGGGCTAAAACCTCATGTTTGAGGTGTGCGGTCGGATGCCATGAGGCGATCACCGGACCGAGTCAACTAGGGTTTGATTGCGGGTTATGGCCTAGCGATCGGCCAGATGATGGCGATCGATGGCAATGATCGACTGATCTTGTGATCAGTCGACTGGTGCTCGTGAATTCGGGCACAGAATGGAGTCGAGACTCGACTGGTCGAGTGAGTACTCCATCAGTCGACTGATGGTCACAATCAGTCGACTGATAGTAGTTCCGTTGGACTTATCCAGCGTGGAACTAGCCGTTGTCTCACGACAACAGTGGCATCAGTCGACTGATCGACTTTTTCCAGCACAGGTTGAAGCTATATATGGAGCTCGTGGTGGAGGAAAAAGTAATGGTTCCTTGAGGAGATTTGGGGCGAGTTGCTGTTGCAATTCAGGGTCTCCAAGTGCTACTCGATCAACCAAGCGATCAAGCATTCAAAGAGCATTTGTAAAGTGTTTCCTTTACTTGTATTGCTTTGTATTTCACTATATTGCTTGTATTCATTTGATTATTGTTGTAATCATATTGTACGAGGTTTCTCCACCTCCGGATTGTTCCGAGAAGGAGTTATTTGATAGTGGTGTGTGATTGGCATCGCTAGGGCTCATTCGAGCCCGATCCGTGGAGTAGGAACCGTGCGGTTCCGAACCACGTTATATACTCGTGTTAGCGTGTTGTGTTTTCATTATTGTTATTGTATTATCTATATTCCGCTGCGCTAACAAATTTGTAGACACAACCGCGATTGAATTCCATTAACGCTAATCACCCCCCCTCTAGCGTTACAAAGGTCCTAACAGTTAACTTTGTATCGTTTGCTATAATCAAAACTCAGGTTCGATTTAGGTGCTTACTACACTAACAATCTCCCCCTTTTTGATCTATGGCAAACCCACATACAAAGTTAAGAAAATAATATCATGAAGCGTAATAATATGCATGAGAATCAAAAATAATAAAGATTAAGTAGGAGTAGTAGAGTTTTTCTTCCAAGTCTCCCCCTTGAGGAAACCTCCCCCTTGACCGAGGGTGAGTCTTGAAAGAATATCTCAATCCTCCCCCTTGATGTTTGCTATTTTAGGAAGACTTTAAGTAATTAACAATTACTTAAAGTTGGCCTTAGTAAAAAAAACTTAAGTTGGCCCTTTCTCCCTTTTTAAAACAATTAAGTTTAAATAAGAAAACATTTACTTAACTTTTGTCCATGAGAATAAGTATGAAGTCTTAAGTTAAGTTATAAAAAAAAAATGATCCCTTAACTTTGGCCTTTTTCTCTCCCCTTTTGCCATATATCGAAAAGAGTGGGGGGGGGGGGGTTTGAAAAAGAAGAAACTATAGGTATTAAGTTTAAGTTTTCAAGTCCAAGCATGTTCCATATTATTTTGAAAATAATATACTGAAAATAAGCTCATCTATATAATGTTCAACTCTTATTTGACTTGATTGATATAAAGAATCAACAAGTGTTGGTCAGAGTTGGTAAATATATATGATTATACTCCGTAGTTCATGGCGATGCACTAGCCTACATCTGGAACTAGGAGTAAGGTCCTAACATCTCATGCCCATCTATGTGGCTAAGTACACAAACACATTAGTCCTATGTGTTGTGAGTTGCATTGACTCCTTAAATCTATAGGTGCATGATATCTAAGGTATGTCCTAAGCTAGTTCCATGAACATGTAAAGTAAAAAAAAATAGTAATAAGAAGATATAATTTGCAACCTCCGATTCTACTATGCACATGCCCAATTTTCGTCTTAGTAGACTGAATTCGGCTTCGGGTAGGGGTTTAGTAAATAGATCTGCCAAGTTGGACTTCGATTCAACGTATTCGAGTTGTATGCTCCATTGGCCACATGTTCTCGATTGAAATGGTGTTTGACCTTTATATGTTTGGTCCTAGAATGACATATTGGATTCTTAGTTAGGTTAATTGAGCTAATGTTATCTATGTGAATTTTAGTGTTCGTAAAGTTTAACTTAAAATCTCAAAGAGTGTGCTTCATCCAAAGAAGCTGAGTGACACACTCACCCATCGCGATGTATTCGGTTTCAGTGGTAGATAAGGAAACACAGTGTTGCTTCCTACTGCACCAACTCACTAGACTTGAGTCGAGAAGTTGACAACAACCACTCGTACTCTTTCTATTGAGCTTACTACCGGCATAGTCCCAGTCGGAGTAGTCGGTTAGTTCGAACTCGGTAGATCTAGGGTACCAAATACCGACATTAAGTGTACCCTTTAGATATCTAAGGATACACTTGACTAGAGTTAGGTGAGACTCCTTGGTACAGGTTTGGAACCTTGCACACATACTTACTGCAAATAAGATATCAGGTCGGCTTGCAGTTAAGTAAATGAGACTCCCTATCACGCTCCTATAGTGTTTTAAGTCAATTGGATTTCTGGTTACATCTTCTTCTATATTTACATTCATTGCCATTGGGGTATCAATAATTTTAGCATCTTGCATCCCAAAGTGTTTAATTAATTCCCTAGTATATTTGCATTGGTGTAGGTATATTCCATCTTTAGTTTGTTTAATTTGTAGACCTAAGAAGAAACTCAACTCACCTACTAAATTCATTTCAAATTCACTTTTCATAAGTGAAATGAATTAGTTTAGTAGGATCGAGTTGTTGGTTCCGAAGATGATATCATTTACGTAGATTTGGGCTATGAATATGTCTTTACCTACGGTTTTTATGAAAAGGGTTGGGTCAACTACACCTTGGTTAAATCCTTTGAACTTAAGATAAATCGAAAGCCTCTCGTACCAAGCTTGAGGAGCTTGTTTGAGTCCATAGAGAGCTTTCTTTAATCTAAGGACATGGTCGGGTTTATCTAGACTTTCGAAACCGGGGGGTTGACTAACATAAATCTCCTCCTTAATATATCCATTCAAGAATGCTGACTTTACATCCATTTGAAACAACTTAAATCCTCGATGTGCAGCATATGCTAATAACATTCGAATGGACTCTAATCTAGCTACTGGGGCATAGGTGATAACTCCATTTTGTCGGGTTATTTTGGTCCTTAATATCACTGTTTTAATCCTCTCGTATGTTTATTTATCGATTATTATCATATTTTATGAGTTGGATTTATTTTTGGACCTTATTGTAAATTCTCCTAATTTTTGGACTTATATGCAAATTTTATCTTTGTTTGTAGGAGATCGAGATGAGCCACCAGACTAGACTCACAGTGGATCAAATATGGCTTCATCTAGGGTCATAAAGGGCATTTCAAGCTGCCTTAATATGAGTTCTTTATCGAGATCGAAAGCAATTTAAGCAAGGGACAAGATCTGATCAATCTGGACCGTCCATTGTGATTGGCTTGATCTGAGCCATATATCTAGATCTGGAGAGATCCAGACCATACATTTAGGTCGGACATCTGGGCCCTTCCTCCAGATTCGACCGATCGTGATTATCCCTTCATATGTGGAAGATCAGTTCATTCAAAATTCGAAGAATCTGAGCCGTTGGATGCACAACTCTTAAATGGATTAATCAGGTTAATTTATCCCTTGGTTTAATGGACGGCTGAGATGTGATCTTGCTTGGACCAGACGACCGAAGGAAAGCACCCTTAAAAAGTCGCAGCTTCTCCATCGCGGGAGAGCCGACATTTTCATCTTCTCTGCCGCGACAATCGCCCGACGACAGCCACTTTCTCCACCTTCCTCACCGATCACCGGAGAGAAAGGGGATTCCCTCCTTCTCCGGTGACCGGTGCCACTCCTCCTCCACTCCACCGCCGGTAGCTATCGCGAGCACAACCCCTTCTTTCTCCATAGAGCCGCCTTCGCCCCATCTCCATACCACCATCTCCTCCGATTGCCAGTGACTCTCGTTCCACCACAGGGCAGCTGCTTCTTCACCGAGCTCTGCCGAAGACACCACACCTCTGCAGCTGCATTTCCAGCTTTAGCCTGTCATCCATCACCGGCGGCAGCTACACCTTCATCCACAACCATTTCCACCTCTATTCACAACAACTCTGTTATCAGTAGCTTCCACAGCTACAACCATCTCTATCTGGCAGTTTCATCATCCAGCTCCGGCAAATTTTCTAGCATATGCAAACATCAATTTTCTTGTTGATTGTTTCTTGATTTAGTTTGTATTGAATGCTTGTAGTCAAATTTCCCTTTCATATTTAGAATTGCACGTAGTCGATTTGATTACTTTCATGCTCATATAGTGTTTGATGAAATGCCTCTTAGAGTAATTAGGTTGTAGTTGATTAGTTTAGATTTAATTTCCTGTTACGTTTTACTCTCATTATTCTGCATATTTAAATTCCTGCACTTTCTTGTTTGAATGCTTAGTTTAGGTTTCTTTTAATTTCATCGCACTCGTAGTTTAGTTAGATTAGAGCTTGATTATGTGTATTGTCTTTTCGTTCAGTAGGCTTAGTCTTTCAGTTTCCAAACCCTCATCTTCAATAGAAAACCCAAAGCAATAATTAAAAATCCTAAGTTTACTATTATGTCTATTACACTCGTTGGGAAACGATCCGGGCCATTCACTATGCTATATTAGTGTAAAGAGGGTTTGATAATTAATTTGAAATGGTACCACGATAAATTTTCCGTCTATCAATAGGTCTCGTCGTAATCTAATCCTTTAACTTGACTAAAACCTTTGGAGACTAATCTAGCTTTATTTCTAACTACTTCACCTTTATTATCAAGTTTATTTCTAAACACCCACCTTGTTCTAACGATTGTTTTATCTTTAGGTGATGGTACTAATTCCCATACTTCGTTCCTAGTGAACTGAGCTAGCTCTTCTTGCATTGCAATAATCCAATCGGGATCAAGAAGAGCTTGGTCAATAGTTTTGGGTTCAATTTTGGAAATCAAGGAGATTTGACTAAGGCTTCGGTATGAGGCTCTAGTTCGAACTCCTAGGCTTGGATCACCTATCACTTGGTCGATAGGATGATTCATTTGAGTCCTAGTTTGATTTGGGTTAGAGTCATCTATCACTGTGTCGATAGGATGACTCATTTGAGTCCTAGTTTGGTTAGAGTCATCTACCACTTGGTTGATAGAATGACTTGGTTGACTTAGGTTAGGATTAATACTTGACTTGATCTCCGGATTGGAGTTGAATCTGGTATGAATCGGCTCGCTAATTGGGGTTGTCGGGGTTTTGTAGGTTCGTGTCCTTCATAAAACACTACATTGTTAGTCTCCTTGACTCTAAGGGTGTCATGGTTATATACTCTATAAGCTCTACTCGTAGTCGAGTATCCTAGAAAGATTTCGGTCGAGGTTTTGGATGTAAATTTCCCTAGGTAATCCTTAATGTTTAGGATATGTACCTTACACTCAAATACCCTAAAGTACTTGATGTTAGGTATTTTATCGTGATAAATCTCGTACGAGGTCTTAAGTTTCCTCTTTACCATAAGGATCCTATTTTGGACATAGCACACCGTACTAACGGCTTTCGCCCAAAACCTATCGGGTAGGTTATACTCGTTTAACATTGTCCTAGCGGCTTCTTGTAGGGTTCTATTTTTACGTTCTACCAGGCCATTCTGTTGTGGAGTTCTAGGGCATGAGAACTCATGGTGGTATCCATTTAGGTTACAGAATTCTGTAAACCTGTGGTTCTCGAATTCACCACCATGATCACTCCTAAGTCTTTTGATTTTAATATTTTGTTGATTTTCTATTAGTTTAAATAGGTTGATTAATTGATCTAGGGTATCACTTTTGTGTTTGATGAACCTAACCCAAGTAAATCTAGAATAGTCGTCAATTATGACTAAGAAGAATTGACTCCCATTAAGTGACTTAGCTCCGTGTGAATCAAATAGATCCATGTGTAGGAGCTCAAGAACACTTTTGGTTCGTTCTTGATTAGTTAGTTGATGTTGTGTCCTAGATTGTTTACCTTGTTGACAAGCATTACATATTTTATTATCCAAGTTGTTGAGGTTAGGCAAACCTCTGACTAAGTCACTCTGACTCATCTTGTGGATGAGTCTTGGGTGCGAGTGACCAAGTCGTCGGTGCCATAACCAAGATTACTCTTGCCGTGTCATAAGACACTTGGTTGAGGAGTTAGTTAAATTAATAGTATAAATATTGTTATTTCTGGTTCCCTTAAGAATTGTTTTAGAAGTTTCATTTGTATTAATTATGCATTCATTTTCTAGAAATATGACCTTATAGTTATTATCACACAATTGGCTTATACTAAGTAAATTATATTGAAAATTTTCTACCAATAAGACATTTTGAATAATAAAGTTAGAGTTGAACTCAATATCACCTGATCCGATGATTTTGAGCTTGTCGTTGTTTCTGAAGGCTACCGATCCTTGTCGTTTGAATCGAAGCTTCGAAAACTTGAGTTGATCCCCGGTTATGTGTCGGGAGCAACCACTGTCCAACATCCATTGATCCTACACACAAGGTAGTTGGATCGGATATTGGAATTATTAAAGGTTGGTTGTAAATTATTAAACCTAAATCATCTCACCCATATCTACATGATCAAGCATGATAACCTTATATGTTCTTGTGTGATGACTTCCAATTTTATTTTATTTAAATTTAATGATTTGAACACTTGTCAACCTTGCGTTAGATTTGTATTTGACCTTAAGCTCATCAAGTCACCTTTTAAAGATCATAGCTTCCAGGTCGTGGCGAGGCATAGAGGCCTTCTTTGATCGAAAAAATGACCACTTCCTTAGACAAAGCCATTTTCAAGAAAATAGAGAATTAACTCACCTAAGACCACTTCCTGGTCTAACTAGTCTAGGATACGACGAGGTAGCTTCAGCTAGTTCCACTCGGTCAAGTGCACCGAACTAGATACGCCTTATCTAGCCTGAATACACAAGACTCCGCTTTCCTATTGTACTATCATCTCGTCGCGTCCTGGTACTATGTTACCAAGTATTGATGAGTTATAGTGCTATCTAACCATTCTAAAAATAAAAATCAAAATAAATAAAGAACCTAAGCATGCAATTTCTAAGTTAAAGCACAAACAAGTTTTGTACTGGCTCCCCCTGGACCGTTGAATCGGTTCGGTCTCTCCACATAGTAGATTTGGTCCTTGGGAATCCAGTACTGGTTCGATCCTAAGTTTGAAATCAAAGCAGTCTTAGGGACCCATGCTTGGACATGTTTTTTATGTCGACTTACAATCGACATATACGACTTGTTGGTTATATTTGAGCTAAATCCTAGTCCAACCTTGTTGTACATGACCCTTTGCGATCTAAGTAGGATGTCAAGTCCTTTGGATCCCAAAGTAAATCTTTCCAACGTGTTCCTAAGATCTTCGACTTGACTCTTCAAGAGTGAGTTCTCAACTTCGAGCTTTTCAACCCGAGTTGAGTCCTCCTCTCGAACTCGACTAGTCGAAGAGGTTAGGGAGACATCGTGTTTGAGGAGTTTAACCTCCTCAATCAGGGTCTCGACCTTGGACTCAGACTTAGCTAATTTCCTAGTTAAGAATTTAATTGCACTATAAAGTGTATTAATAAGGGATCGACTTACCTTGAGTGTATATTTTTAACCGGATGTGGATATGTGGCTTGTCTTGAATAGAGCTTCACAGTCCGATTCATCTTCGATTTCAGATTCGTGTTCCGGTTCTGACTCTGTCTTCGATTTAACCGGTTTAGCCATGAAGACGCGATCATCGTCTTCTTCCTCGGACGCTTCTTCCCATGTAGCGTTGAGTGCCTTTCTGTGTTTCGGTGCTTTGTTCTTGAGCTTCGGACATTTGGACTTGATATGTCCAAACCTGTTGCATTCGTAACACCTAACATTAGAACTTTTAGGCTTACCTTTGTTGGGTCGAGTGACGGTTCGCTTTTGGCCCTTGACCATCCTCCGAACTAGGTCGACTAGTTCGGCCTCCATTTCCGTGCCGACCTCTGAATCGGATTCATCTTCTTCCTCCTTCGGGGGTGGCTTACTTGCGGTTTTCTTCTTTGAACCTGGAAAAAGTTCTATACCCTTCTCGGGTTCCGAGTTAGACTGTTCATGGAGTTCAAAATCGGAAAACAACTCATCTAATCTAAGTTTTGAAAGATCCTTGGAGACCTTGTAGGCATCAACCATGGATGCCCACAAGGTAGTCCTAGGAAATGAGTTTAGTACTTACCTAATAAGGTTGCGATTTTCGACCCTTTGTCCGATTGCATGTAGGTGGTTGACGATATCTTGAACGCGAGCGTGAAGTTGCATCGCCGTCTCGTGTTCCTGCATTTTTAGATTATATAACTTATTGAACAAGAGATCGCGCTTACATACCTTGGCTTCATTGATCCCTTCGTGTAGCTCCACTAGTTTTGTCCAAAGATCCTTTGCGCTAATGAAGGGGCCAATGCGATTAAGCTCCTCCTTGGACAAGCCGCATTGAAGAATTTGAGTCGCCTTGGCGTCGGCTTCAACTTGTCTTTTTGTAGCATTGGTCCATTGGTCATAATCCAAAGATTCACCCACTTCGTTAGTCTGAAGTGTGAATCCCGTTTGGATTATGATCCACATCTCGATTTGGGTCTTAAGGAAGCACTCCATCCGACCCTTCCAATAACGGAAGTCATCTCCATTGTAAAACGGAGGTCGGACGGTGCTAAAACCCTCGAGATGGGCCATTGATACAAAAAATAAGAGAATGAAGCAACAAAAAAACCTAACAACAACACAAACGATCAAAGTGTCCCAAGACTCGCATCTTGGATTAGTAGTGCGGGAGAAAAAAAAAACTAAACGAATGAAAGAGAGAAAAAATTCGAAATAAATAGAAAAAAAAAGAAAAAAATCTGTAAAAAGCTAGATTGGTGGTTTCACCAAATCTTAGCACCCCGGCTCTGATACCAATTGTTGGATCGATTTGAGCGCTAGAGGGGGGGGGCGGGTGAATAGTGCAAAATAATTTTTCTTTTCGTACGATTAAAACACAAGTGCACAGTGGAAAATAAATAAGGCAAAGCTTTGTTTTTACTTGGTTCAAAGCCTTCGGCTGCTAATCCAAGGCCCTAACAGTCCTAGATCGTGTACGGAGGGCAAATCACTAAAATACTCCTCTTCGTTGGAGGTAGGAGTAAGCGAGTACAAGAGAAAGCCAAGACTCGAGGTAGAGGGACACTCCCCCTCTCCTTGTTACGATAAAAAGCTCCGAGACAAGAAGAGTAATACAATAATATGAAAGGGACGAGCTAAATTAAACTTATACTGATGAAAAAGAAATGAAAACTCAAGCTTAGATCGTCGGAGTAGTAGCACTTCGTCGTCGTAGAGTCATCGGAGAGTCGCGACATTGTAGAGGCTTTTAGAGAGCTTTTTGATGATGAAATGGGGAGGAATGGACCTTCTTTTATAGCCCTAGAAGTCCCCTCGAGCACATCAAGATCCTACATCAATGACCACCTCACCTTTGAAGAAAGGGATGAGTTTTGACTCATCTCGAAGCTGATCCTTGACCAGCGGTTGAACTGATTTCTTGGCCAGTTGAACTGATGGCTCAGCACTTAACTGGCCGGTTGAACTGATGTCCAACAGTTGACTGGCCGGTTGAACTGATGGCTAGAATTTTTGACTACAATAAAGAGTTAGCTCAAAATATAAGTGAATTCGATGACCACTTGCCGTCCGATCTCGACATAGACCTTCCATGGTATGTCTTGGTCGGATCGTCGCCTAAGGACGTCCCCATACGAAGGATACGACCTCACTTCACTTTACTCACTCGAGCTTACCTCAACATTTACCTTTGAAGCCTTGCTTTCGGTCTCCACTTGAGGTCTTCGGCTCCCTCCGAAGTCCCTCTGGTGTCGCTAGCCTTCAGCTCCAGCGTTAGCACTTTTCTGCACACTCGATTTAGCTCGTGAGATAACAATATGAGCTTAACTTTGTATCATTTTCTATAATCAAAACTCAGGTTCGATTTAGGTGCCTACTGCACCAACAATCATTACATGAAAGTTCATCATTTCTAATTGGCTTAATTTCTACCTTTAAGTCCTTAATCCTAGATTTTGATTTATTTAATGCATTCTTAAGATAGGCAATAGTTTTGTATAATAATTCTACTCTAGGGGAGTCTTTTACCTCATCGTCACTAGATGACGATTCATCACTTGATGAAGACTCCTCTTGGCTCGAGCTCTCGACTTCATCTCCCAATGCCATGAGTGCCACATGCCATGTGATGTGGCATAGCTCCTCCTCATCGGATGAGTCTTCAACACTTTGTGTGTCCCATGTTGTTTATGCTACCATGGCCTCTTTCTTCTTCTTCTCCTTCTCGTCCTTCTTCTTCTTTTCTTTTTCTTCCTTTTTCTTTAGCTGCGGGCAATTTGGATTGATGTGCCCCTTTTTGTTGCATCCATGACAAACAATATTAGAATTAAAATTTGGATTATAACTTGATTTACCTTTTGAAGATGTGAACATCTTCTTTATATCCTTCTTTGTGAGTCTTCTAGGTTTTTCGACCCACTTCTTGACATAATTAGCTATCTCGTTTATCGACATTTCTTCCTCACTATTTGGTGCTTCATCCTCTGATTCACATGAAGATGATTCTTCCTTCTTCTTCTTCTTCTTCTCCTTCTTTCCTACTAAAAGAGCTAGACTTTTCTCCTTTGATGAAGTGTTAGCTTGCTCATGCAATTCGAATTCACAAAATAATTTATCTAATTTAACCAAATAAAGGTCCCTAGAAACCTTAATGACATCAACCATTGATGCCCATAAGGTGTTCCTAGGGAAAGATTGAAGGACATACCTTATTAAGTCCTGGTTGTCTATTTTCTCAACTATGACATGGAGTCTGTTGACGATCTTCTTGAACCTTCCATGCATTTGACTTACCGTTTCATTGGTTTTCATGGAGAAGGTTTGTAGTTGACCTATCAATAGATCCCTCTTTGCTCTTCTTGATTCCGTTGACCCTTCATTTAGCTCGATTAGCTTCTCCCAAAGCTCCTTTACGGTGTTGAAAGGTCCCAAATTATTAAATTGCTCCTTTGATAACCCACATTGAAGTGTGGTTATCGCTTTGCTATTTGCTTGAGCCTTGTCGTACATCTCCTTTGTCCAATCCTCGATTAGAATGAGTGTTCCAAATTGATCCACCGGTTCTTCGAATCCCTTGACAACACTAACCCAATTTTTAATATCATTCATCAAAAAATACTTCATCCTACCTTTCCAATAAGCGAAGTCATCGCCGTCGAAGAGTGGTGGTCACACGATGCTATGTCCCTCTTGAAATGCCATTGTGATGCCTCGGTTGATGGTTAGATCCTCTGATGCAATCCGGGCTCTGATACCACTTGTAGGACCTTTGAGGATTAGCTAGAAGGGGGTGAATAACAATTCTTTATTTTCTACAAGAATTCGTTAGTGGAAGCAATAGAAAATTACAATTGAAATAGAAAACAAAGAACACAATGCTAACAAGACTTTTTAACATGGTTTGGAGATGACACTCCTACTACATGGCAATCCATAAGGTGGATCACCCCTAACAATCATCCACTAAAACCTCCTTTTGATGCAACACACCAAGGTGGAGAAGCCTTCTTACAATCACTCCTCTTCTTCTTACAAGGTAATGGATTTGACTTTAGGAAGAAGAGGTTACAACACTTGAAAGCTAAGGGAAGAACTTGAGGAGCTTAGTATGATCGTTTATAATGAAAACATTAACCTCCTCCAAGCTTTCCTAGCTTTTATTTATAGAGAAAGGTTGTTTTTGCCCATTGAGCCTGACAACAATTGACTGTTATATACCATCAGTCGACTGCTGCTACTGTTGACCAAATCCAACGACTTATGATGAAGCCTGATTGTAATCGTCACAGCTCAACATCTACTTGACCAATCGACTTTCATAATTATGGCTACGTTTTTTCAGGCTCGATACGACGCCTAAAATGGCGGTGGATCGCAGACCTTGACTTAGCTTCTAACCCTGAGTTCTAGTCTATCAGAGACGAGCATCTTTACCAAAATATATTGACCAATCAACTGGTGTTACACACCAGTCGACTGCCAGCTTACGTTCAACAGTTTGGTCCGTAATCGACTACCACCAGTCGATTGGGGCATAACCCCAGTCGACTGCCAATGTCTTCCGGATCCTCGAGTGCTGAACACTCGAGACCAGTTCGACTAACACAATATGCCCGTCGACTGGCACACCTCAAGTATGACTAATTGATACTTGAAACCATACCCTAAGCATAGACTTAACCTTCTAGCTTCTCCATCAGCCTTGCGCTTGCCTTCAAAAGCTTCCTTCGGTTTTGTCTTGCTTTGGGTTTCTTCTTTTCCAAGGTCCACTTGGATTTTATGCTGCCAAGACTACATACTTGGACTTATATTGCCAAGACCTCACCTTTAGACTTCCTTTTCTAAAGTCCGCTTGGAATTTTTGCCGCCAAGACTATATGCTTGGGCTTATGTTGCCAAAACCTTCCTTGGACATTCCTTGCCAAGATTCTCACTTAGACTTATCTTTACCAAGTCTTCACACTTGGATTTTCTTGTCACTTAACACATTCACAGTTAGATCACAAATATTTCCTAACTATAAATGATTATCCAAACATTAAAATACATAAATGCTTGGGGAATTGTTGCACCAACACTTCGGACACTTTGACTTATACCCAAGCATCCCATACCCACACCTCTATAAAGATGTATCGACTAAGATATCAAAGTATAAGTCTCCATGAACAAGATAACTTGAATACCTCATGTCGAAGGAAATTTGTATTCGAGCTACAGTAAGAGCTTCACTGACATATCTTATGAACACTTCAACTTGAATACCTGCTATGAAGTTTTATAGTAGGTCACTCTAATGAACTAGTTACCATAACTAGCATCCACGTTTAACTCTCGACATCTTAATGTCTCCAGCCAGTGAGGAGCAACTTCTTGGATAAACCAAGGAGTATAACCTGTGCTAGTCTCCTAGAATCGATGATGTCCGAACTCATCAATTCAACATTTCTTGAAATAAACACCTTTTGTTCCAAGGGATGATAGAATTGGTAACCTCTCATTTCCTTAGGGTATCCAATAAATAGACACTTATCAGACTTAGCATCTAGCTTGTCTGATGTAGTCCTCTTCACGTAAGTAGAACATCCCCATGTCTTCAAATAAGACAATTGGGGTTTCTTACCAGTCTATATCCGATATGGAGTAGCAGAGACTACCTTGGTCGGGACTCTATTCAGCAATTGAATAGCTATCTCGAGTGCGTAGCCCCAAAAGGATTTGGGAAGGCTTGCATGATTCATCATTGATCTCACCATATTCAACAAGGTTTGATTTTGCCTTTCAGATACATCATTATGTTGCGGTGTATAAGGCAGAGTCCATTGAGATAATATACCATTGTCTCTTAGATAATCTTGAAACTCTTGTCTTAAGTATTCGCCACCTTCATCGGATCAAAGTATCTTAATACTTTTACCAAGTTGTTTCTTTACTTCATTTTTGAATTCTTTTAACTTTTCAAAGGCTTCAGATTTATATCTCATAAGATATACATACCTAAATCGTGAGTGATCATCGATAAAGGTAATGAAGTAGCTGTAATCTCCTTTGGTATGAATTGACATTGGTCCACATACATCAGTATGCATGAGACCAAGTAACTCTTCCACTGGCTTACCCTTTCCAGAAAAGGGCAACTTTGTCATCTTGCCGTGTAAGCATGATTCACATGTATCAAATGAATCCAATTCAAATTGTAACTCGGACATGCGCTTCTTTCTTATATGGCCAAGGCGACAATGCCATGTGTAAGAGGTTAACTGATCATCCTTTCGAGCATGCTTGTTGCTCGCTTCAATATTGAATGTGTCACTAGATATATCTAACACATAGATGCCATTGCATAAAGTTCTAGTGCCATAAAGAACGCTATTCAAGGTTATATAACAACAATTGTTAAAAAATGTCAAATGGAAACCCTTTCTATTTAAATAAGAAATAGAAACAATGTTATTTATTAATGCAGGAACAAAATAACAATTGTCCAATTCTAAGACAAGTTCACTAGGAAGCTTCAGCGAATATATTCTGACGACGATAGCTGCAACCTTTGCTCCATTGCTGACTCACAGATTCCCTTCTCCCTTGACAAGTTTTCTATTATCCCTTAGCCCCTGTATGTCATTACATATATATGAGCTACACCCAGTATCCAATATCTAAGCGTCAAACAAAATAACTTGACAGTCAATAACGAAGATACCTGAAGAGGATGGGGCATAAGATGACGACTTCTTCTTCATGGCTCAAGATAGATCTTGTAGTTCCTTCGCAAATGGCCCATCTTGATACAGTGATGGCATGTGCCCTTTGGAGCTGACTTTCCAGTCTTGGCCTTCTTCTTCTTCCCCTTTGGCTGTTGCTTTGACTTCCTCTTAGAACCTTACTTTGAGGAGTCAACCAACATCACCGTCTTCTATTCTTTAGTCACAAAAGGTTCTATAGTCTTGAGCATATTGATCAACTCGAGAATGGTGGATTCAAGATTGTTCATTCGATAGTTCATCACAAATTGTGAGTAACTCTTGGATAAACTATGCAGAATTAAGTCAATACTTAATTCGTGATCCATCGAAAATCCTAGTGATCCTAGCGGCTCGATGTACTCGTTCATCTTCAGTACAAACTATACTGTAGACGAACCCTCCTCCGTATTCGAGCTAAAGAGAAGCTTCGAGACCTCGAGCCTTTTAGATCTCGACTGCTCATCGAAGGTTCACGAAGATGGCAAATGATCGTGTAAGCTTCCATATGCTTGTGCTGCTTTTATAGATCAGGAGTCATCGTCACTAGCATGATGCAACTGGAAAGCTCAAAATTAGTCATACGCTTCTGATGGGTCAACATTTGGTCCGGAGTTGCATCATGGTCAAGATTTGTGGGAAGAGGCTCTTCAAGGACATAGGCAAGCATCTCAGCCTTGAGAATGATTCTCAAGTTTTAAAGCTAGTCCAAGAAGTTATACCCAATCTGTTTGTTCGATTCCAAAATTGAACACAGATTAATAGACGACATTATCAAATGATTAACATAGAAATACAAAATCGAGAATGTGAGAGAGATGATTTGATATGTAAACACTTTACATATTAGGTTCCCACTCACTTTTCGAATTCAAGAGCCCTTACTTTGAATTCGGGAGATCGTAGGTTTTTCTCCGAGTGGGTTGATATCCACTATAGATAAGAACAACCTTGACGTTAGGCCAACAAGCCATTCTTAGCTATAGTGGTAGGTATTAAGTATACCGATTACATATCGCGTATATGTAACTATCACATTATGCTATCAACTATTTGAATATTCACATAAACATCAAGTTGTTAACACATTAACAAGTATACATCAAATGTATATCACCCGACTTCACCTCTATCCACATTGGCCTTGGCGTTAGGTCAACAAGTCAATGCTTCAAGTTAAAGCCAACCCGTTAATCATGAGATCGTATCTCTATGGTTCGAACATATCTAATATCAGGTTGAGCTTGACTTGGGCCATCAACTCAAATAAGAAATTAGACTCTGATTCTTACCATATTAACGGTAGGTGTAAGCTTGAAAATTTGTATAAGGGTTTTAGGTCTCATCCTCATGCATATGTTCTACCTATATGACATTGCATGTATGTGATATATGATGAAATGTCACAACACACACATGGCAAAATGCATCTAATCATTGCATATGACAAGACATGATTATGTCATAGTTGTCATTATATTATTTTGGAATTAAAATATGTTTAGGAATTTGATTTCCATAAATCAACAATTTCCAAATTTAATCTCATATTTTTGTTAGAGAAATATATTAAAGATAAAATATATTTTAGAATCTACATTTCATAAATCATGATTTTTTAATTAAACAAGGATTTAAATCCGAATTTAATATTATATTTTATCGAAGAAATATATTAGAAATAAAATATGATTTAGAATCTTGATTTCTATAAATCATGATTCTCTAATTAAATAAGAAATTATTTCCGAATTTAATTTCAAATTTTATTTGGTAAATATTTTTCAAAAATAAAATATGTCATAGAATATTGATTTCCATAAATCAAAATTTCATAATTAAATTAAGAAATAATTTCCAATTTAATCACATACTTTATTTAAGGAAATAAATACCTATCAAGAAAATATAAATAATTAGAAAATATTTTCCTTATTAATATTTCTTGATCAAATATTTCCAGAAATATAATTTCCTAAATTATTTCTAAAATTTTCAAATATGGATTCTTTTTATAACAAATTAGAAAACTTTTCAAAAATGAAAAATTTTCCAAAATAGGAAAATTTCCAAAATAATTCTTTGACCAACTACGATTTCGTAAAACCTATTTTATGAATATATTGAAGCTCGGTCAAGCTCTGATACCACTGTAGGGTTACGATCGATACGTAGATGTGTTGTTGTCATTTTACAAATGAACACAGTGGAAGAAAAATATAATAATTTTCTAAATTATTACAACACTCACACCCATGCTTGCAGGATTACAACACGTGTGCACATATCCACAAAATAAAATTTTACATACAACAAGAATAAAATAAATTTTACTTTAGGTATATCTTTCAGATGATGGCGAGCCGGAAGGGCATCAACCGTACGACACTCACGAAGCTTCATCTATACTCATATCCACGTCGAATCTTTGAAGGGACAACTTCTTATAGCCATGAGTTTGACCTTCTCTTGCTACTAGACGAAGCAAGAAGGTCGGGTGATCGAGAGCAATTGTCGACTCATTTTGTGACACAAACAAGTCCTCGAACAACCTTCGTAAAGTTGTCGATTCGTGTCGGAATTAGCCGTTATTTTTGAAGCTACAATAAGCCACAATAACAACCCTAAAACCTAGAGTCGCCGACCTCTAAAGAGGTGGAAACAACCCTTGTTTCCTTGATGGCCGGTGGAACACCAAAACCTAATTCTCTTAGGTTCGGCCAAGGGCACAAAGGAAAAAACCTTTGTTCCAAGCCTTGGCCAAAGTTCACCACATCCTTGGGGAGGAGTTGCCCGAACCTAAACAAGAGGGAGCCTTGGTAGGGCCAGCGGCAAAGAAGAAGGAAGAGGGTAGAGAGTTCGTCTAGGTTGAGGAAGAGGGCCTTAAGGACTTCTATTAATTAGATTTAGCCTTTATAACCCTTTATATATGCACTAATCCTAATGGGTTATAGGTTAGTAGATCAAATCCTTAAGCCCATGACCATTAAGGCTTAATCTCATCCATTAAACCCTAATTGGGCCCTTAATGAAAAGAGAGCCCTTTTAATTAAAACCAAAAGGGTTTGGTTTATAATTAAACATTTTAAGGTCCAACCCGTCTTCTTAAGACATGCTCCTTTCGCATTTCCAACTTGACAAATATTTCCATATTTTTCATGTGTTCGGTCCAACCAAACTTGATCTCTCTCGATCTTGAGAATCCAATTCTCAAACTCGTTTTAAGTCTCTTCGAAGGATTCGTAGTGCATGTGACCTAATAGGTTCTCGATTTATGTTGGTCGTCCATAATTAACCATTAATTATGGAATGATCATGAGTGGCACCTAGTAGTACATCATGATCCCCAATTAAACAAAAAATCAACGGTTGATTTCAGAACCATTTCCGAACCCTTCAGCAGCTACAGTGAATCGTGCCTCATTCCTTTCACTCATCTTATACCCACTTGGTTCAGGACATGGTCTATGTGTCAGTCCCCACTATGCTGACTATATCACACCTAGCCCAAGTCTTAATTCCTCATCCATTGGATTCTAATTACTTCCACATATATCCAAGAGTACCATACACTTGACATGCAATGCTTTGGCCAAAGACTTTGAGTAACAATCCTAACGAGTGGCCATAGGGTATACATCTCCTCGCAAGGAGTGGTGAATCCTTTGTTGGCTATTCTATCACCTTCAGACACTTTGACTTATACCCAATCATCCCGTACCCACATCTCCTTAGAGATGTATCGACTAAGATGTCAAAGTATAAGTCTCCATGACCAAGATGACTTGAATACCTCAAGTCGAAGGAAACTCGCCCTCGAGCTGCAGTAAGAGCTTCACTGACATATCTTATATGTAGAGTACCATGTGAAATCTTACAACAGGACACTCCAATGAACTAGTTACCATAACAAGCATCCATGTTTAACTCTCAACATCTCAATGTCTTCAACCAGTGAGGAGTAGCTGCTTGGATAAACAAAGAAGTATAACCCGTGCTAGTCTCCTAGAATCGATGATGTTCGAACTCATCAATTCATCGACTATGGATTATTTTAATACATTCATAATTACACATGTAGATGAAGGTTTGAAGCTATGCTTCTCGCTTTGCTTCGGTCGCTTGTGCATGGCGATCCTATCATACATCCCCGAATTAAAAAAAATTAATCCGGACGAAGATAGATTACCCAAGAAACTAATCCATCATCATGCTATTTGATTTGAGTGGACGCTTGAATAAACTTGTTGTTCAAGCAACCTAACTCTTTTCCTCGATTAGCCACGGAATATATGATGTATGGATCGCCAGTTTTTGTGTTTATCTTCAGGGTCCATGATCATACAACTACAAACAAATTGCATAGAACAAGAAAGAAACTTAAACAAGAATTATACCTCTTGATCTTCTATTGTATGACCTATCCTCCTCTTGGATGTTGTGTGGGTAATGATCTTCCAAGAGTTGAAGCCTCCTAGATAACGTATTTTCCCTTCCTTTCTAGCTCCGAACAAGGGAAGATAACCAAACTCTTCTTCTCCTATCTAGTGCCGACCACCAAGCCACCAAGCTTGGTTGTTGCCGCCGGCCAAGGAGAGGAAGAAGGAGTTGGCACCGACCCTTTCCAATGGGGAAGGAATTGCCGGTCCGAAGAGAAGGAAAGGGAGGTAGAAGCGCCGACCAAAGTTTAAAGGAAGGAGTCGCCAACCAAGTGAAGGAGGAGAAGAACAAAACCTAAGCCTCCAACCTTGTTTCCGCCGATCCTAGGAGGAGAAAATCCTAGCAACCAATGCTTGCCGCCCCAAACCCTAGCACCACACCAAAAACCCTAGAAGTTCACCTTCGCCCAAGCCTCTTCCATCTTATTTATAGATCTCGCCCAAACCTCCTTTTAATCGTGTCCGTTGGATTTAGGCTTCGTGAGGGTTTTAATAGGCTACAATAGGGACCATGAGGAGGAGTTGGATCTTGGCCACCCAATGGATCCGACCCACATAAAATCCGATCCATTAATGATAATTCATTCCATTAGAGGAATATCATTGATCTACCTCACTAACCCTCATAATTAAATATGGGCTCAATATATTAATTGTGCAAATATCTCCCCGTGTTTAAGATATCGAAAGTCCGTTAATTAATTAATTTACTGACAATTAATTAATCAACATCTAACTCCATGAGTAGTACCACTCAACCTTATCATCATGCTAGACCAAGTTCACCTGCAGGATTTACATGATGATCCTTATGAGCTCCTCAAGGGGATATCATCATCCTAATACATAGGATAAGGTTTCATCCTTTAATCAACGACACACCATGTAAATAATATTATTTCCCAACTTACCGGGCCTATCGATTTAACACATAAATCTCACCCATTGACAAATCAAAGAAATAAATATTAAGCACATATACCCATTATTATATCGGGATTAAGAGCATGTACACCATAATATCCGAGGTCCAATTCAATAATGTAGTCAGTAATAAATTGAATCACCTCTAAGTCGGTCCTACTCAATACACACAAAGTGTACTAGTGTAATTCTATGGTCAAGATAAACCAATACCAAATTACACTACAACCATGCCAATGGTTTGTCCAAAACCATCTTGGTTGTGAGCCTCTACTTACTCTACAAGGAACTGATAACATGATCTTCGGATGGATGTAAATTGCACTAGTAGGTCATGGAGTATAGAATTGATGGATGTAAATTAAAATAATTTTTCTCAGCTCGGATCTCCGGATGGCTTGTACATGGCGTAGGGAGGAGCGGACGAGATGGCGATACGACGAGAGGCATATTGAATAACAAAAGCCATAATAGTTGGAAAATATTTTTTTTCATATTTATTGCTTCTTGTTTGATATGCATGTCGTGTGCTAGGAAAATTCCTCAATTTTAAATTACTAAGTGGGAGAGGGATATTTTTTTTATAAATTCCCATGACCTCTATTACTATTTGACATGTGATGCAAACAAACTTGCGCGTCGACTTTGAGTGGATGAGTTTGTTTTGTGGATCACAGGGTCGAATATGGTTATAAGAAATTATTTAGGAGCGTTTGCACTTCCCCATCCAAAGGCACATACCCCAAGATAATTGCCTTGGTACCAAGTAATGGTGCATACTTAGATGCAAATAGGAGTATCATTCCCATCGGAGTCACTGCTTTTATTTGTAGGGCCGAAGAGGAACCAACTATTAATTTTATTTGTCAAAAAGTTAGGTTGACAAGATAGTAAAATTAATGGGTAAAACCTCCTCTTACAAATGTAGAATTCGTATACGTCCACACGATCGTGGCATACGATATTCTCGGTGTTTTGAGGTGTTGGTTGATTTTAAAATTTTATTATTTGAGGAATCAATATTTTTTTTTTAAAATCTAATGTTTTGATCTATGTTATTCTTAGGTTTTTCAAAAATGACTTTCAATCCACTTGCTGTGATACTAAAAGAGAATAAACTTACTGAACCAAATTATGTTGATTGGAAAAGGAATCTTGATATTGTCTTGACTACTGACGAGTACAAGTATGTACTCTTCGAAGTGTGTCCTCCTAAGCCTATGGATGATTCTGGGGAAAAGGAGAAAGAGAGTTATAAAAAGTGGATTAAGGCTGATGAGATGGCGCGGCGTTACATTTTGACTTCTATGTCAAATGTATTGCAACATCAGCATCAAGCCATGCCCACTACTTATGACATGATCCTCAATCTCAAGGAGCTTTTCGGACACCAGAATCGGGCTACTACGCAGGAAGCCATGAGGAACTTGATGAAGACCACCATGATCGAGGGAACACCCATGAGGGATCATGTTCTCAAGATGATGGCTCATTTGAATGAGCTCGAAGTCCTTGGAGCTGAGATCGATGGGGAAACCTAGGTCAATATCATTCTCCAGTCTCTACCTAGGAGTTTTGAGCAGTTTCGCCTGAACTACAACATGAATAAGAGGTTGTATTCATTGGCGGAGCTTCTGACATAACTCCAGGCGCCAGAGGGGCTTTTTCGGCAGAGTGCTCAGGCGCAGGCCATGGTTGCCCAAAAGGTTTCTACTTCTAAGCCAAAAGGCAAGAAGAAGAAGAAACAAGCTGGGGCAAAGGTGGCGATAGCATCTCAGGGAGGAGTGAAGAAGCCGAAAGGCAAGTGCTTCACTTGCAAGTAGACTGGACATTGGAAGAAGGACTGCCCCAATCGGAAGCAGAACAAAGGTATATATTTTGGTCAAGTCGTTGAAACATATTTACCGGTGTTATCTACCGACACCTGGTGTGTAGATACGGGAGCCACTGATCATGTCTGTAATACTTTGCATGGGTTCCAAGAAACCAGATGACTGACTGAGGGGGAGATTACCGTTTACTTGGGCGATGCTACTAAAGTGGCGGCTATTGCAGTGGGAGATGTTTATTTGTCTTTTGATAGAAATAAAATTTTGGTTCTGAAAAATTGCCATTATGTACCTTTATTTAGAAAGAATTTAATTTCGGTTTCTAAATTATTTTTGGAAGGATATTCTATTTCTTTTAATGATAGAGTTGTTATAAAAAGAAATAAGGAGATTATCTGTTCTGGTGCGTTGGTAGGTAATTTATATACACTTGAATTAAAAGCTCCCACGATGCAAATAGAAGTAAATAACTCATCTTCTAAATCTAATAAGAGAAAAGAACCTTCGAAAATGAACCAAACAAATCTTTTGCATCTAAGGTTAGGTCATATTAACCTAAGTAAAATTCAAAGGTTGATAGTCGATGGACCTCTATGTTCATTAGTGGTGGAAGATTTCCCAACCTGTGAATCTTGCTTGGAAGGTAAAATGACCAAGAGGCCTTTTAAAGCCAAGGGGTATAGAGCCAAAGATGTGTTGGAATTGGTTCATTCTGATTTGTGTGGTCCTATGTCTATCCAGGCTAGAGGTGGTTTTGAATATTTCATCTCTTTTATAGACGATTATTCAAGATATGGATAAATTTACTTGATGCGTTGCAAGTCTGAATGCTTTGACATGTTCAAAGAATTCAAGGCTTATGTGGAGAAACGTCAAGGTAAAAGTATCAAGACACTACGATCTGATCGTGGTGGTGAGTACCTCTTAGGACAGTTTAGGAATTACTTATCAGAGGCTAGGATTCAATCCCAATTGTTTGTTGGGATGTATACTGAAAAGTCTATCTTTTGTATGAACATTTTTATTTTGAAATAAGAATCACATGATCATTGTTTGCATATTTATGGTTATGCATTTTTATCTGATACATTACATTGTAGATAACATGGTGTGTAGTGTCACACAGGAGATCATATTATCAGTTCCTTGTAAAGTATAAGTAAAAGGCTCACAATCGAGATGCTTTTGGACAAACTATTGGCATAGTTGTAGTGTGATTTGGTATTGGTTTGTCTTGACCATAGAATTACACTAGTACACTTTGTGTGTATTGAGTAGGACCAACTTAGAGGTGATTCGATTTATTGCTAACTACATAATCGAATCGGACCTCAGATATTATGTTGTACATGCTCTTAATCCCGATATAATAACGGTCACATATACTTAGTATTTATTTCTTTGATTTACCAATGGGCGAGATTTATAGAGTAAATCGATAGGCTCGGTAAGTTGGGAAATGATATTATTTATATGGTGTGCCATTGATTATAGGAGTAAACCGTATCCTATATATTAGGATGATGATGTCCCCTTGAGGAGCTCATAAGGTTCATCATGTAAACCCTGCAGGTGGACTTGGTCCGACATGATGATAAGGTTGAGTGGTACTACTTATGAAGTTAGATGTTGATTAATTAATTGTCAGCAAATTAATTAATTGACTGACATTCGAGATCTTAAACACGGGGAGATATATGTACAAATAATATATGGAGCCCATATTAATTTATGGGGGTTGGTGAGATAGATCAATGATAATCCTCTAGTGGAATGAATTATCATTAATGGATCGGACTTTATGTGGGCTTGATCCATTGGGTGTCCAAGATCCAACTCCTCCTCATGGTCACTATTGTAGCCTATTAAAACCCTCATGGAGCCTAGATCCAATGATGGAAAATGAAACTCTAGATCCAATGGTGGAGATTAAATCTCTTGATCCGACGGTGGAGATTTAATCTCTAGATCCGACGATTGAGATTAAATCCCTAGATCCGATGGTGGAGATAAAAAGGAGGCATAAGCCTAACTCTATAAAAGGGTAGCCAAGGCTTGGGCATTGATAGAGATTGGGAGATTAGGGTTTTTGTTTCCCTTGGCTTGGGCGGCAAGAAACCTTGGAGAGCTAGGGTTTGGGTTGAAGGGGTGGCGGCAACTTATCTTCCCTCTCCTTTAGGGCTGGGGGCAACTCAAGAGTAGGACTAGGGTTTTCTCTTCTCTCTTCCTCTTGGCCGGCTTCTCCTTTCCCTTGGGAAGCTTCTTCTTCTTCCATTGGAGCTCTTGGCCATGCTCATCTAGTCTTCGACGCTCAAAATTCTCCCTCTTTTGCCATGACACCAAGGAACTTGTCCTTGGTGGTTGGCGCAAGTAAGGAGAAGAAGAGTGCTTTTCTACTTCCTCTTGTTCGGAGCGAGCAAGGAAAGGAAGATCGTGATGTAGGAGGCTTCATCTCTTGGAGGATCATTGCCCACACAATGTACAAGAGGAGGATAGGATATACGATAGAAGACCTTGAGGTAAACAAGAGGTATAAATCTTGTTTTGCTTTCCTTTTTCTTCTTTGTATGTTGTATGTTTTGTTATGTGGCTAAATTTACTTGGACCCCGAATACAAACATGAAAACCGGCGATCCATACATCGTCTATTCCGTGGCTATTCGAAGAATAGAGGTAGGTTGCTTGAACAACAAGTTTGTTTTAAGTGACCACTCTAATCGAATAGCACGACGATGGAACGGTTGCTTTGGTAATCCCTCTTTGTCGAGGATTATTTTTTTTTAATCCAGGGACGAAGATGGGATTGCCATGAACAAGCGACCGAGTTGAATTGGGAAGCGAAGTTTCCTACCTTCAAGTGGTATCAGAGCTTCGGTTCCGCAAAACCTTCAAGTGGTATCAGAGCCACAGTTTCCAGTTTTGTGTGTTTAGGATTCGATTACTTTTATGCACTTTTCATATATTATATGTGCCTGATAATACTAGGATGTGCGTAGGTTAACTTTTTGGTTGCAGGCATAGGATCCAACTATTATGGCCATATGTGTGTATGTGATTGTATGTGTGTAATTGTATATTATTTGAATCCTCGGGGTTGACGAGGCTAGTATTTAATTTTTGTAATTAAGTACGACATTGTTTAGCCACTTTTTTTATTTTAGTTTACTTTCGATCTAGATTTCATGTACACTCCTTCGTGGAGTATAGGATCGATGGATGTAAATTAAAATAGTTTTTCTCGGCTTGGATCTCCGGATGGCTTGTACATGGTGTAGGGAGGAGCGGATGAGATGGAGATACGACGGGAGGCATATTGGAGACAAAAGCCACAATAGTTGGAATTTATTTTTCATATTAATTGCTTCTTGTTTGATATGTATGTCGTAGGCTAGGAAAATTCCTCAATTTTAAATTACTAAGTGGGAGAGGGACATTTTTATAAATTCCCATTGCCTCTATTACGATTTGACATGTGATGCAAACAAACTTGCACGTCGGCTCTGAGTGCCTTCCTCCCCATCGGATGAGTTTGTTTGCGGATCACAGGGTCGAATATGGTTATAGGAAATTATTAAGGAGCGTGTGTACTTCTCCATCGGAAGGCACATAACCCGAGATAATTGCCTTAGTATCAAGTAATGGTGAACACTTAGATGCAAATAAAAGTATCCTCCCTATCGGAGTCACTGCTTTTATTTGTAGAGCCAAATAGGAACCAACTATTAATTTTATTTGTCAAAAAATTTGGTTGACAAGATAGTAAAATTAATGGGTAAAACCTCCTCTTACAAATGTAGAATTCGTATACGTCTACACAATCGTGGCATATGACATTCTCGGTGTTTTGAGGTGTTGGTTGATTTTAAAATTTTATTGTTTGAGGAATCAATAATTTTTTGAAATCTAATGTTTTGATCTATGTGATTCTTAGGTTTTTCAAAATGACTATCATCCCGCTTGTTGTGATAATGAAAGAAAATAAACTTACTGGATCCAATTATGTTGATTGGAAGAGGAATCTTGACATTGTCTTGACTGTCGAGGAGTACGAATATGTACTCTTCGAAGAGTGTCCTCCTAAGCCTGTGGATGATTTTGGGGAAAAGGAGAAAGAGAGTTATAAGAAGTGGATTAAGGATGATGAGATGGCACGATGTTACATTTTGGCATCTATGTCAAATGTACTGCAACATCAGCATCAAGTCATGCCCACTGCTTATGACATGATGCTCAATCTCAAAGAGCTTTTCGGACACCAGAATCGGGCTGTGAGGCAGGAAGGCATGAGGAACTTGATGACGACCACTATGATCGAGGGAACACCCGTGAGGGATCATGCTCTCAAGATGATGACTCATTTTAATGAGCTGGAAGTCCTCGGAGCTGAGATCGATGGGGAAACCTAGGTCGATATCATTCTCTAGTCTCTACCTAGAAGTTTTGAGCAGTTTCACCTGAACTACAACATGAATAAAAGGGTGTATTCGTTGGCGGAGCTTCTGACAGAACTCTAGGCGGAAGAGAGGCTATTTCGTCAGAGTGCTCAGGCGCAGGCCATGGTTGCCCAAAAGGTTTCTACTTCTAAGCCAAAAGGCAAGAAAAAAAAGAAACAAGCTGGGGCAAAGGTGGCGATAGCATCTCAGGGAGGAGTGAAGAAGCCGAAAGGCAAGTGCTTCACTTGCAAGTAGACTGGACACTGGAAGAAGGACTGCCACAACCGGAAGCAGAACAATGGTATATCTTTTGGTCTAGTCATTGAAACATGTTTAGTGGTGTTATCTACCGGCACCTGGTGTGTAGATACAGGAGCCACAGATCATGTCTACAATACTTTACAGGGGTTTCAGAAAACCAGACGATTGGCTGAAGGGGAGATTACCGTCTACTTGGGTGATGCTATGAAGGTTGCGGCTGTTGCAGTGGGAGATGTTTATTTGTCTTTTGAGAGGAATAAAGTTTTGGTTCTTAAGAATTGCCTTTATGTACCTTTATTTAGAAAGAATTTGATTTTAGTTTCTAAATTGTTTATGGATGGATATTCTATTTCTTTTAATGACAGAGTTGTTATAAAAAGGAATAGGGATATTATCTGTTCTGGTGCATTGATAGGAAATTTATATACACTTGAACCAAAATCTCCCACGATGCAAATAGAAGTAAATAACTCATCTTCTAATTCCAATAAGAGAAAAGAACCTTCAAAGATGAACCAAACATATCTTTGGCATCTAAGGCTAGGTCATATTAACCTAAACAGAATTCAAAGATTGATAGCTGATGGACCTCTGGGTTCATTAGTGGTGGAAGATTTCCCAACCTGCGAATCTTGCTTGGAGGGTTAAATGACCAAGATGCGTTGGAATTGGTTCATTCTGATCTGTGTGGTCCTATGTCTATCCAGGCAAGAGGTGGCTTTGAATATATCATCTCTTTTATAGACGATTATTCAAGGTATGGATACATTTACTTGATGCACTATAAGTCTGAATGCTTTGACAAGTTCAAAGAATTCAAGGCTGATGTGGAGAAACGTCAGGGTAAAAGTATCAAGACACTACAATTTGATCATGGTGGTGAGTACCTCTTGGGAGAGTTTAGGAATTACTTATCAGAGGCTGAAATTCAATCCCAATTGTCTGCACCTGCACACCCCAGCAGAATGGTGTAGCGGAGCAAAGGAATAAGACTCTTATGGAGATGGTTAGATCAATGATGAGTTATTCTAATTTGCCAGATTTGTTCTGGGGATATGCTCTAGATATGACAGTGTATATTCTCAACTTGATACCATCTAAATCAGTGTCTTCTACTCCCATAGAATTGTAGACTGGGCGAAAGCTTAGTCTGAGACATATTCGGATATGGGGGAGTCCATCACATGTGCTGAAGGCAGACGCTGATAAGTTGAAACCTCGTACAGAAGTGTGCATGTTCGTTGGCTATCCTAGAGGAACGAAAGGTGGTTTGTTTTATAGTTCTAGAGATCAGAGGGTGATCGTTAGCACGAACGCCAGATTTCTAGAGGAAGACTATGTGATGAACCACAAGCCCATGAGTAAGATTGTTCTGGAGGAAATGAGAGGGGAAGTCACTACTTTAGTACCACTGGTACAAGAGGATATATCACAAGTCACTGCACCACGTGTCACAGAGGATACACAGGTGAAACCTCGTAGTAGTGGGAGGGTTGTTAGACAACCTGATAGATTCATGTTCTTGGGAGAATCTTCTAATTTGGTCCATGGCGAACATGAACCTGATCCCTGGACATATGACGAGGCAATCCAAGATAAAGATGCGGTATCTTGGCAAAGTGCAATGAATACTGAGATTGAATCTATGGATTCAAATCAAGTCTGGGAGCTAGTAGAACCACCAAATGGTATAAAAGCCATTGGATGCAAGTGGATCTACAAAAGAAAGAGAGGAATAGATGGAAAGGTTGAGACCTTCAAAGCGAGGCTTGTTGCGAAGGGGTATACTTAGAAAGAGGGTATCGATTATGAGGAGACCTTTTCGTCGGTAGCCATGCTTAAGTCTATCAGGATTCTCTTATGTATTGCTGCTCATATGGATTATGAGGTATGACAGATTGATGTCAAGACAACTTTTCTTAATGGAAGTTTTGAGGAAAACATCTATATGAAGCAACCAGAGGGATTCATTGCAAAGGGCAAAGAGCATCTTGTGTGCAAGCTTAATCGATCCATTTATGGATTGAAGAAAGCTTCGAGATCTTGGAACATCCGCTTTGATGAGGTAATCCAGTCTTATGGATTTATTCAAAGTCCGGATGAGTCTTGTGTATACAAGAGATGTGATGGAAACGTAGTGGTATTTCTTGTACTATACGTAGATGATATTTTGTTAATTGGCAACTATGTCAAGGTGTTATCGGACGTAAGGGTATGGTTGTCCAAACAATTTGATATGAAGGACTTGGGAGAAGTGGGACACATCCTTGGGATCAAGGTTATAATGGATCGCAGGAAAAGGATGTTGTGCTTATCTCAAGCTTCATACATAGACACCATTATGGATCGTTTTAGCATGCAGAACTCCAAGAAAGGTTTTCAACCTTTCAGGCATGGAGTTCCTTTATCTAAGGCGATGTGTCCTAGAACATCTAAGGAGATAGAGGAGATGAAGGCGGCTCCTTATGCTTCGGCAGTAGGAACCCTCATGTATGTCATGTTATGTACGAGACCGGATATCTGCTTTGCCGTGGGCATGGATAGCAGATATCAGAGTAATCCAAGATAGGGACATTGGACTGCGGTAAAGCATATATTGAAGTACCTGAGAAGGACTAGGGATTATATGCTAGTTTACCACGCAGACCAATTACTCCATGTGGGTTACACAAATTTCGACTTCCAATAAAATAGGGATAACAGTAAGTCTAACTCAGGTTTTGTGTTTACTTTTGGAGGTGGAGCCGTTGTATGGATGAGTGTCAAGCAGAAATGCATGGCGGACTCTACCATGGAAGCTGAGTATGTGGCAGCCTCTAAGGCGGCCAAAGAAGCTGTATGGCTCATGAACTTTTTGATGGACATGGATGTGATTCCTGGTTTGCCTAGAACTATCACAATTTATTGTGTTAATAGTGGTGCAGTTGCAAACTCGAAGAAACCACGAGCCCATAAGGCAAGCAAACACATAGAGCGCAAGTACCACATGATACGAGAAATCGTAAAGAGAGGAGAAGTTGCTGGAGTCAAGATTGCATCAGAGGATAACCTGACAGATCCTTTCACTAAGGCCCTTCCAATGAGAGCTTTTGATAGGCATGTGGAGGGAATGGGAATCAGATGTATGGCAGTTTGAGGACAGCATAGTCTTTTAGTATAAGTGGGAGATTGTTGGGATGTATACTGAAAAGTCTATCTTTTGTATGAACATCTTTATTTTGAAATAAGAATCACATGATCATTGTTTGTATATTTAAGGTTATGCATTTTGTCTAATACATTACATTGTTGATAACATGGTGTGTAGTGTCACACAGAAGATCATGTTATCAGTTCCTTGTAAAGTATAAGTAAAAGACTCACAACCGAAATGGTTTTGGATAAAACATTGGCATGGTTGTAGTGTGATTTAGTATTGGTTTGTCTTGACCATAGAATTACTCTAGTACACTTTGTGTGTATTGAGCAGGATCGACTTAGAGGTGATTCGATTTATTGCTGACTACATAATCGAATCAGACCTCAGATATTATGTTGTATATGCTCTTAATCCCGATATAATAATGGACACATATAATTACTATTCATTTCTTTGATTTACCAATGGGTGAGATTTATAGAGTAAATCGATAGGCTCGGTAAGTTGGGAAATGATATTATTTATATGGTGTGTCGTTGATTATAGGATACCGTGTCCTATATATTAGGATGATGATGTCTCCTTGAGGAGCTCATAAGGTTCATCATGTAAACCCTGCAGGTGGACTTGGTCCGACATGATGATAAGGTTGAGTGGTTCTACTCATGGAGTTAGATGTTTATTAATTAATTGTCAGTAAATTAATTAATCGACGGACATTCGAGATCTTAAACACGGGGAGATATTGTTAGGGCAATCTCTTGCCATGATAAGGTTTTGATGTGTGTGGCAAAGGGTTTAAGTTAGTTGGTTATGTTGATTTGATATGTGCGTTGAAGTCATGCAGGACTTAGTAATTCGCACATGGAGCCGTGGCGAGTTTCACATCTCATGACTCGTGCCTTGAGTCGGTGAAGGATAGCTTTGCGGAAGCCGTGCGCTTGGAGCATCCGAGGGACCGCCGGACGAAGCTTGGAGTGGCCGGAGGAAGTAGACTTGAGGCAAGAGGCGAAGGAGCATTGCGGCCGTGCGCTGATCTTTGCCGGGGCGTGGCGAAAGCGAAGAGAACTTCAACGAGGACTCAGAAATGAGTGGCGATTGTAACCCGGGAAGGGTAGCTCTTAGGTGAAACTTGGCCATTTGGCCAAGTGTCGGATAAGTTTTCGACACGGTCATTGCCATGTCATGGCGGTCGGCCTCTAATCGATGGGTTGATCGGTGGTATAAGACCGGTTTAGGGCTTGGCGGTCGGCGCCATGGGCTAGCGGATCGGTGATGTCGGCAACGATCGTGCCGAGGAAAGCGGTCGTGATGGGAATGTGCAGACGCGAGAATGGAGTCGACTCGGTGAGCACTCGTCGTGATCGAGCATCGGTCGGTGATGGTCCCATCGGTCGGTGATGGATGGAATCCAGCGTGGAAAGCGGCCGTTATTGGGCAGCGGCTCGGGATCGGTCGAGGGCATCGATCGGCCCGATCCTGTGTCAGCGGGAAGAAACCCTCTTCCTCTATAAAGGAAGGGGGGTAAGGGTTTGGGAGCCTAATGCTTATGCTCTGTCTCTCCCAAGATCCTAAACTTTCCATCCTCTTTACTCAAGCTTATTTCCATTCTATTTGTAAGAGGAGTGTTTGTAAAGGTTACCTCCACCTAGCTTGGTGCAAAGGAGAGACCAATAGTGATTGGGTTTCGGAGTGATTCACCGTGGACGAATCGGACCGTGGATTAGCGGCGTAGCCGTGAACCACGTTATATCTCCGTGTTTGTATTGTCTTTGTTTTACTTCTATTTGCTTGTCTTAGTTTATTGCTTCCGCTTGCGCTAACGTTTTCGTAGACGAGCAAAATACGACATCCGACGAATTAGGGCTATTCACCCCCCTCTAGCCGGCCAACCGATCTCCCAACAAGTGGTATCAGAGCCAAGTCGTTTGTCAAGGACTAACCGCCACGACAAACACTTCATTAAAAGATGGCCGGCTCCAACATCTACCCGGTTCGACGGCGAATTCGCTTGGTGGAAGAAGCGAATGGAGGTATTCTTCGAGACCGATTTTGATGTTATGCTTATAATGGAAAATGGTTTCGAGTTGCCTAGGGATGAAAGGGGTGAACCAATAGAGAAGACAAGGTGGACTAAGAAGCAAAGAGAGGAACACATTGCAAATTCAAGGGCTAAGCATCATCTCCTCAATGTACTTCCCCAACAAGAGATAAACCGAATTGGGGAGTGCTCTAGTGCCAAGGAGATGTGGGAGAAGCTAGTAGAGCTTCATGAAGGTACCTCGGAGGCAAAGCTAGCAAGAAGAGACCTCCTCCGCTCCCAACTATCAAACATCAAATTAGAAAAAGGAGAAAAGGTAACTTCATTGCATTCTAGGTTTAAGCTTGGACTAAAAGTGTAGGAGAGAAGTTATCCAACCGGGATATGGTAATGAAGGCCATAGACGCCTTTCCCCGGTCCTCAAGATGGAGCTCCATGGTGGATTCATTCTACATCTCCAAGAACTTGGAAGTAAGTACCTTGGAGGAGTTCTTCTCAACAATGGAGCTCCATGAAACAAGACTTGAAGGAATACAAGAAGAACCAAGAATTCAACCTTCAAGAGTAGTAGCCTTGATAGCAAATAAGGGAAAGAAGAAGATGGAAATTCCCTCCTCCTCCGATGATTTAAGCCTCATCCTCCTCCATGGATAGCACCAAGAGGCCTATATGGTAAGGAGGGTAAGGCGTGCATTTAAGAATGTTAGATTTCATAAATCTAATGATAGGGAAAGGAGACCAAGGGGGAAGGTCATATGCTACAATTGTCAAGGAGAGGGGCACATAAGGGACAATTGTCCCCTCCTAAACAAGAGCAAGGAAGAGAAGAAAAAGAAGGAAGAAAAGAAGAAGAAGAAGGGGAGCAAGAAGAAAGAGGAGAAGAAGGCCAAGGAAAAAGGAAAGTCCATGGCTCTCAAAGCCAAGACATGGGATGACCTTGCCTCCTCCTCCTCATCCGATGAAGAAGAGCATGTTTACTCCAACCTAGCACTAATGGCTCTCCTCCTCCTCCTCAAATGAAGAATCAAGCACAAGCGAGGAGAGCTCAAATGAAGGGGGAGCTTCATCTACCTCCTCATCCGAAGAAAAAGAAGAGGATATGGAAACTATGGTAATGAAAGCCTCTCCTAAGAAAATAGTTTCCATAATTTCTAGTTTAACTAAGGACTTATTTGGCATGAAAAAGAAAAACAAAAGCATGCTTAATCAAATTAAGGAATTAGAGCAAAAATTAGAAAAAGCATGCTTAAGTGAAAATATTTCTTCTTGCCATGATGATGCATGCTCACATGATGAATATATGCCTTTAGATGTTAGTGATGCATGTATAAATGAAAATAGGGCATTAAGGGAAAAGGTAGATTATTTAACCAAAGCCCTAGAGAAATTCACAATAGGCTCCAATACCCTTAACATGATAATTGGGAGCCAAAGGGCAAGTTTTAACAAGAAGGGCCTAGGATATAAAGAGAAGAAAAATGAGAAGGCCTATAAATGCCTAATTGCTAGGGACAAGATAAAAGACAAGTAATAGCTAAAAATGGATCCCCAAGGAATTTCTAGTGAACCCAATAGGAAAGAACTTATTTTGGGTTCCAAAATCCATCCTTAAGGGTTAGAAAACCCCTAGGGTAGTCAACCATATGAACTTGACCTATATTATATTTTGGTTGACTTAGGATGACGGGACAACATTTTTTAGATAGCGTTGGGTGATGATAACGTACCCATAAATAGGTAATAATGCTTAAATCATGATGATTGATGTAATTCCTATGTATGTTTTAAATCATGATTTATAATTTTGAAATTTGGCATGTTATCACTAGAAATAGGTTTAAATCATGCTTTAGGTGATAATTTGCTAATTATCATCATATAATACCTAATGCATGATTATTATTTGTTGAAAACATGTATTTTATGGTCATAATGTGAAATTAAATCATATATGTCATTATGATCATGTAGGTTGTTAGGTTGATACTTAACCATGATAGAATTGTATGAATATATTGGTTAAGTATATATAAATACCCCCTAGGATGCATCTGACACTCACTATAGGCTAACTTGATTGCAAACTTAGCATGGGTGAGAGGTTAGGATGATACAAATGTCCACTAATGCTTATGGCATTTAGATGGTCATTTAATGTATCAATTTAGCAATAATAGACCAATCATGGGGAAGACTTATGTTTAATTCATAGACATATTGCCCAAAGATCATGGTTGGATATTTCATATGTTTTCAAAACAATTTCTCACCTTAAAATACATGTATTCATGTTTTGAAACAATTGGATGCAAAACTAGGTGTCAAACTTGATACTTTCATGATCAAAAACCTAGTAGTTTTTAAAGTTTTTGGATTTTTGGTAAATATCAGAAAATATAATGACTTTTCATGAAAATATATTTTTCACTGATAGAAATACTTAAAAGAAATGTGTTCCCCAAATTTTATGATTTTTCGAATTTTCTGGAATTTTTAACGCATTTGAAATTCTGAAAAATCGAAATCGAAAATCATGTGCATATCGTATATCGAACCATCATGATGGCTCAAAATCGAGAGTGAAGGCCGAATTCAGTTTTTAATTCAATTTGTGATATTTCAATTCTATACTTGATGCCATGGGTTTTATAACTTAGTGTTAATCTTTTTGATGGTGTCAAAGGGGGAGAAATAATTATGTTTAAGTTAATTATTTTAGGGGGAGAAATATATGATAGGGGGAGAAAATTTGTGTAGAAAGTTTCATTGATTAAGGGGGAGTTGCATGTTGCTATGTCATGTTTATACTTACATGCTTTTCTTACCTTAGAAATTTTTATCAAATGTTTACCTAACTTAAACGGATTGCCACACATCAAAAAGGGGGAGATTGTTAGGGCAATCTCTTGCCATGATAAGGTTTTGATGTGTGTGGCAAAGGGTTTAAGTTAGTTGGTTATGTTGATTTGATATGTGCGTTGAAGTCATGCAGGACTTAGTAATTCGCACATGGAGCCGTGGCGAGTTTCACATCTCATGACTCGTGCCTTGAGTCGGTGAAGGATAGCTTTGAAGCCGCGGCGCTTGGAGCATCCGAGGGACCGCCGGACGAGAAGCTTGGAGTGAAGCCGGAGGAAGTAGACTTCAAGGCAAGAGACGCGAAGGAGCATTGCAGAGCCGTGCGCCTGATGCTGCCGAGGGACGTGGCCGAGAACGAAGAGAACTTCGAAGGCGAGGGACTCCGAGAGATGAGAGTGAGCGATTGTAACCCGGGAAGGGTAGCTCTTAGGTGAAACTTGGCCAGTTGGCCAAGTGTCGGATGGGTTTTCCCGACACCGCCGATCGCCATGTCATGGTGATCGCTTCCGAGTCGATGGGTTGATCGATCGTATAAGACCGTTTAGTTTGGCAATGATCGCCATGGAATGATCGATAGCCGATAGCGAATGATCGCCAGGAAGGTACGATCGATGGAATCGCACGGGCACAGAATGGAGTCGACTCGACTGAGCACTCGACTGATCGAGCATCAGTCGACTGATGGTCCCATCAGTCGACTGATGCCAATACCGTTGGATGGAATCCAACGTGGAAAGCAGCCGTTATTGGGCAACGGCTACGAGATCAGTCGACTGATCGAGGGCATCAGTCGACTGATCCTGTGTCAACGGGAAGAAACCCTCTTCCTCTATAAAAAGGAAGGGGGTAAGGGTTTGGGAGCCTAATGCTTATGCTCTAATACTCTCCCAAAGATCCCTAAAGCTTTCCATCCTCTTACTCAAGCTTATTTCCATTCTATTTGTAAGAGGAGTGTTTGTAAAGGTTACCTCCACCTAGCTTGGTGCAAAGGAGAGACCAATAGTGATTGGGTTTCGGAGTGATTCACCGTGGACGAATCGGACCGTGGATTAGCGGCGTAGCCGTGAACCACGTTATATCTCCGTGTTTGTATTGTCTTTGTTTTACTTCTATTTGCTTGTCTTAGTTTATTGCTTCCGCTTGCGCTAACGTTTTCGTAGACGAGCAAAATACGACATCCGACGAATTAGGGCTATTCACCCCCCTCTAGCCGGCCAACCGATCTCCCAACAGATATATGTACAAATAATATATGGAGCCAATATTAATTTATGGGGGTTGGTGAGGTAGATCAATGATAATCATCTAGTGGAATGGATTATCATTAATGGATTGGACTTTATGTGGGCTTGATCCATTGGGTGGCCAAGATCCAACTCCTACTCATGATCCCTATTGTAGCCTATTAAAACCCTCATGGAGCCTTGATCCAATGATGGAAAATGAAACTCTAGATCCGACGGTGGAGATTAAATCTCTAGATCCGACGGTGGAGATTAAATCTCTAGATCCGTCGGTTGAGATTAAATCCCTAGATTCGACGGTGGAGATAAAAAGGAGGCTTAAGCCTAAATCTATAAAACGGTGGCCAAGGCTTGGGGGTGGATAGAGATTGGGAGATTAGGATTTTTATTTCCCTAGGCTTGGGCGGCAAGAAACCTTGGAGAGCTAGGGTTTGGGTTGAAGGGGTGGGCGACAACTTGTCTTCCCTCTCCTTTAGGGCCGGTAGCAACTCAAGAGTAGGACTAGGGTTTTCTCTTCTCTCTTCCTCTTGGCCGACTTCTCCTTTCCCTTGGGCAGCTTCTTCTTCTTCCATTGGAGCTCTTGGCGGGCGTTCATCTATTGAAGTTGGTTGGCGTTCAAACTTCTCCCTCTCCTTAGGTTCGGCGGACACCAAGGAACTTGTCCTTGGTGGTTGGCGCAAGTAAGGAGAAGAAGAGTGCTTTTCTACTTCGTCTTGTTCAGAGCGAGCAAGGAAAGAAAGATTGTGATCTAGGAGGCTTCATCTCTTGGAGGATCGTTTCCCACACAACGTCCAAGAGGAGGATAGGACATACGATAGAAGACCTTGAGGTATATATCTTGTTTTGCTTTCCTTTTGCTTCTTTATATGTTGTATGTTTTGTTATGTGGCTAAATTTACTTGGACCCCGAATACAAACATGAAAATCGGCGATCCGTACATCCTCTATTCCGCGGCTATTCGAAGAATAGAGGTAGGTTGCTTGAACAATAAGTTTGTTCAAGTGACCACTCTAATCGAATATCACGATGATGGAACGATTGCTTTGGTAATCCCTCTTTGTCGAAGATTAATTTTTTTTAATCCCGGGACGAAGACAAGATCGCCATGAACATGTTGGGTTTCCGGCACCGCGGTGTGTGTGTGTTCGATCATGTTTCGTAAACATGAACACAGCGGAAGCAATTAAAAAATAATAAATCTATATTTATTACAACACACACAACACACGCATGCTATTACAACAAGTGTAGACATAACCGTAAATTAAAATTTGCAATAAAGAAAATTATCTACGTTATACCTTTCGTATGACGTGTAGCGGGAACGGCATCAACCGGAACGATCCTCGTAAGAATCGTCTCTATCCGTATCCACGCCGAGCTCCTCGGGATGACTTCGCTAAGTCACGAGCTTCGCTCGTGACGGTTACTAGCCTCGTGTTGAAGACGACGGATCGAGAGATGATCACGATCCGAATCCAAATTCGGATCCTAAAACGAAGTTCTCAAAACTCGCTTCTCCGAGAGGTATTCACAACCAATTGACGAATCCTTCGCCCTCCACTCAGAGGATTACCGAGATCAAATCCCCGTAGTTAGCCGCTGTCGGAGCACTAACCGCCGCCCAAACGACGCCCGACGAGGAGAAGCTGTCCAGAAAACTGGACAGCTTGGTGGAGGATATAGGCGCCGCCAACAAGGAGAGAAAAAGCCTCACCTTGATGCCAAACCTATAGGAGATCACCGAGGGTCGCCGGAGGTTCACTGCTGAAGCTTGGTCGCCGCAACAAGTTTTGACGGCGGCACAAAGCTGGGCGGCGGCAGCAGAGTTGGGCGCCATTAACTCCTCCAAGGAGTGGGCGGCAACTCAAGGGGGCTAGGGTTTGGATTAGTTAGGTTTAACAATCCCTTAAGCCCACTTTTATAGAGAACTAATTCTTTAATGGTTAATGGATCATATCCATAAAGCCCGTGCTAACTCCGCCTCCATTAAGATAAGTTAAAATGAACCAAACCATGATGGTTTATTTTAAGTTAAAACGAACCGAACCAACTTTTGGTTCATTCGTTTAAAATAAACCAAACCCTTTGGTTTATTCTTATCCATTGGATTAGAACCAAACCATTTTGGTCCATCCATTATGTCTTCATAAGACACGGCCCATCCACGCCTCCATTGCGATCAAACAATTTCATGCTCGCTTATGTTTGGTCCAACCAAACATAGTTTCTCTCGTCCGAGAATCCCATTCTCAAGCTCGCTTTAAATCCTTTGGATTACACTCAAGCAGCGGTGACCAAATAGGTTCTCGGTTTATGTTGGCCGCCTATAATTAACCATTAATTATAGAACGATCATGAGTGGCACCTAGTAGTACATCATGATCCCCAATTAACCAAAAGATCAACGGTTGATCCGTAACTATTTCAAACCTTCAAGAGCTCGAATGAATCGTGCCCCATTCCCTTCACTCATCTTATACCCACTTGGTTCAGTGACATGGTCTATTGTGTCACCCCACTAGGTCGACTACGCCACACCTAGCCCAAGTATCATTTCCTCGTCCCACGGATTCTAGTTACTCCACATGTATCAAGAGTACTTTACTCTAAACATGTAATGCTTTGGCCAAAGACTTTAGTAACAATCCGACGAGGCCATGGGTATACATCTCCTCGCAAGGAGTGGTGAATCCTTTATAGGCTATTCAAACACCTTCGATCACTTCGACTTATACCCAATCATCCCGGGTCCACATCTCCTCGAGATGTTTGCTTAAGATGTCAAAGCATAAGTCTCCATGATCAAGATGACTTGAATACCGCAAGTCAAAGGAACATCGCACTTAAGCCACAGAAGAACTTCATTGACATATCTATATATGCAGAGAACCATATGAAGTCTTACGTCACTCCAATGAACTAGTTACCATAACTAGCATCCACGATTAACTCCGACATCACTATGTCTCCACCAAAGGAGAATCACCGCTTGATACACCAAGGAGTATACTGTTATAGTCTCAATGTAATTGATGGTGTCCAAATCCATCAATTCATCGACTAGGATAATTCCGATACATCACAATTACACATGTAGAGATACTCACTAGTTGTGATCCAATCACAAATTCTCTCATGCCGTGAATCGTATCGTGGACATTCAGTAAATGAGTTTAAGATCCAATCAAATACATAAAACATGTATACTCAAATAGTGAATCTTCATTTATCATATAAATGGTTCATACATAAGGCGATTGCCTTAGGACATCTCTCATATATTACTAACAGACTCTCACTTGGCCTAATGCCAATCGCTACGGTATCCAATACCATAAGCTCTAACATGACCCTCAAACTTACTTTGAGGTAATGCTTTAGTCAAAGGATCCGCTAAGTTCCTTTCAGTGGGAATTTTCTCGATTTGTATTTCGTTCCTACTTATGATCTCTCTGATAAGATGATAGCGGCGAAGCACATGTTTGGATCATTGATGAGACCACATCAAGTTCATAGATGAACTACTTGATCCAAACCGCTTCCTTTGCTGCTTCCAAAGCTGCAACGTATTCTGCCTTAGTGGCAGAATCCGCTATAGTGTCAAGCTTGGAACCTTTCCAACTTATTGCGCCTCCATTCTAGGTGAATACATACCCAGACTAAGACATGGAATCATCCTTGTCTGTCTGGATCTGGCATCCGTATACCCACGTATCACCATGTACCCTTCTCCATATATTAGGAACACATCCTTAGTTCTTCTCAAGTACTTAAGGATCGTCTTAACAGCCGCCCAATGATCCATTCCTGGATCGGATTGGTATCTGCTCGTGACACTCAGAGCATACGATACATCGGACCTCGTACATAACATAGCATACATGATAGATCCTATTGCGGATGCATAGGGAATCTTACTCATGCAAATCCTCTCGTCTTCTGTGCGCGGACACATAGACTTCGAAAGGTGTACCCCATGCCTGATGGGCAGATAACCTTTCTTGGATTCCGACATGCTAAACCTCTTTAGCACTCGGTCTATATATGTAGACTGTGAAAGACCAAAACTGCTTCGATCTATCTCTATAGATCTTAATCCCAAGGATGTAGGTTGCTTCTCCTGTGTCTTTCATGGAGAATGTCTTGGATAACCAAACCTTAATCGATCAGAAGATTGAAACATCGCTTTCCTATAAGTAATATGTCATCGACATACAATACTAGGAACACGACTGCACTCCCACTAACCTTCTTGTACACACAAGGTTCGTCTGGATTTTGTGAGAAATCAAACTTTTTGATTGTCTCATCAAAATGGATATTCCAGCCTCGGATGCTTGCTTCAATCCATAAATGGATCGCCGCAATTTGCATACCTTGGTTTTGTCAACCGATGTGAAACCCTCAGGCTGTATCATATACACGTCCTCGAGCAGGTTTCCATTAAGGAAAGCTGTTTTCACATCCATCTGCCATATCTCATAATCATAATGAGCCGCTATGGCCAGGAGCATCCGAATGGATTTAAGCATAGCTACAAAGTAATAGGTTTCATCATAATCAACACCTTATTTTTGACGATATCCTTTCACCACCAATCTAGCCTTATAGGTAATCACATTACCATCCATGTCGGTTTTCTTCTTGAAAACCCACTTGCACCCTATAGGCTTTATGCCTTCAGGTGGGTCAACCAAGTTCCAAACTTGGTTTTCGTACATGGAATACATTTCAGACTTCATGGCACCAAGCCACTTATCCCTTTCTGAACTTGTCAGCACTTCTTCATAACTGGTAGGCTCCTCATCATCAATGAGTAACACGTCGTTCGATTCACTTACGAGAAATCCATATCTCTCAGGAATGTTGCATGTTCTACCAGATCTACGAAGATGTGGTGTTACAATAGGTCCAGCCGATTGCTCATCACTATGAGTTGTCGGCTGTTGTGCTTCACCAGGTATCTCATTAATGTCTATTTGAGTCTCTCGAGCCTCCTCAAGCTCGACGACACTCTACTGCTTTCTTGCAAGAGAAACTCTTTCTCTAGAAACACAAAGATGCCTTGAAACAAACACCTTTTGTTCCATAGGATGATAGAATTGGTAACCCTTATTTCCTTAGGGTATCCAATAAATAGACATTTATCGCATTTAGCATCCAATTTGTCCGACATACCGCTCACATAAGCAGACAACCCCATATCTTCAAGTAAGATACATGAGGTTTCTTACTAGCCCATATCTCATATGGAGTAGTAGAGACTACCTTGTAGGCATTCTGCTTAACAAGTAAACAAATGTCAAGTGCATAACCCCAAAAGGACTTGGGAAGAGTCGCATGATTCATCATTGACCTGACCATGTCCAACAAGGTCCGGTTACGCCTCTCAGATACACCATTATGCTGTGGTGTATATGGCGGAGTCCATTGAGACAATATGCCATTGTCTCTTAGATAATCAAGAAACTCTTGACTTAAGTATTCGCCACCTCGATCCGATCGAAGTATTTTAATACTTTTGTCATGTTGTTTCTCTACTTCATTTCTGAATTCTTTGAACCTTTCAAAGGCTTCATACTTGTGTTTCATCAAGAACACATACCCAAACCGTGAGTGATCATCGGTGAAGGTAATGAAGTAGCTATAGCCTCCTTAAGCTTGAGTTGACATAGGTCCACATACATCAGTATGTATTAGACCTAGTAACTCTCCCACTCGTTCACCTTTTCTCGTAAAAGGTAACTTAGTCATCTTGCCTTTTAAGCATGATTCGCATGTATCGTATGAATCCAATTCAAACGATTCCAGAATTCCACATCGGTGTAATTTGGACATGCGTTTCTTGCTTACATGGCCAAGACGACAATGCCACATGTAGGAGTCTATTTGATTATCCTTTCGAGCACTCTTGTTGCTCGCTTCGATATTGCAAATGTCACTGGATATGTCCAACGTATAAACACCATTGCTTAAAGTTCCAGTCCCATAAAGAACCCCATTCAAAGTTATGTAACAACAATTGTTACTAAACGTCAAATGGAAACCATTTCTATTTAAACAAGAAATAGAAATGATGTTCTTTATCAACAAAGGAATATAAAAGCAATTGTCCAATTCTAAGACAAGTCCTGCAGGGAGTTTCAACAAATACGTTCCGATGGCGAGTGTAGCAACCTTTGCTTCATTCCCAACACGTAAATTTGACTCTCCCTTGACGAGTCTTCTTCTATTCCTTAGCCCATGTATGTCATTACATATATGTGAGCCACACCCAGTATCCAATACCCAAGTGTCTAAGGAAATAGAATGACAATCAATAAAGAAGATTTCTGAAGAAGATGGGGCATCCGATGCCTTATCCTTCTTCACGGACTCAAGATAAATCTTGTACTTTCTTGGCTCTCCTTGCCATAATGATGGCAAGTTTCCTTTGTGCTAGTTCTACCTTCTTAGCCCTTCTCTTCTTTCCCTTCTTCTTCCTTTGACTTCCTCTTAGAACCTTTCTTCGAGGAATCAACTAACAACACCGCCCCTCGCCATGCTTCTCAAGACTCCACGCCTTCAAAGATATTGAGCAATACCACAGATGAACCTCCTAGCATCTCAGAGGTGAAGAGGAGCTTTGAGACTTCGAACCTTTCGAATCTCACTTGCTCATCAACCAACTCACAAAGATGAAGGACTACGATATGAGCATCCATATGCTCATGCTTCTTTCGTAGCTTGGGTTCCATCGCGGCTAGCATGATGCAACTCATTTGTTCAGAATCACTCACATGTTTCTGATAGGCCAACAATTGGTCCAGAGTTGCATCGTCACTAGGACGGGCGGGAAGAGGCGCTTCGAGGACATACGCAAGCTTTTCCACCTTGAGAACAATTCTCAAGTTTCTAAGCTTGTCCAAGAAGTTCGGCCCAGTCAATTTATTTGAATCCAAAATGGAACGCAAATTCAAACACATCATGATCAATATATTAACTTAGAAATACAAAACGAGCCTATATGAGAAAGATGATTTTAAAATGCATCAATATACATTTATAAATCCCATTCATTTTTCGAATTTCAAAAACCCCAAAATCACTTCGGGAGATCGTAGGTCCATCTCCGAATGGGCTGATATCCATCATAGTTATGAACAACCTTGGAGAGAGTCCAACAAGCCATTCATAACTACGACGGTAGGTATCTTCTATACCGATTGCATATCCCTTATATGCAACTATCACAATGTGCTATCAACTAATTGAATGTTCACACATACATCGGGTTGTTAACACATTAACAAGTATGCATCATATGCATAGCACCCAACTTCACCGCCCTTTACATCGACCTTGGAGAGAGTCCAACAAGCCGATGCTCCAGGTTAAAGCCAACCCATTAATCGAGAAATAGTTTTAATATGGTTAGAGCGCATTCAACCAATTAGCCCAGCTTGAGAGAGTCCAACAACCAAAGCTAACGATTGACCTCGACTCTTACCATATTAGTATTAAACTATTCCATGGTTTGAACATATTCAGTTCGAGGGCTTGGAGAGAGTCCAACAACCCAAACAAGAAACAGAACTCTGGTTCTAACCATATTAATGGAAGGTGTAGGCTTTAATATTGATTAAGGGTTTTTATGTCTCATCCTCTTTGCATGCAAATAACTATTATCTACATGGCATGACATACATGGCATACATCTACATGTCACGACACGCATGGCATAATGTTATGCATCTAATGCAATTACATGGCATACAATTATGTCATGTATGTAATTTCCTTATATGTCATAACTATTTATGGAAATAAAATATGTTTAAGATTTGATTCTCCAAATCAAATCATAATTAAATTAGGAAACAAATTTCCAAATCTAATCACATATTTTATTCATGGAATTATTTGATTAAGGAAAATCTATTTAGGAAACCAATTTCCTAAATCTTTAAAACTACTTATGGAAATTAAATATTTTAAGATTTGATTTCCCAAATCAAATCATGATTAAATTAGGAAACAAATTTCCAGAATCTAATCAAATATTTTATTTATGGAAAATATAAATTTCCATAAATACTTCCAACTTTCCAAAAGTGGAAGATTTCCATAAATACTTCTAGACTTTCCAAAATTGAAAAATTTCCATAAATACTTCTAAATTTCCAAAATTTAGAAAACTTCCAGAAATACATTATGACTATCGCAAAACCATTTTTACGATTATGTCGAAACACAACCTGGGCTTTGATACCACTGTTGGGTTTCCGGCACCGCGGCGTGTGTGTGTTCGATCATGTTTCGTAAACATGAACACAGCGGAAGCAATTAAAAAATAATAAATCTATATTTATTACAACACACACAACACACGCATGCTATTACAACAAGTGTAGACATAACCGTAAATTAAAATTTGCAATAAAGAAAATTATCTACGTTATACCTTTCGTATGATGTGTAGCGGGAACGACATCAACCGGAACGATCCTCGTAAGAATCGTCTCTATCCGTATCCACGCCGAGCTCCTCGGGATGACTTCGCTAAGTCACGAGCTTCGTCTTCGTACGGGTTACTAGCCTCGTGTTGAAGACGACGTGATCGAGAGATGATCACGATCCGAATCCAAATTCGGATCCAAAACGAGTTCTCAAAACTCGCTTCTCCGGAGAGGTATTCGTCAACCGTTTGACGAATCCTTCGTCCTCCACGTCAGAGGATTACCGGAGATCAAATCCCCGGTAAGTTAGGCGCTATCGGAGCACTAACCGTCGTCCAAACGACGCTCCGACGAGAGGAGAAGAAGCTGTCCAGAAAACTGGACAGCTTGGTGGAGGATATAGGCGCCGGCCAACCAAGGAAAGAAAAGCCTCACCTTGATGCCAAACCTATAGGAGATCACCGGAGGGTCGCCGGAGGTTCACCGGCTGAAGGTTGGTCGCCGGCAACAAGTTTTGGATGGCGGCACAAAGCTGGGCGGCGGCAGCTTTAGAGTTGGCGCCGATTAACTCCTCCAAGGAGTGGGCGGCAACTCAAGGGGGGGGCTAGGGTTTGGATTAGTTAGGGTTTAACAATCCCTTAAGCCCACTTTTATAGAGAACTAATTCTCTTAATGGTTAATGGATCATATCCATAAAGCCCGTTAACCCGCTCCATTAAGATAAGTTAAAATAAACCAAACCATGATGGTTTATTTTAAGTTAAAACGAACCGAACCAACTTTTGGTTCATTCGTTTAAAATAAACCAAACCCTTTGGTTTATTCTTATCCATTGGATTAGAACCAAACCATTTTGGTCCATCCATTATGTCTTCATAAGACACGGCCCATCCACGCTTCCATTGCGACTGAAACAATTTCATGCTCGCTTTATGTTCGGTCCAACCAAACATAGTTTCTCTCGGTCTGAGAATCCTATTCTCTAGCTCGTTTTAAATCCTTTGGATTACACTCGTTGTGCGTGTGACCAAATAGGTTCTCGGTTTATGTTGGCCGTCTATAATTAACCATTAATTATAGAACGATCATGAGTGGCACCTAGTAGTACATCATGATCCCCAATTAACCAAAAGATCAACGGTTGATCCGTAACTATTTCAAACCCTTCAAGAGCTCGAATGAATCGTGCCCCATTCCCTTCACTCATCTTATACCCACTTGGTTCAGGACATGGTCTATTGTGTCAGCCCCACTAGGTCGACTCACGCCACACCTAGCCCAAGTATCATTTCCTCGTCCTACGGATTCTAGTTACTCCACATGTATCGAAGAGTACCTTACTCTAAACATGTAATGCTTTGGCCAAAGACTTTAGTAACAATCCGACGAGTGGCCATGGGTATACATCTCCTCGCAAGGAGTGGTGAATCCTTTATAGGCTATTCAAACACCTTCGATCACTTCGACTTATACCCAATCATCCCGGGTCCACATCTCCTCGGAGATGTTTGCTTAAGATGTCAAAGCATAAGTCTCCATGATCAAGATGACTTGAATACCGCAAGTCAAAGGAACATCGCACTTAAGCCACAGTAAGAACTTCATTGACATATCTATATATGCAGAGAACCATATGAAGTCTTACGGCTGGTCACTCCAATGAACTAGTTACCATAACTAGCATCCACGATTAACTCCGGATATCACTATGTCTCCAGCCAGTGAGAATCAGCTGCTTGGATACACCAAGGAGTATACCTCGTGCTAGTCTCGACAGAATTGATGGTGTCCAAATCCATCAATTCATCGACTAGGGATAATTTCGATACATCACAATTACACATGTAGAGATACTCACTAGTTGTGATCCAATCACAAATTCTCTCATGCTGTGAATCGTATCGTGGACATTCAGTAAATGAGTTTAAGATCCAATCAAATACATAAAACATGTATACTCAAATAGTGAATCTTCATTTATCATATAAATGGTTCATACATAAGGCGATTGCCTTAGGACATCTCTCATATATTACTAACAGAACAAGCGACCGAGTTGAAGGGGGAGGCGAAGTTTCCTTGCTTCATTGTCTACACGTGGCACACCCCAGTAGAATGGTGTAGCGGAGCGAAGGAAAAGGACTCTTATGGAGATGGTTAGATCGATGATGAGTTATTCTGAGTTGCCAGATTCGTTATGGAGGTATGCTCTGGATACGACAGTGTATATTCTGAACATGGTACTATCTAAATCAGTGCCTTCTACTCCCATAGAATTGTAGTTTGGGCGAAAACCTAGTCTGAGACATATTCGGATTTGGGGGAGTCCAGCATATGTGCTAAAGGCAGAAACTGGTAAGTTGGAACCTCATACAGAAGTGCGCATGTTCGTAGGCTATCCTTGAGGAACGAAAGGTGGTTTGTTCTATAATCCTAGAGATCAGAGGGTGATTATTAGCACGAACCCCAGATTTCTAGAGGAAGACTATGTGATGAACCACAAGCCCATGAGTAAGATTATTCTGGAGGAATTGAGAGAAGAAGTCACTACTTTAGTACCACCGGTAAAAAAGGATATACCACAAGTGACTGCACGACGTGTCACAGAGGATACATAGGTGATACCTTATCGTAGTGGAAGGGTTGTTAGACAGTCTGATAGATTTATGTTCTTGGGAGAATCTTCTGATTTGGTTCTTGGTGAGCATGAACCTGATCCCTGGACATATGACGAGACAATCCAAGATAAAGATGCGGTATCTTGGCAAAGTGCAATGAATTCTGAGATAGAATCTATAGATTCAAATCAGATCTGGGAGTTAGTAGAACCATCCAATGGTGTAAAAATCATTGGATGCAAGTGGATCTACAAAAGAAAGAGAGGAATAGATAGGAAGGTTGAGACCTTCAATGCGAGGCTTGTTGCGAAAGGGTATATTCAGAAAGAGAGTATCGATTATGAGGAGACCTTTTCGCCGATAGCCATGCTTAAGTCTATCCGTATTCACTTATGTATTGTGGCTCATATGGATTATAAGGTGTGACAGATGGATGTCAAGACAGCTTTCCTTAATGGAAGTCTTGAGGAAAACATCTATATGAAGCAATCAAAGGGATTCATTGCAAAGGGCAAAGAGCATCTTGTGTGCAAGCTTAATCGGTCCATTTATGGATTGAAACAAGCTTCGAGATCTTGGAACATCCACTTTGATGAGGTAATCCAGTCTTATGGATTTATTCAAAGTTCAGATGAGTCTTGTGTATACAAGAGATGTGATGGAAACGTAGTGATATTTCTTGTACTATACGTAGATGACATTTTGTTAATTGGAAACAATGTCAAGGTGTTATTGGACGTAAGGGTATGGTTGTCCAAACAGTTTGATATGAAGGACTTGGGAGAAGTGGGACACATCCTTGGGATCAAGGTTATAAGGGATCGCATGAAAAGGATGTTGTGCTTATCTAAAGCTTCATACATAGACACCATTTTGGCTCGTTTTAGCATGCAAAACTCCAAGAAAGGTTTTCTACCTTTTAGGCATGGAGTACCTGTATCTAAACAAATGTGTCCTATAACATCAAAGGAGATAGAGGAGATGAAGGTGGTTCCTTATGCTTCGGCAGTATGAAGCCTCATGTATGCTATGCTATGTATGAGACCGGATATCTGGTTTGTCGTTGGCATGGTTAGCAGATATCAGAGCAAACTAGGATAGGGACATTGGACTGCGGTAAAACATATATTGAAGTACCTGAGAAGGACTAGGGATTATATGCTAATATACTAGGCAGATAAATTACTCCTTGTGGGTTAGAGAGATTCTAACTTCCAATAAGATAGGGATAACAATAAGTCTACCTTGGGTTTTGTGCTTACTTTGGGAGGTGGAGCCATTGTATGGAGGAGTGTCAAGCAGAAATGTGTGGCGGACTCCACAATGGAAGCTAGGAGAAGTTGGTGTGGCCAAGATTGCATCAGATGATAACCTGGCAGATCCTTTCACTAAGGCCCTTCCAGCGAGAGCTTTTGATAGGCATGTGGAGGGAATGAGAATCAGATGTATGGCAGTATGAGGACAACATAATCTTTTAGTATATGTGGAAGATTGTTGGAATGTATAATGAAAAGTCTATCTTTTGTATGAACATCTTTATTTTTGAAATAAGAATCACATGATCATTGTTTGCATATTTATGGATATGTATATTGTCTGATACATTACATTGTAGATAACATAGTGTATAGTGTCACACGGGAGATCATGTTATCAGTTCCTTGTAGAGTATAAGTAAGGGCTCATAACCGAGATGGTTTTGGACAAACCATTGGTATGGTTTTAGTGTAATTTGTTATTGGTTTGTCTTGACCATAGAATTATACTAGTACACTTTGTGTGTATTGAGCAGGACCGACTAAGAGGTGATTCAATTTATTGCTGACTACATAATTGAATCGGACCTTGGATATTATGGTGTACATGGTCTCAATCTCAATATAATAATGGGCACATTTACATAGCATTTATTTCTTTGATTTACAAATTGGCGAGATTTATAGATTAAATCGATAGGCTCGGTAAGTTGAGAAATGATATTATTTACATGGTGTGCCGTTGTTTATAGAAGGAAACCATGTCCTATATATTAGGATGATGATGTCCCCTTGAGGAGCTCATAAGGTTCATCATGTAAACCCTGTAGGTGGACTTGGTCCGACATGATGATAAGGTTGAGTGGTACTACTCATGGAGTTATATGTTGATTAATTAATTGTCAGTAAATTAATTAATTGGCGGACATTCGAGATCTTAAACATGGGTAGATATTTGTACAATTAATATATGGAGCCCATATATATTTATGGGGGTTGGTGAGGTAGATCAATGATAATCATATATTGGAATGGATTATCATTAATGGATCGGACTTTATGTGGGATAGTTCCATTGGGTGGCCGAGATCCAACTCCTCCTCATGGTCCCTATTGTAGCCTATTAAAAAACCTCATGAAAGCCTAGATCCGACGGTGGAGATTAAATCTCTGGATCCGACGGTGGAGATTAAATCTCTAGATCCGACGGTGGAGATTGAAAGGAGCCTTAAGTCTAACTCTATAAATAAGTCTTAGGAGTGGGCGGTAAGATATCTTTGGGAGATTAGGGTTTTTGGCTTGGGCAGCTAGGGTTTGGAAAAGGGCTTGGGCGGCAACAAGTTGGAAGGATTAGGGTTTGTTTCCTTCTCTTCCTAAGGTGTAGCCGGCGCCCATCTTCTTCCTCCTTGCTTTGGCCGACGGCCATACCTTCTCCTATTCTTCTCCTTGTCCGGCGGCAACAAGGGTGAAGGTTCTTCCTTTGGAGCTCTTGGCTGGCACCCATAATTCCTTCTCCCTCTCCTAGGTGGCCTACGACAACAACAAAGAGGAGAAGGTGGCTTGATCTTTCTCCAAAGAGATTGTGTCCGGAACTAGATATTTCGAAGAAGGGAGCTTATTATCTTCCTTTGTTCGGAGCGAACAAGGAAAGAAAGATACGTGATCTAGGAGGCTTCATCTCTTGGAGGATCATTGTCCACACAATGTCCAAGAGGAGGATATGACATACGATAGAAGACCAAGAGGTAAACAAGAGGTATAATTCTTGTTTTGGTTTCCTTTTGTTTCTTTGTATGATGTATGTAATTGCATGTGACTAATTTACTTGGACCCCGAAGACAAACATAAAAACTGGCGATCCGTACATCGTCTATTCCGTGGCTAATCGAAGAAAAGAGGTAGGTTGCTTGAACAACAAGTTTGTTCAAGTGACTACTCTAATCGAATAGCACGATGATGGATCGGTTACTTGGGTAATCCCTCTTCATCAAGGATTAATTCTAAGGGTTACTTGGGTAAGTGCATGGATGTCATAAAGTAATAAATAGATTATCGATCCCACATAGACTGAGATTCGAGTACTGATTGTTCAATGGATGATGTTGTTCGGAGTTAAATTCTAAGGGTTGTGGTTGCAAGGTTGATGGTGGTCCTAACTCAAGTACAGTGTCACACAGAGGAAGGGAAGGTTGGTTCGAGATTCAAAAGGGATTCAAGGACTTCAATATCACTTGTGCGACATGGAACATGCTATTAATTAAATGTTGTATGGTTCTCTAATTATGGTCTTGCAGAAGGGACATCATACACTTTCTCGATGAGCTTTCACTTCTACCGGGAATTGCCTATTCCTAACCAGGCCACCCTTTCATTAAGATAGGATAGATAGTACGAGGATGCCAAATCAATTCCTATGAAGAGTCGGAACGTGTCTCGTTCCCTACTCCATCATACTGTTCTACCTACGGTTACCGGAGATGAGGACAAATGTTGGGTTACTCCTTAGTTCTCCTAGGTCTTTAATACAAGGGCTATCACCCCAAGCATCGACTATGCACAATATATAGAAAACCAAAACACAATCTTCATCAAATCAAACAAACACCAACTACGAATATAAATTCATAAACAGAATTAACATTCGAACTAGCATGTTCTATGTACACAAGTTACTCCCAAATCCTAGAATCAAAGATTTCTACTCCATAAATGGAAAAGATGTTGGGATATATACTAAAAAGTCTATCTTTTGTATGAACATCTTTATTTTTGAAATAAGAATCACATGATCATTGTTTGCATATTTATGGTTATGCATATTGTCTGATACATTACATTGTAGATAACATGGTGTGTAGTGTCACACGTGAGATCATGTTATCAGTTCCTTGTAGAGTATAAGTAAAGGCTCACAACCGAGATGGTTTTGGACAAACTATTGGTATGGTTGTCGTGTAATTTGGTATTGGTTTGTCTTGACCATAGAATTACACTAGTACACTTTGTGTGTATTGAGCAGGACCGACTTAGAGGTGATTCAATTTATTACTGACTACATAATTGAATCGAACCTCGGATATTATGGTGTACATGCTCTTAATCCCGATATAATAATGGGCACATGTACTTAGTATTTATTTCTTTGATTTACCAATGGACGAGATTTATATAGTAAATTGATAGGCTCGGTAAGTTGGAAAATGATATTATTTACATGGTGTGCCATTGATTATAGGAGGAAACCGTGTCCTATATATTAGGATGATGATGTCCCCTTGAAGAGCTCATAAGGATCATCATGTAAACCCTGCAGGTGGACTTGGTACAGTATGATGATAAGGTTGAGTGGTACTACTTATGGAGTTAGATATTGATTAATTAATTGTCAGTAAATTAATTAATTGACAGACATTCGAGATCTTAAACACGGGGAGATATTTGTACAATTAATATATGAATGCCATATTTATTTATGGGGGTTGGTGAGGTAGATCAATGATAATCCTCTAGTGGAATGGATTATCATTATTGGATCGGACTTTATGTGGCCTAGATCCATTGGGTGACCAAGATCCAACTCCTCCTCGTGGTCCCTATTGTAGCCTATTAAAACCCTCATGGAGCCTAGACCCGACGGTGGAAAATGAAACCCTAAATCCGACGGTGGGAATTGAATCTTTAGATCCGACGGTGGAGATTAAAAAGAGGCTTAAGCCTAAATCTATAAATAGGAATCCAAGGCATGGGCGGCAACTAATCTAGAGGAGATTAGGGTTTTGCTTCCAAGGTTTTGGTCGGCTAGGGTTTGGAGTTGGCTTGAGAGAAGAGGTGGGAGGCAACCTAAGGTTGGTTTTCTTCCAATTGGGCGGGGGCAAGATTAGGTTTTGGCTCTTCTTGGTAGGTGGTGCTTCACCCTCTCTCTCTCAAGATTGGCCGGTGACTCCTCCCTCTCTCTCTCTCTTTTGGCCGGCGGCAGCCTTTCTTTAAGGTTGGTCAGCGCTGCTTATTCCTCTCCTTGGTCGGTGGCAACCACCAAGCAAGGTGGCTTGGTGGTCGGTTCTAGATAGGAGAAGAAGTTTTGTTTTATTCTTCCCTTTATTTGGAGCGAGCAAGGAAGGGAAGAACGTGATCTAGGATGCTTCGACTTTTGGAAGATCGTCGCCCACACGACGTCCAAAAGGAGGAAGGACATACAATAGAAGACCTTGACGTAAATAAGAGGTATAATTCTTGTTTAGGTTTCCTTTTGTTTCTTTGTATTATGTATGTAATTGCATGTGGCTAATTTACTTGGACCCCAAAGATAAACACAAAAACCGACAATCCGTACATCATCTATTCCGCGGCTAGTCGAGGAGAAGAGTTAGGTTGCTTGAACAACTAGTTTGTTCAAGAGACCACTCTAATCGAATAGCACGATGATGGATCGGTTGCTTGGGTAATCCGTCATCGTCTTGGATGAATTTTTTTAATCCGGGGAGTAGAGAGGATCACCATGCACAAACGACCGAGGTGAAGTTAGAAGCGAAGCTTTGGCTCCGTAAAAACCTTCAATTGGTATCAGAGCCACGGTTTCCGATTTTGTGTGTTTAGGATTCATTTACTTTTATGCACTTATCATATATTGTATGTGCCGGATGATAGTAGGATGTGCGTAAGCTAACTTTTTGGTTGCATGCATAAGATCCAACTATTATGCCCATATGTGTGTGTATGTGATTGGATGTGTGTAATTGTAATATTATTTGAATCCTCGGGGTTGACGAGGTAGTATTTAATTTTTGTAATTAAGTACGACATTGTTTAGCCACTCTTTTATTTTAGTTTACTTTCGATCTAGATTTCATGTACACTCCTTCGTGGAGTATAGGATCGATTGATGTAAATTAAAATAATTATTCTAGGCTCGGATCTCCGGATGGCTTGTACATGGCGTAGGGAGGAGCGGACGAGATGGCGACACGACGGGAGGCATATTGGATAACAAAAGTCATAATAGTTGGAAAATATTTTTTTTCATATTTATTTCTTCTTGTTTGATATGCATGTCGTGTGCTAGGAAAATTTCTCAATTTTAAATTACTAAGTGGGAGAGGGATATTTTTTATAAATTCTGACGGCCTCCATTACGATTTGACATGTGATGCAAACAAACTTGCGCATCGGCTTTGAGTGCCTTCCTCCCCATCGGATGAGTTTGTTTTGTGGATCACAGGGTGAAATATGGTTATAGTAAATTATTTATGAGCGTGTGTAATTTCCCATCGGAAGGCACATAATCCGAGATAATTGCCTTGGGATCAAGTAATGGTGAACACTTAGATGCAAATAGGAGTATCCTCCCCATCGGAGTCATTGCTTTTATTTGTAGGGCCGAAGAGGAACCAACTATTAATTTTATTTGTCAAAAAGTTAGGTTGACAGGATAATAAAATTAATGGGTAAAATCTGCTCTTACAAATGTAGAATTCGTATACGTCCACACGATCGTGGCATATGATATTATCGCTGTTTTGAGGTGTTGGTTGATTTTAAAATTTTATTATTTGAGGAATCAATAATTTTTTAAAATCTAATGTTTTGATCTATGTGATTTTTAGGTTTTTCAAAAATGACTTTCAATCCGCTTGCTGTCTAAAAGAGAATAAACTTACTGAACCCAATTATGTTGATTGGAAAAGGAATTTTGATATTGTCTTGACTCTTGAGGAGCACAAGTATGTACTCTTCGAAGAGTGTCCTCCTAAGCCTGCGGATGATTCTGGGAAAAAGGAGAAGGAGAGTTATAAGAAGTGGATAAAGGTTAATGAGAGGCACGGTGTTACATTTTGGCTTTGAAGATAGGAAACTTTGCTTCCCACTTCAACTCAGTCGCTTATTCATGGCGATCCCTTCTACGTCCCCGGATAAAAAAAAATTATCCTTGACAAGAGGGATTGCCCAAGCAACCTTGTCATCATCGTGCTATTCGATTAGAGTAGTCACTTGAACAAACTTGTTGTTCAAGCGACCAACCTCTATTCTACGAATAGCCGCGGAATAGACGATGTACAGATCGCCGACTTTTGTGTTAATGTTCGGAGTCCAAGTATATTTAGCCACAAAAAAGAATATAACATTCATATAATTCAAAAACAAATATAAACATGTTACATATGAAGATAGGTAAGTGATATACCTCTCGATCTTCTATTGTATGACCTTCCTCCTTTCGGACGTCGTGTGGGCGACGATCTACCAAAAGTTGAAGCTTCTAGATCACCAATCTTCCTTCCTTGATCGTTCCAAGAAAGAGAAAGAATATAAACAAGACCCTTCTCCTTCCTTTAGCCAATCAACAAGCAACAAGCAAGTTGCTTGCCGCCGGCCAACTAGGAGAAGGAGAGAAAGATGAACGCCGGCCAAAAGCTCCAAGGGAAGACCTTAAGCTATGTTTCCACCGGCCAAAGAGAAGGGATTGAAGTGGTTTGGACACCGACCAAGGGCTGGAAGGGGCTGTATGGACTCCGACCACCTTGAGGAAGAAGAAGATAAGGAATAAGTTTCCTTATTTGGTGCCGCCAACTCCAAACCCTAGCTCCAAGCTTCTTGCCGCCAACTCCAAGCCTCCCTTGCTTCTTAATTGCTCTCCACGCCAACCCTAAAGCCTCCTTTTATCGAGTTAGGGATAAACCTTGTTTTAATCTCCACCATTGGTTCTAGGAATTTAATCTCAACCATCGGATCTAGAGATTTAATCTCAACCGTCGGATCTAGAGATTCAATCTCTAACTTTGGATCTAGAGTTTTATTTCATCCATTGGATCTAGGCTTCATGAGGTATTAATAGGCTACAATAGGGACCATGAGGAGGAGTTGGATCTTGGCCACCCAATGGATCAAGCCTACATAAAGTCTGATCCATTAATGATAATCCAATCCACTAAAGGATTATCATTGATTTACCTCACCAACCCCCATAAGTTAATATGGGCTCCATATATTATTAATACATTTTCTCCCCGTGTTTAAGATCTCGAATGTCTATCGATTAATAAATTTACTGACCATTAATTAATCAACATCTAACTCCAAGAGTAGTACTACTCAACCTTTTCATCATGCCAGACCAAGTCCACCTGCAGGGTTTACATGATGAACCTTATGAGCTTCTCAAGGGGACATCATCATCCTAATATATAGGACACGGTTTTCTCCTATAATCAACGGCACACCATATAAATAATATCATTTCCCAACTTACCGAGCCTATCGATTTACTCTATAAATCTTGCCCATTGGTAAATCAAAGAAATGAATACTAAGTATATGTGTCCGTTATTATATCGGGATTAAGAGCATGTACAACATAATATCTGAGGTCTGATTCGATTATGTAGTCATCAATAAATCGAATCACCTCTATGTCTGTCCTGCTCAATACACACAAAGTGTACTAGTGTAATTCTATGATCAAAACAAACCAATACCAAATCACACTACAACCATTCCAATGGTTTGTCCATAGCCATCTTGGTTGTGAGCCTTTACTTATACTTTACAAGGAACTGATAACATGATCTCCCGTGTGACACCACACACCATGTTATCTACAATGTAATGCATTAGACAATATGCATAGCCATAAATATGCAAACAATGATCATGTGATTCTTATTTCAAAAATAAAGATGTTCATACAAAAGATAGACTTTTCAGTATACATCCCAACAATCTCCCACTTATACTGAAAGACTATGCTGTCCTCAAACTACCATACATCTGATTCCCATTCCCTCCACATGTCTATCAAAGCTCTCGCTAGAAGGGCCTTAGTGAAAGGGCTACCAGGTCATCCTTTGATGCAATCTAGGCGACAACAACTTTTACCTCCTTTACGATTTCTCGTATCAGGTGGTACTTGCACTCTATGTGTTTACTTGCTTTATGGGCTCGTGGTTCCTTCAAGTTTGCAACTGCACCACTATTATCACAATAAATTGTGATAGTTCTGAAGGGTTTTGCTTATCGAGTCCGCGAGGGAAAACTTTGCTTCCCACTTCACCTCGGTAGCATGTCCATGGCGATCCCTTCGATGTCCCCGGATTAAAAAAAATTTAATCTTAGACAAAAGGGATTGCTCAAACCACCAAGTCATCATCATGCTATTCATTTAGAAAGGTCACTTGAAGAAACTAGTTGTTCAAGCGACCATCCTCTATTCTACGAGTAGCCGTGGAATAGACGATGTCCGGATCGCCAGTTTTTGTGTTTATGCTCGGGATCCAAGTATTATTTAGCCATTTACAGATTTATAACATGCTTATAATTGAAAAACAAAAACAAGCAACAAACAAAAGAGAAAAGAGAATAGATATACCTCTTGATCTTCTAATGTATGACCTTCCTCCTTTTGGACGTCGTGTGGGCGACGATCTACCAAAAGTCGAAGCTCCTAGATCGCAAATCTTCCTTCCTTTCTCTTCCGAAGCAAGAGGAAGAATAGAAACAAGGTTTTTCTCCTCCCTAAAACCAACCAACAAGGAGCACACCAAACCCTTGCCGTCGGCCAACTAGAAGGAGGGGAAGATGATGGAAAACAACCAAGACACCAAGGGAAGCCCTATATCTTGTTTCCACCACCTAAGGAGAAGAGAGGAGAGGCTTTTTCCACCGGCCAAGGGTTGGGAAAAGGCTGGAAAGGCTGCTGGACGCCGGCCAATGAAGGAGGAAGAAGAAAACAACACCTTCCTTATTTGGTGCCGTCCTAGCCTACAAACCCTAACCCTAATCCTATCTCAACAAGGATTCCCTTCTCTTGCCGCCCAAACCTAGCTCTCTTTGATGATTAGTTCACGCCAACTCCCATGCCCTCCTTTTATAGAGTTAGGGATAAGTCATGAATTAATCTCCTCCATTGGTTCTAGGGATTTAATCTCAACCGTCGGATCTAGAGATTTAATCTCAACCGTCGGATCTTAGAGATTTAATCTCTACCAATGGATCTTAGAGTTTTGTTTCTATCCATTGGATCTAAGCTTCATGAGGTGTTAATAGGATACATTAGGGACCATGATGAGGAGTTGGATCTTGGCCACCCATGGATCAAGCCCACATAAAGTCCGATCCACTAATGATGATCCAATCCACTAAAGGATCATCATTGATCTACCTCATCAACCCTCATATTATAATATGGGCTCCATACATTATTTGTACATTTTCTCCCCGTGTTTAAGATCTCGAATGTCCGTCGATTAATTAATTTACTGACAATTAATTAATCAACATATAACTCCTTGAGTAGTACCACTCAACCTTTTCATCATGCCGGACCAAGTCCACCTGCAGGGTTTACATAATGAACCTTATGAGCTCCTCAAGGGGACATCATCATCCTAATATATAGGACACGGTTTCCTTCTATAATCAACGACACACCATATAAATAATATCATCTCCCAACTTACCGAGCCTATCGATTTAATCTATAAATCTCGCCCATTGGTAAATCAAAGAGATGAGTACTAAGAATATGTGCCCGTTATTATATCGGGATTAAAAACATGTACTAAATAATATCTGAGGTCCGATTCGATTATGTAGTCAGCAATAAATCGAATCACCTCTAAGTCGGTCTTGCTCAATACACACAAAGTGCACTAGTGTGATTCTATGGTCAAGACAAACCAATACCAAATCACACTACAACCATTCCGATGGTTTGTCCAAAGCCATCTAGGTTGTGAGCCTTTACTTATACTTTTCAAGGGGCCGATAACATGATCTCCTGTGTGACACCACACACCATGTTATCTACAATGTAAAGTATTAGACAATATTGCATAACCATAAAAATATGCAAACAATGATCATGTGATTCTTATTTCAAAATAAAAATGTTCATACAAAAGATAGACTTTTCAGTATACATCTCTAAAATCTCCCACTTATACTAAAAGTCTATGCTGTCCTTAAAGTGCCATACATCTGATCCCCATTCCCTCCACATGCCTATCAAAAGCTCTTGCTGGAAGGGCCTTAGTGAAAGGATCTGCCAGGTTATCCTCTGATGCAATCTTGGCCACAACAACTTCTCCTCTTTTTACGATTTCTCGTATCAGGTGGTACTTGCACTCTTTGTGTTTACTAGCCTTATGGGATCGTGGTTCCTTCGAGTTTGCAACTGCACCACTATTATCACAATAAATTGTGATACTTCTGGGCAAACCAGGAATCGCATCCAAGTCCATAAGGAAGTTCCTGAGCGACACAGCTTCTTTGGCCGCCTCGGAGGCCGCCACATACTCAGCTTCCATGGTGGAGTCCGCCACGCACTTCTGCTTGACACTCCTCCATACAATGGCTCCACCTCCCAAAGTAAACAAAAAACCTGAGGTAGACTTACTGTTATCCCTATCTGATTGGAAGTCGGAATCCGTGTAACCCACAGGGAGTAATTGGTCTGTCGGGTATACCAGCATATAATCTCTAGTCCTTCTCAAGTACTTCAATATATGCTTTACCGCAGTCCAATGTCCCTGTCCTGGATTACTCTGATATCTGCTGATCATGCCCACGGCAAAGCAGATATCTGGTCTCGTACAGAGCATCGCATACATGAGGCTTCCAACTGCCGAAGCATAAGGAACCACCTTCATCTCCTCTATCTCCTCAGATGATCTAAGACACATCACCTTAGATAAAGGAACTCCATGCTTGAAGGGTAGAAAACCCTTCTTGAAGTTCTGCATGCTAAAACGCTCCATAATCGTGTCTATGTATGAAGCTTGGGATAAGCACAACATCCTTTTCCTGCGATCCCTTATAACCTTGATCCCAAGGATGTGTCCCACCTCTCCCAAGTCCTTCATATCAAACTGTTTGGACAACCATACCCTTACGTCCGATAACACCTTGATATTGTTGCCAATCAACAAAATGTCATCTACGTATAGTACAAGAAATACCACTACATTTTTGTCACATCTCTTGTATACAAAAGACTCATCCGGACTTTGAATAAATCCATAAGACTGGATAACCTCATCAAAGCGGATGTTCCAAGACCTCGAAGCTTGTTTCAATCCATAAATGGACCGATTAAGCTTACATACAAGATGCTCTTTGCCCTTAGCAATGAATCCCTCTGGTTGCTTCTGTTGGTGCAGTAGGCACCTAAGTCGAACCTGAGTTTTGATTATAGCAAACGATACAAAGTTAAGATCATATCATTTTCTCACGAGCTGAATCGAGTGTGCAGAAGATTGCTATAGCTGGAGCTGAAGGCTAGCGACACCTGGAGGAAGCCGCCGTGGTCGGGCGACACTTGAGTGACTTCGGAGGGAGCCAAGTGGAAGGCCGGAAGCAAAAGCGACACGTAAGTATCGAGGTAAGCTCGTGTGTGCGAGCGTAAGTGAGGTCGTATCCTCTTTACGGGGATAATCTTAAGCGTAGATCCGACCAAAGACATCTTATAGATGGTCTAGGTCGAGATCGGATGGTCGACGACCATCGAAATTATGTTTTTGTTGAGCTAATTTTGACCTGCAGCAAGCATCAGTCGACTGCCAGCTTGGAGGACTCGACTGCTGGCCAATCACCGACCGCCTGATGGTCGACTGATCGACATATCTTGCCATCGGATCGATGATGGCCATCAGTCGACTGATGGTCAAAGGATCAGCCTCGAGGAGTCAAGGTTTATCACCAAATTTCAAGGGGAGTGGTGCTCAATTGTGATTGGCTAGGGTTCCTCTCGAAAAGGGGCTCAAAGGCTATAAAAGGAGGTCCTAACCTAGGGTTTCTTAATCAATTCTAAGTGCTCAAAAGCCTCCGTTACGCTGCAACTCTCCGACGACTCTACAACAACGAAGTGCTGCCAACAACCCTAGCTTAAAGTTTCTTTTGTTTAGTTGTTGGTATAATCTTAATTTGTTATTGCTTTCAATACTGCAATTCTTTTCAATCGAGGTTTTTTCGTTGCATTTTACTTTAATAGAAGAGAGGGTTTGTCTCTCTATCTTTTTGCTTCGAAGGCTTTTGTAATCGTAAAACTCCTACCTCCAACGAGGAGGAGTGTTTTAGTGAATTGCCCTCCGTACACGGTCTAGGACCGTTAGGGCCTTGGAGTAGTAGCCGAAGGCTACGAGCCAAGTAAAAAAACTATTTGTCTCATTTAGGTTTTATTTACATTTCCGCTGCATTTAATTGTCTATCGAACATTTTAAAAGAAAAGTTTTTATCGCTATTCACCCCCCCTCTAGCGATCCGCTTCGATCCAATAATTGGTATCAGAGCCGGGGGTTGCTAAGATTTGGTGAAACCACCAATCTAGCCTTTTTTACATATTTATTTTTCTTTTAATTCTGTTTTTTTATTTATTTTGCTTTGTTAAGTTTTTCTCCCGCACTACTAATCCAAGACACGAGTCTTGGTACTTGTTTTCGTGTTTTTGTCATTGCTAGTTTCTTCGTCTTCGTCTCCTTCGGTCTTTTGTTCTAATGGCCCATCTCGAGGGTTTTAGCACCGTCCGACCTCCGTTTTACAACGGAGATGACTTCCGTTATTGGAAGGGTCGGATGGAATGCTTTCAAAACCTCGAGATGTGGATCATAATCCAAACGGGTTTCACACTTCCGACTAATGAAGTGGGTGACTCCTTGGATTATGATCAATGGACCATTGCGACAAAACGACAAGTCGAAGCCGACGCCAAGGCAACACAAATCCTCCAATGCGGCCTATCCAAGGAGGAGCTAAATCGCGTCGGTCCCTTCATAAGCGCAAAAAATCTTTGGACAAAACTAATCGAGTTACACGAAGGATCGGATCAAGCTAAGGTTTGAAAACGCGATTTGTTGTTCAATAAATTGTACACACTAAAAATGCAGGAACACGAGTCCGCGATGCAACTCCACGCCCGTGTCCAAGATATAGTCAACAACCTACACGCAATCGGGCAAAAGGTCGAAAACCGCGACCTTATAAGGTATGTTCTAAACTCGTTTCCGAGGACTACCTTGTGGGCATCCATGGTCGATGCCTACAAGGTCTCCAAGGATCTTTCTAAAATTAGGTTAGATGAACTCTTTTTCGATTTCGAATTACATGAGCACCCAACTCGGAACCCGAGAGGGTATAGCCTTGTTTGCGAGTTCAAAGAAGAAGAAAATCGCAAGCAAGCCACCACCAACCGAGGAGGAAGACGAGTCCAAGAAGAAGTTGACCCAGAATTGACTTCAAACTAATGAACCTAGCTCAAGGATAGCCAAGGGACGAAGCGAACCACGACTGACCCAACCAAGGTAAGCCTAAAAGTTCTAATATTAGGTGTTATGAGTGTAACAGTTTGGACATATCAAGTCCGAGTGCCCCAAGCTCAACCACCGAGCACCTAAGCACAAGAAGGCCCTCAACGCGACATGGGAAGAAGCGTCATCCAAGAAGATGAAGACCACGTCTTCATGGCGAAATCGATTGAGTCGACACGGAGACCGAACTCAACTTGAGTCGTAACACGAGGATGACTCGGACTACGGTTACCTTCAAGTCAAGCCACGGATATGCATCCTGGTTCAAAAGATACCCTTAAAGTAAGTCGAACTTTATTTAATACTTTACAAAATACGGTTAGGTTTTTGTCTAGGAAATTAGTTAAATCAGTCCAAGGTCAAGACCTCGGTTGAGGAGGTCAAACTCCTCAAACACAAGGTCTCCTAACCTCTTCGACTAGTCGAGTTCAAGAGAAGGACTCAACTCGGGTTGAAAACTCGGTTGAGAACTCACTCTTGAAAAGTCAAGTCGAAGATCTTAGGAACACGTTGGAAAGGTTCACTTCGGGATCCAAAGGACTTGACCTCCTACTTGGATCTCAAAGGGCCGTGTACAACAAGGCTGGACTAGGGTTTAACTCAAACATGACTAATAGGTCGTATATGTCGATTGTAAGTCGACATAGGAAACATGTCCAAGCATGGGTCCCTAAGAACCTTTTGATTTCAACTCTAGGATCCAACCCGTACTGGATTCCCAAGGACCAAATCCACTATGTGGATAGACCGAACCGATTCAACAGTCTAGGGGGAGCCAGTACAAAACATGTTTGTGCTTTAACTTAGAAATTGCATGTTTTAACTTAGAAAGTTTGTGCTTTAACTTAGAAATTGCATGTTTTAACTTAGAAAGTTTGTGCTTTAACTTAGAAATTGCATGCTTTAACTTAGAAAGTTTGTGCTTTAAAACTTGTGAACTCACTTAGAACACGAACATAACCAACTAAAATTCTTCGAAAAGATTGAGCCTCGGGGAGCCTCTTTTCAAAAACATAACCAACTAAAATTCTTCGAAAAGATTGAGCCTCGGGGAGCCTCTTTTCAAAAATAACCAGTTAGACTAGGAAATAGTCTTAGGTGAGTCAAGTCATCATTTTCTTGAAAATGGCTTTGTCTAAGGAAGTGGTCGATGATCCGATAAAAGAAGGCCTCTGCGCCTCGCCACGACCTGGAAGCCATGATCTTGAAAAGGTAAACTTGACAAGCCTAGGGTCAAATCCAAATCTAACATAAAATTACTTGAACCTAAATCCACTTAATCAACTTAATTGGAAGTCATCTCACAAAAACCACATAAGTATAACATGCTTGATCATATAGACACAGGTGTGATGACCTAGGTACATAAAACTTACAACCATTTAAAAAAAAAAATTATAAAAAATCTAACATCCAATCCAACCACCTTGTGTGTAGGATCAATGGATGTTGGACAGCGGTTGCTCCCGACACATGACCGGGGATCAACTCAAATTCACAAAGCTTCGATTCAAACGACAAGGATCGGTAGCCTTTGGGAATAACGACAAGCTCAAAATCATCGGATCAGGTGATATCGAGCTTAACTCGAATTTTGTTATTAAAAATGTATTACTTGTAGAAAATTTTGAATATAACCTGCTTAGCGTAAGCCAATTATGTGACAATAACTATAAGGTCATATTTTTAGAAAATGAATGTGTAATTAAAACAAATAAAACAGCTAAAACAATACTCAAAGAAACTAGGACAAATAACATTTATACAATTAACTTAATCAAATCCTCAGCCAAATGTCTTATGACACAGGAAGAGGAATCATGGTTGTGGCACCGACGACTCGGTCACTCGCACCCAAGACTCGTCCACAAGATGAGTCAGAGTGGCTTAGTCAGAGGCTTACCCAATCTCAACAATTTGGTTAATAAAATCTGTAATGCTTGTCAACAAGGAAAACAACCTAGGACACAACACAAGTTAACTAACCAAGAACGAACCTCAAGTGTACTTGAGCTCCTGCATATGGATCTATTCGATTCACATGGAGCCAAGTCACTCAATAGAAGTCAATATTGCTTAGTCATAATTGACGACTACTCTAGGTTTACCTGGGTTAGGTTCATCAAACATAAAAATGATACTCTAGATCAATTAATCAATCTATTCAAATTAATCGAGAATCAAAAAGACCTTAAGGTTAAAAGACTTAGAAGCGATCATGGTGGTGAATTCGAAAATCAAAGGTTCACCGACTTCTGTAACCTAAACGGATACCACCATGAATTCTCTTGCCCTAGGACCCCTTAACAAAATGGTCTAGTGGAGCAGAAAAACCGAACTCTACAAGAAGCCGCTAGGACCATGTTGAACGAATACGACCTACCTGATAGGTTTTGGGCAGAAGCCATTAGCACGGCTTGCTATGTCCAGAATAGGATCTTTATGGTAAAGAGGCACCTTAAGACCTCGTACGAGATTTATCACAATAAAGTACCCAACATCAAGTACTTTAGGGTATTTGGATGTAAAGTACATATCTTAAACACTAAGAACCACCTAGGGAAATTCGAATCCAAAACCTCCACCGGAATCTTCTTAGGATACTCAACCACGAGTAGGGCCTATAGGGTATATAACCACGATACCCTTAAAGTCGAAGAGACTATTAATGTAGTGTTCGATGAAGTACCCGAACCTACAAAACCCTTAATGACCCCAAGTGTTGAGCCCACTGATACCAAACTCGTCTCCGACCCTGAGATCGAGTCTAATCCACATCAACCAACTTCTCTTGTCAACCAAGTGACAAGTGATCCGAGTCAAACTAGTGTTCAACCAAGTCACTCATTTGATCAAGCATTAGGTGACACAAACCCAACCCAATCTAGGATTCAGACTAACCACCCTATCGATCAAGTGATAGGAGATCCTAATCTAGGAGTTCGAACTAGAGCATCCTATAGGAACCTTAGTCAAATTTTCTTAATTTCAAAGATAGAACCCAAATCAATTGAACAAGCTCTTCTTGATCCCGATTGGATTATTGCAATGCAAGAAGAGCTAGCTCAATTTACTAGGAATGAAGTGTGAGAATTAGTACCACCACCTAAAGACAAAACGATAATTGGAACAAGGTGGGTGTTTCGAAATAAGTTTGATGATAAAGGTGAAGTAGTTAGAAACAAGGCTAGGTTAGTCGCCAAAGGGTTTAGTCAAGTCGAAGGCTTAGATTACGATGAAACCTATGCCCCAGTAGCTAGACTCGAATCCATTTGAATGTTGCTAGCTTATGCCGCACATCGAGGATTTAAGCTGTTTCAAATGGATGTTAAGTCGGCATTTCTAAATGGATACATTAAAGAAGAAGTTTAGTTAGCCAACCCCCCAGATTCGAAAATCTAGATAAACCCGACCATGTTCTAAAACTTAAGAAAGCTTTCTATGGACTTAAACAAGCTCCTCGAGCTTGGTACGAGAGACTTTCAATCCATCTTAAGTCAAAAGGGTTTAACCAAGGCTTAGTTGACCCAACTCTCTTCGTAAAAACCTTAGGTAAAGAAATATTCATAGCTCAAATTTACGTAGACGATATAATTTTTGGAACCTCTAACTCAGCCTTACTAAACGAGTTCGTTTCACTCATGGAAAGTGAGTTCGAAATGAACTTGGTAGGCGAGTTAAGTTTCTTTTTAGGTCTACAAATTAAACAAACTAAGGATGGTATATACCTATATCAACAAAAATACACTAAGGAGTTAATTAAAAGATTTGGAATGCAAGATGCTAAGATAATAAACACCCCAATGGCGATTAATGTTAACATAGGAGAAGACCTAGAAAGTAAGTCCATTGACTTAAAATACTATAGGAGCGTAATAGGGAGTCTCCTTTACTTAACTGCAAGCCGACCTGATATCTTATTTGCAGTAAGTATGTGCGCCAGGTTTCAAACCTGTGCCAAGGAGTCTCACCTAACCCTAGTTAAGCGTATCCTTAGATATCTAAAGGGTACACTTAATGTCGGTATTTGGTATCCTAGATCTACCGAGTTCGAACTAATCGGCTACTCCGATTCGGATTATGCTGGTAGTAAACTCGACAGAAAGAGAACGAGTGGTTGTTGTCAACTACTCGGCTCGAGTCTAGTGAGTTGGTGCAGTAGGAAGCAACATTGTGTTGCCTTATCTACCACCGAAGCCGAATACATCGCGATGGGTGAGTGTGTCACTCAGCTTCTTTGGATGAAGCACACCCTCCGCGACTTTAAGTTAGACTTTACGAATACTAAACTTCACGTAGATAACATTAGTTCAATTAATCTTACAAAGAATCCAATATGTCACTCTAGGACCAAACATATAGAAGTCAAACACCATTTCATTCGAGAACATGTGGCCAACGGAGCCATACAACTCGAGTACGTCGAATCGAAGTCTAACCTAGCAGACCTATTTACTAAACCCCTACCCGAAGCCGAATTTAGTCTATTAAGACGAAAATTGGGCATGTGCGTAATAGAATAGGTACTTGCAAATTATATGTTCTTACTACTATTTCTTTAATGGAACTAGCATAGGACATACCTTAGATATCATGCACCTATAGATTTAAGGAGCCAGTACATCTCACAACATATAGGACTAATGTGTTTGTGTACTTAGCCACGTAGATGGGTGTGAGATGTTAGGACCTTACTCCTGGTTCCAGATGTAGAGCTAGTGCATCGCTATGAACCACGGAGTATAATCATACATACTAACCGACTCTGACCAGGATTGGTTGATCTTTCATATCAATCAAGCCAAATATGAGTCGAACATTTTATAGATGAACCTATTTTCAGTATATTATTTTCAAAATAATGTGGAACATGCTTGGACTTTAAAATTAAAACTTATTTTTTATTCCACACACATCCTCACTCTTTTCGATATATGGCAAAAGGGGGAGAAAAAGGCCAAAGTTAAGGGATCAATTTTTTTTATGGCCAAGGCTTACTTAACTTTAAGTTAACAAAACAAGTTAAGGGAACTCTTAACTTAAACACATTTAGTTAACTTATTTTCGTTAACAATACAATAATTTACTTAACTCTTACTTAACTTGTTAACAAAAAGTACTTTACTTAACTTGTTAACAAAATAGAAGTAAAGGCCAAGGTTAAGAAATCAATTTTTTCTTAACTTAAAACTTATTTTAAACACTATGACCAATATTAAGTAATTTTGGTCACTTAATTCTTTTTTAGTAGCAAATATCAAGGGGGAGAGTTAAAACCCTTTCTCAAGTACTCACCCTCGGTCAAGGGGGAGGATTCCTCAAGGGGGAGCACTTGAAAAAGAGTTTTTATATACTCCTGCTCATTCATGCATATCTCTTACTCATTTTACTTAATGCACTTAATTTATTTTTCTTAACTTTGTATGTGGGTTTGCCATAAATCAAAAAGGGGGAGATTGTTGGTGCAGTAGGCGCCTAAGTCGAACCTGAGTTTTGATTATAGCAAACGATACAAAGTTAAGATCATATCGCTTTCTCACGAGCTGAATCGAGTGTGCAGAAGATTGCTATAGCTGGAGCTGAAGGCTAGCGACACCCGGAGGAAGCCGCCGTGGTCGGGCGACACTTGAGTGACTTCGGAGGTAGCCAAGTGGAAGGACGGAAGCAAAAGCGACACGTAAGTATCGAGGTAAGCTCGTGTGTGCGAGCGTAAGTGAGGTCGTATCCTCTTTACGGGGATAATCTTAAGCGTAGATCCGACCAAAGACATCTTATAGATGGTCTAGGTCGAGATCGGATGGTCGACGACCATCGAAATTATGTTTTTGTTGAGCTAATTTTGACCTGCAGCAAGCATCACCGATCGCTTGGAGGACTCGATCGCCAATCACCGGGCCGATCGCTGGAAGGTCAACACTGATCGATGTCGCCATCACGATCGACGATGATGGCCATCAGTCGACTGATGGTCAAAGGATCAACCTCGAGGAGTCAAGGTTTATTACCAAATTTCAAGGGGAGTGGTACTCAATTGTGATTGGCTAGGGTTCCTCTCGAAAAGGGGCTCAAAGGCTATAAAAGGAGATCCTAACCTAGGGTTTCTTAATCAATTCTAAGTGCTCAAAAGCCTCCGTTACGCTGCAACTCTCCGACGACTCCACAACAACGAAGTGCTGCCAACAACCCTAGCTTAAAGTTTCTTTTGTTTAGTTGTTGGTATAATCTTAATTTGTTATTGCTTTCAATACTGCAATTCTTTTCAATCAAGGTTTTTTCGTTGCATTTTACTTTAATAGAAGAGAGGGTTTGTCTCTCTATCTTTTTGCTTCGAAGGCTTTTGTAATCGTAAAACTCCTACCTCCAACGAGGAGAAGTGTTTTAGTGAATTACCCTCCGTACACGGTCTAGGACCGTTAGGGCCTTGGAGTAGTAGCCGAAGGCTACGAACCAAGTAAAAAAACTATTTGACTCATTTAGGTTTTATTTACATTTCCGCTGCGTTTAATTGTCTATCGAACGTTTTAAAAGAAAAGTTTTTATCGCTATTCACCCCCCTCTAGCGATCCGCTTCGATCCAATAGCTTCATGTAGATGTTTCCTCAAGACTTCCATTAAGGAAAGCTGTCTTGATATCCATCTGCAACACCTCATAATCCATATGAGCTGCTATGTATAAGAGAATCCGGATAGACTTAAGCATGGCTATCGGCGAAAAGTCTCCTCATAATCGATACCCTCTTTCTGAGTATACCCCTTCGCAATAAGCCTCGCTTTGAAGGTCTCGACCTTCCCATCTATTCCTCTCTTTCTCTTGTAGATCCACTTGCATCCAATGGTTTTTACACCATCGGGTAGTTCTACTAGCTCCAAGACCTGATTTGAATCCATAGATTCAATCTCAACATTCATTGCACTTTGCCAAGATACTGCATCTTTATCTTGGATTGCCTCGTCATATGTCCAGGGATCAGGTTCATGTTTGCCAGAGACCAAATCAAAAGATTCTCCCAAGAACATGAATCTATCAGGCTGTCTCACAACCCTCCCACTACAACGAGGTATCACCTGTGTATCCTCTGTGACACGCGGTGCAGTGACATGTGGTATATCCTCTTGTACCGGTGGTACTAAAGAAGTGACTTCCCCTTTTAACTCCTCTAGAAAAATTTTACTCTTGGGCTTGTGGCTCATCACATAGTCTTCCTCTAGAAATCTGGTGTTCGTGCTAACGATCACCCTCTGATCTCTAGGACTATAAAACAATCCACCCTTCGTTCCCCTGGGATAGCCAACGAACATGCGTACTTCTGTACAAGGTTCCAACTTACTAGCATCTGCCTTCAACACATGTGCTGGACTCCCCCATATCCGAATATGTCTTAGACTAGGCTTTCGCCCAGTCCACAACTCTATGGGAGTAGAAGGCACTGATTTAGATGGAACCAAGTTTAGAATGTACACCACCGTATCAAGAGCATATCCCCAGAACGAATCTGGCAAGTCAGAATAACTCATCATTGATCTAACCATCTCCATAAGAGTTCTATTCCTTCGCTCTACTACACCATTCTGCTGGGGTGTGCCAGGTGCAGTCAATTGGGATTGAATCCCAGCCTCTGATAGGTAATCCCTAAACTCTCCCAAGAGGTACTCACCACCACGATCAGATCGTAGTGTCTTGATATTTTTACCTTGACGTTTCTCCACATCAGCCTTGAATTCTTTGAACTTGTCAAAGCATTCAGACTTGCGGCGCATCAGGTAAATGTATCCATATCTCGAGTAATCGTCTATAAAGGAGATGAAATACTCAAACCACCTCTAGCCTGGATAGACATAGGACCACATAAATCAGAATGAACCAATTCTAACACATCTTTGGCTCTATACCCCTTGACCTTAAAAGGCCTCTTGGTCATCTTACTCTCCAAGCAAGATTCACAGGTTGAGAGATCCTCCACCACTAATGAACCCAAAGGTCCATCAGCTATCAACCTTTGAATTCTGCTTAGGTTAATGTGACCAAGCCTAAGATGCCAAAGATATGTTTGGTTCATCTTTGAAGGTTCTTTTCTCTTATTGGAATTAGAAGATGAGTTATTAACTTCAATTTTCATCGTGGGAGGTTTTGGTTCAAGTGTGTACAAATTTCCTATCAATGCACCCGAACAGATAATGTCCCTATTCCTTCTTATAACAACTCTGTCATTAAAAGAAATAGAATATCCATCCATAAATAATTTAGAAACTAAAATTAAATTCTTTCTAAATAAGGGTACATAAAGGCAATTCTTAAGAACCAAAAGTTTATTTTTCTCAAAAGATAAATGAACATCTCCCACTATAACAGCCGCCACCTTCGTGGCATCGCCCAAGTACACGGTAATCTCCCCTCGGCCACTATCCGGTTTCTGGAACCCTGAAGTATTGCAGACATGATCAGTGGCTCCCGTATCTACACACCAGGTGCCGGTAGATAACACCGCTAAACATGTTTCAACGACTAGACCAAAAGATATACCTTTGTTCTTGCGGTTGGGGCAGTCCTTCTTCCAGTGTCCAGTCTGCTTACAAGTGAAGCACTTGCCTTTCGACTTCTTCACTCCTTCTTGAGTACCTCCCACCACCTTCGCCTCGGTTTGTTTCTTCTTCTTCTTGCCTTTCGGCTTAGAAGTAGAAACCTTCTGGGTCACCACGGCATGCGCCTGAGCACTCTGACGAAATAGTCCCTCTGTCGCCTGGAGTTCTATCAGAAGTTCCACCAATGAATACAACCTCTTGTTCATGTTGTAGTTCAGGCGAAACTGCTCAAAACTCCTAGGTAGAGATTGAAGTATGATATCAACCTGGGTTTCCCCATCGATCTCAGCTCCTAGGACCTCCAGCTCATTCAAATGAGCCATCATCTTGAGAACATGATCCCTCACGGGTGTTCCCTCGATCATGGTGGTCATCATCAAGTTTCTCATGACCTCTTGCCTCGCAGCCCGATTCTGGTGTCCGAAAAGCTCCTTGAGATTGAGCATCATATCATAAGCAGTGGACATGACTTGATGCTGATGTTGCAGTACATTTGACATAGATGCCAAAATGTAACACCACGCCATCTCATCGGCCTTTATCCACTTCTTATAGCTCTCTCTCTCCTTTTCCCCAGAATCATCTGCAGGCTTGGGAGGGCACTCTTCGAGGAGTACATATTTGTATTCCTCTACAGTCAAGACAATGTCTAGATTCCTCTTCCAATCAACATAGTTGGGTCCAGTAAGTTTATTCTCTTTCAGTATCACAACAAGTGGGTTGAAAGTCATTTTGAAAGAAAACCTAAGAATCACATAAATCAAAAATAGATTTCAAAAAATTATTGATTCCTCAAACAATAAAATTTTAAAATCAACCAACACCTCAAAACACCGAGAATATCGTATGCCACAATAGTGTTGACGTATACGAATTCTACATTTGTAAGAGGAGGTTTTACCCATTAATTTTACTATCTTGTCAACCTAACTTTTTGAGAAGTAAAATTAATAGTTGGTTCCTCTTTGGCCCTACTAATAAAAGCAGTGACTCCGATGGGGAGGATACTTATATTTGTATCTAATTGTTCACCATTACTCGGTACCAAGGTAATTATCTCGGGTTATGTGCCTTACGATGGGCAAGTACACACGCTCCTTAATAATTTCCTATAACCATACTCGACCTTGTGATCTGCAAACTAACCCATCCGATATGGAGGAAGGCACTCAGAGCCGACGCGCAAGTTTGTTTGCATCATTTGTCAAATCGTAATGGAGGCCGTGGGAATTTTTTAAAAAATTCCCTCTCCCAATTAGTAATTTGAAATTGAGAAATTTTCCTAGCCTACGACATGCATATCAAACAAAAAGCAATAAATATGAAAAATAAATTATTTTCCAACTATTATGGCTTTTGTCTTCAATATGACTCCCGTCGCATCGCCATCTCGTCCGCTTCTCCTACGCCATGTACGAGCCATCCGGAGATTCGAGCCGAGACTAAAACCTTTTTTAATTTACATCCATCGATCTTATACTCCACGAGGGAGTGTACATGAAATCTAGATCTAAAGTAAAATAAAATAAAGGGGGGCTAAACAATGCCGTATTTAATTTACAAAAACTAAATACTAGCCTCGTCAACCCCGAGGATTCAACAAAATAAATATTTACACATACAATCACATACACACATATGGCCATAATAGTCGGATGTTATGCCTGCAACCAAAGAGTTAAACTACGCATATCCTACTATTATCCAACACATATAATATATGAAAAAGTGCATAAAAATTAACCGAATCCTAAACACACAAAATCGGAAACCATGGCTCTGATACCAATTGAAGGGTTTTTCTTATCGAGTCCGTGAGGGGAAACTTCGCTTCCCACTTCACCTCGGTAGCTTGTCCATGATGATCCCTTCGATGCCCCCGGATTAAAAAAAAAATTAATCCTAGACAAAAGGGATTTCCCAAACCACCATGTCATCGTCGTGCTATTCGTTTAGAGAGGTCACTTGAATAAACTAGTTGTTCAAGCGGCCATCCTCTATTCTACAAGTAGCCGCGGAATAGACGATGTCCGGATCACTGATTTTTGTGTTTATGCTCGAGATCCAAGTATTATTTAGCCATTTACAGATTTATAACATGCTTATAATTGAAAAACAAAAACAAGTAACAAACAAAGGAGAAAAGAGAATAGATATACCTCTTGATCATCTAATGTATGACCTTCCTCCTTTTGGACGTCGTGTGGGTGACGATCTACCAAAAGTCGAAGCTCCTAGATCGCAAATCTTCCTTCCTTGCTCTTCCAAAGCAAGAGGAAGAATAGAAACAAGGTTTTTCTCCTCCCTAAAACCAACCAACAAGGAGTACACCAAACCCTTGCCGCCGGCCAACTAGAAGGAGGGGAAGATGATGGAAAACAACCAAGACACCAAGGGAAGCCCTATATCTTGTTTCCACCACCTAAGGAGAAGAGAGGAGAGGATTTTTCCGCCGGCCAAGGGCTGGGAAAATGCTGGAAAGGCTACTGGATGCCGGCCAATGAAGGAGGAAGAAGAAAACAACACCTTCCTTATTTGGTGCCGTCCTAGCCTACAAACCCTAACCCTAATCCTATCTCAACAAGGATTCCCTTCACTTGCCGCCCAAACCTAGCTCTCTTTGATGATTAGTTCATGCCAACTCCCATGCCCTCCTTTTATAGAGTTAGGGATAAGTCATGAATTAATCTCCTCCATTGGTTCTAGGGATTTAATCTCAACCGTCGGATCTAGAGATTTAATCTCAACCGTCAGATCTTAGAGATTTAATCTCTACCAATGGATCTTAGAGTTTTGTTTCTATCCATGGGATCTAAGCTTCATGAGGTGTTACTAGGCTACATTAGGGACCATGAGGAGGAGTTGGATCTTGGCCACCCAAGGATCAAGTCAACATAAAGGCCGATCCACTAATGATGATCCAATCCACTAAAGGATTATCATTGATCTACCTCACCAACCCCCATATTATAATATGGGCTCCATACATTATTTGTACATTTTCTCCCCGTGTTTAAGATCTCGAATGTCTGTCGATTAATTAATTTACTGACCATTAATTAATCAACATCTAACTTTTTGAGTAGTACCACTCAACCTTTTCATCATGCCAGACCAAGTCCAGCTGCAGGGTATACATGATGAACCATATGAGCTCCTCAAGGGGACATCATCATCCTAATATATAGGACACAGTTTCCTCCTATAATCAACGACACACAATATAAATAATATCATCTCCCAACTTACCGAGCTTATCTATTTAATCTATAAATCTTGCCCATTGGTAAATCAAAGAGATGTGTACTAAGTATATGTGCCCGTTATTATATCGGGATTAAGAGCATGTAATAAATAATATCTGAGGTCCGATTCGATTTTGTAGTCAGCAATAAATCGAATAACCTCTAAGTCGGTCCTGCTCAATACACACAAAGTGCACTAGTGTGATTCTATGGTCAAGACAAACCAATACCAAATCACACTACAATCATTCCGATGGTTTGTCCAAAGCCATCTAGGTTGTGAGCCTTTACTTATACTTTTCAAGGGGCCAATAACATGATCTCCTGTGTGACACCACACACCATGTTATCTACAATGTAAAGTATTAGTCAATATTGCATAACCATAAAAATATGCAAACAAAGATCATGTGATTCTTATTTCAAAATAAAAATGTTCATACAAAAGATAGACTTTTCAGTATACATCCCTGCAAGTTCTGGGAAAACCAGGAATCACATCCAAGTCCATCAAGAAGTTCCTGAGCCACACAACTTCTTTGGCCGCCTTAGAGTTTGCCACATCCATGGTGGAGTCTGCCACGCATTTCTTCTTGACACTCCTTCATATAATGGCTCCACCTCCCAAAGTAAACATAAAACCTGAGGTAGACTTACTGTTATCCCTATCTGATTGAAAGTTGGAATCCGTGTAACCCACAGGGAGTAATTGGTCAGCCTGGTAAACTAGCAAATAATCCCTAGTCCTTCTCAAGTACTTCAATATATGCTTTACCGCAGTCCAATGTCCCTGTCCTGGATTACTCTGATATCTGCTGACCATGCCCACGGCAAAGCAGATATCTGGTCTCATAAAAAGCATCACATACATAAGGCTTCCTACCGCCGAAGCATAAGGAACCATCTTCATCTCCTCTATCTCCTCAGATGTTCTAGGACACATTTCCTTAGATAAAGGAACTCCATGCCTGAAAGGTAGAAAACCCTTCTTGGAGATCTGCATGCTAAAACGATCCATAATCGTGTCTATGTATGAAGCTTGGGATAAGTACAACATACTTTTCCTGCGATTCCTTATAACCTTGATCCCAAGGATGTGTCCCACTTCTCCCAAGGCCTTCATATCAAACTGTTTAGACAACCATACCCTTACATCCGATAACACCTTGATATTGTTGCCAATTAACAAAATGTCATCTACGTATAGTACAAGAAATACCACTACATTTCCGTCACATCTCTTGTATACACAAGACTCATCCGAACTTTGAATAAATCCATAAGACTGGATTACTTCATCAAATCGGATGTTCCAAGACCTCGAAGCTTGCTTCAATCCATAAATGGACCGATTAAGCTTACATAAAAGATGCTCTTTGCCCTTCGCAATGAATCTCTCTGGTTGCTTCATATAGATGTTTTCCTCAAGACTTCCATTAAGGAAAGATGTCTTGACATCCATTTGCCACACCTCATAATCCATATGAGCTGCAATGCACAAGAGAATCTGGATAGACTTAAGCATGACTACCGACGAAAAGGTCTCCTCATAATCGATACCCTCTTTCTGAGTATACCCCTTCGCAACAGGCCTCGCTTTGAAGATCTCAACCTTCCCATCTATTCCTCTTTTTCTTTTGTAGATCCACTTGCATCCAATGGTTTTTACACCATCAGGTGGTTCTACTAGCTCCCAAACCTGATTTGAATCCATAGATTCAATATCAGCATTCATTGCATTTTGCCAAGATATTGCTTCTTTTTCTTGGATTGCCTCGTCATATGTCCAGGGATCAGGTTCATGTTCGCCAGGGACCAAATCAGAAGATTCTTCCAAGAACATGAATCTATCAGGCTATCTCACAACCCTCCCACTACGACGAGGTATCACCTGTGTATCTTCTGTACCACGCGGTGCAGTGACTTGTGGTATATTCTCTTGTACCGGTGGTACTGAAGAAGTGACTTCCCCTTTTATTTCCTCTAGAACAATTTTACTCATGGGCTTGTGGTTCATCACATAGTCTTCCTCTAGAAATCTGGCGTTCGTGCTAACGATCACCCTCTGATCTCTAGGACTATAAAACAAACCACCCTTCATTCCTCTAGGATAGCCAACGAACATGCGTAATTCTATACGAGGTTCCAACTTACCAGCATCCGCCTTCAACACATGTGCTAGACTCCCCCAAATTCGAATAAGTCTTAGACTAGGCTTTCGCCCAGTCCACAATTCTGTGGGAGTAGAAGGCACTGATTTAGATGGAACCAAGTTCAGAATGTACAACGTTGTATCTAGAGCATATCCCCAGAACAAATCTGGCAACTCAGAATAAGTCATCATCGATCTAACCATCTCCATAAGAGTCCTATTCCTTCGCTCTGCTACACCATTTTGCTGGGGTGTGCTAGGTGCAGACAATTGGGATTGAATCCCAGCCTTTGATAAGTAATCCCTAAATTCTCCCAAGAGGTACTCACCACCACGATCAGATCGTAGTGTCTTGATACTTTTACCTTGACGTTTCTCCACATCAGCCTTGAATTCTTTGAACTTGTCAAAGCATTCAGACTTGCGGCGCATCGCGTAAATATATCCATATCTCGAATAATCGTCTATAAAAGAGACAAAATACTCAAAACCACCTCTAGCCTAGATAGACATAGGACCACACAAATCAGAATGAACCAATTCTAACACATCTTTGGCTCTATATCCCTTGGCCTTAAAAGGCCTCTTGGTCATTTTACCCTCCAAGCAAGATTCGTCGGTTGGGAAATCTTCCACCACTAATGAACCCTGAGGTCCATCAGCTATCAACCTTTGAATTCTGCTTAGGTTAATATGACCAAGCCTAAGATGCCAAAGATATGTTTGGTTCATCTTCGAAGGTTCTTTTCTCTTATTGGAATTAGAAGATGAGTTATTAACTTCAATTTGCATCGTGGGAGCTTTTGGTTTAAGTGTGTATAAATTTCCTATTAATGCACCCGAACAGATAATGTCCCTATTCCTTTTTATAACAACTCTGTCATTAAAAGAAATAGAATATCCATCCATAAACAATTTAAAATTTGTAATTAAATTCTTTCCTAATAAAGGTACATAAAGGCAATTCTTAAGAACCAAAACTTTATTTTTCTCAAAAGATAAATAAACATCTCCCACTGCAACAGCCACCATCTTTGTGGCATCGCTCAAGTATACGATAATCTCCCCCTCATCCAGTCATCTTGTTTCCTGGAACCCCTTTAAATTATTGCAGACATGATCAGTGGATCCCGTATCTACACACCAGGTGCCGGTAGATAACACCGCTAAACATATTTCAACGACTAGACCAAAAGATATACCTTTGTTCTACTTGCGGTTGGGGCAGTCCTTCTTCCAGTGTCCAGTCTGCTTACAATTGAAGCACTTGCCTTTCGGCTTCATCACACCTCCCTGAGTTCCTCCCACCGCCTTTGCCCTAGTTTGTTTCTTCTTCTTCTTGCCTTTCGGCTTAGAAGTAGAAACCTTTTGGGTCACCATGGCATGCGCCTGAGCACTCTGATGAAATAGTCCCTCTGCCGCCTGGAGTTCTGTCAGAAGCTCTGCCAATGAATACAACCTCTTGTTCATATTGCAGTTCAACCGAAACTGCTCAAAACTCCTTGGTAGAGACTGGAGAATGATATCGACTTGGGTTTTCCCATCGATCTCTGCTCCAAGCACTCCCAACTCATTCAAATGAGCCATCATCTTGATAACATGATCCCTCACAGGTGTTCCCTCGATCATGGTGGTCGTCATCAAGTTCCTCATGGCTTCCTGCTTAGCAGCCCGATTCTGGTGTCTGAAAAGCTCTTTGAGATTGAGCATCATGTCATAAGCAGTGGGCATGGCTTGATGCTGATGTTGCAGTACATTTGACATAGATGTCAAAATGTAACACCGCGCCATCTCATCGACCATTATCCACTTCTTATAACTCTCTTTCTCCTTTTCCGCAGAATCATCTGCAGGCTTAGGAGGGCACTCTTCGATGAGTACATATTTGTATTCCTCAGCAGTCAAGACAATGTCTAGATTCCTCTTCCAATCAACATAGTTGGGTCCAGTAAGTTTATTCTCTTTTTGTATCACAGCAAGTGGGTTGAAAGTCATTTTGAAAGAAAACCTAAGAATGACATATATCAAAACATTAGATTTCAAAAAATTATTTAGTCCTCAAACAATAATATTTTAAAATCAACCAACACCTCAAAACACTGAGAATTTCGTATGCCACGATAGTGTGGACGTATACGAATTCTACATTTGTAAGAGGAGGTTTTACCCATTAATTTTACTATCTTGTCAACTTAACTTTTTGACAAGTAAAATTAATAGTTGCTTCCTCTTTGGCCCTACAAATAAAAGCAGTGACTCCGATGGGGAGGATACTTATATTTGTATCTAAGTGTTCACCATTACTCGGTACCAAGGTAATTATCTCGGGTTATGTGCCTTCCGATGGGGAAGTACACACGCTCCTTAACAATTTCCTATAACCATATTCGACCTTGTGATCCGCAAAAAAGCTCATCCGATGGGGAGGAAGGCACTCAGAGCTGACGCGCAAGTTTGTTTACATCACTTGTCAAATCGTAATGGAGGCCGTGGGAATTTATAAAAATTTCCCTCTCCCACTTAGTAATTTGAAATTGAGGAATTTTCTAGCCTACGACATGCATATCAAACAATAAGTAATAAATATTAAAAATGAAAATTTTCCAACTATTATGGCTTTTGTCTTCAATATGTCTCTCGTCGTATCGCCTTCTCGTCCGCTCCTCCTACACCATGCACGAGCCATCCGGAGATCCGAGCTGAGACTAAAATCTATTTTCAATTTATATCCATCGATCCTATACTCTACGAGGGAGTGTACATGAAATCTAGATCGAAAGTAAACTAAAATAAAAAGAGTGACTAAACAATGCCGTATCTAATTTACAAAAATCAAATACTAGCCTCGTCAACCCCTAGGATTCAAAAAAATATACATTTACACACATACAATCACATACACACATATGACCATAATAGTTGGATCCTATGCCTGCAACCAAAGAGTTAACCTACGCATATCCTACTATTATCCGACACATATAATATATGAAAAGTGCATAAAAGTAACCGAATCCTAAACACACAAAAATCAAAAACCGTGGCTCTGATACCACTTGAAGGTAGGAAACATCGCTTCCCACTTCAACTCGGTCGCTTGTTCATGGCGATCCCTTCTATGTCCCCGGATAAAAAAAATTTATCCTTGAAAAGAGGAATTGCCCAAGCAACCTTGTCATCGTCGTGCTATTCGATTAGAGTAGTCACTTGAACAAACTTGTTGTTCAAGCGACCAACCTCTATTCTATGAATAGCCGCGACATAGACGATGTACGGATCGCCGACTTTTGTGTTTATGTTCGGGGTCCAACTATATTTAGCCACAAAACATAATATAACATTCATATAATTGAAAATCAAATATAAACATGTTACACATGAAGATAGATAAGTGATATACCTCTCGATCTTCTATTGTATGACCTTTCTCCTTTCGGACATCGTGTGGGTGACGATCTACCAAAAGTTGAAGCTCCTAGATCACCAATCTTCATTCCTTGCTCATTCCAAGCAAGAGGAAGAATAGAAACAAGACCCTTCTCCTTCCTTTAGCCAACCAACAAGCAAGTTGCTTGCCGCCGACCAACAAGGAGAAGGAGAGAAAGATGAACGTCGGCCAAGAGCTCCAAGGGAAGACCTTAAGCTATGTGTCCACCGGCCAAAGAGAAGGGATTGAAGTGGTTTGGATGCTATCCAAGGGCTGGAAGGGGCTGTATGGATGCCGACCACCTTGAGGAAGAAGAAGATAAGGAATAAGTTTTCTTATTTGGTGCCGCCAACTCCAAACCCTAGCTCCAAGCTTCTTGCCGCCAACTCCAAACCTCCCTTGCTTCTTAATTGCTCTCCACGCCAACCCTAAAGCCTCCTTTTATAGAGTTAGGGATAAGCCTTGTTTTAATCTCCACCATTGGTTCTAGCGATTTAATCTCAACCATCGGATCTAGAGATTTAATCTCAACCGTCGGATCTAGAGATTTAATCTCTACCTTTGGATCTAGAGTTTTGTTTCATCCATTGGATCTAGGCTTCATGAGTTATTAATAGGCTACAATAGGGACCATGAGGAGGAGTTGGATCTTGGCCACCCAATGGATTAAGCCCACATAAAGTCCGATCCATTAATGATAATCCAATCCACTAAAGGATTATCATTGATCTACCTCACCAAACCCCATAAGTTAATATGGACTCCATATATTATTTGTATATTTTCTCCCCGTGTTTAAGATCTCGAATGTCCGTCGATTAATTAATTTACTGACAATTAATTAATCAACATCTAACCCCATGAGTAGTACTACTCAACCTTTTCATCATGCCGAACCAAGTCCACCTACAGGGTTTACATGATGAACCTTATGAGCTCCTCAAGGGGACATCATCATCCTAATATATAGGACACGATTTCCTCCTATAATCAACGGCACACTATATAAATAATATCATTTCCCAACTTACCGAGCCTATCGATTTACTCTATAAATCTCGCCCATTGGTAAATCAAAGAAATGAATACTAAGTATATTTGTCTGTTATTATATCGGGATTAAGAGCATGTACAACATAATATCTGAGGTCCGATTTGATTATGTAGTTAGCAATAAATCGAATCACCTCTATGTCGGTCTTGCTCAATACACACAAAGTGTACTAGTGTAATTTTATGGTCAAGACAAACTAATACCAAATCACACTACAACCATTCCAATGGTTTATCCATTACCATCTCGGTTGTGAGCCTTTACTTATACTTTACAAGGAACTGATTACATGATCTCCCGTGTGACACCACACACCATGTTATCTACAATCTAATGTATTAGACAATATGCATAACCATAAATATGCAAACAATGATCATGTGATTCTTATTTCAAAACTAAAGATGTTCATACAAAAGATAGACTTTTCAGTATACATCCCAATAAGCTTCTATGTCAAATGTATTGCAACATCAGCATCAAGCATGCCCACTGCTTATGACATGATGCTCAATCTCAAGGAGATTTTCGGACACCAGAATCGGGCTGCTAGGCAGGAAGCCATGAGGAACTTGATGACGACCACCATGATCGAGGGAACACTCATGAGGAATCATGTTCTCAAGATGATGGCTCATTCAAATGAGCTGGAAGTCCTTGGAGCTGAGATCGATGGAAAAACCCAGGTCGATATCATTCTCCATCTCTACCTAGGAGTTTTGAGCAGTTTTTCCTGAATTACAATATGAACAAGAGGTTGTATTCGTTGGTGGAGCTTCTGAGAGAACTCCTGGCGGTAGAGGGGCTTTTTCGTTAGAGTGTTCAGGCTCAGGCCATGGTTGCCCAAAAGGTTTCTGCTTCTAAGCCGAAAGGCAAGAAGAAGAAGAAACAAGCTGGGGTAAAGGTGGCGGGAGGATCTCAGGGAGGAGTGAAGAAGCTGAAGTGCAAGTGCTTCACTTGCAAGTAGACTGGACACTGGAAAAAGGACTGCCCAAATCGGAAGCAGAACAAAGGTATATCTTTTGGTCTAGTCGTTGAAACATGTTTAGCGGTGTTATCTACCGGCACCTGGTGTGTAGATACGAGAGCCACTGATCATGTCTGCAATACATTGCAGGGGTTCCAGGAAACCAGACCACTAGCTGAGGGGGAGATTACCGTTTACTTGGGCGATGCCACGAAGGTGGAGGCTATTGCAGTGGGAGATGTTTATTTGTCTTTTGAGAGGAATAAAATTTTTGTTCTGAAAAATTGCCTTTATGTACCTTTATTTAGAAATAATTTGATTTTGGTTTCTAAATTGTTTATCGATTGATATTCTATTTCTTTTAATGATAGAGTTGTTATAAAAAGGAATATGGAGATTATCTGTTCTGGTGCATTGATAAGAAATTTATATACACTTGAACCAAAGCTCCCACGATGCAAATAGAAGTAAATAACTCATCTTCTAATTCTAATAAGAGAAAAGAACCTTCTAAGACAAACCAAACATATCTTTGGCATCTAAGGCAAGGTCATATTAACCTAAGCATAATTTAAAGGTTGATAGCTGATGGATGTCTGGGTTCATTAGTGGTGGAACATTTCCCAACCTGCGAATCTTGCTTGGAAGGTAAAATGACCAAGAGGCCTTTTAAGGCCAAGGGGTATAGAGCCAAAGATGTGTTGGAATTGGTTCATTCTGATTTGTGTGGTCCTATGTCTATCCAAGAAAGAGGTGGTTTTGAATATTTCATCTCTTTTATAGACGATTATTCAAGATATGGATATATTTACTTGATACGTCGCAGGTTTGAATGCTTTGACAAGTTCAAAGAATTCAAGGTTGATGTGGAGAAACGTCAGGGTAAAAGTATCAAGACACTACGATCTGATCATGGTGGTGAGTACCTCTTGGGAGAGTTTAGGAACTACTTCTCAGAGGATGGGATTCAATCCCAATTGTCTGCACCTGACACACCCCAGCAGAATAGTGTAGCAGAGCGAAGGAATAAGACTCTTATGGAGATGGTTAGATCGATGATGAGTTATTCTGATTTGCTAGATTCGTTCTGGGGGTATGCTCTAGATACAGTAGCGTATAATTTTGAACTTGGTACCATCTCAATCAGTGCCTTCTACTCCTACAGAATTGTGGACTGGGTGAAAGCCTAGTCTGAGATATATTCGAATTTGGGGGAGTCCAGCACATGTGCTGAAGGTAGATGCTGGTAAGTTGGAACCTCGTACAGAAGTGTGCATGTTCGTTAGCTATCCTAGAGGGACGAAAGGTGGTTTGTTTTATAGTCCTAGAGATCAGAGGGTGATCGTTAGCATGAACGCCAGATTTCTAGAGGAAGAGTAAGTGATGAACCACATGCCCATGAGTAAGATTGTTCTAGAGGAATTGAGAGGGGAAGTCACTATTTCAGTACCACCAGTACAAGAGGATATACCACAAGTGACTACACCACGTGTCACAGAAGAAACACAGGTAATACCTGGTCATAGTGGGAGGATTGTTAGACAGCCTGACAAATTTATGTTCATGGGAGAATCTTATGATTTGGTCCCTGGCGAACATGAACCTGATCCCTAGACATATGACGAGGAAATCCAAGATAAAGATGCGGTATCTTGGCAAAGTGCGATGAATTCTGAGATAGAATCTATAGATTCAAATTAGGTATGAGAGCTAGTAGAACCACCCAATGGTGTAAAAACCATTGGATGCAAGTGGATCTACAAAAGAAAGAGAGGAATAGATGAGAAGGTTGAGATCTTCAAAGCAAGACTTGTTGCGAAAGGGTATACTCAGAAAGAGGGTATCGATTATGAGGAAACCTTTTTGCCGGTAGCCATGCTTAAGTCTATCCAAATTCTCTTATGTATTTATGCTCATATGGATTATGAGGTGTGGCAGATGGATGTCAAGATAGCTTTCCTTAATGGAAGTCTCGAGGAAAACATCTATATGGAGAAACCAAAGGGATTCATTGCAAAGGGCAAAGAGCATCTTGTGTGCTAGCTTAATTGGTCCATTTATGGATTGAAGCAAGCTTCGAGATCTTGGAACATCCACTTTGATGAGGTAATACAGTCTTATGGATTTATTCAAAGTCCGAATTAGTCTAGTGTATACAAGAGATGTGATGGAAATGTAGTGGTATTTCTTGTACTATACGTAGATGACATTTTGTTAATTAGCAACAATGTCAATGTGTTATCAGACGTAAGGGTATGATTGTCCAAACAGTTTGATATGAAGGACTTGGGAGAAGTGGGACACAACCTTGGGATCAAGGTTATCAGGGATCGCAGGAAAAGGATGTTGTGCTTGTCTCAAGCTTCATACATAGACACCATTTTGGCTCGGTTTAGCATGCAGAACTCCAAGAAAGGTTTTCTACCTTTTAGGCATGGAGTTCCTTTATCTAAGGAGATGTATCCTAGAACATCAAAGGAGATAGAGGAGATGAAGGCAGTTCCTTATGCTTCGGCAGTAGGAAGCCTCATGTATGCTATGCTATGTACGAGACCGGATATCTACTTTGCCGTGTGCATGGTTAGCAGATATTAGAGTAATCTAGGACAGGGATATTGGACTGCGGTAAAGCATATATTGAAGTACCTGAGAAGGACTAGAGATTATATGCTGGTATACCAAGCAGATCAATTACTCTCTGTGGGTTACACAGATTCTGACTTCCAATCAGATAAGGATAACAGTAAGTCTACCTCAGGTTTTGTGTTTACTTTGGGAGGTGGAGCTATTGTATGGAGGAGTGTTAAGCCAAAATGCATGGCGGACTCTACCATGGAAGCTGAGTATCTGACAGCCTCTGAGGTGGCCAAAGAAGCTGTATGGCTAAGGAACTTCTTGATGGACTTGGATGTGATTCCTGGTTTGCCCAGAATTATCACAATTTATTGTGATAACAGTTATGCAGTTGAAAACTCGAAGGAACCACGATCCCATAAGGCTAGTAAACACATAGAGCGCAAGTACCACATGATAGGAGAAATCGTAAAGCGAGAGAAGTTGTTGTGGCCAAGATTGAATCAGAGGATAACCTGGCAGATCCTTTCACTAAGGCCCTTACAGCAAGAGCTTTTGATAGGCATGTGGAGGGAATGGGAATCAGATGTATGGCAGTATGAGGACAGCATAGTCTTTTTGTATAAGTGGGAGATTGTTGGGATGTATACTGAAAAGTCCATCTTTTATATGAACATCTTTATTTTTGAAATAAGAATCACATGATCATTGTTTGCATATTTATGGTTATGCATATTGTCTGATACATTACATTGTTGATAACATGGTGTGTAATATCACACGGGAGATCTTGTTATCAGTTCCTTGTAGAGTATAAGTAAAGGCTCACAACCAAGATGTTTTTGGACAAACTATTGGTATTGTTGTAGTATAATTTTGTATTAGTTTGTCTTGACCATAGAATTACACTAGTACACTTTGTGTGTATTGAGCAGGACCGACTTACAGGTGATTCAATTTATTGCTGACTATATAATTGAATCGGACCTTGGATATTATGGTGTACATGCTCTTAATCCCGATATAATAACGGGTACATGTACTTAGTATTTATTTCTTTGATTTACCAATGGGCGAGATTTATAGAGTAAATCGATAGGCTCGGTAAGTTGGGAAATGATATTATTTACATGGTGTGTCATTGATTATAGGAGGAAACTGTGTCCTATATATTTAGATGATGATGTCCCCTTGAGGAGCTCATAAGGATCATCATGTAAACCCTGCAGGTGGACTTGGTCCGGCATGATGATAAGGTTGAGTGGTACTACTCATAAAGTTATATGTTGATTAATTAATTGTCACTAAATTAATTAATTGACTGACATTCGAGATCTTAAATACGGGGAGATATTTGTACAATTAATATATGGAGCCCATATTTATTTATGGGGGTTGGTGAGGTAGATCAATGATAATCCTCTAATGGAATGGATTATAATTAATGGATCTGACTTTATTTGGGCTAGATCCATTGGGTTGCCAAGATCCAACTCCTCCTCATGGTCCCTATTGTAGCCTATTAAAACCCTCATGGAGCCTAGATCCGACGGTGGAAAAAAAAAACCCTAAATCTGACGGTGGGAATTGAATCCCTAGATCCGACGGTGGAGATTAAAAGGAGGCTTAAGCCTAAATCTATAAATAGGAGTCCAAGGCATGGGCGACAACTAATCTTGAGGAGATTAAGGTTTTGCTTCCAAGATTTTGGTCGGCTAGGGTTTGGAGTTGGCTTGAGAGAAGAGGTGGGCGACAACCTAAGGTTGGTCTTCTTCCAATTGGGCGGCGACAAGATTAGGTTATGGCTCTTTTTGGCCGGTGGTGCCTCACCCTCTCTCTCTAGATTGGCCGACGACTCCTCCTTCTCTCTCTCTCTCTCTCTCTCTTTTGGTCGGCGTCAACCTTTCTTCAAGGTTGGCCGATGCTCCTTATTCTTCTCCTTGACCGGCGACAACCACCAAGCAAAGTGGCTTGGTGGTCGGTTCTAAATAGGAGAAGAAGTTTTGTTTTATTCTTCCCTTTGTTCAGAGCGAGCAAGGAAGGGAAGAACGTGATCTAGGAGGCTTCGACTTTTGGAAGATCGTCGCCCACACGACATCCAAAAGGAGGAAGAACATACAATAGAAGACCTTGAGGTAAACAAGAGGTATAATTCTTGTTTTGGTTTCCTTTTGTTTCTTTGTACTATGTATGTAATTTCATGTGGCTAATTTTCTTAGACCCCGAAGATAAACACAAAAACCGGCGATCCATACATCATCTATTCTGCGGCTAGTCGAGGAGAAGAGTTAGGTTGCTTGAACAACTAGTTTGTTCAAGAGACCACTCTAATCGAATAGCACGATGATTGATCGGTTGCTTGGGTAATCCGTCATCATCTTGGATTAATTTTTTTAATCTGGGGACGTAGAGAGGATCGCCATGCACAAGCGACCGAGGTGAAGTTAGAAGCGAAGCTTCGGCTCCGCAAAAACCTTCAAAAGAACGGACACATGGCATAATAGAGTCAATCATTACAATGCAAAAGATGAATAGGAATTGAATTATAGTACTCTTAGTCCTTCTCTTCGATGTCGTAGCGCAGGTTACGATCCTCTAGCCGTCTCCTTCCTCCCCATTGTAAGTTTTCGATGCTTTTTAGGGTACCGGTGTGCCGTCCCAGCAGTCATGCCTCCCCTAGGGTTTGGGCATGACTTTCCTTTTATAGAGTTGAAGCCGGCGCTGCCCTAATCCATGAAAGAACCCTAGTCGCATCCAAATAACCCAGTGCCACACGACCGTGTTGATCCACACATCTAGGCCATGTGTAGCACTGGGCTAGCTATCTACGTGATATGGGCATGGTCGTGTGAATCCACATGGCCAGGTCGTGTCTCCCTCCGTTCCGCCTACCAAATGTCTTTCTTTTGCTCCAAAAGTGAGCCATTTTTTCTGTAAAATATTGTCCTGCACACAAAAGCACAAAGAGCATATCTCCGAACTATAAAATAGGGGATGCATGCAAAATAAAGTGAAATATGCAGGAAATAAGTATGAAATGTAATGAGATGTGAGCAAAAACTACTCCTAAAACCTATATGTGTTACTCACATCAATTCCCCTAGACTTAAATCTTAGAAGACTCATGCAGACAACAACAACGGTTTCCTCCCTAGGCGTGGTTATACTTTGTACAGAGGAGGGAGTATATAATGATGGTCGTATCTATTATGTATTCTTCAAGTTGCAGCTAAATTATTTGTAGAGTTGGAGCGTGCTACGATGTTGGCAGTTCTTCAGTACCTTACAGTTGGTGGGGTACTCATTACAAGTACAACAATGTTTGTCCCCTTCATTGTAGTCGGTTGGTTTGTATCTTAGTATGAGCAGTTGATTTCAATTCCTCTATGGTAGTCTTTTGCACATGCGGGAACTCAACCGTTAATAATAGAAGTTCGATGAGTTTACGTCTTTACTCGAGAGGAGATGTAGAGGATTGAAGGAGTGATTAGTCGGGGTATTACTTAAGTTTACGCTATGTGTTAATATATTGAGAGATACTAGTAGTTTACAGGTATCTTTGTCTAGAACATTCTGAGATAGGATTAGAATGATTTCTATATTCAGATCATGTGGATCGATGGTATCTTTACCATCATGTGAGATGTTGACCAACAATTAAGAAGTCAAGGGATGCCCTTGGACTTTGATAGACATATTTTTACTATAGACATATTCTTACGGATAGTTAAATTGTTGAAATGATGGTATAAAATGTCTCTCAAATGTGTGTATAATCTGAGAGTATTCAAATGTAATTTCGGATGAACTCACAGGCTTGCCGCTACATAGACAAGTGGAGTATGCGATCGTAGTGATTTTGGGAATAGTGTCGATATTGAAGGTTGTTGGGGAAATGTTGACCGCTAGAGGGGGGGGGGTGAATAGCGTTATGCTAGTACGTGATGGAATTCGATTGCGTTCGTCTCTACAATCTTCGTTAGTGCAGCGGAATAATAATAATAGCAATAACAAAACAAGACAAACACGCAAACACAAGTATTTAACGTGGTTCGAAACCGAATGGTTCCTACTCCATGGATCGAGCTCTAAAGAGCTCTAGCGATGCACATGCAACCACTAATCACAAATACTCCTTTTCGACACAAGTCGGAGGCAGAGAAACCTCTTACAAATATTATTACAACAATAAGAAACAGATACAAGCAATTACAATAATGAAATACAATGCAAGTAAAGAAAACTACTTTACAATTTCTCTTTTGAATGCTTGATCTTTGGTTGCTTGAATTGCACTTGGAGACCCTAATTTGCAACAGCAAATCGCCCCAAAAGCCCTCAAGAAATGATAGTGATTTCCTTCTCCATGAGCTCCATTTAAAGCTTTCCGGAACCATCGATCGGCTCGTAACTATTCTTTGTGAGACAACGGTGTAATCCACGCTGGAAAAATCCAACAGATAGGACATCAGTCGACTGATCATGGCCATCAGTTGACTGATGGAGCCTTCACTCGACTGCTAACCCCGTAGTCAAATCTCGACTCCATTCTGTGCCCAACAAACCGAGCACCAGTCAACTGATCACATGATCAGTCGACTGCTCGGCCAATCAGTTGATTGCTAAAGGCTAGCAGTCGACTGTTGGACTAATTCTCGCAGTCAAACCCTAGTTGACGTACACCAGTCGACTGCCATATGACACCAGTTGATTGGCACACCTCAAACATGAGGTTTTAACCTCAAACATGAGGTTTAACCTAAGTATGGTGCTCCCATACTTGCTAGACCACCCGTAGCCTAGACCTAAGCCTTCTAGCCACCTCCGTCAGCCTCACGCCTCTCGGATACCTCCATGTCATCCATGACTTATTCATCCATTGCGCTAGCCTTCAGGTGCTTCCATCGGCTATGTCATGCTAATGGTGTCTACACCGCCAAGGCACATTGGACTTACGCTGCCAAGACTCCGCTTGGACTTTACGCTGTCAACCTTTGGACTTATGCTGCCAAGACTCCCGCTTGGACTTTACGTCGCCAATATCAAACCCCTTGGACTTCTCAAATTCCAAGACTCAAGCTTGGACTTTCCCTTGCTAATCCATGTTGGATTTTCCATGCCAAGACCCATGCTTGGACTTTTCCTTGCCAACCCATGTTAGACTTTCCATTTCCAAGACTCATGCTTGGACTTTCCCAAATGCCAAGTGTCCCACATGGACTTTCCATGCAAAGTACCAAAGACTTGGTCTTTCCCATGACAATCACATTGTCATATATTTTTGTCGAACATCAAAACATTTCTCGAGTCAAGCTTGAGTCCTGGTCAATCGTGACTTGGGCCGATTGCACCAACAATCTCCCCCTTTTTGATGTTTGACAAAAACTAAACAAACCATTGAGTTACACCATATAACTCAAACCAATCATCCCCATCAATTTTCCCAATTCGTGTCATTCTCCCAATAAGTTCTCCCCGTTTTTGACTAACAACAAAAAGGTTCTCTCCAAGGAGGTCAATGTCTCATGTCCCAATGATATCTTACAATCTCCCCCTTGGTAGAAAAAATACCTAGGATGTCTACCATCTTCCTAGTGATAAGTCCCATATCACTCAAGAGAGGTAATCCAATACACTCTCCCAATTTCCAAATTGGGTATTGTTGGGATGTATACTGAAAAGTCTATCTTTTGTATGAAGATCTTTATTTTTGAAATAAGAATCACATGATCATTGTTTGCATATTTATGGTTATGCATATCGTCTAATACATTACATTGTAGATAACATGGTGTGTAGTGTCACACGGGAGATCATGTTATCAGTTTCTTGGAAAGTATAAGTAAAGGCTCACAATCGAGATGGTTATGGACAAACCATTGGTATGGTTGTAGTATAATTTGGCATTGGTTTGTTTTGACCATAGAATTACACTAGTACACTTTGTGTGTATTGAGCAAGACCGACTTAGAGGTGATTCGATTTATTGCTAACAACATAATCGAATCGGACCTCAGATATTATGTTGTACATGCTTTTAAACCCAATATAATAACGGGCACATATACTTAGTATTTATTTTTTTGATTTACAAATGGGCGAGATTTATAGAGTAAATCGATAGACTCGGTAAGTTGGGAAATGATATTATTTATATGGTGTGCCATTGATTATAGGAGGAAATCATGTCCTATATATTAGGATGATGATGTCCCCTTGAGGAGCTCATAAGGTTCATCATGTAATCCCTGCAAGTGGACTTGGTTCGGCATGATGATAAGGTTGAGTGGTAGTACTCATGGAGTTAGATGTTGGTTAATTAATTATCAGTAAATTAATTAATCGATGGATATTCAAGATCTTAAACACGGGGAGATATATGTACAAATAATACATGGAGCCCATATTAACTTATGGGGGTTCGTGAGGTAGATGAATGATAATCCTCTAGTGGAATGAATTATCATTAATGCATCGGACTTTATGTGGGCTTGATCCATTGGGTGGCCAAGATCCAACTCCTCCTCATGGTCCCTATCGTAGCCTATTAAAACCCTCATGAAGCCTAGATCCGATGATGGAAAATAAAACTCTAGATCTTACGGTGGAGATTAAATCTCTAGATCCAACGGAGGAGATTAAATCTTAAGATCTGACGGTGGAGATTAAATCTCTAGATCCGTCGGTTGAGATTAAATTACTAGAACCAACGGTAGAGATTAAAAGGAGGCTTAAGCCTAGCTCTATAAAAGGAGGCATATGGGTGGGAGGCAAGGGAAATAGAAGAGAGATTAGGGTTTTGGGCGGCTAGGGCTTGGAGAGGCATTGGGCGGCTAGGGTTTCCTCTCCTCCTTGGGCGGCAAGGCTTTCTCTCCTTCCTAGGGTTTTCGCCGGCGCCTCCCTTCTTCCTCTCATCCTTGGCCGGCATCCCAACTCTCTTCCTCTTCTCCTTGGCCGGTGGAAACAAGAGCTAGGTCTTCTTCTTTTGGAGGTTTTGGCTGGCACCCATACTCCCTACTCCTCTCTTTGGCCGGAGACAAACATCTAGCTTGGAGCTTGATGGTTGGTCCTAAGTAGGAGAAGAGTTTTGTTTCTATACTTCCTCTTGTTTGGAGCGAGCAAGGAAAGGAAGATCGTGATCTATGAGGCTTCATCTCTTGGAGGATCGTTTCCCACACAACATCCAAGAGGAGGATAGGACATACGATAGAAGACCTTGAGGTAAACAAGAGGTATAAATCTTGTTTTGCTTTCCTTTTATTTCTTTGTATGTTGTATGTTTATGTTATGTGGCTAATTTACTTGGACCCCGAATTCAAACACAAAAACCAGCGATCCGTACATCGTCTATTCCGCGGCTATTCGAAGAATAGAGGTAGGTTGCTTGAACAACAAGTTTGTTCAAGTGACCACTCTAATCGGATAGCACGATGATGGAACGGTAGCTTGGGTAATCCCTAATTGTCATGGATTAATTTTTTTAATCCGGGGACAAAGACGGGATCGCCATGAACAAGCAACCGAGTTGAAGTGGGAAGCGAAGTTTCCTACCTTCAAGTGGTATCAGAGCCTGGTTTCCGATTTTGTGTGTTTAGGATTCGGTTACTTTTATGCACTTTTCATATATTATATGTGCCGGATAATAGTAGGATGTGCGTAGGTTAACTTTTTGGTTGCAGCCATAGGATCCAACTCTTATGGCCATATGTGTGTATGTGATTGTATGTGTGTAATTGTATATTATTTGAATCCTCGGGGTTGACGAGGTTAGTATTTAATTTTTGTAATTAAGTACGGCATTGTTTAGCCATTCTTTTATTTTAGTTTACTTTCGATCTAGATTACATGTACACTCTTTCGTGGAGTATAGGATTGATGGATGTGAATTAAAATAATTTTTTCTCTGCTCGGATCTCCGGATGGCTTGTACATGGCGTAGGGAGGAGCGGACGAGATGGCGATATGACGGGAGGCATATTGGAAACAAAAGCCATAATCGTTGGAAAATATTTTTTTCATATTTATTGCTTCTTGTTTGATATGCATGTCGTAGGCTAGGAAAATTCCTCAATTTTAAATTACTAAGTGGGAGAGGGATATTTTTATAAATTCTCATGACCTCCATTACGATTTGACATGTGATGCAAACAAACTTGCACATCGGCTCTGAATGCCTTCCTCCCCATCGAATGAGTTTGTTTGTGGATCACAGGGTCGAATATGGTTATAGGAAATTATTAAGGAGCTGTATACTTCCCCATCGGAAGGCACATAACCCGAGATAATCACCTTGGTACCAAGTAATGGTGAACACTTAGATGCAAATAGGAGTATCCTCCCCATCGGAGTCACTGCTTTTATTTGTAGGGATGAAGAGGAACCAACTATTAATTTAATTTGTCAAAAAGTTAGGTTGACAAGATATTAAAATTAATGGGTAAAGCCTCCTCTTACAAATGTAGAATTCGTATATGTCCACACTATTGTGGCATACAATATTCTCGGTGTTTTGAGGTGTTGGTTGATTTTAAAATTTTATTTTTTGGGGAATCAATAATTTTTTGAAATCTAATGTTTTGATCTATGTGATTCTTAGGTTTTTCAAAATGACTTTCAACCCGCTTGTTGTGATACTGAAAGAAAATAAACTTACTGGACCCAATTATGTTGTGATAGGAAGAGGAATCTTGACATTGTCTTGACTGCTAAGTCGTACAAATATGTACTCGTCAAAGAGTGTCCTCCTAAGCCTGCGGATGATTCTGGGAAAAAGGAGAAGGAGAGTCATAAGAAGTGGATTAAGGCTAATGAGATGGCGCGATGTTACATTTTGGCATCTATGTCAAATGTACTACAAAATCAACATCAAGCCATACCCACTGCTTATGACATGATGTTCAATTTCAAAGAGTTTTTCGGACACCAGAATCGGGCTGCGAGGCAGGAAGTCATGAGGAACTTGATGACGACCACCATGATCGAGGGAACACCCGTGAGGGATCATGTTCTCAAGATGATGGCTCATTTGAATGAGCTGGAAGTCCTTGGAGCTGAGATCGATGGGGAAACACAGGTCGATATCATACTCCGGTCTCTATGTAGGAGTTTTGAGCAGTTTCGCTTGAACTACAACATGAATAAAAGGTTGTATTCGTTAGCGGAGCTTCTGATCGAACTCCAGGTGGCAGAGGGGCTATTTCGTCAGAGTGCTCAGGTGCACGCCAGGGTTGCCCAAAAGGTTTCTACTTCTAAGCCGAAAGGCAAGAAGAAGAAGAAACAAGCTGGGGCAAAGGTGGCGGGAGGATCTTAGGGAGTGAAGAAGCCAAAAGGCAAGTACTTCACTTGCAAGCAGACTGGACACTGGAAGAAGGACTGCCCCAACCAGAAGCAGAACAATGGTATATCTTTTGGTCTAGTCGTTGAAACATGTTTAGCGGTGTTATCTATCGGCACATGGTGTGTAGATACGGGAACCACTGATCAAGTCTGCAATACTTTGTAGGGGTTCCAGGAAACCAGACGACTGGCTGAAGGGGAGATTACTGTCTACTTGGGTGATGCTACGAAGGTAGCAACTATTGAAGTGGAAGGTGTTTATTTGTCTTTTGAGAGGAATAAAGTTTTGGTTCTTAAAAATTGCCTTTATGTATCTTTATTTAAAAAAAATTTGATTTCGGTTTCTAAATTATTTATGGATGGATATGTTATTTCCTTTAATGATAGAGTTGTTATAAAAAGAAATAGGTAGATTATCTGTTCGGGTGCATTGATAGGAAATTTATATACACTTGAACCAAAAGCTCCCTCGATGCAAATAGAAGTGAATAACTCATCTTCTAATTGCCAAAAGAGAAAAGAACCTTCGAAGATGAACCAAACATATCTTTGCCATCTAAGGCTAGATCATATTAACCTAAGCATAATTCAAAGGTTGATAGCTGATGGACCTATGGGTTCATTAGTGGTGGAAGATTTCCCAACCAACGAATCTTGCTTGGAAGGTAAAATGACCAAGAGGTCTTTTAAGGCGAAGGGGTATAGAGCCAAAGATGTGTTTGGAATTGGTTCATTCTGATTTGTGTGGTCCTATGTCTATCCAGGCAAGAGATGGTTTTGAGTATTTCGTCTCTTTCATAGATGATTATTCAAGATATGGATACATTTACTTGATGCAGCGCAAGTCTGAATGCTTTGACAAGTTCAAAGAATTCAAGGCTGATGTGGAGAAACGTCAGGGTAAAAGTATCAAGACACTACGATCTGATCGTGGTGGTGAGTACCTCTTGTGAGAGTTTAGGAAATACTTATTAGAGGCTGGGATTCAATTCCAATTGTCTGCACCTGGCACACCCCAGCAAAATGGTGTAGCAGAGTGAAGGAATAGGACTCTTATGGAGATGGTTAGATCAATGATGAGTTATTCTGAGTTGCCAAAATCGTTCTGGGGATATGCTCTAGATATGGCAGTGTATATTCTAAACTTGGTACCATCTAAATCAGTGCCTTCTACTCTCACAGAATTGTGGACTGGGTGAAAGCCTAGTCTTAGACATATTCAGATTTGGGAGAGTCCAGCACATGTGCTGAAGGCAGATTTTGGTAAGTTGGAACCTCGTACAGAAGTGTGCATGTTCGTTGGCTATCCTAGAGGAACGAAAGGTGGTTTGTTTTATAGCCCTAAAGATAAGAGGGTGATTGTTAGCATGGATGCCAAATTTCAAGAGGAAGACTATGCGATGAACCACAAGCCCATGAGTAAGATTGTTCTGGAGGAATTAAGAGGGGAAGTCACTACTTCAGTACCACCGGTACAAGAGGATATATCACAAGTCACTGCACCGCGTGTCATAGAGGATACACAGGTGATACCTCATCGTAGTGGGAGGGTTGCTAGACAGATGGTTGAGATTCATGTTCTTGGGAGAATCTTTTGATTTCGTCCCTAGCGAACATGAACCTGATCCCTGGACATATGACGAGGCGATCCAAGATAAAAATGCGGTATCTTGGCAAAGTGCGATGAATTCTGAGATAGAATCTATGGATTCAAATTAGGTATGGGAGCAAGTAGAACCACCAAATGGTGTAAAAGCCATTTGATACAAGTGGATCTACAAAAGAAAGAGAGAAATAAACGGGAAGGTTGAGACCTTCAAAGCGAGGCTTGTTGCGAAGGGGTATACTCAGAAAGAGGGTATCGATTATGAGGAGCCATTTTCGTCGGTATCCATGCTTATGTCTATCCGGATTCTCTTATGTATTGCTGCTCATATGGATTATGAGGTATGGCAGATGGATGTCAAGACAACTTTTCTTAATAGAAGTCTTGAGGAAAACATCTATATGAAGCAACCAGAGGGATTCATTACAAAGGGAAAAGAGAATCTTGTGTGCAAGCTTAATCAATCCATTAATGGATTGAAGCAAGGTTCGAGATCTTGGAACATCTGCTTTGATGAGGTAATCCAGTCTTATGGATTTATTCAAAGTCCGGATGAGTCTTGTGTAAACAAGAGATGTGATGAAAACGTAGTGGTATTTCTTGTACTATACGTAGATGACATTTTGTTAATTGGCAACAATGTCAAGGTGTTATCGGACGTAAGAGTATGGTTGTCCAAATAGTTTGATATGAAAGACTTGGGAGAAGTGGGACACATCCTTGGGATCAAGGTTATAATGGATCGCAAGAAAAGGATGTTGTGCTTATCTCATGCTTCATACATATACACCATTATGGATCCTTCTAGCTTGCAGAACTCCAAGAAAGGGTTTCTACCTTTCAAGCATGGAGTTCTTTTATCTAAGGAGATGTGTTCTAGAACATCTAAGGAGATAGAGGAGATAAAAGCGGTTCCTTATGCTTCGACAGTAGGAAGCCTCATGTATGTGGGCATGGTTATGACATCGAGAGTAATAGATGAGTGGACATTGGACTGTGGTAAAATATATATTGAAGTACCTGAGAAAGACTAGGGATTATATGCAAGTTTACCAGGCAGACCAATTACTCGCTGTGGGTTACATAGATTCCGACTTCCAATCCGATAGGGATAACAGTAAGTCTCCCTCAGGTTTTGTGTTTACTTTGGGAGGTGGAGCCATTGTATGGAGGAGTGTCAAGCAGAAATACATGGCGGACTCTACCATGGAAGCTGAGTATGTGGTGGCCTCTGAGGCGGGCAAAGAAGTTGTGTGGCTCAGGAACTTCTTGATGCACTTGGATGTGATTCCTGGTTTGCCCAGAACTATCACAATTTATTGTGATAATAGTGGTGTAGTTGCAAACTCAAAGGAACCACGAGCCCATAAGGCAAGTGAACACATAAAGCGCAAGTACCACCTGATACGAGAAATCATAAAGCGAGGAGAAGTTGCTGTGGCCAAGATTGTATCAGAGGATAACCTGACAGATCCTTTCACTAAGGCCTTTCCAGTGAGATCTTTTGATAGGCATGTGGAGGGAATGTGAATCAGATTTATGGCAGTAAGATGACAGCATAGTCTTTTAGTATAAGTGGGATATTGTTGGGATGTATACTGAAAAGTCTATATTTTGTATGAAGATCTTTATTTTTGAAATAAGAATCACATGATCATTGTTTACATATTTATGGTTATGCATATCGTCTAATACATTACATTGTAGATAACATGGTGTGTAGTGTCACACGGGAGATCATGTTATCAGTTCCATGTAAAGTATAAGTAAAGGCTCACAACCGAGATAGTTATGGACAAACCATTGGTATGGTTGTAGTGTAATTTGCCATTGGTTTGTCTTGACCATAGAATTACACTAGTACACTTTGTGTGTATTGAGCAGGACCAACTTAGAGGTGATTCGATTTATTGTTGACTACATAATCAAATCGGACCTCAGATATTATGTTGTACATGCTCTTAATCCCGATATAATAACGGACACATATACTTAGTATTTATTTCTTTGATTTACCAATGAGCGAGATTTATAGAGTAAATCGATAGACTTGGTAAGTTGGGAAATGATATTATTTATATGGTGTGCCGTTGATTATAGGAGGAAACTGTGTCCTATATATTAGGATGATGATGACCCCTTGAGGAGTTCATAAGGTTTAACTTGTAAACCCTGCAGGTGGACATGGTCCAGCATGATCATAAGGTTGAGTGGTACTACTCATGGAGTTAGATGTTGATTAATTAATTATCAGTAAATTAATTAATCGATGGACATTCGAGATCTTAAACACGGGGAGATATATGTACAAATAATATATGGAGCCCATATTAACTTATGGGGGTTGGTGAGGTAGATCAATAATAATCCTCTAGTGGAATGGATTATCATTAATGGATCGGACTTTATGTGGGCTTGATCCATTGGGTGGCCAAGATCCAACTCCTGCTCATGGTCCCTATCGTAGCATATTAAAACCCTCATGAAGCCTAGATCCGATGATGGAAAATGAAACTCTAGATCCGACGGTGGAGATTAAATCTCTAGATCAAACGGAGGAGATTAAATCTTAAGATCCGACGGTGGAGATTAAATATCTAGAACCGACGACTGAGATTAAATCTCTAGATCCGATGGTTGAGATTAAATCCCTAAAACCAACGGTTGAGATTAAAAGGAGGCTTAAGCATAGCTCTATAAAAGGAGGCATATGGGTGGGCGGCAAGGGAAATAGAAGACGGATTAGGGTTTTGGGCGGCTAGGGCTAGGAGAAGCATTGGGCGGCTTGGGTTTCCTCTCCTCCTTGGGCGGCAAGGCTTTCTCTCCTTCCTAGAGTTTTGGCCGGTGCCTCCCTTCTTCTTCTCATCCTTGGTCAGCATCCCAACTCTCTTCCTCTTCTCCTTGGCCAGTTGAAACAAGAGCTAGGTCTTCTTCCTTTGGAGCTTTTGGTCGGCACCCATACTCCCTACTCCTCTCTTTGGGCCGGCGGCAAACATCTAGCTTGGAGCTTGATGGTTGGTCCTAAGTAGGAGCAGTGTTTTGTTTCTATACTTCCTCTTATTCGGAGTGAGCAAGGAAAGGAAGATCGTGATCTAGGAGGCTTCATCTCTTGGAGGATCGTTGCCCACACAACGTTCAAGAAGAGGATAGGACATACAATAAAAAACCTTGAGGTAAACAGGAGGTATAAATCTTGTTTCGCTTTCCTTTTGTTTCTTTGTATGTTGTATGTTTATGTTATGTGGCTAATTTACTTAAACCCTGAATACAAACACAAAAACCGGCGATCCGTACATCGTCTATTCCGCGGCTATTCGAAGAATCGAGGTAGGTTGCTTGAACAACAAGTTTATTCAAGTGACCACTCTAATTGGATAGCACGACTATGGAACGGTAGCTTGGGTAATCCCTAATTGTCATGGATTAATTTTTTTAATCCGGGGACGAAGACGGGATCGCCATGAACAAGCAACTGAGTTGAAGTGGGAAGCGAAGTTTCCTACCTTCAGGTATCTCAAAATCCCATTTTCCCCCTCATGAGGAAAAAATACCATCCATCATCCCATGATGGATACCTCCCCCTAAAGGCTTGCTCCCCCATGACCATTGCACCAACAATATCCTTGGGAAGTCCCTAAGCCAATAGGAACTCTAAAACATCAAAATTAAGGCCTAAAGTTCAACATTGAACTTTTCTTTACCTTAAAATTGATTCAAACTCCTAACACCTCTCCTAATCCATATCCAATGGATTTTCACCCTTTATAATACTTCCCAAAACATATCCTAGGGTTAAGAGTGGTTAGGGACCTTTACCGTAGCTAAAAACAGGCTAAACAACATTGTTTTTCTTGAAATCACTTAGCGATCGAGTCCTTGAAATCGATCATTTACATCACATCGATCGTATTGTCACCATGCGATCGATAATCAAAATCTCGATTTTCAGTTATCAGAAATGAATTTCAGAATTTCATAAATAATTATACATATATCAAAAATTAATGAAAATTCATACGTATAATACTTATGACCAATAAAATAGGTGAAAAAAGATAGAATTTTTTTTTACCCATTCAATAGTGAAATTGACACAAAGTTCAAAACTATTGAAATTTTCAATGTTTTGGCCCTACTTTGTATCAACTTCATCAATGGTGATTGCTATCAAAAGATAGACTTCACCATGGTTTTCTAAAGTGATTTTAAAATATTTTTGAAAACCTATATTGGATCATATTCCTTAGGCTCAATGTACATGACTTGTACACAAGCTTTCCCAATGATCTACAAATGAAATAAGAAGAGTTTTAGTTCATCTAGATGCAAAAACTATGCACCTTGAACTCAACTCATATCCTAGCATCTCACATGTATCTAGGGTGTATAAATACACATACATGTCAATGTGATGTGAGATGTGAGTTTTGTTCATCCTAATTTAGGGTTTCATGTATTTTCTAAGGCAACACTACTTGATTCCCTTATGAATGAGACTCCAAGTCATGCCATTGTCCTTAGCTCAATTTTAATTAAATGCATGAATGATCATGACATAAATAATAACATAATTAAGCACGACCAATGATCATGATGTCATGACATATGATACAATTTAAGCATACATGACATTTAACCTAACCCTAAGCATGATCATGACATTTTAAATGATTAAAAATAAATATGATGTCATGGCATGTTATATGACAAACAAAGCATGGAAAAAAAATATATAGGTATAATAATACCTAAATTTTAATATTAATTGCCATTTGATATAATTAAGTATATTTTTCCATATTACCTAAATTTCCCAAAATGTGCCAAAAACCCAAAATGACACACTAAGACCTCTAATGTTAAATTGTGCCAATTTAATTGATTTTTCATAATCCTAACAATGTATTGGCACATCCTAAAATCTTTTAGGATCAAAAATCAAACCAATTTCCAAGCTATCCATAACCTTGAAAATAACCTAAAGTGCCACCTTTACCATGGTTAGGTTAACTACCCTTCCATTTAAAGTTGACACACCCTAAACCCATCTGGCATGAATCGATCACGCTCTTAGGAACCCAAAACTTATTTGAGCTCCTAGGGTTAATTAGGTATTCCTTAGGGATAACCTCCCTAGATACCTTCCTAATGAACCTTCTAGGCTTGTTAGCCTTGGTAATTTGGGTCTTGCCATGGTTAACTCTAGGGGTGACTCCCCTTGTAACCTTCTTAGTGACTTCCCTAGGTTTCCTTGAAACCCTAGCCACTAGGCACATACCTTGGTCAACTCTAGGGATGACTTCCCTATTGACCTTGGTTTTCCTAGACCTAATTTGAGTTCCATAATCAAAAGGAACATTGTGGTAGGTCTTTTTGGGCTTAGGCTTGCCCTTGAATGGTTCTTGTTTCCTAGGTCTTGACTTTTCACCATTTGACCCTAGGTTTTGACTTCTAGACCATAAGTGTTGACCACTTGACCCTTGAAATTGATTTTACATCTTCCAAAGGGTCTTTTCCAATTTTTTAAGCCTTGATCTCAAGGCTTGATTTTCTAACTCTAATTTCCAAATTTTTGGATTTTGATTTGGTCTTTAGGCAATACCATTTCCCCTAGGCATATGCCTTCCCTTCTTAGGGTTAATGCCTAAATGGTTTTCTATTTTCCTAATAGACTCCTTAGGAAGGGTTTTTCTAGGGACATTAGTCCCAAATTTCTCCTTATTTCCTAAGTGGACATTTTTAGCTCATAGGCAATAGAATCTATTTCTACTAACATGCTTTTCATGAGTAATAGATATTCAATTAAAAGCATGCTTTTGACTTTTAGATTTAGAAGGTGAATTATTACCTTTTACCTTAGGGATCGCTTTAGACGCTCCCCCTACATGTGATAGTCCCTCTTGAGTCTTCTTGCTCCTCCTAGAGCATTGACTCTTATAGTGCCCCTTTTGATGGCACTTGAAGCAAATGATGTGCTCCTTGCTCCTTTGACTTTGGGCACCAACATCCTTGAACTTTGGCACCGGTGGACTTTTCTTGACCCTCTTTGGGCACTTGCTCTTATAGTGCCCAGTTTCCCGACACTCAAATAAAATTATATGAATTTTATTTTGAATTGAAATGCTTGAGTTACCTAGGATGGTGGTGATCGGAGTGGGTTCTTCATCCCTCCCGGAGGTTGAGGCTTCTTCTTGATTTTGTTCCGGCTCCGGTGTGGATGGTCTCTTCCCCTCAATCCTAGAGGTGGATGCTTCTTCCACCTCTTCTACTTCTTCTTCCTCCGATTCGGAAGTTGACTCTGTTGGATCGAAGCAGATTGCTAGAGGGGGGGGGTGGGTGAATAGCGATAAAACTTTTACGAAATCGTTCGTTAAAACTCGAGTAGATAATTTACAGCGGAAAGATAAACAATAAATAAAAGAGACAATTCTTTTTACTTGGTTCGTAGCCTTCGGCTACTACTCCAAGGCCCTAGTGGTCCTTGACCACGCACAGAGGGAAAAATACTAAATGAAATCCTCCTCGTTTGGAGGTAGGAGTTAATCGATACAAGAAAGAACAAAACTTGAGGTAGAGGGACACTCCTCCTCTCCTCGTTACGATAAAATCTCCGAAAGAATTAAAGTAACAAACTAAAGTAAAAGCTTAAACCGACGTTACAAAAAGAAAAGAAGTTAAGACCTAGACGTCGGAAAAGAAGTACTTCATTGTCGGAGAGTTGTAGCTTTGCGGAGGCTTTTGGAAGCTTAGAATTGTTAAGAAAACCCTAGGTTAGGACCTCCTTTTATAGCCTTTGAGCCCCTCATCGAATGGGTCTTCAACCAATCACAAATGAACACACAACCTCCTTGAAAAGTGGTGATAAGCCTTGACTCCTCGAGGCTGATCTTTTGACCATCACCGAGGCCGACCGCTGATCGACCGATTGACGAAAATGAGTCCTCCAAGCCGGGCAATGATCGATGCTTGCTGCAAGTCAAAGTTAGCTCAAAGAAAACATTATTTCGATGGCCTTCGACCATCCGATCTCGACCTAGACCATCGATGGGATGTCTTTGGTGGATCTACGCTTAAGACCATCCCCGTAAGGAGGATACGACCTCACTTACGCTCGCACACACGAGCTTACCTTGATACTTACCATGTCGCTTTTGCTTCTGGCCTTTCACTCGATTCCTTCGGCTCCCTCCGAAGTCACTCGAGTGTCGCCCGACCACCGCGGCTTCCTCCGGGTGTCGCTAGCCTTCAGCTCCAGCTTTATCACTTTTCTGCACACTTGATTCAGCTCGTAAGATAACTATATATCCTTGACTTTGCGTCTTTTTCCATAATCAAAATATAGGTTCGACTTAGGTGCCCCTGCACCAACAGACTCCATCTCAACTTCCTATTCCTCACTTTCACTTGAGGATGAGCTCTCTTCTTCCTCTTCCTTATCTTCTTCTACTTGTGCCAAGTGAGGCTTCTCATGGAACTTGGCCAATTTGTCCCATAGCTCCTTGGCATCTTCAAATTCACCTAACTTGCAAAGACATCATTAGGTATCAAATCTTCTAAAAGTTTTGTTACCTTGACTTCGGTCTTGAACTTTTGGCATTGCTCTTGGGTCCACCTTTTTAACTTGAGAACATCTCCCTTCTTGTCCCTAGGAGGTTCGAAGCCTTCCATGATGATGAACCAATTCTCTATGTCCATCATCAAGAAATTCTCCATTCTAGCCCTCCATGTTGGAAAGTCCTCTCGGTCATATGGTGGTGGAATGTTGATGTCCCATCCAAGCTTGTCTTGGAATTCCATCTTCCCTCTAGCCTCTTTAGCTCCCGGCGATTAGTCCGTAGAAGAGCCCCGGGCTATGATACCACTTGTTGGGGAAATGTTGACTGCTAAAGGGGGGGTGAATAGCATCGTGCTAGTACGTGATGGAATTCGATTGCGTTCATCTCTACAATCTTCATTAGCGCAGCGGAATAATAATAATAGAAATAATGAAACAAGACAAACACGCAAATACAAGTATTTAACGTGGTTCAAAATTGAATGGTTCCTACTCCACGGATCGAGCTCTAAAGAGCTCTAGTGATGCACACGCAACCACTAATCACAAATACTCCTTCTCGACACAAGTCGAAGGTGGAGAAATCTCGTACAAATATTCTTACAATAATAAGAAATAGATACCAACAATTACAATAATGAAATACAATGCAAGTAAAGAAAACTAATTTACAATTGCTCTTTTGAATGCTTGATCTTTTGTTGCTTGAATTGCACTTGGAGACCTTGATTTGCAGCAGCAAATCACCCCAAAAGACATCAAGAAACGCTAGTTATTTCCTCCACGAGCTTCATTTAAAGCTTCTGCCTGGGCTGGAAATCGCCGATCAGTCGATTACTCGGGACCATCAGTCGACTGATGACACTGTTGCTATGAGACAACGGTGTAATCCATGCTAGAAAAATCCAACGGATAGGACATCAGTTGACTGATCATGACCATCAGTCGACTGATGGAGCCTTCACTCGACTGCTAACCCCACTGTCGAGTCTCGACTCCATTATGTGCCCGACAAATCGAGCACCAGTCGACTGATCACACGATCAGTCGACTGCTCGGCCAATCAGTCGACTACAAAAGGCTAGCAGTCGACTGCTGGGCTGATTCCCACAATCAAACGCTAGTTGACTTACACCAGTCTTCTGTCATATGGCACCAGTCGACTGGCACACCTCAAACATGAGGTTTAACCTAAGTATTGTGCCCCCATACTTGCTAGATCACCCGTAGCCTAGACCTAAGCCTTCTTGCCACCTCCGTCAGCCTCACGCCTCTCGGATACCTCCAAGTCATCCATGACTTGTTCATCCATTGCGCTAGCCTTCAGGTGCTTCCATCGGCTATGTCATGCTAACGGTGTCTACACTGCCAAGACACATTGGACTTATGCTGCCAAGACTCCGCTTGGACTTTACGCCACGAACCAATGGACTTATGCTACCAAGACTCCCGCTTGGACTTTATGCTGCCAATATCAAACCCCTTGGAATTCTCAAATGCCAAGACTCAAGATTGACCTTTCCCTTGCCAACCCATGTTGGACTTTCCATGCCAAGACCCATGCTTGGACTTTTCCTTGCCAACCCATGTTAGACATTCCATTACCAAGACCCATGCTTGGACTTTACCAAATGCCAAGTCTCCCACTTGGACTTTCCATGCCAAGTACTAAAGACTTGTACTTTCCCATGACAATCACATTGTCATATGTTTTTGTCGAACATCAAAACATCTCTCAGTCAAGCTTGAGTCCTGGTCAATCGTGACCTCGGTCGATTGCACCAACAAAGGCCTCATATCGGGAGATAATTTTATTGGTGTCAGTGTGGTTGAACTGTTGGGATGTATACTGAAAAGTCTATCTTTTGTATGAACATCTTTATTTTGAAATAAGAATCACATAATCATTGTTTGCAAATTTTTATGGTTATGCATATTGTCTAATACATTAAATTATAGATAACATGGTGTGTGGTATCACACAGGAGATCATGTTATCAACTCCTTGTAAAGTATAAGTATAGGCTCACAACCGAGATGACTTTGGACAAACCATTGGTATGGTTGTAGTATGATTTGGTATTGGTTTGTCTTGACCATAAAATCACACTAGTACACTTTGTGTGTATTGAGCAGGACCGACTTAGAGGTTATTCGATTTATTGCTGACTACATAATCGAATCGGATCTCAGATATTATATTGTACATACTCTTAATCCCGATATAATAATGGGCACATATACTTAGTATTCATCTCTTTGATTTACCAATGGGCGAGATTTATAAATTAAATCGATAGGCTCGGTAAGTTGGGAAATGATATTATTTATATGGTGTGGCATTGATTATAGGAGGCAACTGTGTCCTATATATTAGGAAGATGATGTCCCCTTGAGGAGCTCATAAAGTTCATCATGTAAACCCTGCAGGTGGACTTGGTCCGGCATAATGAAAAGGTTGAGTGGTACTACTCATGGAGTTAGATGTTGATTAATTAATGGTTAGTAAATTAATTAATCGACAGACATTCGAGATCTTAAACACGGGGAGAAAATGTATATATAATATATGGAGCCCATATTAACTTATGGGGGTTGGTGAGCTAGATCAATGATAATCCTTTAGTGGATTGGATTATCATTAATGGATCAGACTTTATGTGGGCTTGATCCATTGGGTGGGCAAGATCCAACTCCTCCTCATGGTCCCTATTGTAGCCTATTAATTCCTCGTGAAGCTTAGATCCAATGGATAGAAACAAAACTCTAGATCCAAAGGTATAGATTAAATCTCTAGATCCGACGGTTGAGATTAAATCTCTAGATCCGACGGGTGAGATTAAATCTCTAGATCCGACGGTTGAGATTAAATCTCTAGATCCGACGGTTGAGATTAAAACAAGGCTTATCCGTAACTCTATAAAAGGAGGGCAAGGGATGGGAGACAACTTGAATCCAACAAGAGATAGGATTAGGGTTTTTGGGCTGCAAGAAGCTAGGCTTAGGGTTTGGGCTTGGCAGCACCAAATTGTTGGAATGTATACTGAAAGCCTAGCTCTTTTGTATGAACATCTTTATTTTGAAATAAGAATCACATGATCATTGTTTGCATATTTTTATGGTTATGCAAAATTGTCTAATATTTTACATTGTAGATAACATGGTGCTTGGTGTGGCACAGAAGATCATGTTATCAGTCCCTTGTAGAATATAAGTAGAGGCTCACAACCAAGATGGTTTTGGACAAACCATTGGCATGTTTGTACCTTTCTCATGTATCAATTGTGAACGGGTATCGATCCATTCAATCCAAGCAATACGTAACTGGAACGGCGACATAGAGGTGATTAAATTTATTGCTAACTACATAATTGAATCGGACCTCGGATATTATTGTTGGTGCAGTGGGCACCAAAGTCGAACCGATATTTTGATTATGGCAAAAGGCTCAATAGTTAAGAGTATATTTGTTATCTTACGAGCTCAATTAAGTGTGCAGAAATGCTAAAGTTGAGCGGAAGGTTTGCGACACCCGGTGGGAAGGCAAGGGTGGTCGAACGCCTTGAAGGGACTTCGGAGGAAGCCGAGGTACTCGGGTGAAGACCGGAAGCGAGGCTACAAGGTAAGCTCGTGTGAAAGCGAAGCAAGGTCGTTAAGCGTAGATCCGACCCAATACCTCCAATGGAAGGTCTAGGTCGAGATCGGATTGGTTAGAACCATCGTACTTTATATTTTAAGCTAGCATGCTGCGTCAAAACCCTTTGACCTGGTCTACTACATCACAATGGTCTAGTTCGACTCGAGAAGAGCTCGAATTTCAAGGGGGTGAATTTGGACTTGACTCGTGTTTTGGTACAAAGGGTGATGTGGCATCAAGGTGGACATCCAAACCATCACCAAGCTTGGACCCCAAAATTAGGTGATGTGGCATCAAGGTGGACATCCAAACCATCATCAAGTTGGGCGCCCAAAATGAGGTGAGTTGGCACAAGATGGTTGGCAAACCACCATCAAGCTTGGGACGCCCAAAATGAGGAGAGTTGGCACAAGATGGTTGGCTGCCATGATGTGGCACAAGTTGGATGGCTCCAACAAGTTGGCGTGAAGGCCTGCTTGAGGTGGCACTTGGTGGTTGTATGAGCACCTCCTCCTTGAGTTGTGGCACAAGGTGGTTGGATGAAGCACCTCATCCTTGAGTTAGGCGCAAAGGATGTGGATGAGCAAGACTTGGGGATAAGAACCTCACCTTGGACACTACCTATGTCTAAATTCATAGATCAATATCCATAAATAGACATGTTCACGCCAAGCAAAAATATAAGAAATCAAGAGCTCTCAACACGCCTGGCCGTAACGCCGCTACTACTACTCACATTTGCTACGACGAAGTCATCTTCTACTTATAAGAGTTGTCGGTATATTTATTTAAGTTCTACTTCTTTAAATTGTCTTTGTGCTTTAATCGTAACAAGGAAAGGGGAGTGTCCCTTTGCCTTGATTTCTTTGTGATCGTTGCTCCTACTTCCAGCGAGGAGGAGTGGTTTTAGTGAATTGCCCTCGTCGTGATCAAGGATCACTAGGGCCGTGGATTAGCAATCGAAAGATTGTGAACCACGTAAAAATATCTTGTCTACTTTATATTTCATGTGCACTCTCTACTTGCTTTTTACTTATTGCAAAGTTTTTTTAACAACATATAGCTATTCACCCCCCTGGCTAGCGACACTTTCGATCCAACAATTGGTATCGAGTCGGCGCTAAGATTCGGTGAAACCACCAATCTAGCTTTGTTTTCTTTTTCACAGATTTTTTATTTATTTATTTCTGTTTTAGTATAATTATTTCACTTGCTTATCTTCTCCTACATATAGAATTGCATTAGAGGCTTTAGGATCCGGATAAGGTTGTCCTTGGGTTAGATCGAGTAAGGTTGTCCTCGGAACTTCAGCGACATTCGCATTTGATTGTTTATTTCTTTTGCAAGTTACATTTTATATATTTTTTTACTTCACTACTAATCCAAGGCGAAAGTCTTGGAATATTCTTCGTGTGTGTTTTGCAAGATTCTTTTAAATCGTTCTTCTTCTTGTTTTTAAATGGCCCATCTCGAAGGGTTTAGCACCTTGACCCCCGTTTTACAACGGTAATGACTTTCGTTATTGGAAGGGTCGGATGGAATGCTTTCTTAAAACCCAAATCGAGATGTGGATCGTAATCCAAACCGGTTTCACACTTCCTATTAATGAAGATGGTGAATCTTTGGGTTACGATCAATGGTCAAATTCCATGAAAAAACAAGTAGAAGCGATGCCAAGGCAACTCAAATCTTGCAATGTGGGTTGTCAAGGAAGAGCTCAACGCGTCGGCCCCTTCATTAGTGCAAAGGACTTATGGACCAAGCTAGTGGAACTACACGAAGGCAAGCGACACGAAGGTATGTAAAGAGATTTACTTTTAAATAAATTGTATAACTTGAAAATGCAGGAAAACGAGACCGCAACTCAACTACATGCTCGTATCCAAGACATCGTCAACCAACTCCATGCCATCGGACAAAAGGTCGAGAATCGCGACCTTATCAGGTATTCTCTTAACTCGTTTCCTAGGACCACCTTGTGGGCATCCATGGTCGATGCCTACAAGGTCTCCAAGGACCTTTCTAAAATTAGGTTAGACGAATTGTTTTCGGAACTTGAATTACATGAGCAAACTAACGTGGTCCAGGCCGAGAAGAGTATTGCATTAGTTGCAGGTTCCAAGAAGAAGAAGCCCGCAAGCAAGCCACCCCCGAAGGAAGAAGACGAGTCCGAATCGGAAGTAGACTCCGAAATAGAATCGAACTAGTCAATCTAGTTGAAGATGATCAAGAGACAACGACCAACAACTCAAGGTAAGCCTAAACCTAATTCAAATACTTCTAATTTTAGATGCTATGAGTGCAAAGTTCGGTCACATCAAGTCCGAGTGCCCAAAGCTAAAGAATAACGCATCAAAGACCCAGAAAGCGCTAAACGCTACTTGGGAGGAGTTGTCGGAGGAAGAAGACGATATCCAAGCTCTAATGGCAAAGCCGACCGAGCACGACTCGAAACCAAGAAGAGTCCGAGTCCGAAGTCGAATCCGATGATGAGCTTCCATTCAAGACAAGCCACGGATCCGTATCCGGTTCAAAAGAATCATTAAGGGTAAGTCGGTCGTTACTTAATACTTTGTATGGTGCAATTAAATTTTTAAATAAGAAACTAGCTAAGTCCGAGTCCAAGGTCGAGACCTAATTGAGGAGGTTAACCTCCTCAAACATGAGGTCTCCTAACCTCTTCGACTACTCGTATTCAAGAGGAGGACTCAACTCAAGTTGAAAAGCTTGAAGTTGAGAACTCGCTTTTGAAAACACAAGTCGAAGACCTTAGGAACACGTTGGAAAGGTTCACTTTGGGATCCAAGGGACTTGACCTCTTACTTGGATCACAAAGGGCCGTGTACAACAAGGCCGGACTCGGGTTTAACTCAAATACAACCAATAAGTCATATATATCTATAGTAAACCAACATAAGAAAAATGTCCAAGCATGGGTCCCTAAGATCACTTTGATTTCAACTTTAGGATCTAACATGTATTGGGTTCCCAAGGACCAAATTCACTATGTGAATAGACCCACTCGATTCAATGGTCCAGGGGGAGCCAATACAAAATGTATTTTTGTTAAGTCTTAGAAATTGCATGCTTAGTTTTTCCTTTATTTTTAGAATGGTTAGATAGGACTCATAATCAACTAAAATCCTACGAAAAGATTGAGCCTCGGGGAGCCTCTTTTCAAAAATAACTAGTTAGACCAAGATGTAGTCTCAAGTAAGTCGAGTTATCAATTTCTTGAAATTAGCTTTGTCTAAGGAAGTGGTAGTTGTTCCGATCAAAGAAGGCCTCTGTGCCTCGCCACGACCTGGAAGCTAATCTCTTGAAAAGATTACTTGATGTGCTTAGACTAAATCCGAATCTAACCTAATGTTGGTTAATTTAAATTCATTAAAATTAATCAAGTAAAATTGAAAGTCATCTCACAATAACACATAGGAATAACATGTTTTGATCATGTAGATATTGGTGAGATGATTTAGGTTTAAAAACTTACAAACAACCCTTTAGTAATTCCAATATCCGATCCAACTACCTTATATGTAGGATCAATGGATGTTGGACAGTGGTTGCTCCCGACACATGACCGGGATCAACTCGATTTTTGAAGTTACGATTCAAGCGACAAGGATCGGTAGCCTTCGGAAATAGCAGCAAGCTCAAAATCATCGGATCGTGATATTGAGCTCAACTCTAACTTTACAATTCAAAATGTCTTATTAGTAGAAAACTTTCAATATAATTTACTTAGTGTAAGCCAATTGTGTGATAACAATTATAAGGTCATATTTCTAGAAAATGAATGCGTAATCAAGATAAATGCAACATCTAAAATAATACTTAAAGGAACTAGGAATAGCAACATCTACACAATAAATTTACCCAACTCCTCAACCAAGTGTCTTATGACACAAAGAAGAGGAATCTTGGTTATGGCACCAAGACTCGGACACTGCACCCCAAGACTCGTCCACAAGATGAGTCAGTGGCTTGTTATAGGTTTGCCTAAACTAAACAACTTGGATAATAAAATATGTAATGCTTGTCAACAAGGTAAACAATCTAGGACACAACATCAATTAACTAATCAGAGCAGACCAAAAGTGTTCTTGAGCTCCTACACATGGATCTATTTGATTCACATGGAGCTAAGTCACTCAATGGTAGTCAATTTTGCTTAGTCATAATTGGCGACTATTCTAGATTTACTTGGGTTAGGTTTATCAAACATAAAAATGATACTCTAGACCAACTAATCAATCTTTGTAGGTTAATCGAAAATCAAAAGAACCTTAAGATTAAAAGACTTAGAAGCGATCATGGTGGTGAATTGAAACCACAGGTTTGATTTACGTAACCTAGCGGATACCACCATGAGTTTTCATGTCCTAGAACCCCACAACAAAATGGGTTAGTCGAAGCGGAAAAATAGAACCCTACAAGAAGCCGCTAGGACAATGTTAAGCAGTATAACCTACCCGATAGATTTTGGGCGAGTAGTTAGTACTGCGACTTGCTATGTCCAAAATAGGATCCTTATGGTAAAGAGGCACCAAAAGTCCTCGCGAGATTTATCACGATAAAATACCGAACATCAAATACTTTAGGGTATTTGGATGCAAGGTACATATCTTAAACACTAAGGATTACCTAGGAAATTCAAATCCAAAACCTCTCTGGAACCTTTCTAGGATACTCAACCACCGATGGAGCTTATAGGGTATACAATCACGACACTCTTAGAGTCGAAGAAACCATTAATATAGTTTTACGAAGGACACGAACCCGTTCAATCCTTAACAAAACCAACTAGCAAATCAACTTATAGCAGCACTCGATCTTGAACTTGAATCTCGTCCTAACCCAAGTCATCCTATATCGACCAAGTGATAGATGACCCTAACCCAAGTCATCCTATCAATCAAGTTATAGGTGATCCAAATTTAGGGGTTCGAACTAGAGCTTCATACCAAACATTAGTCAAATCTCGTTAATTTCCAAAATCAGACCCAAAACTATTGAACAAGCACTTCTTGATCCCGATTTGGATTATTGCTATGCAAGAAGAGCTAGCTCAATTCACTAGAAATGAAGTCCGGGAATTAGTACCACCACCTAAAGAAAAATCAATTATTGGAACAAGGTGGGTATTTGAAATAAACTTGATGATAAAGGTGAAGTAGTTAGAAATAAAGCTAGGTTAGTCATAAAGGGTTTAGTCAAGTCGAAGGTTTAGATTACGATGAGACCTACGCCCCGTAGCAAGACTAGAGTCCATCCGAATGTTGTTAGCATATCGCACATCGAGGTTTTAAATTGTTTCAAATGGATGTCAAGTCAGCATTTTTGAATGGATACATTAAGGAAGAAGTTTCGTCGGTCAACCTCCCGGATTCGAAAATCTAGATAAACGACCATGTCCTTAGACTTAAGAAAGCCCTATATGGACTCAAACAAGCCCCAAGAGCTTGAGTACGAAAGGCTTCGATCTATCTTAAGTCCAAAGGATTCAACCAAGGTTTAGTCGACCCAACCTTATTCGTAAAACCGTAGGAAAAGAAATCTTTATAGCCCAAATCTATGTAGATGATATAATTTTTGGAACTACCAACTCGATCTGCTAAGCGAATTCATCTCACTTATGGAAAGTGAATTTGAAATGAATTTAGTAGGAGAGTTAAGTTTCTTCTTAGGTTTACAAATTAAACAAACTAAAGATGGAATATATTTACATCAACAAAAATATACTAAGGACTTAATAAATCGATTTGGAATGCAAGATGCTAAAATAATTAATACACCTATAACAACTAATGTTAATATAAACGAAGATGTAGAAGGAAAACCCGTTGACCTAAAATACTATAGGAGCAATAGGAAGTCTCCTATACTTAACCATGAGCCGACCCGACATTTTATTCGGTAAGTATGTGCGCAAGGTTACAAACCTGTGCCAAGGAGTCTCACCTAACCCTAGTCAAGCGTATCCTTAGATATCTAAAGGGCACGCTAAACGTAGGTATTTGGTACCCTAGATCTACCGAGTTTAATCTAATCGGCTACTCCGACTCCGACTATGCCGGTAGTAAACTCGATAGAAAGAGCACGAGTGGTTGTTGTCAAATCCTCGGCTCGAGTCTAGTAAGTTGGTGCGAGGAAGCGACATTGCGTTGCCTTATCTACCACCAAGCCGAATACGTTGCGATGGGTGAGTGTGTCTCTCGGCTCACTGTGGATGAAGCACACTCTCCAAGACTTTAGCTTAATCTTTAACAACATTAAAACCTACATAGATAACATTAGTTCAATTAACTTAACTAAAAATCCAATATGTCATTCTAGGACAAAACATATAGAAGTTAAACACCACTTCATTAGGGAACATGTAACTAATGGAACTATACTACTAGAGTATGTTGAGTCCAAATCAAACCTAGCGGACATATTCACCAAACCACTAACCGTAGCGGAATTTAGTTTATTAAGACGAAAGTTAGGTATGTGCGTAATAGAGTAGGATTTAAATTTCTCTATATATGTACTCTATTTTTGCTTCTTTTTATGAAATTAGCCTAAGTCTTACCTTAGAAATCATATACCTATAGATTTAAGGAGCTAACACATCTCACAACACATAGGACTAATGTGTTTGTGTACTTAGCCACGTAGACGGGCGTGAGATGTTAGGACCTTACTCACAGTTCCAGATGTAGATTCGATTGCATCGATATGAACCATGGAGTATAATTATTTAAAATTAATCAACTCCTTCAAGACTTATTGATCATTCTATATCAATCAAGTCCAACCGGAGTTGTACATTTTAGATGAACATATTTTCAAGCTTATTATTATTTAAAAAATATATATATATATATATATATATATATTGGGAACTTGCTTGGACTTACAAACCCTAAAATATATTTACAAACTTTTTGAGTTAAGGCAAAAGGGGGAGAAAGTCACAAAAGTAACCAAAATTAACCAAAATTAAAGGGAAAGAAAGTAAACAAAATTATTACCTTTTATATTAAGTAATTCCGATTACTTAAGCAACTATTAAGGGGGAGTAAAAATTATTTTTCAAGAACTCACCTTCGGTCAAGGGGGAGGTTACCTCAAAGGGGAGAACTTGAAACAATAATATTTCTCATTCATATTTAATCATTATGCTAGCTCATTCATATTTAATCTTTATGCTAGCTCATTCATGCTTAATCATTATGCTAGCTTAATTTTTCCTTAACTTTTGTGTCGGTTTGCCATGAATCAAAAAGGGGGAGATTGTTGGTGCAGTGGGCACCAAAGTCGAACCGATATTTTGATTATGGCAAAAGGCTCAATAGTTAAGAGTATATTTGTTATCTTACGAGCTCAATTAAGTGTGCAGAAATGCTAAAGTTGAGCGGAAGGTCTGCGACACCCGGTGGGAACCGAGGTGGTCGAGCAACGCCAGAGGGACTTCGGAGGAAGCCGAGGTACTCGGGTGAAGACCGGAAGCGAGGCTACAAGGTAAGCTCGTGTGAAAGCGAAGCAAGGACGTTAAGCGTAGATCCGACCCAATACCTCCAATGGAAGGTCTAGGTCGAGATCAGATGGTTAGAACCATCGTACTTTATATTTTAAGCTAACTTGTACTGCAGTCCAAACCCCTTTGACTACAGTCAACTGCTAGTCAAGTTCCAGCCTCGAGCAGAGCTCGAATTTCAAGGGGGTGAATTTGGACTTGACTCGTGTTTTGGTACAAAGGGTGATGTGGCATCAAGGTGGACATCCAAACCATCACCAAGCTTGGACCCCCAAAATTAGGTGATGTGGCATCAAGGTGGACATCCAAACCATCATCAAGTTGGACGCCCAAAATGAGGTGAGTTGGCACAAGATGGTTGGCAAACCACCATCAAGCTTGGACGCCCAAAATGAGGAGAGTTGGCACAAGATGGTTGGCTCCCATGATGTGGCACAAGTTGGATGGCTCCAACAAGTTGGCGTGAAGGCCTCCTTGAGGTGGCACAAGGTGGTTGGATGAGCACCTCATCCTTGAGTTGTGGCACAAGGTGGTTGGATGAAGCACCTCATCCTTGAGTTAGGCGCAAAGGATGTGGATGAGCAAGACTTGGGGATAAGAACCTCACCTTGGACACTACCTATGTCTAAATTCATAGATCAATATCCATAAATAGACATGTTCACGCCAAGCAAAAAATATAAGAAATCAAGAGCTCTCAACACGCCGTCGTAACGCCGCTACTACTACTCACATTTGCTACGACGAAGTGTCGCCGACAACGAAAGCTACATCTTCTACTTATAAGAGTTGTCGGTATATTTATTTAAGTTCTACTTCTTTAAATTGTCTTTGTGCTTTAATCGTAACAAGGAAAGGGGGAGTGTCCCTTTGCCTTGATTTCTTTTTGTGATCGTTGCTCCTACTTCCAACGAGGAGGAGTGGTTTTAGTGAATTGCCCTCCGTACGTGATCAAGGATCACTAGGGCCGTGGATTAGCAATCGAAAGATTGTGAACCACGTAAAAATATCTTGTCTACTTTATATTTCCGCTGTGCACTCTCTACTTGCTTTTTACTTATTGCAAAAGTTTTTTTTAACGACACCGTATCGCTATTCACCCCCCCCTCTAGCGACACTTTCGATCCAACAATTATGTTGTACATGCTCTTAATCCCGATATAATAACGGGCACATGTACTTAGTATTTATTTCTTTGATTTACCAAAGGGTGAGATTTAGATGGATTAAATCAATATGCCCGGTAAGTTGGGAAATGATATTATTTACATGGTGTGCCGTTGTTTATAGGAGGAAACCGTGTCCTATATATAGGTTGATGATGTCCCCTTGAGGAGCTCATAAGGTTCATCATGTAAACCCTGCAAGTTGACTTAGTCAACATGATGATAAGGTTGAGTGGTACTACTCGAGGAGTTAGATGTTAATTAATTGATGGTCAGTAAATCAATTAATTAACGGACATTCGATATCTTAAATACGGGGAGATGGATGTACAAATAATATATGGAGCCCATATTATCATATGGGGGTTGGTGAGGTAATTCAATGATGATCCTCTAGTGGAATGGAACATCATTGATGGATCAAGTTTGTGTGGTTCCGATCCATCGGGTGACCAAGATCCAACTCCTCCTCATGGTCCCTATTGTAGCCTATTAACACCTCATGAAGCCTAGATCCAATAATGGAAAACAAAACTCTAGATCCGACGGTGGAGATTAAATCCCTAGATCCAACGGTTGGGATGAAACCCTAGATCCGACGGTTGGGATGAAACCCTAGATCCGACGGTTGGGATGAAACCCTAGATCCGACGGTTGAGATTAAATCCCTAGAACCAATGGAGGAGATTAAACCAAGGCCTAAACCTAACTCTATATATATGGGCTTAGGCTTGGGCGGCAAGGAGAATGAGGAAAAGAAAAACCTAATTGAGATAAGGTGGCTTGGGCGGCAAGAAAGAGGAGGAGGCTAGGGTTAGGGTTTGGTTCATGGTGTTGGGCGGCAACAAGGAGAAGGGATCTTCTTCTTCTTCTTCCCAATGGTGGTTGGCACCCTTTCTTCCTCCTTCCTCTTTGGTTTGGCTGACGCCCAAGCTTCTCCCCTTGATCTATGGCTTGTGGTGGATGAGATGAGGGTTGCTTCCCATGGGCGGCAAGAAATAGGAGGAGGCTAGGGTTAGGGTTTGGTTGTTGGTGTTGGGCGGCAACAAGGAGAGGGAGATTCTTCTTCATTTTCCTTTGATGGCCAGCCCCTCTACCTTCTTCCCTCTACCTTGGCCAAAGCTCAATCTATTCTACTTCCCTTCATCCTTAGCCAGAAATTAAGGGGAGCCTAGTTTAGGGTTTGGGCGGCAACAAGGAGAAGGGGTGTTTTCTTTCTTCTTCTCCAAGTGTTGGCCGGCGCCCATGCCCTTGTTGTTTCTCCTTTGGTTGGTTTCCATACTCCATTTTATCTTCCTTGGCCGGCGGCAACATCGAGTTTATTGACTTGGTGGCCGGTTCTAGAAAGGAAGATAAGTTTTGTTTTAGGATCTTCCTTTGTTCCTAGTGAACAAGGAAAGGAAGATCGGTGATCTAGAAGGCTTCAACTTTTGGTAGATCGTCGCCCACACGACATCCAAAAGGAGGGAGGACATACAATAGAAGATCAAGAGGTATAACAAGAGGTATAATCTTGTTTATTTTGATTAATGTTCTTTTGTATTATGTTTATAATTGCTTTTCAATTATATGCATGTATTATGTGGATGTTTACTTTGTGTACGTGTTGATTATACATGTCTACATTCATATGTATTTGTATAATCATGGACCCCGAAGATAAACACAAAAACCGACGATCCGTCCGTCGTCTCTTCCGTGGCTAACCGACTAGAAGAGCTTTGTTTCTTGAACAACTAGTTTGTTCAAGCGATCGCTCAAGTCGTTAGCACGACGACGAATTGGTTGAGCTTAGGAAACTCATCCCATCCAGATTAGTTTTCATTTGTTGAAAATTTTAATCCGGGGACATGGGAGCCGATGAGCCTCCGAAGCAATTCCCAACACAAATAAGGAAGGCCTTTCCTTTCTTCTTCCTCTCTAAAGGTGGCCGGCGACCTAGCATCCCTTTCTAGCCCTTGGCTAGCATTCAAAGCAGCCCCTCTCCCTCTCTTTGGCCGGTAAAACCTAGGCTTAGGGTTCTCCCTTGGAGCTTTGGTCGACATTCACTTTTTCTCCCTTCTCCTTGTTGGCCGGCGGCAAGCAAATTACTTGTTGCTTGTTGGTTGGCTAAAGGAAGGAGAAGAGTCTTGTTTCTATTCTTCCTCTTGGTCGGAATGAGCAAGGAAGGAAGATTGGTGATCTAGGAGCTTCAACTTTTGGTAGATCGTCGCCCACACGACGTCCGAAAGGAGGAAGGTCATACAATAGAAGATCGAGAGGTATATCGATTCTCTATTCTCTTTTGTAACATGTTTATATTTGTTTTTCAATTATGTGCATGATATATTCTGTTTTGTGGCTAAATATACTTGGACCCCGAACATAAACATAAAAGCCAGCGATCCGTACATCGTCTATTCCGTGGCTATTCGTGGAATAGAGGTTGGTCGCTTGAACAACAAGTTTGTTCAAGTGACTACTCTAAACGAATAGCACAACGATGACAAGGTTGCTTGGGCAATCCCTCTTGTCAAGGATAATTTTTTTTTATCCGGGGACATAGAAGGGATCGCCATGAACAAGCGACTAAGTCGAAAGGGGAAGCAAAGTTTCCCCTACCAACAATTGGTATTAGAGCTACGGTTTCTGGTTTTGTGTGTTTAAGATTCAGTTACTCTTTTGCATTTTTCATATATTATATGTGCCGGATAATAGTAGGATATGCGTAGGTTTACTCTTTGGTTACAGGCATAAGATCCGACTATTATGGTCATATGTGTGTATGTGATTGTATGTGTGTAATAGTATATTTTGTTGAATCCTCGGGGTTGACGAGGCTAGTATTTAATTTTTGTAAATTAGATACGGCATTGTTTTGCCACTCTTTATATTTTAGTTTACTTTCGTTCTAGATTTCATGTACACTCCCTCGTGGAGTATAGGATCGATGGATGTAAATTAAAATAGTTTTTAGTCTCGGCTCGGATCTCCGGATGGCTCATACATGGCGTAGGAGGAGCGGAGGAGATGGCGATGCGACGGGAGACATATTGAAGACAAAAGCCATAATAGTTGGAAAATAATTTATTTTTCATATTTATTGCTTATTGTTTGATATGCATGTCGTAGGCTAGAAAATTCCTCAATTTCAAATTACTAAGTGGGAGAGGGAAATTTTTATAAATTCCCACGACCTCCATTACGATTTGACAAGTGATGCAAACAAACTTGTGCGTCGGCTATGAGTGCCTTCCTCCCCATCGGATGAGTTTGTTTGCAGATCACAAGGTCAAATATGGTTATAGAAAATTATTAAGGAGCGTGTGTACTTCCCCATCGGAAGGTACATAACCCGAGATAATTACCTTGGTACCGAGTATTGGTGAACACTTAGATACAAATATAAGTATCCTCCCCATCAGAGTCACTACTTTTATTTGTAGGGCCAAAGGGGAACCAACTATAAATTTTACTTTTCAAAAAGTTAGGTTGACAAGATAGTAAAATTAATGGGTAAAACCTCCTCTTACAAATGTAGAATTCGTATACGTCCACACTATCGTGGCATACGATATTCTCGGTGTTTTGAGATGTTGGTTGATTTTAAAATTTTATTGTTTGAGGAATCAATAATTTTTTGAAATCTAATGTTTTGATCTATGTGATTCTTAGGTTTTCTTTCAAAATGACTTTCAATCTGCTTGCTGTGATACTGAAAGAGAATAAACTTACTGGACCCAACTATGTTGATTGGAAGAGGAATCTTGATATTGTCTTGACTGCTGATGAATTCAAATATGTACTCCTCGAAGAGTGTCCTCCTAAGCCTGTGGATGATTCTGGGGAAAAGGAGAGAGAGAGTTATAAGAAGTGGATCAAGGCTGATGAGATGGCGCAGTGTTACATTTTGGCATCTATGTCAAATGTACTGCAACATCAGCATCAAGCCATGCCCACTGCTTATGACACGATACTCAATCTCAAAGAGCTTTTCAGACACCAGAATCGGGCTACAAGGCAGGAAGCCATGAGGAACTTGATGACGACCACCATGATCGAGGGAACACTTGTAAGGGATCATGTTCTCAAGATTATGGCTCATTTGAATGAGTTTGAAGTGCTCGAAGCTGAGATTGATGGGGAAACCCAATTCAATATCATTCTCTAGTCTCTACCTAGGAGTTTTGAGAAATTTTGCCTGAACTACAACATGAACAAGAGGTTGTATTCGTTGGCGGAGCTTCTGACAGAACTCCAGGCGGTAGAGGGGCTATTTCGTCAGAGTGCTCAGGTGCATGCCATGGTGACCCAAAAGGTTTCTACTTCTAAGCCGAAAGGCAATAAGAAGAAGAAACAAACTGGGGAAAAGGTAGTGGGAGGAACTCAGGGAGGTGTGAAGAAGCTGAAAGGCAAGTGCTTCACTTGTAAGTAGAATGGACACTGAAAGAAGGACTGCCCCAACTGCAAGCAGAACAAAGGTATATCTTTTGGTCTAGTCGTTGAAACATGTTTAACGGTGTTATCTACTTGCACCTGATGTGTAGATATGGGATTCACTGATCATGTCTGCAATACTTTACAGGGGTTCCAGAAAACTAGACGACTGGCTGAGGGGGAGATTACCGTGTATTTGGGCGATGCAATGAAGGTGGTGGCGATTGCAGTGGGAGACATTCATTTATCTTTTGAGAGGAATAAAGTTTTGGTTCTTAAAAATTGCCTTTATATATCTTTATTTAGAAAAAATTTGATTTCGGTTTCTAAATTATTTATGGATGGATATGTTATTTCCTTTAATGACAGAGTTGTTATAAAAAGGAATAGGGACATTATCTGTTCAGGTGCATTGATAGGAAATCTATACACACTTGAACCAAAACCTCTCATGATGCAAATTGAAGTTAATAACTCATCTTCTAATTCCAATAAGAGAAAAGAACCTTCGAAGATGAACCAAACATTTCTTTGGCATCTTAGGCTTGGTCATATTAACCTAAGCAGAATTCAAAGGTTGATAGCTGATGGACCTTTGGGTTCATTAGTGGTGGAAGATTTCCCAACCTGCGAATCTTGCTTGGAAAGTAAAATGACCAAGAGGCCTTTCAAGGCCAAGGGGTATAGAGCCAAAGATGTGTTAGAATTGGTTCATTCTGATTTGTGTGGCATATGACTATCCAGGCTAGAGGTGGTTTTGAGTATTTCATCTCTTTTATAGACGATTATTCGAGATTTGGATACATTTACTTGATGCGCCGCAAGTCTGAATGCTTTGACAAGTTCAAAGAATTCAAGGTTGATGTGGTGAAACGTCAAGGTAAAAGTATCAAGACACTACGATCTGATCGTGGTGGTGAGTACCTCTTGGGAGAGTTTAGGAATTACTTATCAGAGGCTGGGATTCAATCCCAATTGTCTACACCTAGCACCCCCCAGCAGAATGGTGTAGCAGAGCGAAGGAATAGGACTCTTACGGAGATGATTAGATTGATGATGAGTTATTCTGAGTTGCCAGATTAGTTGTGGGCATATGCTCTAGATACGACGGTGTACATTCTGAACTTGGTTCCATCTAAATCAGTGCCTTCTACTCCCATAGAATTGTGGACTGGGCGAAAGCCTAGTCTAAGACATATTCGAATTTGGGGGAGTCCAGCACATGTGCTGAAGGTAGATGCTGGTAAGTTGGAACCTCGTACAGAAGTACGCATGTTCGTTGGCTATCCTACAGGAATGAAGGGTGGTTTGTTTTATAGTCCTAGAGATCAGAGGGTGATCGTTAGCACGAATGCCAGATTTCTAGAGGAAGACTATGTGATGAACCACAAGCCCATGAGTAAAATTGTTCTAGAGGAATTAAAAGGGGAAGTCACTTCTTCAGTACCACCGGTACAAGAGGATATACCACAAGTCACTATACCGCGTGTCACAGAGGATACACAGGTGATATCTCGTTGTAGTGGGAGGGTTGTGAGACAGCCTGATAGATTCATGTTCTTGGGAGAATCTTCTGATTTGGTCCCGGGCGAACAAGAACCTGATCCCTGGACATATGACGAAGCAATCCAAGATAAAGATGCAGCATCTTGGCAAAGTGCAATGAATACTGAGATTGAATCTATGGATTCAAATCGAGTCTGGGAGCTAGTGGAACCACCCGATGGTGTAAAAACCATTGGATGCAAGTGGATCTACAAAAGAAAGAGAGGAATAGACGGGAAGGTTGAAACCTTCAAAACGAGGCTTGTTGCGAAGTGGTATACTCAGAAAGAGGGTATCGATTATTAGGAGATCTTTTCGTCGGTGGCCATGCTTAAGTCTATCCGGATTCTCTTATGCATTTCAACTCATATGGATTATGAGGTGTGGCAGATGGATGTCAAGACAACTTTCCTTAATGGAAGTCTTGAGGAAAACATCTATATGAAGCAACCAGAGGGTTTCAATGCTAAAGGCAAAGAGCATCTTGTATGTAAGCTTAATCGGTCCATTTATGAATTGAAGCAAGCTTCGAGGTCTTGGAACATCCGCTTTGATGAGGTAATCCAGTCTTATGGATTTATTCAAAGTCCGGATGAGTCTTGTGCATACAAGAGATGTGACAGAAACGTAGTGGTATTTCTTGTACTATACGTAAATGACATTTTGTTTATTGGCAACAATATCAAGGTATTATCTGATGTAAGGGTATGGTTGTCCAAACAGTTTGATATGAAGGACTTCGGAGAGGTGGGACACATCCTTGGGATCAAGGTTATAAGGTATCACAGGAAAAGGATGTTGTGCTTATCCCAAGCTTCATACATAGACACAATTATGGATCGTTTTAGCATGCAGAACTCTAAGAAGGGTTTTCTACCTTTCAGGCATGGAGTTCCTTTATCTAAGGAGATGTTTCCTAGAACATCTGAGGAGATAGAGGAGATGAAGTCGGTTCCTTATGCTTCGGTGGTGGGAAGCCTCATTTATGTGATGCTATGTATGAGACCAGATATCTGCTTTGTCATGGGAATGGTCAGCAGATATCAGAGTAATCCAGGACAGGGACATTGGACTGCGGTAAAGCATATATTGAAGTACCTGAGAAGGACTAGAGATTATATGCTAGTTTACTAGGCAGACGAATTACTCCCTGTGGGTTACACGGATTCCAACTTCCAATCTGATAGGGATAATAGTAAGTCTACCTCAGGTTTTTTGTTTACTTTGGGAGGTGGAACCATTGTATGGAGGAGTATCAAGAAGAAATGTGTGGCGGACTCCACCATGGAAGCTGAGTTTGTGGCAGCCTCAAAGGCGGCCAAAGAAGTTGTGTGGCTCAGGAACTTCCTGATGGACTTGGATGTGATTCCTGGTTTGCCCAGAATTATCACAATTTATTGTGAAAATAGTGGTGCAGTTGCAAACTCGAAGGAACCACGAGCCCATAAGGCTAGTAAACACATAGAGCGTAAGTACCACCTGATACGAGAAATCGTAAAGAGAGGAGAAGTTGTTGTGGCCAAGATTGCATCGGAGGATAACCTGGCAGATCCTTTCACTAAGGCCCTTCCAGCGAGAGCTTTTGATAGGCATGTGGAGGGAATGGAGATCAGATGTATGGCAGTTTGAGGACGGCATAGTCTTTTAGTATAAGTGGGAGATTTTTGGGATGTATACTGAAAAGTTTATCTTTTGTATGAACATCTTTATTTTGAAATAAGAATCACATGATCATTGTTTGCATATTTTTATGGTTATGCATATTGTCTAATACATTATATTGTAGATAACATGGTGTGTGGTGTCACATGGAAGATCATGTTATCGGCTCCTTGTAAAATATAAGTATAGGCTCACAACCGAGATGGCTTTGGACAAACCATTGGTATGGTTATAGTGTGATTTGGTATTGGTTTGTCTTGACCATAAAATCACACTAGTACACTTTGTGTGTATTGAGCAGGACTGACTTAGAGGTGATTCGATTTATTGCTGACTACATAATCAAATCGGACCTCAGATATTATATTGTACATACTCTTAATCCCGATATGATAACGGGCACATATACTTAGTATTCATCTGTTTGATTTACCAATGGGCGAGATTTATAGATTAAATCGATAGGCTCGGTAAATTGGGAAATAATATTATTTATATGGTGTGCCGTTAATTATAGGAGGAAACCATGTCCTATATATTAGGATGATGATGTCCCCTTGAGGAGCTCATGAGGTTCTTCATGTAAACCCTGCATGTGGACTTGGTCTGGCATGATGAAAAGGTTGAGTGGTACTACTCATGGAGTTAGATGTTGATTAATTAATGGTCAGTAAATTAATTAATCGACGAACATTCGAGATCTTAAACACGGAGAGAAAATGTAGATATAATATATAGAGCTCATATTAACATATGGGGGTTGGTGAGGTAGATCAATGATAATCCTTTTGTGGATTGGATTATCATTAATGGATCGGACTTTACGTGGGCTTGATCCATTGGGTGGGCAAGATCCAACTCCTCCTCATGGTCCCTATTTTAGCCTATTAATACCTCATGAAGCTTAGATCCAATGGATAGAAACAAAACTCTAGAACCAAAGGTAGAGATTAAATCTCTAGATCCGACGGTTGAGATTAAATCTCTAGATCCGACAATTGAGATTAAATCCCTAGAACCAATGGTGGAGATTAAAACAAGGGTTATCCCTAACTCTATAAAAGGATGGCAAGGGTTGGGCGGCAACTTGAATCCAACAAGAGATAGGATTAGGGTTTTTGGGCGGCAAGAAGCTAGGCTTAGGGTTTGGGCTTGGCGACACCAAATAAGGAAGGTCTTTTCTTTCTTCTTCTTCTCTAAAGGTGGCCAGCGCCCTAGCATCCCTTTCCAGCCCTTGGCCGGCGTCCAAAGCAGCCCCTCTCCCTCTCTTTGGCCGATAAAACCTAGGCTTAGGGTTCTCCCTTGGAGCTTTGGTCGACATTCACTTTTTCTCCCTTCTCCTTGTTGGCCGGCGGCAAGCAAATTGCTTGTTGCTTGTTGCTTGTTGGTTGGCTAAAGGAAGGAGAAGAGTCTTGTTTCTATTCTTCCTCTTGCTCGGAACGAGAAAGGAAGGAAGATTGGTGATCTAGGAGCTTCAACTTTTGGTAGATCGTCGCCCACACGACGTCCGAAAGGAGGAAGGTCATACAATAGAAGATCGAGAGGTATATCGATTCTCTATTCTCTTTTGTAACATGTTTATATTTGTTTTTCAATTATGTGCATGATATATTCTATTTTGTGGCTAAATATACTTTGACCCCGAACATAAACACAAAAGCCGGCGATCCGTACATCGTCTATTCCGCGGCTATTCGTAGAATAGAGGTTGGTCGGTTGAACAACAAGTTTGTTCAAGTGGCTACTCTAAACGAATAGCATGACGATGATAAAGTTGCTTGGGCAATCCCTCTTGTCAAGGATAAATTTTTTTTATCCGGGGACGTAGAAGGGATCACCATGAACAAGCGACTAAGTCGAAAGGGGAAGCGAAGTTTCCCCTACCAACATGAACATTATGGAATTGGAAGAATGAAAGTTGCGATTATAGGAGGTATTGGATGAGAGATTTATCTATCCTAGTGGTTCTTCTTGAGAAGATCTGGAACTCTTTGTTAAAATAGAGACAAACCTTTGACGTCATGCGTCGATTATCGATGATGGAATGCAGTGGTTGTTGAGAATAAATATCCTTCATTGTGGACAGTTGATTTGTTTAGATCAGTTAAAGGACACCTGTGTATACTCTAGGATTGATTTATGATTGGAGTGTTGATATTGTAGTGACTTGACATCATACAGTTATCATTATCGGTGTGATGATTGAGATATCATCAGCTTAGAGTAAAAAGGATACAGAAGTGTAGAAGACGATGTCATACTTGGTATGAATTTTATGATCTTTTGATTATGTTGTTAGAACTATTTAACGATTTAGTCATTCATGGATTTGATTGGATTAGGTTGTGGTTGTGGGAGTTACGTTACTTGGCCACTGTTGATAGTGGAAGTTGGAGTTGCGCACTCGGCCACTGTAGATGGTGGTTTTCTTGTATTGATTTGGTTATTACCGCAGATGTGGATAGTATGTTTCTAGCGTTACCATACGACTGACTTTTTGACTAAGAAGGTGATGGAATTCACTTGGTCAGAAGCTTGTGAAACCAGTTATCAGGGCCTAGACAGTGGTTAACTTTTGGTACAAGCGTTAGTTAATCCTTCTGGAGTTGCTGGAAGGGTACTGTACACTGATGTATCATTTCGGGGATCGGAGCAATTCCAATGCTGTTGAATGAGATGTATCTCATGCTTACACCAATTGAAGAACTACTAGATCGACTGCCATATACATGACGTTGGCTTTAGTAGTTATTATCTTGATTTGTGGATGTATGGAGCCGGAATGCTCATTAAATTTTGGCTAGCTACTATAGAGTTGCTAGAACATGGACAGTTGCAACAAGGGAGATTGATCACTATAGTCTCCCGTTACTTCCAGTATGTGTGGTAGAGTGGATTTTGGACAGTAGAATAATTTCTCTTGTGAGAAAGCAATTCTCCGTCTCCAAGGAGAATAGTGGGTTACAAAGTTGCATTCGAGTTAGGAAGAGTTGGTTCTGGAGACTTGTCATTCGAGAACAGTGATTTATTCGGAGTGGATCCAAAAATAGGAAGTGTTGAAACGTTCTTCGTGATGGAATGACAGGTAGGACATGGTTGATTCCGTAGTCTGACATTGGGTGTGCCAACAAGTATAGGTGTAATATTAGTGACCAGTAGGGTTACGTACCGAGATGGAAGTGGGAGCATAATACAATGGATTGCGTTGGGAGATTATCCGGAATTCGGAAAGGATTTGATGCGATTTGGGGTGATCAGTGATTGATTAGTCAAGTCCGCTCATTTCATCCGATCCGTAAGATGAATTTATTGGATCTCTTGTTGGAATGATACTGCAGGGGGGTTTCCATATTTTATGGAATATCCTTGAATATCGTTTCTGAAAGTGATTCGTGATTCACCTTACAATTTTGGTAAAGTCTTCAACAAGTCATGGATATAGAACTCCACTCTAGTATGATTATTTACTTTTGATAGATGACCAATATGAAGGTACGGATCATACTTTAGAGGATCTGTTGATAGTATAAATGACAGAGTTTGGAAACTATGTGAGAGTTGGAATACAATATTTGAGCTCATTATCCCCACTTAATTACTTGAGAGGTGTGATTTTTCTCAAAGTACTTGAGTTGATAGTTGTGACTTCTCTTACTCGTACATGAGTTAGAAATTTGGTGATCAAATTTTTATTAGTGGGTGAGAATGTAAGATATCAAAAAATAAAATACCCATTATTAATTAAGAAATTATCTTAATTAATTTTCTAGGAATTTTTAGAAATTTTCAAGATTTAAACGGAAGTTTTATGGACATTTAATGGGGATAAAGCAGATAGACTTTTGTAAAAGGTTGTTTAGACTATCTGCTATTAAGAAATTAATAGGTTTAATTAACCTATGTTATAAATGCTAAACCTAATTTTATATTCTTCAATTCCTTCCCAAATCTGCCGATTCCTTCTCGTGCTGCGACATCCCTTTCTTCTCCCCGATCGACAGCAATTCTATTTGTCGCCGTCACCTCTCCCTTCCGATCTCGGCGGCAGTGAGCTCCTCCAGCCGTCGAGCTTGCCTCGGTGCAAGGGACAACCTCCACGGCCACCGAGCCACCTCGTCATCGGTACCTCTTTTCTGTTGATCTAGCATCGTCGCCTCTTCTCATTCTCCGGTCGCCGCCGCTTCATCGCCACTACGAGCTCCGTCACTGCCATCTCTTTCTACTCCATCAACTCACTTTCAGTCATTGTGAGCATTATCTATTGTCACCTCTCTTCACTCAATTGATCCTCCTCTGAAATCATTGTAGTCCTCTGCATCACAACCAGCTCCCGGCTGCACTAGGGCAGGCTACGATTCCACTGTTCCTTTCAGCTTGAGTGATTTGTCATTGTCACCATTTCTCCTCTTATCCGCCAGCAACAAGGGTCGCTGACTAACACTAATTGTGGATGCTCACCTTCATTCTAGGCGAGAGCTTCGCGACGCCTATTTTCTTTCCAACTACGTGTGAGGAAGGTGATTTGGATAGGGATTTCATGTGAATCAATCTAATTGATCCAGATGGGATATTTATACTCGGATTGAAGGGATTGCGATTGGTAAGTTGGGTAAGTTCTGATCAAATCTTGTCTTAATATAGTGGTAATGGTGTTAATATTGGAGTTACATACAGTATAGGGAAGTTGTAAATTAGGTGTTGTGATTGGGGATTGATTTTACCATTTATCTTATTGGTGATGTTATTATGATAGATTACTTGTGAAGGCTGCTAGTTTGCGACCATTTGCTTTTGTTTTGACTTTGGGATTGATATATGGGATCCTGAAATTGGAGCTAGAAGCTATGCGGATGATAATAAGCAAGGTTAGTTGGATTGGGATAATTTATGAATGCATACCATTATTGAGGTGATTGATCTTGTGATGGATTTGTTGTTAATAGAAGATTAATTCTGTGTGTAAAGTTGTTCAATTTGGGGATTGATTTGGTAAATTGTAAAATTAGACCAGTTTGCTAGATAAGATACTGGTTGGAGAATGTTGAATTAGTTAGATATAAAGATCGATGTAGGATTCGATTTAATCATTCGATGTAAGATAGAACTTAGTTATGTTCTATGGTTTCTTTTGTAGGACCTTGATTGGTGATAGATGCTTGTACATGTGGATAGCTAGCATGAGCTATTTAGTAGGTGGATAATTTCTTACCCTGGTCAGGAAGTTATAAATCTTGATGCATGATGATTTAGATTTATGATCATATTACGTTGATTCCACTCCTGCTATGTTATTGCTTGATACTTAGTCTTTGCCCTTTAAATACTCTATTGTTGTTATCACATTTTCCTACATCATGATTATGAGTTACAGAGGTGATGTATGTAAGCCTATAGTTGTTCAATTTGGCGTACATAGTGGAGTACGGATAAAGACTTGATTTGTAAATTAGATAAAAGGTCATCCGGGGATGAATAGTGACCTGAACGTAGATTTGATTCCTATTTTATATCCTTATATTGTGTATCCATTACGGATCATGTGTTTAGATATAATCATGTGGATTGTGGATAGTGTGTTGCTATGGACTGGTGGTCCTAGCTTAGTTGTGATCGGTTGAGTATAACTCTCTATAGGATAGAGAGCGTGTTGATAAGTTGTGTATGACTATATGTAGGATAGAGAGTGTGTCGATCAGTTGAGTATGACTCTCTGTAGGATAGAGAGCGTGTTGATCAGTTGAGTATGACTCTCTGTAGGATAGAGAGTATGTGGTGGATGTATGCATGTGTGACTGTGCATTCATGTCATTTACATGCAAGCTGGTGACTTGGTCTCTCTTGTGCTCGAGAGATTCGTCAGTCATCCTGGCTCCATCATTACTCTTGGTAGTAGTAGCTAGTGTGAGGGAAGAGCATTTGTTATGCCACACTCGACCACTATAGACTGTGGTAGTTGGAGTTGCATGCAGTTGTCCTGCATGTGTGGCACTCGATCACCCATGGGTAGTGACTGTCGGAGTGACCAACAGAAGCGACCCCTATTGTGTAGCTAGCTCTTTACGCTTATATACTACTTGTTCATACTGCCCACTCGGCCACTCAAAAATAGTGGTTGGTGTTGAGTTAGGATAGTTGTCATGTCGAACCACCTAGGCCACACTGGGGTCGTGGTAAGGAGTGGGGGTGAGCAAGCATGACCTTGCATTCTGCATTGCCGTGTTGTTATGACGTTTTTCATATTGATATATATATATATATATGGTTTTGATTAGTATATTTATAGATACAGTCTATATATATGCTTGGTGTGATGTTGCATTTGTTTGTATTATGCTTGCTGCATTTGTTTGTATATTATCATACATGCTACTTGAATTTTCTATGTGGTTATGTGTGGGATACCTGTATATGAGTTGGTCGGACTCTTGGATACCTTTGACCAATATCATGGTGTAGTATGAATTAGACTAGATTTATTGTTTGTATTCATTATAGAATGTTAGTAAGACAGTTGTTGATTACAGAGTTAGTATTACTCTTCATGTTGTATATTGTGGATATATGCTCAGGTTGGATGAGTGTAGCATAGCAGACTTTCAGGTATATCTGCATCTTACGTTGTTCAGTTGTTTAGATGGTATATGCATGTATATATATATATATATTATACTGGTGTATACCTGTTGTATCTTTTGATGGTATATTGTTGAATGTCATGAGGTTTATGCTAGATATGCATTATCTTTCATATTACTGCTAAGTTTTATACTCACCACCACAAACCCTGGGTTTTCTTGTCTCCCAGGTAACAAGTAGAGGACTTGGTGATGGCTTGGAGCATCGCTAGCTGATCCATCTCATCTCACTTTCGAGGCTCCTATGATTATTTTGGTTTTCCGTATGCTTTTGTTATGTACTTGAAGTTTATGGGGCGTTATGTGTTGTTGGACTTGTTTTGTTGGTGTACACATGTGTTGTTTTATATTTTATGTCGGTACTTTCTTATTTTTGTGGTCACTCATACCAGTATGCCTTGTTGTGAAGTTTATTATTTCATTATGATGATTTCCGCTGTGAATTTGATATTATATGTATATCTCTTGTTGTGGTTGTGGCCGAAAGGCTTTGTATGAATAGGATATTGTGTCACGTATAGGGTAGTTGTTGTCCATTTTTTGGCTTGGCATAATCTCGGGGCATGACAGCTCTACTTCCTCATGAAGGCATATTTCCGACAATCCGTGCCTACAAACTCCTCAAAAGTGTCGGTATAATTTAGCTTGTATTCTTTCTATTCATATCCATTTGTTGTACTTAATTTCAAGAGAAGGTAGAGTGTTTCCTTCTCTCATTTTTGTAAAACGTGAATCGCTTCGAAGTCGAGAGTTCTCGAATCGAAGGGTACTATAGTGATTGCCCGTCGAGGTAGCTCTAGGAAGAGCTATGGGCCTTGGAGTAGCAACCCAGTTAGGGTTATGAACCAAGTAAACTGATTGTGTCTAAATTTCATTTAATTACCACTACGTACTCATATTTGAAAATATAATATAAGCTTTAAAATTAAAGAAAATTATAAACTCTGAGATTCACCCTGCTCCCTTGGAATATTGTGATCCTACACATACTAGACCTACTTTACCTAAGGACAAATCTAGAAACAATAACTCTAAACCCATTCTACCTAAAGAAGCAATTAGAAAGGTAGAAGATCATTTGGGCATAACCCCAAGAAGTCTAGGCATATGCCTAAGAAAAAGCATTCCCAAAAGGTTAATGAAAAATCAAAATTAGAAAAATTAGAATTAGAAATCCAAGCCTTGATGTCAAGGCTTAGAAAACTAGAGAAGACCCTTAAGAAAATACAAAATCAAAGTCAAGGGTCAAATGGTCAAAATCTAGGTCCTAGGAGGAAAGAACCTTGAAGGGGCAAGAAAGGTTTGGGTCATAAACATAAGCCCAAGGAGACCTACCATAATGTTCCATTTGATTATGGAACTAAATCTAGGTCTATGAAAACCAAGGTTAATAGGGAAGTCATCCCTAAGATTAACCATGGTGTGTGCCTAGTGGCTAAGGTTTCAAGGAAACCTAGGGAAGCCACTAAGATGGTCAAAGGGGGAGTTTCCCTAGAGTTGACTTAGGCAAGACCCAATTGATCAAGGCTACCAAGCCAAAAAGGGTCATTAAGAGAGTATTTAGAGAAGTTATCCCTAGTAAATACCTTATAAACCAAAGGAGCTTCAATAGGTATTGCGTTCCTAGGAGCGTGATCCCTTCACGCTAAATGGGTTAGGTTGTGTAAAATTGAATTGGTAAGGTAGTTAACCTAACCATAGCAAAGTTTGCACTTTAGGTCACTTTCAAGGTTATGGGTACCTTGGAAATAAGATTAGAATTTATATCCTAAAAGATTTTAGGATGTGCAAATTAAATTTGAGAAGTTTGAAAAATTGATCAAATTTCCACAACTTGGGTTTAGAGGTTATGGTGTGTCATTTTGGTTTTTGGCATATTTGGGAGATAAGTGGCAATATGGAAAAAATGAATTTAATCAAAACAAATGGCAATTAATACTAAAGATTGGTTATTTTTATACCTTTATCTTTTATTTGCCATACCATGTTTGCCATTGCCATCTCATGACATCATATTCATTTTTATCATATAAAATGTCATGATACCTTAGGATTTTTTTATGACATGTATACTTAGAGTTTATTCATATGCCATGACATCATGATTATTGGAACATGCTTATTAATGTTATCATTTATGTCGTAATCATCATTCATGCATTATTAAAATTTATTTAAGGACTATGGTGTAGGATATTTGACGCCGCTAGAGGGGGGGTGAATAGCGCGTGACCCGTACGTAGATGGAAATCGTTCATGATCGCGTTCATTTCTACAATTTCGTTAGTACACAGCGGAATGATAATAATAAAACAATAACGAAGTAAGATACACACGAACACACCGATACACAAATATTTAACGTGGTTCGGAACCGCACGGTTCCTACTCCACGGATCGAGCTCTAACGAGCTCTAGCGACGCTAATGCAATCACTAATCAATAAACTCCTTCTCGAAAACAAGTTGGAGGCGGAGAAACCTCGTACAAACGTTTACAAAAATAAACGAAAGAAATACAAGCAAATACAAAGGAAATGTAAAGAACACTTTACAAAACTAGAGTTTGAGCGCTTTGCTTGTTGGTTGCTTGGATGAGGTTGAAGGGCCCTGAAATGCATCTGCAAATCACCTTCAAATCGCCTCAAGAAAGCTCCCCAAGAACTGATGCCAAAAACCCTCCCGTCGAGCTCCTTTTATCCATGCGCGCGACCTGGATTTCCGCCCATCAGTCGACTGCCATAAGTCACCAGTCGACTGATGCCACTGTTGTCGTGAGACAACGGCTCGATCTACGTTGGAAAAACTCCAACGGATCTCTTGGCGCGATCGCTAATGACGATCCGCTGCCGCTCGTAGTCGATCGCCCCGGCTACGGAGGCGCTATGCTCAACATTAGAGATCGGCGAATCTTGACTTGGCCGATCGTTGCCGACACACCGGGCCGATCGCTTCCAATGATGCAGGACCGCCGAGAGCATTTCAGCTCTAAACCGCAAATAACTCAAGTCGATTTACGGCAGAACCGCCATAATGCTGGGCCGACTGCCAACCTCAAAAATGAGGTTTTAACCCAAGTATGGTGCCCCCATACTTGCTAGACCACCCTTAGCCTAGACCTAAGCCTTCTAGCCACCTCCATCAGCCTCACGCCTCTCGGATCCCTCTAAGTCATCCATGACTTGTTCATCCATCGCGCTAGCCTCCAGGTGCTTCCCTCGGCTATGTCATGCTAACGGTGTCTACACCGCCAAGGCACATTGGACTTACGCTGCCAAGACTCCGCTTGGACTTTACGCCGCCAATATCCATCCCCTTGGACTTCTCAAATGCCAAGACTCAAGCTTGGACTTTCCCTTGCCAACCCATGTTGGACTTTCCAAATTCCAAGACCATGCTTGGACTTTCCCTTGCCAACACATGTTGGACTTTTACATTGCCAAGACCCATGCTTGGACTTTTCATGTGCCAAGTGTCCCACTTGGACTTTTCATGCCAAGTACTCAAGACTTGGACTTTACCAAATGCCAAGTGTTCCACTTGGACTTTCCATGCCAAGTACACAAGACTTGGACTTTCCCATGACAATTACATTGTCATATGTTTTTGTCGAAACATCAAAACATCACTCGAGTCAAACTCGAGTCTTGGTCAATCGTGACCTGGGCCGATTGCACCAACAATCTCCCCCTTTTTGATGTTTGACAAAAACCAAACAAATCATTTGAGTTAGACCACTAACTCAAATCCCTTACCAATTGTCCCAAATTGGTAAACACTCTCCAAATGTTCTCCCCCAAACATTCTCCCCCTTTTTGACTAACATCAAAAAGGTTTTCTCTCCAAGGAGGTCAATGTCTCATGTCCCAATGAGATCTTACAATCTCCCCCTTGATCCAAAAATAAATACCTAGGATGCCTACCATCTTCCTAGTGATAATTCACATATCACTCAAGAGAGGCAATCCTATACTCTCTCCCAATTTCCAAATTGGGTATCAAAAACCCATCAATTTTCCCAATTGATGATACTCTCCCAATAACTTCTCCTCTTCAAGTAGAAAAACACATCCATCATCCCAAGATGGATACCTCCCCCTAAAGGCTTGCTTCCCCTTGACCATTGCACCAACAATGTCCTTGGGAAGCCCCTAAGCCAATAGGAACTCTAAACCATCAAAATTAAGGTTCTAAGTTCAACATAGAACTTTCACTCACCCTAAATTTGATACTTTGACCTAACACAGCTCCTAATCCATATCCAATGGATTTTCACCCTTTATAATGCTTCCTAAAGCATATCCTAGGGTTAGGAGTGATTAGGAACCTTTTCGATAGCTGAACACGGGCTAAACAAACCTTGTTAACCCGAAATCAGACCTGGAAGTCGACTCCTGACGAGAATCAATCGATGCCACCCATATCGATCGCCACCAAGGCGTTGATGATATTAATTTCAATTTCAGCTATCTCGATATGATTTGGAAAAACATAAATAATTATACATAATTTGAAAAATCATAAAATTTGATATGTATATTACTTATAGTCATTACAATGGGTGAAAAATATTTGAAAATTATTTTACCCATAAAATAGTGAGTTTGATACAAAACTCAAAACCATTGAAATTTTCAATGTTTTGGCCCTATTTTGTATCAACTTCATCAATGGTGATTGCTATCAAAAGATAGACTTCACCAAGGTTTTCTAAATTGATTTTTAAAAATGATTTCAAAACCATGTTTAGGATCATATTCCTTGGGCTCTATGCACATGACTTGTACACAAGCTTTCCTAATGATCCACATTTGAAATTAGATGAGTTTTAGTTCATCTAGATGCAAAAACTATGCACCTTGAACTTAACTCATATCCTAGCATATCACATGTATCTAGGGTGTATAAATACACATACATGTCAATTGGATGTGAGATGTGGGTTTTGGTTCATTTAAAACTAGGGTTTCATGCATCTTCTAAGGCAACCCTACTTGATTCCCTTATGAATGGGACTCCAAGTCATGCCATAGTCCTTAAATCAATTTCAATCGAAATTTTTCTTAAATACATGAATGATTATGACATTAATGATGATATAAATAACCATATGCTCATAATCATGATGTCATGGCATAAGATGAAATCTAAAAACACATGACATTTAAAACCTTAATCCTAAAACATGAACATGACATATAAAATGATTAAAAGTAAGCATGATGTCATGACATGTTATATGGCAAACAAAGCATGGCATATAAAATATATATGTATAATAATACCTAAATTTTAATATTAATTGCCATTTGTTGGGATTAATCATATTTTGCCATATTAACCTAATCTCCCTAGTGTGCCAAAAACCCAAAATGGCACACTAACCTCTAAACCTAAATTGTGCAAATTTAATTGATTTTTATTAATTTCAAAAGTGCATTGGCACATCCTAAAATCTTTTAGGATATTGATTCAAATCTATTTCCAAGGTAACCATAACCTTGAAAATATCCTAAAGTGCCACCTTTACCATGGTTGAGTTAACTACCCATCCAATCAAGGTTGGCACACCCTAAACCCATCTAGCGTGAATCAATCACGGTCTTAGGAACCCAAAACCGATTTGAACCTAGCGTTAATTAGGTATTCCTTAGGGATAACCTCCCTAGATACCTTTCTAATGACCCTCCTAGGCTTGTTAGCCTTGGTCATTTGGGTCTTACCTAGGTTGACTCTAGGGGTAACTCCCCTTGCAACCTTCTTACTGGCCACCCTAGGTTTCCTAGAAACCCTAGCCACTAGGCACAACCTTTGGTCAACCTTAGGGATGACTTCCCTATTGACCTTGGTCTTCCTAGACCTAGTTTGTGTTCCATAGTCAAATGGGACACTATGATAAGCCACTTTAGGCTTAGGTTTGTGACCCAAACCTTGCTTGCCCTTGGTTGACTTTTGACTCTTAGGTCCTAGGTGTTGACTTTGACTTTTGGACCCTTGATTTTGACAACTATACCCTTTAAATTGATTTTGTATCTTATTTAGGGTCTTTTCAAGTTTTTCAAGCCTTGACCTCAAGACTTGATTCTCTAATTCTAATTTCCCAATTTTAGAATTTTGATTTAAACCATGGGCATGAGACTTTCTAGGCATATGCCTAGTCCATTTAGGATTTAGATCTAGATGTTCTCCTATTTTACTAATTGATTCCTTCGGTAAAATATTTTTAGGGACATTAGTCCCAAATTTTTCCTTACTCCTAAGGTAAACATTTTTAGCACCTAAGCAAAATTCCTTACTTCTAGCATGCTCTTTATGAATTGCAAGGGAATTAAAATTCCTAGCATGCTTTTGACTATTAAATCTAGAAGGTGCATTATTGAAATATACCTTAGGGTTTGCCTTGGAGGCTCCCCCTACATGTATAGCTCCTTCTTGGGTCTTTTTGCTCCCCCTAGGACATTGACTCCGGTAATGCCCCTTTGAGTTGCACTTGAAGCATATGATATGCTCCTTGCTCTTTTGACTTGGGGCATTGGCATCCTTGACTTTTGGTGCCGGTGGAGCTTTCCTAACCTTCTTTGGGCATTTGCTCTTATAGTGCCCGACTTCTCTACACTCAAAACATATGATATGATTTTTATTAAAAATTGATATGTTTGAGTTACCTATGGTGGATGTGGTGATTGGAGTGGATTCTTCACTCCTCCCGGAGGTTGAGACTTCTTCTTGAATTTGTTCTGGCTCTGGTATGGAAGTTCTCTCCTCCCCCTCAATCCTTGAGGTGGATGCTTCTTCCACCTCTTCCATCTCTTCTTTCTCCGATCCGGAAGTCGACTCCCTATCAACTTCCGACTCCTCAAGCTCTTTAGATGGGGATGTGCTTGCTTGATCTTGAGAGGGTGAGCACTCTTCTTCTTCTTCTTCTTGGATTGATGATGGATTTTCATGAAGCTTGGCCAAATCACTCCATAGCTCCTTGGCATCCACATAGTCACCTAGGCTACACAAGAGTTCATTAGGAATTAAATCAAAAATGAATTTGATTACCTTCTTGTTTTTCTCGAAGGCTTGGAGTTGATCTTCACTCCACTTCTTCTTCTTGAGGAACCCTCCCTTTGGTCCTATTGGATAGCTAAAACCCTCCATCAAGATAGACAATTCTTCGAAGTCCCTCATCATTAGGAAGTCTTCAATTCTTGACTTCCATTGCTTAAACCCTTCTTGTCCATAGAAGGTATAGGGGATAGGTGTGTTGATATCCCATCCCAAATGTCCTTGGATTTCCATCTTTTCCTCTAGCGTCTTGACTCCGGGTTGTTAATCTGTAGAAGAGCCCCGGGCTCTGATACCAATTGTAGGATATTTGACGCCGCTAGAGGGGGGGGGGTGAATAGCATGTGACCCGTACGTAGATGGAAATCGTTCGTGATCGCGTTCGTTTCTACAATTTTGTTAGTACACAGCGGAATGATAATAATAAAACAATAACGAAGTAAGATACACACGAACATACCGATACACAAATATTTAACGTGGTTCGGAACCGCACGGTTCCTACTCCACGGATCGAGCTCTAACGAGCTCTAGCGATGCTAATGCAATCACTAATCAATAAACTCCTTCTCGACAACAAGTCGGAGGCGGAGAAACCTTGTACAAACGTTTACAACAATAAACAAAAGAAATACAAGAAAATACAAAGGAAATATAAAGAACACTTTACAAAACTAGGGTTTGAGCGCTTTGCTTGTTGGTTGCTTGGATGAGGTTGAAGGGCCCTGAAATGCACCTGCAAATCGCCTTCAAATCGCCTTAAGAAAGCTCCCCAAGAATTGATACCAAAAACCCTCCCGTCGAGCTCCTTTTATCCTTGCGTGCGACCTGGATTTTCGCCCATCAGTCGACTGCCATAAGTCACCAGTCGACCGATGCCACTGTTGTCGTGAGACAACGACTCGATCCACGCTGAAAAAACTCCAACGGATCTCTTGGCAGTCGACTGCCAACATTGGCGATCGGCCGCGCACTCGTAGTCGCCCGATCGGCTACGGAGCGTCTGCTCGACATTGGGATCGGCGATCATTGCCGACACTAGTCGACTGCTCCAATGAGCAGTCGACTGCCAGAGCATTTCCAGCTCTAAATTGGCAGTCAAACTCAAGTCGACTCATGGCAGTCGAACCAACCATAATGCCAGTCGATTACCAACCTCAAAAATGAGGTTTTAACCCAAGTATGGTGCCCCCATACTTGCTAGACCACCCTTAGCCTAGACCTAAGCCTTCTAGCCACCTCCATCAGCCTCACGCCTCTTGGATCCCTCCAAGTCATCCATGACTTGTTCATCCATCGCGCTAGCCTCCAGGTGCTTCCCTCGGCTATGTTATGCTAACGGTGTCTATACCGCCAAGGCACATTGGACTTACGCCGCCAAGACTCCGCTTGGACTTTACGCCGCCAATATACATCCCCTTGGACTTCTCAAATGCCAAGACTCAAGCTTGGACTTTCCCTTGCCAACCCATGTTGGACTTTCCAAATGCCAAGACCATGCTTGGACTTTCCCTTGCCAACCCATGTTGGACTTTTACATTGCCAAGACCCATGCTTGGACTTTTCATGTGCCAAGTGTCCCACTTGGACTTTTCATGCCAAGTATTCAAGACTTGGACTTTACCAAATGCCAAGTGTTCCACTTGGACTTTCCATGCCAAGTACACAAGACTTGGACTTTCCCATGACAATTACATTATCATATGTTTTTGTCGAAACATCAAAACATCACTCGAGTCACACTCGAGTCCTGGTCAATCGTGACCTGGGCCGATTGTACCAACATATGGTATGATTTGAAGTCCCATGTATAAGGAAATCAAATAGTGTTGCCTAGTAAAATGCATGAGACCTTAGATTAGGAATAACAAAACCCACATATCACATTAAATTGACTTGTATGTGTTTTCATACACCTTAGACATATGTGAGATGCTAGGAAATGAGTTAAGTTCAAGGTGCATAGATGTTGCATCTAGATGAACTCAAACTCATCATATATCATGGACAAATCATGAGGAAAGCTAGTATACAAGTCATGTATACTTAGCTCATAGACCATGATTGAAATTAAGCTTTTAGAATCATTTCAAAACCATTTTGAAAAACCTTGGTGAAGTCTATATTTTGATACCAATCACCACTAAAGGAGATGATACAAAGTAGGGTCAAAACATTAAACTTTTCAATAATTTTGAACTTTGTGTCAATCTCATTATTTTTGGGTATTTTATTTTTCAAATATTTTTCACTCATAATGATTGACTTAAGTATTATATATATGAATTTTCATGATTTTTTTGATTTATGTATAATTACTTATGAATTTCTAAATTTCATTTTCTAAATTTTGATTTCTGCACAGTGTAGAAATCAATCGACTGCCATGGATGTCAGTCGACTAGCCTTAAGGGCAGTCGACTGGTAGCTGACGGAGTCGATTGCCAATGCTGATTTTGGATAAACAAGGTATGTTTAGCCCATTTTCAGTTGTTTAAAGGTTCCCTAACTGCTCCTAACCCTAGAATATGCTTTTAAAAGCATTGGAAGGGTTGAAATACATTAGATATGGATTAGAAGAGTTGTTTAGGATGATGTATCAATTTTAAGGTGTGAGAAAGCTCAAGTTTGAACTTTTCCTCTTAATTTTGATGGTTTAGTGTTCCTATAGGCCTAGGGACTCTCCAAGGACATTGTTGGTGCAATGGTCATGGGGGAGCAAGCCTTTAGGGGGAGGTTATCCATCATGGGATGATAGATGTGGTCTTCCTCATGAAGGGGAGAATGAGGATTTCCTCTCATTTAGTGACATGAGCCTTATCACTAGGAAGAGTGAAGGTATCCTAGATGTTTTTGGACCAAGAGGGGGAGATTGTAAGATCTCATTAGGATATGAGACATTGACAATCTTGGGGAGAGTCTTTTTGATGCATGTCAAAAAGGGGGAGAATATGAGATTTACCAATTTGGGAGAATTGGGAAATTTGAGTTTGGTCACCTAACTCAAATGTGTTGGTGATTTTTCTCAAACATTAAAAAGGCAAAGATTGTTGGTGTAATCGGCCCAGGTCACAATTTACCAGACTCCCAGGTCACGATTGACCAGACTCGAGTTTGACTCGAGTAGTGTTTTGATGTTTGACGATGAGTTGACCATTGTGTGACAATGGGTTGACTATATGGTTGACTTGGGGTTGACCATATGTTGGAAAGTCCAAGCATGGGTCTTGGCATTTGGAAAGTCCAACATGGGTTGGCAAGGGAAAGTCCAACATGGAGTTGACATTTGGAAAGTCCAACTGTGAAGCCTTTACAATGAAAGTCCAACATGGAGTTGGCATTTGGTATGTCTAACTGTGTAGCCTGGGCCACGTAAGTCCAAGTGTGTAGCCTTTGCGGTGAAAGTCCAAGTCATGGGTACTTGGCAATTGGGAAGTCTAAGGGTGTAGCCTCGGCGGTGAAAGTCCAAGTCATGGGTACTTGGCAATTGGGAAGTCTAAGGGTGTAGCCTCGGCGGTGAAAGTCTAAGTCAAGGGTACTTGGAATTTGAAAAGTTAAAGTGTGTAGCCTTGGCTGTGTAGACCCTGTTAGCATGACAATAGTTGAAGAAAGCCCCTGGAAGCTAGCGTATGAATGAACAAGTCATGGATGACTTGGAGGGATCTAATAGGTGCAAGAGGTGGCTAGAAGGCTTAGGTCTAGGCTAAGGGCGGCTAGCATGTATGAGGGCATCATACTTGGGGTAAATCCCATGGGTGAGGTTTATCAGTCGACTGGAATTAAGACTAGTCGACAGATGAGAGTCGACCGACGATCGACTGCGGCCAAGTGGCATTGGCAATCAACTGTCAGCCTTGGGCAGTCAACTGATTGTTTTGGTCACGTCCACAAAAGCTCAGTAGTCGACTGAGCAGTCAACTACGAGCTTGGCAGTCGACTGATGGTAATGGCAATCGACTACCAGTGTATTCGTTGGAGTTTTTCCAGCGTGGATTGAGCTGTTGTGAGACAACGACTACAAGGGCAGTTGACTCGGGCCTTATGGCAGATGACTACTGGGTGCGAAATTCGCTCGATGCAGGTTATAAAAGGAGCTCGAGTTGGAGGATTTTTCTATGATTTTGAAGATTTTGAAGGGGAATTGATGTTGCATTCTAGACCTTCAAGAGAAAACCAAAGCAAGCAACAAGAAAAGTGTTCAAAGCAATTGTTGTAAAGTTTCTTTATTTGTATTTCATTATTGTCTTTGTATTTGCTTGTACTTTGTGTAATACTATTGTAATTGCTTGTACAAGGTTTCTCCTTTTTCGCCGTGTTGTCGAGAAGGAGATTTGTTAGTGGTGTGTGCATCACTAAAGCTCGTTGATCTCGCCCCATGGAATAGGAACCCTAAGGTTCCAAACCACTTATATCATTGTGTCTTTGTGATTGTGTATTCGTGTTTATCTTTGCATTAGTTTTATTATCATTCCACTGCGCTGACGAGCATTGTAGACAACTAAGCACAAACAATTTCCATTGAGCATCGAAAGGCTATTCATCCCTGCTTCTAGCCAGGCCATCGAGACTAACATTTCCTAGTTCGGAGATCTACTTTTTGTTAATTTATGTGCAGGATGGCATTTTGGGGAAAAATGAAGCATTTTATGGAGCACAAACATTAGGGAACATGCTATGGCCATGTCCCAAGACATGGGCATGTTCTCGAAGCGAAACGGATCAAAACGGAGGCTCCAGAGTGACACACAGCTGGTTGTGTTAAATTAGCACGATCTTGTTAAATTTCCAGCCCAATTTTCAAACGTTTCCAACCTTGCACATGGCTCAGCCATGTGAATTTCACACGGGCATGTGGCACCGCCGCAAATCCAAGGAATTAGTATTTTTCAAGCATTTATGAAAAGCAGGAGCCGCCTCTATATATAGGAAACTCATCTAAGAGGCTGGGGATTGCGAAGGGGAGCCGCCCTAGGGCTCCCAAACCATGGGAGAGAGGCCCGAAGCCTAGGACGGCAAGAAGGTGCCCTAAGAAACACCGGAGGCTCACAACGGGGAGAGAGGAAATGACTCAAGGATCAGAATCTACGCTTCAACGCATAAGGAGAATAACCACGAGTACTACATTTTTTCTTGAACATCTTTGCATTGTAATAATTCTCTTTATGATTTCTTGTGTTTATTCTCCTCTATTCATGGAGTAGATATGTTGATTCTAGGATTAGAGAGTAGCTTGTGTAAGTTGGATATGCTAGATTGAATATATATTCTCTGCTCTTGAATTTATATTTGCAATTTATGTTGTTTAGATAAATGAGAATTATATCTTTATTCTATTTCTACTGCACATAGCTGATACAAGGGTTGAAAGACTTGTATCAAAACCTAGGAGAACCAAGGAGGAACTTTGTGGTCATCCTCCCTCAATAACCATAGAAAGTAGTGAAGGTAGGAAACTTCGCTTCCCACTTCAACTCGGTCGCTTGTTCATGGCGATCCCTTCTACGTCCCCGGATAAAAAAATTTATCCTTGATAAGAGGGATTATCCAAGCTACCGTTTCATCGTCATGCTATTTGATTAGAGTAGTTGTTGGGGATCGAAACGGCCGGCTAGAGGGGGGTGAATAGCCCTCGTTCGTTGGATGTCATATTTTGCTCGTCTACAAAACGTTAGCGCAAGCGGAATATGCAAATATAAACAAAGACAAAGCAAAAGATAAACAAACAATACAAACACCGAGATGTAACGTGGTTCACGGCTACGCCGCTAATCCACGGTCTGATTCGTCCACGGTGAATCACTCCGCAATCTATCCACTAGATCTCTCCTTTGCACAAAGCTAGGTGGAGGTAACCTCTTTACACAAAAACACTCCTCTTACAAATATAATGGAAATAAGCTCAAGTAAGAGGATGGAAAGCTTTAGGGAACTTTGGGAGAGTATTAGAGCATAAGCATTAGCCTCCCAAAGCCTCATCCTCTTCCTTTTTATAGAGGAAGAGGGTTTCTTCCCGTTGACACAGGATCAGTCGACTGATGCCCTCGATCAGTCGACTGATCCCGTAGCCATTGCCTAATAACGGCCGCTTTCCACGTTCTTCCGCTTTACAAATATTACCATCAGTCGACTGATGCTCGATCAGTCGAGTCCTCAATGAGGTCGACTCCATTCTGTGCCCGTGCACAGTGCCATCACGATCCGCGTCCCTTGGCGGATCGCCACCCATGGCCCGATCGCTTGGGCCAAATGCCCATGAGTCAGACACCAGTCGAACCCAATTGACTCAGAGCAGTCGACTACCATTCCATGGCAGTCGACTGGTGTCGGAAAATCCCATCTGACACTTAGCTAAATGGCCAAGTTTCACCTACGAGCTACTACCCCTTCCCGGGTTACATTCGCTCACTCTCATCCCTCGGAGTCCCTCGCCTTCGAAGTTCTCTTCATTCGCAACCACGTCCCTCGGCAGCATCAGGCGCACGACTTTGCAATGCTCCTTCACGTCTCTTGCCTCGAAGTCTACTTCCTCCGGCTTCACTCCAAGCTCCTCGTCCGGCAGTCCCTCGGATGCTCCAAGCGCATGGCTTCCGCAAAGCAATCCTTCACCGACTCAAGGACGAGTCATGAGATGTGAAACTCGCCACGGCTCCATGTGCGAATTACTAAGTCCTGCATGACTTCAACGCATATATCAAATTGACATAACAAACTAACTTAAACCCTTTGCCACACACATCAAAACCTAATCATGGCAAGATATTGCCCTAACAATCTCCCCCTTTTTGATGTGTGGCAATCCGTTTAAGTTAGGTAAAAACATTTGATAAAAATTTCTAAGGTAAGAAAGCATGTAAACATAAACATGATATAGCAACATGCAACTCCCTCTTAATCCATGAAACTCTCTTTACAAATTCTCAAAGTAAATTTTCTCCCCCTATCATAATTTACTTAAACATAATCAATTCTCCCCCTTTGACACCATCAAAAAGATTTACACTAAGTTATAAACTCATGACATCAAGTATAATAGAAGGAAAATACCAAAAATTAGTCTAAAACCTGAATTCGTCCTTAACTAGTCTGATTAGCCACGATCGGTTCGACTACTAATGATCGGCACGCTAAATTTCAGAACTTTCTGATTTTCGGACCGAATTTCAGAAATGCATTAAAAATTCCAAAAAATTCGAAAAATCATGAAATTTAGGGAACATATTTCTTGTAAGATTCTTTATCAGCAAAAAATATGTCTTCATGAAAAATCATTATATTTTCACGTATTTGCTAAAAATCCAAAAGGTTTAAAAACCACTAGGTTTTTGATCATGTGAGTATCAAGTTTAACGCCTAGTTTTGGTTCCAATTGTTTCAAAACATGAATACATAGATTTTAGATTAAGAAATTGTTTTGAAAACATATGAAATATCCAATCATGATCTTTGGATAATATGTCTATGAATTAAACATAAGCCTTCCCCATGATTGGTCTATTATTGCTATTTTGATACTTTAAATGACCATCTAAATGCCATAGGCATTAGTGGACATTTGTATCATCCTAACATCTCACTCATGCTAAGTTTTCAATCATGGTAGCCTATAGTGAGTGTGAGATGCATCCTAGGGGGTATTTGTATATACTTAACCATTAGATTCATGAAATTCTATCAAGGTTAAGTATCATCCTAGCAAACCTCATGATCATAAAGACATATATGACTTAATTTCACATTATGATCATGAAACAAATATATTCATTGAATTGTTATCATGCATTAGGTATTATATCATGATAATAAGCAAAATATCACCTAAGGCATGATTTAAACCCTATTTCTCATGATGATGTGCCAAATTTCAAAATCATAAATCATGATTGCAAATATTCATAGCAATTTCTTTAATTATCATGATTTAAGCATTATTAACTATTTATAGGCACGTTATCATCACCTAACACTATTTCAAAAAGTTGTCCCGCCATCCTAAGTCAACCAAAATATGATATAGGTCAATTGCATATGGTTGACTACCCTAAGGGTTTTCTAACCCTTAAGGATGAATTTTGGAACCCAAAATAAGTTGTTGCCTATGGGGTTCACTAGATACTCCTTAGGAATCCATTTCCTAGCTATTACTTTCTTCTTATCTTGTCCCCTAGCAATTAGGCATTTGTAGGCCTTTTCATTTTTCTTTTCTTTATAACCTAGGCCCTTTTTGTTGAAGCTAGCTCTTTGGCTCCCTATGATCATGTTCAAGGTGTTGGAGCCTATAGTGAATTTTTCTAGGGCTTTTGTCAAGTAATCTACCTTTTCCCTTAGAGCCCTATTTTCATCCATGCATGCATCACTAACATTAAATGGCATATATTCATGTGAGCATGCATCATCATGGCAAGAAGAAATATTTTCATTTTCATTTAAGCATGCTTTTTCTAACTTATTTTCTAAGTCCTTAATTTGATCTAGCATGCTTTTGTTCTTCTTCTTAGCTCTAAATAAGTCCTTAGTGAGGCTAGAAATCATAGACATAATTTGCTTAGGGGGTAGATTTGTTACCTCACTTACCAAATCCTCTTCTTCGGATGAGGATGTAGAGGAGGCTCCCCCTTCATTTGAGCTCTCCCCACTTGAGCTTGATCCTTCATTTTTGGAGGAGGAGCAATCCAAGTCGTCGAAGGCCATCAATGCAAGGTTGGAATAGACTTGTTCCTCTTCTTCGGATGAGGATAAGGAGGAAAGATCATCCCATGTCTTGGCTTTAAATGCTTTGACCTTCCCCTTTTCCTTTGCCTTCTTCTCCTCTTTCTTCTTGCTCCCCTTTTTCTTCTTCTTTTCTTCTTTCTTCTTCCTCTCTTCTTTGCTCTTGTTTAGTAGAGGACAATTGTCCCTTATGTGCCCCTCTCCTTGGCAATTGTAGCATATGACCTTCCCCCTTGGTCTTCTATTCCTATCATTAGACTTATTAAATCTAAATCCTTTTAATGCACGCCTTACCCTCCTTACCATATACGCTTCTTCCGTGCTATCCATGGAGGAGGAGGAAGAGGCTTCATTATCGGAGGAAGAGGGGATCTCTATCTTCTTCTTCCCCTTGTTTGCCATCAAAGCTACTCCTCTTGAAGGTTGGATTCTAGGCTCTTCTTGTATTCCTTCAAGCCTCATTTCGTGGAGCTCCATTGTTGAGAAGAACTCCTCCAAGGTACTTACTTCCAAGTTCTTGGAGATGTAAAATGAATCCACCATGGAGCTCCATCTTGAGGACCGGGGAAAAGCATCTATGACCTTCATTACCATATCCCGGTTGGAGAGCTTTTCTCCTACACTTGTTAGCCCAATTAAAATTTCTTTAAATCTAGAATGCAAAGATGTTACCTTTTCTCCCTTTTCCAATTTGATATTTGATAGTTGGGAGCGGAGGAGGTCTCTCCTTGCAAGTTTGGCTTCCGAAGTGCCTTCATGAAGTTCAACCAATCTCTTCCACATCTCCTTGGCACTTGAACACTCCCCTATCCTATTTACTTCTTGTTGAGGGAGCACATTGTAGAGGTGGTGCTTGGCCTTTGAATTTGCCAAATACTCCTCTCTTTGTCTTTTGCTCCATCTCGATTTCTCCAACGGCTCCCCATCTTCGTTCCTAGGCAACTCGAAACCGTTTTCCATAATTAATAATATTTCAAAGTCGGTTTCAAAGAATACCTCCATTCACTTCTTCCACCAAGCGAATTCCCCTTTGAACTTCGGCGGATGAATGTTCGAGCCGGCCATCTTTTGATGAAGAGCTTGTTGCGGCGGTTAGTCCGGTGACAAGCAACCTCGCTCTGATACCACTTGTTGGGGATCAAAACGGCCGGCTAGAGGGGGGTGAATAGCCCTCTTTCATTGGATGTCGTATTTTGCTCGTCTACAAAATGTTAGCGCAAGCGGAATATGCAAATATAAACAAACACAAAGCAAAAGATAAACAAACAATACAAACACCAAGATGTAACGTGGTTCATGGCTACGCCGCTAATCCACGGTCCGATTTGTCCACGGTGAATCACTCCGCAATCTATCCACTAGATCTCTCCTTTGCACAAAGCTAGGTGGAGGTAACCTCTTTACACAAAAACACTCCTCTTACAAATATAATGGAAATAAGCTCAAGTAAGAGGATGGAAAGCTTTAGGGAACTTTGGGAGAGTATTAGAGCATAAGCATTAGCCTCCCAAAGCCCCATCCTCTTCCTTTTTATAGAGGAAGAGGGTTTCTTCCCGTTGACACAGGATCAGCCGACTGATGCCCTCGATCAGTCGACCGATCCCGTAGCCATTGCCCAATAACGGCCGCTTTTCATGTTGGATTCCATCCAACGATATTGGCATCAGTTGACTGATATTACCATCAGTCGACTGGTGCTCGATCAGTCGAGTCCTCAATGAGGTCCCTTGGCCCGATCGGCGATGTCAACGATCGGGCCGATCGCTACCATGGCATGGCCGATCGCTGGGCCAAATGCCCATGAGTCAGACACCAGTTGAACCCAATCGACTCAGAGCAGTCGACTATCATTCCATGGCAGTCGACTGGTGTCGGGAAATCCCATCCGACACTTAGCCAAATGGCCAAGTTTCACCTACGAGCTACTACCCCTTCCCGGGTTACATTCGCTCACTCTCATCCCTCGGAGTTCCTCGCCTTCGAAGTTCTCTTCGTTCGCGGCCACGTCCCTCGGCAGCATCAGGTGCACGACTCTGCAATGCTCCTTCATGTCTCTTGCCTCGAAGTCTACTTCCTCCGGCTTCACTCCAAGATCCTCGTCCGGCAGTCCCTCGGATGCTCCAAGCGCACGGCTTCCACAAAGCAATCCTTCACTGACTCAAGGACGAGTCATGAGATGTGAAACTCGCCACGGCTCCATGTGTGAATTACTAAGTCCTGCACGACTTCAACGCACATATCAAATCAATATAACAAATTAACTTAAACCCTTTTCCACACACATCAAAACCTAATCATGGCAAGAGATTGCCCTAACAGTAGTCACTTGAACAAACTTGTTGTTCAAGCCACCAAACTCTATTCTACGAATAGCTGCGGAATAGACGATGTACGGATCATCGGTTTTTGTGTTTGTATTTGGGGTCCAAATTAATTTAACCATAAAATAGAATATACAACATGTATATGATTGAAAAACCATTATAGACATGTTACAAAAGAAAATAAACAAGCGTTATACCTCTTGTTCTTCTATTGTATGTCCTTCCTCCTTTTGGACGTCATGTGGGCGACGATCTTCCAAAAGTCGAAGCCTCCTAGATCACCAATCTTCCTTCCTTGCTCGCTCCAAACAAGAGGAAGTATAGAAACAAAACTCTTCTCCTTCCTTTAACCAACCACCAAGCAACAACCTTGATGCTTGCCGCCATCTAAGAGGAGAAGAAGGATGGTGGATGCCGGCCAAACTCCAACGGAAGAGACCCTAGGCTTTGTTTCCACCGACAAAGGAGAAGAGATGAGGAGGTTGGATGTCAGCAAAGGAGATAAAAGAAGAGAATAGGCGCCGGCCACTTAAGGAAGAAGAAGGAAAGAAGTTTCCTTATTTGTGGCCGCCCAACCTCTTTTCCCTTGCCGCCCAAACCCTAGCCCCTCTTCTATATCTCTTGCCGCCCACCCCCATGCCTCCTTTTATAGAGTTAGCCCTAAGCCTCCTTAAATTTCCACCGTCGGTTCTAGGGATTTAATCTCAACCGTCGGATCTAGAGATTTAATCTCAACCGTCGGATCTAGAGATTTAATCTCCACCGTCGGATCTAGAGTTTTGTTTTCAACCATTGGATCTAGGCTCCATGAGGTTTTAATAGGCTACAATAGGGACCATGAGGAGGAGTTGGATCTTGGCCACCCAATGGAAAATCCCACATAAAGTCCGATCCATTAATGATAATCCATTCCACTAGAGGATTATCATTGATCTACCTCACCAAACCCCATAAGTTAATATGGGCTCCATATATTATTTCTACATTTTTCTCCCCGTGTTTAAGATCTTGAATGTCCGTCGATTAATTAATCTAATGACAATTAATTAATCAATATCTAACTCCATGAGTAGTACCACTCAACCTTATCATCATTCCGGACCAAGTCCACCTGCAAGGTTTACATGATGAACCTTATGAGCTCCTCAAGGGGACATCATCATCCTAATATATAGGACATGGTTTCCTCCGATAATCAACGACACACCATATAAATAATACCATTTCCCAACTTATCGAGCCTATCGATTTACTCTATAAATCTCGCCCATTGGTAAATTAAAGAAATGAATACTAAGTATATGTGCCCGTTATTATATCAGTATTAAGAGCATGTACAATACAATATCTGAGTACCAATTCGATTATGTAGTCAGCAATAAATCGAATCACCTCTAAGTTGGTCCTGCTCAATACACACAAAGTGTACTAGTGTGATTCTATGGTCAAGACAAACCAATACCAAATCACACTACAACCATTCCAATGGTTTGTCCATAACCATCTCGGTTGTGTGCCTTTACTTATACTTTACAATGAACCGATAACATGATCTCCTGTGTGACACTACACACCATGTTATCTACAATGTAATGTATCAGACAATATGCATAACCATAAATATGCAAACAATGATCATGTGATTCTTATTTCAAAAATAAAGATGTTCATACAAAAGCTAGACTTTTCAGTATACATCCCAACAATCTCCCACTTATACTAAAAGACTATGCTGTCCCCAAACTGCCATACATCTGCTTCCCATTCCCTCCACATGCCTATCAAAAGCTCTCGCTGGAAGGGCCTTAGTGAAAGGGTCTGCCAAGTTATCCTCTGATCCAATCTTGGCCACATCAACTTCTCCTCGCTTTACAATTTCTCGTATCAGGTGGTACTTACGCTCTATGTGTTTACTTGCTTTATGGGCTCGTGGTTCCTTCGATTTTGCAACTGCACCACTATTATCACAATAAATTGTGATAGTTCTGGGCAAACCAGGAATCAGATCCAAGTCCATCAAGAAGTTCCTGAGCCACACAACTTCTTTGGCTGCCACAAACTCAGCTTCCATGGTGGAGTCCGCCACGCATTTCTGCTTGACACACCTCCATACAATGGCTCCACCTCCCAAAGTAAACACAAAACCTGTGGTAGACTTATTGTTATCCTTGTTTGATTGGAAGTCGGATTCCGTGTAACCCACAGGGAGTAATTGGTCTGCCTGGTAAACTAGCATATAATCCCTAGTCCTTCTCAGGTACTTCAATATATGATTTACCGCAGACCAATCTCCTTATTCTGGATTACTCTGATATCTGCTAACCATGCCCACGACAAAGCAGATATCTGGTCTCGTACATAGCATTGCATACATGAGGCTTGTTACTGCCGAAGCATAAGGAACTGCCTTCATCTCCTCTATCTCCTCAGATGTTCTAGGACACATCTTCTTAGATAAAGGAACTCCATGCTTGAAGGGTAGAAAACCCTTCTTGGAGTTTTGCATGCTAAAACGATCCATAATGGTGTCTATGTATGAATCTTGAGATAAGTACAACATCCTTTTCCTGCGATCCCTTATAACCTTGATCCCAAGGATGTGTCCCACTTCTCCCAAGTCCTTCATATCAAACTGTTTGGATAACCATACCCTTACGTCTGATAACACCTTGATATTGTTGCCAATTAGCAAAATGTCATCTATGTATAGTACAAGAAATACCACTACGTTTCCGTCACATCTCTTGTATACACAAGACTCATCCGGACTTTGAATAAATCCATAAGACTGGAGTACCTCATCAAAGCGGATATTCCAAGACCTCGAAGCTTGCTTCAAACCATAAATGGACCGATTAAGCTTGCACACAAGATGCTATTTTCCCTTCGTAATGAATCCCTCTGGTTGCTTCATATAGATGTTTTCATCAAGACTTTCATTAAGGAAAGTTGTCTTGACATCCATCTGCCATACCTCATAATCCATATGAGCAGCAATGCATAAGAGAATCCGGATAGACTTAAGCATAGCTACCGGCGAAAAAGTCTCCTCATAATCGATACCCTCTTTCTGAGTATACACTTTCGCAACAAGCCTTGCTTTGAAGGTCTCAACCTTCAAGTCTATTCCTCTCTTTCTTTTGTAGATCCACTTGATACCAATGGTTTTTACACCATCGGGTGGTTCTACTAGCTCCAAGACCCTATTTGAATCCATAGATTCAATCTCAGTATTCATTGCACTTTGTCAAGATACCGCATCTTTATCTTGGATTGCCTCATCATATGTCCAGGGATCAGGTTCATGTTCGCTAGGGACCAAATCAGAAGATTCTCCCAAGAACATGAATATATCAGGTTGTCTCACAACCCTCCCACTACGATGAGGTATCACCTGTGTATCCTCTGTGACACGCCGTGCAGTCACTTGTGCTATATCCTCTTGTACCGGTGGTACTGAAGAAGTGGCTTCCCCTTTCAATTCCTCTAGAACAATATTACTCATGGGCATGTGGTTCATCACATAGTCTTCCTCTAGAAATCTGGCGTTCATGCTAATGATCACCCTCTGATATCTAGAACTATAAAATAAACCTCCTTTCGTTCCTCTAGTATAGCCAACGAACATGCATACTTCTGTATGAGGTTCCAACTTACCAGCATCTGCCTTCAGCACATGTGCTGGACTCCCCCAAATCCAAATATGTCTCAGACTAGGCTTTCGCCCAGTCCACAATTCTGTGGGAGTAGAAGGCACTGATTTAGATGGTACCAAGTTCAGAATATACACTACCGTATCTAGAGCATATCCCCAAAATGAATCTTGCAAATCAGAATAACTCATGATACCTCTAACCATCTCTATAAGAGTCCTATTCCTTCGCTCTCCTACACCATTCTGATGGGGTGTGTCAGGTGTAGACAATTGGGATTGAATCCCAGCCTCTGATAAGTAATTCCTAAACTCTCCCAAGAGGTACTCACCACCACGATCAGATCGTAGTGTCTTGATACTTTTACCTTGACCTTTCTCCACATCATCCTTGAATTCTTTGAACTTGTCAAAGCATTTAGACTTGCGGTGCATCAAGTAAATGTATCCATATCTCGAATAATCGTCTATAAAAGAGACGAAATACTCAAAACCACCTCTAGCCTGGATAGACATAGGACCACACAAATCAGAATCAACCAATTCTAACACATCTTTGGCTCTATACCCCTTGGCCTTAAAAGGCCTCTTGGTAATTTTACCCTCCAAGCAAGATTCGCAGGTTGGGAAATATTCCACCACTAATGAAGCCAAATATCCATCATCTATCAACCTTTGAATTCTGCTTAGGTTAATATGACCAAGTCATAGATGCCAAAGATATGTTTGGTTCATCTTCAAAGGTTCTTTTCTCTTATTGGAATTAGAAGATGAGTTATTAACTTCTATTTACATCGTGGGAGCTTTTGGTTCAAGTGTATACAAATTTTCTATCAATGCACCAGAACAAATAATCTCTCTATTCCTTTTTATAACAACTTTTTCATTAAAAGAAATAGAATATCCATCCATAAACAATTTAGAAACCGAAATTAAATTCTTTCTAAATAAAGGTACATTAAGGAAATTTTTAAGAACTAAAACTTTATTCCTCTCAAAAGACAAATAAACATCTCCCACTACAACAACCGCCACCTTTGTGGCATCGCCTAAGTATACTGTAATCTCCCCCTCAGCCAGTCATCTAGTTTCCTGGAACCCCTGTAAAGTATTGTAGACATGATCAGTGGCGCCCATTTCTACACACCAGGTGCCGATAGATAACACCGCTAAACATGTTTCAACGACTAGACCAAAAGATAAACCTTTGTTCTTCTTCCGGTTGAGGCAGTCCTTCTTCCAATGTCCAGTCTGCTTACAAGTGAAGCACTTGCCTTTCGACTTCTTCACTCCTCCCTGAGTTCCTCCCACCGCCTTTGCCCCAGCTTGTTTCTTCTTCTTCTTGCCTTTCGGCTTAGAAGTAGAAACCTTTTGGGCAACCATGGCTTGCGCCTGAGCATTCTGATGAAAAAGCCCTTATGCCTCCTGGAGTTCTGTCAGAAGCTTCTCCAACGAATACAACCTCTTGTTCATGTTGTAGTTCAGGCGAAACTACTCAAAACTCCTATGTAGAGACTGGAGAATGATATCGATCTGGGTTTTCCCATCGATCTCAGCTCCAAGGACTTCCAACTCATTCAAATGAGCCATCATCTTGAGAACATGATCCCTCACGGGTGTTCCCTCAATCATGGTGGTCGTCATCAAGTTCCTCATGGATTCCTGCCTAGCAACCCAATTCTGGTGTCCGAAAAGTTCTTTGAGATTGAGCATCATGTCATAAGCAGTGAGCATGACATGATGCTGATGTTGCAGTACATTTGACAAAGATGCCAAAATGTAACACCGCGTCATCTCTTCGGCCTTAATCCACTTCTTATAACTCTCCTTCTCCTTTTCCCCAGAATCATCTGTAGTCTTAGGAGGGCACTCTTTGAGGAGTACATATTTATATTCCTCAGTAGTCAAGACAATGTCAAGATTCCTCTTCCAATCAACATAGTTGGGTCCAGTAAGTTTATTTTCTTTCAGTATCATAGCAAGTGGGTTGAAAGTCATTTTGAAAGAAAACCTAAGAATCACATAGATCAAAACATTAGATTTCAAAAAATTATTGATTCCTAAAACAATAAAATTTTAAAATCAACAAACACCTCAAAACACCGAGAATGTCGTATACCACGATAGTGTGGACGTATACGAATTCTATATTTGTAAGAGGAGGTTTTACCCATTAATTTTATTATCTTGTCAACCTATCTTTTTGACAAATAAAATTAATAGTTGGTTCCTCTTTGGCCCTACAAATAAAAGAAGTGACTCAGATGGGGAGGATATTTATATTTGTATCTAAGTGTTCACCATTACTCGATACCAAGGTAATTATCTCGGGTTATGTGCCTTCCGATGGGGAAGTACACACGCTTCTTAACAATTTCCTATAACCATATTCGACCTTGTGATCCGCAAACAAACTCATCTGATGGGGAGGAAGACACTCAGAGCCGACACACAAGTTTGTTTGCATCACATGTCAAATCGTAATGGAGGCCGTGGGAATTTATAAAAATATCCCTCTCCCACTTAGTAATTTAAAATTGAGGAATTTTCTAGCCTACGACATGCGTATCAAACAATAAGCAATAAATATGAAAAATAAATATTTTTCAACTATTATGGCTTTTGTCTTCAATATGTCTCCCGTCGTATCGCCATCTCGTCTGCTCCTCCCTATGCCATGTATAAGCCATCCGAAGATTCGAGCCGAGAAAAACTATTTTAATTTACATCCATCGATCCTATACTCCACGAGGGAGTGTACATGAAATCTAGATCGAAAGTAAACTAAAATAAAAAGAGTGGCTAAACAATGTCGTATCTAATTACAAAAATTAAATACTAGCCTCTTCAACCCCGAGGATTCAACAAAATATACAATTACACACATACAATCACATACACACATATGACCATAATAGTTGGATCCTATGCCTGCAATCAAAAAGTTAACCTACGCACATCCTACTATTATCCGACACATATAATATATGAAAAGTGCATAAAAGTAACCAAATCCTAAATACACAAAACCAGAAACCATGGCTCTGATACCACTTAAAGGTAGGAAACTTCGTTTCCCACTTCAACTCGGTCGCTTGTTCATGGCGATCCCTTCTACGTCCCCAGATAAAAAAAATTTATCCTTGACAAGAGGGATTACCCAAGCTACTATTTCATCATCGTGCTATTTGATTAGAGTATTCACTTGAACAAACTTGTTGTTCAAGCCACCAACCTCTATTCTACGAATAGCCGCGGAATAGACGATGTACGGATCGTCAACTTTTGTGTTTGTATTCGGGGTCCAAGTTAATTTAACCACAAAACAGAATATACAACATGTATATGATTGAAAAACAATTATAGACATGTTACAAAAGAAAATAAACAAGCGTTATATCTCTCGATCTTCTATTGTATATCCTTCCTCCTTTTATTTGTACATTTTTCTCCCCGTGTTTAAGATCTCGAATGTCCGTCGATTAATTAATTTACTGACAATTAATTAATCCACATCTAACTCCAAGAGTAGTGCCACTCAACCTTATCATCATGCCAGACCAAGTCCACCTGCAGGGTTTACATGATGAACCTTATGAGCTCCTCAAGGGGACATCATCATCCTAATATATAGGACACGGTTTCCTCCTATAATCAACGACACACCATATAAATAATATCATTTCCCAACTTACCGAGCCTATCAATTTACTCTATAAATCTTTCCCATTGGTAAATCAAAGAAATGAATACTAAGTATATGTTCCCGTTATTATATCGCGATTAAGAGCATGTACAATATAATATCTGAGGCCCGATTCGATTATGTAGTCAGCAATAAATCGAATCACCTCTAAGTCGATCCTGCTCATTACACACAAAGTGTACTAGTGTGATTCTATGGTCAAGACAAACCAATACCAAATCACACTACAACCATTCCAATGGTTTGTTCATAACCATCTCGGTTGTGTGCCTTTACTTATACTTTACAATGAACCAATAACATGATCTCTTGTGTGACACTACACACCATGTTATCTACAATGTAATGTATCAGACAATATGCAAACCATAAATATGCAAACAATGATCATTTGATTCTTATTTCAAAAATAAAGATGTTCATACAAATGCTAGACTTTTCATTATACATACCAACAAGTAGAATATGATAGAGTAGGATATGAAATATGATATGTCTCTTCATAGGGATTACTAGGGCATCCTCGTACCTCAATAACCTATCTTAGTAGAAGGTCCAAAGTAGAAGACATCAACTCTATAAGGGTTGAGGGACCTTAGTGACAGAGGGCTCCCAACAATATCAACCCCCTGAGCTCTGACGATCTGAAATGGAAACTTTGTTAGGAATGGGTAGTTTCTGATAGAAGAAAAAGTTCATCGGCCAATTACATGATGATCCTCTCGTAAGATCATAGTTTGAGATCCTAAAAGCATAAAATTGATATCATGTTCAACAATGCACAAGTGAAACCAAAGTCCTAGAATCCTTTTAGGAACTTTGAGACCACCTTCACTTTCTCCGAGTGACAACGTAATTGAGTTAGGACTACCATTGAACTCAGCCACCTTACTCTTAAAAGATTTTGAAGGTTTTGCGGAACTGAAGCTCTGATACCACTTGAAGGTGGAAACTTCGCTTCTCACTTCAACTCGGTCGCTTGTGCATGACAATCCCATCTAAGTCCCCGGATTAAAAAAAAAATTAATCCTTGACAAAGAGGGATTACCCAAGCAACCGTTCCATCGTCGTGATATTCGATTAGAGTGGTCATTTGAACAAACTTATTGTTCAAGCAACCTACCTCTATTCTTCGATTAGCCGTGGAATAGACGATGTACGAATCATCGATTTTTGTGTTTGTCTTCGGGGTCCAAGTAAATTAGCCACATACAAAATATACAACATGCATAGAATAAGAAAAGATTCATAAACAAGAATTATACCTCTTGTTATACCTCTTGATCTTCTATTGTATGTCCTTCCTCCTTTTGGACGTCGTGTGGGCGACGATCTTCCAAAAGTCGAAGCCTCCTAGAACATGTTCTTCCCTTCCTTGCTCGCTCCGAACAAAAGAAAGAATGAAACGAAACTCATCCCCTATCTAGGACCGGCCACCAAGTCAAGAGACTTGATGTTGCTGTCGGCCAAGGAATTGATGAAGAAGATGGAGTGGGAGCCGATCAAGAGCTCTAAGGGAAGAACCCTAACCCTTGTTTCCACCGGCAAAGGATGAACAAAGGAAGAGGATGAGCACCGGCCAAGGTAGAGAGGTAGATGATGGGCGCCAGCTACACCTTAGAAAGAGAAAGGAAGCAAACCTTAATCTCCCACCATGTTTCCGCCCAAGCCAAAATCCTAACCCTAGCCGCCCAAAGCCAAAACCCTAATATCCCTTTCTTATCCTTGCCGCCCACCCCTTAAGCCTCCTTTTATAGAGCTAGGCTTAAGCCTCCTTCTAATCTCCACCGTCGGATCTAGGGATTTAATCTCAACCGTCGGATCTTGGGATTTAATCTCAACCGTCGGATCTAGAGATTTAATCTCCACCGTCGGATCTAAAGATTTAATATCCACCGTGGGATCTAGAGATTTAATCTACACCGTCGGATCTAGAGTTTCATTTTCCATCATCGGATCTAGGCTCCATGAGGGTTTTAATAGGCTACAATAGGGACCATGAGGAGGAGTTGGATCTTGGCCACACAATGGATCAAGCCCACATAAAGTCCAATCCATTAATGATAATTCATTCCACTAGAGGATTATCATTGATCTACCTCACCAATCCCATAAAAAAATATGGGCCCCATATATTATTTGTATAAATGTTTCCCTGTGTTTAAGATCTCTAATGTCCATAAATTAATTAATTTATTGACAATTAATTAATCAACATATAAATCCATGAGTAGTAACACTCAACCTTATTATCATGTCGGACCAAGTCCACTTGCAGTGTTTACATGATGAACCTTATGAGCTACTCAAGGGGACATCATCATCCTAATATATAGGACACAGTTTCCTCCTATAATCAACGACACACCATATAAATAATATCATTTCCCAACTTACTGAGCTTATCAATTTACTATATAAATCTCGCCCATTGGTAAATCAAAGAAATAAATACTAAGTATATGTACCCGTTATTATATCAGGATTAAGAGCATGTACACCATAATATCCGAGGTCTGATTCAATTATGTAGTTAGCAATAAATCGAATCACCTCTAAGTCGATCCTGCTTAATACACACAAAGTCTACTAGTGTAATTCTATGGTCAAGACAAACCAACACCAAATCTCACTACAACCATTCCAATGGTTTTTCCATAACCATCTCGGTTGTGAGCCTTTACTTATACTTCACAAGGAACGAATAACATGATCTCCCGTGTAACACTACACACAATGTTATCTACAATGTAATGTATTAGACAATATGCATAACCATAAATATGCAAACAATGATCATGTGATTCTGATTTCAAAAATAAAGATGTTCATACAAAAGATAGACTTTTCAGTATACATCCTAACAATATCCCACTTACACTAAAAGACTATGCAGTCCTCATACTGCCATACATCTGATTCCCATTCCCTCCATATGCCTATCAAAAACTCTCGCTGGAAGGGCCTTATTGAAAGGATCTGCCAGGTTATCATCTGATGCAATCTTGGCCACAACATCTTCTCCTCGCTTTACGATTTCTCGTATCACGTGGTACTTGCGCTCTATGTGTTTACTTGCCTTATGGGCTTGTGGTTCCTTCGAGTTTACAACTGCACCACTGTTATCACAATAAATTGTGATAGTTCTGAGTAAACTAGGAATCACATCCAAGTCCATCAAGAAGTTCCTGAGCCATACAACTTCTTTGGTTGCCTCAGAGGCTGCCACATACTCAGCTTCCATGGTAGAGTCCGCAATGCATTTCTGCTTGACACTCCTCTATACAATGGCTCCACCTCCCAAAGTAAACACAAAACCTGAGGTAGACTTACTGTTATCCCTATATGATTAGAAGTCAGAATCTGTGTAACCCTTAGGGAGTAATTGAATTGCCTGGTAGACCAGTATATAATCCCTAGTCCTTCTCAGGTACTTCAATATATGCTTTACCGCAGTCCAATGTCCCTGTCCTGGATTACTCTAATATCTGCTAACCATGGCAACGACAAAGCAGATATCCGATCTCGTGCATAGCATAGCATACATGAGGCTTCCTACTGGCGAAGCATAAGGAACCGCCTTCATCTCCTCTATCTCCCTAGATAAAGGAACTCCATGCGAAAAGGTAGAAAACCTTTCTTGGAGTTCTACATGCTAAAACGATCCATAATGGTGTCTATGTATGAAGCTTGAGAGAAGCACAACCTCGTTTTCCTGCAATCCCTTATAACCTTGATCCCAAGGATGTGTCCCACTTCTCCCATGTCCTTCATATCAAACTATTTAGACAACCATACCCTTACGTTCGATAACACCTTAACATTGTTGCCAATTAACGAAATGTCATCTATGTATAGTACAAGAAATACCACTATGTTTCCGTCACATCTCTTGTATACACAAGACTCATCCGGACTTTGAATAAATCCATAAGACTGGATTACTTCATCAAAGCGGAGGTTCCAAGATCTCAATGCATGCTTCAATCCATAAATGGACCGATTAAGCTTGCACACAAGATGCTCTTTCCCCTTTGCGATGAATCCCTCTAGTTGCTTCATATAGATATTTTCCTCAAGACTTCCATTAAAAAAAGCTGTCTTGACATTCATTTGCCATAACTCATAATCCATATGAGCATCAATACATAAGAGAATCCGGATAGACTTAAGCATGACTACCGGCGAAAATGTCTCCTAATAATCGATGCCCTCTTTCTGAGTATACCCCTTCGCAACAAGCCTCGCTTTGAAGGTCTCAACCTTCCTGTCTATTCCTCTCTTTTTTTGTAGATCCACATGCATCCAATGTCTTTTACACCATTGGGTGGTTCTACTAGCTCCCAAACTTGATTTGAATCCATAGTTTCTATCTCAGAATTCATTGTACTTTGCCAAGATACCGCATCTTTATCTTGTATTTCCTCGTCATATGTCCAGGGATCAGGTTCATGTTCGTCAAGGACCAAATCAAAAGATTCTCCCAAGAACATGAATCTATCAGGCTGTCTAACAACCCTCACACTACGACGAGGTATCACATGTGTATCCTCTGTGACACGTGGTGCAGGGACTTGTGGTATATCCTCTTGTATCGGTGGTACTGAAGCAGTGACTTCCCCTCTTAATTCCTTCAGAACAATCTTAATCATGAGCTTGTGGTTCATCACATAGTCTTCATCTAGAAATCTGGCATTCGTGCTAACGATCACCCTCTAATCTCTAGGACTATAAAATAAACCACCTTTCATTCTTCTAGGATAGCCAATGAATATGCGCACTTCTATACGAGGTTCCAACTTACCAGCATTTGCCTTCAGCACCTGTGCTGGACTCCCCCAAATTCGAATATGTCTCAGACTAGGCTTTCACCCAGTCCACAATTTTGTGGGAGTAGAAGGCACTGATTTTGATGGTACAAGGTTCAGAATATACACTGTCGTATCTAGAGCATACCCCCAGAATGAATCTGGCAAATCAGAATAACTCATCATCGATCTAACCATCTCCATAAGAGTCCTATTCTTTCGTTCCGCTACACCATTCTGCTGGGGTGTGCTAGGTGCAGCCAATTGGGATTGAATCCCGGCCTCTGATAAGTAATTCCTAAACTCTCCCAAGAGGTACTCACCACCACGATCAGATCGTAGTGTCTTGATACTTTTACTCTGACATTTCTCCACATCAGCCTTGAATTCTTTGAATTTGTCAAACATTCAGACTTACGGCGCATCAAGTAAATGTATCCATATCTTGAATAATCATCTATAAAAGAGACGAAATATTCAAAACCACCTCTTGCCTGGATAGACATAGGACCACACAAATCAGAATGAACCAATTCCAACACATCTTTGGCTCTATACCCCTTGGCCTTGAAAGGCCTCTTGGTCATTTTACCTTCCAAGCAAGATTCGCAGGTTGGGAAATCTTCCACCACTAATGAACCCAATGGTCCATCAACTATCAACCTTTAAATTCTGCTTAGGTTAATATGACCTAGCCTTAGATGACAAAGATATGTTTGGTTCATCTTCGAAGGTTCTTTTCTCTTATTGGAATTAGAAGATGAGTTATTTACTTTTATTTACATCGTGGGAGCTTTTGGTTCAAGTGTATATAAATTTCCTATCAATGCACCAGAATAGATAATCTCCCTATTCCTTTTTATAACAACTCTATCATTAAAAGAAATAGAATATCTATCCATAAACAATTTAGAAATCGAAATCAAATTCTTTCTAAATAAAGGTACATAAAGACAATTTTTTAGAACCAAAATTTTATTCCTCTCAAAAGACAAATAAACATCTCCCACTACAATAGTCGCCACTTTCGTGGCATCGCCCAAGTAAACGGTAATCTCCTCACCAGTTATGCCGGTTTCTGAACCCTGCAAAGTATTGCGGACATGATCGATGGCTCCGTGATCTACACACAGGCCGGTAGATAACACCGCTAAACATGTTTCAACGACTAGACCAAAAGATATACCTTCTTCCTGTCCAATCTGCCAAGTAAGCAAGCACTTGCCTTTCGACTTCTTCACTCGTCCCTGAGATCCTCCCGCCACCTTTGCCTCAGCTTGTTTCTTCTTCTTCTTGCCTTTCGACTTAGAAGCAGAAACCTTTTGGGAAACCATGGCCTGAGCCTGAGCAAGCACTTCTGCCGCCTGGAGTTCTGTCAGAAGCTCCGCCAACGAATACAACCTCTTATTAATGTTGTAATTCAGGCGAAACTGCTCAAAACTGTTAGGTAGAGAATGAAGAATGATATCGACTTGGGTTTCCCCATCGATCTTAGCTCCAAGGACTTCCAGCTCATTCGCAGGCTTAGGAGGACACTCTTTGAAGACTACATACTTGTACTCCTCAGCAGTCAAGACAATATCAAGATTCCTTTTCCAATCAATATAATTGGGTCCAGTAAGTTTATTCTCTTTTAGTATCACAGCAAGCGGGTTGAAAGTCATTTTTGAAAAACCTAAGAATCACATAGATCAAAACTTTAGATTTCAAAAAATTATTGATTCCTCAAACAATAAAATTTTAAGATCAACCAATACCTCAAAACACCGAGAATATCATATGCCACGATCGTGTGGACGTATACGAATTCTACATTTGTAAGTGGAGGCTTTACCCTTTAATTTTACTATCTTCTCAACCTAACTTTTGGACAACTAAAATTAATAGTTGGTTCCTCTTCTTCCCTACAAATAAAAGCAGTGACTCCGATGGGGAGGATACTCCTATTTGCATCTAAGTGTTCATCATTACTTGGTACCAAGGCAATTATCTCGGGTTATGTGCCTTCCAATGGGGAAGTACACACGCTCCTTAATAATTTCCTATAACCATATTCGACCCTGTGATCCGTAAAACAAACTCATCCGATGGGGAGGAAGGCACTCAGAACCGATGCACAAGTTTATTTTTCATCACATGTCAAATTGTAATGGAGGCCGTGGGAATTTAAAACAATATCCCTCTCCCACTTAGTAATTTAAAATTGAGGAATTTTCCTAGCACACGACATGCATATCAAACAAGAAGCAATAAATATGAAAAAATATTTTCCAACTATTATGACTTTTTTTCTCCAATATGACTCCCGTCGTATCGCCATCTCGTCCGCTCCTCCCTACGCCATGTACGAGCCATCCGGAGATCCGAGCTGAGAATAACTATTCTAATTTACATCCATGAATCCTATACTCCACGAAGGATTGTACATGAAATCTTGATCGAAAGTAAACTAAAATAAAAGAGTGGCTAAACAATGTCATACTTAATTACAAAAATTAAATACTAGCCTCGTCAACCCCGAGATTTCAAATAATATTACACACATGCAATCACATATACACACATATGGCCATAATAGTTGGATCTTATGTCTACAACCAAAAAGTTAGCCTACGCACATCCTACTATCATCCGACACATAATATATGATAAGTGCAAAAAATTAACCGAATCCAAAACACACAAAATCAAACATCATGGCTCTGATATAACTTGAAGGTGGAAACTTCGCTTCCCACTTCAACTCGGTCGCTTGTGCATGGTGATCCCATCTAAGTACCCGGATTAAAAAAAATAATCCTTGACAAAGAGGGATTACCCAAGCAACCGTTTTATCGTCGTGCTATTCGATTAGAGTGGTCACTTGAACAAAATTTTTGTTCAAGCAACCTACCTCTATTCTTCGATTAGCCACGGAATAGACGATGTACGTATCGTAGATTTTTGTGTTTGTCTTTGGGGTCCAAGTAAATTAGCCACATACAAAATATACAACATGCATAGAATAAGAAAAGATTCATAAACATGAATTATACCTCTTGTTATACCTCTTGATCTTCTATTGTATGTCCTTCTTCCTTTTGGATGTCGTGTGGGCGACGATCTTCCAAAAGTCGAAGCCTCCTAGAACACGTTCTTCCCTTCCTTGCTCGTTCCGAACAAAAGAAAGAATGAAACGAAACTCTTCCCTTATCTAGGACTGGCCACCAATTCAAGAGACTTGATGTTGCCACCGGCCAAGGAATTGATGAAGAAGATGGAGTAGGCACCGACCAAGAGCTCCAAGGGAAGAACCCTAACCCTTATTGCCACTGGCCAAGGATGATGAAAGGAAGAGGATGAGCACCGGCCAAGGTAGAGAGGTATATGATGGGCGCCGGCTACACCTTAGGAAGAGAAAGGAAGAAAACCTTAATCTCCCACCTTGTTGCCGCCCAAGTCAAAAACCTAACCCTAGCCGACCAAAGACAAAACCCTAATCTCCTTTTCTTATCCTTACTGGCCACCCCTTAAGCCTCCTTGTATAGAGCTAGGCTTAAGCCTCCTTCTAATCTCCACCGTCGGATCTAGGGATTTAATCTCAACCGTCATATCTAGGGATTTAATCTCAACCGTCGGATCTAGAGATTTAATCTCCACCATCGGATCTAAAGATTTAATCTCCACCGTTGGATCTAGAGAATTAATCTCCACCGTCGGATCCAGAGTTTCATTTTCCATCATCGGATCTAGGCTCCATGAGGGTTTTAATAGGCTACAATAGAGACCATGAGGAGGAGTTGGATCTTGGCCACACAATGGATCAAGCCCACATAAAGTCCGATCCATTAATGATAATTCATTCCACTAGAGGATTATCATTGATCTACCTCACCAACCCCATAAATAAATATGAACTCTCTATATTATTTGTACAAATGTCTCTCCGTGTTTAAGTTCTCGAATGTCCATCAATTAATTAATTTACTGACAAATAGTTAATCAACATCTAACTCCATGAGTAGTACCACTCAACCTTATCATCATGCCGGACCAAGTCCACCTGCAGGGTTTACACGATGAACCTTATGAGCTCCTCAAGGTGACATCATCATCCTAATATATAGGACACAATTTCCTCCTATAATCAATGACACACCATATAAATAATATTATTTCCCAACTTACTAAGCCTATCGATTTACTCTATAAATCTCACCCATTGGTAAATCAAATAAATAAATACTAAGTATATGTCTCCATTATTATATCGGGATTAAGAGCATGTACACCATAATATTCGAGGTCCGATTCATTTATGTAGTCAGCAATAAATCAAATCACCTCTAAGTTAGTCCTGCTCAATACACACAAAGTGTACTAGTGTAATTGTAATGCCCATAAAATTTCTTGTAGTTTTACAAGAATTTTTGGCTTGATTATGATGGGCTTTATGTGGGCTTTTCAAAAATAAAAGAAAATGAGCCAAAAAGGATGCAAGGCCTAGGAATTGAACCCCAAACCTCTAGAGATAGCCAAGCCCTAAGGGTGCATCCAATAATCAGAAGCCCAACAAGATTGTATTATTAGAGGAATGTGGGAAATTATAGTTAGGGGTAAGGGAGACTAAGGGACTCTTCAAGTGAATAAATAGGGGGAATGAGGAGACATAAGGGATCAAATTGTTTTTCTCCTCCTCTTCTTCTTCCTCACCGAACCCTAGAGCTCCTCCTTTTCATCCTTGTTCGAAATTCATCCAAGCAAGAAGGGGGCTAGGTTTGCTTCCCTTAGGTCATCTTCTAACAAAAAAGCAAAGCGAAGGATGTAAGTATCCCCTCACCTGCATACAAGTAGCTTTTCGATTTAAGTTATTATGTCAAATCCTCCAAGAACCATTCGGCCAAACCCTTTTCTTGAGTTTTCAATGAAGTTCTAAACCATATCTTGTATGAATATGATGATGTTAGGATGCTAGGTGGATTAGGTTAATAGTTTAACCCTAAACTCTCCATGAACCATTTGGCCAAACCTTTTTCTTGAGTTTTCAATGAAGTTCTAAACCATATCTTGTATGAATATGATGATGTTAGGATGCTAGATGGATTAGGTTAAGAGTTTAACCCTAAACTCTCCATGAACCATTCGGCCAAACCTTCTTCTTGATTTTTCAATGAAGTTCTAAACCATATCTTGTATGAATATGATGATGTTAGGATGCTAGATGGATTAGGTTAAGAGTTTAACCCTAAACTCTCCATGAACCATTCGGCCAAACCTTCTTCTTGAGTTTTCAATGAAGTTCTAAACCATATCTTGTATGAATATGATGATGTTAGGATGCTAGATGGATTAGGTTACGAGTTTAACCCTAAATTCCCCATGAAACATTCGACCAAGACCATAACTAGGGCTTACCATGATGATCCATGCTATATCTTGTATTAATATGATGATGAGGGATTTTTTTTAGATGAGTTAGTTAAGTGGTTGATCCATGGAACCCATTGAACCATTCGGCCAAGACCCCAAAGGTGTTCCTTATGCCATGCTTTAGGTGAATTCATGATAACTTGGGATGTTAAATGATACTAGATGAAGATAACATGCTCTAGGTTAGGTTAACATGTGTTTTATGCTTAGGTGAGTTCATGTTTACTTGTGATGTTAAATGATGCTAGATGAAGATAACATGCTCTAGGTTAGTGTTTACTCACTCTTGATGTTTATGCCTTATGCCATGCCCTATATGTGTGTGATATTTAAGATATGTTATGAAATGAAATATGATGTGATTATGAAATGAAATATGATATATTATGAAGTGAAATATGATATGTTTATGAAATGAAATATGATATGTTCATGAAGTGAAATATGATATGTTATGAAATGAAGTATGATATGTTTATGAAATGAAATATGATATGTTCATGAAGTGAAATATGATATGAAGTATGATATGTTTATGAAATGAAATATGATATGTTCATGAAGTGAAATATGATATGTTATGAAATGAGGTATGATATGTTTGAGAAATGAAATATGATATGTTATGATAAGAAGCATATAAGTATTTTACCTTCTGCATGGCTTGTACCTAGACCCTAACAAGGTCCAAAGGGATGGGCTCCTAAGTTGCCCTAGGCCGACGGACTAAGATCGGGCCTAGGATGGGCTTCTATGTATGATAGCCCCTAGGTCGACGGACTAAGATAGGGCCTAGTACGGGATGGGCTCCCAGATGCCCTAGGTCAATGGACTAAGATCGGGCCTAGGATGGGCTTCTATGCTACGACGATGGCCCCTAGGTCGACGGACTAAGATCGGGCCTAGTAATCTAGTAGGTTCGAGACGAGCTACCTCGGGTCTATTTAGGGATGCACGTATTGATGATGATGATGTGGTACAATGCCGGGCCCAATATGTTGAGATTTATGTTTATGTACCTATAATATATGTTTTTAAAGAGCATCCTGCATATGTTTACATGATATGATTGTTATGTTCACATGTTATGATTGTTATGTTTACATGCTATGTTGCTATGTTATATAGGTTGCATGTTATGTTTGATTATGTCATATATGTACATGATATGTTGCTATGTTACCTATGTTGCATGTTATGTTTGATTATGCCATATATGTACATGATATGTTGCTATGATATATATGTTGTATGTCATGTTTGATTATGCCATATATGTACATGATATGTTGCTATGATATATATGTTGCATGTTATGTTTGATTATGCCATATATGTACATGATATGTTGCAATGATATATAGGTTGCATGTTATGTTTGATTATGTCATATATGTACATGATATGTTGCTATGTTATATATGTTACATGTTATGTTGCTTATATGTTATGAATGTTACATGCCATGCTTAATGTCGATGTATGGTTTTTGTGAGTATGACAGGATCTTACTAAGCCTATGTGCTTATAGTTTATTTTTCCCTTGTACTGCAGATAAGGGTAAGGGGTGGATAAACTAAAGGGAGCAGCAGGAGGGGCAAAAGTGTGTGTGGTAGTGGCATGGTGGAGGAGATCTGTTATGTTCTTTATGTATGGTTTCCCTATGATGATGATGTTTATGGACTTGAACTAAGCACTAAGTACTTATGAAATAATGATGCATGCTCTATGTTAAGAAGAAGTATCTATAAAATGACGATGCATGTTTATGTTTAAAAGAAAAAAAATGTTTCTAAAGTCTTCCGCTGTAAGTAGTACAATGTATGTATGTACGATCGCGTCGCGCCGCCCTTTCGAACCCTAGAAAAGGGCGGGTGTGACAGGTTGGTATCAGAGCAGATCTGCCTTTCCACTACACACACATCAAGCTCCAAATCCTGCCGCTCCAAGTAAGAATTCTATGTCTACTCTAATTTTGTTAATTTTGTTCATGTATGATAATAAATGCCTTTAGCTTAAAATATGCATGAAAATATGTATGATAACCTTATGCTAGCTTCCAGTTTAATTATGCGTAGATAAACGAACGATAAACTTATACTAGCTTTACTTTAATATATGAAGATAAACATGTCTGGAAGACGCAGTAGTAGAGCTGATGATATAGCACCCCCGCATGACCTTACACACGTAGTTACTGAACTCCAGCAACAAGTCACATAATAGCAGCAAGTAATAAATGCCCTAATGAATTAGCGAGGAAACCCTATTGCCCCACCAGCGGGCCCTGGCCCGATGTTTCGACAGGAAGCTTACCTGATCCAGTGGCAGAGGCTGAAGCCGGAAAATTTCTCTGGTACTGGTGAACCATGGGATGCCCAGGCCTGGTTCAAGACGGTGGAAAGCATCGTGGAGCTACTGGACTTGCCCGAATGCGAGAAGATTAAGTGTGCATCATTCTGCCTTTCGAGAGATGCTCGGATGTGGTGGGAACGGGTCAAAGCAAAGAGACAAGTAAATCAGATGAGATGGACAGATTTCGAGTACGAATTTTTCGAAGAATTCTTCCACATGAGGGTAACCAACAAGCATTACGACGAGTTCACTAGGTTCCGACAAGGTGACCTATCAGTCAGCGAAGCCGTGAAGAGATTCAACCGACTCGCACGCCTATGTCCAGAGTTGGTCAGCACGAAAAGGGAAAGGGTCAGACTCATGCTGAAGATGCTCCGACCAGAAATAGCTCTGAATGTGGCCAGCGGAGTTCATAGGCCGCAGACCATAGAGGATCTATTCAGTAGTGCCTTGATTACCGAGCATTACCTAAACAACATTAACCAGCAAAAGAAGGCACTGAGTGAAGGCAGGGCTCAGGGCCAGTCAGGAGGTCAGAGAAACCAGAGTACTTGGAAAGGGAACCACACTGGCAAGAGAAAACAATGGGAGGATCCTAAAGGTGGTCCAGCAAACAAGCAGCCTAGGATCCCTCTGTGTGCTACCTACGGAAAGATACATCCTGGAGTATGCTACCAAGGCACAAATAGATGTTACAACTGTGGACGGGAAGGACATAGAGTCAGGAACTGCACTATTCAGGTTCAGGCACCTCCCCAGCAATATGCCCAGCACAGGAGTACTCCTCCACAGTTACACCAGATGCAGGCTACAATCGAAGGTACCCCGATTAGCCAAGGGAGACTAGAAGCCCCACCAGTTATGACAGATGCCAGGGTATTCTCTCTCACCCAAGAAGATGTGGCGAACGCTTCTATGGTTGTCACAGGTCATATATTTATTTTCTCACAAGATGCTGCATTATTTGATACTGGGGCAACACATTCGTTTGTTTCTACACACTTTACTGGAAAGATAGACATACCACCACAAGCTCTGGGTCACAAGTTCTTAACCACTCTGCCCTCGGGAGAAGTAATGCCCTCCACTCATATGTTGCGAGCCGCACCCATCAGAATGGCAGACAGAGAACTCTACTGTGATCTGATAGTGCTCGACATGCAGGATTATGATATTATTTTGGGCATGGATTTCTTAAGCAAGTACGGTGCTTCGATCGAGTGTCGTAAAAGAAAAGTGGTCTTCCAGCCGGAGGCAGAACCTATGTTTGAATTTATTGGAGAGCCAAGGAGAAGAGTCAATAAATTTTTATCCGCGCTACAGGCATGCAAGATGTTAGACAGTGGATGCACTGGGTTTCCGACACATATAGTTGATACAAGTCAAACCGAGGATCAGAAGCTAGAAGATGTCAGAGTTGTATGCAACTACCAGAGATATTCCCAGATGAACTACCAGGGTTAGCCTCAGATTGAGAAGTTGAATTTGAGATCGAACTGATTCCTGGTACTAACCCGATCTCTAAAGCACCTTACCGTATGGCGCCGGCTGAATTGAAGGAACTTCAGGGATAGCTACAGGAGTTACTCGACAAGGGACTTATTCGTCCAAGTCGCTCTCCATGGGGAGCTCCAGTGCTGTTGGTGAAGAAGAAAGATGGGTCTATGCGAATGTTCATAGACTACCGAGCGCTGAATAATGTGACGATCAAGAACTGGTACCCTTTACCGTAGATTTATGACCTGTTCGACCAACTAAAGGGTGCCACCGTCTTCTCTAAGATTGACCTGAGGTCTGGCTATCATCAAGTAAAAGTGAAATCAGATGATATACCAAAGACGACCTTCCGGACAAGATACGGACATTACGAGTTCGTAGTTATGCCCTTCGGAATGACGAATGCACCTGCTCTGTTCATGGATTTGATGAATCGGGTATTCTTGGCATTCCTCAACAAGTTTGTGATCGTCTTCATCGACGACATACTGATATATTTGAGAACCCCAGAAGAGCACGCAGAACACCTGAATGTGGTATTACAGATTCTTCAGAAAAAACAACTGTTTGCAAAGTTCTCCAAATGCGAGTTCTGGCTCGAACAAGTATCATTTTTGGGTCACGTTATATCCAAGCACGGAGTGATGGTAGACCCATTAAAGATTGAAGCTGTGAGTAACTGGAACTGACCAAAGAATGCCAGCGAGATCAGAAGCTTTCTTGGGCTAGCAAGCTACTACAGGAAGTTTGTAGAGAACTTCTCCAGGATTGCAGCCCCTATGACAGTCCTCACCAGAAAGAACAAGAAATATGAGTGGACGGACGCCTATGAGAGGAGTTTCACAAAATTGAAAAGGAGACTGACCAGCGCTCCAATCCTTGCTCTTCCGGACAGTAACGAAGGCTTCGACATGTACAGTGACGCTTCCAAGTTGGGACTCGGAGTTGTACTCATGTAGAATGGCAAGGTCATTGCCTACGCCTCTAAGCAACTCAAGGAACATGAAAGGAATTATCCCACCCACGATTTAGAGCTAGCGGCCGTGGTCTTTGCTCTCAAAACATGGAGGCATTATCTATATGGAGCTTAGTGTAGGATTTATACAGACCACCAGAGTCTGAAATATTTCTTCACACAGAAGGACCTGAACATGAGACAACGCAGATGGCTCGAGCTCATCAAGGATTATGACTGCGAGATCTTCTACCATCCAGGGAAAGCAAACAAGGTGGCTGATGCACTCAGCAGGAAGTCTTGCACCACCTTAATGTCTCTATCAGTGTTATCTCGGCCCTTAGAAAAGGAGATTATGCGTTATGGGGTTGAAATCATTTCCGGATAGCTCTCGACCATGATGATAGCACCGACGTTGTTCGATGATATACTAGAAAAGCAAGCCCGTGACCCAAGCATTCAAAGGATCAAGCAAGAGGTCCTAGAAGGAAAGGATGACGGGTTTCGTATCTCTGATAGTGGAGTACTCTACCTCAGGGATCGCTTGTGTATTCCCGACGATCCAGAATTACGGAAGAAGATATTTGGGGAAGCTCACGGAACTCCTTATGCAATGCATCCTAGAACCACCAAGATGTACCAAGACCTGAAAAGAAAATTCTGGTTGTTCGAAATGAAAAGAGATGTGGCTCAAGATGTCAAGACTACCGACCGCCAGAGGGTTAAAGCAGAACACCAGAGACCTGGTGGAACACTACAGCCGATCCAGATTCCAGAATGGAAATGGGAAGACATTTCTATGGATTTCATCTGAGGATTGCCCAAGACGACAAATGGTTATGATGCTATATGGGTAATTGTGGACAGATTGACGAAGTCCGCCCACTTCTTAGCAATCAAGATGACCTATTCGACGGAGCAACTGGCTCAATTATATGCTAGGGAAATTATCAGACTACATGGAATTCCTAAGACCATCATTTCTGACAGAGATGGTCGCTTTATTTCCCATTTCTGGGAATGTGTTTAGAAGGCCCTAGTGGGTTATTGTTCAAGATCGCTTCCATCCCCGACGACGATGCAAAAGAGTAAATCAAGTACTAGAGGACATGTTACGTGCTTGCGCCCTGGATTTCAAAGGTAGCTGGTGCTGATACTTATGTTTGGAAGAATTTGCCTACAACAATAGCTACCAAGCTACTATTGGAATGGCACCCTACGAGGCTCTATATGGGAGGAGATGTAGATCTCCCATATGATGGTACGAGGGTGGTGAAAAGAAGGGGATGGGACTCCAGACGGACTTCATCGATGACACCACCCGATCTATATAGAACATCCGTCAGAGAATTGAAACTGCTCAAAGCCGACAAAAGAGCTATGCGGATATGCGGCGTAGACTGTTAGAATTCGAAGTCGGGGACCTGGTATTCCTCAGAGTGGCCCCTATGAAGGGAGTGATAAGATTCGGAAGGAAGGGTAAGCTGAGTCCGCGCTATGTGAGACCGTATCCGATATTGCAGAGGGTTGGCAAAGTAGCTTACAAGCTGGAGATGCCTCAAGAGATGTCGGCTATTCACAACGTGTTCCATGTCTCTGTGCTCAAGAAATGCATTTCCAGTGCGGACCAAGTGATCGAGCCACAAACAGTACAAGTTCAAGAGGACCTGAGTTATGAAAGTCGACCTATCCAGATACTTGACCGAGAAGTCAAGAGACTAAGGAACAAAGAGGTGCCCTTAGTAAAGGTTCTGTGGCAGAATCAACGGTATGAAGAAGCTACCTGGGAACGCGAGGAGGACATGAAGCAGAAGTACCCAAGATTGTTCTAAGTTTCGAGGACGAAACTTTTAAAAAGGTATGAAGGATTGTAACACTCGTAAAATTTCTAGTAATTTTACAAGAATTTTTGGCTTGATTATGATGGGCTCTATGTGGGCTTTTCAAAAATAAAAGAAAATGAGCCAAAAAGGATGCAAGGCCTAGGAATTGAACCCCAAACCTCTAGAGATATAGCCAAGCCCTAAGGGTGCATCCAATAACCAAAAGCCCAACAAGATTGTATTATTAGAGGAATATGGGAAATTATAGTTAGGGGTAAGGGAGAAAAAGGGACTCTTCAAGTGAATAAATAGGGGGAATGAGGAGACATAAGGGATCAAATTGGTTTTCTCCTACTCTTCTTCTTCCTCACCGAACCCTAGAGCTCCTCCTTTTCATCCTTGTCCGAAATTCATCCAAGTAAGAAGGGGGCTAGGTTTGCTTCCCTTAGGTCATCTTCCAACAAAAAAGCAAAGCGAAGGATGTAAGTATCCCCTCACCTGCATACAAGTAGCTTTTCGATTTAAGTTATTATGTCAAATCCTCCATGAACCATTCGGCCAAACCCTTTTCTTGAGTTTTCAATGAAGTTCTAAACCATATCTTGTATGAATATGATGATGTTAGGATGCTAGATGGATTAGGTTAAGAGTTTAACCCTAAACTCTCCATGAACCATTCGGCCAAACCTTTTTCTTGAGTTTTCAAAGAAGTTCTAAACCATATCTTGTATGAATATGATGATGTTAGGATGCTAGATGGATTAGGTTAAGAGTTTAACCCTAAACTCTCCATGAACCATTCGGCCAAACCTTTTTCTTGAGTTTTCAATGAAGTTCTAAACCATATCTTGTATGAATATGATGATGTTAGGATGCTAGATGGATTAGGTTAAGAGTTTAACCCTAAACTCTCCATGAACCATTCGGCCAAAACCTTTTCTTGAGTTTTCAATGAAGTTCTAAACAATATCTTGTATGAATATGATGATGTTAGGATGCTAGATGGATTAGGTTAAGAGTTTAACCCTAAACTCTCCATGAACCATTCGGCCAAACCTTCTTCTTGAGTTTTCAATGAAGTTCTAAACCATATCTTGTATGAATATGATGATGTTAGGATTCTAGATGGATTAGGTTAAGAGTTTAACCCTAAATTCCCCATGAAACATTCGGCCAAGACCATAACTAGGGCTTACCATGATGATCCATGCTATATCTTGTATTAATATGACGATGAGGGATTTTTTTTAGATGAGTTAGTTAAGTGGTTGATCCATGGAACCCATTGAACCATTCGGCCAAGACCCCAAAGGTGTTCCTTATGCCATGCTTTAGGTGAATTCATGATAACTTGTGATGTTAAATGATGCTTGATGAAGATAACATGCTCTAGGTTAGGTTAACATGTGTTTTATGCTTAGGTGAGTTCATGTTAACTTGTGATGTTAAATGATGCTAGATGAAGATAACATGCTCTAGGTTAGTGTTTACTCACTCTTGATGTTTATGCCTTATGCCATGCCCTATATGTGTGTGATATTTAAGATATGTTATGAAATGAAATATGATGTGATTATGAAATGAAATATGATATATTATGAAGTGAAATACGATATGTTCATGAAGTGAAATATGATATGTTATGAAATGAAGTATGATATGTTTATGAAATGAAATATGATATGTTCATGAAGTGAAATATGATATGTTATGAAATGAAGTATGATATGTTTATGAAATGAAATATGATATGTTCATGAAGTGAAATATGATATGTTATGAAATGAGGTATGATATGTTTGCGAAATGAAATATGATATGTTACGATAAGAAGAATATAAGTATTTTACCTTCTGCATGGCTTGTACCTGGACCCTAACAAGGTCCAAAGGGATGGGCTCCTAAGTTGCCCTAAGCCGACGGACTAAGATCGGGCCTAGGATGGGCTTCTATGTATGATAGCTTCTAGGTTGACGGACTAAGATCGGTCCTAGTATGGGATGGGCTCCCAGATGCCCTAGGTCGATGGACTAAGATCGGGCCTAGGATGGGCTACTATGCTACGACGATGGCCCCTAGGTCGACGGACTAAGATCGGGCCTAGTAACCTAGTAGGTTCGAGACTAGCTACCTCGGGTCTATTTAGGGATGCGCGCTATGATGATGATGATGTGGTACAATGTCGGGCCCAATATGTTGAGATTTATGTTTACGTACCTATAATATATGTTTTCAAAGAGCATCCTGCATATGTTTACATGATATGATTGTTATGTTCACATGTTATGATTGTTATGTTTACATGCTATGTTGCTATGTTATATAGGTTGAATGTTATGTTTGATTATGTCATATATGTACATGATATGTTGCTATGTTACCTATGTTGCATGTTATGTTTGATTATGCCATATATGTACATGATATGTTGCTATGATATATATGTTGTATGTTATGTTTGATTATGCCATATATGTACATGATATGTTGCTATGATATATATATTGCATGTTATGTTTGATTATGCCATATATGTACATGATATGTTGCTATGATATATAGGTTGCATGTTATGTTTGATTATGTCATATATGTACATGATATGTTGCTATGTTATATATGTTACATGTTATGTTTGCTTATGTTACTTATGCTACATGTTATGTTTGCTTACGTCATATATGTTACATGTTATGTTTCTTATATGTTATGAATGTTACATGCCATGCTTAATGTCGATGTATGGTTTTTGTGAGTAGGATAGGATCTTACTAAGCCTATGTGCTTATAGTTTATTTTCCCCTTGTACTGCAGATAAGGGTAAGGGGTGGATAAACTAAAGGGAGCAGCAGGAGGGGCAAAAGTGTGTGTGGTAGTGGCATGGTGGAGGAGATCTGTTATGTTCTTTATGTATGTTTTCCCTATGATGATGATGTTTATGGACTTGAACTAAGGACTAAGTACTTATAAAATAATGATGCATGCTCTATGTTAAGAAGAAGTATCTATAAAATGACGATGCATGTTTATGTTTAAAAGAAAAAAAAATGTGTCTAAAGTCTTCCGCTGTAAGTAGTACAATGTATGTATGTACGATCGCGTTGCGCCGCCCTTTCGGACCCTAGGAAAGGGCGAGCGTGACAGGTTGGTATCAGAGCAGATCTGCCTTTCCACTACACACACATCAAACTCCAAATCCTACCGCTCCAAGTAAGAATTCTATGTCTACTCTAATTTTGTTAATTTTGTTCATGTATGATATGAAATGCCTTTAGCTTAAAATATGCATGAAAATATGTATGATAACCATGTCTGGAAGACGCAGTAGTAGAGCTGAACGATAAACTTATACTAGCTTTACTTTAATATATGAAGATAAACATGTCTGGAAGACGCAGTAGTAGAGCTGATGATATAGCACCCTCGCATGACCTTACACACATAGTTATTGAACTCCAGCGACAAGTCACAGAACAACAGCAAGTAATAAATGCCCTATTGAATCAGCGAGGAAACCCTACTGCCCCACCAGCGGGTCCTGGCCCAATGGTTCGACAGGAAGCTTACCTGATCCAAAGGCGCAGGTCAAGGCCGGAAAATTTCTCTCGCATCGTGGAACCATGGATGCCTGTGTCCGGTTCAAGATGGGAAAGCATCGTGGAGCTACTGGACTGGCCCGAATGCGAGAAGATTAAGTGTGCATCATTCTGCCTTTCGGGAGATGCTCGGATGTGGTGGGAACAGGTCAAAGGCAAGAGACAAGTAAATCAGATGAGATGGACAGATTTCGAGTATGAATTTTTCGAAGAATTCTTCCATATGAGGGTAACCAACAAGCATTACGACGAGTTCACTGGGTTCCGACACGGTGACCTATCAGTCAGCGAAGCAGTGAAGAGATTCATCTGACTCGCATGCCTATGTCTAGAGTTGGTCAGCACGGAAAGGTAAAGGGTCAGACTCATGCTGAAGATGATCCGACCAGAAATAGCTTTGAATGTGGCCGGCGGAGTTCACAGGCCGCAGACCGCAGAGGAGCTGTTCAGTAATGCCTTGATTACCGAGCATTACCTGAACAACATTAATCAGCAAAAGAAGGCACTGAGTGAAGGCAGGGGTCAGGGCCAGTTAGAAGGTCAGAGAAACCAGAGTACATGGAAAGGGAACCACACTGGCAAGAGAAAACAATGGGAGGATCCTAAAGGTGGTCCAACAAACAAGCAGCCCAGGATCCCTCTGTGTTCTACCTGCGGAAAGATACATCCTGGAGTATGCTACCAAGGCACAAATAGATGTTACAACTATGGATGGGAAGGACATAGAGTCAGGAACTGCCCTATTCAGGTTCAGGTACCTCCCCAGCAGTATGCCCAGCACAGGAGTACTCCTCCACAGTTAAACCAGATGCAGGCTGCAATCGAAGGTACCCCGATTATCCAAGGGAGACTAGAAGCCCCACCAGTTATGACAGATGCTAGGGTATTCTCTCTCACCCAAGAAGATGTGGCAAACACTTCTACGGTTGTCACAAGTCATATATTTATTTTTTGTCAGCATGCTACTGCATTATTTGATACTGGGGCAACACATTCGTTTGTTTCTACACACTTTACTGGAAAGATAGACATACCACCACAAGCTCTGGGTCGCAAGTTCTTAACCACTCGCCTCGGAGAAGTAATGCCCTCCACTCATATGCATGAGCCGCACTCCATCGTAATGGCGCATGCAGAGAACTCTACTGTGATCTGATAGTGCTCGACATGCAGGATTATGATATTATATTGGGCATGGATTTCTTAAGCAAGTACGGTGCTTCGATCGAGTGCCGTAAAAGAAAAGTGGTCTTCCAGCTGGAGGCAGAACCTATGTTTGAATTTATTGGAGAGCCAAGGAGAAGAGTTAATAAATTTTTATCCGCGCTACAGGCACGCAAGATGTTAGACAGTGGATGCACTGGGTTTCCGGCACATATAGTTGATACAAGTCAAGCCGAGGATCAGAAGCTAGAAGATGTCAGAGTTGTATGGAACTACCCAGAGGTATTCCCAGATGAACTACCAAGGTTAGCCCCAGATAGAGAAGTTGAATTTGAGATCGAACTGATTCCGGGTACTAACCCAATCCCTAAGTTGCCCTAGGCCGACGGACTAAGATCGGGCCTAGGATGGGCTTCTATGTATGATAGCCCCTAGGTCGACGGACTAAGATCGGGCCTAGTATGGGATGGGCTCCCAGATGCCCTAGGTCGATGGACTAAGATCGGGCCTAGGATGGGCTTCTATGCTACGATGATGGCCCCTAGGTCGACAGACTAAGATCGGGCCTAGTAACCTAGTAGGTTCGAGACTAGCTACCTCGGGTCTATTTAGGGATGCGCGCTATGATGATGATGATGTGGTACAATGCTGGACCCAATATGTTGAGATTTATGTTTACGTACCTATAATATATGTTTTCAAAGAGCATCCTGCATATGTTTACATGATATGATTGTTATGTTCACATGTTATGATTGTTATGTTTACATGCTATGTTGCTATGTTATATAGGTTGCATGTTATGTTTGATTATGTCATATATGTACATGATATGTTGCTATGTTACCTATGTTGCATGTTATGTTTGATTATGCCATATATGTACATGATATGTTGCTATGATATATATGTTGTATGTTATGTTTGATTATGCCATATATGTACATGATATGTTGCTATGATATATATGTTGCATGTTATGTTTGATTATGCCATATATGTACATGATATGTTGCAATGATATATAGGTTGCATGTTATGTTTGATTATGTCATATATGTACATGATATGTTGCTATGTTATATATGTTACATGTTATGTTTGCTTATGTTACTTATGCTATATGTTATGTTTGCTTACGTCATATATGTTACATGTTATGTTGCTTATATGTTATGAATGTTACATGTCATGCTTAATGTCGATGTATGGTTTTTGTGAGTAGGACAGGATCTTACTAAGCCTATGTGCTTATAGTTTATTTTTCCCTTGTACTGCAGATAAGGGTAAGGGGTGGATAAACTAAAGGGAGCAGCAGGAGGGTCAAAAGTGTGTGTGGTAGTGGCATGGTGGAGGAGATCTGTTATGTTCTTTATGTATGTTTTCCCTATGATGATGATGTTTGTGGACTTGAACTAAACACTAAGTACTTATTAAATAATGATGCATGCTCTATGTTAAGAAGAATTATCTATAAAATGACGATGCATGTTTATGTTTAAAAGAAAAAAAAATGTGTCTAAAGTCTTCCGCTGTAAGTAGTACGATGTATGTATGTACAATCGCGTCGCACCGCCCTTCCGGACCCTAGGAAAGGGCGGGCGTGACCGTAATTCTATGGTCAAGACAAACCAACACCAAATCACACTACAACCATTCCAATGGTTTATCCATAACCATCTCGGTTGTGAGCCTTTACTTATACTTCACAAGGAACTGATAACATGATCTCCCGTGTGACACTACACACCATGTTATCTACAATGTAATGTATTAGACAATATGCATAACCATAAATATGCAAACAATGATCATGTGATTCTTATTTCAAAAATAAATATGTTCATACAAAAGATAGACTTTTCAGTATACATCCCAATAGATTTACTTCGAAAAACTATATCCACACGACAAATTGTATTCAAATCTTAGTCTCTATGGGATCGATACTTAAATTAAAACTTGACCATAACCGTGCACTTGCGGGCATTGAGCGCGAGTGTCGAATCCTTTGCAATCCTCGTTGTAGATTTAAGGTCGTTCTTGCGTGCATCATCGACTGGGATGGATCACCAGTCGACTGGTCCAGTAGACTAATCGCATCGTAGTCAACTGATACATGTGGGTCAATCAAAATGCCATGTTTTTTTTTCCATCAATCAAGAGCAAGGTGCCACCTTTGGATAAGATCTAATTAAGTATGATCTAGATCTAGACTTTATCAAAGCTACTGGTCTATAAAAGAAGGGTTGAAGACAAACCCTAATTGATCAATTATGCTCAAGTGCTCTTGCCCTCATAACTTTGCTGACAACAACCTCTCATGCCTCAATGTCACAACTCCGACCGTGCCTCTTCACTTTATTATTTTTGTCGGTATAAGTTTGTTGTTTTTCTTGTACTTAATTTTCATATAGGGAGCAGTAAGGTTGTTACCATCTCCCTTGCTTTTTGTAAGCATCGAATCTCTTACCTCCAACGAGGAAGAGATCACTTAGTGAATTGCTTGACGAAAGCGATCATGGATCGTGTGCCTTGGGCTATCAGCCTTTTGGCGATGAATCAAGTAAAAATTATTGTGTTGTTTTTCTTTCATTTTCCACTTCATATTACATTGACTTTACGTGTTTTAAAATGAAAGAATTTTTTTTTACACGCTATTCACCCCCCCTCTAGTGTGGCTTCTGATCCAACATTTAAGTTTCGGGGAATTATTTTCTTCTTGCTGTTGCACTTTATATTTCTTGTGTTGGTAGTTTTTATTCGCATTCATGTCTTTTGTTTCAGTTTTCATGCATGTAGATTTCTTTAGAGTTGCTTGAGTCTTGTTTTGTTTGTTCTCGTATTTTACTTCAGTGATATTTTGAAAAGTATCATAGTAATGTGTCTCAATGTCATAAGCATATCACTTTCCTTTATCTTGTGTTACTAATTTTGTTATATGATAATGAATGTTCACTAATTTTCACTAGTTAGTTTTTATTTTCACAAACACTTGATATAAGTTCCAAAAGGAGGGAGTTAGTACATAATTGGTTATGATTCATCTTGATAGATTAGTACTTCAGAATACATAAGTGACTCTAGATTAACATTTTAGTCACTGGAGATGCTAGGATTATGTGTGTCCATTGGTAAAAAAAAAAAGAGAGTTTAAAAATAGTTCTCATGGGTGGAAATGGTTTGGTGCCCCTTTGAGACCGAGTTAGGTTATTGGAGAAACACCTACCAATTTCTCTCGATAATGAGTACGCCTTTGAGACTTCATGCTAGTTTTAGGGAATGACCCTCGCTTAAGGCAGGTAAGTGCCTAAATCTGGAAACCTGGGGAACATTATGGGAAAGTGAAATCCTTAGGAAAACATTTTACACTTGCACTTAAAACTAACTTAGTGACCTTGGTGAAGATATTTATTTGTTTTGACTGTAGTACCACTTGATAGGTTTTAGTAAATATGCTAGACATTGAAATATATCTTTTATTTGTGATTCATTCTACACTGAAGTTTGCTTGAGGACAAGCAAAGATCTATGTCTGGGGGATTTTGATGTGTGCAATTCATATAGGGTATTAGTGGTTATTTTGACACAAATCTTATTGTTTAGTCGATATTTGTCCATATTTTCTTTACTTTGCAAATTATAGTTGCTTTTCTTGTTTGGTGATCTACTCTTATCGTTTTTCTCTTTACAGGGTGGAGTTTCGAATGCATTTGAGAAAGGGGAGCATGCTCTAGCCGTGTTCCCAAGACACGGGCATGTTCCTGGGTGATAAGAGTAAAGATGGCATTTTTATCTAACACACCACATGGAAGGTTGTGTGTTTTACACATGATCATACCTCAAGCTATGGTAACAGGCACATGGTCATGTGTTTCAGGCATGTCGAAGAAGTTTCTCCACAGCGAAGCACGACCGACCATGTATTTCACACGATCGTGCCTTTTCCAAGCCCCAAAGCGACACATGACCTGGCCTATAAATTTCACATGGTCGTGTCACGCCACCGTAAATTCAAAGTGATAGGGTTTCATGTATTTTTAGAAAGCCAGAGGCTATCCCTATAAAAGGGAAGGAGCATAAGACGTAAAGGAAGACAACTGGTGCCCTAAAAAAGCACTAAAAGCTCGCTAATTGGCAGAGAGAAGGAGTCTCTAGGCCGATGACGAAGCTCCATCCTTAGGAGGGCTGCCAAGACGATACTTCAACCAAAGTTGGATGTGTTTTCTTGCAAACTTTTATTTCTTTGGTTGTATTCCTTTAAATATGATATATTGTGTTTGTTCTTTGTTATCTATGGAGTACACCCTTCAATTCTAGTATTAGGGAGTAGCCTTATGTATGTTGGACATGTTCATTCAAAGAATTCTAAATTCTTTTGATTATATTCATAATTTATGTTTCCTAATTCAATGATTATTTCAAATTTGCTCCAATTTCTACTCTGCTTAGTCGAAATGGATGTTAGAGGCATTTATATCGAAACCTAGGGGAATTATGGAGGGACCGAGAGGTGGGTTCTCTCTGAAAACCATAGAATCTTAAGATGTGAAAGAGTTGGATATCAAATAATATCCACCTATTCATAGAAAGAAATAAGACAACCTAGAACTCCATGAACCTATTCTATTTGGAGGCCATGAAGTAGAAGTGAACAACTTGGAGAGGTTGTGGGGCCACATCATAGGGGTGACCCATTGAGAACAACCTCCTGAGCTTTGTAGATCCGAAAGGGAATCGTTAGTTTATAATAGGTAATTCTCAAGTAGTACCAAAAATTCATCGGGATTAAAATTGATGATCCACCTACAAGATCGAAACTAGAGAACTTAGGAGCATAAGTTATTTCCATATTCAACATCATATAGGTGAAATCGAAATCCTGGAATCTTTTCCTAAACTTGAGAACATCCTTTTCCTTACTTCGAGTGACACCAACCCTTGAGCTTTGACCATGCATAGGATAGAGAAAATTCCCAACACTAAGTTCCATCCCAAACAATCAAAGATCACTAGATTGACCAATAATTGAATATCAGTCCCTATGGGATCGTAATTTTTATTACTTGATGACAAACATGAACTTGTGGAAGTTGAGAACAACCTAGTCATTACATTGTTGAAGGCTCTAGTTTGCATGCATCACTGCTTCAGAAGGTTCAATGTACTTTGCCTCTATAGTAGAATCAACAATGGTATCTTATTTGGAACTTTTCCAACTCACTGCACCTTAATTCAAGATAAATATGTATCCAAATTGTAATTTGGAATCATCCTTCTCCGTCTTGAAGATGACATCAATATACCTGCTTACTACCATATCACCCCCATCATATACCAAGAACAAATCCTTAGTTCTTCTTAAGTACTTAAATATTGCCTTGATAGCCACCCAATGGTCCATACTAGGATCCGACTAGTATTTGCTCATAATACTCAAAGCATACGATACATCGGGCCTCATACATAACATAACATACATGATCAATCCTATAACTGACGTATACGGGATCTGACTCATGTGAATCCTCTTGTCTTCAGTGCGTGAGCATATAGACTTCAAAAGGTGAATCCCATGCCTCATGGGAATGAAACCATTCTTGGATTCTTCCATGCTAAATCATTTTAGCACTTTGTCTATGTATGTAGACTGTGAAAGACCAAGCAACCGATTCGATCTATCTCTATAAATCATAATAGCCATGATATAGCTTATTTCACCAATGTATTTCATGGATAAAATTTTGGACAACCAAACCTTAACCGATTGATGAATTGGTAAATCAATTCCTATTTGCAGTATGTCATCAAGATACAACACTAGAACACTACTGCACTCCCACTAACCTTTCTATGCACACAGGGTTCGTCAAGATTTGATGAGAAATCATACTATTTGATTTCCTCATAAAAACAAATGTTCCAACTCCTTGTTGCTTGCTTTAATCCATAAACGGTTCTTTGAAGCTTGCATACCTTCTTCATATCGATAGATATGAAACCCTCAGGTTATATCATATATACATCCTCATATAGGTTCTCATAAAGGAAAACTATTTTCACATCCATCTGTCATATCTCTTAATCATAATGAGTTGTTATGGCCAGGAGTATCTGAATGGATTTAAGCATAGCTACTGGTTAAAAGGTTTTGTCATAGTCAACACCTTGCATTTGAGGATATCCCTTTGCCACTAACCTTGCTTTATAGGTAATTACTGTTGGCAATGTGCTAGTCCTCGGAGGCTCATTGGCTCCGATGTCCCCGGATTAAAATTTTCACTAATGAAAACTAATCCGGAGGGGATGAGTTTCCTAAGCACAACCAATTCGTCATCGTGCTAACGACTCGAGCGATCGCTTGAACAAACTAGTTGTTCAAGCAACACAACTCTTCTAGTCGGTTAGCCGCGGAAGAGACGACGGACGGATCGCCGGTTTTTGTGTTTCTTATCGGGGTCCATGATTATACAAATACATGCAAATGTAAACTAGTATAATCAACATATACTAACATAAAGAACATAAGCTAGCATATCAAATAAGAACATGCAAAGAACAATAATAAAAGTTATAAAACTTTTATACCTCTTGATCTTCTATCGTATGTCCTAACCTCCTTGTAGACTTCGTGTGGGCGAAGATCCTCCACAAGTTGAAGCATCCTAGATCTTCTTCAATCCAAAGAAAGAAGAACTCTCTTTCCCTTCTTGCTTGAGCCAACCACCAATACACAAAAGGGTTGATGTCGGCGGCCCCAAGAATAGAGAGAACATAATGGAAACAACCAAGGAACCGAACTAGGGACAAACCCTAGTTTTGGTGCCGCCGGCCAAGATGGAATGAAGAGGAGAAAGGGAATTCGGTTGAGCCCCGACCAAGGTAGAAGGAATAGAGATAGGTCCAGGCAACACCTTAGAAATAAGAAGAGAACTTTTCCTAAAGTTGTCGCCCACTCCAACTTCCAAACCCTAGCCGCCCAACCAAACCCTAATCTCATTGAAAACCATCTTCTATGTGCCGGCCATGGAAGAGGGGAAGAAGGATAGAGTATGGACCGACCAAGGTAGAGGGTAGAAGGAAGGACTGCCATGCCTTAGGAAGAAGAAGAAACTCATCTTCCACTTGTTGCCGCCCATCTTCTTTCCCAAACCTTGGCCGCCCATCCATAGTGGAGAGAAGAGATCTAGGAGCTAGCCACCTTCAAGGAAGAAGAAGAGATCTTCCTCAAGTTGCCGCCCACCCTTCTTTCCTCACCTTGGCCGCCCAACCCAAGGAGCCAAAACCCTAATCTCCACCGTCGGTTCTAGGGTTTTAATCTCAACCGTCGGATCTAGAGATTTAATCTCAACCGTCGGTTCTAGGGATTTAATCCCAACCGTCAGATCTATAGATTTAATCTCCATCATTTGATCTAGACTTCATGAGGTTTATATTAGGCTACGATAGGGACCATGAGGAGGAGTTGGGTCTTGGCCACCCGATGGATCGGAACCACACAAACTTGATCCATCAATGATGTTCCATTCCACTAGAGGATCATCATCGAACTACCTCACCAACCCCCATAAATTAATATGGGCTCCATATATTATTTGTACATCCATCTCCCCGTGTTTAAGATATCGAATGTCCGTCAATTAATTGATTTACTGACCATCAATTAATTAACATCTAACTCCTCAAGTAGTACCACTCAACCTTATCATCATGTTGACTAAGTCAACCTGCAGGGTTTACATGATGAACCTTATGAGCTCCTCAAGGGGACATCATCAACCTAATACATAGGACACGGATTCCTCCTATAATCAACGGCACACCATGTAAATAATATCATTTCCCAACTTACCGGGCATATTGATTTAATCCATAGAAATCTCACCCTCTGGTAAATCAAAGAAATAAATACTAAGTACATGTGCCCGTTATTATATCGGGATTAAGAGCATGTACAACATAATATCCGAGGTCCGATTCAATTATGTAGTCAGCAACAAATTGAATCACCTCTATGTCGGTCCTGCTCAATACACCTAAGTGTACTAGTGTAACTCTATGTTCAAGATAAAATAATACCAAGCTACACTACAACAATGCCAATGGTTTGTCCAAAACCATCTTGGTTGTGAGCCTCTACTTATACTCTACAAGGGACTGAGAACATGATCTTCTGTGCCACACCCAAGCACCATATTATCTACAATGTAAAGTATTAGACAATATGCACATATAAAGTGCAAACAATGATCATGTGATTCTTATTTCAAAATAAAGATGTTCATACAAAAGAGCTAGGCTTTCAGTATACATCCTAACAATCTCCCACTTATACTAAAAGACTATGCTGTCCTCATACTGCCATACATCTGATTCCCCTTCCCTCCACATGCCTATCAAAGCTCTCGCTAGAAGGGCCTTAGTGAAAGGGTCTACCAGGTCATCCTCTGATGCAATCTAGGCGACATCAACTTCTACCTCCTTTACGATTTCTCGTATCAGGTGGTACTTGCACTCTATGTGTTTACTAGCCTTATGGGCTTGTGGTTCCTTCGAGTTTGTAACTGCACCATTATTATCACAATTAATTATGATAGTTCTGGGCAAACCAGGAATCACATCCAAGTCCATCAGAAAGTTCCTGAGCCACACAACTTCTTTGGTTGCCTCATAGGCTGCCACATACTCAGCTTCCATGGTGGAGTCCGCCACGCATTTCTGCTGGGCACTCCTTCATACAATGGCTCCACCTCCCAAAGTAAACACACAACCTAAGGTAGACTTACTGTTATCCCTATCTGATTGGAAATCGCAATCCATGCAACCCACAGGGAGTAATTGGTCTGCTCGGTAAACTAGCATATAATCCCTAGTCCTTCTCAGGCACTACAATATATGCTTTTACCGCAGTCCAATGTCCTCGCTCGATTACTCGACATTCACGACCATGCCTACGAAAGCGTATATCCGTCTCGCATATAGCATACATTAGGTTTCCTACCGCCGAAGCATAAGGAACTGCCTATATCTCCTCTATCTCTTCAGATGATCTAGGACACATCTGCTTAGATAAAGGAACTCCATGCCTGAAGGGTAGAAAACACTTCTTGAAGTTTTGTATGCTAAAACGATCCAAAACCATGTCTATGTATGAAGCTTGGGATAAGCACAACAACCTTGATCCCCAAGGTTGTGACCCACTTCTCCCAAGTCCTTCATATCAAACTGTTTGGACAACCATACCCTTACGTCTGATAACACTTCGATGTTGTCGCCAACCACCAAAATGTCATCTACGTATAGTACAAAAATACCACTACGTTTCCGTCACATCTCTTGTATACACAAGACTCATCCAGACTTTGAATAAATCCATAAGTCTGGATTTACCTCATCGAAGCGGATGTTCCAAGACCTCAAAGCTTACTTCAGTCCATAAACGGACCGATTAAGCTTACATACAATACGCTCTTTGCCCTTAGCAATGAATCCCTCTGGTTGCTTCATATAGATGTTTTCCTCAAGACTTCCATTAAGGAAAGCTGTCTTGACATCCATCTATCACACCTCATAATCCATATGAGATGCTTTGCAAAAGAGCTCCCAGACCTGATTTGAATCCATAGATTCAATCTCAGTATTCATTGCACTTTGCAAGGATGCTGCATATTTATCTTGGATTGCCTCGTCATATGTCCAGGGATCAGGTTCATGTTCGCCAGGGACCAAATCGGAAGATTCTCCCAAGAACATGAATCCTTTAGGCTGTCTCACAACCCTCCCACTACGACGAGGTATCACCTGTGTATCCTCTGTGACACGCGGTGCAGTGACATGTGGTATATCCTCTTGTACCGGTGGTACTAAAGAAGTGACTTCCCTTTTAACTCCTCCAGAACAATTTTACTCTTGGGCTTGTGGCTTATCACATAGTCTTCCTCTAGAAATCTGGCATTCGTGTTAACGATCACCCTCTGATCTCTAGGACTACAAAACAAGTCAGAATAACTCATCATCGATCTAACCATCTCCATAAGAGTCCTATTCCTTCGTACTGCTACACTGTTCTGCTGGGGTGTGCCAGGTGCAGTCAATTGGGATTGAATCCCAACCTCTGATAAGTAGTTCCTAAACTCTCCCAAGAGGTTGTCACCACCACGATCAGATCGTAGTGTCATCCATATCTTGAATAATCGTCTATGAAAGAGACGAAATATTCAAGATTACCTCTTGCCTAGATAGTCATAGGACCTCACAAATCAGAATGAACCATTTCTAACAAATCTTTGGCTCTATACCCCTTGGCCTTAAAAAGGCCTCTTGGTCATCTTACCCTCCAAGCAAGATTCGTAGGTTGGGAGATCCTCCACCACTAATAAACCCAAAGGTCCATCAGCTATCAACCTTTGAATTCTGCTTAGGTTAATGTGACCAAGCCTAAGAAGCCAAAGATATGTTTGGTTCATCTTCGAAGGTTCTTTTCTCTTATTGGAATTAGAAGATGAGTTATTAACTTCTATTTGCATCGTGGGAGCTTGTGGTTCAAGTTATAAATTTCCTATCTATGTACCTGAATAGATAATGTCCCTATTCCTTTTATAACAAATCTGTCATGAAAAGAAATAGATTATCCATCCAAAAACTATTTAGAAACCGAAATCAATTCTTTCTAAATAAGGGTATATAAAGGAAATTCTTAAGAACCAAAAACCTTTATTTTTCTCAAAAGATAAATAAAACATCTCCCACTGCAATAGTCGCCATCTTCATGGCATTGCCCAAGTAAATGGTAATCTCCCCTTTAGCTAGTCATTGGGTTTCCTGGAACCCCTGCAAATTATTGCATACATGATTAGTGGCTCCCGTATCAACTCACCAGGTGCCGATAGATATCACCGCTAATCATGTTTCAATGACTAGTCCAAAAGATATACCTTTGTTCTGTTTTGGATTGGGACAGTCCTTCTTCCAATGTCCATCCTGCTCGCAAGTGAAGTACTTTCCTTTCGGCTTTTTCACTCTTCCCTGAGATCCTCCCACCATCTTTGCTTCTCCTTGTTTCTTCTTCTTCTTGCCTTTCGGCTTAGAAGTAGAAACCCTTTTGAGCAATGATGGCTTGAGGACACTCTTTGAAAAGTGCATACTTGTACTTCCTAGCAAATAAGACAATATTTGGATTCTTTTCCAATCAACATTATTTGGGTACAGTATGTTTATTTCCTTTAGTATCATAGTAAGTGGACTGAAAGTCAATTTTGAAAATCCTAAGAATCACAATGATCAAAATATTAGATTTCAAATTTTATTGATTCCTCAAAACAATAAAATTCTGAAATCAACCAACACCTCAAAACACCGAGAATATCGCATGCCACGATAGTGTGGACGTATACGAATTCTACATTTGTAAGAGGAGGTTTTATCCATTAATTTTATTATCTTGTCAACCTTACTTTTTGACAAATAAAATTAATAGTTGGTTCCTCTTTGGCCCTACAAATAAAAGCAGTGACTCCGATGGGGAGGATACTTTTTATTTGCATCTAAGTGTGCACCATTACACGATACTAAGGGAATTATCTCGGATTATGTGCCTTACCGATGGGGAAGTACACACGCTCCTAAATAATTTCCTATAACCATTATTTGACCTAGTGATCCGCAAACAAACTCATCCGATGGGGAGGAAGGCACTCAGAGCTGACGCACAAGTTTGTTGCATCATATGTCAAATTGTAATGGAGGCCGCGGGAATTAATTAAAATATCCCTCTCCCACTTAGTAAATTGATAATGAGGAATTTTTAAGCACACACAACATGCATATAAAATAAATCAGCAATAAATATGGAAAAATCAGAATTTTTCCAACTATTATGGCATTGTTCTCCAATATGCGTCCCGTCATGTCGCCACCTCGTCCGCTCCTCCTACGCCATGTACGAGCCATCCGGAGATCCGAGCCGAGAATAAAACCTATTTTATTTTACATCCATCGATCCTATACTCCACGAGGGAGTGTACATGAAATCTAGATCGAAAGTAAAATAAAATAAAGAGTGGCTAAACAATGTCATATTCAATTACAAAAATTAAATACTAATTTAGCCTCGTCAACCCCGAGGATTCAAATAATATACAATCACACACACATTCAATCACATACACACATATATAGCCATAATAGTTGGATCTTATGCCTGCAACCAAAAAGTTAGCCTACGCACATCCTACTATTATCCGGCATACACAATATATGATAAGTGCGTGAAAGTAACTGAATCCAAAATACACAAAATCGGAAACCGTGGCTCTGATACCAATTGTTGGCAATGTCCTAGTCCTCGGAGGCTCATTGGCTCCCATGTCCCCGGATTAAAATTTTCACTAATGAAAACTAATCCGGAGGGGATGAGTTTCCTAAGCACAACCAATTCGTCGTCGTGCTAACGACTCGAGTGATCGCTTGAACAAACTAGTTGTTCAAGCAACACAACTCTTCTAGTCGGTTAGCCGCGGAAGAGACGACGGACGGATCGCCGGTTTTTGTGTTTCTTATCGGGGTCCATGATTATACAAATACATGCAAATGTAAACTAGTATAATCAACATATACTAACATAAAGAACATAAGCTATCATATCAAATAAGAATATGCAAAGAACAATAATAAAAGTTATAAAACTTTTATACCTCTTGATCTTCTATCGTATGTCCTAACCTCCTTGTAGACTTCGTGTGGGCGAAGATCCTCCACAAGTTGAAGCATTCTAGATCTTCTTCAATCCAAAGAAAGAAGAACTCTCTTTCCCTTCTTGCTTGAGCCAACCACCAATCCACAAAAGGGTTGATGCCGCCGGCCCCAAGAATAGAGAGAACATAATGGAAACAACCAAGGAACCGAACTAGGGACAAACCCTAGTTTTGGTGCCGCCGGCCAAGATGGAATGAAGAGGAGAAAGGGAATTCGGTTGAGCCCCGACCAAGGTAGAAGGAATAGAGATAGGTCCCGGCAACACCTTAGGAATAAGAAGAGAACTTTTCCTATAGTTGCCGCCCACTCCAACTTCCAAACCCTAGCCGCCCAACCAAACCCTAATCTCATTGAAAACCATCTTCTATGTGCCGGCCATGGAAGAGGGGAAGAAGGATAGAGTATGGACCGACCAAGGTAGAGGGTAGAAGGAAGGGACCGGCCATGCCTTAGGAAGAAGAAGAAACTCATCTTCCACTTGTTGCCGCCCATCTTCTTTCCCAAACCTTGGCCGCCCATCCATAGTGGAGAGAAGAGATCTAGGAGCTAGCCACCTTCAAGGAAGAAGAAGAGATCTTCCTCAAGTTGCCGCCCACCCTTCTTTCCTCACCTTGGCTTCCCAACCCAAGGAGCCAAAACCCTAATCTCCACCGTCGGTTCTAGGGTTTTAATCTCAACCGTCGGATCTAGAGATTTAATCTCAACCGTCGGTTCTAGGGATTTAATCCCAACCGTCGGATCTAGAGATTTAATCTCCATCATTTGATCTAGACTTCATGAGGTTTATATTAGGCTACGATAGGGACCATGAGGAGGAGTTGGGTCTTGGCCACCCGATGGATCAGAACCACACAAACTTGATCCATCAATGATGTTCCATTCCACTAGAGGATCATCATCGAACTACCTCACCAACCCCCATAAATTAATATGGGCTCCATATATTATTTGTACATCCATCTCCCCGTGTTTAAGATATCGAATGTCCGTCAATTAATTGATTTACTGACCATCAATTAATTAACATCTAACTCCTCGAGTAGTACCACTCAACCTTATCATCATGTTGACTAAGTCAACCTGCAGGGTTTACATGATGAACCTAATGAGCTCCTCAAGGGGACATCATCAACCTAATACATAGGACACGTATTCCTCCTATAATCAACGGCACACCATGTAAATAATATCATTTCCCAACTTACCGGGCATATTGATTTAATCCATAGAAATCTCACCCTCTGGTAAATCAAAGAAATAAATACTAAGTACATGTGCCCGTTATTATATCGGGATTAAGAGAATGTACAACATAATATCCGTGGTCCGATTCAATTATGTAGTCAGCAACAAATTGAATCACCTCTATGTCGGTCCTGCTCAATACACCTAAGTGTACTAGTGTAACTCTATGTTCAAGATAAAACAATACCAAGCTACACTACAACCATGCCAATGGTTTGTCCAAAACCATCTTGGTTGTGAGCCTCTACTTATACTCTACAAGGGACTGAGAACATGATCTTCTGTGCCACACCCAAACACCATGTTATCTACAATGTAAAGTATTAGACAATATGCACATATAAAGTGCAAACAATGATCATGTGATTCTTATTTCAAAATAAAGATGTTCATACAAAAGAGCTAGGCTTTCAGTATACATCCCAACAGTTACATTACCATTCATGTCTGTTTTCTTCTTGAAAACTAACTTGAACCCAATAGGTGTAATTCCTTCGAGTGGGTCCACCCTGTTCCAAACATGGTTTTCGTACATGGAATTCATTTCATATTTCATGGAACCTATCCATTTATCCCAATCTGAACTTTTTAGAACTTCTTCGTAACTAGTAGGTGTTAGTGCAATTGACCCAGGTTATGATTGACTAGACTCTAGTGGGACTCGAGTAGAGTTTTGATGTTTGATAATAGTTTGTCAATTGGTTTGACAATATGGTTTGACCATATTTTGACCATATGACTAGTGGATGATTGGGATTATTGAGGATCATTGTCATGGCTAGAGGGGGGTGAATAGCCACTTTTGATATCTACAATAATGTTAACGGAAGAAAGAACAAAAATAATACAAAAATTGAAATCAAGAGACAATTCTGATGCACGCAAATGCGACCTCAAATCTCGCGATAGAGATCGTCGAGGACTCGAAGCGCATGATCGTGCACAACTCCCACAAGTGCAGGGATGTCTTCAAGTAATAAAAAGATTATCGATCCCATAGGGACTTAGATTCGAGTATCGATTTGGTAAGTGGAGGTTATTGTTTGGAATTCAGATCTAAGGGTTGTGATTGAGAGGGTTGATGGCGGTCCCAACTCAATACAGTGTCACATAGAAGAAGAAAGAAACTAGTTGCGAGTCTTTAAAAGGGATTCTAGGATTTCGATTTCGTTTGTGCATAGCAGAACACATTGTCAATTGGGTTTTGTCTAGGTTTCTAGCTACAGTTTTGTGGAAAGGACATCATACACTCCCCCATTGAGCTTTCACATCTATCGGAAGCTTCCTCTGCCATTACCAGGTCGACCCGTGGACTTAGGACGGGATAGTCGATACGAGGATGTCAAATTGATCCCTGCTATGAGTCAAAAATGGGGTGCATTTTCTACCCACGGTTACGGGAGATGAGGCCAACCCCTAGGTTCCTCCTTAATTCTCCTAAATCATAGATTCGAGGGCTGTCACCCCTCTATCGGCTAGCACAGTAGATAGAAAACAAAAACAATAGTTATAGCTATAAACCAAATGCCAATTGCAAATATAAATTCAAGAACAAAAAGATATTTGAACCAACATGTTCTAACTCAACACAAACTACTCCCTAGTCCTAGAATCAAAGAATCTACTCCATAAATAAGAGAAGAGAAACACAAAGCACGATCATGTACGTATAAACAATGGAAATTATGCAAAGAATAGAAATTACAATGCGATGTAACTCTTCTCTCTAGCATTGAAGTACAAAATTTGGATCTCCGGCGGCTTTCTTCCTCCCCATTGCAAGTTCTCAAAGCTTTTTAGGGCGTCGGAGTGCCATCCAGGCTGTCATGCCTCTCCCCTAGGGTTCGGGCAGCCTGGATCTCTCTAAAACGTGGAAAATAACCGACTCACATTGGAATTGCGTAAAGCCACACGGTCGTGTGTTTCCACACAGCTAGGCTGTGTGTGCCACCGTGGTGGCCAATTTCCACCCTTGGACATGACCGTGTGTAGCAACATGCCCTGACCGTGTCTCCTTCTGCATCCAGCTGCAAAATGTCCTTCTTTTGCTCCGAAAGTGCGTTGTTTTTCCCATGAAATGCTATCCTGCACACAAAAGTACAAAGAGCAAATCTCTGAACCAGAAAATAGGAAATGCATGCAAAACAAAGTAAAATATGCATGAAACAAACACAAAATGTAATGAGATATGAGCAAAAACTACTCCTAAAATCCTATATGTTTTGCTCACATCAATTCCCCAGACTTAAGTCTTTGCTTGTCCTCAAGCAAACCTCAGTGCCATGAAATTTTAAAAGGTATTGTTCCATACTTAGCATGTTAACTATATTTATCAAGTGGTATTTGCAATCAAAGTAAAATAGAGATGTTCTAGAAATTCACTAAGTTAGCTCCTCGTGCTCGTGCTAAGCGAATCTTCTTAGGGGATACTCGTTCCATGGTAAGTTAAGTCATCATCCTATAGCTTTCCTAAGGTCTCCAGCTCTTAGGCACTGCCCAAAGTGAAGGTCGTTCCCTAGATCTAGCACAAAGTCTCAAAGGCGTGGTCGATATTGAGAGAAATTGGTAGGTGTTTCCACAGTAACCCAACTCGGTCTCAAAGAGGAACCTAACCATTTCCACCCACGACAACTATTTTTTTTTTAACCCTTGGGATTTTGATTTTTCCGAATGGGATTCCATAATCCGAGCATCTCCAGTAACTAAAAATGCTAAACATAGGGTCACCTATGGATTCCAAAGTACTAGACTACTGATATGAATCATAACTAGGTACGTACTAGACTTTCCCTTTCAGAATGTTCATCATGTGTACGTGTAAATATAAAGCTAACTAGTATAAGACTAGAACATTCATTAGAGCAAATAAAAAAAAATACCACGAGGTAAATGAAGTTAAGCTTCCCATGGAAACAACTCATGAAAGAAAACTCTAAAAATACTGAGGTAGCTTAAAGATAGCAAAAATTAAGTACTGAGGAAACTAAAAACTCTATGTATGAACAAATGAATGCTAACTAATAAGAAATGCAAATGATAGGAAAGAAACTACTACTAGAAACAAAATCAATCAAAACTTGGGATCCCCCAGACTTATATGAGACTGTACCGCTAATATGGTGGCCGAGGTGGGAAGTCTGGCAATCTCGGCATCTCAGGCTCATGGGTAAACCTGGTGCTCAACCACTGATGCCACATGTACATGTGGTCGATCTGAGAGCTGGTGGATGCAGCGGTCGCTCTGTGCTCCTCCTCCTGGGCTCAGTGTGACTGTTGGGCATGCATGTGCTGCCGCATCTCCTAGCGGTAGGTGACCTCATCCTGGCGACGGGCAGCCTCCTCCTGGAAGTAGATGCGGGCCTCATCATAGAACTCTTCAGCCCACTGGAAGTGCTCCCGGAAGCCCTGAAACTCTGCCTGCGTGTAAGCACTCTTCTCCTCCCATCGCTGCCTCTACGTCTGCTGCTCGGTATATATGTCGTCGAGGCATGATCAGAACTATGAAAAATCATTGGCAGATGTACATGCATCCTGCTCAAAAGTAGAAGAAGGTGGTGGTGCAGGTGCAGGCTCATGTCGATGTGGACTAGGTGGGCTCCTATACATGCGTCGACTAGAGGGAGAGTGATGCAAAGGGGGAGAGATGGGTGCCGATGTGGATGGTCCCTCATATGGTAGGGACTCCACTATCAGGTCTAAACGTCAGTTGGTGCGTATGGTGATGGTGGTACGATCGGGGTCGGGGAGCCTAAGGGATGATAGGTTTTTCCTTACAAAACACAAGGAGTGTCCCTCTCTCACTATCATCTTCATGGACATACACACTCCTAAGTCGATCCAAGGGCTCCCCTCTATGCTATCTAGAACGGTGTAGTCGTACCCCATCCTATGGCAAATGTGGGTAAGTAGGCCCCCCACAATGATCTCTCCTCTCGCTACTTTGCCTATTTTGACTAGGTGTCTAATGAAATGGGACTCTACATCAATGCTACTCCTTTCTTGTAGCATGTCCCACAAGCAAAGCAGCTGACTAGCTCACACTACACTGTCACTCTCTCCACGACCAAAAATAGTACTTGCCATGATTCGGTGTAGGTACCAGAAAATGGGGTTTTGGAGGCGCGGTGCTTTGGCCCTAGAAGGGTCGTACGCATGCTCTCCTGTCAATTCGGTCCAAAAGATCCGAGAGTTAAATGAAATAGGGGTTCTTCTCTCACCCCACTAGGCAAGCAAAAACATGTGTTCCTTTGGTGTAATGTCCATTCATGTTCAGTGTTAAATAACCTAAAGGTAATCTTACCCTCTTCACTCTCTCTACCCGCTAAAACCTCAGCTTCTAAAGAACTTAAAAACTCTAAAACTATCCTAGGGTAGGTTAGGTGTCTTATCCCCATTATCTCTCCCTACCCCATTTTTGCAAATAGGGCTTGAATATCACCAAACAAACCTAGGGTCTCTAAGAGATCCTCATCAAGATACCTCGTAGCGGTGAATCTTCTAGTAGAAAGTATATCAAATCTCCCACTATGCTCATTATTTTGAAAAAGAAGGGTTGGAAGAGTGTTACCTTCCTCCGGAGCTTGATGGGTGTCCGTTCTTCTTGTTCTTCGCTCTGAAGTACCAGATCGAGATGTCACTTGCTTGGTCCTCCTCATTCTTACTTTGTTTGGGCTTCCTAGAAGGTTGGAAAGGATTCTAAGTGGTGGGGAAGAAGGATTCACACGGCTAGGGCAAGAGGAATCAAAGCACACGACGCATTTAGGGTGAAAACTCACGGCTTGGCCTCTTAAACCTCATGCGCCACGACCGTGTGAAAACACACGGCCAGGCCGTGTGAAAACACATGGCCAGGCCGTGTGCACCGCTGATGGTCGGGGTACGACCTTGTGAAAACACTGGGCCAGGACGTGGGTCCCCCATTTCTTTCTCACGGTGCATAATGGTTCGAATTCTCCTTACTCGCTCAGTAGTGTGGGTTAAAAGTTATTTTTATTTTACCTAGCAGGTCTTTATTTCCTAATTCACGTTAAAAATGCAAAATGAATGGAATCTAAAGTTCAAATTAAACAAATAAATGCAATACAATGAAAAGAATGCCTAAAAACTAAACTTGGGTTGCGTCCCAAGAAGTGCTTTGTTTAAGGTCTTTTAGCTCGATCCTTCTCCATGGTCTTAACTTGGCTTCGGAGGTTCTGTAAACCTTCATTCATCCGTCTCGAAGTTGACATCCAGTGGGTTTGGCTCCACCCTACTGAAAGTGTAGCCATTTAGGAAGGGTGCTCTCCATTTAGATGGTGCATGTGAGCAGTCTTGCTAGGTGGGAAGTATTTATTCAAGAACTACTGCTCACATTGCTCCCATGTAGTAATGCTTCCCGAAGGCAGGGAGTGAAGCCATGCCTTAGCCTTATCCTGCAATGAGAACAGGAATAGGTTGAGGTGGATCACGTCTGCAGGGACTCCATTAATCTTCATTGTCGAGCAGATTTCCAAAAATGTCTCCAGGTGCCAGTTCGGTTCTTCAGTTGCAGCTCCCCCGAATTGACTCTACTGGACCATGTGTATGAGTGTCGGTTTCAGCTCAATGTTGTTTGATGAAATGGACGGTCCAGCTATACTCGGCCTAAAGCTTCTAGCACAAGGGGTTGCATAATCCCGCAGAGGTCGGCTACCTATATTCACCTCGGATGGGGCTTGTGTTGGGTTTTCGGCAGCGCGGCGAGTGTGTATTCGAATATGTTTCGTAAACATGTGCGCAGCGGAATAAATAAAAAGCAATAAATATAATTTATTACACCACACACACCACACACATGCATAGTACACTATGTGTAGACATAACCGTAGTTTCAAATTTTTCAATAAAAGAAAATTATTCTACGTATACCTGACGTATCACGTGTAGCGGGAAAGGCATCAACCGGAGCGACCCTCGCTAGAATTGCCTCTATCTGTATCCATGACGAGTATCTTCGGGATGACTTCTCAAAGTCACGAGCCTCATCTTCGTATGAGTCACTAGCCTCATGTCGAAGACGATGTGATCGAGAGAAGATCACAATCCGAATCAAAATTCGGATTCAAAACCAAGTCCCCAAAACTCACTTCTCTGGAGAGGTATTCGTCAACCATTTGATGAATCCTTCGTCCTCCACCTATGAGGATTACCGGAGATCAAATCCCCAGCTAGAAAGCCGCTATCGGAGCTCCAAACATCGTCCAAACGACGCTCCGACAAGAAGGAAACAAGCTGTCTTGAAAACTGTACAGCTTTGGTGGAGGATGTTGTGCTGGCCAAATAAGGAAAGCTAGATGCTCACCTTGTCGCTGGAGCCAAGGAAGATCACCGGAGGGTCGCTGGGGGATCGCCGGCAGGAGATTGGATCCTGGCAACAACTTGGACTGCGACACAAGGGGTGGGCGGCGGCAAGGGCTTGGGCGCCGACTACAAGGAGAGGAGAGAGAAGGGCGGCAAGATTAGATTAGGTTTTCACAAAACCCTTAAGCCCTATTTTTATAGAGAACAAATTTTCCTAATGGTTATTTGTTCATAACCAAAAATCTATTAACCTCCTCCATTAATTTAAGTTAAAATAAACCAAACCGATTTGGTCTATTTTAAGTTAAAACGAACCGAACCAACTTTGGTTCGTTCGTTTAAAACAAATAAAAACCCTATGGTTTATTCTCCACCATTAGATTAGAACTAAACTAATTTGGTTCATTCATCATGTCTTCATAAGACACAACCCATCCACACTTCCATTGCAACTGAAATGATTTCATGCTCGCTCCTTGTTTGGTACAACCAAACCTAGTTTCTCTCGGTCTGAGAATCTCATTCTCAAGCTCGTTTTAAATACTTCAGATTACGCTCCTTGTGCGTGTGACCAAATAGGTTCTCAGTTTATGTTGGCCGTCTATAATTAACCATTAATTATAGAACGATCATGAGTGGCACCTAGTAGTACATCATGATCCCCAATTAATCGAAATGATCAACGGTTGATCCAGAACTATTTCTGAAAGCCTTCAACGGCTATAATGACTCGTGCCCCATTCCCTTCACTCATCTTATACCCACTTGGTTCAAGACATGGTCTATAGTGTCAGTCCCCACTAGGTTGACTACGTCACACCTACCCTAAGTATCATTTCCTCGTCCTACGGATTCTAGTTACTGCACATGTATTTAAGAGTACTATACTCTAAACATGTAATGTTTTGGCCAAAGACTTTAGTAACAATCCGACGAGAGGCCATGGGTATACATCTCCTTGAAAAGAGTGGTGAATCCCTTATAGGCTATTCAAACACCTTCGATCACTTCGACTTATACCCAATCATCCTGGGTCCACATCTCCTCAGAGATGCTTGCTTAAGATGTCAAAGCATAAGTCTTCATGATTAAGATGACTTGAATACCGCAAGTCAAAGGAATATCGCACTTAAGTTGCAGTAAGAACTTCATTGACATATCTATATATGCAGAGAACCATATGAAGTCTTACGGCTGGTCACTCCAATGAACTAGTTACCATTACTAGCATCCACGATTAACTCCGGACATCACAATGTCTCCAGCCAGTGAGAATCAACTGGTTGGATACACCAAGGAGTATACCTCGTGCTAGTCTCAACATAATTGATGTTGTCCAAATCCATCAATTCATCGACTAGGGATAATTCCGATACATCACAATTACACATGTAGAGATACTCACTAGTTGTGATTCAATCACAAATTCTCTCATGCTATGAATCGTATCGTGGAGATCTAGTAAATGAGTTTAAGATCTAATCAAATACATGGAAACATGTATACTCAAATAGTGAATCTTCATTTATCATATAAATGGTTCAAACATAAGGCAATTGCTATGGTATATATTGCTATCAAACTCCCACTTGGCCTAATGCTAATCGCTACGGTATCCAATACCATAAGCTCTAACATGAACCTCAAACTTACTTTGAGATAATGCCTTAGTCAAAGGATCCGCTAAGTTCCTTTTTAGTGGGGATTTTCTCGATTTGTATTTCCTTCCTACTAAAGATCTCTCTGATCAAATGATAGCTGCAAAGCACATGTTTGGATCGTTGATGAGACCTTGGCTCTTTCGTGTTGGGTTTTTCCGAGCCGCAAAAACCGCTTTTTGCGTTGCGGAAACCTCGGAAGCCCCCGGCCACGGATCCGTGCGAAGAAGTATTAAAACAAAACATGTATGTGCTTGTATAAAAACCCTAGATCTACCTTAGATCTAAGAGATAAGAGCGTTACCCTCGATGCGATGCCCTTCGCAAATCCCGCTCGTCCAAAAGTCCGCCGGAACTCGAGAGTGTCAAGTGCACACTCCTCTATGGTATCCACACAAGCAATAGGTGGAAGAAAAACACACTTGAGTGTGCTAGCACTCCTAGGGTGTCTCGGCAAGATGAGGAAGGAGAGGGAGAGAGCTTGAGGGAAGAGTTCCAAGGTTGAAGATGAAGTCAATTAGCCACCAAAAATCAATACACCATCTAATGGAGTGGCCGGCCACTTCATGGAGGGGGGTTACATGCATGCATGTAACTCCCATGACCCTTGATCTCCCTCATGATGTGGCATCAATTGACAAAGTCAATGATGATGTGGAGCATCATCATTGGCCGCCCATGCCAAGTCATCACCATGACATGGCATTTGGTCAAGTCAAACTTGACCTTTCATCTTCCCTCTCAAGTCAAGTCAAACTTGAACTCTAATCTCCCATGGTTGATCAAATCTAACCACTTGACTCAAGTCAATTTAATTTAATGAATCTTTATTCATTAATTTAAATTGATTTGATGAATCAAATCTCAATTAGACTCATTCAACACTTGAATCAACTTGAGTCTAACTCAATTAGTCTAATTTGGATTACTCTTAATCCAATTTGGTTCATCCCATGAACCTAATCCTCATGGTTCATCATATGAACCTAATCTCCATCTAATTGCTCTTATGTGTGTGACTTATAGGTTCTTGTAACGCTGGCAATGTCCCTAAACCGATTTAGGAACATAAGCAATGAGCGTATCTAGCAACACATCATTGCTACCAAGTTACAAGAATGTTGAGCTCCAACATCACCTTTGTGACTACTAATTGTGACTCTACAATATGTGACAATGTCCTCTATCCTTGACATCTAGATTGACCAATCGAGGCATAGACCGTGTCATCCTGCATACAATCTAAATCTTGAACTCCAAGTAGACTCACTAATCAAATGAGCTCAATATCTCATATTGACTCATTTGGGCATGGCCATGCACTTCGTGTGGTCTCACTCTATCAAGAATATCGATGTCACCCCTGGCCATATAGGAGGGATAGATCCCATCTACATCACTCACATCCTCCGCATAATCTGTTACATACCCAAGAATCGCTTTATAGTCCACCCATTTACGGGTGATGTTTGACGGCCAAAGTATGCAATTTATGTAGGGAACCATGGTGACTTCAGGTCTAAGGACTAATAGTCATACTAATAGCCACATGAGAAAGTATATGACACTCATATAACGATCCATGATACTTTCTCATGGGTCATTCAAGATACATTCTCCAATGCATACCCATGTGTCAACTTGATATCTCATATCCATGACTTGTGAGATCAAGTCATCTTGTTGACCTACATGTTAGTCTCTACGCATTAACATTGTCCCCGAATGTTAATACTGACTAGGAATGATTAAGAGTAGTGTTCTCTATATCATCTCATTATCGATTCAACCAATCGATTGATATAGATAAGAACCTACTACTCAAGGACATTATTATATTTAGTTATTTGGCACCAATACAAGTAAATATAATAACCATGCCTTTATAAATAGGAATATGATACAATAAAGTCCATACAACAATCATCACATGATTGGCTCTAGGGCTTTCACTAACAATCTCCCACTAGCACTAGTGCCAATCACCGTAGTATCTAATACCCAATGACCTAGTGTGACCATCATGCTTTTCCGTACCAAAGCCTTGGTCAAGGGATCCGCGATGTTAGCCTCTGTGGGTACTGCAAATCTTCACATCTCCTCTATCGATGATCTCTCGAATGAGATGGAAGCGCCGTAGTATGTGTTTGGTCCACGGTGTGAGCGAGGTTCCTTAGTCGCAATCGCCCATTGTTGTCACAATAGAGCTCTATAGGATCTCGCAATGTTAGGAACCACCCCAAGCTCAAGAATGAACTTCGGATCCAAATCGCCTTTTGCCTCGTGATGCAACGATATATACTCTCATTGTAGAATCAAGAATCGTGTCCTCGCTTCGAACTCTTCCACTCACACCACCATTCAAGCAAAACACGAACCCCGATCGCGATCTATAATCATCCCGGCCGCTTGAAGCCGCATCACTGTAACCCTTTACAGCTAGTTCCCCATCGCTTCCAAATATCAAGAAATATTCTTTAATCCTTCTTAAGTACTTAAGAATATTCTTGATCGCTATCCGTGACGCCACCGATCTCGATCGTATCTACTCGCCATGCTCAAAGCATACGAGACATCGTGACGAGTACACAAAGATGGCGCATATGATAGATCCTATAGCGATATGCGTAAGGGATCTTATCCATGCTCTCTCCTCTCTAGAAGAGGGACTTTGAGTCTTCGAAAGACTCACACCATGTGACATCGCAGGTCCTTTCTTGGAATTCTCGCATGGCAAACCAAGTAATACCGTGTCAATGTATGTACTCGACTTAGGCAAGCAATCTCTTAGATCTATCTCTATAGATCTTGATGCCTAGAATACAAAGCCGCTTCACCTAAGTCCTTCATTGAGAAGCACGCCCCAGCCAAGTCTTCACAGCATCAGAGCTTAAGGGATGTCATTCCCAATGAGTAGTATGTCATCCACATACATAAGGAAGACAATCAGATTCCCATTAACCCTCTTGTAGACACAGTGGTTCATCTTCATTCTTGATGAAACCAAACTGCTTGATCGCATCATCGAATCGAAGATTCCACTCCGAGAAGCTTGCTTTAGCCCATAAATGGACCTTTGCAGCCTTGCATACCTTCCCAAAGATGTCGTGGATCTACAAAACCTCTGTTGTGTCATGTACACATCCTCGAGTAAGTTTCCATTCGTAAACGGTTTTGACATCCATCCGCCAGATCTCATAATCGGGGTGCAATAGCAAGCAAGATCCGAATGGACTTAAACATCGCCATCGGAGAAAAGGTTTCATCATAGTCAATACCATGAATTTGCTTGAAACCTTTAGCCACCAATCGCCTTATAGGTATGCGTAAGTCCATCCATGTCGCTTTCTCCTAAAGACCCACTTACACCCAATGGGTTTGAATCTTCGTGGATCAACCAAAGTCCATACTTGGTTAGTGTACATGGATTCCATCTCGATCTCACGGCGCTCAGCCATTTCTTTAATATCTGGGCTCATCACGGCTTCACGATGGGAGGTAGGCTCATTCTCAATGAGCATAAGCGTCATCGTGGTCGAGACAAGAGAAATGAGTATCTCTCAGGCTGACGACGTACCCTATCAGACCTGCGAAGAGGTAGGTCTACTTGAACAGGTGGTTGTTCCACAACTCTTTGTGCAACAACCTCATCACCCACAACACTTTGTGGTTCCTGTTCAACCTCCATCAAGGCCTCAGTGCTATGGTCCTTATCTTGAATTTCTTCAAGATCGAAGGTACTCCCACTAGTTTTTCTAGAAACAAAATCCCTTTCTAGAAAAACCCCAGTCTTTGCCACAAACACTTTGTGCTGACCGGGAATGTAGAAGTAATATCCCTTTGTATCCTTGGGATATCCAACAAAATAGCACCTATCGGATTTGGGTCCCAGTTTGTCTGAGACTTGACGTCGAACGTAAGCCTCACAACCCCAAATCCTCATAAAAGACATCTTGGGATTTTTCCCTGTCCATATCGTATATGGTGTTTTTACTACAGCCTTGGATGGTACACGGTTAAGGGTAAAGGCTGCTGTGTCTAGAGCATATCCCCAAAAGGATATAGGAAGATCTGTGTGACTCATCATAGATCGTACCATATCCAATAGGGTACGATTCCTCCTTTCGGATACACCATTCCACTGTGGTGTTCCAGGAGGAGTGAGTTGGGATAGAATCCCACACTCAGCTAGATAGTCACGAAACTCATGGCTAAGGTATTCACCACCTCGATCTGATCGAAGTATCTTAATACTCTTGCCAACGGGTTTTGTACTTCATTCTTGAATTCTTTGAACTTTTCAAAGGATTCGATTTATGTGTCATAAGATACACATAACCATATCTACCAAGTCATCAAGAATGTAATGAAGTACTGTAACCACCTCTAGCAAAGAACATTGAAAGGACCACATACATCACTATGTATAAGTCCTAACAAATCTGCTTGCTCTTTCGCTATGTCCCACTAAAGGAGTCTTGGTCATCTTGCCTAAAAGGCAAGACTCGCATGTCTCATATGATTCAAAATCAAATGAGTCTAGCACCCATCCAGTAGATGTTTACTCTCATTTATGTGACCTAAGCGACAATGCCAGAGATAGGTTTGGTTCAACTCATTTGATTTGAACCTCTTGGTACTTATGTTATAGATAGGGCTCTCTAAGTCTAGAAAGTAGAGTCCGTTCATTAGAGGTGCACTACAATAGAACATATCATTTAAATAAACTGAACAACATTTGTTCTTTATTATAAATGTAAATCCTTTCTTGTCCAAACAAGAAACCAAATGATGTTCTTAGTTAAAGGCGTGCACATAACAACATTCATCTAATTCTAGTACAAGCCCAGAGGGCGTAGATAGATCATAAGTTCCTACAAAGAATAAAGAAGAACTCCTTGCTCCATTGCCTACTCAGAGGTCCACCTCGCCTTTGTCAAATGCCTCGCTATTTCTCAATACCGCACATTGGTACAAATGTGAGATGCACATCCAGATCTAATACCCATGATGAAGAAATAGATAGATTGACTTCTATAACATTTATACCAAGTGTAAGTCTCACTTCTCTTCTTCTTAAGATCTTCGGGTATGCCTTGCGATTCGCTTCCGATTGTCACCTTCCCTTGCGAAAAAGCAAGCCCCTTCCTTGGCTACCCCTCCTTTGGGTTTAAGTTCTTTGCCTTTGCCCTTGGCTTGGGACTTTCCCTTACCTTTAGGCTTGCCCTTGCCTTTCTTTTACGCACCATCAAAATGGTGTCAGTTACCCTTCTTAAGGTTAAGCTCTGCGATTCTCAACATCTTTGAGCATTTGAGTAATGGCTTATCAATTTCATTCATGTTATAATTCATGACAAATTGATTGAAGGCTCTTGGCAAGATTGCAAGATTAGGTCGGTGACTCTTGGCCAAGTGGAATCCCAACCTTTGTAGGTTTTCTCGTACCCAATCATCTTGAGTACATATGTACCTACAGTCCCGTCTTGCATTTTGGACCCAAATAATGCCTTAGAGACTTCATATCTCTCATGCCTAGCTTGTCCTTGATATAGTTGTGAAGATGTCCAACCATATCATAAGCATTCATGAACTCGTGTTGCTTACGAGGCTCGAGTTCATGGTGCGAGCATTAGACATGACACATCTAATGCATCATCTTGATGCTTCTTGTAAGCATCTTTGTCACTCGTGAGGCATTGGCGGAGGTGCCTCCGGAATAGGCTGCTCAGGGCGTACAACTTCCTTTCTTGGGTGAGAACAATTCTCGAGTTCTGTGCGATCCGGAAATTTGCTCCATTGAGCTTGTCCTTCTCAAGGACAGATCGCGAGAGAGAGTGTTCGTGTTTGTTGACATAGTAATCTACAACATACAATGCAGAGGATTAATATCATATTCCTTTTATCATTTAATTAGGCCTTTAATCAAATGATGCTCCCACTAAATTATAGGAATTTTGTAGAATCGAGTTATGGATGTGGTCAAACCACATTACTAGATTCATACAAACTAGCTATAATTCTTGTGGACAAGATCCACATCATACTAAGCCTTGAGTTAGCTTTGGCTAAATCGCCCAAGACTTAATGCGATCGGTGGGTAACACATTACCGATTACATCTCTATGCAACTCTTGTTTATAGGATTAAGACCCACATTTACAAAAGACCTTGAGTTAGCTTTGGCTAAATCGCCCAAGATTTAGTGTAAATGCGATCTTAACCTATCTTTCCAACGATTGGAATATGCCTATAGTTCTACTCGATCCAATTGAGTTAACTAGTTTTGCTCAATCTAATTGAGCTTACTCTAACCCAGTCGTGATAGGCGGGACCAAGATTGTCCCTCACCCTACCAAGATAATATGTGTTGCTCTGCTTTGGCGATTCAGCAACAACAAATGATCGAGGTAGTGATGGGTATCAAGGCTCTTAGGCATTTTGAGTTGATTCGATTATGATCTAATCTAATCGTAATGTGTATCTTATACGCATTTAGGCCTTTATTATCCTATATTAGCATGCATCATATACATACATTAATTATTCTAGCATGCATCATATACATACAAGAAAATTAACCTAGCATGCATCATATACATACAAACATGTTTCTACTAGCATGCATCACATACATACAAGCAAAATCAATTAAATATACATATATATATATCAACATATATATATATCATTAAATGTGATATAGTAATGGCCCTACTACGATCTTCTCAAGCCAATGAGAAGATCGGATGATCAACCTAAGGCTAGCGGCTTCTCAGCGCTTCCTTTGACCGCCATGTGTGTAAATCACCCTTCTCGTAAGCTCGTCTTCAAGTGGACTTTCCACGCTCCATTTTGTACATTACAAATATGAAACTCGAGTTACATTCGAGTCTAAAACTATTTACAACTAGAATATTAAAAGAATAGGTCACGTACGCGTGCATAACACTATACAACACGCCTGACCACAAAAATGATACAACACACTTAATCCAATCAATTGGGTTATTGGGCCATGACAATCACAGAATTATACATAATTCTAAATTATGTATTTTTACAGAAATTTCTATAATTTTTCCTAATTTATTTCAATTTATGAGTCAACTCTCGTAGCAGGTCCGCTAAGCGGTTTCCGGGCGCGATCGCGGGACATGGCCCCTTTAGGGGATAGGGGCAGCGCCCCTACTCGCAAAATAAACTTTGCGAGTGTCCCTACAATGATCTTACAGCGACTTAAGTCGCTGTCCCAAAAACCTAAAGCGAGAACTCGCCGATTGGAGAGTTTTCTCGGCAGTTGAAAGCCTACTGAGTGTCCCAACACTCGTTGCTTGACTCTGAGAAAAATACCCAAAAATTCTATAAAATAAGAAAATTTACAGAAACATATAAATCTGTAATTTTTATATCTAATATAAAAACAACAAAAACGAAACACATACATGCTTCGCACGTGGCTCTGATACCACTGTTGGGTTTTCAGCATGGAAAACCGCTTTGCGTTGCGGAAACCTCGGAAGCCCGACCACGGATCCGTGCGAAGTATTAAAACAAAACATGTATGTGCTTACAAAAACCTAGATCTACCTTAGATCTAAGAGGATAAGAGCGTTACCCTCGATGCGATGCCCTTTGCAAATCCGCTCGTCAAAGTTGGAACTCGAGAGTGTCAAGTGCACACTCCTCTATGGTATCCACACAAGCAATAGGTGGAAGAAAACACACTTGAGTGTGCTAGCACTCCTAGGGTGTCTCGGCAAGATGAGGAAGGAGAGGAGAGAGCTTGAGGAAGAGTTCCAAGGTTGAAGATGAAGTCAATTAGCTCACCAAAAATCAATTACACCATCTAATGGAGTGGCGGCCACTTCATGGAGGGGTTACATGCATGCATGTAACTCCCATGACCCTTGATCTCCCTCATGATGTGGCACCAATTGACAAAGTCAATGATGATGTGGAGCATCATCATTGGCCGCCATGCCAAGTCATCACATGACATGGCATTTGGTCAGTCAAACTTGACCTTTCATCTTCCCTCTCAAGTCAAGTCAAACTTGACCTCTAATCTCCCATGGTTGATCAAATCTAACCACTTGACTCAAGTCAATTTAATTTAATGAATCTCTATTCATTAATTTAAATTGATTTGATGAATCAAATCTCAATTAGACTCATTCAACACTTGAATCAACTTGAGTCTAACTCAATTAGTCTAATTTGGATTACTCTTAATCCAATTTGGTTCATCCCATGAACCTAATCCTCATGGTTCATCATATGAACCTAATCTCCATCTAATTGCTCTTATGTGTGTGACCCTATAGGTTCTTGTAACGTTGGCAATGTCCCTAAACCGATTTAGGAACATAAGCAATGAGCGGTATCTAGCAACACATCATTGCTACCCAAGGTACAAGAATGTTGAGCTCCAACATCACCTTTGTGACTACTAATTGTGACTCTCACAATATGTGACAATGTCCCTCTATCCTTGACATCTAGATTGACCAATCGAGGCATAGACCGTGTCATCCTCGGTACAATCTAAATCTTGAACTCAAGTAGACTCACTCTAATCAAATGAGCTCAATATCTCATATTGACTCATTTGGGCATGGCCATGCACTTCGTGGTCTCACTCTATCAAGAATATCGATGTCACCCCGTCATATAGGAGGGATAGATCCCATCTACATCACTCACATCCCTCCGCATAATTCGTTACATACCCAGTAATCGCCTTTATAGTCCACCCATTTACGGGTGACGTTTGACGAAGCCAAAGTATGCAATTCATTATGTAGGGAACCATGGTGACTTCAGGTCTAAGGACTAATAGTCATACTAATAGCCACATGAGAAAGTATATGACACTCATATAACGATCCATGATACTTTCTCATGGCGGGTCATTCAGTATACATTCTCCAATGCATACCCATGTGTCAACTTGATATCTCATATCCATGACTTGTGAGATCAAGTCATCTTGTTGACCTACATGCTAGTCTCTACGCATTAACATTGTCCCTGAATGTTAATACTCGACTAGGAATGATTAAGAGTAGTGTTCTCTATATCATCTCATTATCGATTCAACCAATCGATTGATATAGATAAGAACCTACTACTCAAGGACATTATTATATTTAGTTATTTGGCACCAATACAAGTAAATATAATAACCATGCCTTAATAAATAGGAATATGATACAATAAAGTCCATACAACAATCATCATATGATTGGCTCTAGGGCTTTCACTAACATTTCGCCTGTGCAATTGCTTCATTGTTGTCGTAGTAAACTGGTATTGCTTCAACAATGGCTGGAACCATACCAAGTTCATAAATGAACTTCTTGATCCAAACCACTTCCTTTGCTGCTTCCGAAGTTGCAATGTATTCTGCCTCAGTGGTAGAATCCGCTAGAGTGTCTTGTTTGGAACCTTTCCAACTCACTGCGCCCACATTCAAGGTGAACACGTACCAAGACTGAGACCTGGAATCATCCTTGTCTGTCTGGAAGCTGGCATCCGTATACCCATGTATCACCATGTCCCCTTCTCCATATATTAGGAACACATCCTTAGTTCTTCTTAGGTACTCAAGGATCGTCTTAACAGCCGCCCAATGATCCATTCCTGGATCAGACAGGTATCTACTCGTGACATTCATAGCATACGATACATCAAGCCTCGTACATAACATAGCATACATGATAGATCCTATTGCAGATGCATAGGGAATCTTACTCATGGAAATCCTCTGGTCTTCTGTGCGCGGACACATAGACTTCGAAAGGTGTATCCCATGTCTCATGGGTAGGAAACCTTTCTTGGATTCTGACATGATAAACCTCTTTAGCACTCGGTCTATATATGTAAACTGCGAAAGACCAAGCAACCGTTTCGTTCTACCTCTATAGATCTTAATCCTGAGGATGTAGGTTGCTTCTCCCAGGTCTTTAATGGAGAATGTCTTGGACAACCAAATCTTAACTGACTGTAAGACTGAAACATCGTTTCCTATAAGTAATATGTCATTGACATACAATACTAGGAACACGACTGCACTCCCACTAACCTTCTTGTACACACAAGGTTCGTCTGGATTTTATGAGAAATCAAACTTTTTGATTGTCTCATCAAAACGGATATTCCATCTCCTGGATGTTTGCTTTAATCTGTATATGGAGCGTCGCAATTTGCATACCTTGGTTTTATCAACTGATGTGAAACCCTCAGGTTGTATCATATACACGTCCTCGAATAGGTTTCTATTAAGGAAAGCTGTTTTCACATCCATCTGCCATATCTCATAATCATAATGCACCGCTATGGCCAGGAGCATCCGAATAAATTTAAGCATAGCAACAGGGGAATAGGTTTCGTCATATTCAACACCTTGCTTTTGACAATATCCTATCACCACCAATCTAGCCTTATAGTTAATCACATTACCATCCATGTCGGTTTTCTTCTTGAAAACCCACTTGCACCCTATAGGATTTATGCCTTCAGGTGGGTCAACAAAGTTCCAAACTTGGTTTTCATACATGGAATCCATTTCCGACTTCATGGCTTCAAGCCACTTATCCCTTTATGAACTTGTCGGAACTTCTTCATAACTGGTAGGCTCCTCATCATCAATGAGTAACACATCGTTCGATTCACTTACGAGAAATCCATATCTCTCAGGAATATTGCGTGTTCTACCAGATCTACGAAGATGTGGTGTCTCAACAGGTCCAGCCGATGGCTCATCACTATGAGTGATTGGCTGTGATACTTCACCAGGTATCTCATCAATGTCTATTTGAGCCTCTCGAGTCTCCTTAAGCTCAACGACACTCCCACTGTTTTCTTACAAGAGAACCCCTTTCTCTAGAAACACAGCATGCCTTGAAACAATCACCTTTTGTTCCACAGGATGATAGAATTGGTAACCCCTTGTTTCCTTAGGGTATCCAATAAATAGACATTTATCAGACTTAGCATCCAATTTGTATGATATAGTCCACTTCACATAAGCAAGACAACCCCATATCTTCAAGTAAGATACATGAGGTTTCTTACTATTCCATATCTCATATGGAGTAGTGGAGACTACCTTGGTTGGCATTCTGTTTAACAAGTAAACAACTGTCTGAAGTGCATAGCCCCAAAAGGACTTGGGAAGATTCACATGATTCATCATTGACCTGACCATGTCCAACAAGGTCTAGTTACGCCTCTCAGATACACCAATATGAAGTGGTGTATATGGCGTAGTCCATTGAGACAATATTGTTGGGTTTCCGGTACTGCAGCAAGTGTGTGTTCGAACCTGTTTCGTAAACATGTGCACAACGGAAGAAATAAAAATAATAAATCTAATTTATTACAACACACACACCACACACATGCATAGTACAACATGTGTATACATAACCGTAAATTCAAATTTTGCAATAAAAGGAAATTTATACTACGTATACCTGATGTATCACGTGTAGCGGGAAAGACATCAACCGGAACGATCCTCGCTAGAATCGTCTCTATCCGTATCCACGTCGAGTATCTTCGGGATGATTTCACAAAGTCATGAGACTCGTCTTCGTACAAGTTACTAGCCTCGTGTTGAAGACGATGTGATAGAGAGAAGATCACGATCCGAATCAAAATTCGGATCCAAAATGAGTCCTCAAACACTTGCTTCTCCGGAGAGGTATTCGTCAACCGTTTGACGAATCCTTCGTCCTCCACCTATGAGGATTACCGGAGATCGAATCCCCGGCAAGGCTACTTCTGTCGGAGCTCCAAACGTCGTCCAAATGACGCTCCGACAAGAAGGAAACAAGCTGTCCAGAAAACTGGACAGCTTTGGTGGAGACCTTGCATCGGCCAAATAAGGAAAGCAATATGCTCACCTTGTCGCCGGAGCCAAGGAAGATCACCGGAGCTCCTCCGGCAATAGCTTGATGCCGGCAAGTGGGGAGGATGGCAGCTGCTGGACGCCAGTTGAAGAAGCTTGGGAGGCGGCTTGGAGTTGGGCGCCGGCAAGACTTGGAGAGGAGAGGGAGGTGGGCGGCAACTTTAGGGTTGCAAGGATTAGGGATTAACAAAACCCTTAAGCCCTATTTTATAGAGAAAAAATTCTCTTAATGGTTATCGGATCATAACCAAAGGCCCGTTAACCCGCTCCATTAGTTTAAGTTAAAATAAACCAAACCATGTTGGTCTACTTTAAGTTAAAACGAACCGAACCAACTTTGGTTCATTCGTTTAAAACAAACCAAACCCCTTTGGTTTATTCTCCTCCATTGGATTAGAACCAAACCAATTTGGTTTATCCATCATGTCTTCATAAGACACGGCCCATCCATTCTTCCATTGTGACTGAAACGATTTCATGCTCGCTCCATGTTTAGTCCAACCAAACTTAGTTTCTCTCGGTCTGAGAATCTCATTCTCAAGCTCGTTTTAAATCCTTCGGATTACGCTCGTTGTGCATGTGACCAAATAGGTTCTCGGTTTATGTTGGTCATCTATAATTAACCATTAATTATAGAACGATCATGACTAGCACCAAGTAGTACATCATGATCCCCAATTAATCGAAAAGATCAACGGTTGATCCAGAACTATTTCTGAAACCCTTCAGCAGCTCGAATGAATCATGCCCTATTCCCTTCACTCATCTTATACCCACTTGGTTTAGGACATGGTCTATAGTGTCAATCCCCACTAGGTTGACTACGTCACTCCTAGCCCATGTATCATTTCCTCGTCCTACGGATTCTAGTTACTGCACATGTATCGAAGAGTACCTTACTCTAAACATGTATTGCTTTGGCCAAAGACTTTAGTAACAATCCGACGAGAGGCCATGGGTATGCATCTCCTCGCAAGGAGTGGTGAATCCTTTAGGCTATTCAAACGCCTTTGATCACTTCGACTTATACCCAATCATCCCGGGTCCACATCTCCTCAGAGATGCTTGCTTAAGATGTCAAAGCATAAGTCTTTATGATCAAGATGACTTGAATACCGCAAGTCTAAGGAACATCGCACTTAAGCTATAGTAAGAACTTCATTGACATATCTATATATGTAGAGAACCATATGAAGTCTTACGACTGGTCACTCCAATGAACTAGTTACCTTAACTAGCATCAACGATTAACTCCGGATATCACAATGTCTCCAGCCAATGAGAATCAGCTACTTGGATATACTAAGGAGTATACCTCATGCTAGTCTCGACAGAATCAATGGTGTCCAAATCCATCAATTCATCGACTAGGGATAATTCCGATACATCACAATTACACATGTAGTGATACTCACTAGTTGTGATCCAATCACAAATTCTTTCATGTTGTGAATCGTATCATGGACATTCAGTAAATGAGTTTAAGATCCAATCAAATACATGAAAACATGTATACTCAAATAGTGAATCTTCATTTATCATATAAATGGTTCATACATAACACTACAACAAAAATGCTAAAAGACAATACCACAAAGACAACGGTTTTAGGAGAAACCGTTGTGTTTTTGTTAAAAGACAACGGTTTTTGACAAAATCGTTGTCTTTGAGCGCCCATATAACACAAAAGACAACGGTTTTACAGTATCCGTTGTCGTTGAGCATATTTTTTTTTAAATCAACAACACATTTTACAACGGTTTTCTAGAACTGTTGTCTTTAAGGTTTTTTTTTATCTTAACAATAGTTGGGACAACGGTGTAATCAACCGTTGTCAATGAGAATATTTTTGTTGTCGTTGTGATAATATTACAACGGTTTTAAACCGTTGTCAATGAAATTTTAAAAGCTTATAATACTATTAATACTATTTTATTATTATAATACAACGGTGAAATTATTTTTTTAATTATTTATACTATTTTTTTTTAATTATTGGAAATAAGTTTTTTTTTTAAAAAAATTTATAAATATATACGTTTACAATAATATATTTAAAAGTTTATATATATTTTTTAAACAATATATTACAACAATATTTTTTTTAAAGTTTATATATATTTAAAAATTTGTTAGGTTAAATAATTCTTCCCTAAACTTCTCCGTCGTTCCTACTTCCCAAAAACCTCCGCCGTTCCTACTTCCCAAAAAACCTTCGCTGTTCTCCGTTGCGCGCTCGTCCATCCCATCTTCTTCCGCGCCGGCTTCTCACGGTTGCTCATCCTCTGTTCGTTCTCTTTCTTTTCCATCGGTCATTGCTCGACCTCCGGCCCCATCGTTCTGTATCTAGCAAGCAACCAACAAATTATTTCTGCAAGACTTTAATCGCGTAGTGATACTAGCACTCATGGAGGATTTTCTGTGCCTCGTCGAGCGGTGAGAATGTATTTCCTCCAGTGTGTTGTCTAGGGGCAATATGGAAGTGTTTTTGGCAACTTATTAGAAGAACAAGAGGAATTAAATTAATCATATTGCTATTTTATTGGATCATAGGATTTCTCACAGAGCCACCACCACTCGAGAACTTGTTGCTTGTGACCTTCATGATGTTGAGTGGAAGTTCGCATATCTATCGTGGTAAGTAAAATGGAATTAGTATTCTTTGTTTATTTGCGGCCAAAGTAAATGAATAACTAGGCAAGATCTTGGACTTATGTTGTGTTATTAGCTTGTCGAGTAGGAAAGTTTTCCTTCCTTTGTATACGGATTCTTCTTGCTTTGCAAATTCTTGAAAATGACATCATTACTTATGCAAACTTCACAGAGCCTGATTATTATTTCGCATAATTGTGGACTCGCTTGGGGTTTATCATCTCTTCCTTAGTTGTTACACTCAAAAGAGGAAGAGAATATTGGTTGATTTAGACCAATGACATGATGAATTTAGACCTATGATAGGTGCAGAGATGTGGTGAAGCCATTTGTTAATCTGGCATAAAATGAGGCCTTCGGAAGCTTGGAATTTAAAATGAATAAATTAAGCTATAAATTTGCTATCAAACTTGTCATATTAATGATTACGCACTTGTGGCATTTTTCTGATGAAACCTGAAATGATGCGAATAAAAATGATCTTATAGATATGAGTGGATTTTTGACCTTGTGATCATGCAAGTACTTCAGAAGGATGTGCTATAATTTTATTTGTCCTATCTATATTCCCATTCTATACACAAATTCTTTGATATATCTCGTTCTCAATTAATATAAGACATCTAAAGACAGTACTCTCTCGCTTTTGCTAACCCTGTAAAGTAATATGCTCTTACGTCTGTTAGAATATTTGGTTCTAACTTAACATTTTGATGCATGTCCCGTCCTCTCAGAATCAAAGACAGGCCTACCAATTAATTATAAGGCTTCCTAGGAGACCTAAAAACTTTAAGCAGTTTTAGCATTGTTGTCTCAGGGTTGTTGGGTGACCTACATGTTGAATAAACCAACCTAAATGGGATTCTCAATGCCAAACCTTCTGATCGAAGGTTAGTCAATCTATGCCTTTTGTTGGTCAACTTAGGCCTTTTGTTGTTTGACCTAGGATTTTTGTAGGTTGACCTAGGTCTTTGTAGGTCAACCTAGATGGCTAGGTCTTTGTAGGTCAACCTAGATGGCAGAGCTGGAGCACCTAATTTTTTTTTATTTTAAAGTCAGGCCAACCTGATTAGTTGGTAGGTCGACCTAGATGGCAAGACTCAGGTGCTAGACCTTCTATGTGAAAGTAAGTTGATCTAGGCATTTATTAGTTTGACCTAGGTAGTTAGGTCCTGTAAGGCAACTTTCTGCTTAAAAGTAGGTCAACCTATTCTTATGGTCAGTCACCCTAGGAGATAAATATTAAATTCTAATGGTTATAAATACATATTACTTTTTGTGACTATCTAAACCAAGATATATAAGCTCTTGGCTTGTCATTTGGCACAATAATGATCATGGAAAACTCTAATCATTCTCAAAGCTCACATATTATTAATCTTATGCTGAATACATCTAAGAGGCGTGTATATCTTTTCAATCTAAGGGTTTATCCTTCTATTCTAGAACTCTCTTTGTAACTCTCCTCTTCTCATCTTTACGTTGATTACATTCTTTAGGGTGAGATTAGGGTTTATTTCTCCTTTTTGCTTTATTTACATTAAATTTCATGTTTAGTAGTTAGCTTAAGCAATAGCAAAAATGACAATCACAAATAACTTTGAAGCCATTTTTGAGTTACGAATGGGACTCTCTATCGTAATAGGGAATTTATTCACAAATAACTTTGAAGCATTTTTGAGTTACAAATGGAACTCTCTATCATAATAGAGAAGTTGTTGAAGTTCTAACACCAAACCACTTACATGCTTTTTGTGATATCCACTTAGTTAATATGTATTCTGATCTTTCCCTATTGTTATATCAACTTGTTTCTTTGGCAGGGAGCCACCATCGTTGACCAGATTGTGACTATAACTCCCGCTGAAGGTTATGTCCCAAGAATTGATGAGGTAAAACTCATTCCATCCTATGGAGATTGTCTACTTATTTTAGTTGTTTCACTTTGCCCACTCTGCAATTTTTGCAGCAAGTTAAGGAAAGTGATGTGACAATTGATATTCCTGTTGGAATCTATGCTTCAACGCAGGATGTCTCTGCAAACTCGAGTGTAATTATCTCTTCTATTATGCCCTAACTGCATTTTGGTTCCAAAACACTTTTACTCATACTAGATGTTGCTCAAGGAATAACTACCAGCTTTTTTTGAACTCAAGTAGGGAAATTAAGAAGGTTATTAGATGTATAATTCAAAATAAAACAAATGCAACATTGAGGTGTTAATGTAGAGAATTTATTAATATAAGGGCATATAAGTTAAAGAAGACAGAAAAAGAAATACAAAAATAAAAATTTGCGATATCAAATTTCCCTTATGACAACTTTTTTTCCCCTTATAACAACTTTTTTTGCAATCTCGTGTGTAATTTATGTATCAAATTTTACTATCAGAATAACTACTATAACTTTTTCCATCACAGGTTCCCCTTCAACCGGATGGAGCTTAATGCGGGTATTTTGTTTTACGATATATGAGAGAGATGATTGAAGGCGCCACATCCTTTGACAAGTCTTCCCTACGATCAATAGTAATATTAGATATATTTTCAAATTTTCTTATTGATACCATAGTGTTTAATTATATTTTCATTCATTTATTCACATGCAGTTCGCAAAATCTGTGATAGCTGCAAAGGAAATTGATGAAGTAATGCTCGAGTGGGTTGAATGCATACAAGATCACATATCTGATGATTAGGAGAGATTTAAGTGTACATACCTCTTTTGGTTACATGTGGTAATCTATAAGTGTTTTGCTTATTATGCATAATACTTTTGGTGCATATGATGTGTAGTTGTTTTGCCACAGTACTTTTTAATATATATCAGTAAGAGTGATCATTTAAAATGTGATGTGACCTTGTACTTTATTGCTACAAGTGCGAGTGTATATATGTGTTTTCTATAATTCTTTTTGATGTTGTATGATTTATATTAAAAATACAACACTATAAATCTACAACGGTTTATTGTGTTCTAGAGTAACCGTTGAGAAATGACAACGGTGAAAAACCGTTGTCTATGAGCAAAAAAAATCCGTGGTAAATCGGTGGTCGGTCAAAGACAACGGTGAAAGACCGTTGTAGATTTAAGGAAAAGACAACGGTGAAAAACCGTTGTCTATTAGCAAAAACATCCGTGGTAAATCGACCCGTTGTGAAAAGTGGTTCGGTCAAAGACAACGGTTAAAAACTGTTGTCTTATCCTTGAAACGACAACGGTTTTTCACCGTTGTCTTTGCCCGAACCACTTTTCACAAGGGTCGATTTACCACGGATTTTTTTGCCAATAGACAATGGTTTTTCACCGTTGTCTATTCGATTTTTTGTTTTAGTGTAAGGCGATTGCCTTAGGACTTCTCTCATATATTACTAACAAACTCCCACTTGGCCTAATGACAATCGCTACAGTATCCATTACCATAAGCTCTAACATGACCCTCAAACTTACTTTGAGGTAATGCCTTAGTCAAAGGATCCGCTAAGTTCCTTTCAGTGGGGATTTTCTCGATTTGTATTTCCTTCCTACTAATGATCTCTATGATTAGATGATAGCGGCGAAGCACATGTTTGGATCGTTGATGATACCTTGGCTCTTTTGGCTGTGCAATTGCTCCATTGTTGTCGCAGTAGACCAGTATTGCTTCAACAATGGTTGGAACCACACCAAGTTTATAAATGAACTTCTTGATCCAAACCACTTCCTTTGCTGCTTCCGAAGGTGCAATGTATTCTGCCTCAGTGGTAGAATCCGCTATAGTGTCTTGTTTGGAACTTTTCCAACTCACTGCGCCCCCATTCAAGGTGAACACGTATTCAGACTGAGACCTGGAATCATCCTTGTCTGTCTAGAAGCTGACATCCGTATACCCGCGTATCACCATGTCCCCTTCTCCATATATTAGGAACACATCCTTAGTTCTTCTTAAGTACTTAAGGATTGTCTTAACAACCACCCAATTATCCATTCCTGAATCAGACTGGTATCTACTCATGACACTCAGAGCATACGATACATCGAGCCTCATACATAACATAGCATACATGATAGATCCTATTGTGGATGCATAGGGAATCTTACTCATGCAAATCCTCTCATCTTCTGTACGCGGACACATAGACTTCGAAAGGTGTATCCCATGCATGATGGGTAGGAAATCTTTCTTGGATTCCGACATGCTAAACCTCTTTAGCACTCGGTCTATATATGTAGACTGCGAAAGACCAAGCAACCGTTTCGATCTATCTCTATAGATCTTAATCCCGAGGATGTAGGTTGCTTCTCCCAGGTCTTTAATGGAGAATGTCTTGGACAACCAAATCTTAACTGACTGTAAGACTGAAACATCATTTCCTATAAGTAATATGTCATCGACATACAATACTAGGAACACGACCGCACTCCCACTAACCTTCTTGTACACACTAGGTTCGTCTGGATTTTTTGAGAAATCAAACTTTTTGATTGTCTCATCAAAACGGATATTCCAGCTCCTGGATGCTTGCTTCAATCCATATATGGACCGTCACAATTTGCATACCTTGGTTTTATCAACCGATGTGAAACCCTCAGGCTGTATCATATACACGTCCTCGAACAGGTTTCCATTAACGAAAGCTGTTTTCACATCTATTTGCAATATCTCATAATCATAATGAGCCACTATGGCCAGGAGCATCCGAATGGATTTAAGCATAGCTACAGGCGAATAGGTTTCGCCATAATCAACACCTTGCTTTTGACGATATCCTTTCGCCACCAATCTAGCCTTATATGTAATCTCACATTACCATCCTTGTCGGTTTTCTTCTTGAAAACCAACTTGCACTCTATAGGCTTTATGCCTTCAGGTGGGTCAACCAAGTTCCAAACTTGTTTTTCATACATGGAATCCATTTCCGACTTCATGGCTTCAAGCCACTTATCCCTTTCTGAACTTGTCAGAACTTCTTCATAACTGGTAGGCTCCTCATCATCAATGAGTAATATGTCGTTCGATTCATTTACGAGAAATCCATATCTCTAAGGAATATTGCGTGTTCTACCAGATCTACGAAGATGTGGTTTTCAATAGGTCCAGCCGATTGCTCATCATTATGAGTTATCGACTATTGTGCTTCACCGGTATCTCATCAATGTCTATTTGAGTCTCTCGAGCCTCCTCAAGATCGACGACACTCCCACTGTTTTCTTGCAAGAGAAACTCTTTCTCTAGAAACACAGCATGCCTTGAAATAAACACCATTTGTTCCACAGAATGATAGAATTGGTAACCCCTTGTTTCCTTAGGGTATCCAATAAATAGACATTTATTAGACTTAGCATATAATTTGTCTGATATAGTCCGCTTCACATAAGCAGGACAATGCCATATCTTCAAGTAAGATACATGAGGTTTCTTACTATTCCATATCTCATATGGAGTAGTAGAGACTTCCTTGGTTGGCATTCTGTTTAACAAGTAAACAACTGTCTAAAGTGCATAACCCCAAAAGGACTTGGGAAGATTCGCATGATTCATCATTGACCTGACCATGTCCAACAAGGTCCGGTTACGCCTCACAGATACACCATTATGCTGTGGTGTATATGACGGAGTCCATTGAGACAATATACCATTGTCTCTTAGATAATCAACAAACTCTTGACTTAAGAATTCACCACCTCGATCTGATCGAAGTATTTTAATACTCTTGTCATGTTATTTTTCTACTTCATTTATGAATTCTTTGAACCTTTCAAAGGCTTCAGACTTGTGTTTCATCAAGAACACATACCCAAACCGTGAGTTATCATCGGTGAAGGTAATGAAGTAGCTATAGCCTCCTAAAGCTTGAGTTGACATAGGTCCACATACATCAGTATGTATTAGACCTAGCAACTCTCCCACTCGTTCACCTTTTCCTGTAAAAGGTAACTTAGTCATCTTGCCTTTTAAGCATGATTCACATGTATCGTATGAATCCAATTCAAACGATTCAAGAATTCCACATCGATGTAATTCTGATATGCGTTTCTTGCTTGCATGGCCAAGACAACAATACCACATGTAGGAGTCTAATTGATTATCCTTTCGAGCACGCTTGTTGCTCGCTTCGATATTGAAAATGTCACTAGATACGTCCAACGTATAAATACCATTGCTCAAAGTTCTAGTCCCATAAAGAACTCCATTCAAAGTTATGTAACAACAATTGTTACTAAAAGTCAAATGATACCCATTTCTATTTAAAAAAGAAATAGAAATGATGTTCTTTATCAACGAAGGAACATAAAAGCAATTGTCCAGTTCTAATACAAGTCCTGCAGGGAGTTTCAACAAATACGTTCCGATGGCGAGTGCAGCAACCTTTCCTCCATTCCCAACACGTAAATTTGACTCTCCCTCGACGAGTCTTCTTCTATTCCTTAGCCCATGTATGTCATTACATATATGTGAGGCACACCCAGTATCCAATACCCAAGTGTTTGAGGAAATAGAATGACAATCAATAATGAAGATATCTGAAGAAGATGGGGCATCCGATGCCTTATTCTTCTTCACGAACTCGAGATAAATCTTGCAATTTCTTCGCCAATGTCCCTTCTTGCCATAATGATGGCAAGTGCCCTTTTGAGCTGGTTCTACCTTTTTAGCCTTTTTCATCTTCCCCTTCTGTTGTTCCTTTGACTCCCTCTTAGAACTTTTCTTCGAGGAATCAACTAACAGCACCATCCCTTGCTCATGCTTCTCAGAAGGCTTCACAGTCTTCAGCATGTTGAGCAGTACCACAGATGAACCTTCTTTCATCTCAGAGGTGAAGAGGAGCTTGGAGACTTCGAACCTTTTGAATCTCACTTGCTCATCAACCAACTCATAAAGATGAAAGACTATGGTATGAGCATCCAAATGCTCATGCTGCTTCCACAGCTCAAGTACCATCGTGGCTAGTATGATGCAACTCGCCATTATAGAATCAGTCACATATTTCTGATAGGCTAACAATTGGTCCAGAGTTGCATTGTCACTAGGACGGGCGGGAAGAGGCGCTTCGAGGACATTTGCAAGCTTTTCAACCTTGAGAACAATTCTCAAGTTTCTAAGCCAGTCCAAGAAGTTTAGCACAGTCAATTTATTCGAATCCAAAAAGAAACGCAAATTCAAAGACATCATGAACAATAGATTAACTTAGAAATACAAAACGAGCATATATGAGAAAGATGATTTAAAATGCATCAATATACATTCATAAATCTCATTCATTTTTCGAATTTCAAAAACCCCAAAATCACTTCAGGAGATCATAGGTCCATCTCCGAATGGGCTGATATCCATCATACATATGAACAACCTTGGAGAGAGTCCAACAAGCCATTCATAGATATGATGGTAGGTATCAAATATACCGATTTCATATCACATATATGCAACTATCACAATGTGCTATCAACTAATTGAATGTTCACACATACATCGGGTTGTTAACTCATTAACAAGTATGCATCATATGCATAGCACCCAACCTCACCTCCCTTCACATCGACCTTGGAGAGAGTCCAACAAGCCGATGCTCCAGGTTAAAGCTAACCCATTAATCAAGACATAGTTTTAATATGGTTAGAGCGCATTCAACCAATTAGCCCATCTTGGAGAGAGTCCAACAACCAAAGCTAACGATTGACCTCTGACTCTTACCATATTAGTATTAAACTATTCCATTGTTTGAACATGTTCGGGTTCGAGCCAGGCTTGGAGAGAGTCCAACAACCCAAACAAGAAACGAAACTCTGGTTCTAACCATATTAATGGAAGGTGTATGCTTTAATATTGAGTAAGGGTTTTTATGTCTCATCCTCTTTGCATGCAAATAACTATTATCTACATGGCATGACATATATGGCATACATCTACATGTCACGACACGCATGACATAATGATATGCATCTAATGCAATTACATGGCATACAATTATGACATGTATAAAATTTCCTTATATGTCATAACTATTTATGGAAATAAAATATGTTTAAGATTTGATTATCCAAATCAAATCATGATTAAATTAGGAAACAAATTTCCAAATCTAATCAAATATTTTATTTGTGGAAAGTGTTGATTAAGGAAAGTCAATTTAGGAAACAAATTTCCTAAATCATCAAAACTACTTATGGAAATAAAATATTTTTAAGATTTGATTTTACAAATCAAATCATGATTAAATTAGGAAATAAATTTCTAAATCTAATCAAATATTTAATTTATGGAAAATATCAATTTCCATAAATACTTCCAACTTTCCAAAAGTAGAAAATTTCCATAAATACTTCTAGACTTTCCAAAATTAAAAATTTCCAAAAATACTTCTAACTTTCCAAAAGTAGAAAATTTCCATAAATACCATTATGACAATCGCAAATTAATTTTAAGATTATGTCGAAACACAACCTGGGCTTTGATACCACTGTTGGGTTTATGGCACCGCGGCGAGTGTGTGTTCGAACATGTTTCGTAAACATGTGTACAACGGAAGAAATAAAAATAATAAATCTAATTTATTACAACACACACACCACACGCATGCATAGTACAACATGTGTAGACATAACCGTAAATTCAAATTTTGCAATAAAAGGAAATTTATACTACGTATACCTGACGTATCACGTGTAGCGGGAAAGGCATCAACCGGAATGATCCTCGCTAGAATCGTCTCTATCTGTATCCACGCCGAGTATCTTCGGGATGACTTCACAAAGTTACAAGCCTCGTCTTCGTACGAGTTACTAGGCTCGTGTTAAAGACGATGTGATCGAGAGAAGATCACGATCCGAATTAAAATTCGGATCCAAAATGAGTCCTCAAAAACTTGCTTCTCCGGAGAGGTATTCGTCCTCCACCTAAGAGGATTACCGGAGATCGAATCCCTGGCAAGGCTACCACAGTTGGAGCTCCAAACATCGTCCAAACGATGCTCCGACAAGAAGGAAACAAGCTGTCAAGAAAATTGGATAGCTTTGGTGGAGACCTTGTGCCGACTAAATAAGGAAAGCAATATGCTCACCTTGTCACCGGAGCCAAGGAAGATCACCGGAGCTCCTCCGACAATAGCTAGACGCCGGCAAGTGGGGATGACGGTAGCTGCTGGATACCGGTTGAAGAAGCTTGGGCGGAGGCTTGGAGTTGGGCGCCGGCAAGACTTGGAGAGGAAAGGGAGGTGGGCGGCAACTTTAGCGTTGCAAGGATTAGAGCTTAACAAAACCCTTAAGTCCTATTTTATAGAGAAAAAATTCTCTTAATGGTTATCGAATCATAACAAAAAGTCCGTTAACCCCCTCCATTAATTTAAGTTAAAATAAACCAAACCATGTTGGTCTACTTTAAGTTAAAACGAACCGAACCAACTTTGGTTCATTCGTTTAAAACAAAACAAACCCCTTTGGTTTATTCTCCTCCATTGGATTAGAACAAAACCAATTTGGTTCATCCATCATGTCTTCATAAGACACGACCCGTCTACGCTTCCATTGCGATTGAAATGATTTCATGCCTGCTCCATGTTTGGTCCAACCAAACCTAGTTTCTCTCGGTCTGAGAATCTCATTCCCAAGCTCGTTTTAAATCCTTCGGATTATGCTCGTTGTCCGTGTGACCAAATAGGTTCTCGGTTTATGTTGGCCGTCTATAATTAACCATTAATTATAGAACGATCATGAGCGGCACCTAGTAGTACATCATGATCCCCAATTAACCGAAAAGATCAATGGTTGATCCAGAACTATTTCTGAAACCCTTCAGCAACTCGAATGATTCGTGCCCCATTCCCTTCACTCATCTTATACCCACTTGGTTCAGGACATGGTCTATAGTGTTTGTCCTCGCTAGGTTGACTACGTCACACCTAGCCCAAGTATCATTTCTTCGTCCTACGGATTCTAGTTACTGCACATGTATCGAAGAGTACCTTACTCAAAACATGTAATGCTTTGGCCAAAGACTTTAGTAACAATCGGACGAGAGGCCATGGGTATACATCTCTTCGCAAGGAGTGGTGAATCCTTTATAGGCTATTCAAACACCTTCGATCACTTCGACTTATACCCAATCATCCCGGGTCCACATCTCCTCAGAGATGCTTGCTTAAGATGTCAAAGCATAAGTCTTTATGATCAAGATGACTTGAATACCGTAAGTCAAACGAACATCGTACTTAAGCTGGAGTAAGAACTTTATTGACATATCTATATATGCAGAGAACCATATGAAGTCTTACGGCTGATCACTCCAATGAACTAGTTACCTTAACTAGCATCCACGATTAACTCCGAACATTACAATGTCTCCAGCCAGTGAGAATCAGCTGCTTGGATACACCATGGAGTATACCTCGTGCTAGTCTCAACATAATCAATGGTGTCCAAATCCATCAATTCATCGACTAGGGATAATTCCGATACATCACAATTACACATGTAGAGATACTCACTAGTTGTGATCCAATCACAAATTCTTTCATGTTGTGAATCGTATCGTGGACATTCAGTAAATGAGTTTAAGATCCAATCAAATACATGAAAACATGTATACTCAAATAGTGAATCTTCATTTATCATATAAATGGTTCAAAGATAAGGCGGTTGTCTTAGGACATCTCTCATATATTACTAACAAATATACCATTGTCTCTTAGATAATCTAGAAACTCTTGACTTAAGTATTCACCACCTCGATCCGATCGAAGTATTTTAATACTCTTGTCATGTTGTTTCTCTACTTCATTTCTAAATTCTTTGATCCTTTCAAAGCCTTCAGACTTGTGTTTCATCAAGAACACATACCCAAACCGTGAGTTATCATCGGCGAAGGTAATGAAGTGGCTATAGCCTCCTAAAGCTTGAGTTGACATAGGTCCACATACATCAGTATGTATTAGACCTAGCAACTCTCCCACTCGTTCACCTTTTCCTGTAAAAGGTAACTTAGTCATCTTGCCTTTTAAGTATGATTCGCTTGTATCATATGAATCCAATTCAAACGATTCCAGAATTCCACATCGGTGTAATTCGGACATGCGTTTCTTGCTTGCATGGCCAAGGCGACAATGCCACATGTAGGAGTCTAATTGATTATCCTTTCGAGCATGCTTGTTACTCGCTTCGATATTGAAAATGTCACTGGATACGTCCAATGTATAAATACCATTGCTTAAAGTTCCAGTCCCATAAAGAACTCCATTCAAAGTTATGTAACAACAATTGTTACTAAAAGTCAAATGGTACCCATTTTTATTTAAACAAGAAATAGAAATGATGTTCTTTATCAACAAAGGAACATAAAATCAATTGTCCAATTCTAAGACAAGTCCTGCAGGGAGTTTCAACAAATACATTCCGATGGCGAGTGCAGCAACCTTTCCTCCATTCCCAACACGTAAATTTGACTCTCCCTTAACGAGTCTTCTTCTATTCTTTAGCCCATGTATGTCGTTATATATATGTGAGGCACACCCAGTATCCAATACCCAAGTGTTTGAGGAAATAGAATGACAATCAATAACGAAGATATCTGAAGAAGATGGGGCATCCGATGGCTTATTCTTCTTCACGGACTCAAGATAAATCTTGCAATTTCTTCGCCAGTGGCCTTCCTTGCCACAATGATGGCAAGTGCCCATTTGTGCTGTTTCTGCTTTCTTATCCTTCTTATCCTTTTCTTTCTTCTGTTCCTTTGCCTTCCTCTTAGAACCTTTCTTCGAGGAATCAACTAACAGAACCGCCTTCTCCTCATTCTTCATATAAGGCTCCACAGTCTTCAGCATATTGAGGAGCTCAGGAATAGTGGATTCTAATTTGTTCATCCGATAGTTCATCACAAATTGTGAGAAACTCTTGGGCAAAAAATGCACAATTAAGTCAATACTTAATTCATGATCCATCACAAACTCGAGGGTGGCTAGCCACTCGATGAACCCATTCATCTTTAGCACAAACTGCACTACAGACGAACCTTCTTGCATCTTAGAGGTGAAGAGGAGCCTGGAGACTTCGCACCTTTCGGATCTCACTTTCTCATCAAACAACTCATGAAGATGGAAGACTATGGTATTAGCATCCATATGCTCATGCTGCTTTTGTAGCTCGGGTACCATCGCGGCTAGCATGATGCAACTCGCCAGTTCAGAAGCTGCCACATGTTTCTGATAGGCCAATAATTGGTTTGGAGTTGCATCGTCCCAAGGATGGTTGGGATGAGGCTCTCAAGGACATATGCGAGCTTTTCTTCCTTGAGAACAATTCTCAAGTTTCTAAGCCATCCCAAGAAGTTAGGCCCAGTCAATTTGTTTGAACCCAAAATAGTGCGCAAATTCAAAGACATCATGATCAATCAATTATCCTAGAAATACAAATCAAGCTTATATGAGAAAGATGATTTAAAATGCATCAATATACATTCATAAATCCCATTCATTTTTCGAATTTCAGAAAAGCCCCAAAATCACTTCGGGAGATCGTAGATCCATCTCCGAATGGGCAGATATCCAATATAGATATAAACAACCTTGGAGAGAGTCCAACAAGCCATTCATAGCTACGATGGTAGGTATCAAATATACCGATTGCATATCACATATATTCAACTATCACAATGTGCTATCAACTAATTGAATGTTCACACATACATCGAGTTGTTAACTCATTAACAAGTATGCATCATATGCATAGCACCCAACTTCACCTCCCTTCACATCGACCTTGGAGAGAGTCCGACAAGTTGATGCTCCAAGTTAAAGCCAACCCATTAATCGAGAAATAGTTTTAATATGGTTAGAGTGCATTCAACCAATTATCCCGACTTGGAGAGAGTCCAACAACAAAAGCTAACGATTGACCTCTGACTCTTACCATATTAGTATTAAACTATTCCATGGTTTGAACATGTTCAGGTTCGAGCCAGGCTTGGAGAGAGTCCAACAACCCAAACAAGAAATAGAACTCTGGTTCTAACCATATTAATGGAAGGTATAGACTTTAATATTGAGTAAGGGTTTTTATGTCTCATCGTCTTTGCAAGCAAATAACTATTATCTACATGGCATGACATACATGACATACATCTACATGTCACGACACGCATGACATAATGATATGCATCTAATGCAATTACATGACATACAATTATGGCATGTACAAAATTTCCTAATATGTCATAACTATTTATGGAAATAAAATATGCTTGAGATTTGATTCTTCAAATCAAATCATGATTAAATTAGGAAACAAATTTCCAAATCTAATCACATATTTTATTTATGGAAGGTCTCAATTAAGGAAAGTCAATTTATTAATTCAAGAAATAAATTTCCTAAATTATCAAAACTATTTATCGAAATAAAATATATTTTACATTTGATTTTCCAAATCAAATCATGATTAAATTAGGAAAAAAAAAATCCAAATCTAATCAAATATTATATTTATGGAAAATATTAACTTCCATAAATTCTTCTAACTTTCCAAAAGAAGAAGATTTCCATAAAAACTTCTAGACTTTCCAAAATTAGAAAATTTTCATAAATACTTCTAACTTTCCAAAAGTAGAAAATTTTCATAAATACAATTACGACTATTGCAAAACAATTTTACGATTATGTCGAAACACAACCTGGGCTCTGATACCACTGTTGGGTTTCCGACATCGCGGCGAGTGTGTATTCGAATATGTTTCGTAAACATGTGTGCAGCGAAATAAATAAAAAGCAATAAATCTAATTTATTACATCACATAGACCACACACATGCATAGTACAAGTGTAGACATAACCGTAGTTTCAAATTTTGCAATAAAAGGAAATTATTCTATGTATACTTGACGTATCACGTGTAGTGGGAAAGGTATCAATCGGAGCGACCCTCGCTAGAATCGCCTCTATCCGTATCCACACCGAGTATCTTCAGGATGACTTCTCAAAGTCACGAGCCTCGTCTTCGTACTAGTCACTAACCTTGTGTCGAAGACGATGTGATCGAGAGAAGATCACAATCCGAATCAAAATTCGGATTTAAAACCGAGTCCCCAAAACTCGCTTCTCTAGAGAGGTATTTGTCAACCGTTTGAAGAATCCTTCGTCCTCCACCTATGAGGATTATCGAAGATCAAATCCCAGGCTAGGAAGCCGCTGTCGGAGCTCCAAACGTTGTCCAAATGATGCTCCGACAAGAAGGAAACAAGCTGTCCAGAAAACTAGACAGCTTTGGCGGAGGATGTTGCGCCGGCCAAATAAGGAAAACTAGATGCTCACCTTGTTGCCGGAGCCAAGGAAGATCACCGGAGGGTCTCCGGAGGATCGCAGGTAGGATCTTGGATGTCTGCAACAACTTGGACAGTGGCACAAGGGGTGGGCGGCGGCAAGGGCTTGGGCGCCGACTACAAGGAGGGGAGGGAGAGGGGAGGCAAGATTAGATTAGGTTTTCACAAAACCCTTAAGCCCTATTTTTATAGAGAACAAATTCTCCAAATGGTTATTGGTTTATAAACAAAAACCCGTTAACTAGGTCCATTAATTTAAGTTAAAATAAACCAAACCGATTTGGTCTATTTTAAGTTAAAACGAACCGAACCAACTTTGGTTCATTCGTTTAAAACAAACCAACCCCCTTTGGTTTATTCTCCACCATTGGATTATAACCAAATCAATTTGGTTCATCCATCATGTCTTCATTAGACATGGCCCATCCACGCTTCCATTGTGATTGAAATGATTTCATACTCGATCCTTGTTTGGTCCAACCAAACCTAGTTTCTCTCAGTCTGAGAATCTCATTCTCAAGCTCGTTTTAAATTCTTCGGATTACACTCATTGTGCGTGTGACCAAATAGGTTCTCGGTTTATGTTGGCCGTCTATAATTAACCATTAATTATAGAACGATCATGAGTGGCACCTAGTAGTACATCATGATCCCCAATTAACCGAAAAGATCAACGTTTGATCCAGAACTATTTGTGAAACTCTTCAGCAGCTATAATGACTCGTGCCCCATTCCCTTCACTCATCTTATACCCACTTGGTTCAGGACATGGTCTATAGTATCAGTCCCCACTAGGTTGACTACGTCACACCTAGCCCAAGTATCATTTCCTCGTCCTATGGATTCTAGTTACTGCACATGTATCCAAGAGTAATTTACTCTAAACATGTAATGCTTTGGCCAAAGACTTTAGTAACAATCCGACGAGAGACTATGGGTATACATCTCTTCGCAAGGAGTGGTGAATCCATTATAGGATATTCAAACACCTTCGATCACTTCGACTTATACCCAATCATCCCGGGTCCACATCTCCTCAGAGATGCTTGCTTAAGATGTCAAAGCATAAGTCTTCATGATCAAGATGACTTGAATACCACAAGTCAAAGGAACATCGCACTTAAGCTGTAGTAAGAACTTCATTCACATATCTATATATGCAGAGAACCATATGAAGTCTTACGGCTGGTCACTCCAATTAACTAGTTACCATAACTAGCATCCACGATTAACTCCGGACATCACAATTTCTCCAGCCAGTGAGAATCAGCTACTTGGATACACCAAGCAGTGTACCTCGTGCTAGTCTCGAATAAGACAAATGGATTTTTTACTTGGTTCGTAGCCTTTGGCTACTACTCCAAGGCCCTAGTTGTCCTTGACCATGCACGAACGACAAAACACTAAATGAACTCCTCCTCGATGGAGGTAGGAGTTAAACGAATACACAAAATCACAAAGCTTGAGGTAGAGGGACACTCCCCCTCTCCTCGTTACGATAAAAACTCCCAGACAATAATGTAGAAAAGACAAAATGAATTGAAGCTTATACCGATGAAAAATAATAAACAATTAAACCTAGAGCGTCGGAGAGGTAGCACTTCGCTGTCGGAGAGTAGTAGCTTTGCGGAGGCTTTTGAAAACTTAGAATTGATGATGAAACCCTAAGAGAGGCCCTCCTTTTATACCCTTTGAGCCCCTTTTCGAGAGGAACTTCAGCCAAAAAGATTTGAGCACCACCCCCCTTGAAATGAGGTGATAAGTCTTGACTCCTCGAAGTTGATCCTTGACCATCGATCGATGCCCATCATCGATCGATGATGGCGGATCGATCGAATCTTGTCGATGCATGGATCGATTGACGGTAGTCGATTCCTCTAAGCTGGCAGTCGACTGATGCTAGTTGCAAGGCAAAGTTAGCTTAACAAAAACATTTTTTCGACGCCCTCCGACCATCTGATCTCGACCTAGACTATCCATGGGATGTCTTGGGTCGGATCTACACTTAAGACCATCCCCGTAAGGAGGATATGACCTCACTTATGCTTACCCACACGAACTTATCTCGATACTTACTATGTCGCTTTCGCTTCCAGCCTTCCACTCGATTCTTTTGGCTCTTTCCGAAGTCACTCGAGTGTTGCCCGACCACTGTGGCTTCCTCCGGGTGTTGCTAGCCTTCAGCTCCAGCTTTAGCACTTTTTTGCACACTCGATTTAGCTCGTGAGATAACAATATGAGGTTAACTTTTGATCGTTTGCTATAATCAAAACTCAAGTTCGACTTAGGTGCCTACTGCACTAATAATCTCTCCCTTTTTGATCTATGGCAAACCCACATACAAAGTTAAGAAAATAATATGCATGAAGAAAAAAACAATATGCATAAGAAATAAGAATAAGTAGGAGTAGTAAGGATTTTCTTCAAGTACTCCCCCTTGAGGAAACCTCCCCCTTGACCGAGGGTGAGTCTTGAAAGAAGACCTTAATCCTCCCCCTTGATGGTTGCTATTTAGAAATAGTTTAAGTAATTAACATTACTTAAAGTTGGCCTTAGTAAAATGTTTAAGTTAAGAGGACTTCTTAACTTGGCCCTTTCTCCCCCTTTCTTAAGTAAAACATTAAAAATAAGTTTATGTTAAGAATTCTCTTAACTTGGCCATAGTATTAAAAATAAGTTTAAGTTAAGAATTCTCTTAACTTGGCCTTTATTTCTTTTCGTTACCTCAAACAAGTTAAGAAAATTTTCAAAACTTAAAATTAAGTAAACATTTACTTAACTTTTGGCCATGTGAATAAATATGAAGTAAGTTAAGTTATCAAAAATTTTGAGCCATTAACTTTGGCCTTTTTCTCCCCCTTTTTCCATATATCGAAAAGAGTGGGGGTGAGTGAAAAACAAATATAGGTATTAAATTTAAAGTCCAAGCATGTTCCATATTATTTTGAAAATAATATACTGAAAATAAGTTCATCTATAAAATGTTCGACTCATATTTGACTTGATTGATATGAAAGATCAACCAGTCCTAGTCAGAGTCAGTTAATATATATGATTATACTCCGTGGTTCATGGCGATGCACTAGGTCTACATTTAAAACCAGGAGTAAGGTCCTAACATCTCACGCCCATCTACGTGGCTAAGTACACAAACACATTAGTCCAATGTGTTGTGAGATGTATTGGCTCTTTAAATCTATAGGTGCATGATATCTAAGGTATGTCATATGCTAGTTCCATAAAAATGAAAAGTAAGAAATAGTAGTAAGAAAATATAATTTGTAAGTTCTTATTCTACTACGCACATGGCCAATTTTCATCTTAATAGACTGAATTCGGCTTCGGGTAAAGGTTTAGTAAATAGGTCTGCCAAGTTGGACTTCGATTCGACGTATTCGAGTTGTATGGCTCCGTTGGCCACATGTTCTCGAATGAAATGATGTTTGACCTCTATATGTTTGGTCCTAGAATGACATATCAGATTCATAATTAGGTTAATTGAGCTAATGTTATCTACGTGGAGTTTAGTGTTCGTAAAATCTAATTTAAAGTCTCGGAGAGTGTGCTTCATCCAAAGAAGCTGAGTAACGCACTCACCCATCGCGATGTATTTGGCTTCGGTGGTAGATAAGGCAATACACTGTTGCTTCCTACTGCACCAACTCACTAGACTTGAGCCGAGAAGTTGACAACAACCACTCGTACTCTTTCTATCGAGCTTACTACCGGCATAGTCCGAGTTGGAGTAGCCGGTTAGTTCAAACTCGGTAGATCTAGGGTACCAAATACCGACATTAAGTGTACCCTTTAGATATCTAAGGATACGCTTGACTAGAGTTAGGTGAGACTCCTTAGCACAGGTTTGGAACCTCGTGCACATACTTACTGCAAACAAGATGTCAGGTCGGCTTGCAGTTAAGTAAAGGAGACTTCCTATTATGATCCTATAGTATTTTAAATCAATTGAATTTCCGATTATATCTTCTTCTATATTCACATTAGTTGGCATTGGGGTCGGTATTAATAATTTTAGCGTCTTGCATTCCAAAGCATTTAATTTATTCCCTAGTATAATTGCATTGATGTAGGTATATTCCATCTTTAGTTTGTTTAATTTGTAGACCTATGAAGAAACTCAACTCACCTACTAAATTCATTTTAAATTCACTTTCCATAAGTGAAATGAATTCATTTAGTAGGATCGAGTTGGTGGTTCCGAAGATGATATCATCTACGAAGATTTGGGCTATGAATATGTCTTTACCTACAGTTTTTACAAAAAGGGTTGGGTCAACTACACCTTGGTTAAATCCTTTGGACTTAAGATAAACCGAAAGTCTCTCGTACCAAGCTCGAGGAGCTTGTTTAAGTCCATAGAGAGCTTTCTTTAACCTAAGGACATGATCGGGTTTATCTAGGCTTTCAAAACCGGGGGGTTGACTAACATAAACCTCTTCTTTAATGTATCCATTCTGTTGGTGCAATTGGCCCAGGTCACGATTGACCAGGACTCGAGTTTGACTCGAGTGATGTTTTGATGTTCGACAAAAATATATGACAATGTAATTGACAAGGTAAAGTCCAAGTCATGGGTACTTGGCCTGGAAAGTCCAAGTGGAACACTTGGCATTTGGTAAAGTCCAAGTCTTGAGTACTTGGTATGAAAAGTCCAAGTGGGACACTTGGCACATGAAAAGTCCAAGCATGGGTCTTGGCAATGTAAAAGTCCAACATGGGTTGGCAAGGGAAAGTCCAAGCATGGTCTAGGCATTTGAGAAGTCCAACATGGGTTGGCAAGGGAAAGTCCAAGCTTGAGTCTTGGCATGAGAAGTCCAAGGGGTTTGATATTGGTTGCGTAAAGTCCAAGCGGGAGTCTTGGCAGCATAAGTCCAATGGTTGGCGGCGTAAAGTCCAAGCGGAGTCTTGGCGGCGTAAGTCCAATGTGCCTTGGCGATGTAGACACCGTTAGCATGACATAGCCGATGGAAGCACCTGAAGGCTAACGCGATGGATGAACAAGTCATGGATGGCATAGAGGGATCCGAGAGGCGTGAGGCTGATGGAGGTGGCTAGAAGGCTTAGGTCTAGGCTAAGGGTGGTCTAGCAAGTATGGGGGTGCCATACTTGGGCTAAAACCTCATGTTTGAGGTGTGCCAGTTGACTGGTGCCATGTGGCAGTCGACTGGACCGAGTCAACTAGGGTTTGACTGCGGGAAGTGGCCTAGCAGTCGACTGCCATTGGTGGGCAGTCGACTGATGCCTCGAGCAGTCGACTGATTGCATGATCAGTCGACTGGTGCTCGGGAATTCGGCCACAGAGTGTAGTCTCACTCGACCGCTGGGACCAGCAGTCGAGTGAGGACACCATCAGTTAACTGATGGGTTTGATCAGTCGACTGATGGTAGATCCGTTGGACTTATCCAGCGTGGATCTAGTTGTTGTCTCACGATAACAGTGGCATCAGTCGACTGATGGTCCCGATCAGTCGACTGATCGACCTTTTCTAGCACAGGTTGAAGCTTTATAAGGAGCTCGTGATGGAGGAATTTGGCATGGTTTTTTGAGGCGATTTGAGGTGAGTTGCTGCTGTAATTCAGGGTCTCCAAGTGCTACTCGATCAACCTAGCGATCAAGCATTCAAGAGCATTTGTAAAGTGTTTTTCTTTACTAGTCTTGCTTTGTATTTCATTGTATTCTCTTGTGCTTTTGATTATTGTTGTAATCATCTTGTACGAGGTTTCTCCGCCTCCGGATTATTCCGAGAAGGAGTGTTTTATAGTGGTGTGTGATTGGCATCGCTCGGGTTCGTACGAACCCGATCCATGGAGTAGGAATCGTGCGGTTCCGAACCACGTTAAACAATTGTGTTCGTGTGTGATTGTTTATTTCGTTATTGTATTATCTCTATTTTCGCTGCGTACTAACAAAATTGTAGAGACGATCACGATCGAATTCCATCAATGTATGGGTCACGCGCTATTCACCCCCCCTCTAGCCATTACAAAGATCCTAACAAGTGGTATCAGAGCCCGGGGCTCTTCTACGGATTAACAACCCGGAGTCAAGATGCTTGAGGAACAAGATGGAATTCAAGGAGAGATTGGGTGACGACATCAACGTTCCACCTTCCTTCGACCGCGAACATTTCGCGTATTGGAAAGGTAAAATGGAATATTTTCTAATGATGAATATAGAAAATTGGTTTGCCGTGATTATAGGTTTTGATGCTCCGAGAGGAGAGAACGGCGAAATCCTTAAAATGAAGCGATGGACCGAGGAGCAACGTCAAAAATTCAAGACAACCGTTAAGGTAACAAAAATATTGATTAATTTGATACCTAACGACATTTTGTCTAGATTAGGAAGCTATAAGGATGCCAAGGAGTTGTGGAACAAGTTGGTCAAGTTCTACGACAATCCTGAATCGGTCCAAGAAGACTTGGAAGAGGAGGAGACCGAAGAGGAAGCTTCATCATCCTCACAAGAAAGTGGGGATTCGGAGTTTGATAGGGAATCAACTTCTGAATCAGTGGAAGAGGAAGTGAAAGAATTGGAGGAGACCTCCACCTCTAGGATTGAGGGGGAGGAAGTTAGACCATCCACTTCGGAGCAAGAGTCAAGTCAAGAAGAAGCCTCTACTTCCGGTCAAGAGGAAGAGCAAGCTCGAGCTTCCGCCACGGCCCTAGGTAACTCAAACACATCAATTTCTAATAAAAATCATATCATGTGTTTTGAGTGTAGGGAATTTGGGCATTACAAGAGCAAATACCCAAAGAAGGTTAGGAAAGCTCCATCGGTACCAAAAGTCAAGGATGCTGGTTCCCCAACATCTAAAGGTAAGGAGCACATCATATGCTTCAAGTGCAATTCAAAAGGACATTATAGGAATCAATGTCCTAGGGGGAGCAAAAAGACCAAAGAGGGAGCTGCACATGTAGGGGGAGCATCCAAGGCAAACCCTAAGGTATATTTCAATAATGCACCTTCCTTAGTTAATAGGCAAAAGCATGCTAGAAGATTTAATTCTCTTGCTATTGTACATGAAAAGCATGCTAGAAGTAATAGACATATTTGTTTAGGTGCTAAAAGGGTCCACTTAGGAAATAAAGAGAAATTTGGGACTAATGTCCTTAGAAAAACCTTACCTAAGAAATCTATTAGGAAAATACAAGAACACTTAAGTTTTAACCCTAAATGGACTAGGCATATGCCTAGAAAGGACAATGCCCATGGTTTAAATCAAAACTAAAAAATTGGGAAATTAGAATTGGAGAACCAAGCCTTGAGGTCAAGGCTTGAGAAACTAGAAAAGACCCTTAGGAATATACAAACTCAATTTAAAGGGTCAAATGATCAAAAGTATAAGTCCAAATCTCAAAGTCAACACCTAGGACCTAAGAGCCAAAAGTCAACCAAGGGAAAGCAAGGTTTGGGTCACAAACCTAAGACTAAGGTGGCTTACCATAGTGTTTCATTCGATTATGGAACACAATCTAGGTCTAGGAAGACCAAGGTTACTAGGGAAGTTATCCCTAAGAGTAACCAAGGTTTGTGCCTAGTGGCTAGGGTTTCTAGGAAACCTAGGGCAGCCACTAAGAAGGTTACAAGGGGAGTCACCCATAGAGTTAACCATGGCAAGACCCAAATGACCAAGGCTTCTAAGACTAGGAGGGTCATCAGGAAGGTATCTAGGGAGGTTATCCCTAAGGAATACCTAATTAACCCTAGGATCTCAAATCGGTTTTGGGTTCCTAAGAGCGTGATTGATTCATGCTAGGTGGGTTTAGGATGTGCCAACCTTGATTGGATGGGTAGTTAACCCAACCATCATAAAGGTGGCATTTTAGGTCATTTTCAAGGTTATGGTTACCTTGGGAATGTGGTTATATTTGAATCCTAAAGGCTTTTAGGATATGCCAATATTAATTGAGAAGTTTAATAAAATGATCAAAATTGGCACAATTTAGGTTTAGAGGTTAGTGTGTCATTTTGGGTTTTTGGCACACTTGGGAGAAAAATAGAAATATGGAAAAATATAATTAATTATATGAAATGATAATTAATATTAAAATTTAGGTATTACTATACCTATATATTTTATATGCCATGCTTTGTTTGCCATATAACATGCCATGACATCATGCTTATTTTTAATCATTCTATATGTCATGTCCATGTTTTAGGATTAAGGTTTTAAATGTCATGTGTTTTTAGATTTTCTCATATGCCATGACATCATGATCATTGGCCATGCTTAATTATTGCTATCTTTATGCCATGATCATTTCATCCATTTAATTGATTAAAATTAAACTAAGGACAATGACATGACTTGAAGTCCCATTTATAAGGGAATCAAGTAGGGTTGCCTAGGAAATGAATGAAACTCTAGATTAAATGAACCAAAAACCCACATCTTGAAGGATATTTGATGCCGCTAGAGGGGGGTGAATAGCGTTTGACCGTTCGTAGATGGAATTCGTTTGCGGTTGTCTCTACAATTTCGTTAGCGCAGCGGAAATAGAAAGATAATAATGATAACAAAAATATACAACACGCAAACACAAATATTTAACGTGGTTCGGAACCGCACGGTTCCTACTCCACGGATCGAGCTCTAGTGATGCACACACACTCGCTAATCACAAATACTCCTTCTCGACATAAGTCGGAGGTGGAGAAACCCCTTACAAGTAATCTTACAACAATAAGATACAAATACAAGCAATTACAATAATGAAATACAATGCAAGTAAAGAAAACTACTTTACGATTGCCTTTGGATTGCTTGATTGCTTGGTTGCTTGAAATCACCTTGGAGACCCTGATTTGCAACAACAAATCGCTCCAAAACCCTCAAGAAACCGATGCAAATTTCCTCCATCACGAGCTCCTTTTATAGCTTCAACCTGTGCTGGAAAAAGTCGATCAGTCGACTGCTCGGGACCATCAGTAGACTGATGCCACTGTTGTCATGAGACAACGGCTAGATCAACGCTGGATAAGTCCAACGGATCTACCATCAGTCGACTGATCAAACCCATTAGTCGACTGATGGTGTTCTCACTCGACTGCTGGTCCCAGCAGTCGAGTGAGACTACACTGCGGGCGAATTCGAGCACCGATTGATCATGCACCGCCGATCGCCGCATTATCGATCGACCGCCATACTCGGCGCGAATACTAGGCCACTTCCCGCAGTCAAACCCTAGTTGACTTGGTCCAATCGACTGCCACATGGCACCAGTCGACTGGCACACCTCAAACATGAGGTTTTATCCCAAGTATGGTGCCCCCATACTTGCTAGACCACCCTTAGCCTAGACCTAAGCCTTCTAGCCACCTCCATCAGCCTCACGCCTCTCGGATCCCTCCAAGTCATCCATGACTTGTTCATCCATCACGTTAGCTTTCAGGTACTTCCATCGGTTATGTCATGCTAACGGTGTCTACACCGCCAAGGCACATTGGACTTATGCCGCCAAGACTCCGCTTGGACTTTACGCCGCCAACCATTGGACTTATGCTGCCAAGACTCCCGCTTGGACTTTACGTAGCCAATATTAAACCCCTTTGACTTCTCATGCCAAGACTCATGCTTGGACTTTACCTTGCCAACCCATGTTGGACTTTTCATGCCAAGACCCATGCTTGGACTTTACCAAATGCCAAGTGTCCCACTTGGACTTCCCATGCAAAGTACTCAAGACTTGGACTTTCCCATGACAATTACATTGTCATATGTTTTTGTCCAAACATCAAAACATCACTCGAGTCAAACTCGAGTCCTGGTCAATCGTGACCTAGGCCGATTGCACCAACAATCTCCCCCTTTTTGATGTTTGACAAAAACCAAACAAATCATTTGAGTTAGACCACTAACTCAAGTCTCTTACCAATTATTCCAAAATGGTAATCTTAAATGTTCTCCCCCAAACATTCTCCCCCTTTTTGACTAACATAAAAAAGGTCTTCTCTCCAAGGAGGTCAATGTCTCATGTCCCAATGAGATCTTACAATCTCCCCCTTGGTCTAAAAATACCTAGGATGCCTACCATCTTCTTAGTGATAAGTCCCATATCACTCAAGAGAGGCAATCCTATACACTCTCCCAATTTCCAAATTGGGTTTCTAAAAATCCATCAATTTTCCCAATTGATAACCTTTTCCCCTTCAAGAAGAAAGAAAAAACACATCCATCACTCCAAGATGGATACCTCCCCCTAAAGGCTTGCTCCCCCTTGACCATTGCACCAACAATGTCCTTGGGAAGTCCCTAAGCCAATAGGAACTCTAAACCATCAAAATTAAGGTTAGAAATTCAACATTGAACTTTCCAACACCTTAACATTGATACAAACCCTAAACAACTCTCCTAATCCATATCCAATGGTTTTTCACCTTTTATAATGCTTCCCAAAGCATATCCTAGGGTTAGGAGTGATTAGGGACCTTAACCGCAGCCGAAATCGGGTTAGACAAGCTTGTTTATCCTGAAATCAGGCAATCAATCGAGTGATTCAGAAATCAGTCGACTGAACCCCACATCAGTTGACTGCCACTATGAGAAGTCGACTGATAACTAAAAAATCCGATTTTCAGTTATCAGAAATGAGATTTGGGAATTCATAAATAATTATACGTTTATCGAAAAGTCACGAAAATTGATACGTATAATACCTATGACCAATACAATGGGTGAAAAATGTTTGAAAAATATTTTACCCATAAAATATCGAAATTGATACAAAATTCAAAAGTGAAGAAAACTTCTAAGTTCTTGGCTCACTTTGTATCAATCTCATCAATGGCGATTGCTATCAAAAGATAGACTTCACCAAGGTTTTTCAAAATGATTTTAAAATGTTTTCAAAGCCTTATTTTGGATCATATTCCTTGGGCTCTATATATATGACTTGTACACAAGCTTTTCCAATGATCCATATGTTGAGTTAAGATGAGTTTGGGTTTAACTAGATGCAAAAGCTATGCACCTTGAACTTAACTCATATCCTAGCATCTCACATGTATCTAAGGTGTATAAATACACATACATGTCAATTGGATGTGAGATGTGGGTTTTGTTCTTCCTAATACTAGGGTTTCATACATTTCTCTAGGCAACCCTACTTGATTCCCTTATACATGGGACTCCAAGTCATGCCATTGTCCTTAGTTCAATTTTAATCAATTAAATGCATGAAATGATCATGGCATAAAGATAGCAATAATTAGGCATGGCCAATGATCATGATGTCATGGCATATGATAAAATCTAAAAACACATGACATTGGTCCTTAATCCCTAAGCATAATCATGACATATAAAATGATTAAGAATAAACATGATGTCATGACATGGCATATGGCAAGCAAATCATGGCAAGTAAAAAGTATAGGTATTTGATATAATTAAATATATTTTGCCATATTATCACTAATCTCCCTAGTGTGCCAAAAACCCAAAATGGCACACTAACCTCTAAACCTAAATTGTGCCAATTTGATCATTTTATCAAACTTTTCAAATAATATTGGAACATCCTAAAATCTTTTAGGATTAAAGCTCAAATGTATTTCCAAGGTAACCATAACCTTGAAAATAACCTAAAATGCCACCTTTGCCATGGTTGAGTTAACTACCCATCCAATCAAGGTTGGCACACCCTAAACCCATCTTAGCGTGAATCAATCACGCTCTTAGGAACCCAAAATCGATTTGAGCTCCTAGGGTTAATTAGGTATTCCTTAGGGATAACCTCCCTAGATACCTTCCTAATGACCCTCCTAGGCTTATTAGCCTTGGTCATTTTGGTCTTACCTAGGTTGACTCTAGGGGTAACTCCCCTTGCAACCTTCTTAGTGGCCACCCTAGGTTTCCTAGAAACCTTAGCCACTAGGCACAAACTATGGTTACTCTTAGGGATAGCTTCCCTAGTAACTTTGGTCTTCTTAGACTTAGTTTGTGTTCCATAATCAAATGGAACACTATGGTAAGCCACCTTAGGCTTAGGTTTGTGACCCAAAACTTGCTTGCCCTTGGTTGACTTTTGACTTTGAGGTCCTAGGTGTTGACTTTGAGATCTAGACCTAGACTTTTGATCATTAGACCCTTTAAATTGAGTTTGTATATTCCTAAGGGTCTTTTCTAGTTTCTCAAGCCTTGACCTCAAGGCTTGGTTCTCCAATTCTAATTGCCCAATTTTTGAGTTTTGATTTAAACCTTGGGCATTGGACTTCCTAGGCATATGCCTAGTCCATTTAGGATTGAAACCTAGGTGTTCTCCTATTTTCTTGATAGATTCCCTAGGTAAAATATTTTTAGGGACATTAGTCCCAAATTTCTTCTTATTTCCTAAGTGGACACTCTTAGCACCTAAACAAATATGTTTATTATTTCTAGCATTCTTTTCATGTACAATAGAAAGACTATTAAAATTATTCCTAGCATGCTTCTTATCTCTAGAAATTGAAGGTGCATTAATAAATTTTACCTTAGGGTTTGCCTTGGAGGCTCCCCCTACTTCTTGCCCTTTCTTCTTCCCCCTTGGGCAATGACTCCAGTAATGCCCCTTTGAGTTGCACTTGAAGCATATGATATGCTCCTTGCTCTTTTGACTTTGGGGACTGACATCCTTGACTTTTGGTGTCGGTTGAGCCTTCTTTACCCTTTTTGGGCACTTACTCTTGTAGTGCCCAGATTCCCTACACTCAAAGCAAATTATATGATTTTTGTTTAAAACTGAATTGCTTGAGTTACCTAGAGTGGTTGTAGGCTCCGGAGTGGATTCTTTATCTCTCCCAGAGGTGGATGGCTCCTCTTGAGATTGCCCCGGTGTGGAGGATGGTCTCTCCTCCTCAATCCTAGAAGTGGATGCTTCTTCCACCTTTTCTTTCTCCGATCTGGAAGTTGACTCCATCTCAACTTCCGATTCCTCACTTTCACTTGAGGATAAACTTTCTTCTTCATCCTCCTTGTCTTCTTGGATTGAATGAGGCTCTTCATGGAATTTTGCCAATTTGTTCCATATATCCTTGGCGTCTTTACAATCCTCACAATCACCTAGGCTACACAAGAGGTCATTAGGAATTAGATCAAAAATAAGTTTGATTACCTTCTTGTTTTTATCGAATTGTCGGAGTTGCTTCTCACTCCATTTCTTCTTCTTGAGAAACCCTCCCTTTGGTCCCTTAGGATATTCAAACCCTTCCATCAAAGCGTACCACTCCTCAAGGTCTCTCATCATTAGGAAGTCCTCAATTCTCACCTTCCATTGTCGAAATCCTTCTTGTCCATATAAGAAATACGGAATTGGGGTGTTGATGTCCCATCCCAATGGTTCTTCCATCTTCACCCTCTAGCTTCTTTATCTTAGCTCCTGGCGGTTAGTCCGTGGAAGAGCCCCGAGCTCTGATACCAATTGTAGGATATTTGACGCCGCTAGAGGGGGGTGAATAGCGTGTTGTTAATTGATGGTCGTTGCGGTTGTCTCTACAATTTCGTTAGCGCAGCGGAAATAGAAAGATAATAATGATAACAAAAATATACAACACGCAAACACAAATATTTAACGTGGTTCAGAACCGCATGGTTCCTACTCCACGGATCGAGCTCTACGAGCTCTAGTGATGCACACGCACTCACTAATCACAAATACTCCTTCTCGACACAAGTCGGAGGTGGAGAAACCCCTTACAAGTAATCTTACAACAATAAGATACAAATACAAGCAATTACAATAATGAAATACAATGCAAGTAAAGAAAACTACTTTACGATTGCCTTTGGATTGCTTGATTGATTGGTTGCTTGAAATCACCTTGGAGACTTTGATTTGCAACAACAAATCGCTACAAAACCCTCAAGAAACCGATGCAAATTTTCTCCATCACGAGCTCCTTTTATAGCTTCAACATGTGCTGGAAAAAGTCGATCAGTCGACTGCTCGGGACCATCAGTCGACTGATGCCACTGTTGTCGTGAGACAACGGTTAGATCCACGATGGATAAGTCCAATGGATCTACCATCAGTCGACTGATCAAACCCATTAGTCGACTGATGGTGTCCTCACTCATTCTTGGTCCCGATGATCGAGTGAGACTACTCTGTCGAATTCCGAGCACCGATCGGATCATGCAATCGATCGATTGCTCGGGCCATCGAAACATGAGGTTTTATTCCAAGTATGGTGCCCCCATACTTGCTAGACCACCCTTAGCCTAGACCTAAGCCTTCTATCCACCTCCATCAGCCTCACGCCTCTCGGATCCCTCCAAGTCATCCATGACTTGTTCATCTATCGCGTTAGCTTTCAGGTGCTTCTATCGCCTATGTCATGCTAACAGTGTCTACACTGCCAAGGCACATTGGACTTATGCCGCCAAGACTCCGCTTGGACTTTACGCCGCCAACCATTGGACTTATGTTGCCAAGACTCCCGCTTGGACTTTACGCAGCCAATATTAAACCCCTTTGACTTCTCATGCCAAGACTCATGCTTGGACTTTACCTTTCCAACCCATGTTGGACTTTTCATGCCAAGACCCATGCTTGGACTTTACCAAATGTCAAGTGTCCCACTTGGACTTCCCATGCCAAGTACTCAAGACTTGGACTTTCCCATGACAATTACATTGTCATATGTTTTTGTCGAAACATCAAAACATTACTCGAGTCAAACTCGAGTCCTGGTCAATCGTGACCTGGGCCGATTGCACCAACACATCTCACATCCAATTAACATGTATGTGTATTTATACACCCTAGATACATGTGAGATGCTAGGATATGAGTTAAGTTCAAGGTGCATAGTTTTTGCATCTAGTTGAATCCAAACTCATCTTAACTCAACATATGGATCATTGGGAAAGCTTGTGTACAAGTCATGTACATAGAGCCCAAGGAATATGATCCAAAATAAGGTTTTGAAAAACATTTTAAAATCATTTTAGAAAACCTTGGTGAAGCCTATCTTTTGATAGCAATCACCATTGATGGAGTTGATACAAGATAGGGCCAAAACATTGAAAATTTCAATGGTTTTGAGTTTTGTATCAAACTCACTATTTTATGGGTAAAATAATTTTCAAATATTTTTCACCCATTGTATTGACTATAAGTAATATATGTATCAAATTTCATGATTTTTCAAAATACGTAGAATTACTTATGATTTTCTAAAACTCATTTCTGATAATTGAAAATAAGATTTTTCTTATCGATTACGCCTCAGGTGGCGATCGATGAGCGTGTCAGTTGACTGATTTCTGAATCACTCGACTGATAGCCTGATTTCGGGGTAACAAAGGTTGTTTAACCCAATTTCAGCTGCGGTTAAGGTCCCTAACCACTCCTAACCCTAGGATATGCTTTGGGAAGCATGATAAAGGGTGAAAATCCATTAGATATGGATTAGGAGAGGTGTTTAGGGTTTGTATCAATTTTAAGGTGTTGGAAAGTTCAATGTTGAATTTCTAACCTTAATTTTGATGGCTTAGAGTTCCTATTGGCTTAGGGACTTCCCAAGGACATTGTTGGTGCAATGGTCAAGGGGGAGCAAGCCTTTAGGGGGAGGTATCCATCTTGGGATGATGGATGTATTTTTCTCCTTGAAGAGAAGTTATTGGAAGAGTATCATCAATTTGGGAAAATTGATGGGTTTTTGATACCCAATTTGGAAATTGGGAGAGTGAATAGTATTGTCTCTCTTGAGTGATATGAGACTTATCACTAGGAAGATAATAGGCATCCTAGGTATTTTTGGACCAAGGGGGAGATTGTAAGATCTCATTGGGACATGAGACTTTGACCTCCTTGGAGAGATAACCTTTTTGATGTTAGTCAAAAAGGGGGAGAATGTTTGCGGGAGAACATTTGGAGAATGTTTAAGATTACCAATTTTGGATAATTGGTAAGGGATTTGAGTTAGTGTTCTAACTCAATGATTTGTTTGGTTTTTATCAAACATCAAAAAGGGGGAGATTGTTGGTGCAATCGGCCCAGGTCACGATTGACCAGGACTCGAGTTTGACTCGAGTGATGTTTTGATGTTCGACAAAAATATATGACAATGTAATTGTCAAGGTAAAGTCCAAGTCATGGGTACTTGGCCTGGAAAGTCCAAGTGGAACACTTGGCATTTGGTAAAGTCCAAGTCTTGAGTACTTGGCATGAAAATTCCAAGTGGGACACTTGGCACATGAAAAGTCCAAGCATGGGTCTTGGCAATGTAAAAGTCCAACATGGGTTGGCAAGGGAAAGTCCAAGCATGGTCTTGGCATTTGAGAAGTCCAACATGGGTTGGCAAGGGAAAGTCCAAGCTTTAGTCTTGGCATGAGAAGTCCAAGGGGTTTGATATTGGCTGCGTAAAGTCCAAGCGGGAGTTGTTGTAGCATAAGTCCAATGGTTGGCGGCGTAAAGTCCAAGCGGAGTCTTGGCGGCGTAAGTCCAATGTGCCTTGGCAGTGTAGACACCGTTAGCATGACATAGCCGATGGAAGCACCTGAAGGCTAACGCGATGGATGAACAAGTCATGGATGACTTGGAGGGATCCGAGAGGCGTGAGGCTGATGGAGGTGGCTAGAAGGCTTAGGTCTAGGCTAAGGGTGGTCTAGCAAGTATGGGGGCACCATACTTAGGCTAAAACCTCATGTTTGAGGTGTGCCAGTCGACTGGTGCCATGTGGCAGTCGACTGGACCGAGTCAAATAGGGTTTGACTGCGGAAAGTGGCTTAGCAGTCGACTGCCATAGGTGGGCAGTCGACTGATGCCTCGAGCAGTAAACTGATTGCATGATCAGTCGACTGGTGCTCGAGAATTCGGCCACAGAGTGTAATCTCACTCGACCGCTGGGACCAGCAGTCGAGTGAGGACACCATCAGTCGACTGATGGTAGATCCGTTGGACTTATCCAGCATGGATCTAGCCGTTGTCTCACGACAACAGTGGCATCAGTCGACTGATGGTCCCGATCAGTCGACTGATCGACTTTTTCCAGCACAGGTTGAAGCTTTATAAGGATCTCATGATGGAGGAATTTGGCATGGTTCTTTGAGGCGATTTGGGGCGAGTTACTACTGCAATTCAGGGTCTCCAAGTGCTACTCGATCAACCTAGCAATCAAGCATTCAAGAGCATTTGTAAAGTGTTTTTCTTTACTAGTCTTGCTTTGTATTTCATTGTATTCGCTTGTAGCTTTTGACTATTGTTGTAATCATCTTGTACGAGGTTTCTCCGCCTCCCGATTGTTCAGAGAAGGAGTGTTTTATAGTGGTGTGTGATTGGCATCGCTAGGGTTCGTACGAACCCGATCCATGGAGTAGGAACCGTGCGGTTCCGGACCACGTTAAACAATTGTGTTCGTGTGTGATTGTTTATTTCATTATTGTATTATCTCTATTTCCGCTGCGTACTAACGAAATTGTAGAGACGATCACGATCGAATTCCATCAACGTACGAGTCACGCGCTATTCACCCCCCCTATAGCCATTACAAAGATCCTAACACATTCAAGAATGCTGACTTTACATCCATTTGAAACAACTTAAATCCTCGATGTGCAGCATATGCTCATAACATTCGAATGGATTCTAACCTAGCTACTAGGGCATAGGTCTCGTCGTAATCTAAACCTTCGACTTGACTAAACCCTTTAGCGACTAATCTAGCTTTATTTCTAACTACTTCACCTTTATCATCAAGTTTATTTCTAAACACCCACCTTGTTCCAATGATTGTTTTATCTTTAGGTGGTGGTACTAATTCCCATACTTCATTCCTAGTGAATTGAGCCAACTCTTCTTGCATTGCAATAATCCAATCAGGATCAAGAAGGGCTTGGTCAATAGTTTTGGGTTCAATTTTGGAAATCAAGGAGATTTGACTAAGATTTCTGTATGAGGCTCTAGTTCGAACTCCTAGGCTTGGATCACCTATCACTTGGCCGATAGGATGATTCGTTTGAGTCCTAGTTTGGTTTGGGTTTGGGTCATCTACCACTTGGTCAATAGGATGACTCGTTTGAGTCCTAGTTTGACTAGAGTCATCTACCACTTGGTCGATAGAATGACTTGGTTGACTTAGGTTAGGATTAATACTAGACTTGATCTTCGGATCGGAGTTAGGTCTGGTATGAATCGGCTCGCTAATTGGGGTTGTCAGGGGTTTTGTAGGTTGGTGTCCTTCATCAAATACTACATTGATAGTCTCCTCGACTCTGAGGGTGTCATGGTTATATACTCTATAAGCTCTACTTGTAGTCGAGTATCCTAGAAAGATTCTGGTCGAGGTTTTGGATGTAAATTTCCCTAGGTAATCCTTAGTGTTTAGGATATGTACCTTACACCCAAATACCCTAAAGTACTTGATGTTAGGTATTTTATCATGATAAATCTCGTATGAGGTCTTAAGGTGCCTCTTTACCATAAGGATCCTATTTTGGATATAGCATGTCATACTCACAGCTTCTGCCCAAAACCTCTCGGGTAGGTTATACTCGTTTAAGATTGTTCTAGCGGCTTCTTGTAGGGTTTTATTTTTACGTTCTACTAGGCCATTTTGTTGTGGGGTTCTAGGGCAAGAGAACTCATGGTGGTATCCATTTAGGTTACAGAATTCTGTAAACCTGTGGTTCTCGAATTCACCACCATGATCAGTCCTAAGTCTTTTGATTTTAAGGTTTTGTTGATTTTCTATTAGTTTAAATAGGTTGATTAATTGATCTAGGGTATCACTTTTGTGTTTGATGAACCTAACCCAAGTAAATCTAGATTAGTCATCAATTATGACTAAGCAGAATTTACTCCCATTAAGTGACATAGCTACGTGTGAATCAAATAGATCCATGTGTAGGAGCTCAAGAACACTTTTGGTTCGTTCTTGATTAGTTAGTTGATGTTGTGTCCTAGATTATTTACCATGTTGACAAGCATTACATATTTTATTGTTCAAGTTATTGAGGTTAGGCAAACCTCTGACTTAGTCACTTTGACTCATCTTGTGGATGAGTCTTGGGTGTGAGTGACCGAGTCGTCGGTGCCACAACCATGATTCCTCTTGCCGTGTCATAAGACACTTGGTTGAGGAGTTAGTTATATTAATAGTGTAAATATTGTTATTTCTGGTTCCATTAAGGATTGTTTTAGAAGTTCCATTTGTATTAATTATGCATTCATTTTTTTATAAATATGACCTTATAGTTATTATCACACAATTGACTTACACTAAGTAAATTATTTTGAAAATTTTCTACCAATAAGACATTTTGAATAATAAAGTTAGAGTTGAGCTCAATATCACCTGATCCGATGATTTTGAGCTTGCCGTTGTTTTCGAAGGCTACCGATCCTTGTCGTTTGAATCGAAGCTTCGAAAACTTGAGTTGATCCCCGATCATATGTCGGGAGCAATCACTGTCCAACATCCATTGATTCTATATTCAAGGTAGTTGGATCGTATACTAGATTTATTAAAGATTGGTTGAAGATTATTAATCTAAATCATCTCACCCATGTCTACATGATCAAACATGTTAATCTTATATGTTCTTGTGAGATGACTTCCAATTTTACTTGATTAAATTTAATGATTTGAACACTCGTCAACCTTGTGTTAGATTCGGATTTGACCTTAGGCTCATCAAGTCACCTTTTCAAGATCATGGCTTCCAAGTCGTGGCGAGACACAGAGGCCTTCTTTGATCAGAAAAATGACCACTTCTTTAGACAAAGCCATTTTCAAGAAAATAGAGACTTGACTTACCTAAGACCACTTCCTGGTCTAACTAGTCTAGGATACGGCGAGGTAGCTTCAGCTAGTTCCGCTCGGTCAAGTGCACCGAACTAGATACGCCTTATATAGGCCGAATACGCAAGACTCTGCTTTTCAAGCGTACTATCATCTCGTCGTGTCCTGGTACTATGTTACCAAGTATTGACGAGTTATAGTCCTATCTAACCGTTCTAAAAATAAAAATAAATAACTAACCTAAGCATACAATTTCTAAGTTAAAACACAAAAAAGTTTTATACTAGCTCCCCCTGGACTGTTGAATCGGTTCGGTCTCTCCACATAGTGGATTTGGTCCTTGGGAACCCAGTGCTGGTTCGACCCTAAGTTTGAAATCAAAGCGGTCTTAGGGACCCATGCTTGGACACATTTTTTATGTCGACTTACAATTGACATATACGACTTGTTGGTCGTATTTGAGCTAAACCCTATGTTGATGCAACAATGCTCCAAATCATTTATATATGTTTTGATGTTTTGGATAATCATCTAAGTTAGGAAATGTTCTGTGATCGAATTACCAATATGTTTAAGTGACAGGGAAATCCAAGGATGAAGCCTTGGTAAAAGAGAAGTCCAAGTATGATCTTGGCAAGGAAAGTCCAAGGGACGGACTTGGCAGCATAAGACCAAGCTTGTAGTCTTGGCAGCTTAAAGTCCAAAGTGAACCTTGGCAAAGGAAGACCAAGTATGATCTTGGCAAGGAAAGTCCAAGGGATGGACTTGGCAGCGTAAGACCAAACTTGTAGTCTTGGCAGCATAAAGTCCAAGTGAACCTCGGCAAAAGAAGTCCAAAGTAAGGTCTTGGCAGCATAAGTCAAAGCTTGGAGTCTTGGCGGCGTAAAGTCCAAGCATTTGGCAACCCAAGACATGGCGAGGGCGAAGGAAACTCTTGAAGGAAGGCACAAGGCTGAAGGAAGAGTTAGAAGGTCAAGTCTAGGTCTAGGGTGTAAAATCAAGTGTGAATTACTCACACTTGATAAGTATCAGTCGACTGGTCAGGTGCTCGACTGAGTCAGGTTGAAACCCTGACCATCAGTCGACTGCTTTGACAGTGGCAGTCGACTGATGTTACCATCAGTCGACTGCCAACAGTGGCAGTCGACTGATCAACGCAAAAACGAGCACAGAATGTAGTCGCACTCGACTGCGGCCTGCGATCACTCGACTGATCGCTCCATCAGTCGACTGATGGAGGGATCAGTCGACTGATCACCTGGCCGTTGGAAATTATGGCTACGAATCTCCGCGGAGATCTCGGTTGCCGTAAAGGCTGGCGGGCAATGATCGATGGAAAGCATCGACTGATCGAGGCCCAACGGGAAAAACAACCCCTCTTCTATAAAAAGGGGCCTTGGAGAGCTTGGTGAAGCTAGTGCTCTCATTCCTAACTACACCCTCGTGCTCACCAAGCTTTCCCAAGTGTTTTAGCAATTCAAAACCTCCTCTTCTCTAGTTCTTAATCATCCATCATTGTAAAGAAGAGGAGAGCATTGTAAGAAAGGTTTCTCCACCTTGGTTCATCCAAAGGAGAATATAGTAAAGCTTGGCTAGGACTAATCCACCTTACGGATTGCCGTGGAGTAGGAGTGTCATCTCCAAACCACGTACATCGAGTGTTAGCATTTCTTTCATTGTTTTCTTACTTGTATTCTTATTCGTATTTGTATTGCTTCCGCTAACTTGCTTGTAGAAACATAGAAAGGCTAATCACCCCCCCTCTAGCCGTTACAAAGATCCTATCAAGTGGCATCAGAGCCCGGATAGCTTGGAAGATCTCACCATCAACCAAGGTATCAATGGCTCTTCAAAAGGGATATAGCACCGCCAAGCCACCGCTCTTCGATGGGAGTCATTTTGTGTATTGGAAAGGTAGGATGAAGTACTATCTTATGAGTAACATTGAAATTTAGCATAGTATTTTAGATGACTTCGAGGAACCGGTGGATGAACATGGAAACCCTATTCCGAGCAAGGATTGGACGAGGGAAATAAACCGGAAGTTCGAATCAAATGCCAAGGCAGTACTCACCATCCAATGCGACATTACAATGGAACAACTCAACAAGGCGGGGCCTTTCGAACCCGCCAAGGAGTTATGGGAAAAGCTCATTGAGCTAAATGAAGGTTCCAAGGAGTCAAAGAGGGCCAAGAAGGACCTACTAATTGGACAACTTCAAGCTTTCCAAATGAAGATGCATGAAACCGTAAGCCAAATGCATGGAAGGTTCAAGGAGATTGTGAATGGACTTCACATCATAGGTGAGCGAGTTGACAACCGGGACTTGGTAAGATACATACTTCAAGCATTTCCTAGAAATTCTTTATGGACTTCTATCATTGATGCCATTAAGGTAACTAGGGATCTTTCTCAAATTAAAATTGATGAATTATTTTGTGAGTTTGAATTACATGAGAAAACTAACATGTCCTCTAAGGAAAAGGGTTTAGCTCTATTTGTTGAAAAGAAGGAAAAGAAGAAGAAGGAAAGAAAAGAAGTATCATCATCATCTGAATCGGAGCATAACTCAAGTAGTGATGAAGACTCATCTAGTGAGATGGCCAATTTTGTCAAGAAGCTCTATAGGAAATCAAAGGAGTTCAAGAGTAGAGAAGAAAGGAAGGGGTCTCATTCTTCAAAAGGTAAGTTTAGTGGTAATTCAAGTTTCAATAACAATGTGATTTGCCATGCTTGCAACAAGAAGGGGCACATAAAGCCAAATTGCCCGGAGCTAAAGAAGAAGGAGGAAAAAGAAAAGAAAAAGAAGGACAAGAAGGAGAAGAAGAAGAAGAAGGCTATGGTAGCTCATACCATATGGGACACACCAAGTGTTGAAGACTCCTCCTCCGATGATGAGCTTTGCCACATCACACGCCATGTGACACTCATGGCCCTAGGAGATGATTCCGATACATCAAGCCAAGAATACTCCTCAAGTGATGAATCGTCATCTACTGACGATGAGGTAATAAACTCTCCCAAAGTTAAGCTTCTCTATAAATCAATTGTCTATCTTAAAGAAGCTCTAGATAAGTCTAAATCTAAGGTTAAGAGCATGAAGGTAGAACTAAATGCCATTAGGAATAAAAAACCTTCACATGTTGATTCTTGTATGCTTAAGGAAGAAAATGACAAACTTAAGGATGAGGTTAGTTAATTTAAAACATGTTTATAAAAATTCTCAAATGGCTCAAAATGTCTTGATATGATCCTTAGTCGACAAAGAGCCGTTTACAACAAGGCCGGTTTAGGGTATAAGCCAAAAGAAAAAGAAGTTGCTTATATTTCATTGATTAATAGAAAAGCAACCATTAAGGGAAAGGTTAAGAAAGCATGGGTACCTAAGAAGTTTTTACTTAATGTTACCGGTCCAAATGTTTGGGTACCAAAAGCTTATGTTTTTCATGTGATTTATGTAGGAGAGCAAGGTATGTGGATTGTGGATAGCGGTTGCTCAACACATATGACCGGTGATGTGAGCAAGTTCTCCACAATTAAGTATGTAAAGAAGGGAGCAGTATCTTTTGGAAATAGCGGAAAACTCAAGATATTAGGTAGAGGTACAATTGAGGTATCCCCCAAAATTGTCATTCAAAAAGTTTTACTAGTTGAAAATATGAAATTTAATTTATTAAGTATTAGTCAACTTTGTGATGCAAACTATCATGTCTCGTTTGAATCCTCTAAATGCATGATTAGGCACAAGGAATTAAATGATTGTATGTTAGTGGGATATAGGAAGTCAAATATTTATTATGTTGATCTTTCATATGCTTCTAACATTTCTACTAAGTGTCTTGTTGCAAAAGAAGAAGAAAGTTGGCTATGGCATAGGAGATTGGGGCACATCAACATGAAAAACATAGCCAAGGTAGCCAAGTTGGAGTTGGTCAAAGGGCTACCAAAGATCAAATATGTCAAGAACAAAATGTGTGATGCATGCCAAGAAGGAAAACAAACAAAGGCATCACACAAAGGTAAAACCCTAACTAATACCTCTTTACCGTTTGAATTATTGCATCTTGACTTATTTGATTGCCATAGCACTCCCTCTTTATGAAACATAAGGATGATACCTTAGAAATAATCATAGGATTTAGTAAAAGGGTTGAAAATGAAAAGAGTCTCAAAATCAACCGGATCCGTAGTGATCATGGTGGTGAATTTGAGAATTCTAAATTTTCACAATTTTGTTTAGAACAAGGGTACAAGCATGAGTTCTCTTGTCCTAGAACACCCCAACAAAATGGGGTGGTGGAAAGGAGAAATCATGCCCTACAAGAGGCGGCTAGGACTATGCTTAATGCATATTCTCTACCTAGCTACTTGTGGGTGGAAGCGGTTAATACCGCTTGCTATATCCAAAATAGGGTTCAAATTCATAGGTTTTTAGGAAAGACACCATTTGAATTATGAAATGGGACTATTCCCACAATTCACTATTTCAAAGTCTTTGGATGTAAAGTTTATATTTTAAATACCAAAGATAATTTAGGAAAGTTTGAATCCAAAGCGGATGAGGGAATCCTAGTTGGATACTCATCCACAAGTAGAGGGTATAGAGTCTACAATAAGAGAACCCAAGGAATTGAGGAATCTTCTAATGTTCAATTTGATGAAACCACTAGTACCTACCCTAGAAAGTCCTCCATTAATGACAATAATCAAGGCATTACCCAAAAACTTCAAAATTTGACCATAAGGGGTAAACATCAAGGGGGAGGAAGAGGAGATTCCGATGATGAAAGGAGGGTAGAAGATAACAATGATCAATTTGAAACCCCTTCTAGAACCCTAAGAGTTCATCAAGATCATCCACTTGACCAAGTAGTAGGAGATCTATCTCAAGGAGTAAGAACTAGGTCATTTCATAGACCTCTTACTAGTCAAGTAGCTCTTATTTCACAAATTGAGTCCAAATCGATCAATGATGCATTACATGATCCGGATTGGATTTTGGCAATGCAAGATGAATTGACCCAATTTGAGAGAAGCCAAGTATGGGAATTAGTACCTAGACCCAATGATAGCACCATAATTACTACAAGATGGGTCTTTAGGAATAAGCTAGATGACCAAGGAAATATCACTAGAAATAAGGCTAGGTTGGTTGCTAGGGGATTTAATCAAGTTGAGGGGCTTGACTATGATGAGACTTATGCCCCGGTTGCTAGGTTAGAATCTATTAGAATTCTTTTAGGGTGTGCTTCCTATATGGGATTTAAACTTTACCAAATGGATGTTAAATCGACATTCTTAAATGGTTATATTAAGGAGGAAGTATATGTAGAGCAACCACCTGGATTTGAGAACATAGATTATCCAAACCATGTATGTAAGCTTAGGAAAGCATTATATGGGTTAAAACAAGCTCCTCGGGCATGGTATGAAAGATTGTCATCTTTCTTAATTTCTAAGGATTTTAGAAGAGGCCAAGTAGATCAAACATTGTTTATAAAGTCAACATTAAAGGATATATTCATAGCCCAAGTATATGTTGATGACATTATTTTTGGGTCAACAAATGATGATCTTCTCCAAAATTTTATAAAAAACATGGAAAATGAATTTGAAATGAGTTTAGTTGGAGAGCTTACCTTTTTCCTAGGTTTACAAGTCAAGAAAACTAATGAAGGGATTCACATTTATCAAACCAAATATGCAAATGAAATGATCAAGAAATTTGGTTTGGAAAATGCCAAAATTGTAACCACTCCTATGGCCACTAGCACTAGAATAGATAGTGATCATGAAGGTAAATCAATTGATCTTAAACTTTATAGGAGTATGATTGGTAGCCTACTATACCTAACTGCTAGTAGATCCGATATCATATTTGCGGTAGATATGTGTGCAAGATACCAATCTTGTGCCAAAGAATCACATTTAGTAGCCGTTAAGAGAATTTTAAGATATATTAAAGGCACCCTAAATGTAGGACTTTGGTATCCTAGGACTAGGTCGTTTGAATTGCTTGGCTATACCGATTCCGATTATGCCGGGTGCAAATTGGATAGGAAGAGTACTAGTGGTGGATGCCAATTTCTTGGGTCCTCCCTAGTTAGTTGGAGTAGTAGGAAGCAACATTGTGTTGCTTTATCAACCACCGAAGCCGAATATGTGCCTATGGGTGGTTGTATAGCTCAACTACTTTTGATGAGTCATACTCTTGTGGACAATGAGCTACACTACTCTAACATTAAAGTTTATTGTGACAATGTGATTACCATCAACTTGACCAAAAATCCGGTACATCACTCTAGGACCAAGCACATTGAAGTGAAACATCACTTTATAAGAGATCATGTGGCAAGAGGGGATATTGAACTTAATTATGTAGAATCTAAGTCCAACCTTGCCGATATCTTCACCAAATCTCTTCCCGAAACCGAATTTTCATCATTAAGGAGAGAGCTTGGTATGTGCTTTGCAGAGTAAAATTCTAGGTTTGCATGATCCTATACTTATATAGTATCTTTATGCCTGATGCATCTCACAAAAGCCTTAAGAAACCTTGATTTTTGTATTGAGATACTTAGAAACATGTGAGATGATAGGGAAGGTGTACTTGGCTCATCATGCTTGTTATGATGCATTACTATGAGCCAATAACACACCTAGAGACATGAATACCTTATGGACCAATCATTGGGAAGGCTTGTATTCAAGTAATGAATACATAGCTCTAAGAACATGGTTGGAAATTCCAAATACTATATATTTTAAACTATGTTCATCATATTTTGAAAAACAGTTTTCAAGTGGAACACAAAAGTGATACAAAGTGTGCAAAATCTTTAGAACTTTTGTTAGGTTCCAAGTTTGTATAAATATTGAAATATGGAAAACATATATTTTTAAAACTATTTTTCCTTAATAAAGTATGATCTCAGAAATGTGTACACAAAATTTCGTGATTTTTTGAGGTTTCTAGAATTTCTAACGCATTTCTGAAGTTGGGCTGAAAAGGCTGAAATTTCGATTTCAGGCATAGCAGTCGACTGGTTCAGAAACCAGTCGACTGATACGCTGTATTTTCTGATAAAAAGCTCCATTTTCTGATATTTAGTGTATCTTTGATATCCTAAAACTATAGTATAATAATATTGAGTATACACAAGTTTTAGGACTGTTTAATGCAGTGTTTTAGGGGGAGTTTCATATATTATATCTTTTTCATCCCCAAAATCCATTGTTGGTGCAAAGTTAGGACTTAATTTGTGATTTTTTTTATGCTTTGCTTCAAATATTGTTTACACATTATAAAGCATATCTTGGATTAAGGGGGAGCTTAATTTCAATCTTATACCTTAGTCCAAAATCCAACACATTAATTCTTTCATGTTTGAATCCTTCTATTTTTGATGTATGTCAAAGGGGAAGAAGGAGTGTTTAAGTTATAATTCATATTGAAAATATGATTATGTGCGTATTTTTAAAGACCTAACTTAAATGATTGCCAAACATCAAAAAGGGGGAGATTGTTGGTGCAACAATGCTCTAAATCATTTATATATGTTTTGATGTTTTGGATAATCATCTAAGTTAGGCAATGTTCTGTGATCTAATTATGAATATGTTTAAGTGACAGGGAAATCCAAGGATGAAGCCTTGGTAAAAGAGAAGTCCAAGTATGATCTTGGCAAGGAAAGTCCAAGGGATGGACTTGGCAGCATAAGACCAAGCTTGTAGTCTTGGCAGCGTAAAGTCCAAAGTGAACCTTGGCAAAGGAAGACCAAGTTTGATCTTGGCAAGGAAAGTCCAAGGGATGGACTTGGCAGCGTAAGACAAAGCTTGTAGTCTTGGCAGCATAAAGGCCAAGTGAACCTCGGCAAAAGAAGTCCAAAGTAAGGTCTTGGCAGCATAAGTCCAAGCTTGGAGTCTTGGCGGCGTAAAGTCCAAGCATTTGGCAACCCAAGACATGGCGAGGCCGAAGGAAACTCTTGAAGGAAGGCGCAAGGCTGAAGGAAGAGTTAGAAGGTCAAGTCTAGGTATAGGGTGTAAAATCAGGTGTGAATTACTCACACTTGATGAGTATCAGTGGACTGGTCAGGTGCTCGACTGAGTCAGGTTGAAACCCTGACCATCAATCGATTTCTTTGACAGTGGCAGTCGACTGATGTTACCATCAGTCGACTGATCAATGCAAAAACGAGCACAGAATGTAGTCGCACTCGACTGCGGCCTACGATCACTCGACTGATCGCTCCATCAGTCGACTGATGGAGGGATCAGTCGACTGATCACCTGGCCGTTGGAAATTGCGGCTACGAATCTCCGCGGAGATCTCGGTTCAGAAGCCGTTGGCTTCGGCGGCAGTCGACTGATGGAAAGCATCAGTCGACTGATCGAGGCCCAACGGGAAAAATAGCCCCTCTTCTATAAAAAGGGGCCTTGGAGAGCTTGGTGAAGCTAGTGCTCTCATTCCTAACTACACCCTCGTGCTCACCAAGCTTTCCCAAGTGTTTTAGCAATTCAAAACCTCCTCTTCTCTAGTTCTTAATCATCCATCATTGTAAAGAAGAGGAGAGCATTGTAAGAAAGGTTTCTCCACCTTGGTTCATCCAAAGGAGAATATAGTGAAGCTTGGCTAGGACTAATCCACCTTACGGATTGCCGTGGAGTAGGAGTGTCATCTCCGAACCACGTACATCGAGTGTTAGCATTGCTTTCATTGTTTTCTTACTTGTATTCTTATTCGTATTTGTATTGCTTCCGCTAACTTGCTTGTAGAAACGAAGAAAGGCTAATCACCCCCCCTCTAGCCGTTACAAAGATCCTATCAAGTGGTATCAGAGCCTGGATAGCTTGGAAGATCTCACCATCAACCAAGGCATCAATGGCTCTTCAAGAGGGATATAGCACCGCCAAGCCACCGCTCTTCGATGGGAGTCATTTTGCGTATTGGAAAGGTAGGATGAAGTACTATCTTATGAGTAACATTGAAATTTAGCATAGTATTGTAGATGGCTTCGAGGAACCGGTGGATGAACATGGAAACCCTATTCCGAGCAAGGATTGGACGAGGGAAATAAACCGGAAGTTCGAATCAAATGCCAAGGCAGTACTCACCATCCAATGCGGCATTACAATGGAACAACTCAACAAGGTGGGGCCTTTCGAATCCACCAAGAAGTTATGGGAAAAGCTCATTGAGCTAAATGAAGGTTCCAAGGAGTCAAAGAGGGCCAAGAAGGACCTACTAATTGGACAACTTCAAGCTTTCCAAATGAAGATGCATGAAACCGTAAGCCAAATGCATGGAAGGTTCAAGGAGATTGTGAATGGACTTCACATCATAGGTGAGCGAGTTGACAACCGGGACTTGGTAAGATACATACTTCAAGCATTTCCTAGAAATTCTTTATGGACTTCTATCATTGATGCCATTAAGGTAACTAGGGATCTTTCTCAAATTAAAATTGATGAATTATTTTGTGAGTTTGAATTACATAAGAAAACTAACATGTCCTCTAAGGAAAAGAGTTTAGCTCTATTTGTTGAAAAGAAGGAAAAGAAGAAGAAGGAAAGAAAAGAAGTATGATCATCATCCGAATCGGAACATAACTCAAGTAGTGATGAAGACTCATCTAGTGAGATGGCCAATTTTGTCAAGAAGATCTATAGGAAATCAAAGGAGTTCAAGAGTAGAGAAGCAAGGAAGGGGTCTCATTCTTCAAAAGGTAAGTTTAGTGGTAATTCAAGTTTCAATAATAATGTGATTTGCCATGCTTGCAACAAGAAGGGGCACATAAAGCCAAATTGCCCGGAGCTAAAGAAGAAGGAGGAAAAAGAAAAGAAAAAGAAGGACAAGAAGGAGAAGAAGAAGAAGGAGGCTATGGTAGCTCAAACCACATGGGTCACACCAAGTGTTGAAGACTCCTCCTCCGATGATGAGCTTTGCCACATCACACGCCATGTGACACTCATGGCCCTAGGAGATGATTCCGATACATCAAGCCAAGAATACTCCTCAAGTGATGAATCGTCATCTAGTGACGATGAGGTAATGAACTCTCCCAATGTTAAGCTTCTCTATAAATCAATTGCCTATCTTAAAGAAGCTCTAGATAAGTCTAAATCTAAGGTTAAGAGCATGAAGGTAGAACTAAAGGCCATTAGGAATGAAAAACCTTCACATGTTGATTCTTGTATGCTTAAGGAAGAAAATGACAAACTTAAGGATGAGGTTAGTGAATTAAAAACATGTTTAGAAAAATTCTCAAATGGCTCAAAATGTCTTGATATGATCCTTAGTCGACAAAGAGCCATTTACAACAAGGCCGGTTTAGGGTATAAGCCAAAAGAAAAAGAAGTTGCTTATATTTCATTGATTAATAGAAAAGCAACCATTAAGGGAAAGGTTAAGAAAGCATGGGTACCTAAGAAGTTTTTACTTAATGTTACCGGTCCAAATGTTTGGGTACCAAAAGCTTATGTTTTTCATGTGATTTAGGTAGGAGAGCAAGGTATGTGGATTGTGGATAGCGGTTGCTCAACACATATGATCGGTGATATGAGCAAGTTCTCCACAATTAAGTATGTAAAGAAGGGAGCAGTATCTTTTGGAAATAGTGGAAAACTCAAGATATTAGGTAGAGGTACAATTGAGGTATCCCCCAAAATTGTCATTAAAAATTTTTACTAGTTGAAAATATGAAATTTAATTTATTAAGTATCAGTCAACTTTGTGATGCAAACTATCATGTCTCATTTGAATCCTCTAAATGCATGATTAGGCACAAGGAATTAAATGATTGTATGTTAGTGGGATATAGGAAGTCAAATATTTATTATGTTGATCTTTCATATGCTTCTAACATTTCTACTAAGTGTCTTGTTGCAAAAGAAGAAGAAAGTTGGCTATGGCATAGGAGATTGGGGCACATCAACATGAAAAACATAGCCAAGGTAGCCAAGTTGGAGTTGGTCAAAGGGCTACCAAAGATCAAATATGTCAAGAACAAAATGTGTGATGCATGCCAAGAAGGAAAATAAACGAAGGCATCACACAAAGGTAAAACCATAACTAATACCTCTTTACCGTTTGAATTATGTCATCTTGACTTATTTGATTGCCATAGCACTCCCTCTTTAAATGGTAACAAATATTGTTTAGTTATAGTAGATGATTTTTCTAGGTATACTTGGGTCTACTTTATGAAACATAAGGATGATACCTTAGAAATAATCATAGGATTTAGTAAAAGGGTTGAAAATGAAAAGAGTCTCAAAATCAACCGGATCCGTAGTGATCATGGTGGTGAATTTGAGAATTCTAAATTTTCACAATTTTGTTTAGAACAAGGGTACAAGCATGAGTTCTCTTGTCCTAGAACACCCCAATAAAATGGGGTGGTGGAAAGGAGAAATCAAGCCCTACAAGAGGCGGCTAGGACTATGCTTAATGCATATTCTCTACCTAGCTACTTGTGGGTGGAAGCAGTTAATACCGCTTGCTATATCCAAAATAGGGTTCAAATTCATAGGTTTTTAGGAAAGACACCATTTGAATTATGAAATGGGACTATTCCCACAATTCACTATTTCAAAGTCTTTGGATGTAAAGTTTATATTTTAAATACCAAAGATAATTTAGGAAAGTTTGAATCCAAAGCGGATGAGGGAATCCTAGTTGGATACTCATCCACAAGTAGAGGGTATAGAGTCTACAATAAGAGAACCCAAGGAATTGAGGAATCTTCTAATGTTCAATTTGATGAAACCACTAGTACCTACCCTAGAAAGTCCTCCATTAATGACAATAATCAAGGCATTACCCAAAAACTTCAAAATTTGACCATAAGGGGTAATGATCAAGGGGGAGGAAGAGGAGATTCCGATGATGAAAGGAGGGTAGAAGATAATAATGATCAATTTGAAACCCCTTCTAGAACCCTAAGAGTTCATCAAGATCATCCACTTGACCAAGTAGTAGGAGATCTATCTCAAGGAGTAAGAACTAGGTCATTTCATAGACCTCTTACTAGTCAAGTAGCTCTTATTTCACAAATTGAGTCCAAATCGATCAATGATGCATTACATGATCCGGATTGGATTTTGGCAATGCAAGATGAATTGACCCAATTTGAGAGAAGCCAAGTATGGGAATTAGTACCTAGACCCAATGATAGCACCATAATTACTACAAGATGGGTCTTTAGGAATAAGCTAGATGACCAAGGAAATATCACTAGAAATAAGGCTAGGTTGGTTGCTAGGGGATTTAATCAAGTTGAGGGGCTTGACTATGATGAGACTTATGCCCCGGTTGCTAGGTTAGAATCTATTAGAATTCTTTTAGGGTGTGCTTCCTATATGGGATTTAAACTTTACCAAATGGATGTTAAATCGACATTCTTAAATGGTTATATTAAGGAGGAAGTATATGTAGAGCAACCACCTGGATTTGAGAACATAGATTATCCAAACCATGTATGTAAGCTTAGGAAAACATTATATGGGTTAAAACAAGCTCCTCGGGCATGGTATGAAAGATTGTCATCTTTCTTAATTTCTAAGGATTTTAGAAGAGGCCAAGTAGATCAAACATTGTTTATAAAGTCAACATTAAAGGATATATCCATAGCCCAAGTATATGTTGATGACATTATTTTTGGGTCAACAAATGATGATCTTCTCCAAAATTTTATAAAAAACATGGAAAATGAATTTGAAATGAGTTTAGTTGGAGAGCTTACCTTTTTCCTAGGTTTACAAGTCAAGCAAACTAATGAAGGGATTCACATTTATCAAACCAAATATGCAAATGAAATGATCAAGAAATTTGGTTTGGAAAATGCCAAAATTGTAACCACTCCTATGGCCACTAGCACTGGAATAGATAGTGATCATGAAGGTAAATCAATTGATCTTAAACTTTATAGGAGTATGATTGGTAGCCTACTATACCTAACTGCTAGTAGACCCGATATCATATTTGCGGTAGATATGTGTTTAAGATACCAATCTTGAGCCAAAGAATCACATTTAGTAGCCGTTAAGAGAATTTTAAGATATATTAAAGGCACCCTAAATGTAGGACTTTGGTATCCTAGGACTAGGTCGTTTGAATTGCTTGGCTATACCGATTCCGATTATGCCGGGTGCAAATTGGATAGGAAGAGTACTAGTGGTGGATGCCAATTTCTTGGAGCATCCCTAGTTAGTTGGAGTAGTAGGAAGCAACATTGTGTTGCTTTATCAACCACCGAAGCCGAATATGTGGCTATGGGTGGTTGTGTAGCTCAACTACTTTGGATGAGACATACTCTTGTGGACTATGAGCTACACTACTCTAACATTAAAGTTTATTGTGACAATGTGAGTACCATCAACTTGACCAAAAATCCGGTACATCACTCTAGGACCAAGCACATTGAAGTGAAATATCACTTTATAAGAGATCATGTGGCAAGAGGGGATATTGAACTTAATTATGTAGAATCTAAGTCCAACCTTGCCGATATCTTCACCAAAGCTCTTCCCGAAACCGAATTTTCATCATTAAGGAGAGAGCTTGGTATGTGCTTTGCAGAGTAAAATTCTAGGTTTGCATGATCCTATACTTATATAGTATCTTTATGCCTTGATGCATCTCACAAAAGCCTTAAGAAACCTTGATTTTTGTATTGAGATACTTAGAAACATGTGAGATGAGAGGGACGGTGTACTTGGCTCATCATGCTTGTTATGATGCATTACTATGAGCCAATAACACACCTAGAGACATGAATACCTTATGGACCAATCATTGGGAAGGCTTGTATTCAAGTAATGAATACATAGCTCTAAGAACATGGTTGGAAATTCCAAATACTATATATTTTAAACTATGTTCATCATATTTTGAAAAACAGTTTTCAAGTGGAACACAAAAGTGATACAAAGTGTGCAAAATCTTTAGAACTTTTGTTAGGTTCCAAGTTTGTATCAATATTGAAATCTGGAAAACATATATTTTTAAAACTATTTTTCCTTAATAAAGTATGATCTCAGAATTGTGTAAACAAAATTTCGTGATTTTTTGAGGTTTCTACAATTTCTAACGATTTGGTTAATGAAAAGGTGAAATTTCGATTTTAGATATAATGATGTTCTTTCTGATAAAAAGCTCCATTTTCTAATATTTAGTGTATCTTTGATATCTTAAAACTATAGTATAATAATATTGAGTATACACAAGTTTTAGGACTGTTTAATGCAGTGTTTTAGGGGGAGTTTCATATATTATATCTTTTTCATCCCCAAAATCCATTGTTGGTGCAAAGTTAGGACTTAATTTGTGATTTTTTTTATGCTTTGCTTCAAATATTGTTTACACATTATAAAGCATATCTTGGATTAAGGGGGAGCTTAATTTCAATCTTATACCTTAGTCCAAGATCCAACACATTAATTCTTTCATGTTTGAATCCTTCTGTTTTTGATGTATGTCAAAGGGGAAGAAGGAGTGTTTAAGTTATAATTCATATTGAAAATATGATTATGTGCGTATTTTTAAAGACCTAACTTAAATGATTGCCAAACATCAAAAAGGGAGAGATTGTTGGTGCAACAATGCTCCAAATCATTTATATATGTTTTAATGTTTTGGATAATCATCTAAGTTAGGCAATGTTCTGTGATCTAATTACGAATATGTTTAAGTGACAGGGAAATCCAAGGATGAAGCCTTGGTAAAAGAGAAGTCCAAGTATGATCTTGGCAAGGAAATTCCAAGGGATGGACTTGGCAGCATAAGACCAAGCTTGTAGTCTTGGCAGCGTAAAGTCCAAAGTGAACCTTGGCAAAGGAAGACCAAGTTTGATCTTGGCAAGGAAAGTCCAAGGGATGGACTTGGCAGCGTAAGACCAAGCTTGTAGTCTTGGCAGCATAAAGTCCAAGTGAACCTCGGCAAAAGAAGTCCAAAGTAAGGTCTTGGCAGCATAAGTCCAAGCTTGGAGTCTTGGCGGCGTAAAGTCCAAGCATTTGGCAACTCAAGACATGGCGAGGCCGAAGGAAACTCATGAAGGAAGGCACAAGGCTGAAGGAAGAGTTAGAAGGTCAAGTCTAGGTCTAGGGTGTAAAATCAAGTGTGAATTACTCACACTTGATGAGTATCAGTCGACTGGTCAGGTGCTCGACTGAGTCAGGTTGAAACCCTGACCATCAGTCGACTGCTTTGACAGTGGCAGTCGACTGATCAACGCAAAAACGAGCACAGAATGTAGTCGCACTCGACTGCGGCCTGCGATCACTCGACTGATCGCTCCATCAGTCGACTGATGGAGGGATCGGTCGACTGATCACCTGGTCGTTGGAAATTGCGGCTACGAATCTCCGCGGAGATCTCGGTTTAGAAACCGTTGGCTTCGGCGGCAGTCGACTGATGGAAAGCATCAGTCGACTGATCGAGGCCCAACGGGAAAAACAACCCCTCTTCTATAAAAAGGGGCCTTGGAGAGCTTGGTGAAGCTAGTGCTCTCATTCCTAACTACACCCTCGTGCTCACCAAGCTTTCCCAAGTGTTTTAGCAATTCAAAACCTCCTCTTCTCTAGTTCTTAATCATCCATCATTGTAAAGAAGAGGAGAGAATTGTAAGAAAGGTTTCTCCACCTTGGTTCATCCAAAGGAGAATATAGTGAAGCTTGGCTAAGATTAATCCACCTTACGGATTGCCGTGGAGTAGGAGTGTCATCTCCGAACCACGTACATCGAGTGTTAGCATTGCTTTCATTGTTTTCTAACTTGTATTCTTATTCGTATTTGTATTGCTTCCGCTAACTTGCTTGTAGAAACGAAGAAAGGCTAATCACCCCCCCTCTAGCCGTTACAAAGATCCTATCAAGTGGCATCAGAGCCCGAATAGCTTGGAAGATCTCACCATCAACCAAGGCATCAATGGCTCTTCAAGAGAGATATAGCACCGCCAAGCCACCGCTCTTCGATGGGAGTCATTTTGCGTATTGGAAAGGTAGGATGAAGTACTATCTTATGAGTAACATTGAAATTTAGCATAGTATTGTAGATGGCTTCGAGGAACCGGTGGATGAACATGGAAACCCTATTCCGAGCAAGGATTGGACGAGGGAAATAAACCGAAAGTTCGAATCAAATGCCAAGGCAGTACTCACCATCCAATGCGGCATTACAATGGAACAACTCAACAAGGTGGGGCCTTTCGAATCCGCCAAGGAGTTATGGGAAAAGCTCATTGAGCTAAATGAAGGTTCCAAGGAGTCAAAGAGGGCCAAGAAGGACCTACTAATTTGACAACTTCAAGCTTTCCAAATGAAGATGCATGAAACCGTAAGCCAAATGCATGGAAGGTTCAAGGAGATTGTGAATGGACTTCACATCATAGGTGAGCGAGTTGACAATCGGGACTTGGTAAGATACATACTTCAAGAATTTCCTAGAAATTCTTTATGGACTTCTATCATTGATGCCATTAAGGTAACTAGGGATCTTTCTCAAATTAAAATTGATGAATTATTTTGTGAGTTTGAATTACATGAGAAAACTAACATGTCCTCTAAGGAAAAGGGTTTAGCTCTATTTGTTGAAAAGAAGGAAAAGAAGAAGAAGGAAAGAAAAGAAGTATCATCATCATCCGAATCGGAGCATAACTCAAGTAGTGATGAAGACTCATCTAGTGAGATGGCCAATTTTGTCAAGAAGCTCTATAGGAAATCAAAGGAGTTCAAGAGTAGAGAAGCAAGGAAGGGGTCTCATTCTTCAAAAGGTAAGTTTAGTGGTAATTCAAGTTTCAATAACAATGTGATTTGCCATGCTTGCAACAAGAAGGGGCAGATAAAGCCAAATTGCCCGGAGCTAAAGAAGAAGGAGGAAAAAGAAAAGAAAAAGAAGGACAAGAAGGAGAAGAAGAAGAAGGAGGCTATGGTAGCTCAAACCACATGGGACACACCAAGTGTCGAAGACTCCTCCTCCGATGATGAGCTTTGCCACATCACACGCCATGTGACACTCATGGCCCTAGGAGATGATTCCGATACATCAAGCCAAGAATACTCCTCAAGTGATGAATCGTCATCTAGTGACGATGAGGTAATGAACTCTCCCAAAGTTAAGCTTCTCTATAAATCAATTGCCTATCTTAAAGAAGCTCTAGATAAGTCTAAATCTAAGGTTAAGAGCATGAAGGTAGAACTAAGGGCCATTAGGAATGAGAAACCTTCACATGTTGATTCTTGTATGCTTAAGGAAGAAAATGACAAACTTAAGGATGAGGTTAGTGAATTAAAAACATGTTTAGAAAAATTCTCAAATGGCTCAAAATGTCTTGATATGATCCTTAGTCGACAAAGAGCCATTTACAACAAGGCCGGTTTAGGGTATAAACCAAAAGAAAAAGAAGTTGCTTATATTTCATTGATTAATAGAAAAGCAACCATTATGGGAAAGGTTAAGAAAGCATGGGTACCTAAGAAGTCTTTACTTAATGTTACCAGTCCAAATGTTTGGGTACCAAAAGCTTATGTTTTTCATGTGATTTAGGTAGGAGAGCAAGGTATGTGGATTGTGGATAGCGGTTGCTCAACACATATGACCGGTGATGTGAGCAAGTTCTCCACAATTAAGTATGTAAAGAAGGGAGCAGTATCTTTTGGAAATAGTGGAAAACTCAAGATATTAGGTAGAGGTACAATTGAGGTATCCCCCAAAATTGTCATTCACAAAGTTTTACTAGTTGAAAATATGAAATTTAATTTATTAAGTATTAGTCAACTTTGTGATGCAAACTATCATGTCTCGTTTGAATCCTCTAAATGCATGATTAGGCACAAGGAATTAAATGATTGTATGTTAGTGGGATATAGGAAGTCAAAAATTTATTATGTTGATCTTTCATATGCTTCTAACATTTCTACTAAGTGTCTTGTTGCAAAAGAAGAAGAAAGTTGGCTATGGCATAGGAGATTGGGGCAGATCAACATGAAAAACATAGCCAAGGTAGCCAAGTTGGAGTTGGTCAAAGGGCTACCAAAGATCAAATATGTCAAGAACAAAATGTGTGATGCATGCCAAGAAGGAAAACAAACAAAGGCATCACACAAAGGTAAAACCCTAATTAATACCTATTTATCGTTAGAATTATTGCATCTTGACTTATTTGATTGCCATAGCACTCCCTCTTTAAATGGTAACAAATATTGTTTAGTTATAGTAGATGATTTTTCTAGGTATACTTGGGTCTACTTTATGAAACATAAGGATGATACCTTAGAAATAATCATAGGATTTAGTAAAAGGGTTGAAAATGAAAAGAGTCTCAAAATCAACCGGATCCGTAGTGATCATGGTGGTGAATTTGAGAATTCTAAATTTTCACAATTTTGTTTAGAACAAGGGTACAAGCATGAGTTCTCTTGTCCTAGAACACCCCAACAAAATGGGGTGGTGGAAAGGAGAAATCATGCCCTACAAGAGGCGGCTAGGACTATGCTTAATGCATATTCTCTACCTAGCTACTTGTGGGTGGAAGCGGTTAATACCGCTTGCTATATCCAAAATAGGGTTCAAATTCATAGGTTTTTAGGAAAGACACCATTTGAATTATGAAATGGGACTATTCCCACAATTCACTATTTCAAAGTCTTTGGATGTAAAGTTTATATTTTAAATACCAAAGATAATTTAGGAAAGTTTGAATCCAAAGCGGATGAGGGAATCCTAGTTGGATACTCATCCACAAGTAGAGGGTATAGAGTCTACAATAAGAGAACCCAAGGAATTGAGGAATCTTCTAATGTTCAATTTGATGAAACCACTAGTACCTACCCTAGAAAGTCCTCCATTAATGACAATAATCAAGGCATTACCCAAAAACTTCAAAATTTGACCATAAGGGGTAATGATCAAGGGGGAGGAAGAGGAGATTCCGATGATGAAAGGAGGGTAGAAGATAATAATGATCAATTTGAAACCCCTTCTAGAACCCTAAGAGTTCATCAAGATCATCCACTTGACCAAGTAGTAGGAGATCTATCTCAAGGAGTAAGAACTAGGTCATTTCATAGACCTCTTACTAGTCAAGTAGCTCTTATTTCACAAATTGAGTCCAAATCGATCAATGATGCATTACATGATCCGGATTGGATTTTGGCAATGCAAGATGAATTGACCCAATTTGAGAGAAGCCAAGTATGGGAATTAGTACCTAGACCCAATAATAGCACCATAATTACTACAAGATGGGTCTTTAGTAATAAGCTAGATGACCAAGGAAATATCACTAGAAATAAGGCTAGGTTGGTTGCTAGGGGATTTAATCAAGTTGAGGGGCTTGACTATGATGAGACTTATGCCCCGGTTGCTAGGTTAGAATCTATTAGAATTCTTTTAGGGTATGCTTCCTATATGGGATTTAAACTTTACCAAATGGATGTTAAATCGACATTCTTAAATGGTTATATTAAGGAGGAAGTATATGTAGAGCAACCACCTGGATTTGAGAACATAGATTATCCAAACCTTGTATGTAAGCTTAGGAAAGCATTATATGGGTTAAAACAAGCTCCTCGGGCATGGTATGAAAGATTGTCATCTTTCTTAATTTCTAAGGATTTTAGAAGAGGCCAAGTAGATCAAACATTGTTTATAAAGTCAACATTAAAGGATATATTCATAGCACAAGTATATGTTGATGACATTATTTTTGGGTCAACAAATGATGATCTTCTCCAAGATTTTATTAAAAACATGGAAAATGAATTTGAAATGAGTTTAGTTGGAGAGCTTACCTTTTTCCTAGGTTTACAAGTCAAGCAAACTAATGAAGGGATTCACATTTATCAAACCAAATATGCAAATGAAATGATCAAGAAATTTGGTTTGGAAAATGCCAAAATTGTAACCACTCCTATGGCCACTAGCACTAGAATAGATAGTGATCATGAAGGTAAATCAATTGATCTTAAACTTTATAGGAGTATGATTGGTAGCCTACTATACCTAACTGCTAGTAGACCCGATATCTTATTTGCGGTAGATATGTGTGCAAGATACCAATCTTGTGCCAAAGAATCACATTTAGTAGCCGTTAAGAGAATTTTAAGATATATTAAAGGCATCCTAAATGTAGGACTTTGGTATCCTAGGACTAGGTCGTTTGAATTGCTTGGCTATACCGATTCCGATTATGCCGGGTGCAAATTGGATAGGAAGAGTACTAGTGGTGGATGCTGTTGGATCGAAAGTGTCGCTAGAGGGGGGGGGTGAATAGCGATACGATGTCGTTAAAAACTTTTGTAATAAGTAAAAAGCAAGTAGAGAATGCACAGCGGAAATATAAAGTAGACAAGATATTTTTACGTGGTTCACAATCTTTCGATTGCTAATCCACGGCCCTAGTGATCCTTGATCACGTACGGAGGGCAATTCACTAAAACCACTCCTCTTCGTTGGAAGTAGGAGCAACGACATTACAAAAGAAATCAAGGCAAAGGACACTCCCCTTTCCTTGTTACGATTAAAACACAAAGACAATTTAAAGAAGTAGAACTTAAATAAATATACCGACAACTCTTATAAGTAGAAGATGTAGCTTTCGTTGTCGTGACTTCGTCGTAGCAAATGTGAGTAGTAGTAGTAAGCGTGGCTCTTGAATTCTTGTTATTTGCTTGGCTTGAACATGTCTATTTATGGATATTGATCTATGAATTTAGACATAGGTAGTGTCCAAGGTGAGGTTCTTATCCCCCAAGACTTGTTCATCCACATCCTTTGCGCCAACTCAAGGATGAGGTGTTTCATCCAACCACCTTGTGCCACCTCCAACCTCCTTGTGCGCCAACTCAAGGATGAGGTGTTTCATCCAACCACCTTGTGCCACCTCCAACCTCCTTGGCCAACTTGAGGATGAGGTGTTTCATCCAACCACCTTGTGCCACCTCCAACCTCCTTGGGCGCCAACTTGAGGATGAGGTGTTTCATCCAACCACCTTGTGCCACCTCCAACCTCCTTGGGCGCCAACTTGTTGGAGCCATTCAACTTGTGTCACATCATGGGAGCCAACCATCTTGTGCCAACTCACCTTATTTTGGGCGTCCACCACAAGGAAGCTTGGTGATGGTTTGGATGTCCACCTTGATGCCACATCACCCTTTGTACCAAAACACGAGTCAAGTCCAAATTCACCCCTTGAAATTGAGCTCTTCTTTTGGAACTTGACTAGTGGTTGAAGTAGTCAATAAAATATAAAGTACGATGGTTCTAACCATCTGATCTCGACCTAGACCTTCCATTGGAGGTATTGGGTCGGATCTACGCTTAACGACCTTGCTTCGCTTTCACACGAGCTTACCTTGTAGCCTCGCTTCCGGTCTTCACCCGAGTACCTCGGCTTCCTCCGAAGTCCCTCTGGCGTTGCCCGACCACCTCGGTTCCCACCGGGTGTCGCAGACCTTCCGCTCAACTTTAGCATTTCTGCACACTTAATTGAGCTCGTAAGATAACAAATATACCCTTAACTATTGAGCCTTTTGCCATAATCAAAATACCGGTTCGACTTTGGTGCCCACTGCACCAACAATCTCCCCCTTTTTGATTCATGGCAAACCGACACAAAAGTTAAGGAAAAATTAAGCATAACAGTAAGCTAGCATAATGATTAAGCATGAATGAGCTAGCATAAAGATTAAATATGAATGAGCTAGCATAATGATTAAGTATGAATGAGCTAGCATAATGATTAAATATGAATGAGCTAGCATAATGATTAAGTATGAATGAGCTAGCATAATGATTAAATATGAATGAGCTAGCATAATGATTAAGTATGAATGAGCTAGCATAAAGATTAAGCATGAGTGAGCTAGCATAAAGATTAAGCATGAGTGAGAAATATTATTGTTTCAAGTTCTCCCCTTTGAGGTAACCTCCCCCTTGACCGAAGGTGAGTTCTTGAAAAATAATTTTTACTCTCCCTTAATAGTTGCAAATAATTTTTACTCCCCCTTAATAGTTGCAAATAATTTTTACTCCCCCTTAATAGTTGCTTAAGTAAACGGAATTACTTAATATAAAAGGTAATAATTTTGTTTACTTTCTTCCTTACTTTTGTGACTTTCTCCCCCTTTTGCCTTAACTCAAAAAGTTTGTAAATATATTTTAAGGTTTGTAAGTCCAAGCAAGTTCCCAATATAAATATATTTTTTTTTTAAAATAATAATAAGCTTGAAAATATGTTTATCTAAAATGTACAACTCCGGTTGGACTTGATTGATATAGAATGATCAATAAGTCTTGAAGGAGTTGATTAATTTTAAACAATTATACTCCATGGTTCATGTCGATGCACTGAATCTACATCTGGAACCAGGAGTAAGGTCCTAACATCTCACGCCCGTCTACGTGGCTAAGTACACAAACACATTAGTCCTATGTGTTGTGAGATGTGTTGGCTCCTTAAATCTATAGGTATATGATTTCTAAGGTAAGACTTAGGCTAATTTCATAAAAAGAAGCAAAAGTAGAGTACATATATAGAAAAATTTAAATCCTACTCTATTACGCACATACCTAACTTTCGTCTTAATAAACTAAATTCGGCTGCGGGTAGTGGTTTGGTGAAGATGTCCGCTAGGTTTGATTTGGACTCAACATACTCTAGTTGTATAGTTCCATTAGTTACATGTTCCCTAATGAAGTGGTGTTTAACTTCTATATGTTTTGTCCTAGAATGACATATTGGATTTTTAGTTAAGTTAATTGAACTAATGTTATCTATGTAGGTTTTAATGTTGTTAAAGATTAAGCTAAAGTCTTGGAGAGTGTGCTTCATCCACGAGTCGCGAGACACACTCACCCATCGCATACGTGATTCGGCCCGGTGGTAGATAAGGCAACGCAATGCGCTTCCCTCGCACCAACTTACTAGACTCGAGCGAGGATTTGACAACAACCACTCGTGCTCTTTCTATCGAGTTTACTACCGCATAGTCGAGTCGGAGTAGCCGATTAGATTAAACTCGGTAGATCTAGGGTACCAAATACCTACGTTTAGCGTGCCCTTTAGATATCTAAGGATACGCTTGACTAGGGTTAGGTGAGACTCCTTGGCACAGGTTTGTAACCTTGCGCACATACTTACCGCAATAAAATGTCGGTCGCTCGCGGTTAAGTATAGAGACTTCCTATTGCGCTCCTATAGTATTTTAGGTCAACGGGTTTTCCTTCTACATCTTCGTTTATATTAACATTAGTTGCCATAGGTGTATTGATTATTTTAGCATCTTGCATTCCAAATCGATTTATTAAGTCCTTAGTATATTTTGTTGATGTAAATATATTCCATCTTTAGTTTGTTTAATTTGTAAACCTAAGAAAAAACTTAACTCTCCCACTAAATTCATTTCAAATTCACTTTCCATAAGTGAGATGAATTCGTTTAGCAGGATCGAGTTGGTAGTTCCAAAAATTATATCATCTACATAGATTTGGGCTATCTGATTTCTTTTCCTACGGTTTTAACGAATAAGGTTGGGTCGACTAAACCTTGGTTGAATCCTTTGGACTTAAGATAGATCGAAGCCTTCGCATCAAGCTCTTGGGGCTTGTTTGAGTCCATATAGGGCTTTCTTAAGTCTAAGGACATGGTCGTTTATCTAGATTTTCGAATCCGGAGGTTGGATCGACGTAAACTTCTTCCTTAATGTATCCATTCAAAAATGCTGACTTGACATCCATTTGAAACAATTTAAAACCTCGATGTGCGGCATATGCTAACAACATTCGGATGGACTCTAGTCTCTGCTCACGGGGCGTAGGTCTCATCGTAATCTAAACCTTCGACTTGACTAAACCCTTTGCGACTAACCTAGCTTTATTTCTAACTACTTCACCTTTATCATCAAGTTTATTTGAAATACCCACCTTGTTCCAATAATTGATTTTTCTTTAGGTGGTGGTACTAATTCCCGGACTTCATTTCTAGTGAATTGAGCTAGCTCTTCTTGCATAGCAATAATCCAATGGGATCAAGAAGTGCTTGTTCAATAGTTTTGGGTTCGATTTTGGAAATTAACGAGATTTGACTAAGGTTTCAATATGAAGCTCTAGTTCGAACCCTAAATTTGGATCACCTATAACTTGATTGATAGGATGATTTGTTTGAGTCTTAGTGTGACTCGGGTTAGGTCATCTATCACTTCGATAGGATGACTTGGGTGAGTTCTAGTTTGACTTGGGTTAGAGTCATCTATCACTTGGTCGATAGGATGACTTGGGTTAGGACGAGATTCAAGTTCAAGATCGAGTCGGGTTCGCTATAAGTTGATTTGCTAGTTGGTTTTGTTAAGGATTGAGCACGGGTTCGTGTCCTTCGTCGAAAACTATATTAATGGTTTCTTCGACTCTAAGAGTGTCGTGATTGTATACCCTATAAGCTCTCTGGTGGTTGAGTATCCTAGAAAGGTTCCAGAGAGGTTTTGGATTTGAATTTCCTAGGTAATCCTTAGTGTTTAAGATATGTACCTTGCATCCAAATACCCTAAAGTACTTGATGTTCGTATTTTATCGTGATAAATCTCGTCTGAGGTCTTTGGTGCCTCTTTACCATAAGGATCCTATTTTGGACATAGCAAGCGTACTAACTACTTGCCCAAAATCTATCGGGTAGGTTATACTCGTTTAACATTGTCCTAGCGGCTTCTTGTAGGGTTCTATTTTTCCGTTCGACTAACCCATTTTGTTGTGGGGTTCTAGGACATGAAAACTCATGGTGGTATCCGCTTTGGGTTACGAAATCTATAAACCCGTGGTTTTCGAATTCACCACCATGATCTAAGTCTTTTAATCTTAAGGTTCTTTTGATTTTCGATTAACCTACAAAGATTGATTAGTTGGTCTAGGGTATCATTTTTATGTTTGATAAACCTAACCCAAGTAAATCTAGAATAGTCGTCAATTATGACTAAGCAAAATTGACTACCATTGAGTGACTTAGCTCCATGTGAATCAAATAGATCCATGTGTAGGAGCTCAAGAACACTTTTGGGTCGTTCTTGATTAGTTAATTGATGTTGTGTCCTAGATTGTTTACCTTGTTGACAAGCATTACATATTTTATTATCCAAGTTGTTAAGTTTAGGCAAACATATAACTAAGCCACTGACTCATCTTGTGGGCCGAGTCTTGGGTGCAGTGTCAGTCTTGATTGCCATAACCAAGATTCCTCTTCGTGTCATAAGACACTTGGTTGAGGAGTTGGGTAAATTTATTGTGTAGATGTTGCTACTCCTAGTTCCTTTAAGTATTATTTTAGATGTTGCATTTATTTTGATTACGCATTCATTTTCTAGAAATATGACCTTATAATTGTTATCACACAATTGGCTTACACTAAGTAAATTATATTGAAAGTTTTCTAATAATAAGACATTTTGAATTGTAAAGTTAGAGTTGAGCTCAATATCACCTGATCCGATGATTTTGAGCTTGCCGTTATTTCCGAAGGCTACCGATCCTTGTCGTTTGAATCGTAACTTCGAAAATTTGAGTTGATCCCCGGTCATGTGTCGGGAGCAACCACTGTCCAACATCCATTGATCCTACACATAAGGTAGTTGGATCGGATATTGGAATTACTAAAGGGTTGTTTGTAATTTTTTAAACCTAAATCATCTCACCAATATCTACATGATCAAAACATGTTATTCCTATGTGTTATTGTGAGATGACTTTCAATTTTACTTGATTAATTTTAATGAATTTAAATTAACCAACATTAGGTTAGATTCGGATTTAGTCTAAGCTCATCAAGTAATCTTTTCAAGAGATTAGCTTCCGTGTCGTGGCGAGGCACGAGGCCTTCTTTGATCGGAACAACGACCACTTCCTTAGACAAAGCTAATTTCAAGAAATTGATAACTCGACTTACTTGAGACTACGCCTTGGTCTAACTAGTTATTTTTGAAAAGAGGCTCCCGAGGCTCAATCTTTTAAAGAGGATTTTAGTTGGTTTATTTTTGAAAAGAGGCTCCCGAGGCTCAATCTTTTCGCAGGATTTTAGTTGGTTATGAGTCATATCTAACCATTCTAAAAATAAAGGAAAAACTAAGCAAGCAATTACTAAGACTTAACAAAAATAAAATTTGTATAGGCTCCACCTGGACCATTGAAACGAGTGGGTCTATTCACATAGTGAAATTGGTCCTTGGGAACCCAATACATGTTAGATCCTAAAGTTGAAATCAAAGTGGTCTTAGGGACCCATGCATGGACATTTTTCTTATGTTGGTTTACTATAGACATATATGACTTATTGGTTGTATTTGAGTTAAACCCGAGTCCGGCCTTGTTGTACACGGCCCTTTGTGATCCAAGTAAGAGGTCAAGTCCCTTGGATCCCAAAGTGAAACTTTCCAACGTGTTCCTAAGGTCTTCGACTTGTGTTTTCAAAAGCGAGTTCTCAACTTCAAGCTTTTCAACTTGAGTTGAGTCCTCCTCTTGAATACGAGTAGACGAAGAGGTTAAGGAGACCTCATGTTTGAGAAGGTTAAGCTCCTCTATTAGGGTCTCGACCTTGGACTCGGACTTAGCTATTTTCTTATTTAAAAATTTAATTGCAACATACAAAGTATTAAGTTACGACCGACTTACCCTTTATGATTATTTTGAACCGGATACGGATCCGTGGCTTGTCTTGAATGTAAGCTCTTCATCGGATTCGGTCTCTGACTCTTCTTGGCTTTGAGTCATGCTCGGTCGGCTTGGCCATTAGAGCTTGGATATCGTCTTCTTCCTCCGACTACTCGTCCCCAGTAGCTTTTAGCTCTTTCTTGGTGTTGTAGGGGTTATTCTTTAGCTTTGGGCTCTCGGACTTGATGTGACCTAACCTGTTGCACTCATAGCATCTAAAATTAGAATTATTTGAATTAGGTTTAGGCTTACCTTGAGTTGTTGGTCGTTGCCTCTTGATCATCTTCCTAACTAGATTGACTAGTTCGGATTCTATTTTTGGAGTCTACTTCGATTCGACTCGTCTTCTTCCTTCGGGTGGCTTGCTTGCGGGCTTCTTCTTCTTGGAACTCCTAACGCAATACTCTTTCTAGACCACGCTAGTTTGCTCATGTAATTCAAGTTCAAAACAATTCGTCTAACCTAATTTTAGAAAGGTCTTGGAGACCTTGTAGGCATCGACCATGGATGCCCACAAGGTGGTCCTAGGAAAGCGAGTTAAGAGAATACCTGATAAGGTCGCGATTCTCGACCTTTTGTCCGATGGCATGGAGTTGGTTGACGATGTCTTGGATACGAGCATGTAGTTGAGTTGCGGTCTCGTTTTCCTGCATTTTCAAGTTATACAATTTATGTAAAAGTAAATCTCTTTTACATACCTTCGTGTCGTCGGTGCCTTCGTGTAGTTCCACTAGCTTGGTCCATAAGTCCTTTGCACTAATGAAGGGGCCGACGCGGTTGAGCTCTTCCTTGGACAACCCACATTGCAAGATTTGAGTTGCCTTGGCATCGGCTTCTACTTGTTTTTCATGGAATTTGACCATTGATCGTAACCCAAAGATTCACCATCTTCATTAATAGGAAGTGTGAAACCGGTTTGGATTACGATCCACATCTCGATTTGGGTTTTAAGAAAGCATTCCATCCGACCCTTCCAATAACGAAAGTCATTACCGTTGTAAAACGGGGGTCGGGCGGTGCTAAACCCTTCGAGATGGGCCATTTAAAAACAAGAAGAAGAACGACGAAAAGAATCTTGCAAAACACACACGGAAAGAATATTCCAAGACTTTCGTCTTGGATTAGTAGTGCGGGAAGTAAAAAAAGATATATAAAATGTAACTTGCAAAAAGAAATAAACAATCAAATGCGAATGTCGTTGAAGTTCCGGAGGACAACCTTACTCGGGATCTAACCCGAAGGACAACCTTATCCGGATCCTAAAGCCTCTAATGCAATTCTATATGTAGGAGAAGATAAGCAAGTGAAATAATTATACGAAAACAGAAATAAATAAATAAAAAATCTGTAAAAAAAAGAAAAACAAAGCTAGATTGGTGGTTTCACCGAATCTTAGCGCCCCCGGCTCTGATACCAATTGTTGGATCGAAAGTGTCGCTAGAGGGGGGGGTGAATAGCGATACGGTGTCGTTAAAAACTTTTGCAATAAGTAAAAAGCAAGTAGAGAATGCACAGCGGAAATATAAAGTAGACAAGATATTTTTACGTGGTTCACAATCTTTCGATTGCTAATCCACGGCCCTAGTGATCCTTGATCACGTACGGAGGGCAATTCACTAAAACCACTCCTCTTCGTTGGAAGTAGGAGCAACGATTACAAAAAGAAATCAAGGCAAAGGGACACTCCCCCTTTCCTTGTTACGATTAAAGCACAAAGACAATTTAAAGAAGTAGAACTTAAATAAATATACCGACAACTCTTATAAGTAGAAGATGTAGCTTTCGTTGTCGGCGGCACTTCGTCGTAGCAAATGTGAGTAGTAGTAGCGGCATTACGACGGCGTGTTGAGAGCTCTTGAATTCTTGTTATTTGCTTGGCTTGAACATGTCTATTTATGGATATTGATCTATGAATTTAGACATAGGTAGTGTCCAAGGTGAGGTTCTTATCCCCCAAGACTTGTTCATCCACATCCTTTGCGCCAACTCAAGGATGAGGTGTTTCATCCAACCACCTTGTGCCACCTCCAACCTCCTTGTGCGCCAACTCAAGGATGAGGTGTTTCATCCAACCACCTTGTGCCACCTCCAACCTCCTTGGGCGCCAACTTGAGGATGAGGTGTTTCATCCAACCACCTTGTGCCACCTCCAACCTCCTTGGGCGCCAACTTGAGGATGAGGTGTTTCATCCAACCACCTTGTGCCACCTCCAACCTCCTTGGCGCCAACTTGTTGGAGCCATTCAACTTGTGCCACATCATGGGAGCCAACCATCTTGTGCCAACTCACCTTATTTTGGGCGTCCACCACAAGGAAGCTTGGTGATGGTTTGGATGTCCACCTTGATGCCACATCACCCTTTGTACCAAAACACGAGTCAAGTCCAAATTCACCCCTTGAAATTCGAGCTCTTCTCGAGGCCGAACTTGACTAGCAGTTGACTGTAGTCAAAGGGTTTTGACCGCAGACAAGTTAGCTTAAAATATAAAATGCGATGGTTCTAACCATCCGATCTCGACCTAGACCTTCCATTGGAGGTATTGGGCCGGATCTACGCTAACGCCCTTGCTTTCACACGAGCTTACCTTGTAGCCTCGCTTGCCTTCACCCGAGTACCTCGGCCTCTCAAGTCCTCTGGCGTTGCCCGACCACCTCGGTTCCCACCGGGTGTCGCAGACCTTCCGCTCAACTTTAGCATTTCTGCACACTTAATTGAGCTCGTAAGATAACAAATATACCCTTAACTATTGAGCCTTTTGCCATAATCAAAATACCGGTTCGACTTTGGTGCCCACTGCACCAACAGATGCCAATTTCTTGGGTCCTCCCTAGTTAGTTAGAGTAGTAGGAAGCAACATTGTGTTGCTTTATCAACCACCGAAGCCGAATATGTGGCTATGGGTGGTTGTGTAGCTCAACTACTTTGGATGAGACATACTCTTGTGGACTATGAGCTACACTACTCTAACATTAAAGTTTATTGTGACAATGTGAGTACCATCAACTTGACCAAAAATCCGGTACATCAATCTAGGACCAAGCACATTGAAGTGAAACATCACTTTATAAGAGATCATGTGGCAAGAGGGGATATTGAACTTAATTATGTAGAATCTAAGTCCAACCTTGCCGATATCTTCACCAAAGCTCTTCCCGAAACCGAATTTTCATCATTAAGGAGAGAGCTTGGTATGTGCTTTGCAGAGTAAAATTCTAGGTTTGCATGATCTTATACTTATATAGTATCTTTATGCCTTTATGCATCTCACAAAAGCCTTAAGAAACCTTGATTTTTGTATTGAGATACTTAGAAACATGTGAGATGATAGGGAAGGTGTACTTGGCTGATCATGCTTGTTATGATGCATTACTATGAGCCAATAACACACCTAGAGACATGAATACCTTATGGACCAATCATTAGGAAGGCTTGTATTCAAGTAATGAATACATAGCTCTAAGAACATGGTTGGAAATTCCAAATACTATATATTTTAAACTATGTTCATCATATTTTGAAAAACAGTTTTCAAGTGGAACACGAAAGTGATACAAAGTGTGCAAAATCTTTAGAACTTTTGTTAGGTTCCAAGTTTGTATCAATATTGAAATATGGAAAACATATATTTTTAAAACTATTTTTCCTTAATAAAGTATGATCTCAGAAATGTGTACACAAAATTTCGTGATTTTTTGAGGTTTCTAGAATTTCTAACGCATTTTAAAGTTGGTAAGGTCAAATTTCGATTTCGAGCATAGCAGATCGTTCGAAACCATTCTGATAAAAAGCTCCATTTTTTGATATATAGTGTATCTTTGATATCCTAAAACTATAGTATAATAATATTGAGTATACACAAGTTTTAGGACTGTTTAATGCAGTGTTTTAGGGGGAGTTTCATATATTATATCTTTTTCATCCCCAAAATCCATTGTTGGTGCAAAGTTAGGACTTAATTTGTGATTTTTTTTTATGCTTTTCTTCAAATATTGTTTACACATTATAAAGCATATCTTGGATTAAGGGGGAGCTTAATTTCAATCTTATATCTTAGTCCAAAATCCAACACATTAATTCTTTCATATTTGAATCCTTCTGTTTTTGATGTATGTCAAAGGGGAAGAAAGAGTGTTTAAGTTATAATTCATATTGAAAATATGATTATGTGCGTATTTTTAAAGACCTAACTTAAATGATTGCCAAACATAAAAAAGGGGGAGATTGTTGGTGCAACAATGCTCTAAATCATTTATATATGTTTTGATGTTTTGGATAATCATCTAAGTTAGGCCATGTTCTGTGATCTAATTATGAATATGTTTAAGTGACAGGGAAATCCAAGGATGAAGCCTTGGTAAAAGAGAAGTCCAAGTATGATCTTGGCAAGGAAAGTCCAAGGGATGGACTTGGCAGCATAAGACCAAGCTTGTAGTCTTGGCAGCGTAAACTCCAAAGTGAACCTTGGCAAAGGAAGACCAAGTTTGATCTTGGCAAGGAAAGTCCAAGGGATGGACTTGGCAGCGTAAGACCATGCTTGTAGTCTTGGCAGCATAAAGTCCAAGTGAACCTCGGCAAAAGAAGTCCAAAGTAAGGTCTTGGCAGCATAAGTCCAAGCTTGGAGTCTTGGCGGCGTAAAGTCCAAGCATTTGGCAACCCAAGACATGGCGAGGCCGAAGGAAACTCTTGAAGGCAGGCGCAAGGCTGAAGGAAGAGTTAGAAGGTCAAGTCTAGGTCTAGGGTGTAAAATCAAGTGTGAATTACTCACACTTGATGAGTATCAGTCGACTGGTCAGGTGCTCGACTGAGTCAGGTTGAAACCCTGACCATCAGTCGACTTCTTTGATTGGCGATGCGATGTTACCATCGACCGGCAACAGCGGGCGGTCGATTGATCAATGCAAAACGAGTACGAGAATGTAGTCGCACTTTTGATCGCGCTGATCACTGATCGATCGCTCCATCAGTCGACTGATGGAGGGATCAGTCGACTGATCACCTGGCCGTTGGAAATTGCGGCTACGAATCTCCGCGGAGATCTCGGTTCAGAAATTGTTGGCTTCGGCGGCAGTCGACTGATGGAAAGCATCAGTCGACTGATCGAGGCCCAACGGGAAAAACAACCCCTCTTCTATAAAAAGGGGCCTTGGAGAGCTTGGTGAAGCTAGTGCTCTCATTCCTAACTACACCCTCGTGCTCACCAAGCTTTCCCAAGTGTTTTAGCAATTCAAAACCTCCTCTTCTCTAGTTCTTAATCATCCATCATTGTAAAGAAGAGGAGAGAATTGTAAGAAAGGTTTCTCCACCTTGGTTCATCCAAAGGAGAATATAGTGAAGCTTGGCTAGGACTAATCCACCTTACGGATTGCCGTGGAGTAGGAGTGTCATCTCCGAACCACGTACATCGAGTGTTAGCATTGCTTTCATTGTTTTCTTACTTGTATTCTTATTCGTATTTGTATTGCTTCCGCAAACTTGCTTGTAGAAACGAAGAAAGGCTAATCACCCCCCCTCTAGCCGTTACAAAGATCCTATCAAGTGGTATCAGAGCCCGGATAGCTTGGAAGATCTCAACATCAACCAAGGCATCAATGGCTCTTCAAGAGGGATGTAGCACCACCAAGCCACCGCTCTTTGATGGGAGTCATTTTGCATATTGGAAAGGTAGGATGAAGTCTATCTTATGAGTAACATTGAAATTTAGCATAGTATTGTAGATGGCTTCGAGGAACCGGTGGATGAACATGGAAACCCTATTCCGAGCAAGGATTGGACGAGGGAAATAAACCGGAAGTTCGAATCAAATGCCAAGGCAGTACTCACCATCCGATGCGGCATTACAATGGAACAACTCAACAAGGTGGGGCCTTTTGAATCCACCAAGGAGTTATTGGAAAAGCTCATTGAGCTAAATGAAGGTTCCAAGGAGTCAAAGAGGGGCAAGAAGGACCTACTAATTGGACAACTTCAAGCTTTCCAAATGAAGATGCATGAAACCGTAAGCCAAATGCATGGAAGGTTCAAGGAGATTGTAAATGGACTTCACATCATAGGTGAGCGAGTTGACAACCGGGACTTGGTAAGATACATACTTCAAGCATTTCCTAGAAATTCTTTATGGACTTCTATCATTGATGCCATTAAGGTAACTTGGGATCTTTCTCAAATTAAAATTGATGAATTATTTTGTGAGTTTGAATTACATGAGAAAACTAACATGTCCTCTAAGGAAAAGGATTTAGCTCTATTTGTTGAAAAGAAGGAAAAGAAGAAGAAGGAAAGAAAAGAAGTATCATCATCATCCGAATCGGAGCATAACTCAAGTAGTGATGAAGACTCATCTAGTGAGATGGCCAATTTTGTCAAGAAGCTCTATAGGAAATCAAAGGAGTTCAAGAGTAGATAATCAAGGAAGGGGTCTCATTCTTCAAAAGGTAAGTTTAGTGGTAATTCAAGTTTCAATAACAATGTGATTTGCCATGCTTGCAACAAGAAGAGGCACATAAAGCCAAATTGCCCGGAGCTAAAGAAGAAGGAGGAAAAAGAAAAGAAAAAGAAGGACAAGAAGGAGAAGAAGAAGAAGGAGGCTATGGTAGCTCAAACCACATGGGACACACCAAGTGTTGAAGACTCCTCCTCCGATGATGAGCTTTGCCACATCACACGCCATGTGACACTCATGGCCCTAGGAGATGATTCCGATACATCAAGCCAAGAATACTCCTCAAGTGATGAATCGTCATCTAGTGACGATGAGGTAATGAACTCTCCCAAAGTTAAGCTTCTCTATAAATCAATTGCCTATCTTAAAGAAGCTCTAGATAAGTCTAAATCTAAGGTTAAGAGCATGAAGGTAGAACTAAAGGCCATTAGGAATGAAAAACCTTCACATGTTGATTCTTGTATGCTTAAGGAAGAAAATGACAAACTTAAGGATGAGGTTAGTGAATTAAAAACATGTTTAGAAAAATTCTCAAATGGCTCAAAATGTCTTGATATGATCCTTAGTCGACAAAGAGCCATTTACAACAAGGCCGGTTTAGGGTATAAGCCAAAAGAAAAAGAAGTTGCTTATATTTCATTGATTAATAGAAAAGAAACCATTAAGGGAAAGGTTAAGAAAGCATGGGTACCTAAGAAGTTTTTACTTAATATTACCGGTCCAAATGTTTGGGTACCAAAAGCTTATGTTTTTCATGTGATTTAGGTAGGAGAGCAAGGTATGTGGATTGTGGATAGCGGTTGCTCAACACATATGACCGGTGATGTGAGCAAGTTCTCCACAATTAAGTATGTAAAGAAGGGAGCAGTATCTTTTGGAAATAGTGGAAAACTCAAGATATTAGGTAGAGGTACAATTGAGGTATCCCCCAAAATTGTCATTCAAAAAGTTTTACTAGTTGAAAATATGAAATTTAATTTATTAAGTATTAGTCAACTTTGTGATGCAAACTATCATGTCTCGTTTGAATCCTCTAAATGCATGATTAGGCACAAGGAATTAAATGATTGTATGTTAGTGGGATATAGGAAGTCAAATATTTATTATGTTGATCTTTCATATGCTTCTAACATTTCTACTAAGTGTCTTGTTGCAAAAGAAGAAGAAAGTTGGCTATGGCATAGGAGATTGGGGCACATCAACATGAAAAACATAGCCAAGGTAGCCAAGTTGGAGTTGGTCAAAGGGCTACCAAAGATCAAATATGTCAAGAACAAAATGTGTGATGCATGCCAAGAAGGAAAACAAACAAAGGCATCACACAAAGGTAAATCCCTAACTAATACCTCTTTACCGTTTGAATTATTGCATCTTGACTTATTTGATTGCCATAGCATTCCCTCTTTAAATGGTAACAAATATTGTTTAGTTATAGTAGATGATTTTTCTAGGTATACTTGGGTCTACTTTATGAAACATAAGGATGATACCTTAGAAATAATCATAGGATTTAGTAAAAGGGTTGAAAATGAAAAGAGTCTCAAAATCAACCGGATCTGTAGTGATCATGGTGGTGAATTTGAGAATTCTAAATTTTCACAATTTTGTTTAGAACAAGGGTACAAGCATGAGTTCTCTTGTCATAGAACACCCCAACAAAATGGGGTGGTGGAAAGGAGAAATCATGACCTACAAGAGGCGGCTAGGACTATGCTTAATGCATATTCTCTACCTAGCTACTTGTGGGTGGAAGCGCTAATATCCAAAATAGGGTTCAAATTCATAGGTTTTAGGAAAGACACCATTTGAATTATGAAATGGGACTATTCCCACAATTCACTATTTCAAAGTCTTTGGATGTAAAGTTTATATTTTAAATACCAAAGATAATTTAGGAAAGTTTGAATCCAAAGCGGATGAGGGAATCCTAGTTGGATACTCATCCACAAGTAGAGGGTATAGAGTCTACAATAAGAGAACCCAAGGAATTGAGGAATCTTCTAATGTTCAATTTGATGAAACCACTAGTACCTACCCTAGAAAGTCCTCCATTAATGACAATAATCAAGGCATTACCCAAAAACTTCAAAATTTGATCATTAAGGGGTAATGATCAAGGGGAGGAAGAGGAGATTCCGATGATGAAAGGAGGGTGGAAGATAACAATGATCAATTTGAAACCCCTTCTAGAACCCTAAGAATTCATCAAGATCATCCACTTGACCAAGTAGTAGGAGATCTATCTCAAGGAGTAAGAACTAGGTCATTTCATAGACCTCCTACTAGTCAAGTAGCTCTCATTTCACAAATTGAGCCCAAATCGATCAATGATGCATTACATGATCCGGATTGGATTTTGGAAATGCAAGATGAATTGGCTCAATTTGAGAGAAGTCAAGTATGGGAATTAGTACCTAGACCCAATGATAGCACCATAATTACTACAAGATGGGTCTTTAGGAATAAGCTAGATGACCAAGGAAATATCACTAGAAATAAGGCTAGGTTGGTTGCTAGGGGATTTAATCAAGTTGAGGGGTTTGACTATGATGAGACTTATGCCCCGGTTGCTAGGTTAGAATCTATTAGAATTCTTCTAGGGTATGCTTCCTATATGGGATTTAAACTTTACCAAATGGATGTTAAATCGGCATTCTTAAATGGTTATATTAAGGAGGAAGTATATGTAGAGCAACTACCTGGATTTGAGAACATAGATTATCCAAACCATGTATGTAAGCTTAGGAAAGCATTATATGGGTTAAAATAAGCTCCTCGGGCATGACATGAAAGATTGTCATCTTTATTAATTTCTAAGGATTTTAGAAGAGGCCAAGTAGATCAAACGTTGTTTATAAAGTCAACATTCAAGGATATATTCATAGCCCAAGTATATGTTGATGACATCATTTTTGGGTCAACAAATGATGATCTTCTTCAAGACTTTATAAAAACATGGAAAATGAATTTGAAATGAGTTTAGTTGAGAGCTTACCTTTTTCCTAGGTTTACAAGTCAACAAACCTAATGAAGGAATTCACATTTATCAAACCAAATATGCAAATGAAATGATCAAGAAATTTGGTTTGGAAAATGCCAAAATTGTAACCACTCCTATGGCCACTAGCACTAGAATAGATAGTGATCATGAAGGTAAATCAATTGATCTTAAACTTTATAGGAGTATGATTGGTAGCCTACTATACCTAACCGCTAGTAGACCCGATATCTTATTTGCGGTAGGTATGTGTGCAAGATACCAATCTTGTGCCAAAGAATCACATTTAGTAGCCGTTAAGAGAATTTTAAGATATATTAAAGGCACCCTAAATGTAGGACTTTGGTATCCTAGGACTAGGTCGTTTGAATTTCTTGGCTATACCGATTCCGATTATGCCGGGTACAAATTGGATAGGAAGAGTACTAGTGGTGGATGCCAATTTCTTGGGTCCTCCCTAGTTAGTTGGAGTAGTAGGAAGCAACATTGTGTTGCTTTATCAACCACAGAATCCTAATATGTGGCTATGGGTGGTTGTGTAGCTCAACTACTTTGGATGAGACATACTCTTGTGGACTATGAGCTACACTACTCTAACATTAAAGTTTATTGTGACAATGTGAGTACCATCAACTTGACCAAAAATCCGGTACATCACTCTAGGACCAAGCACATTGAAGTGAAACATCACTTTATAAGAGATCATGTGGCAAGAGGGGATATTGAACTTAATTATGTAGAATCTATGTCCAACCTTGCCGATATCTTCACCAAAGCTCTTCCCGAAACCGAATTTTCATCATTAAGGAGAGAGCTTGGTATGTGCTTTGCAGAGTAAAATTCTAGGTTTGCATGATCCTATACTTATATAGTATCTTTATGCCTTGATGCATCTCACAAAAGCCTTAAGAAACCTTGATTTTTGTATTGAGATACTTAGAAACATGTGAGATGATAGGGAAGGTGTACTTGGCTCATCATGCTTGTTATGATGCATTACTATGAGCCAATAACACACCTAGAGACATGAATACCTTATGGACCAATCATTGGGAAGGCTTGTATTCAAGTAATGAATACATAGCTCTAAGAACATGGTTGGAAATTCCAAATACTATATATTTTAAACTATGTTCATCATATTTTGAAAAAGAGTTTTCAAGTGGAACACAAAAGTGATACAAAGTGTGCAAAATCTTTAGAACTTTTGTTAGGTTCCAAGTTTGTATCAATATTGAAATATGGAAAACATATATTTTTAAAACTATTTTTCCTTAATAAAGTATGATCTCAGAAATGTGTACACAAAATTTCGTGATTTTTTGAGGTTTCTAGAATTTCTAACGCATTTGAAGTTAAATGAAAAGGCCGAATTTCGATTTGAGATAGATGATTGTTCAAAACCAGTCGACTGATACGCTGTATTTTCTGATAAAAAGCTCCATTTTCTGATATTTAGTGTATCTTTGATATCCTAAAACTATAGTATAATAATATTGAGTATACACAAGTTTTAGGACTGTTTAATGCAGTGTTTTAGGGGGAGTTTCATATATTATATCTTTTTCATCCCCAAAATCCATTATTGGTGCAAAGTTAGGACTTAATTTGTGATTTTTTTATGCTTTGCTTCAAATATTGTTTACACATTATAAAGCATATCTTGGATTAAGGGGGAGCTTAATTTTAATCTTATACCTTAGTCCAAGATCCAACACATTAATTCTTTCATGTTTGAATCATACATTTTTGATGTATGTCAAAGGGGAAGAAGGAGTGTTTAAGTTATAATTCATATTGAAAATATGATTATGTGCATATTTTTAAAGACCTAACTTAAATGATTGCCAAACATCAAAAAGGGGGAGATTGTTGGTGCAACAATGCTCCAAATCATTTATATATGTTTTGATGTTTTGGATAATCATCTAAGTTAGGTAATGTTCTGTGATCTAATTACGAATATGTTTAAGTGACAGGGAAATCCAAGGATGAAGCCTTGGTAAAAGAGAAGTCCAAGTATGATCTTGGCAAGGAAAGTCCAAGGGATGGACTTGGCAGCATAAGTCCAAGCTTGTAGTCTTGGCAGCATAAAGTCCAAAGTGAACCTTGGCAAAGGAAGACCAAGTTTGATCTTGGCAAGGAAAGTCCAAGGGATGGACTTGGCAGCGTAAGAACAAGCTTGTAGTCTTGGCAGCATAAAGTCCAAGTGAACCTCGGTAAAAGAAGTCCAAGTGAACCTCGGCAAAAGAAGTCCAAAGTAAGGTCTTGGCAGTATAAGTCCAAGCTTGGAGTCTTGGCGGCGTAAAGTCCAAGCATTTGGCAACCCAAGACATGGCGAGGCCGAAGGAAACTCTTGAAGGAAGGCACAAGGCTGAAGGAAGAGTTAGAAGGTCAAGTCTAGGTCTAGGGTGTAAAATCAAGTGTGAATTACTCACACTTGATGAGTATCGATCGGATATGATGTATCACCGACCGGTCGTGTGCTCGGCGAGTTAGGTTGAAACCTCACCATCACGACTTCTTTGATATGGCGATCGATGTTACCATCGATCGGCGCCTACGATCGATCAATGCAAAAACGAGCATAGAATGTAGTCGCACTTGACTGCGGCCTGCGATCACTCGACTGATCGCTCCATCAGTCGACTGATAGAGGGATCAGTCGACTGATCACCTAGCCGTTGGAAATTATGGTTACGAATCTCCGCGGAGATCTCGGTTGGCCGTTGGCCCGGTGGCGATCGATGGAAAGCATCCGGTCGATCGAGGCCCAACGGGAAAAACAACCCCTCTTCTATAAAAAGGGCCCTTGGAGAGCTTGGTGAAGCTAGTGCTCTCATTCCTAACTACACCCTCGTGCTCACCAAGCTTTCCCAAGTGTTTTAGCAATTCAAAACCTCCTCTTCTCTAGTTCTTAATCATCCATCATTGTAAAGAAGAGGAGAGCATTGTAAGAAAGGTTTCTCCACCTTGGTTCATCCAAAGGAGAATATAGTGAAGCTTGGCTAGGACTAATCCACCTTACGGATTGCCGTGGAGTAGGAGTGTCATTTCCGAACCACATACATCGAGTGTTAGATTGCTTTCATCGTTTTCTTACTTGTATTCTTATTCCTATTTGTATTTCTTCCGCTAACTTGCTTGTAGAAATGAAGAAAGGCTAATCACCCCCCTCTAGCCATTACAAAGATCCTAACACCCTAGTCTGACCTTGTTGTACACGTCCCTTTGCAATCCAAGTAGGAGGTCAAGTCCTTTGGATCCCAAAGTAAACCTTTCCAACGTGTTCCTAAGATCTTCGACTTGACTCTTCAAGAGTGAGTTCTCAACTTCGAGCTTTTCAACCTGAGTTGAGTCCTCCTCTAGAACTCGACTAGTGGAAGAGGTTAGGGAGACCTCGTGTTTGAGGAGTTTAACTTTCTCAACTAGGGTCTCGACCTTGGACTCAGACATAGCTAATTTCCTAGTTAAGAATTTAATTGCACTATAAAGCGTACTAATAAGGGATTGACTTACCTTGAGTGTATCTTTTGAACCGAATGCATATTCATGGCTTGTCTTGAATAGAGCTTCGCAGTCCGATTCGTCTTTGGTTTTAGATTCGTGTTCCGGTTCTGACTCCGTCTCTGATTTAACCGGTTTATCCATGAGGACGTGATCATCGTCTTCTTCCTCGAACGCTTCTTCCCATGTAGCGTTGAGTGCCTTTTTATGTTTCGATGCTTTGCTCTTGAGCTTAGGACATTCGGACCTAATGTGTCCAAACCTGTTGCATTCATAACACCTAATATTAGAACTTTTAGGTTTACCTTCATTGGGTCAAGTGACGGTTTGCTTTTAACCCTTGACTATCCTCCGAACTAGGTTGACTAGTTCGGCCTCCATTTCCGGGTCGACCTCCGAATTGGACTCATCTTCTTCTTCCTTCGGGGGTGGTTTGCACACGGTTTTCTTCCTCGAACCTGCAAAAAGTGCTATACCCTTCTCGGGTTCCGAGTTAGACTGCTCATGAAGTTTGAAATCGGAAAAAAACTCATCTAATCTAAGTTTTGAAAGATCCTTGGAGACCTTGTAGGCATCGACCATGGATGCCCACAAGGTAGTCCTAGGAAATGAGTTAAGAACATAACTAATAAGATCGCGGTTTTCAACCTTTTGCCCGATCACGTGTAGGTTATTGACTATGTCTTGAACGCGGGTGTGAAGTTGCGTCGCTGTCTCGTGTTCCTACATTTTTAGGTTATATAACTTATTGAACAAAAGATCATGCTTACATACCTTGGCTTCATCGGTCCCTTCGTGTAGCTCCACTAGCTTTGTCCAAAGGTCCTTTGTGCTGATGAAGGAGCCGACAAGATTAAGCTCCTCCTTGGACAAGCCGCATTGGAGGATTTTAGTTGCCTTGGCGTCGGCTTTGACTTGTCTTTTTGTCGTATTGGTCCATTGGTCATAATCCAAGGATTCACTCACTTCGTTAGTCGGAAGTGTGAATCCTGTTTGGATTATGATCCACGTCTCGATTTGGGTTTTAAGAAAGCATTCCATCCGACCCTTCCAATAACGGAAGTCATCTCCGTTGTAAAACGGAGGTCGGACGGTGCTAAAACCCTCGAGATGGAACATTGAAACAAAAAATGATAAAAGAACGAAGTGGAAAAAACCTAAAACCATAAACAACGGAAATGTTCCAAGACTCGCGTCTTGGATTAGTAGTGCCAGAGGAAAAAGACTGCACAAATGAGAAAGGAAAAAAAATCGAAATAAACAAAAAATAAATCGAAAGAAAATCTGTAGAAAGTTAGATTGGTGGTTTCACCAAATCTTAGCACCCCCGGCTCTGATACCAATTGTTGGATCGAGAAACTTCGCTAGAGGGGGGGTGAATAGCGATAAAATTTTTCGTACGAATTCGTTGAGTAGACAATTAAACGCAGTAGAAATATAAATGACAAATAAAAAAGACAAATGAATTTTTTACATGGTTCGTAGCCTTCGGCTACTACTCCACGGCCCTAGTGGTCCTTGACAACGCACGGAGGGTAAAACACTAAATGAACTCCACCTCGTTGGAGGTAGGAGTTAAACAAATACACAAAATCACAAAGCTTGGGGTAGAGGGACACTCCCCCTCTCCTCGTTATGATAAAAACTCCGAGACAATAATGTAGAAAAGACAAAATGAATTGAGGCTTATACCGATGGAAAATAATAAACAATTAAACCTAGAGCGTCGGAGAGGTAGCACTTCGTTGTCGGAGAGTAGTAGCTTTGCGGAGGCTTTTGGAAGCTTTGAATTGATGATGAAACCCTAGGAGAGGCTCTCCTTTTATAGCCTTTGAGCCCCTTTTCGAGAGGAACTTCATCCAATAAGATTTGAGCACCACCCCCCTTGAAATGAGGTGATATGTCTTGACTCCTCGAAGCTGATCCTTGACCATCAGTCAACTGATGGCCATCATCAGTCGACTGATGGCAACATCAGTCGAATGTTGACCGCAGACAATCGACTGATTGACGGTAGTCAAGTCCTTCAAGCTGGTAGTCGACTGATGCTAGCTGCAAGGCAAAGTTAGCTTAACAAAAACATTATTTCGAAGCCCTCCGACCGTCCGATCTCGACCTAGACTATCCATGGGATGTCTTGGGTCAGATCTATGCTTAAGACCATCCCCGTAAGGAGGATACGACCTCATTTACGCTTACCCACACGAGCTTACCTCGATACTTACTGTGTCGCTTTCGCTTCCGGCTTTCCACTCGATTCCTTCGGCTCCCTTCGAAGTCACTCGAGTGTCGCCCGACCACCGTGGCTTCGTCCGGGTGTTGCTAGCCTTCAGCTCCAGCTTTAGCACTTTTCTGCACACTCGATTTAGCTCGTGAGATAACAATATGAGCTTAACTTTGTATCATTTGCTATAATCAAAACTCAGGTTCAACTTAGGTGCCTACTGCACCAACAAAAATATTGGTTAAATTAATACCTAAAGACATTTTGTCCAAGATAGATTGTTATAAGAATGCAAGGGATTTATGGAACAACTTGGGCAAGTTCCATGAAGAACCCTCATCGACTCTAAGTAAAGAAGTTGACAAGGCCAAAGAAGAATCAAGTTCATCATCCCAAGCTCTGGAGAATTCAGAAGTTGAGAGATGCTCAACATCTAAGGAAGAGGAGGTTGAGGAAGCCTCCACCTCTACGATTAAGAGAGAGGATAGGTCTTCAATGCTGGTAGAACAAGCTCACAACTCTCCTATCACCTTGCTATGTAACTCAAGCATAATTCTTAAAAATAAAAATCATATTATATGCTTTGAGCATTGGTAACAAAGGAACTACAAGACCAAGTGTCCAAAAAGAATTATGAAGAAGCCTCCTATAGTGCCAAAGGGGAAGGAGAAGGTCAAGGAAGCCGGAGTCCTGAGACCCAAAAGCAAGGAGCATATAGTGTACTTCTGGTGCAACCAACATGGCCACTATCGAAGCCAATGTTCGAGGGAGGGGGGGGGGGTCATCCTAAGAAGAACAAAGGAGGAGCATCATATGTAGGGGTGATCGACATGCAAGCATGACCTCAAATCTCCGGTCGAGATTGCCAAGGAATTTAAGCACACACTTGCACTCAATGCCCACAAGTGCACGGTTGTCTGTTAGTGCCTATAAGATTCATATGTCTCCACAATGGTATGATATTGTCCACTTTGGGCCTAAGTCCTCATGGTTTATATTTTTGGGCTTTACCCAAAAGCATTCATACCAATGGAGATATCTTTTTATCTTATAAGCACATAATCTTTTCCATGTATTAACAATGTGAGACTTTGATTGTATTCCCCATACTCCCAACAATCCCCCCCCTCAAACAAATGATCACATTTAACCCCCCTCAAGCCTATGTTGGGTTTCCTCGGCACTGCGGCGAGTGTGTGTTCGAACATATTTCTTAAACATGCACATAGCAGAAGCAATAAAAGCAATAAATCTAATTTATTACAACACACATATCACACACATGCAGAATACAACATGTGTAGGCATAATGGCTATTTAAAATTTTGCAATAAAATGAAATTACTCTGACGTATCACGTGTAGCAGAAATGGAATCAATCGAAGAAACTCTCGTTAGAATTACCTCTATCCGTATCCATGCCGAGGATCATCGGGATAGCTTCACCAAGCTATGAGCCTCATCTTAGTAGGAGTTACTAGCCTCGTGTCGAAGATGATGTGATCCGAGAGAAGATCACAATCCGAATAAAATTCGGATCCAAAAATAGAGTTTCGCAAACTCGCTTCTCAAAAGTGGTTTTCTTCAACCGATTGATGAAAATTGAACCATCGAGAACCAATCCCTGGCAAATAGGTCACTGTTGGAGGGCAAAATGCCGACCAAACGACCTCTCCACAAAGAGGAGAACGAGCTGTCGAGAATATGGACAACTTGTTTGGTGGAAGATATGGTCGGCCAATCAATGGTCAGCTGCTCCTTGGTCGCCGACGTCCAAGGGAGGATTGTCGGAGGAGTCACCGACGACTGGTGGGTGGTCGACAACGACCTAGGCAGCAACAAAACCTAGGCAGCAGCTCCTCTTGGGCGGCAATGGCTTGGCCGACAAGAACAAGGAGAAGAAGGAATGGAGGCTAGGGTTTCCAAAACCCTTGAACCAATTAATTCTCCACAAAAAACCCTTGAGCCATGTTTTTATAGAAAACACATTCTCCTAACGGTTATTGGTTTATAACCAAAACCCTTTAACCCGGTCCAATAACTTAAGTTAAAATAAATCAAACCGCGTTTGTCTATTTTATGTTAAAACGAACCGAACCAACTATGGTTCATTCATTTAAAACAAACCAAACCACTTTGGTTTATTTTCCACCATTGGATTAAAACCAAACCGATTTGGTTCATCCATCATGTCTTCAAAAGACACGACCCATCCTTGCTTCCGATGCGACTGAAACCATTTCATACTCTCTCTTTGTTTGGTCCAACCAAACCTAGTCTCTCGATATGAGAATCCTATTCTCAAACTCATTTTAAATCCTTCGGATTACGCTCGTTGTGTGTGTGACCAAATAGGTTCTCGATTTATGTTGGTCGTCTATAATTAACTATTAATTATAGAATGATCATGAGTGGCACCTAGTCGTACATCATTATCCCCAATTAACCAAAAAATCAACGGTTGATCCCAGAACCTTTTCTGTAAACCTTAAGCAGCTAAAATGAATCGTGCCCCATTCCTTTCACTCATCTTATACCCACTTGGTTCAGGATATGGTCTATTGTGTCAATCCCCACTAGGTTGACTACGTCACACCTAGCCCAAGTATTACTTCCTCATCCTCCGTATTCTAGTTACTACACATGTATCCAGGAGTATCATACTCTAAACATGTAATGCTTTGGCCAAAGACTTTAGTAACAATCTGACGAGAGGTCATAGGGTATACATCTCCTCGCAAGGAGTGGTGAATCCTCTGTAGGCTATTCAAACACCTTCGGTCAGTTCTACTTAAACCCAATCATCCGGGGTCCACATCTCCTCGGAGATGCATGCTTATGATGTCAAAGCATAAGTCTTCATGACCAAGATGACTTGAATACCGCAAGTCGAATGAACATCGGACTTAAGATGTTGTAAGAACTTCATTGACATATCCTTATATGCAGAGAACCATATAAAGTCTTACAGCTGGTCACTCCAATGAACTAGTTACCATAACTAGCATCCACGATCAACTTCGGACATCCCAATGTCACCAGCCAGTGAGGAACAACTTCTTGGATAAACCAAAGAGTATACCTCGTGCTAGTCTCAACAGAATCGATGGCGTCCGAATCCATCAATTCATCAGCTAGGGATAATTCCAATACATCACAATTACACATGTAGAGATACTCACTAGTTGTGATCCAATCACAAATTCTCTCATGTTGTGAATCGTATTGTGGACATTCAGTAAATGAGTTTAAGATCCAATCAAATACATGAAAACATGTATACTCAAATAGTGAATCTTCATTTATCAAATAAATGGTATAACCATAAGGCGATTGCCTTAGGACACCTCTCATATATTACTAACAAACTCCCACTTGGCCTAATGTCAATCGCCATGGTATCTAATACCATAAGCTCTAACATGACCCTCAAACTTACTTTGAGGGAAGGCCTTAGTTAAAGGGTCGGCTAAGTTTCTTTCAGTGGGAATCTTCTCGATTTGTATTTCCTTTTTACTGATGATCTTCTTGATCTGATGATAGTGGCGAATCACATGTTTGGATCGTTGATGAGATCTTATTAAGTTCAGAGATGAACTTCTTGATCCAAACCGCTTCCTTTGCTGCTTCGAAAGCTGCAATGTATTCTGCCTCAGTGGCAGAATCTGCTATAGTGTCGTTCTTGAAACATTTCCAATTTATTGCACCTTCATTTAAGGTAAATTCGTACCCAGACTGAGACCTGGAATCATCCTTGTCTGTTTGGAAGCTAGCATCCGTATACCCGCGTATTGCCATATCACCTTCTCTATATATTAGGAACACATCCTTAGTTCTTCTTAAGTACTTAAAGATTGTCTTAACAATGACCCAATGATCCATTCCTGGATCAGACTGATATCTGCTCGTGACACTCAGAGCATATGATACATTGGGCCTCATACATAACATAACATACATGATAGATCCTATTGCGGATGCACAGGCAATCTTACTCATGCAAATCCTCTCATCTTCTGTGCGCGAACACATAGACTTCGAAAGGTGTATCCCATGCCTGATGGGAAAAAAACCTTTCTTGGATTCTGACATGCTAAACCTCTTTAGCACTCGGTCTATATATGTAGACTATGAAAGACCAAACAACCGTTTCGATCTATCTCTATAGATCTTGATCCCGAGGATGTAGGTCGCTTCTCACAGGTCTTTCATGGAGAATGTTTTGGATAACCAAATTTTAACTGACTGTAAGACAGAAATATCATTTTCTATAAGTAATATGTCATCGACATACAATACTAGAAACACGACTGCAGTCCCACTAACCTTCTTATACACACAAGGTTCGTCCGGATTTTGTGAGAAATCAAACCTTTTGATTGCCTCATCAAAATGGATATTTCAGCTCCTGGATGCTTGCTTCAATCCATATATGGACAGTCGAAATTTGCATACCTTTGTTTTATCAACCGATGTGAAACCCTCAGGCTTTATCATATACACATCCTCGAGTAGGTTTCTGTTAAGGAAAGCAATTTTCACATCCATCTGCCATATCTCATAATCATAATGAGCAGCTATGGCCAGGAGCATCCTAATGGATTTAAGCATAGCTACCGGTGAATAGGTTTCATCATAATCGACACATTATTTTTGACGATAACCTTTCACCACTAATCTAGCCTTAAAGGTAATCACATTACCATCCATGTCAATTTTCTTCTTGAAAACCCACTTGCACCCTCAAGGCTTAATGCCTTCAGGTGGGTCCACCAAGTTCCAAACTTGATTTTCATACATGGAATCCATTTTCGACTTCTTGGCTTCAAGCCATTTGTCCCTTTATGAACTTTTCAGAATATCTTCATAATTGGTAGGCTTCATATCGTCAATGAGTAAAACGTCGTTCGATTCACTTACGAGAAATCCATATCTCTTAGGAATGTTGCATTTCCTACCATATCTACGAAGATGTGGTGTCAGAATAGGTTCAGCCGATGTGTCATCACTATGAGTCATCAGTCGAGGTGCTTGACTAGGTATCTCCTCAATGTCAACTGGAGTCTCTTGAACCTCCTCAAGTTCAATGCCACTCCCACTATTTTCTTACAAGAGAAACTCTTTCTCTAGAATCACAGGATTCCTTGAAACAAACACCTTTTGTTCCAAGGGATAATAGAATTGGTAACCCCTTGTTTCCTTAGGGTATCCAATAAATAGACATTTATCAAACTTAGCATCCAATTTGTCTGACATAGTCCGCTTCATATAAGCAGGACAACCCCATATCTTCAAGTAAGAAAAATGAGGTTTCTTACTAGCCCATATCTCATATGGAGTAGTAGAGACTACCTTGGTCGGGACTCTATTTAGCAAGTAAATAACTGTCTGAAGTGCATAGCCCCAAAAGGACTTAAAAAGATTCGCATGATTCATCATTGACCTGACCATGTCCAACAACGTCTGATTTCGCCTATCAGATATACCATTAAGCTGTTGTGTATACGGTGGAGTCCATCGAGACAATATACCATTGTCCCTTAGATAATCGAGAAACTCTTGACTCAAGTATTCACCACCTTGATCCGATCGAAGTATTTTAATAGTCTTGCCAAGTTGATTCTCTACTTCATTTCTGAATTCTTTAAACCTTTCAAAGGTTTTAGACTTGTGTTTCATCAAGAACACATACCAAAACCGTGAGTGATCATCGGTGAAGGTAATGAAGTAGTTATAGCCTCCTAGAACTTGAGTTTACATAGGTCCGCATACATCAGTATGTATTAGACAAAGCAAATCTCTCAATGGTTCACCTTTTCCTGTAAAAGATAACTTAGTCATCTTGCCTTTTAAGCATGATTCGCATATATCGTTTGAATCTAATTCAAACGATTCTAGAATTCCACATCGGTGTAATTCGGACATGTGTTTCTTGCTCATATGGCCAAGTTGACAATGCCACATGTAGGAGTCTAATTGATTATCTTTTTGAGCAAGCTTATTGCTCGCATCGATATTGAGAATGTCACTGGATATGTCTAATGTATATATACCATTGTACAATGTTCCAGTCCCATAAAGCATGCCATTCAAAGTTATGTAACAACAATTGTTACTAAAAGTAAAATGGTACCCATTTCTATTTAAACGGGAAATAGAAATGATGTTCTTTATCAATGAAGGAACATAAAATCAATTGTCCGGTTCTAAGATAAGTCCTGTAGGGAGTTTCAACAAATACGTTCCGATGGCGAGTGTAGCAACCTTTGCTCCATTCTCAACACGTAAATTTGACTCTCCCTTGAAAAGTCTTCTTCTATTTCTTAGCCATGTATGTCATTACATATATGTGAGCCGCACCCAGTATCCAATACCCAAGTGTCTGAGGAAATAGAATGACAATCAATAACAAATATATCTGAAGAAGATGAGGCATCAGATGCCTTATTCTTCTTCATGGACTCAAGATAAATCTTGCAGTTTCTTCGCCAATGACCCTCCTTGCCACAAGGATGGCAAGTGCCATTTTGAGCTGGTTTTGCCTTTTTAGCCTTTTTCTTCTTCCCCTTCTGTTGTTCCTTTGACTTCCTCTTAGAACCTTTCTTCGAGGAATCAACTAACAACACCGTCTCTTTCTCATGCTTCACAGAAGGCTCTACAGCCTTCAGCATGTTGAGCAGTACCACAGATGAACCTTCTTGCATCTTAGAGGTGAAGAGGATCTTGGAGACTTCGAACCTTTCGAATCTCACTTGCTCATCAAACAACTCATAAAGATGAAAGACTATGGTATGAGCATCCATATGCTCATGCTGCTTCCGCAGCTCGGCTACCATCGCGGCTAGCATGATGCAACTCACTAGTTAAGAATCACTCACATGTTTCTGATAGGACAACAATTTGTCCAAAGTTGCATCATCACTAGGACGGGCGGGAAGAGGCTCTTTGAGGACATACACAATCTTTTCTGCCTTGAGAATAATTCTCAAGTTTCTAAGCCAGTCCAAGAAGTTCGACCCAGTCAATTTATTCGAATTCAAAATAGATCGCAAATTCAAAGACGTCATGATCAATCAATTAACCTAGAAATACAAATCAAGCATATATTAGAAAATGATTTTAAAATGCATCAACATACATTTACAAAATCCCATTCATTTTTTGAATTTCAAAAACCCTCAAAATTAATTCGGGAGATCGTAGGTCCATCTCCGAATGGGTTGATATCCAACATAGATAAACAACCTTGGAGTGAGTCCAACAAGCCATTCTTAGATATGATGGTAGGTATCAAGTATACCGATTACATATCTCGTATATGTAACTATCACAATGTGCTATCAACTAATTGAATGTTCGCACATACATTGGGTTGTTAACACATTAATAAGTATGCATCATATGCATAACACCCAACTTCACCTCTCTTCACATCGACCTTGGAGTGAGTCCAACAAATTGATGCTCCAAGTTAGAGCCAACCCATTAATCATGAAATAGTTTTAATATGTTAGAGCACATTCAACTAATTAGCCAGGTTTGGAGTGAGTCCAACAACCCAAACTAACGATTGACCTCTGACTCTTACCATATTAGTATTAAACTATTCCAATGATTTGAACATATTCAGGTTCGAGCCGGGCTTGGAGTGAGTCCAACAACCCAAACAAGAAACAAAACTCCGGTTCTAACCATATTAATGGAAGGTGTAGACATTAATATTGTGTAAGAGTTTTAATGTCTCATCCTCTTTGCATGCAAATAACTATTATCTACATGACATGACACACATGACATACATCTACATGTCACGACATGCATGACATAATGATATGCATCTAATGCAATTACATGACATATAATTATGACATGTAAAAATAGTTTTCTTATTTGTCATAAATATTTTGGAAATAAAATAACTTTTAGATTTAATTTGCCAAAACAAATCATTATTAAATTAGGAAATAAATTTCCAAACATAATCACATATTTTATTTATGGAAAGTGTTAATTAAGGAAAGTCAAATCTAATTTAAGAAACAAATTTCCTAAAATATAATTTCCTAATCATATTAGGAAATTTCCAATTTGAATTTCCTTATTTGTAATAACTATTTATGGAAATAAAATATATTTGAGATTTGATTTCCCAAATCAAATACAGATTAAATTAGGAAACAAATTTCTAAATCTAATCACATATTTTATTTATGGAAAGTGTTAATTTCCATAAATACTTCTAAACATTCCAAAAGTAAAAAATTTCCATAAATACTTCTAAACTTTCCAAAAGTAGAAAATTTCCATAAATACAATTATGACTATTGTAAACTATTTTTACGATTATGTCGAAACAAAGTGTGACTCTGATACCACTGTTGGGTTTTCTCAACACCACGGCGAGTGTGTGTTCGAACACATTTCGTAAACATGCAAACAGTGTAAACAATAAAGTAATAAATCTAATTTATTACAACGCACACATTGTTAGTGCAATAAGGCTCATCTAATGTTTCAATGTTTAACAACAACGTTTAAGTCAAGGAAATAGAAATCTAGTTTTGGCTAGAGTGTAGTCAAGACATTACCTCGACTGATACAAACCTAAGGTCACTAAGCTAGATGTTTAGAGTGACATTAGACTTATGGATGGAAATCCAAAGGGGAACCTTGGTAGAGGAAGAGTACAAGCTGACCAGAGGTCCGAAAGCTTGATGATGGAGAGGGCATAGTAACGTGCTCATTCTCCATTGGGAAGAGTACAACCTGGCCGGAGGTCCAGAAGCTTGGTTATGGAGAGGGCATAGTAATGTGCTCATTCTCCATTGGAGTTAGAGAGGGCACAAGGGAGTGCTCGGTCTCTAGCTAGTGTACTCGTTAGTAAGAGAGGGCACAGTAACGTGCTCGTTCTCTTAGTAGGATACATGGGCCCAATACTCGTTAGACAAAGAGGGCACCGTAATGTGCTCGTTCTTTGGCTAGGGTACTGGGAGTACTCGTTAGACAAAGAGGGAACCATAACGTGCTCATTCTTTGGCTAGGGTACTGGGAGTACTCGTTAGACAAAGAGGGTACTGTAACGTGCTCGTTCTTTGGCTAGGGTACTGGGAGTACTCGTTAGACAAAGAGGGCAGCATAACTTGCTCGTTCTTTGGCTAGGGTACTGGGAGTACTCGTTAGACAAAGAGGGCACCGTAACGTGCTCGTTCTTTGCCTAGGGTACATGGAGTACTCGTTAGGCAATGAGGGTGTCGTAACGCGCTCGGTCTTTGTCTAAGGTACTTAGACCATTCGTCAGTTGGAAAAGGCACCGTAATGTGCTTGGTCTCTTACTAGGGTGCTTGAAACCTAGGAATGGCAGCTTACTAGGAAAGATACTCATGTGCTTTAAATATTTACCACATCAGTCGAGCCACCATGGGGGTCAGCTCGATTGGCACTCTTGCACAAAGGAACAGAATCGAGCAGGCTCGACTACCAGCTCAACTACTTATCGTTTTGTATAACACAGAATCGAGCTGGCTCAACTACCAACTCAACTGCTCACTATGTGAAAAAGCATAGAACCAAGCCTAGCTCAACTGCGAGCTCTACTGGTAGCTATATATTCGGTCATAGAACCAAGCCCGACTTAGTTGCAGGCTCGACTAACAGTATTTTTTGAGCACAGACGCTAGTCAGACTTGATTGCGGGCTCGACTGCGGAGGCGGCAATGGGATGCTTCCTTTTTGAGTAAAGATTCAAACACGACGATTTCCGACTGAAGGAGCAGGTTCCTTTCCTAGCGAACCACTAGAGGTTGGAGGTGGTTACGGGGACAAGCTCAGGTGGTTAGATTTTGGTTGGGCAAGATTTCTAGGGTTCAAATGGAGGAAGATAAATTGCTTGCTGAAAAATAAGAGAGGTAGTTCTTGGGCTCTAGTTTTCAGTTGTGAGCACTTGTTGGAGAGGAGGCGAGATGAGAGCAAGGCTTTTCCTTCTTCTCCTTCAGAATGAATCACAGGAAGCTTGTATCACTCAAAACTAAAAACTAGAGCCCAAGAACTGCCTCTCTTTTTTTCCAGCAAGCCTTTTATCTTCCTCCATTAGAACCCTAGAAATCATGCCCGACCAAAATCTGACCACCTGAGCTTGTCCCCATAACCACCTCCAACCTCTGGTGGTTCGGAAGGAAAGGAACCGTCTCCTCCAGCCGAAAATCATTGCATTTGAATCTTTATTTAAAACAGAAGCATCCTATTGCTGCCTCCACAGTCGGGCTCTCAGTCGAGTCTGACTCGCGTCTGTGCTCGAAAAATACCTGTCAGTCGAGCCTGCAACCAAGTCGGGCTCGGTTCTGTGACCGAATCTATAGCTACCAGTTGAGTCGCTTACCAAATCGACTCGACTGGTATAGGGTTTAGAGTTTGGCAATCAAAGTATACAGTGGAGAAGGCATAGGAACGTGCTCGTTCTCCATTGGAGTTAGAGAGAGCACAAGGGAGTGCTCGGTCTCTAGCTAGTGTACTCATTAGTAAGAGAGGGCACAGTAACATGCTTGTTGTCTTACTAGGGTACATGGGCCTGTAGGGAGGGGAAACATCGCTTCCCACTTCAACTCGGTCGCTTGTGTTAGGGCAATCTCTTGCCGTGATATGGTTTTGATGTGTGTGGCAAAGGATTTAAGTTAGAGTGTTATTATGATTTGATATGTACATTGGAGTCTTGCAGGACTTAGTAATTCGCACATGGAGCCTTGGCGGGTCCACCACTCAGAACCTTGTGCTTGAGTCGGAGAAGGAGCATTGCAGAGTTGTGCGCTTGATGCTGCCGAGGGACTGCCGGACGAGATGACTTGAAGCGAAGCTAAAGAAGCAGACTTCGGAGGCAAGAGACGCGAAGGAGCATTGCAGAGTCGTGCGCCTGATGCTGCTGAGGGACGTGGCCATGAACGAAGAGAGCTTCGGCGAGGGACTTCGAGTGAGATGAGAGAATGAGTGAATTGTAAGTAGCTCATTAGGTGAACTTGGATGAATGGCTAAGTGTCAGATGAGTTTTCCCGACATCGGTCGACTGCCATGGACTGGCAATCGACTGCTCTGAGTCGAATGGAGTTCGACTGGTATAAGACTAGGGTTTTGACCCAAGCGATCATTGCCATGGATCGGCCGATCGTCGATATCGTCCGATCGTCGAGGATGGCGATTGATCGAGCAGCACCGCATCGGCACAGAATGGAGTCGAGCTCGCGGAGCACTCGACTGATCGAGCATCAGTCGACTGATGGACATATTAGTCAACTGATGCCAGTGCCGTTGGATGGAATCCAACGTGGAAAGCAATCGTTATTAGGCAACGGCTACAGGATCAGTCGACTGATATGGACATCAGTCGACTGCTCCTGTGTCAACGGGAAGAAACCCTCTTCCTCTATAAAACGGAATGGTGTGAGGCTTTGGGAGGCTAATGCTTATGCTCTAATCTTCTCCCAAAGATCCCTAAAGCTTTCCATCCTCTTACTTGAGCTTATTTCCATTATATTTGTAAGAGGAGTGTTTTTGTGTAAAAGAGGTTACCTCCACCTAGCTTTGTGCAAAGGAGAGATCTAGTGAAAGATTAAGGAGTGATTCACCTTGGACGAATCGGACCGTGGATTAGCGGCGTAGCCGTGAACCACATTACATCTCGGTGTTTGCATTGTTTGTATTCTTGTGTATCTTTTGTTTTGTCTTTAGTTGCTTGTATTTGCATATTCCGCTTGCGCTAACATTTTGTAGACGAGCAATTCCACCACCAAACGAAAGAGGGCTATTCACCCCCCTCTAGCCGGCCGATCGATCCCCTACAAGTGATATCAGAGCCAAGGAAAGCTTGTCGAGGACTAACGACCACAACAAGCACATTCAAGAATGGCCGACTCTAATATTCATCCGCCAAAGTTCGAGGGGGAATTCTCTTGGTGGAAAAAGAGAATGGAGGTATTCTTTGAAACCAACTTTGAAATTTTATTAATAATGGAAAACGGTTTTGAGATGCCTAGGAATGAAGATGGGGGAGTCATTGGAGAAAGCAAGGTGGAGCAAGAGGCAAAGGGAAGAATACTTGGCAAATTCAAAGGCCAAGTACCACCTCTACAAATGTACTCCCCCAACAAGAGGTGAATAGGATAGGGGAATGCTCTAGTGCGAATGAGATGTGGGAGAAGCTAGTAGAGCTTCATGAGGGCACCTCGGAAGCTAAACTTGCAAGGAGAGACCTCCTCCGCTCCCAACTATCCAACATAAAATTATAAAAGGGAGAAAAGGTAACCTCCTTACATTCTAGATTTAAAGAGATTTTAATTGGGCTAACAAGTGTAGGAGAAAAACTTTCAAACTGGGACATGCTTATGAAAGCAATCGACGGTTTTCCCCGGTCATCAAAATGGAGCTCAATGGTGGACTCCTTCTATATGTCCAAGAACTTAGAAGTAAGTACTTTGGAGGAGTTTTTCTCAACCATGGAGCTTCAGGAAACAAGACTTGAAGGAATAATAGAAGAGCCAAGAATCCAACCTTCAAGAGGAGTAGCATTTTTGGCAAACAAAGGGAAGAAGAAGATAGAGATCCCCTCCTCCTCCGATGATGAAGCATCCTCCTCCTCCTCCATGGATAGCACGGAAGAAGCCTATATGGTAAGGAGGGTAAGGCGTGCATTAAAAGGTTTTAGATTTAATAATTCTAATGATAGGAGAAGAAGACCAAGGGGGAAGATTATTTGTTATAATTGCCAAGGGGAGGGACATATAAGGGATAATTGTCCCCTCTTGAACAAAAGCAAGGAGGAGAAGAGAAAGAAGGAAGAAAAAGGGGAGCAAGAAGAAAAAGGAAGAAGAGAAGAAGGCAAAGGAAAAGGGGAAGGCCAAAGCATTAAAAGCAAGGACTTGGGATGACCCTTCCTCCTCCTCCTCATCATCCGAGGAAGAAAACGCATTTGTCACCAACTTAGCATTGATGGCATTTGACGACTTGGATTGCTCCTCCTCCGAAAATGAAGGATCAAGTTCAAGTGAAGGGAGCTCAAGCGAAGGGGGAGCCTCCTCTACCTCCTCATCTGAAGAAGAGGACATGGAAACTATGGTAACTAACCTTTCACCTAGTAAAATAGTTTATATGATTTCTAGCCTCACTAAGGACCTATTTAGAGCAAAGAAAAAGAATAAAAGCATGCTTGATCAAATTAAGGAATTAGAAGAAAAATTAGAAAAAGCATGTCTTAATGATAATAATGAGGATGCATGCTCACATGATCTTTATGTGCCATTAGATGTTAATGATGCATGCATAGAAGAAAATAGGGCTCTAAGAGAAAAGGTAGACTATTTGACCAAGGCCCTAGGAAAGTTTACTATAGGCTCCAACACCTTGAACATGATCATAGGGAGCCAAAGGGCAAGTTTTAACAAAAAAGGCCTAGGATATAAGAAAAAGAAAAATGAAAAGGCCTACAAATGCCTAATTTCTAGGGGACAAGATAAGAAGAAGGTAATAGCTAGAAAATTGATTCATAAGGAATTTCTAGTGAACCCCATAGGCAAGAATTTGTATTGGGTTCCAAAATCCATCCTTAAGGGTTAGAAAAACCCTAGGATAGTCAACCATGTGGACTTGACCTATATCGTATTTTGGTTGACTTAGATGGCGGGACAACATTTTTGAAATAGTGTTAGGTGATGATAATGCACCTATAAATAGATAAATCATCCTTTAGGTGATTTTTTTTTATTACCATTATAAAATACCTAATGCATGATAACAATTTGATGAATACATGTGTTTCATGATCATAATGTAAAATTAAGTCATATACATCTTTATGATCATGTGGATTGTTAGGATGATACTTAACCTTGATAGAATTGCATGAAAATAATGGTTAAGTACATACAAATACCTTTAGGATACATCTCACACTCACCATAGGCTACCATGATTGAAAACATAGCATGGGTGAGATGATAGGATGATACAAATGTCCACTAGTGCCTATGGCATTTAGATGGTCATTTAAAGTATCAAAATAGCAATAATAGGCCAATCATGGGGAAGACTTATGTTTAATTCATAGACATATTGCCCAAAGATCATGGTTGGATATTTCATATTTTTTCAAAACAATTTCTTACTTTAAAATCTATGTGTTCATGTTTTGAAACAATTGGATGCAAAACTAGGTGGTAAACTTGATACTAGAATGATTAAAAACCTAGTGTTTTTTAAAGCTTTTGGATTTTTGGAAAAAACAAGAAAATCTAATGATTTTTCATGGAAAACTATTTTTCATTGATAGATATACTTAAAATAAATATGTTCCCCAAATTTCATGATTTTTTGAATTTTATAGATTTTTTTATGCATTTCTGAAATTCACCCCGGAAATCAGAATTCTTGAAATCCTTGTGCCAGTCGACTAGTAGTCTGAACCAGTCGACTGGTAGCCTGATAACATGCCCTGTAATTTCTTTTATCCAATTTTTAGGCATGTTTTGGTCTAGGTTTTTCTCTAGAATTGATGTCATGCTATATAAACTTTGTTAAAGTATTTTTTATGGTGTCAAAGGGGGAGAAATGTATTTGTTTTAGTAAGGGGGAATATATGTAGGGGGAGTTTCATGTATTAAGGGGGAGAGTTGCTAATCATGTTTATTCACAATATTTCTTTCCTTAATATTTTAACATATGTTTTACCTAACTTAAACGGATTGCCACACATCAAAAAGGGGGAGATTGTTAGGGCAATCTCTTATCGTGATATGGTTTTGATGTGTGTGGCAAAGGGTTTAAGTTAGAGTGTTATTATGATTTGATATGTTCGTTGGAGTCTTGCAGGACTTAGTAATTCGCACATGGAGCCTTGGCGGGTTCACCTCTCAGAACCTCGTGCTTGAGTCGAAGAAGGAGCATTACAGAGTTGTGCGCTTGATGCTGCCGAGGGACCACCGGACGAGATGACTTGAAGCGAAGCCAAGGAAGCAGACTTCGAAGGCAAGAGACGCGAAGGAGCATTGCAGAGTCATGCGCCTGATGCTGTCGAGGGACGTGGCCACGAACGAAGAGAGCTTCGGCGAGGGACTTCGAGTGAGATGAGAGAATGAGTGAATTGTAAGTAGCTCATTAGGTGAACTTGGCCGAATGGCTAAGTGTCGGGTGAGTTTTCCTGACATTAGTCGACTGCCATGGACTGACAGTCAACTGCTCTGAGTCGAATGGAGTTCGACTGGTATAAGACTAGAGTTTGCCAGCCGATCGCCATGGATCGATTGATCGGTTGCCGACATCGACCGATCGCCGAGGGATGATGATCGCCGATTGATAGCAGCATGCGACGCGAATGGAGTCGAGCTCGCGAGCACTCGACTGATGATCGAGCATCCGATCGATGGACATATCGGTCGATGATGCTGCAATTGGATGGAATCCAATGTGGAAACCGTTATTGGGCAAGCGGCTCATGCAGGCCGATCGATAGGGACATCACGATCGCTCTCTGTCAACGGGAAGAAACCCTCTTCCTCTATAAAGAGGCATGGTGTGAGGCTTTGGGAGGCTAATGCTTATGCTCTAATCTTCTCCCAAAGATCCCTAAAGCTTTCCATCCTCTTACTTGAGCTTATTTCCATTATATTTCTAAGAGGAGTGTTTTTGTGTAAAATAGGTTACCTCCACCTAGCTTTGTGCAAAGGAGGGATCTAGTGAAAGATTAAGGAATGATTCACCTTGGACGAATCGGACCGTGTATTAGCGGCGTAGCCATAAACCACGTTACATCTCGGTGTTTGCATTGTTTGTATTCTTGTGTATCTTTTGTTTTGTCTTTAGTTGCTTGTATTTGCATATTCTGCTTGCGCTAACATTTTGTAGACGAGCAATTCCACCACCAAACGAAAGAGGGCTATTAACCCCCCCCTCTAGCTGGCCGATCGATCCCCTACATCTTGTTCATGGCAATCCCTTCTATGTCCCCAGATAAAAAAAAATTATCCTTGAAAAGAGGAATTGCCCAAGCAACTTTGTCATCGTCGTGCTATTCGATTAGAGTAGTCTCTTGAACAAACTTGTTCAAGCGACCAACCTCTATTCTACGAATAGCCGTGGAATAGACGATGTACGGATCGACGGATTTTGTGTTAATGTTTGGGGTCCAAGTATATTTAGCCACAAAACAGAATATCTATCATGCATATAATTGAAAAACAAATATAAAAATGTAACAAATGAAAATAGAGAATCGATATACCTCTCGATCTTCTATTGTATGACCTTTTTCCTTTCGGACGTTGTGTGGACGATGATCTACCAAAAGTTGAAGCTCCTAGATCACCAATCTTCCTTTCTTGCTCGTTCCGAGCAAGAAGAAGAATAGAAACAAGACTTTTCTTCTTCCTTTAGCCAACCAACAAGCAACAAGCAAGTTGCTTGCCGCCGGCCAACAAGGAGAAGGGAGAAGAGATGATTGCCGGCCAAGAGCTTCAAGGGAGGACCCTATGTAACGCCCGTAAAATTTCTTAGCAATTTTACAAGAATTTTTGGCATGATTATAATGAGCTTTATGTGGGCTCTTTCAAAAATAAAAGAAAAGGAGCCAAAAAGGATGCAAGGCCTAGGAATTGAACCTCAAACCTCTAGAGATAGCTAAGCCCTAAAGATGCATCCAATAACCAGAAGCCCAGCAGGGTTGTACTATTAGAGGAATATGGGAAATTTTAGTTAGGGGTAAGGGAGACTAAGGAACTCTTCAAGTAAATAAATAGGGGGAATGAGGAGACATGAGTAACCAAATTGCTTTTCTCTCCTTCTCATCTTCTTCCTCACCGAAATCCATTCCTCTCCCTTTTCTTCCTTTGTCCGAAACCTATCCAAGCAAGAAGAAGGCTAAGTTGGCATCCCTTAGGTTATCTTCCAACCAAAAAGCAAAGCGAAGGATGTAAGTATCCCCCTCACCTGCATACAAGTAGTTTTCGATTTATGTATTTGTGTTAATCCTCTTGAAACCATTCGACCAAGACCTTGTTTGAGTTTTTCCATGAAGATCCATGTCATATCTTGTATGAACATGATGAAGATAGGATTCTAGATGGATTAGGTTAAGTGTTTGACCTTAAAAACCCAAGGGACCATTCGGTCAAGACCTTGTTTGAGCTTTCCATGAAGATCCATGCCATATCTTGTATGAACATGATGAAGATAGGATGCTAGATGAATTAGGTTAAGTGTTTGAACTTTTATGACCTTTAAAACCATTCGGTCAAGCCACTCTAAACCCCTATATGTTCTTTTATGCCATGCTATAGCCAAGTTCATGCTATGTTTTGATAGTAAAAGAAGATAACATGATGTTTGGTTAACCTAGATTTAAGTGGATGAACTTCTAAGCCTTGAACCATTCGGCCAAGCCACTCTAAACCCCTATATGTTCTTTTATGCCATGCTATAGCCAAGTCCATGCTATGTTTTGATAGTAAAAGAAGATAACATGATGTTTGGTTAACCTAGATTTAAGTGGATGAACTTCTAAGCCTTGAACCATTCGGCCAAGCCACTCTAAACCCCTATAAGTTCTTTTATGCCATGCTATAGCCAAGTTCATGCTATGTTTTGATAGTAAAAGAAGATAACATGATTTTTGGTTATCCTAGATTTAAGTGGATGAACTTCTAAGCCTTGGACCATTCGACCAAGCCACTTTAGACTCCTATGTGTGTTCTTTTATGCCATGTTTAGATGAGCTTAGGCTAAGTTTTGATGCTAGATGAAGATAACATGTTCTATGCTAGGTTTTAAATGAGTTCATGCCATGTTTGATGTTAGAAGAAGATAATATGTTCTATGCTATGTTATAGATAAGCCCATGCTATGTTTTGATGGTAAATGAAGATAACATGTTGTTTGTTTAACCTAGGTTTAAGTGGATGAACCTTTAGGCCCTTTGAACCATTCGACCAAGTCCATCTAGACCCCTAAGGTGTCTTCTATGCTATGTTTTGCATGAGTTCATAATGACTTTTTGTGTTAGATGAAGGTAACATGCTCTATGCTAGGTTTTAAATGAGTTTATGCCATGTTTGAGGTTAAAAGAAGATAACATGTTCTATGCCATGCTATAGATAAGTTCATGCTATGTTTTGATGGTAAATGAAGATAACATGTTGTTTGGTTAACCTAGATTTAAGTGGATGAACCTTAAGCCTTGGAACCATTCGGCCAAGACCCCTAATATGTTTCTATGCCATGTTTGATTGAGTTCATGATGACTTTTGATGTTAGATGAAGGTAACATGTTGTTGGTTAACCTAGAGTTAAGTGGTTGAGCCTCATGTCCTTTAAACCCATTCGGCCAAGGTTTAATTAAAACCCTAAGTGCCCTCCCATGCCAGGCTTTATGTGTTAAAGAACTAACACGTGGTTAGTTAGACAAGATATAAGTTGTTTGGTGTTTAAAACTTTGATAGAACTCCATGAAGTTTAGGTCATTCAATGTATACTTGTTCATGATGTTTATTCCTTATGCCATGCTTATATGTGTGTGATGTTGTGATCATGTTATGCTTATTACCTCATAATTGTATGAATGTATGATGTTTTATAAAGAAGGAACATGATATGCATGAAAATAATATGATATGTTATGAAGAAGAAATATGTTATGGTGAATGATATGTTATGAAGAAGGAATATGTTATGAAAGTCATATGATATGTTATGAAGAAGAAGTATGTTATGATATGAAGAAGAAAAACATGATATGCCATGATAAGGAATATGTTATGTTTATGAAATGAAATATGATATGTTATGATAAGAAGCATGTATGTATTTTACTTTCTGCATGGCTTGTACCAGGACCCTAACAAGGTCCAAAGGGATGGGCTCCTAAGTTGCCCTAGGCCGACGGACTTAGATCGTGCCTAGGATGGACTTTTATGTTATGATTGCCCCTAGGTCGACGGTCATAGTACGGACCTAGTACGGGATGGGCTCCCAAATGCCCTAGGCCGACGGTCATAAGTACGTGCCTAGGATGGGCTTCTATGTTATGATAATGACCCCTAGGTCCACGGACATAGTACGGGCCTAGTAACCTAGTAGGTTCGAGACTTGCTACCTCGGGTCTATTTAGGGATGCGTGCTATGATGATGATGATGTGGTATAATGCCGGGCCCAATATGTTGAGAGTTATGTTCAAATACCTATGATATATGTTTTCGAAGAGCATCCTGCATATACCTTTATGTTATGTCTGCTCATGTTATGATGTTATATGTTTTTTATGTTACATGTTACGTTTGCTTATGTTATGTATGTTTACGCGTTATGATTGTTATGATATATATGTTTACATGTTATGTTTGCTTATGTTATATATGTTTACATGTTATGTTTGCTTATGTTACATATGTTTACATGTTATGCTTGCTTATGTTATATATGTTTACATGTTATGCTTGCTTATGTTTGGTATGTTTACATGAATGTTATGCTTATATGTGTTATATGATCATGTCACTACTCTATGCTTGATGTTGATGTATGGTTTTTGTGAGTAGGACAGGATCTTACTAAGCCTATGTGCTTATAGTTTATGTTCCCTTGTACTGCAGATAAGGGTAAAGGGTGGATAAACTAAAGGGAGCAGCATGAGGGGCAAAGTGTGTGTGGTAGTGTCATAGTGAAGGAGATTTGTTTTGTTCTTTATGCATGTTTTCCCTAAGATGATTTTGTTTATAGACTTGAACTAAGCACCAAGTACTTATGAAATAATGATGCATGCGCTATGTTAAGAAGAAGTATCTATGAAATGACAATGCTTGTTTATGTTTAAAAGAAAAAAAATATGTCTAAAGTCTTCCGCTGTAAGAAGTACGATATGTGTAGTCTTTCACTGTAATGTATGTATGTACGGTCGCGTCACGCGCCGCCCCTCTGGACCCTTGGAAAGGGCGGGCGTGACAGATTGGTATCAGAGCAGATATGCCTTTCCACTACACACACATCAAGCTCCAAATCCTGCCGCTCCAAGTAAGAATTTCTATGTCTACTTTATTTCTTTCATGTATGATAACAAATACTTCTAGCTTAAATATGCTTGAAAATATGTATGCCTGAAATATATAAGATAACCTTATGCTATCTTTTAGTTTAACCATGCATAGCTAAATGAACTAGCTTTTAGTTTAACCATGCATAGATAAATGAACGATAAACTTATACTAGCCTTACTCTAATATGTGAAGATAACCATGACTGGAAGACGTAGTAATAGGGTCAATGAGACAGTAATATATGGAAGACGTAGTAATAGAGTCGATGAGACAGTACCACCACCTGCTCTTATGCATGTGGTTATTGAACTCCAGTGCTGTTGGTGAAGAAGAAAGGCTGGTCTATGCGAATGTGCATAAACTACCGAGCGCTAAATAATGTTACAACCAAGAATAGGTACCCTTTACCACGGATTGACGACTTGTTCGACCAGTTAAAGGGTGCCACCGTCTTCTCTCAGATTGATCTGAGGTCTGGCTATCATCAAGTAAAAGTGAAACTAGATGATATACCGAAGACGGCTTTCCGAACAAGATACGGACGTTATGAGTTCGTAGTTATGCCTTTCGAAGTGACGAATGCACCTTCTATGATCTGCTGAATAGGATTCTTCAGGAAAAGAAGTTGTATGCAAAGTTCTCCAAATGCGAATTCTGGCTCGATCAAGTATCATTTTTGGGTCATGTTATATCCAAGCACGGAGTGATGGTAGACCCAATAAAGATTGAAGCTATGAGTAATTGGAACAGACCAAAGAATACTAGCGAGATTAGAAACTTTCTTGGGCTAGCAAGCTACTACAGGAAGTTTGTAGAGAACTTCTCTAGAATTGCAGCCCCTATGACAGTCCTCACCAGAAAGAACAAGTATGATGGGATGGACGCCTGCGAGAAGAGTTTCACAGAATTGAAAAAGAGACTGACCAGCGCTCCAATCCTTGTTCTTCCGGACAGTAACGAAGGCTTCGACATGTACAATGACGCTTCCAAGTTGGGACTCGGAGTTGTACTCATGCAGAATGGCAAGGTCATTGCCTACGCCTCTAGGCAACTCAAGGAACATGAAAGGAATTATCCCACCCACGATTTATAGCTAGCGGCCGTGGTCTTTGCTCTCAAAACATGGAGGCATTATCTATATGGAGCTCAGTGTAGGATTTATACAGACGACCAAAGTCTGAAATATTTCTTCACACAAAAGGACCTGAACATGAGACAATGCAGATGGCTCGAGCTTGTCAAGGATTATGACTGCGAGATCTTCTACCGTCTGGGAAAAGCAAACAAGGTGACTGATGCACTCAGCAGGAAGTCCTGCACCACCTTGATGTCTCTATCAGTGTTATCTCGGCCCTTAGAAAAAGAGATTATGCGTTACGGGGTTGAAATCATTTTCGGACAGCTCTCGACCATGACGATAGCACCGACGTTGTTCGATGATATATTGGAAAAGCAAGCCTATGACCCAAGCATTCAGAGGATCAAGAAAGACGTCCTAGAAGGAAAGGACGATGGGTTTCGTATCTCTGATAGTGGAGTACTCTACCTCAGGGATCGCTTGTGTATTCCCGATGATCCAGAATTACCGAAGAAGATATTTGAGGAAGCTCACGGAACTCCTTATGCGATGCATCTGGGAACCACCAAGATGTACCAAGACCTGAAAAGAAAATTCTGGTGGTTCAGAATGAAAAGAGATGTGGCATGTCAAGATTCACCGACCTACCAGAGGGTTAAAGTAGAACACCAGAGACCTGGAGGAACACTGCAGCCGATCCAGATTCCAGAATGGAAATGGGAAGATATTTCTATGGATTTCATCTCAGGATTGCCCAAGATGACAAACGGATATAATGCTATATGGGTAATTGTGGACCGATTGACGAAGTCTGCCCACTTCTTGTTGGTGCAGTGGGCACCAAAGTCGAACCGGTATTTTGATTATGGCAAAAGGCTCAATAGTTAAGGGTATATTTGTTATCTTACGAGCTCAATTAAGTGTGCAGAAATGCTAAAGTTGAGCGGAAGGTCTGCGACACCCGGTGGGAACCGAGGTGGTCGGGCAACGCCAGAGGGACTTCGGAGGAAGCCGAGGTACTCAGGTGAAGACCGGAAGCGAGGCTACAAGGTAAGCTCGTGTGAAAGCGAAGCAAGGTCGTTAAGCGTAGATCCGACCCAATACCTCCAATGGAAGGTCTAGGTCGAGATCAGATGGTTAGAACCATCGTACTTTATATTTTAAGCTAACTTGTACAAAAACCCTTTGACTACACCAAGCTAGTCAAGTTCCAAACCTCGAGAAGAGCTCAATTTCAAGGGGGTGAATTTGGACTTGACTCGTGTTTTGGTACAAAGGGTGATGTGGCATCAAGGTGGACATCCAAACCATCACCAAGCTTCCTTGTGGTGGACGCCCAAGATAAGGTGAGTTGGCACAAGATGGTTGGCTCCCATGATGTGGCACAAGTTGAATGGCTCCAACAAGTTGGCGCCCAAGGAGGTTGGAGGTGGCACAAGGTGGTTGGATGAAACACCTCATCCTCAAGTTGGCGCCCAAGAAGGTTGGAGGTGGCACAAGGTGGTTGGATGAAACACCTCATCCTCAAGTTGGCGCCCAAGGAGGTTGGAGGTGGCACAAGGTGGTTGGATGAAACACCTCATCCTTGAGTTGGCGCACAAGGAGGTTGGAGGTGGCACAAGGTGGTTGGATGAAACACCTCATCCTTGAGTTGGCGCAAAGGATGTGGATGAACAAGTCTTGGGGTATAAGAACCTCACCTTGGACACTACCTATGTCTAAATTCATAGATCAATATCCATAAATAGACATGTTCAAGCCAAGCAAATAACAAGAATTCAAGAGCTCTCAACACGCCGTCGTAACGCCGCTACTACTACTCACATTTGCTACGACGAAGTGCCGCCGACAACGAAAGCTACATCTTCTACTTATAAGAGTTGTCGGTATATTTATTTAAGTTCTACTTCTTTAAATTGTCTTTGTGCTTTAATCGTAACAAGGAAATGGGAGTGTCCCTTTGCCTTGATTTCTTTTTGTAATCGTTGCTCCTACCTCCAACGAGGAGGAGTGGTTTTAGTGAATTGCCCTCCGTACGTGATCAAGGATCACTAGGGCCGTGGATTAGCAATCGAAAGATTGTGAACCACGTAAAAATATCTTGTCTACTTTATATTTCCGCTGTGCACTCTCTACTTGCTTTTTACTTATTGCAAAAGTTTTTTAACGACATCGTATCGCTATTCACCCCCCCCCCCTCTAGCGACACTTTCGATCCAACACTTCTTAGCAATCAAGATGACCTATTCGACTGAGCAACTGGCTCAATTATATGCTAAGGAAATTATCAGACTACATGGGATTTTTAAGACCATCATCTCTGACAGAGATGGTCGCTTTATTTCCCATTTCTGGGAGTGTGTTCAGAAGGCACTTGGCACGAAGCTATTGTTCAAAACTGCCTTCCATCCTCATACAGATGGACAAACCGAAAGAGTAAATCAAGTGCTGGAGGATATGTTATGAGCTTGTGCCCTGGATTTCAAAGGAAGCTGATGCTGATACTTATGCTTGGCAGAATTTGCCTACAACAATAGCTACCAAGCTACTATTGGAATGACACCCAATGAGGCTCTATACGGGAGAAAATGTAGATCTCCTATATGCTGGTACGAGGGTGGTGAAAAGAAGGGGATGGGACTCCAGACGGACTTCATTGACGACACCACCCGAGCTATACAGAACATCCATCAAAGAATCGAAACTGCGTAGAGCCGGCAGAAGACCTATGCAGATATGCAGCGTAGACCGTTAGAATTCAAAGTCGGGGACCTGGTATTCCTCAAGGTGGCCCCTATGAAGGGAGTGATGAGATTCGGAAGGAAGGGTAAGCTGAGTCCGCGCTATGTGGGACCGTATCCGGTATTGCAGAGGGTTGGCAAGGTACCTTACAAGCTGGAGCTGCCTCAATAGATGTTGGTTATTCACAACGTGTTCCATGTTTCGATGCTCAACAAATGCATTTCCAGTACGAACCAAGTGATCGAGCCACAAACAGTGCAAGTTCAAGAGGACCTGAGTTATGAAAGTCGGCCTATCCAGATACTAGACCGAGAAGTCAAGAGACTAAGGAACAAAGAGGTGCCCTTAGTAAAGGTCATGTGGCAAAATCAACGGTACGAAGAAGCTACCTGGGAACGCGAAGAGGACATGAAACAGAAGTACCCAGAATTGTTCTAAGTTTCGGGGACGAAACTTTTAAAATGTATGAAGGATTGTAACGCCCGTAAAATTTCTAGCAATTTTACAAGAATTTTTGGCATGATTATAATGGGCTTTATGTGGGCTCTTTCAAAAATAAAAGAAAAGGAGCCAAAAAGGATGCAAGGCCTAGGAATTGAACCCCAAACCTCTAGAGATAGCTAAGCCCTAAAGATGCATCCAATAACCAGAAGCCCAGCAGGGTTGTACTATTAGAGGAATATGGGAAATTATAGTTAGGGGTAAGGGAGACTAAGGGACTCTTCAAGTGAATAAATAGGGGGAATGAGGAGACATGAGTAACCAAATTGCTTTTCTCTCCTTCTCATCTTCTTCCTCACCGAAATCCATTCCTCTCCCTTTTCATCCTTTGTCCGAAACCTATCCAAGCAAGAGGAAGGCTAAGTTGGCATCCCTTAGGTTATCTTCCAACCAAAAAGCAAAGCGAAGGATGTAAGTATCCCCCTCACCTGCGTACAAGTAGTTTTCAATTGATGTATTTGTGTTAATCCTCTTGAAACCATTCGGCCAGACCTTGTTTGAGTTTTTCCATGAAGATCCATGCAATATATTGTATGAACAAGATGAAGATAGGATGCTAGATGGATTAGGTTAAGTGTTTGACCATAAAAACCCAAGGGACCATTCGGCAAAGACCTTGTTTGAGCTTTCCATGAAGATCAATGCCATATCTTGTATGAACATGATGAAGATAGGATGCTAGATGAATTAGGTTAAGTGTTTGAACTTTTATGACCTTTAAAACCATTCGGCCAAGCCACTCTAAACCCCTATATGTTCTTTTATGCCATGCTATAGCAAAGTTCATGCTATGTTTTGATAGTAAAAGAAGATAACATGATGTTTGGTTAACCTAGATTTAAGTGGATGAACTTCTAAGCCTTGAACCATTCGGCCAAGCCACTCTAAACCCCTATATGTTCTTTTATGCCATGCTATAGCCAAGTTCATGCTATGTTTTGATAGTAAAAGAAGATAACATGATGTTTGGTTAACCTAGATTTAAGTGGATGAACTTCTAAGCCTTGAACCATTCGGCCAAGCCACTCTAAACCCCTATATGTTCTTTTATGCTATGCTATAGCCAAGTTCATGCTATGTTTTGATAGTAAAAGAAGATAACATGATGTTTGGATAACCTAGATTTAACTGGATGAACTTCTAAGCCTTGAACCATTCGGCCAAGCCACTCTAAACCCCTATATGTTCTTTTATGCCATGCTATAGCAAAGTTCATGTTATGTTTTGATGGTAAAAGAAGATAACATGATGTTTGGTTAACCTAGATTTAAGTGGATGAACTTCTAAGCCTTGAACCATTCGGCCAAGCCACTCTAAACCCCTATATGTTCTTTTATGCCATGCTATAGCCAAGTTCATGCTATGTTTTGATAGTAAAAGAAGATAACATGATGTTTGGTTAACCTAGATTTAAGTAGATGAACTTCTAAGCCTTGAACCATTCGGCCAAGCCACTCTAAACCCCTATATGTTCTTTTATGCTATGCTATAGCCAAGTTCATGCTATGTTTTGATAGTAAAAGAAGATAACATGATGTTTGGATAACCTAGATTTAACTAGATGAACTTCTAAGCCTTGAACCATTCGGCCAAGCCACTCTAAACCCCTATATGTTCTTTTATGCCATGCTATAGCCAAGTTCATGCTATGTTTTGATAGTAAAAGAAGATAACATGATCTTTGATTAACCTAGATTTAAGTGGATGAACTTCTAAGCCTTGAACCATTCGGCCAAGCCACTCTAAACCCCTATATGATCTTTTATGCCATGCTATAGCAAAGTTCATGCTATGTTTTGATAGTAAAAGAAGATAACATGATGTTTGGTTAACCTAGATTTAAGTAGATGAACTTCTAAGCCTTGAACCATTCGGCCAAGCCACTCTAAACCCCTATATGTTCTTTTATGCTATGCTATAGCCAAGTTCATGCTATGTTTTGATAGTAAAAGAAGATAACATGATGTTTGGATAACCTAGATTTAACTGGATGAACTTCTAAGCCTTGAACCATTCGGCCAAGCCACTCTAAACCCCTATATGTTCTTTTATGCCATGCTATAGCCAAGTTCATGCTATGTTTTGATAGTAAAAGAAGATAACATGATCTTTGATTAACCTAGATTTAAGTGGATGAACTTCTAAGCCTTGAACCATTCGGCCAAGCCACTCTAAACCCCTATATGATCTTTTATGCCATGCTATAGCAAAGTTCATGCTATGTTTTGATAGTAAAAGAAGATAACATGATGTTTGGTTAACCTAGATTTAAGTGGATGAACTTCTAACCCTTGGACCATTCGTCCAAGCCACTTTAGACCGCTATGTGTGTTCTTTTATGCCAGGTTTAGATGAGCTTAGGCTAAGTTTTGATGCTAGATGAAGATAACATGTTCTATGCTAGGTTTCAAATGAGTTCATGCCATGTTTGATGTTAGAAGAAGATTATATGTTCTATGCTATGTTATAGATAAGTCCATGCTATGATTTGATTGTAAATGAAGATAACATGTTGTTTGTTTAACCTAGGTTTAAGTGGATGAACCTTTAAGCCCTTTGAACCATTCGGCCAAGTCCATCTAGACCCCTAAGGTGTCTTCTATGCTATGTTTTGCATGAGTTCATAATGACTTTTGGTGTTAGATGAAGGTAACATGCTCTATGCTTGGTTTAAATGTGTTTATGACATGTTTGAGGTTAAAAGAAGATAACATGTTCTATGCCATGCTATAGATAAGTTCATGCTATGTTTTGATGGTAAATGAAGATAACATGTTGTTTGTGTAGGGAAATCTCGTATGCCTAATGGCATATGCGCAACGGAAAATAGGATCCCTTCCAAGTGATCCATGCGAAAGCAAACTCGTATAAAATAAATTTCTCTAAACCAAACCTATCTTATAGGAGAGGATTACCTTTGTTGCGTGCCCTTGTTAATCCCGCTTTTCCTTTCGGTTTGTTGGATCTTTAGCACGTTCAAGTGTCCGTGCCTCTATACGTATCCACACGAGCACGCTCTTGTCTCACAAAAGGAAAACTAGAAGAGCTCTCCTTTACTTCTTGCTAGAGAAGTCCCTAAAGGAGAGGAAGAGAGGGAAAAGGAGAAAGGAAGAAGAAGACTCCTCTTCTTGCTAGCCTACACTCACAAACCCACACAACCAAAGCTTCCACCAAGCTTTCTCACAACCACAACAACACTACCAAAGCTTCCACCAACAACAAAAGCCAATGCTCTCTTTGGCCGGCCACTTAGGGTGTCTTTTATAGGGTTGGAAAAACCCTTTCACCTCCACACATTCAATGCAATCCATTGCATTGAGACATATCCGTGTTTGGCCGGCCACTTAAGGAGACAAAAACCAATTTGTCTTCTTCCACCTCATCTAGCTTAGGTGGATGCTTAGGTGGATGCTTAGGTGGCATGCTTATGTGGCATTCTTATGTGGCTTTCATGCATGTTGAATTAATCTTATTAATTCAATTAAGCTTATGTTATCATATTGAATTAATCTTATTAAATCAATAAGGTAACATATTGAATTAATCTCATTAAATCAATTAGCTAAAATTCTCATTAAGCTTAAAGTCCAAAAACCATTTTGTACTTAAGCTTATTCCCAAATTATTCTAGTCAAACTAGAATACTCTAATTCCTCTAATTATCATGCTCTTTGTGTGTGACCCTATAGGCTCTCATAACGTTGGCAGTGGATCTAAACTCTTTTAGATACACAAGCAATGAGCGGCATCTAGCAATACATCATTGCTACCCAAGTTACGAGATAAGTCAAGATCCGACTAACCTTTCCGTGACTACTATAATATATGACCGTCCTTCTATCCTTGATATCAGATTGATCAATGAGGCATAGACCGTGTCATCCTCGATCAATCTATGTGTTTCTTGATCCCTGAGTAAACTAACTCAAACAAATGAGCTCAATATCTCATATTGACTCATTCGAGCATGGCCATCGCTTTAGTAGTTCTACTCAATCAAGGCCCACCGATATCACTCCCTCATATGGAAGGGATAGATCCCATCTACATCACTCACATCCCTCCGCATAATTTGTTACATACCCGAATCGCTTTTATGGTCCACCCTTACGTGACGCGACGATACCAAAGTACATAACTCTATGTAGGGAACCGTAGTGACTTCAGTCTAAGGACTATTCATACTAATAGCCACATGAGAAAGTATATGACACTCATATAACGATCCATGATACTTTCTCATGGCGGGTCATTCAGTATATATTCTCCAATATATACCCATGTGTCAACTTGATATCATATATCCATGACTTGTGAGATCAAGTCATCAATTGACCTACATGCTAGTCTTTATGTATTAATATTGCCCTTGCATATTAATACTTGACTAGGAACATTTAGGAAAGTGTTCTCTACAGCCTCTCATAATCAATTCTGCCAATTGATGTGCTGTAGATAAGAACCTACTTTTCTAGGGCATTATTATATTTAAATTAGCTGGCACAAGCAAGATGTAAATATAATAACCAATCCTTTGCCTTTATAGAATATGATACAAAATGTTCCCTATTCAACCATCACATGATTGGTTCTAGGGCTTTAACTAACAATCTCCCACTAGCACTAGTACCAATCACTATGATATCTAATACCTAGTGACCTAGTGTGACCATCATGCTTCCTCCTGTACAAAGCCTTGGTCAATGGATCTGCGATGTTAGCTTCGTTGCATCAGATATCCTCACATCTCCTCTATCGATGATCTCTCGAATGAGATGGAAGCGCCGCGATGTGTTTGGTCCGTGATGTGATCGAGGTTCCTTAGCTCGCAATAGCCCCATTGTTGTCACAATAGAGGTCTATTGGATCTCGCAATGCTAGGAACTACCCCAAGTTCATCGATGAACTTATGAGCCAAACAAATTTCCTTTTGCATCGATGCCGCAATATACTCGCTTCTGTAGAATCAAGAATCGTGTCTCGCTTCAACTCTTCCACCACACCACCATTCGTGCAAAACACGCACTCGATTTGCGATCTATAGTCATCCTTGTCTATTTGGAAGCTTGCATCATCGTAACCCTTTACGCTAGCTCCTCATTGCCTCCAATATCGTGAAATATTCTTTCGCTCTTCGTAAGTACTTAAGAATATTTTTGACCGCCTATCCGACTTTCACCGGATCCGACCGGGTATCTACTCGGCCATGCTCAAAGCATACGAGACGCCAGACGAGTACAAAGCATGGCGCATATGATAGACCCTATGGTAGATGCATAAGGGATCTTATCCATGCGATCTCTCTCCTCCTTAGAAGAGGGACATTGAGTCTTCGAAAGACTCACACCATGTGATAAAGGCAGAAACCCTTTCTTAGAATTTTGCATAGCAAAACGATCTAGCACTTTATCAATGTATGTACTCTGACTTAGGCCAAGTAATCTTCTAGATCTATCTCTATAGATCTTGATGCCTAGAATATAGGCAGCTTCACCTAAGTCCTTCATCGAGAAACAATTCCCTAACCACATCTTCACAGACTGGAGTGAGGGAATATCATTTCCGATGAGAAGTATGTCATCTACATACAAGACAAGAAATACAACTGTGCTCCCACTATTTCTCTTGTAGACACAAGGCTCATCTTCATTCTTGATGAAACCAAACTCTTTGATTGCATCATCGAATCGAAGATTCCAGCTTTGAGAGGCTTGCTTTAGTCCATAAATGTGTTGGATCGAAAGTGTCGCTAGAGGGGGGGGGTGAATAGCGATACGGTGTCGTTAAAAAAAACTTTTGCAATAAGTAAAAAGCAAGTAGAGAGTGCACAGCGGAAATATAAAGTAGACAAGATATTTTTACGTGGTTCACAATCTTTCGATTGCTAATCCACGGCCCTAGTGATCCTTGATCACGTACGGAGGGCAATTCACTAAAACCACTCCTCCTCGTTGGAAGTAGGAGCAACGATCACAAAAAGAAATCAAGGCAAAGGGACACTCCCCCTTTCCTTGTTACGATTAAAGCACAAAGACAATTTAAAGAAGTAGAACTTAAATAAATATACCGACAACTCTTATAAGTAGAAGATGTAGCTTTCGTTGTCGGCGGCACTTCGTCGTAGCAAATGTGAGTAGTAGTAGCGGCGTTACGACGGCGTGTTGAGAGCTATTGATTTCTTATATTTTTTGCTTGGCGTGAACATGTCTATTTATGGATATTGATCTATGAATTTAGACATAGGTAGTGTCCAAGGTGAGGTTATTATCCCCCAAGTCTTGCTCATACACATCCTTTGCGCCAACTCAAGGATGAGGTGCTTCATCCAACCACCTTGTGCCACAACTCAAGGATGAGGTGCTCATCCAACCACCTTGTGCCACCTCAAGGAGGCCTTCACGCCAACTTGTTGGAGCCATCCAACATGTGCCACATCATGGGAGCCAACCATCTTGTGCCAACTCTCCTCATTTTGGGCGTCCAACTTGATGATGGTTTGGATGTCCACCTTGATGCCACATCACCTAATTTTGGGGGTCCAAGCTTGGTGATGGTTTGGATGTCCACCTTGATGCCACATCACCCTTTGTACCAAAACACGAGTCAAGTCCAAATTCACCCCCTTGAAATTCGAGCTATTCTCGAGGAACTAGACCAGCATTGGTGTAGTAGACTCGTCAAAGGGTTTTGGGCAGATACAAGTTAAAATATAAAGTACGATGGTTCTAACCAACTGATCTCGACCTAGACCTTCCATTGGAGGTATTGGGTCGGATCTACGCTTAACGTCCTTGCTTCGCTTTCACACGAGCTTACCTTGTAGCCTCGCTTCCGGTCTTCACCCGAGTACCTCGGCTTCCTCCGAAATCCCTCTGGCGTTGCCCGACCACCTCGGTTCCCACCGGGTGTCGCAGACCTTCCGCTCAACTTTAGCATTTCTGCACACTTAATTGAGCTCGTAAGATAACAAATATACTCTTAACTATTGAGCCTTTTTCCATAATCAAAATATCGGTTCGACTTTGGTGCCTACTGCACCAACAATCTCCCCCTTTTTGATTCATGGCAAACCGACACAAAAGTTAAGGAAAAATTAAGCTAGCATAATGATTAAGCATGAATGAGCTAGCATAAAGATTAAATATGAATGAGCTAGCATAATGATTAAATATGAATGAGCTAGCATAATGATTAAATATGAATGAGAAATATTATTGTTTCAAGTTCTCCCCTTTGAGGTAACCTCCCCCTTGACCGAAGGTGAGTTCTTGAAAAATAATTTTTACTCCCCCTTAATAGTTGCTTAAGTAATCGGAATTACTTAATATAAAAGGTAATAATTTTGTTTACTTTCTTCCCCTTTAATTTTGGTTAATTTTGGTTACTTTTGTGACTTTCTCCCCCTTTTGCCTTAACTCAAAAAGTTTGTAAATATATTTTAGGGTTTGTAAGTCCAAGCAAGTTCCCAATATATATATATATATATATATATATATATATATATATATATATATATATTTTTTTTAAAAATAATAATAAGCTTGAAAATATGTTCATCTAAAATGTACAACTCCGGTTGGACTTGATTGATATAGAATGATCAATAAGTCTTGAAGGAGTTGATTAATTTTAAATAATTATACTCCATGGTTCATATCGATGCACTGAATCTACATCTGGAACCAGGAGTAAGGTCCTAACATCTCACGCCCGTCTACGTGGCTAAGTACACAAACACATTAGTCCTATGTGTTGTGAGATGTGTTGGCTCCTTAAATCTATAGTTATATGATTTCTAAGGTAAGACTTAGGCTAATTTCATAAAAAGAAGCAAAAATAGAGTACATATATAGAAAAATTTAAATCCTACTCTATTACGCACATACCTAACTTTCGTCTTAATAAACTAAATTAAACCCGGGTAGTGGTTTGGTGAAGATGTCCGCTAGGTTTGATTTGGACTCAACATACTCTAGTTGTATAGTTCCATTAGTTACATGTTCCCTAATGAAGTGGTGTTTAACTTCTATATGTTTTGTCCTAGAATGACATATTGGATTTTTAGTTAAGTTAATTGAACTGATGTTATCTATGTAGGTTTTAATGTTGTTAAAGATTAAGCTAAAGTCTTGGAGAGTGTGCTTCATCCACGAGTGAGACACACTCACCCATCGCAACGTGTTAAACCCGGTGGTAGATAAGGCAACGCATAATCGCTTCCTCGCACTAACTCACTAGACTCGAGCCGAGGATTTGACAACAACCACTCGTGCTCTTTCTATCGAGTTTACTACCGCATAGTCGAGTCGAGAGCCGATTAGATTAAACTCGGTAGATCTAGGGTACCAAATACCTACGTTTAGCGTGCCCTTTAGATATCTAAGGATACGCTTGACTAGGGTTAGGTGAGACTCCTTGGCACGAGTTTGTAACCTTGCACATACTTACCGCGAATAAAATGTCGGGTCGGCTCGTGGTTAAGTATAGGAGACTTCCTATTGCGCTCCTATAGTATTTTAGGTCAACGGGTTTTCCTTCTACATCTTCGTTTATATTAACATTAGTTGCTATAGGTGTATTAATTATTTTAGCATCTTGCATTCCAAATCGATTTATTAAGTCCTTAGTATATTTTTGTTGATGTAAATATATTCCATCTTTAGTTTGTTTAATTTGTAAACCTAAGAAGAAACTTAACTCTCCTACTAAATTCATTTCAAATTCACTTTCCATAAGTGGGATGAATTCGTTTAGCAGGATCGAGTTGGTAGTTCCAAAAATTATATCATCTACATAGATTTGGGCTATAAAGATTTCTTTTCCTACGGTTTTTTCGAATAAGGTTGGGTCGACTAAACCTTGGTTGAATCCTTTGGACTTAAGATAGATCGAAAGCCTTTCGTACCAAGCTCTTGGGGCTTGTTTGAGTCCATATAGGGCTTTCTTAAGTCTAAGGACATGGTCAGGTTTATCTAGATTTTGAATCCAGGAGGTTGGTAGCGTAAACTTCTTCCTTAATGTATCCATTCAAAAATGCTGACTTGACATCCATTTGAAACAATTTAAAACCTCGATGTGCGGCATATGCTAACAACATTCGGATGGACTCTAGTCTTGCTCACGGGCGTAGGTCTCATCGTAATCTAAACCTTCGACTTGACTAAACCCTTTTGCGACTAACCTAGCTTTATTTCTAACTACTTCACCTTTATCATCAAGTTTATTTCGAAATACCCACCTTGTTCCAATAATTGATTTTTCTTTAGGTGGTGGTACTAATTCCCAGACTTCATTTCTAGTGAATTGAGCTAGCTCTTCTTGCATAGCAATAATCCAGTCGGGATCAAGAAGTGCTTGTTCAATAGTTTTGGGTTCGATTTTGGAAATTAATGAGATTTGACTAATGTTTGATATGAAGCTCTAGTTCGAACCCTAAATTTGGATCACCTATAACTTGATTGATAGGATGACTTGGGTTGGGGTCATCTATCACTTGGTCGATAGGATGACTTGGGTTAGGGGAGATTCAAGTTCAAGATCAGAGTCGGGTTTGCTATAAGTTGATTTGCTAGTTGGTTTTGTTAAGGATTGAACGGGTTCATGTCCTTCGTCGAAAACTATATTAATGGTTTCTTCGACTCTAAGAGTGTCGTGATTGTATACCCTATAAGCTCTATCGTGGTTGAGTATCCTAGAAAGGTTCCAGAGAGGTTTTGGATTTGAATTTCCTAGGTAATCCTTAGTGTTTAAGATATGTACCTTGCATCCAAATACCCTAAAGTATTTGATGTTCTGCATTTTATCGTGATAAATCTCGCAGACGAGGACTTTTGGTGCCTCTTTACCATAAGGATCCTATTTTGGACATAGAAGTCGCACTAACTACCTCGCCTAAAATCTATCTGTAGGTTATACTGCTAACATTGTCCTAGCGGCTTCTTGTAGGGTTCTATTTTTCCGCTCGACTAACCCATTTTGTTGTGGGGTTCTAGGACATGAAAACTCATGGTGGTATCCGCTTAGGTTACGTAAATCTGTAAACCTCGTGGTTTTCGAATTCACCACCATGATCGCTTCTAAGTCTTTTTAATCTTAAGGTTCTTTTGATTTTCGATTAACCTACAAAGATTGATTAGTTGGTCTAGAGTATCATTTTTATGTTTGATAAACCTAACCCAAGTAAATCTAGAATAGTCGCCAATTATGACTACAAAATTGACTACCATTGAGTGACTTAGCTCCATGTGAATCAAATAGATCCATGTGTAGGAGCTCAAGAACACTTTTGGTCTGCTCTTGATTAGTTAATTGATGTTGTGTCCTAGATTGTTTACCTTGTTGACAAGCATTACATATTTTATTATCCAAGTTGTTTAGTTTAGGCAAACCTATAACTAGCCACTGACTCATCTTGTGGACGAGTCTTGGGTGCGAGTGTCCGAAGTCTTGTGCCATAACCAAGATTCTCTCTGTGTGTCATAAGACACTTGGTTGAGGAGTTGGGTAAATTTATTGTGTAGATGTTGCTATTCCTAGTTCCTTTAAGTATTATTTTAGATGTTGCATTTATCTTGATTACGATTCATTTTCTAGAAATATGACCTTATAATTGTTATCACACAATTGGCTTACACTAAGTAAATTATATTGAAAGTTTTCTACTAATAAGACATTTTGAATTGTAAAGTTAGAGTTGAGCTCAATATCACCCGATCCGATGATTTTGAGCTTGCCGTTATTTCAAGGCTACCGATCCTTGTCGCTTGAATCGTAACTTCAAAAATTTGAGTTGATCCTGGTCATGTGTCGGAGTAACCATCGTCCCAACATCCATTGATCCTACATATAAGGTAGTTGGATCGGATATTGGAATTACTAAAGGGTTGTTTGTAAGTTTTAAACCTAAATCATCTCACCAATATCTACATGATCAAAACATGTTATTCCTATGTGTTATTGTGAGATGACTTTCAATTTTACTTGATTAATTTTAATGAATTTAAATTAACCAACATTAGGTTAGATTCGATTTAGTCTAAGCTCATCAAGTAATCTTTTCAAGAGATTAGCTTCCGTGTCGTGGCGAGGCACAGAGGCCTTCTTTGATCGAACAACGACCACTTCCTTAGACAAAGCTAATTTCAAGAAATTGATAACTCGACTTACTTGAGACTACATCTTGGTCTAACTAGTTATTTTTGAAAAGAGGCTCCCGAGGCTCAATCTTTTCGTAGGATTTTAGTTGATTATGAGTCCTATCTAACCATTCTAAAAATAAAGGAAAAACTAAGCATGCAATTTCTAAGACTTAACAAAAATACATTTTGTATTGGCTCCCCCTGGACCATTGAATCGAGTGGGTCTATTCACATAGTGAATTTGGTCCTTGGGAACCCAATACATGTTAGATCCTAAAGTTGAAATCAAAGTGATCTTAGGGACCCATGCTTGGACATTTTTCTTATGTTGGTTTACTATAGACATATATGACTTATTGGTTGTATTTGAGTTAAACCCGAGTCCGGCCTTGTTGTACACGGCCCTTTGTGATCCAAGTAAGAGGTCAAGTCCCTTGGATCCCAAAGTGAACCTTTCCAACGTGTTCCTAAGGTCTTCGACTTGTGTTTTCAAAAGCGAGTTCTCAACTTCAAGCTTGTCAACTTGAGTTGAGTCCTCCTCTTGAATACGAGTAGTCGAAGAGGTTAGGGAGACCTCATGTTTGAGAAGGTTAACCTCCTCAATTAGGGTCTCGACCTTGGACTCGGACTTAGCTAGTTTCTTATTTAAAAATTTGATTGCACCATACAAAGTATTAAGTAACGACCGACTTACCCTTAATGATTCTTTTGAACCGGATACGGATCCGTGGCTTGTCTTGAATGGAAGCTCATCATCGGATTCGGACTCGGACTCTTCTTCGGTTTCGAGTCGCGGCTCGGCCGGCTTGGCCATTAGAGCTTGGATATCGTCTTCTTCCTCCGACAACTCCTCCCAAGTAGCGTTTAGCGCTTTCTTGGTCTTTGATGCGTTATTCTTTAGCTTTGGGCACTCGGACTTGATGTGACCGAACCTGTTGCACTCATAGCATCTAAAATTAGAAGTATTTGAATTAGGTTTAGGCTTACCTTGAGTTGTTGGTCGTTTTCGTCTCTTGATCATCTTCCGAACTAGATTGACTAGTTCGGATTCTATTTCGGAGTCTACTTCCGATTCGGACTCGTCTTCTTCCTTCGGGGGTGGCTTGCTTGCGGGCTTCTTCTTCTTGGAACCTGCAACTAACGCAATACTCTTCTCGGCCTGGACCACGTTAGTTTGCTCATGTAATTCAAGTTCCGAAAACAATTCGTCTAACCTAATTTTAGAAAGGTCCTTGGAGACCTTGTAGGCATCGACCATGGATGCCCACAAGGTGGTCCTAGGAAACGAGTTAAGAGAATACCTGATAAGGTCGCGATTCTCGACCTTTTGTCCAATGGCATGGAGTTGGTTGACGATGTCTTGGATACGAGCATGTAGTTGAGTTGCGGTCTCGTTTTCCTGCATTTTCAAGTTATACAATTTATTTAAAAGTAAATCTCTTTACATACCTTCGTGTCGCTTGCCTTCGTGTAGTTCCACTAGCTTGGTCCATAAGTCCTTTGCACTAATGAAGGGCCGACGCGTGAGCTCTTCCTTGACAACCCACATTGCAAGATTTGAGTTGCCTTGGCATCGGCTTCTACTTGTTTTTCATGGAATTTGACCATTGATCGTAACCCAAAGATTCACCATCTTCATTAATAGGAAGTGTGAAACCGGTTTGGATTACGATCCACATCTCGATTTGGGTTTTAAGAAAGCATTCCATCCGACCCTTCCAATAACGAAAGTCATTACCGTTGTAAAACGGGGTCGGGCGGTGCTAAACCCTTCGAGATGGGCCATTTAAAAACAAGAAGAAGAACGATTTAAAAGAATCTTGCAAAACACACACGAAAGAATATTCCAAGACTTTCGCCTTGGATTAGTAGCAGAAGTAAAAAAATATATATAAAATGTAACTTGCAAAAGAAATAAACAATCAAATACGAATGCCGCTGAAGTTCCGGAGGACAACCTTACTCGGATCTAACCCAAGGACAACCTTATCCGGATCCTAAAGCCTAATGCAATTCTATATGTAGGAGAAGATAAGCAAGTGAAATAATTATACGAAAACAGAAATAAATAAATAAAAATCTGTGAAAAAGAAAACAAAGCTAGATTGGTGGTTTCACCGAATCTTAGCGCCGACTCGATACCAATTGTTGGATCGAAAGTGTCGCAGAGGGGGTGAATAGCGCATATGTCGTTAAAAAACTTTTGCAATAAGTAAAAAGCAAGTAGAGAGTGCACAATGAAATATAAAGTAGACAAGATATTTTACGTGGTTCACAATCTTCGATTGCTAATCCACGGCCCTAGTGATCCTTGATCACGCACGGAGGGCAATTCACTAAAACCACTCCTCCTCGCTTGGAAGTAGGAGCAACGATCACAAAAGAAATCAAGGCAAAGGGACACTCCCCCTTTCCTTGTTACGATTAAAGCACAAAGACAATTTAAAGAAGTAGAACTTAAATAAATATACCGACAACTCTTATAAGTAGAAGATGTCGCTTTCGTTGTCGGCGGCACTTCGTCGTAGCAAATGTGAGTAGTAGTAGCTATTTAACGGCGTGTTGAGAGCTCTTGATTTCTTATTATTTTGCTTGGCGTGAACATGTCTATTTATGGATATTGATCTATGAATTTAGACATAGGTAGTGTCCAAGGTGAGGTTCTTATCACCCAAGTCTTGCTCATCCACATCCTTTGCGCCAACTCAAGGATGAGGTGCTTCATCCAACCACCTTGTGCCACAACTCAAGGATGAGGTGCTCATCCAACCACCTTGTGCCACCTCAAGGAGGCCTTCACGCCAACTTGTTGGAGCCATCCAACTTGTGCCACATCATGGGAGCCAACCATCTTGTGCCAACTCTCCTCATTTTGGGCGTCCAACTTGATGATGGTTTGGATGTCCACCTTGATGCCACATCACCTAATTTTGGGGGTCCAAGCTTGGTGATGGTTTGGATGTCCACCTTGATGCCACATCACCCTTTGTACCAAAACACGAGTCAAGTCCAAATTCATCCCCTTGAAATTCGAGCTCTTCTCGAGGCTGGAACTAGACCAGCAGTTGACTGTAGTAGACGACTGGTCAAAGGGTTTTGGACTGCAGTACAAGTTAGCTTAAAATATAAAGTACGATGGTTCTAACCAACTGATCTCGACCTAGACCTTCCATTGGAGGTATTGGGTCGGATCTACGCTTAACGTCCTTGCTTCGCTTTCACACGAGCTTACCTTGTAGCCTCGCTTCCGGTCTTCACCCGAGTACCTCGGCTTCCTCCGAAGTCCCTCTGGCGTTGCCCGACCACCTCGGTTCCCACCGGGTGTCGCAGACCTTCCGCTCAACTTTAGCATTTCTGCACACTTAATTGAGCTCGTAAGATAACAAATATACTCTTAACTATTGAGCCTTTTGCCATAATCAAAATATCGGTTCGACTTTGGTGCCCACTGCACCAACAAAATGGACCTTTGCAGTTTGCATACCTTTTCAGGATGCTTTGGATCTTCAAAACCCTCAGGTTGTGTCATGTACACATCCTCGAGTAGCTTTCCATTCAGAAAAGCGGTTTTGACATCCATCTGCCAGATCTCATAATCATGGTAGGCTGCAATAGCAAGTATGATCCGAATGGATTTAAGCATCGCAACTGGTGAAAAGGTTTCTTCATAGTCAATACCATGAATTTGTTTGAATCCTTTAGCCACCAATCTACCTTTATAGGTATGCTTATTACCATCCATGTCAGTCTTTACTTTAAAGACCCACTTACACCCAATGGGTTTTACCCCTTCAGGTGGATCAACCAAGGTCCATACTTGGTTAGTGTACATGGATTCCATTTCGGATCTCATGGCCTCTAGCCATTTCTCAGAATCTGGGCTCATCATAGCTTCTTGATAGGATGTAGGCTCGTCAAGATCGACAAGCAATACTTCACCGTTGTCTGTCAAGAGAAAAGAATATCTCTCGTTGACGACGGATCCTATTAGATCTACGAAGAGGTTGGTCTACTTGAACAGTGTTTGCTCCACAACTCTTTGGGCAACAAATTCTCATCCACAACACTTTGTGGTGCCTGCTCATTTTCCATCGGCCTTAGTGTTATCATCATCTTGAACTTCTTCAAGATGAATTTTACTCCCACTAGTATTTCTAGAAATAAATTCTCTTTCTAGAAAGACAGCATTTCTGGCAACAAACACCTTGCCAAGTGTGGGATTGTAAAAGTAATATCCCTTAGTTTCCTTGGGATATCCTACAAGATAACACTTATCCGATTTGGGTCCTAGTTTATCCGAGACTTGACGCCTAACGTAAGCTTCACAACCCCAAATCTTTATAAAAGACATTTTGGGACTCTTCCTCCATATCAGATATGGTGTCTTTTCTACGGCTTTTGATGGAACACGATTAAGTGTGAAAGCTACTCTCTAGAGCTAAACCCCAAAAGGAAGTAGGTAGATCGGCTCATCATCGATCGTACCATATCTAATAGAGTACGATTTCTCCTCGATACACCATTCCATTGTGGTGTTCCAGGGAGTGAGTTGGGATATTATCCCACACTCACCAGTGATCACGAAACTCTTGACTAAGGTATTCACCACCTCGATCCGATCAAGTAGCTTAATACGCTTACCAAGTTGGTTTTGTACTTCATTCTTGAATTCTTTGAACTTTTCAAAGGATTCTCGACTTATGTCTCATCAAATATAAGTAGCCAAATCTACTCATATCATCGTGAAAGTAATAAAGTACTTATAGCCTCCTCGGCTTCGACATTGAAAGGGCCACATACATCAAGATGTATGAGTCCTAACAAATCCACGCTTCTCGCCATGTCCACTAAATGGAGTTTTAGTCATCTTTCCTAAAAGACAAGACTCGCATACCTCATATGATTCAAAATCAAATGAGTCCAATAATCCATCTTTATGGAGTTGGGATATGCGTTTTCATTTATGTGACCTAGGCGCATAAGTGTTGAGATATGTCCGTTCAAATCATTTGATTTGAACCGCTTGGTATTTACGTTATAAATTGGGTTATCTAAATCTAGAACATAGAGACCATTCATAAGTGGTGCATTACAATAGAACATTTCATTTAAATAAATGGAACAACATTTGTCCTTTATTATAAAAGAAAAGTTTTTCTTGTCTAAACAAGATACGTAAATTATGTTCTTTGTTAATGCAGTACATAGAAGCACTCCTCTAGTTCTAAGATAAGCCCACAAGGCAAAGACAAAGAATATGTTCCTACAACAAAGAAGAACTTTTGCGCCATTGCCTACTCGTAGGTCCACTTCACCCTTTGCCATTATTCTACTATTTCTCGGTCCTGCACATTAGTACAAATGTGAGATGCACATCCGATCTAATACCCATGTAGAAGAAATAGATAGATTAACTTCTATAACGTGTATACCGAGGCGTAAGTCCCACTTCTCTTGTTCTTTACTTCCTCAAGGTAGACTTTGCATTGCTTCCAGTGTCGATCTCACCGCAATGGAAGCCCCTTCCTTAGGTACTTTACCTTTACCCTCAAGTGGATGAATTGGCCTTGCCTTTGGCTTGGTCTTACCCTTGCCTTTGCGCTTACCTTTGCCCTTCTTGACCATTAGTACGTTTAACTTTCTTTTGAGATTTGGTTCAATAGCTTCTAACATGCCGAGAATCTCGTGCAAAGGTTTATCAATTTCATTCATGTTATAATTCATGACGAATTGATTATATGCTTCCTAAACGACATTGCGATAACATCTTGCCACAATTCTTGGCTCTGGAAAACCTAGTCTTTCAAGGTTCTCAACGCATCCAATCATTTTGAGTACGTGAGTTCCTACAGTGTTCCTTCTGCATCTTGCATGCAAAAAGAGCCTTAGACACTTCAAAACGCCGTGCCTAGCTTGTCCTTGATATAGTTGTTTCAAATGCTCAACCATATCATAGGCATCCATGTTCTCATGTTGCTTCAAGCTCGAGTTCATGGTGGCAAGCATAAGGCATGACACATCTAATGCGCCATCTTGATGCTTCTTATAAGCATCCTTTTCAGTGGGCGGGTATTTCAGTGGGTAGCCTGCTTCTAGGACATATAGTTTATGCTCTTGCTTGAGGATAATCCTCAAGTTCCTATACCATACCAAGAAAGTTTGCTCCATCGAGCTTGTCCTTCTCAAGGACAGATCGCAAGTTGAGGGGTGTGTCGTGTTAGATGACATGGTGATCTACAACATTAAAATGCAAAGTTAAGTATCATAACGAAATCATTTAATTAGGCCTTTAATTAAATGAGGCTCCCACTAAATTCTCATAGCTACTATTTAGCTATAAATTTATATGGGATAAAGATCCACATCATAATTCGTCTTGAGTTAGCTTTGGCTAATCGCCCAAGACGTAGTATAATTAGGTAGGAAATCTTTTGCCAATTACATCTGATGTAACTCTTTAATAGCTTTGGTTAAGTTTTAGATTAGTTTAGTGTTTATTCCTAAACCAGCTTCCAGGCTGTGGCGAGGCACAGGGGCCTTCTTGGATATCGGAGCAATGACCACTTCTAAGACAAAGCTGATGTTCGGAAATCACACAAAACTAATGTTAACACTTATGTTCAAAGCTAATATATGCCTCTACTTTCTTAACCAATTAAGAAAACACTTAATTAAGTCTTAACCAAGACTGATAGCGGGACATCACGATTGTCCACTCGCACCCCTCCAAGATAAAATGCATTGCTTTGCTTTGGCAAACCCAATAACAAATGATCGAGGAAGTAGTGAGTGTTAGTAATATATGAGAGATGTCCTAAGGCAATCGCCTTATGTATGAACCATTTATATGATAAATGAAGATTCACTATTTGAGTATACATGTTTAATGTATTTGATTGGATCTTAAACTCATTTACTGAATGTCCACGATACGATTCACAGCATGAGAGAATTTGTGATTGGATCACAACTAGTGAGTATCTCTACATGTGTAATTGTGATGTATCGGAATTATCCCTAGTCGATGAATTGATGGATTTGGACACCATCAATTCTGTCGAGACTAGCACGAGGTATACTCCTTGGTGTATCCCAGCAGCTGATTCTCACTGGCTGGAGACATAGTGATGTCCGAAGTTAATCATGGATGCTAGTTATGGTAACTAGTTCATTGGAGTGACCAGCCGTAAGACTTCATATGGTTCTCTGCATATATAGATATGTCAATGAAGTTCTTACTGTGGCTTAAGTGCGATGTTCCTTTGACTTGCGGTATTCAAGTCATCTTGATCATGGAGACTTATGCTTTGACATCTTAAGCAAACATCTCCGAGGAGATGTGGACCCGGGATGATTGGGTATAAGTCGAAGTGATCGAAGGTGTTTGAATAGCCTATAAAGGATTCACCGCTCCTTGCGAGGAGATGTATACCCATGGCCTCTCGTCGGATTGTTACTAAAGTCTTTGGCCAAAGCATTACATGTTTAGAGTAAAGTACTCTTTGATACATGTGGAGTAACTAGAATCCGTAGGACGAGGAAATGATACTTGGGCTAGGTGTGACGTAGTCAGCCTAGTGGGGACTGACACAATAGACCATGTCCTGAACCAAGTGGGTATAAGATGAGTGAAGGGAATGGGGCACGATTCATTCGAGCTACTGAAGGGTTTCAGAAATAGTTCTGGATCAACCGTTGATCTTTTCGGTTAATTGGGGATCATGATGGACTACTAGGTGCCACTCATGATCGTTCTATAATTAATGGTTAATTATAGACGGCCAACATAAACCGAGAACCTATTTGGTCACACGCACAACGAGTGTAATCCAAAGGATTTAAAACGAGCTTGAGAATTGGATTCTCAGACCGAGAGAAACTAGGTTTGGTTGGACCAAACATAAAGCGAGCATGAAATCGTTTCAGTCGCAATGGAAGCGTGGATGGGCTGCGTCTTATGAAGACGTAATGGATGGACCAAAATGGTTTGGTTCTAATCCAATGGATAAGAATAAACCAAAGGGTTTGGTTTATTTTAAACGAATGAACCAAAAGTTTGTTCGGTTCGTTTTAACTTAAAATAAACCATCATGGTTTGGTTTATTTTAACTTATCTTAATGGAGCGGGTTAACGGGCTTTATGGATATGATCCATTAACCATTAAGAGAATTAGTTCTCTATAAAAGTGGGCTTAAGGGATTGTTAAAAACTAACTAATCATCCAAACCCTAGCCGCCCAACATGTTGTTGCCGCCCAACACATTGTTGCCGCCCAGCTTATGGTGGCGCCGTCCAGCTCCTTGCCGGCGTCCAAGCTCCAGCCGGTGAACCTCCGGCGACCCTCCGGTGATCTCCTATAGGTTCGGCATCAAGGTGAGCCTTTTCTCTCCTTGTTTTGGCCGGGGCCTACTCCTCCACCAAGCTGTCCAGTTTTCTGGACAGCTTCTTCTCCTCTCGTCGGAGCGTCGTTTGGACGACGGTTAGTGCTCCGACAGCGGCTAACATACCGGGGATTTGATCTCCGGTAATCCTCTGAGGTGGAGGACGAAGGATTCGTCAAACGGTTGACGAATACCACTCCGGAGAAGCGAGTTTTGAGAACTCGTTTTGGATCCGAATTTGGATTCGGATCGTGATCATCTCTCGATCACGTCGTCTTCAACACGAGACTAGTAACCCGTACGAAGACGAAGCTCGTGACTTAGCGAAGTCATCCCGAGGAGCTCGGCGTGGATACGGATAGAGACGATTCTTACGAGGATCGTTCCGGTTGATGCCGTTCCCGCTACACGTCATACGAAAGGTATTACGTAGTTTAATTTCCTTTTATTGCAATTTTAATTTACGGTTATGTCTACACTTGTTGTAATAGCATGCGTGTGTTGTGTGTGTTGTAATAAATAGGAGTATTTATTATTTTTATTGCTTCCGCTGTGCTCATGTTTACGAAACATGATCGAACACACACACGCCACGGTGCCGGAAACCCAACAGTGGTATCAGAGCCCAGGTTGTGTTTTGACATAATCGTAAAATGGTTTTGCGATAGTCATAATGTATTTCTGGAAATTTTCTAATTTTGGAAATTTAGAAGTATTTATGGAAATTTTTCAATTTTGGAAAGTCTAGAAGTATTTATGGAAATCTTCCACTTTTGGAATGTTGGAAGTATTTATTGAAATTGATATTTTCCATAAATAAAATATTTGATTAGATTCTGGAAATTTGTTTCCTAATTTAATCATGATTTGATTTGGGAAATCAAATCTTAAAATATTTTATTTCCATAAGTAGTTTTAATGATTTAGGAAATTGGTTTCCTAAATAGATTTTCCTTAATCAAATAATTCCATGAATAAAATATGTGATTAGATTTGGAAATTTGTTTTCTAATTTAATTATGATTTGATTTGGAGAATCAAATCTTAAACATATTTTATTTCCATAAATAGTTATGACATATAAGGAAATATATACATGACATAATTGTATGCCATGTAATTGCATTAGATGCATAACATTATGCCATGCGTGTCGTGACATGTAGATGTATGCCATGTATGCCATGCCATGTAGATAATAGTTATTTGCATGCAAAGAGGATGAGACATAAAAACCCTAACTCAATATTAAAGCCTACACCTTCCATTAATATGGTTAGAACCAGAGTTCTGTTTCTTGTTTGGGTTGTTGGACTCACTCCAAGCCCGGCTCGAACCTGAACATGTTCAAATCATTGGAATATTTTAACTCTAATATGGTAAGAGTCAGAGGTCAATCGTTAGTTTGGGTTGTTGGACTCACTCCAAGCCTGGCTAATTGGTTGAATGCGCTTTAACCATATTAAAATTATTTCGCGATTAATGGGTCGGCTTTAACTTGGAGCATCGATTTGTTGGACTCACTCCAAGGTCGATGTGAAGAGAGGTGAAGTTAGGTGCTATGCATATGATGCATACTTGTTAATGTGTTAACAACCCAATGTATGTGTAAACATTCAATTAGTTGATAGCACATTGTGATAGTTACATATACATGATATGTAATCGGTATACTTGATACCCACCATCATAGCTAAGAATGGCTTGTTGGACTCACTCCAAGGTTGTTCTTATCTATGATGGATATCAGCCCATTCGGAGATGGACCTACGATCTCCCGAAGTGATTTTAAGGGTTTTTGAAATTCGAAAAATGAATGGGATTTATAAATGTATATTGATGCATTTTTAAAATCATCTTTCTCATATATGCTCGTTTTGTATTTCTAAGTTAATATATTGATCATGATGTGTTTGAATTTGCGTTCCATTTTGGATTCAAATAAATTGATTGGGCCGAACTTCTTGGACTAGCTTAGAAACTTGAGAATTGTTCTCAAGGTGGAAAAGCTTCGATGTCCTCGAAGCGCCTCTTCCCGCCCGTCCTAGTGACGATGCAACTCTGGACCAATTGTTGGCCTATCAGAAACATGTGAGTGATTCTGAACAAATGAGTTGCATCATGCTAGCCACGATGGAACCCAAGCTACGAAAGCAGCATGAGCATATGGATGCTCATATCGTAGTCCTTCATCTTTGTGAGTTGGTTGATGAGCAAGTGAGATTCGAAAGGTTCGAAGTCTCAAAGCTCCTCTTCACCTCTGAGATGCTAGGAGGTTCATCTGCGTATCGCTCGATATCTTTGAAGACTGTGGAGTCTTCCGAGAAGCATCGGGGCGGTCTTGTTAGTTGATTCCTCAAAGAAAGGTTCTAAGAGGAAGTCAAAGGAAAGAAGAGAAGGGCTAAGAAGGTAGAACTAGCACAAAAGGAAACTTGCCATCATTATGGCAAGGAGAGACATTTGCGAAGAAAGTGCAAGATTTATCTTGAGTCCATGAAGAAGGATAAGGCATCGGATGCCCCATCTTCTTCAGAAATCTTCTTTATTGATTGTCATTCTATTTCCTTAGACACTTGGGTATTGGATACTGGGTGTGGCTCACATATATGTAATGACATACATGGGCTAAGGAATAGAAGAAGACTTGTCAAGGGAGAGTCAAATTTACGTGTTGGGAATGAAGCAAAGGTTGCTGCACTCGCCATCGGAACGTATTTGTTGAAACTCCCTGCAGGACTTGTCTTAGAACTGGACAATTGCTTTTATATTCCTTTGTTGATAAAGAACATCATTTCTATTTCTTGTTTAAATAGAAATGGTTTCCATTTGACGTTTAGTAACAATTGTTGTTACATAACTTTGAATGGGGTTCTTTATGGGACTGGAACTTTAAGCAATGGTGTTTATACGTTGGACGTATCCAGTGACATTTGCAATATCGAAGCGAGCAACAAGAGTGCTCGAAAGGATAATCAAATAGACTCCTATATGTGGCATTGTCGTCTTGCCCATATAAGCAAGAAATGCATGTCCGAATTACACCGATGTGGAATTCTGGAATCGTTTGAATTGGATTCATACGATACATGCGAATCATGCTTAAAAGGCAAGATGACTAAGTTACCTTTTACTGGAAAAGGTGAACGAGTGGGAGAGTTACTAGGTCTAGTACATACTGATGTATGTGGACCCATGTCAACTCAAGCTTTAGGAGGCTATAGCTACTTCATCACCTTCACCGATGATCACTCACGGTTTGGGTATGTGTTCTTGATGAAACACAAGTCTGAAGCCTTTGAAAGGTTCAAAGAATTCATAAATGAAGTAGAGAAACAACATGACAAAAGTATTAAAATACTTCGATCGGATCGAGGTGGTGAATACTTAAGTCAAGAGTTTCTTGATTATCTAAGAGACAATGACATATTGTCTCAATGGACTCCGCCCTATACACCACAGCATAATGGTGTATCTGAGAGGCGTAACCGGACCTTGTTGGACATGGTCAGGTCAATGATGAATCATGCGACTCTTCCCAAGTCTTTTTGGGGTTATGCACTTCAGACAGCTGTTTACTTGTTGAACAGAATGTCTACCAAGGTAGTCTCTACTACTCCATATGAGATATGGGCTAGTAAGAAACCTCATGTATCTTACTTGAAGATATGGGGTTGTCCTGCTTATGTGAAGCGGACTGTATCAGACAAACTGGATGCTAAGTTTGATAAATGTCTATTTATTGGATACCCTAAGGAAACAAGGGGTTACCAATTCTATCATCCTGTGGAACAAAAGGTGTTTGTTTCAAGGCATGCTGTGTTTCTAGAGAAAGAGTTTCTCTTGCAAGAAAATAGTGGGAGTGTCGTCGAGCTTGAGGAGGCTCGAGAGACTCAAATAGACATTGATGAGATACCTGGTGAAGCACAACAGCCGACAACTCATAGTGATGAGCAATCGGCTGGACCTATTGTAACACCACATCTTCGTAGATCTGGTAGAACACGCAATATTCCTGAGAGATATGGATTTCTCGTAAGTGAATCAAACGACGTGTTACTCATTGATGATGAGGAGCCTACCAGTTATGAAGAAGTGCTGACAAGTTCAGAAAGGGATAAGTGGCTTGGTACCATGAAGTCGGAAATGGATTCCATGTACGAAAACCAAGTTTGGAACTTGGTTGACCCACCTGAAGGCATAAAGCCTATAGGGTGCAGGTGGGTTTTCAAGAAGAAAACCGACATGGATGGTAATGTGATTACCTATAAGGCTAGATTGGTTGCGAAAGGATATCGTCAAAAGCAAGGTGTTGATTATGACGAAACCTATTCGCCTGTAGCTATGCTTAAATCCATTCGGATGCTCCTGGCCATAGCAGCTCATTATGATTATGAGATATGGCAGATGGATGTGAAAACAATTTTCCATAATGGAAACTTGCTCGAGGACGTGTATATGATACAACCTGAGGGTTTCACATCGGTTGATAAAACCAAGGTATGCAAGTTGCGACGATCCATTTATGGATTGAAGCAAGCATCCAGGAGCTGGAATATCCGTTTTGATGAGACGATCAAAAGTTTGATTTCTCACAAAATCGACGAACCTTGTGTGTACAAGAAGGTTAGTGGGAGTGCGATCGTGTTCCTAGTATTGTATGTCGATGACATATTACTTATAGGAAAGCGATGTGTCAATCTTCTGATCGATTAAGGTTTGGTTATCCAAGACATTCTCCATGAAAGACCTGGGAGAAGCAACCTACATCCTCGGGATTAAGATCTATAGAGATAGATCGAAGCGGTTGCTTGGTCTTTCGCAGTCTACATATATAGACCGAGTGCTAAAGAGGTTTAGCATGTCGGAATCCAAGAAAGGTTTCCAACCCATCAGGCATGGGGTACACCTTTCGAAGTCTATGTGTCCGCGCACAGAAGACGAGAGGATTTGCATGAGTAAGATTCCCTATGCATCCGCAATAGGATCTATCATGTATGCTATGTTATGTACGAGGCCCGATGTATCGTATGCTATGAGTGTCACGAGCAGATACTCCGATCCAGAATGGATCATTGGGCGATCATAAGACGATCCTTAAGTACTTGAGAAGAACTAAGGATGTGTTCCTAATATATGGAGAAGGGTACATGGTGATACGTGGGTATACGGATGCCAGATCCAGACAGACAAGGATGATTCCATGTCTTAGTCTGGGTATGTATTCACCTAGAATGGAGGCGCAATAAGTTGGAAATGTTCCAAGCTTGACACTATAGCGGATTCTGCCACTAAGGCAGCAAAGGAAGCGGTTTGGATCAAGTAGTTCATCTATGAACTTGATGTGGTCTCATCAATGATCCAAACATGTGCTTCACCGCTATCATCTTATCAGAGAGATCATAAGTAGGAACGAAATACAAATCGAGAAAATTCCCACTGAAAGGAACTTAGCGAATCCCTTGATTAAGGCATTACCTCAAAATAAGTTTGAGGGTCATGTTCGAGCTTATGGTATTGGATACCGTAGCGATTGGCATTAGGCCAAGTGGGAGTCTGTTAGTAATATATGAGAGATGTCCTAAGGCAATCGCCTTATGTATGAACCATTTATATGATAAATGAAGATTCACTATTTGAGTATACATGTTTAATGTATTTGATTGGATCTTAAACTCATTTACTGAATGTCCACGATACGATTCACAGCATGAGAGAATTTGTGATTGGATCACAACTAGTGAGTATCTCTACATGTGTAATTGTGATGTATTGGAATTATCCCTAGTCGATGAATTGATGGATTTGGACACCATCAATTCGCCGAGACTAGCACGAGGTATACTCCTTGGTGTATCCAAGCGGTGATTCTCCGGCTGGAGACATAGTGATGTCGGAGTTAATCGTGGATGCTAGTTATGGTAACTAGTTCATTGGAGTGACCGGTAGTAAGACTTCATATGGTTCTCTGCATATATAGATATGTCAATGAAGTTCTTCTGTGGCTTGACTTGCGGTATTCAAGTCATCTTGATCATGGAGACTTATGCTTTGACATCTTAAGCAAACATCTCTAAGGAGATGTGGACCCGGGATGATTGGGTATAAGTCGAAGTGATCGAAGGTGTTTGAATAGCCTATAAAGGATTCACCGCTCCTTGCGAGGAGATGTATACCCATGGCCTCTCGTCGGATTGTTACTAAAGTCTTTGGCCAAAGCATTACATGTTTAGAGTAAAGTACTCTTTGATACATGTGGAGTAACTAGATTCCGTAGGACGAGGAAATGATACTTGGGCTAGGTGTGACGTAGTCAGCCTAGTGGGGACTGACACAATAGACCATGTCCTGAACCAAGTGGGTATAAGATGAGTGAAGGGAATGGGGCACGATTCATTCGAGCTACTGAAGGGTTTCAGAAATAGTTCTGGATCAACCGTTGATCTTTTCGGTTAATTGGGGATCATGATGTACTACTAGGTGCCACTCATGATCGTTCTATAATTAATGGTTAATTATAGACGGCCAACATAAACCGAGAACCTATTTGGTCACACGCACAACGAGTGTAATCCAAAGGATTTAAAACGAGCTTGAGAATTGGATTCTCAGACCGAGAGAAACTAGGTTTGGTTGGACCAAACATAAAGCGAGCATGAAATTGTTTCAGTCGCAATGGAAGCGTGGATGGGCCGTGTCTTATGAAGACATAATGGATGGACCAAAATGGTTTGGTTCTAATCCAATGGATAAGAATAAACCAAAGGGTGTGGTTTATTTTAAACGAATGAACCAAAAGTTGGTTCGGTTCGTTTTAACTTAAAATAAACCATCATGGTTTGGTTTATTTTAACTTATCTTAATGGAGCGGGTTAACGGGCTTTATGGATATGATCCATTAACCATTAAGAGAATTAGTTCTCTATAAAAGTGGGCTTAAGGGATTGTTAAAAACTAACTAATCATCCAAACCCTAGCCGCCCAACATGTTGTTGCCGCCCAACACATTGTTGCCGCCCAGCTTATGGTGGCGCCGTCCAGCTCCAGCTCCAGCCGGTGAACCTCCGGCGACCCTCCGGTGATCTCCTATAGGTTCGGCATCAAGGTGAGCCTTTTCTCTCCTTGTTTTGGCCGGCGCCTACTCCTCCACCAAGCTGTCCAGTTTTCTGGACAGCTTCTTCTCCTCTCGTCGGAGCGTCGTTTGGACGACGGTTAGTGCTCCGACAGCGGCTAACATACCGGGGATTTGATCTCCGGTAATCCTCTGAGGTGGAGGACGAAGGATTCGTCAAACGGTTGACGAATACCACTCCGGAGAAGCGAGTTTTGAGAACTCGTTTTGGATCCGAATTTGGATTCGGATCGTGATCATCTCTCGATCACGTCGTCTTCAACACGAGACTAGTAACCCGTACGAAGACGAAGCTCGTGACTTAGCGAAGTCATCCCGAGGAGCTCGGCGTGGATACGGATAGAGATGATTCTTACGAGGATCGTTCCGGTTGATGTCGTTCCCGCTACACGTCATACGGAAGGTATAACGTAGTTTAATTTCCTTTTATTGCAATTTTAATTTACGGTTATGTCTACACTTGTTGTAATAGCATGCGTGTGTTGTGTGTGTTGTAATAAATAGGAGTATTTATTATTTCTTATTGCTTCCGCTGTGCTCATGTTTACGAAACATGATCGAACACACACACGCCGCGGTGTCGGAAACCCAACAGTGAGTACCAACTTTGGTAGGCATATCGTTTAGACTTATTAAGAAATAAACATGTATCATATACATATTAGCATACATCACATATAAGCTAAACTAATCATGCATCACATACAAGCTAAACTAACATGCATCACATACATATTAAACTAACGTGTCATGGTTATGGCCCTTATTCTACAATCTTCTCAAGCCAATGAAAAGATTGATTGGTCAACCTAGGGATAGCATCTTCTCCTAAGTGCTTCCTTTTGGTTGTCTTGTGTGTTGACTTCCTCCTTGTAACCTCATCTTCCAATGGACCCTCCATCTTTGTTTTGTACATTACAAAAGGAGAAATACTCGAGTTACATTCGAGTCTAAAACTAATTTTACAACAAGAATATTAGGAGAAAGGCACGACACGCAGGCCGTATTAAGAATTACAACACACAATCACAAACTTTTTGGGACTAGGCCATAACCATGCACCATGTCATTTTAACTTTTAAAAGACATTGGATATTTTATTATGTTTGAAAATTTGCTAATGCAATTATCAACTCATAATAAAATTTATCCTACTTCTATATCACATATAAAATAGAGAAAACCTATTTTTATATGATCTTTCGCAAGTGGCTCTGATACCACTGTAGGGAAATCTCGTATGCCTAATGGCATATGCGCAACGGAAAATAGGATCCCTTCCAAGTGATCCATGCGAAAGCAAACTCGTATAAAATAAATTTCTCTAAACCAAACCTATCTTATAGGAGAGGATTACCTTTGTTGCGTGCCCTTGTTAATCCCGCTTTTCCTTTCGGTTTGTTGGATCTTTAGCACGTTCAAGTGTCCGTGCCTCTATACGTATCCACACGAGCACGCTCTTGTCTCACAAAAGGAAAACTAGAAGAGCTCTCCTTTACTTCTTGCTAGAGAAGTCCCTAAAGGAGAGGAAGAGAGGGAAAAGGAGAAAGGAAGAAGAAGACTCCTCTTCTTGCTAGCCTACACTCACAAACCCACACAACCAAAGCTTCCACCAAGCTTTCTCACAACCACAACAACACTACCAAAGCTTCCACCAACAACAAAAGCCAATGCTCTCTTTGGCCGGCCACTTAGGGTGTCTTTTATAGGGTTGGAAAAACCCTTTCACCTCCACACATTCAATGCAATCCATTGAATTGAGACATATCCTTGTTTGGCCGGCCACTTAAGGAGACAAAAACCAATTTGTCTTCTTCCACCTCATCTAGCTTAGGTGGATGCTTAGGTGGCATGCTTATGTGGCATTCTTATGTGGCTTTCATGCATGTTGAATTAATCTTATTAATTCAATTAAGCTTATGTTATCATATTGAATTAATCTTATTAAATCAATAAGGTAACATATTGAATTAATCTCATTAAATCAATTAGCTAAAATTCTCATTAAGCTTAAAGTCCAAAAACCATTTTGTACTTAAGCTTATTCCCAAATTATTCTAGTCAAACTAGAATACTCTAATTCCTCTAATTATCATGCTCTTTGTGTGTGACCCTATAGGCTCTCATAACGTTGGCAGTGGACCTAAACTCTTTGAGATACACAAGCAATGAGCGGCATCTAGCAATACATCATTGCTACCCAAGTTACGAGATAAGTCAAGATCCGACTAACCTTTCCGTGACTACTATAATATATGACCGTGTCCTTCTATCCTTGATATCAGATTGATCAATGAGGCATAGACCGTGTCATCCTCGATCAATCTATGTGTTTCTTGATCCCTGAGTAAACTAACTCAAACAAATGAGCTCAATATCTCATATTGACTCATTCGAGCATGGCCATGCGTTTTAGTAGTTCTACTCAATCAAAGGCCCACCGATATCACTCCGTCATATGAAAGGGATAGATCCCATCTACATCACTCACATCCCTCCGCATAATTTGTTACATACCCAGTAATCGCCTTTATGGTCCACCCTGTTACGGGTGACGTTTGACGATACCAAAGTACATAACTCCTTATGTAGGGAACCGTAGTGACTTCAAGTCTAAGGACTATTCATACCAATAGTCACATGAGAAAGTTTATGACACTCATATAACGATCCATGAAACTTTCTCATGGCGGGTCAGTTCAGTATATATTCTCCAATATATACCCATGTGTCAACTTGATATCATATATCCATGACTTGTGAGATCAAGTCATCAATTGACCTACATGCTAGTCTTTATGTATTAATATTGCCCTTGCATATTAATACTCGACTAGGAACATTTAGGAAAGTGTTCTCTACAGCCTCTCATAATCAATTCTGCCAATTGATGTGCTGTAGATAAGAACCTACTTTTCTAGGGCATTATTATATTTAAATTAGCTGGCACAAGCAAGATGTAAATATAATAACCAATCCTTTGCCTTTATAGAATATGATACAAAATGTTCCCTATTCAACGATCACATGATTCGTTCTAGGGCTTTAACTAACAGTTTGGTTAACCTAGATTTAAGTAGATGAACCTTAAGCCTTGGAACCATTCGGCCAAGACCCCTAATATGTTTCTATGCCATGTTTGATTGAGTTCATGATGACTTTTGATGTTAGATGAAGGTAACATGTTGTTGGTTAACCTAGAGTTAAGTGGTTGAGCCTCATGTCCTTTAAACCCATTCGGCCAAGGTTTAATTAAAACCTTAAGTGCCCTCCCATGCCATGATTTATGTGTTAAAGAACTAACATGTGGTTAGTTAGACCATATATAAGTTGTTTGGTGTTTAAAACTTTGATAGAACTCCATAAAGTTTAGGTCATTCCATGTATACTTGTTCATGATGTTTATACCTTATGCCATGCTTATATGTGTGTGATGTTGTGATCATGTTATTCTTATTACCTCGTAATTGTATGAATGTATGATGTTTTATAAAGAAGGAACATGATATGCATGAAAAGAATATGATATGTTATGAAGAAGAAATATATTATGGTGAATGATATGTTATGAAGAAGAAATATGTTATGAAAGCCATATGATATGTTATGAAGAAAAAGTATGTTATGATATGAAGAAGAAAAACATGATATGCCATGATAAGGAATATAATATGTTTATGAAATGAAATATGATATGTTATGATAAGAAGCATGTATGTATTTTACTTTCTGCATGGCTTGTACCAGGACCCTAACAAGGTCCAAAGGGATGGGCTCCTAAGTTGCCCTAAGCCGACGGACTTAGATCGGGCCAAGGATGGGCTTCTATGTTATGATTGCCCCTAGGTCGACAGTCATAGTACGGACCTAGTACGGGATGGGCTACCAGATGCCCTAGGCCGACGGTCATAAGTATGGGCCTAGGATGGGCTTCTATGTTATGATGATGGCCCCTAGGTCGACGGACATAGTACGGGCCTAGTAACCTAGTAGGTTCGAGACTTGCTACCTCGGGTCTATTTAGGGATGCGCGTTATGATGATGATGATGTGGTACAATGTTGGGCCCAATATGTTGAGAGTTATGTTCAAATACCTATGATATATGTTTTCGAAGAGCATCCTGCATATACCGTTATGTTATGTCTGCTCATGTTATGATGTTATATGTTTTATATGTTACATGTTACGTTTGCTTATGTTATGTATGTTTATGCGTTATGATTGTTATGTTATATATGTTTACATGTTATGTTTGCTTATGTTATATATGTTTACATGTTATGTTTGCTTATGTTACATATGTTTACATGTTATGCTTGCTTATGTTATATATTTTTACCTGTTATGCTTGCTTATGTTTGGTATGTTTACATGAATGTTATGCATATATGTGTTATATGATCATGTCACTACTCTATGCTTGATGTTGATGTATGGTTTTTGTGAGTAGGACAGGATCTTACTAAGCCTATGTGCTTATAGTTTATGTTCCCTTGTACTGCAGATAAGGGTAAAGGGTGGATAAACTAAAAGGAGCAACAGGAGGGGCAAAGTGTGTGTGGTAGTGGCATGGTGGAGGAGATCTGTTATGTTCTTTATGCATGTTTTCCCTAAGATGATTTTGTTTATGGACTTGAACTAAGCACTAAGTACTTATGAAATAATGATGCATGCACTATGTTAAGAAGAAGTATCTATGAAATGATGATGCATGTTTATGTTTAAAAGAAAAGAAATATGTCTAAAGTCTTCCGCTGTAAGAAGTACGATATGTGTAGTCTTCTGCTGTAATGTATGTATGTATGGTGGCGTCACGCGCCGCCCCTCCGGACCCTTGGAAAGGGCGGGCGTGACACCCTAAGCCTTGGTTCCACCGGCTAAGGAGAAGGAGAAGAGCTGCTATGGACGCCAGCCAAGGTGAGGAAGGTACTGTATGGACGCTGGCCACCAAAGGAGAAGAAGAAGATAAGGAAAAAATTTCCTTAATAGGTGCCGCCAACTCCAAACCCTAGCCTCCAAGCCTTGCCGCCCAAAACCCTAATCCTATCTCTAATTGGATTCTTAGTTGCCGCCCACCCCTTGCCCTCCTTTTATAGAGTTAGGGATTAGCCTTGTTTTAAACTCCACCATTGGTTCTAGGGATTTAATCTCAACCGTCGGATCTTTTAATCTCAACCGTCGAATCTAGAGATTTAATCTCTACCTTTGGATCTAGAGTTTTGTTTCTATCCATTGGATCTAAGCTTCATGAGGTATTTATAGGCTACAATACGGACAATGAGGAGGAGTTGGATCTTGACCACCCAATGGATCAAGCACACATAAAGTCCGATCCATTAATGATAATTCAATCCACTAAAGGATTATCATTGATCTACCTCACCAACCCCCATAAGTTAATATGGGCTCCATATATTATATGTACAATTTCTCCCTGTGTTTAAGATCTCGAATGTCCATCAATTAATTAATTTACTGACCATTAATTAATCAATATCTTACTCCATGAGTAGTACCACTCAACCTTTTCATCATGCCGGACCAAGTCCACCTGCAGGGTTTACATGATGAAACTTATGAGCTCCTCAAGGGGACATCATCATCCTATTACATAGGACACGGTTTCCTCCTATAATCAACGACACACCATATAAATAATATCATTTCCCAACTTACTGAGCCTATCAATTTAATCTATAAATCTCGCCCATTGATAAATCAAAGAAATGAATCCTAAGTAATGTGCCCGTTATTATATCGGGATTAAGAGTATGTACAATATAATATCTGAGGTCTTATTCGATTATGTAGTCAGCAATTAATCGAATCATCTCTAAGTTGGTCCTTCTCAATACACACAAAGTGTACTAGTGTGATTCTATGGTCAAGACAAAACAATACCAAATCACACTACAAACATTCCAATGGTTTGTCCAAAGCTATCTCGGTTGTGAGCCTATACTTATACTTTACAAGGAGCTGATAACATGATCTCCCGTGTGACACCACATACCATGTTATCTACAATGTAATGTATTAGACAATATGCATAACCATAAAAATATGCAAACAATGATCATGTGATTCTTATTTCAAAATAAAGATGTTCATACAAAAGATAGACTTTTTAGTGTACATCCCAACAATCTCCCACTTATACTAAAAGACTATGTTGTCCTCAAACTGCAATACATCTGATCCCCATTCCCTCCACATGCCTATTAAAAGCTCTCGCCGGAAGGGCCTTAGTGAAAGGATCTGCCAGGTTATCCTCCGATGTAATCTTGGCCACAGTAACTTCTCCTCTCTTTACGATTTCTCGTATCATGTGGTACTTGCGCTCTATGTGTTTACTAACCTTATGGGCTCGTGGTTCCTTCATATTTGCAACTGCACCACTATTATCACAATAAATTGTGATAATTCTGGGCAAACCAGAAATCACATCCAAGTCCATCAGGAAGTTCCTGAGCCACACAACTTCTTTGGCCGCCTAAGAGGCTGCCACATACTCAGCTTCCATGGTGGAGTCCGCCACACATTTCTGCTTGACACTCCTCCATACAATGGCTCCACCTCCCTAAGTAAACAAAAAACCTGAGGTAGACTTACTGTTAACCCTATCAGATTGGAAGTCGGAATCCGTGTAACCCACAGGGAGTAATTGGTTTGCCTGGTAAACCAACATGTAATCCCTAGTCCTTCTCAGGTACTTCAATATATGTTTTACCGTAGTCCAATGTCCCTGTCCTAGATTACTCTGATATCTACTGACCATGCCTACGGCAAAGAAGATATCTGGTCTCGTACATAGCATCGCATACGTGAGGCTTCCTACTGCCGAGGCATAAGGAACCGCCTTCATCTCCTTTATCTCCTCAGATGTTCTAGGACACATCTCCTTAGATAAAGGAACCCCATGCCTGAAAGGTAGAAAACCCTTCTTGGAGTTCTACATGCTAAAACGATCCATAATCGTGTCTATGTATGAAGCTTGGGACAAGCACAACATCCTTTTCTTGCGATCCCATATAACCTTGATCCCAAGGATGTGTCCCACTTCTCCCAAGTCCTTCATATCGAGCTGTTTGGACAACCATACTCTTACGTCTGATAACACTTTGATATTGTTGCCAATCAATAAAATGTCATCTATGTATAGTACAAGAAATACCACTATGTTTCCGTCACATCTCTTGTATGCACGAGACTCATCCGGACTTTGATTAAATCCATAAGATTGGATTACCTCATCAAATTGGATGTTCCAAGACCTCAAAGCTTGCTTCAATCCATAAATGGACCGATTAAGCTTACATATAAGATGCTCTTTGTTAGTGAAAGCCCTAGAGCCAATCATGTGATGATTGTTGTATGGACTTTATTGTATCATATTCCTATTTATAAAGGCATGTTTATTATATTTACTTGTATTGGTGCCAAATAAATAAATATAATAACATCCTTGAGTAGTAGGTTCTTATCTATATCAATTGATTGGTTGAATCAATAATGAGATGATATAGAGAACACTACTCTTAATCATTCCTAGTCAAGTATTAACTTTCAGGGACAATGTTAATGCGTAGAGACTAGCATATAGGTCAACTCGATGACTTGATCTCATAAGTCATGGATATAAGATATCAAGTTGACACATGGGTATACATTAGAGAATGTATATTGAATGACCCGCCATGAGAAAGTATCATAGATCGTTATATGAGTGTCATATACTTTCTCATGTGGCAATTAGTATGACTATTAGTCCTTAGACCTGAAGTCACCATGGTTCCCTACATAAAGAGTTACATACTTTGGCTTCATCAAATGTCACCCGTAAATGGGTGAACTATAAAGGCAATTATTGGGTATGTAACAAATGATGCGGAGGGATGTGAGTGATGTAGATGGGATCTATCCCTCCTATATGACGGGAGTGACATCATTATTCTTGATAGAGTGAGACCACGAAGTGCATGACCATACCCAAATGAGTCAATATGAGGTATTGAGCTCATTTGATTAGAGCGAGTCTGCTTGGAGTTCAAGATATAGATTGTACCGAGGATGACACGGTCTATGCCTCAATTGGTCAATCTAGATGTCAAGGATAGAGAGATATTGTCACATATTGTGAGAGTCGCAATTAGTAGTCACAAAAGTGATGTTGGTGTTGGTGCAGGGGCACCAGATAATCGAACCTGTGTTTTGATTATGGCAAAGACACAAAGTTAAGTTTACATCGTTATCTCACGAGCTAAATCGAGTGTGCAGAAAAGTACTAAAGTTGGAGCTGAAGGCTAGCGACACCCGGAGGAAGCCGCGGTGGTCGGGCGACACTCGAGTGACTTCGGAGGGAGCCGAAGGAATCGAGTGGAAGGCCGGAAGCGAGAGCTACAAGGTAAGTATCGAGGAAAGCTCGTGTGAGTGAGAGATTGTAAGGTCGTGTCCTCTTTACAGGGATGACCGTAGGCGGCGATCCGACTAAGACTTCCTGTGGAAGGTCTAGGTCGAGATCGGACGGTTAGAAACCGTCGCATTTATCATTTTCTGAGCTAACCTCTTACTGCAGGGAAGTGGCCAGGCTGGCAGTCGACTGCTGGACATTGGGCAGTCGACTGATGCTCATCAGTCGACTGATGGCGACGAATCAGCCTTTGCGCTAGGTCAAAACGGATAAGGTTTGACGCGGCCACTTCGCGATAAAAATTATACAACTTCGTGATCTGTTCCAAAAAAAGAGGAGACATATTTAGAGGCCAAAAACTATAAAAGAAGGGGAGGATTCCAACTCCAGATCACATCAAGTTTATTCTCAAGTGCTCCTATAACGCCAACGCTCCAACGCCGTCATAACGCCGACGTGATGACAAGTTCAAATCTCCTTCGTCGACAACAGTAGCAAATAATTGTTTTTATTATATTCTTTGTTTTAATCGTAACGAGGTGAGGTAGGCTTGTTGCCTCATCCTCGTACTTTCGGTTTTGTGATCGTTGTCTCCTTCCTCCAACGAGGAGGAGACGTTATAGTGCTTTGCCCTCCGTACGCAGTCTAGGACCGTTAGGGCCTTGGAGTAGCAACCGTTGGGTTGTGAACCAAGTAAACATAAACTTGTCTTCTTATTTTTCCGCTGTGTCTACTCGTGTTTTAACGAACGAAAAGAAATTCTATGCTCTCTATTCACCCCCCCCCCCTAGCGACGCTTCTCGATCCAACAGTTGGAGCTCAACATTCTTGTAACTTGGGTAGCAATGGTGTGTTTCTAGATACCGCTCATTGCTTATGTTCCTAAATCGGTTTAGGGACATTGCCAACGTTACAAGAACCTATAGGGTCACACACAAAGGGCAATTAGATGGAGATTAGGTGAATATGATGAACCATGAGGATTAGGTTCATGGGATGACCAAATTGGATTAAGAGTAATCCAAATTAGACTAATTGATTTAGACTCAATTTGATTCAAGTGTTGAATGAGTCTAATTTAGATTTGATTCATTGAGTCAATTTAAATTAATGAATAGAGATTCATTAAATCAAATTGACTTGAATTAAGTGGTTAGATTTGATCAACCGTGGGAGATAAGAGGTCAAGTTTGACTTGACTTGAGAGGGAAGATGAATGGTAAATTTTGACATGACCAATTGCCATGTCATGGGTGACATGGCATGTGGGCCGGCCAATGATGGTGTTCCAAATCATCATTGACTTATCATGTGGTGCCACCTCATGAGGGAGACCAAGAGCCATTGGCTCTTGGAGTTACATGCATGCATCTAAGCCCCCCCCCCTCCTCCCTCCATGAAGAGGCCGGCCACCACTTAGTGGAGATCTAAGTGGGAAGTTATTTGGTGGATTAACTTCATCTTCTTCCTTGGTGCTCTTCCTCAAGCTCTCCCATCCCTCATCTTGGCTGAACCATCCAAGGGGTGCTAGCACACTCAAGGTTGTGTTTTCTCCACCTATTGCTTGTGTGGATACCAATAGAGGAGTGTGCACTTGACACTCTCGAGTTCCGACGAAGCTTTTGGACGAGCGGGATAAGCGAAGGGCATCGCTTCAAGGGTAATGCTCTCACCTTCTAGATCTATGGTAGATCTAGGTTTACTTAAGCATATACATGTTTTATTTTAATATATCTTCGCACGGATCCGTGGCCAGACTTCCGGGGTTTCCGCAATGCAAAAAGCGGTTTTTGCGGCTCGAAAAGTCCAACAGTGGTATCAGAGCCACGTGCGAAGCATGTATGTGTTTCATTTTTGTAGTTTTTGTATTAGATATAAAAATTACAGATTTTTATGTTTCTGTAAATTTCCTATTTTTATAGAATTTTTGGGTATTTTTCTCGAAGAGTCGAAGCAACGAGTGTTGGGACACTTGTAGGCTTCAACCATCGAGAAAACTCTCTGAAACGGCGAGTTCTCACTTTAGGTTTTTGGGACAGCGACTTAAGTCATTGTAAGATCGTAGTAACGACACTCGCAAAGTTTATTTTGCGAGTAGGGGCGCTGCCCCTATCACCGAAAAGTGCATTGTCCTGCGATCGCGCCCGGAAACCGCTTAGCGGGACCGTTACGGAGAGGTGACTCATAAAATTGAAACAAAAAATAGGAAAAATTATAGAAATTTTCTGTAAAAATACATAATTTAGAATTATGTATAATTCTGTGATTGTCATGGCCCAAGAACCCCAATATGATTGGATGATAATGTATTATAATTCATAATATGGCCTGCATGCCGTTTTTGTGGTTATGCGTGTTGTATAGTGAATGCGACCTGCGCGTCGTACCTCTTCTTTTGAAATTCTAGTTGTAAATAGTTTTAGAATCGAATGTAAATCGAGTTTCATATTTGTAATGTACAAAATGGAGCAGTGAAAAGTCCACTTGTAGACGAAGTTACGAGAAGGGTGTCGACGACACATGACGGTCAAAGGAAGCGCTTGGCGAAGCTGCTAGCCCTAGTTTGACCGTCAGATCTTCTCATTGGCTTGAGAAGATCGTAGTAGGGCCATGACCACATCACAATTAATTATATATATATATATGTTGATATATATATATATTTGATTTTTCTTGTATGTATGTGATGCATGCTAGTAGAATAATGCTTGTATGTATATGATGCATGCTAGGATATTTTTCTTGTATGTATATGATGCATGCTAGAATAATGCTTGTATGTATGTGATGCATGCTAATGTAGGATAATAAAGGCCTTAATGTGTATATGATACACATTACTATTAGATTAGATCATAATCGAATCAACTCGTAAATGCCTACCAAGTCCTTGATACCTATCACTACCTCGATCATTTGTAGTTGTTGAATCTGCCAAAGTAGAGCAACGCATATTATCTTGGTAGGGTGAGGAGGGACAATCTTAGTCCCGCCTATCACGGCTTGGGTTAGAGTAAGCTCAATTAGATTGAGTAAAACTAGTTAACTCAATTGGATCGAGTAGAACTATAGGCATATTCCAACCATTGGAAAGATAGGATAAGATCTCATTTACACTAAATCTTGGGCGATTTAGCCAAAGCTAACTCATTGTCTTTTGTAAATGTGGGTCTTGATCCTATAAACAAAAGTTGCATAGAGATGTAATCGTTAATGTGTTACCCACCGATCATACTAAGTCTTGGGCGATTTAGCCAAAGCTAACTCAAGGCTTAGTATGATGTGGATCATGTCCCGCAGGAATTATAGCTAGTTTGTATGAATCTAGTAATGTGGTTTGACCACATCCATAACTCGATTCTACAAAATTCCTATAATTCAATGGGAGCATCATTTGATTAAAGGCCTAATTAAATGATAAAAGGAATATGATATTAATTCTCTGCATTGTATGTTGTAGATTACTATGTCAATAAACACGAACACTCTCTCTCTGCGTTCTATCCTTGAGAAGGACAAGCTCAATGGAGCAAATTTCCTGGACTGGTACAGGAACCTGAGAATCGTTCTCACCCAAGAAAGGAAACTGTACGTCCTGGAGCAGCCCATTCCGGAGGCACCTTCTGCCACTACCTCGCGAGATGACAAAGATACTTACAAGAAGCATCAAGATGATGCATTAGATGTGTTATGTCTAATGCTCACAACCATGAACTCTGAGCTTCAGATGCAACACGAGTTCATGAATGCTTATGATATGGTTGAACATCTTCATCAACTATATCAAGGACAAGCAAGGCACGAGAGATATGAAGTCTTTAAGGCATTGTTTAGTTCCAAAATGCAAGATGGGACTCTCGTAGGTCCATATGTACTCGAGATGATTGGGTACGTAGAAAACCTACAGAGATTGGGATTCCCCCTTGGCCAAGAGCTATCCACTGACTTGATCTTGCAGTCTTTGCCGCAAAGCTACAATCAATTTATCATGAATTACAACATGAATGAAATTGATAAGCCACTGCCTGAGATGCTCAGCATGTTGAGAACTACTGAGCTCAACCTTAAGAAGGGAAAATTTGATGCCATTTTGATGGTGCAAAAGAAGAAAGGCAAGGGCAAGCCTAAAGGTAAGGGAAAGTCCCAAGTCAAGGGCAAAGGCAAGGAACTGAAACCCAAAGGAGGGGTGCCCAAGGAAGGGGCTTGCTTCTACTGCAAGGAAGATTGACACTGGAAGCGTAACTGCAAGGCATACCTGGAAGATCTTAAGAAGAAGAGAAGTGAGACTTCTACTTCAGGTATAAATGTTATAGAAGTCAATTTATCTATTTCTTCATCATGGGTATTAGATACCGGATGTGCATCTAACATTTGTACCAATGTGCAGACACTGAGAAATAGCAGGGCATTGACAAAGGGTGAGGTGGACCTACGAGTAGGCAATGGAGCAAGAGTTGTTGCTGTTGTTGTAGGAACTTATAATATATCTCTACCCTCTGGGCTTGTACTAGAATTAGATGAATGTTGTTATGTGCCTGCTTTAACTAAGAACATAATTTCGGTTTCTTGTTTGGACAAGAAAGGATTTACATTTATAATAAAGAACAAATGTTGTTCAGTTTATTTAAATGATGTGTTCTATTGTAGTGAACCTCTAATGAACAGACTCTACTTTCTAGACTTAGAGAGCCCTATCTATAACATAAGTTCCAAAAGGTTCAAGTCAAATGAGTTAAACCAAACCTATCTCTGGCATTGTCGCTTAGGTGACATAAATGAGAGTCGCTTATCTCAGATCCATAAGGATGGGCTGCTAGACTCATTTGATTTTGAATCATATGAGACATGCGAGTCTTGCCTTTTAGGCAAGATGACCAAGACTCCCTTTAGTAGACACAGCGAAAGAGCAACGGACTTGTTAGGACTTATACATAGTAATGTATGTGGCCCTTTCAATGTTGTTGCTAGAGGAGGTTACAGGTACTTCATTACATTTACTGATGACTTTAGTAGATATGGTTATGTGTATCTCATGACACATAAATCAGAATCCTTTGAAAAGTTCAAAGAATTCAAGAACGAAGTACAAAACCAGCTTGGTAAGAGTATTAAGATACTTCGATCAGATCGAGGTGGTGAATACCTTATCCATGAGTTTCGTGACTATCTAGCTGAGTGTGGGATTCTATCCTAACTCACTCCTCCTGGAACACCACAGTGGAATGGTGTATCCGAAAGGAGGAATCGTACCCTATTAGATATGGTACGATCTATGATGAGTCACACAGATCTTCCTATATCCTTTTGGGGATATGCTCTAGACATAGCAGCCTTTACCCTTAACCGTGTACCATCCAAGGCCGTGATAAAGACACCATATACGATATAGACAGGGAGAAATTCCAAGATGTCTTTCATGAGGATTTGGGGTTGTGAGGCTTACATTCGACGTCAAGTCTTAGACAAACTAGGACCCAAATCCGATAGGTGCAATTTTGTTGGATATCCCAAGGACACGAAAGGATATTACTTCTACATTCCCAGTCAGCACAAAGTGTTTGTGGCAAAGACTGGGGTTTTTCTAGAAAGGGATTTTGTTTCTAGAAAAACCAGTGGGAGTACATTTGATCTTAAAGAAATTCAAGATAAGGACTATAGCACTGAGGCCTTGATGGAGGTTGAACCGGAACTACAAAGTGTTGTGGGTGATGAGGTTGTTGCACAAAGAGTTGTGGAACAACCACTTGTTCAGGTAGACCTACCTCTTCGCAAGTCTGATAGGGTACGTCGTCAGCTTGAGAGATACTCATTTCTCTTGTCTGACCATGATGATGTTATGCTCATTGAGAATGAGCCGACCTTCTATCAGGAAGCTGTGATGAGCCCAGATTATGAGAAATGGCTAGAGGCCATGAGATCCGAGATGGAATCCATGTACACCAACCAAGTATGGACTTTGGTTGATCCACCTGAAGGGGTCAAACCCATTGGGTGTAAGTGGGTCTTTAGGAGAAAGACTGACATGGATGGACTTACGCATACCTATAAGGGCCGATTGGTGGCTAAAGGTTTCAAGCAAATTCATGGTATTGACTATGATGAAACCTTTTCTCCAGTGGCGATGTTTAAGTCCATTCAGATCTTGCTTGCTATTGCAGCATACTACGATTATGAGATTTGGTAGATGGATGTCAAAACCACATTTCTGAATGGAAACATACTCGAGGATGTGTACATGACACAACCTGAGGGTTTTAAAGATCCACAGCATACTGTGAAAGTATGCAAGATGCAAAGGTCCATTTATGGGCTAAAGCAAGCCTCTCAGAGCTGGAATCTTCGATTCGATGATGCGATCAAATAGTTTGGTTTCATCAAGAATTAAGATGAACCCTGTGTCTACAAGAGGGTTAATGGGAACACAGTTGTCTTCCTTGTATTGTATATGGATGACATACTACTCATTGGGAATGACATCCCTTCGCTACAGTCTGTGAAGATTAGTTGGGGATGTGCTTCTCAATGAAGGACTTAGGTGAAGGAGCCTGTATTCTAGGCATCAAGATCTATAGAGATAGATCTAAGAGATTGCTTGGCCTAAGTCAGAGTACATACATTGACATGGTATTACTACGGTTTGCCATGCAGAATTTCAAAAAGGGACTTCTGCCGATGTCACATGGTGTGAGTCTTTCGAAGACTCAAAGTCCCTCTTCTAGAGAGGAGAGATCACATGGATAAGATCCCTTATGCATCTGCTATAGGATCTATCATGTACACCATGCTGTGTACTCGTCTTGATGTCTCGTATGCTTTGAGCATGACGAGTAGATACCAGTTAGATCCAGGTGAGCGTCACTGGATAGCAGTTAAGAATATTCTTAAGTACTTGAGAAGGACTAAAGAATATTTCTTGATATTTGGAGGCGATGAGGAGCTAGCTGTAAAGGGTTACAGTGAAGTCTGCTTCCAAACTGACCAGGATGATTATAGATCGCAGTCAGGATTCGTGTTTTGCTTGAATAGTGGCACTGTGAGCTGGAAGAGTTCGAAGCAGGACACAATTGCTAATTCTACAACAGAAGTCGAGTATATTACTGCATCTGAGGCAGCAAAGGAGGCAGTTTGGATCCGCAAGTTCATTACTGAGCTTGGGGTGGTTCCAAGCATAGCAGATCCCATAGAGCTCTATTGTGACAACAATGGAGCGATTGCACAGGCTAATGAACCTCGCTCACACCAGCAGACCAAACACATACTACGCCGCTTCCATCTCATTCGAGATATTATCGATAGAGAAGATGTGAAGATTTGCAGAGTACCTACAGAGGCTAACATCGCCGATCCCTTGACCAAGGCTTTGGCACAGAAAAAGCATGATGGTCATACTAGGTCATTGGGTATTAGATACTACGGTGATTGGCACTAGTGCTAGTGGGAGATTGTTAGTGAAAGCCCTAGAGCCAATCATGTGATGATTGTTGTATGGACTTTATTGTATCATATTCCTATTTATAAAGGCATGATTATTATATTTACTTGTATTGGTGCCAAATAACTAAATATAATAACGTCCTTGAGTAGTAGGTTCTTATCTATATCAATCGATTTGTTGAATCGATAATGAGATGATATAGAGAACACTACTCTTAATCATTTCTAGTAAAGTATTAACATTCAGGGACAATGTTAATGCGTAAATACTAGCATGTAGGTCAACTCGATGACTTGATCTCACAAGTCATGGATATGAGATATCAAGTTGACACATGGGTATACATTAGAGAATGTATACTGAATGAGTGTCATATACTTTCTCATGTGACTATTAGTACTTAGACCTGAAGTCACCATGGTTCCCTATATAAGGAGTTGCATACTTTGGCTTCGTCAAACGTCACCCATAAATGGGTGGACTATAAAGGCGATTACTGGGTATGTAACAAATTATGCGGAGGGATGTGAGTGATGTAGATGGGATCTATCCCTCCTATATGACGGGAGTGACATCGTTATTCTTGATAGAGTGAGACCACAAAGTGCATAGCCATGCCCAAATGAGTCAATATGAGATATTGAGCTCATTTGATTAGAGTGAGTCTACTTGGAGTTCAAGATATAGATTGTACCGAGGATGACATGGTCTATGCCTCAATTGGTCAATATAGATGTCAAGGATAGAGGGACATTATCACATATTGTGAGAGTCGCAATTAGTAGTCACAAAGGTGATGTTGGAGCTCAAAATTCTTGTAACTTGGGTAGCAATGATGTGTTGCTAGATACAACTCGTTGCTTATGTTCCTAAATCGGTTTAGGGACATTGCCAACGTTACAAGAACATATAGGGTCACACACAAAGGGCAATTAGACGGAGATTATGTTCATATGATGAACCATGAGGATTAGGTTCATGGGATGAACCAAATTGGATTAAGAGTAATCCAAATTAGACTAATTGAGTTAGACTCAATTTGATTCAAGTGTTGAATGAGTCTAATTTAGATTTGATTCATTGAGTCAATTTAAATTAATGAATAGAGGTTCATTAAATCAAATTGACTTGAATCAAGTGGTTAGATTTGATCAACTATGGGAGATAAGAGGTCAAGTTTGACTTGACTTGAGAGGGAAGATGAATGATCAATTTTGACTTGACTAATTGCCATGTCATGGTGACATGGCATGTGGGTCGGCCAATGATGGTGTTCCACATCATCATTGACTTATCATGTGGTGCCACCTCATGAGGGAGACCAAGAGCCATTGGCTCTTGGAGTTACATGCATGCATGTAACCCCCCCTCCATGAAGTGACCGACCACCACTTAGTGGAGATCTAAGTGGGAAGTTATTTTGTGGATTAACTTCATCTTCTTCCTTGGTGCTCTTCCTCAAGCTCTCCCATCCCTCATTTTGGCCGAACCATCCAAGGGGTGCTAGCACACTCAAGGTTTTGTTTTCTCCACCTATTGCTGGTGTGGATACCAATAGAGGAGTGTGCACTTGACACACTCGAGTTCTGGCGAAGCTTTTGGACGAGCGGTATAAGCGAAGGGCATCGCTTCAAGGGTAATGCTCTCACCTTCTAGATCTAAGGTAGATCTAGGTTTACTTAAGCACATACATGTTTTATTTTAATATATCTTCACACGGATCCATGGCCGAATTTTCAGGGTTTCCACAAACCAAAAAGCGGTTTTTGCGGCTCAGAAAGTCCAACACTCTTTGCCCTTCGCAATGAATCCCTCTGGTTGCTTCATATAGATGTTTTCCTCAAGACTTCCATTAAGGAAAGATGTCTTGACATCCATCTGCCACACCTCATAATCCATATGAGATGTAATCCATGAGAGAATCCCGATATACTTAAGCATGGCTACCGGCGAAAAGGTCTCCTCATAATCGATACCCTCTTTCTGAGTATACCCTTTCGCAACAAGTCTTGTTTTGAAGGTCTCAACCTTCCCATCTATTCCTCTCTTTCTTTTGTAGATCCACTTGCATCCAATGGTTTTTACACCATCGGGTGGTTCTACTAGCTCCCAGACCTGATTTGAATCCATAGATTCAATCTCAATATTCATTGCACTTTTCCAAGATACTGCATCTTTATCTTGGATTGCCTCATCATATGTCCAGTGATCAGGTTCATGTTCACCAGGGACCAAATCAGAAGATTCTCCCAAGAACATGAATCTATCAGGTTGTCTCACAACCCTCCCACTACGATGAGATATCACCTGTGTATCCTCTGTGACACGCGGTGCAGTGACTTGTGGTATATCCTCTTGTATCGGTGGTACTGAAGAAGTGACTTCCCCTTTTATTTCCTCCACAACAATATTACTCATGGGCTTGTGGTTCATCACATAGTCTTCCTCTAGAAATCGGGCATTCGTGCTAACGATCACCCTCTGATCTCTAGGACTATAAAACAAACCACCATTCATTCCTCTAGGATAGCCAACGAACATGCGTACTTCTGTACGAGATTCCAACTTACCAGCATCCGCCTTCAGCACATGTGCTCAACTCCCCCATATACGAATATGTCTTAGACTAGGCTTTCACCCAGTCCATAATTCTATGGGATTAGAAGGAACTGATTTAGATGGAACCAAGTTCAGAATGTACACCGCCGTATCTAGAGCATATCCCCAGAACGAATCTGGCAACTCAGAATAACTCATCATCGATCTAACCAACATCATAAGAGTCCTATTCCTTTGCTCTGCTACACCATTCTGCTGGGGTCTGCCAGATGTAGACAATTGGGATTGAATCCCAATCTCTGATAAGTAATTCCTAAACTCTCCCAAGAGGTATTCACCACCACGATCAGATCGTAGTGTCTTGATACTTTTACCTTGACGTTTCTCCATATCAGCCTTGAATTCTTTGAACTTATCAAAGCATTCAGACTTGCGGCGCATCAAGTAAATGTATCCATAATTTGAATAATCAACTATAAAATAGACGAAATACTCAAAACCACCTCTAGCCTGGATAGTCATAGGACCACATAAATCTGAATGAACCAATTCTAATACATCTTTGGATCTATATCCCTTGGCCTTAAAAGGCCTCTTGGTCATTTTACCCTCCAAGCAAGATTCGCAGGTTGGGAAATCTTCCACCACTAATGAACCCAAAGGTCCATTAGCTATCAACATTTGAATTCTACTTAGGTTAATATGACCAAGCCTAAGATGCCAAAGATATGTTTGGTTCATCTTTGAAGGTTCTTTTCTCTTATTGGATTTAGAAGATGAGTTATTAACTTCAATTTGCATTGTGGAAGGTTTTGGTCAAGTGTGTATAGATTTCCTATCAATGCACCTGAACAGATAATGTCCATATTCCTTTTTATAACAACTTTGTCATTAAAAGAAATAGAATATCCATCCATAAATAATTTAGAAACCGGAATTAAATTCTTTCTAAATAAAGGTACATAAAGGAAATTTTTAAGAACCAAAACTTTATTTTTCTCAAAAGATAAATGAACGTCTCCCACTGCAATAGCCGCCACCTTCGTAGCATCACCCAAGTATACGGTAATCTCCCCCTCAGCCAGTCGTCTGGTTTCCTGGAACCCCTGCAAAGTATTACAGACATGATTAGTGGCTCCTGTATCTACACACCAGGTGCCGATAGATAACACCGCTAAACATGTTTCAATGACTAGACTAAAAGATATACCTTTGTTCTGCTTGCAGTTGGGGCAGTCCTTCTTCCAGTGTTCAGTCTGCTTACAAGTGAAGCACTTACCTTTCGGCTTCTTCACTCCTCCCTGAGTTCCTCCCATCCCCTTCACCCCAGTTTGTTTCTTCTTATTCTTGCCTTTCGGCTTGGAAGTAGAAACCTTTTGGGTCACCATGGCATGCGCCTGAGCACTCTGACGAAATAGCCCCTCTGCCGCCTGGAGTTCTGTCAGAAGCTCCGCCAACGAATACAACCTCTTGTTCATGTTGTAGTTCAGGCAAAACTGCTCAAAACTCCTAGGTAGAGACTGGAGAATGATATCGACCTGGGTTTCCCCATCGATCTCAGCCCCGAGGACTTCCAACTCATTCAAATGAGCCATCATCTTGAGAACATGATCCCTTACAGGTGTACCCTTGATCATGGTGGTCATCATCATATTCCTCATGGCTTCCTGCCTTGCAGCCCGATTCTGGTGTCCGAAAAACTCTTTGAGATTGAGCATCATTGTTGGTGCAATCGGCCCAGATTTACTCGAGTTTGACTCGAGCAGTACCTTGATAGTATTTTGATGATAGACAAAACTCATGACATGGGATTGTCATGGGAAAGTCCAACATGGGGTTGGCATGGAAAATCCAAGCATGGAGCTTGGTGTGGAAGTCCAAGGGGGAAGCTTTGGCATGAGAAAGTCCAAAGCATTGCGAAGTCGTGCGCTTGGTGCTTGGCATGGGAAATCCAAAGCATTGCGAAGCCGTGCGCTTGGTGCTTGGTGAGAAATGCATTGCGAAGCCGTGCACTTGGTGCATTTGGGAAGTCTTGAGAACTTGGCAAATTCACTAGGCTCGGGTCCTTGAGTCGGTGAAGGATGACATTGCGAAGCCGTGCGCTTGGTGCATCCGAGGGACCGCCGGACGGGGAGAGAATGGAGTGAGCCCAAAGGAAAGCATACTTCTAGGGTATGAGACGCGAAGGATGGCGTTGCGAAGCCGTGCGCTTGGCGCATCCTAGGGACGTAGGCCGAGGGAAGAGAGCTTCGGTGGGGAACTCCATGAGGGATAAGGTGGACTTGGCCAAGTGGCTAAGATTGAGTGTCGGAGGCTCAAACTTGATGTTTGAGGGTTTACCTGACGGTCGGATGCTCAAACAACTTGGTGTTTGAGGTTTTGCCCGACATCAGTCGACTGGCATAGGTGTCGGTTCGACTGATCCAAGTCGACTAGGGTTCGACTGGTGTAAGGCTAAGGTTTTGTGCTTGCGATCGGTCGATGATAGCGGCCGATGATGATCGGCTAGGGATGGCGGATCGGTGATGGGTGTCGCGAGCCGCAGCGCTCCGTAAGCCCGTCGACTACTAGGTCACCCGATCGGTGATGGGCATCATCGATCGGTAGGTGATCCGTTGAACTTGTCCGGACGTGGATCGCCGTTGTGAGACAACGACTATTACAGTGGCGGGCATTTTGGCAATGATGCTAGGCAAAAATAGCTCGATCACGGGTTATAAAAGGAGCTCGAGATGGAGGTTTTTGCCATGATTTTTGTGGAGCTATTGGAGGGGAATTGCTGCTGCATTCCAGTCCTTCAAGAGCCAATCAAAGAAAGCAACAAACAAGTGATCAAAAGCAATCGGTGAAAATTGTTTCTTTTGTATTGTATTTGTATTTTTGTTTGTATTTGTATATTACTGTTGTAATTGCTTGTGAGAGGTTTCTCCACCTCCGACGTGTAGTCGAGAAGGAGTTTAGTTAGTGTCGTGCGCATAACTAGAGCTCGGTGAGCTCGCCCGTGGAGTAGGATCCATTTGGTTCCGAACCACGTATATCTTGTGTTGTGTGATTGTGTATTGTTGTTAGTTTCATTATTATTGTTATTCCGCTGCGCTAACAACAATCATAGACAAGCAACGCAACGAGAACGAGCGAATTCCGACATCCATCGTAAGAGGGCTATTCACCCCCCTCTAGTCGGTCGTTCGATCCCCAACAAGTGGTATCAGAGCAAAGGTCGCTCTTCAAGGACTAACCGCCGCGAGAGCACTACAAAATGGCCGGCTTCATCCATCCACCAAAATTCGATGGAGAATTTGCTTGGTGGAGGAAACCGATGGAGGTATATCTTGAAACCGATTTTGATTCTATGTTAATTGTAGAAAATGGTTTTGAGATGCCTAGGGACAAACACAACAAGCCCATTGAAAAATCAAAGTGGACCCAAGACCAAATCAAGAACTTCAAGACAAATCTCGAGGTAATTAAATCGATTAGTGATTTGTTACCTAACACTATTTGGTCTAGATTGGGTGATTATAGGGATACAAGAGAACTATGGAATAAGATAATAAATTTCCAAGAAAATTCCCAACCGGCACAAGTAGAAGAAAATGCCGAGGAAGAAGAACCCACAACATTTGAAGATGTTGATGACTTGGTGTAGACCTCCACCTCTAGCATTGAGGGGGAGGAGAGGCAATCATCCATTCCGGAGCAAGATCAAAATGAAGCTTCTACCTCCGGAAGAAGTGAAGAGGCCTCCACCAACTCCCTAGGTAACTCAAGTGTTGTTATTTTAATTAAAAATTACATAATATGCTTTGAGTGTAGGGAGAAAGGGCACTACAAGAGTAAATGCCCTAAATTGGCTAAGGAAAAGGCATCAACACCAAAAGTCAACCCAAAGTCAAAGGATGCCGGTGTTCCCAAAATCAAGAGCAAAGAGCACATTGTGTGCTTTAAATGCAATCAAAAGGGACACTACCGAAGCCAATGCCCTAGGGGGAGGAGGAAAGGGCAAGAAGGTGTGACTTATGTAGGGGGAGCTCCAGCTAACCCTAAGGTAAATTTATTTAATGCACCTTTAATTTCTAGAGTCAAAAAGCATGCTAATAATTTTTTTAGTTCTCTTGCAATTATAAATGAAAAGCATGCTAAGAGAAATAATAAGGTTTATTGCTTAGGTGCCAAGCATGTTCATATAACTAAGGATAAACCTAGGACTCATAATTCTAGACCTATTTTACCTAAAGAGTTCATTAGGAGAGTTGAAAATCATCTAGGCATTAACCCTAAGAAGGGTAGACGCATGCCTAAGAAGAAGAACATTTCCCCTAAACCTATGAAAATTCAAAATTGAGGAAATTAGAGGTGGAGAACCAAGCCTTGAGGTCAAGGCTAGAAAAATTGGAGAAGACCCTAGCAATAATATCAAATTCGGTTAAGGGGTCTAATGTACAAAAGTCAAGACCTAGAAAACAAGAAATGTCTAAGGGCAAGAAGGGTTTGGGTCACAAACCTATGTCCTACCATAATGTTCCATTTAATTATGGAACGACATCTAGGTCTAGGAAAACCAAGGCTAATAGGGAAGCTATCCCTAAGTCTAGCCATGGTGTTTGCTTAGTGGCTAAGGACCTAAGGAAAACCAAGAAGGCCACTAAGAAGGTCATTAGGGGAGTTACCTCTAGAGTTGACCTAGGAAAGACCCAAAAGACTTTGACTTCAAAGCCTAAAAGGGTCATTAGGAAGGTATCTAGGGAAGTTATTCCTAGGGAATACCTTGTTAACCCAAGGAGCTCCAATAGATATTGGGTTCCTAAGCGCGTGATTGATTCACGCTAAATGGGTTTGGGTGTGTCAACCCTAAGTGGATGGGTGGTTAACCTAGCCATTGTGAGTTGACACATTATGGTGTGCCAATATGGTTTGAGAAGTTAAAAATGATTTAAATTGGCACAATTAGGTCATAGAGGTCGTGGTGTGTTATTTTGGGTTTTTGGCACACTAAGTAAATAATGGCATTAAGGTAAAATGTATTTAATCCCTAAAAATGTCAAATTGATTTTGACACTTAGGTATTCTATACCTTAGTATATTTTACTTGCCATGATTTGTTTGTCTTACCATGTCATGACATCATTTTCATTTTTATCTATAAAATGTCATGATCATGTTTAGAATTATTTTTAGATGTCATGTATGCTTAGTTCTCATTCACATGCCATGACATCATGATATTGGCATATGTTTTTATCTAAATCATGTTTATGCCATAATCATATCATGCATAGTTTAAAATGGAGTTAAGGACTATGGCACAACTTGAAGGGAATCAAATTAATGTTGCCTAGAAATATGCATGAGAACATAAACAAAACAAAACCCACATCTCACAAAAAATTTGACTTGTATGTGTTTTACACATCTAGATATTGGTGAGATGTTTAGGAAAAATAAAATAAAGGTTTGAAAAACATTTTGAAAAACCTTGGTGAAGCCTATCTTTTGATAGCTATCACCATTGAATGAGATGATACAAAGAGGGCTCTTTATTGAAGCTTTTCTTAAATTTTGAACTTTGTATCAATCTTTTAGTTTAATGGGTAAAATAATTTTCTAATATTTTTCACCCATAATGTTTGTGATAAGTAGTATACATACCAAATTTCAAGATTTATCTACTTATGTATATTTACTTATGAATTTCGGAAAGTCATTTCTAAAATTCAAATCAAATGAATTATCGGAGCTGTAGGCTGATCGACGATGAGTGTGTCGATTGACTAGTTTCACGCAATGAAAATATTGATTTCGGGTAAACCTTGTTGGTTAGGCCCATGTTCAGCTGTGTTTTGGTCCCCTAACCACTCCTAACCCTAGGATATGCTTGGGAGAGCATTAGAGAGGTTGGAAATCCATTGGATATGGATTAGGAGTTGGGTTGAGGGTGAGTATCAATTTTAAGGTGGATGAGAGTTTATTGTTGAACTTTGCCTTAATTTTATTTGGTTAATGTTCCTATTGGCTTAGGGACTCTCCAAGTACATTGTTGGTGCAATGGTCAAGGGAGAGTAAGCCTCTAGGGAGAGGTTTCCATCATGGGAAGATGGATGTGTATTTCCTCATGGGAGGAAAATTTGGTTGCCACTCTTTAAGTGATATGGGATCACTAGAAAGATTGTAGGCATGTGTTCCTCCAAGGGAGAGATTGTAAGATCTCATTGGGATATGAGACATTCATACCCTTGGGGAGGACCTTTTTGATGTAATATCAAAAAGGGGGAGAAGTTACCAAGTTACCAATTAGGGTTCGTTGGAATTCTCATTGGGATATGAGAATTGCCAATATGGGAGAATTGGTAGACTTGAGATGGTAGTTTTGTCAATCATCAAAAAGGGGGAGATTGATGGTGCAATCGACCCAGATTGACTCGAGTTTGACTCGAGCAGTACCTTGATAGTATTTTGATGATAGACAAAACTCATGACATGGGATTGTCATGGGAAAGTCCAACATGGGGTTGGCGTGGAAAATCCAAGCATGGAGCTTGGTGTGGAAGTCCAAGGGGGAAGCTTTGGCATGGGAAAGTCCAAAGCATTGGGAAGCCGTGCGCTTGGTGCTTGGCATGGGAAATCCAAAGCATTGCGAAGCCGTGCGCTTGGTGCTTGGTGAGAAATGCATTGCGAAGCCATGCGCTTGGTGCATTTGGGAAGTCTTGAGAACTTGGCAAGTTCACTAGGCTCGGGTCCTTGAGTCGGTGAAGGATGGCATTGCGAAGCCGTGCGCTTGGTGCATCCGAGGGACTGCCGGACGGGGAGCGAATGGAGTGAACCCAAAGGGAAGCATACTTCTAGGGTATGAGATGCGAAGGATGGCGTTGCGAAGCCGTGCGCTTGGCGCATCCGAGGGACGTAGGCCGAGGGAAGAGAGCTTCGGTGGGGAACTCCATGAGGGATAAGGTGGACTTGGCCAAGTGGCTAAGACTGAGTGTCGGAGGCTCAAACTTGATGTTTGAGGGTTTACCCGACGGTCGGATGCTCAAACAACTTGGTGTTTAAGGTTTTTCCCGACATCAGTCGACTGGCATAGGTGCCGGTTCGACTGATCCAAGTTGACTAGGGTTCAACTGGTGTAAGGCTAAGGTTTTGTGCTTGGCGATCATTTGCCATGGTATCGATCGGATCGATATGATGGCGCTAGCCGAGGATGGCGATCGTGATGGGAGTGTCGCGAGCAGAACGCTCCATAGCCGATGGGCGATCAACTACTAGGTCACCGATCGTGATGGGCATCATCGATCGGCCGTTAGTGATCCGTTGGAACTTGTCTGACATGGATCTGGCCGTTGTGAGACAACGACTACAGGGGCAGTCGACTGGGGCCTTTTGGCAGTCGACTGCTAGGCGCGAAAACAGCTCGATGCAGGTTATAAAAGGAGCTCAAGATGGAGGTTTTTTCCATGGTTTTTGTGGAGCTATTGGAGGGGAATTGCTGCTGCATTCCAGTCCTTCAAGAGCCAATCAAAGCAAGCAACAAACAAGTGATCAAAAGCAATCAGTGAAAAGTGTTTCTTTTGTATTGTATTTGTATTCTTGTTTGTATTTGTATATTATTATTGTAATTGCTTGTGAGAGGTTTCTCCACCTCCGACGTGTAGTCGAGAAGGAGTTTAGTTAGTGTCGTGCGCATAACTAGAGCTCGGTCAGCTCGCCCGTGGAGTAGGACCATTTGGTTCCGAACCACGTATATCTTGTGTTGTGTGATTGTGTATTGTTGTTAGTTTCATTATTATTGTTATTCTGCTACGCTAACAACAATCGTAGACATGCAACGCAATGAGAACGAGAAAATTCCGACATCCATCGTAAGAGGGCTATTCATCCCCCTCTAGCCGGCCGTTCGATCCCCAACAAGTGGTATCAGAGCAAAGGTCACTCTTCAAGGACTAACCTCCGCGAGAGCACTACAAAATGGTCGGCTTCATCCATACACCAAAATTCGATGGAGATTTTGCTTGGTGGAGGAAACGGATGGAGGTATATCTTGAAACCGATTTTGATTCTATGTTAATTGTAGAAAATGGTTTTGAGATGCCTAGGGACAAACACAACAAGCCCATTGAAAAATCAAAGTGGACCCAACACCAAATCAAGAACTTCAAGACAAATCTCGAGGTAATTAAATTGATTAGTGATTTGTTACCTAACACTATTCCTCATCAGTCAAGACAATGTCAAGATTCCTCTTTCAATCAACTTAGTTGGGTCCAGTAAGTTTATTCTCTTTCAGTATCACAGCAAGTGGGTTGAAAGTCATTTTGAAAGAAAACCTAAGAATCACATAGATCAAAACATTAGATTTAAAAAAATTATTGATTCCTCAAATAATAAAATTTTAAAATCAACCAATACCTCAAAACACCAAGAATATCATATGCCACGATAGTGTGGACGTATACGAATTCTACATTTATAAGAGGAGGTTTTACCTATTAATTTTACTATCATGTCAACCTAACTTTTTGACTAGTAAAATTAATAGTTGGTTCCTCTTTGGCCCTACAAATAAAAGCAGTGACTCCGATGGGGAGGATACTTATATTTGTATCTAAGTGTTCACCATTACTCGGTACCAAGGTAATTATCTCGGGTTATGTGCCTTCCGATGGGGAAGTACACACACTCCTTAATAATTTTCTATAACCATATTTGACCTTGTGATCCGCAAACAAACTCATCCGATGGAGAGGAAGGCACTCAGAGCCGATGCGCAAGTTTGTTTGCATCACTTGTCAAATCGTAATGGAGGCCGTGAGAATTTAAAAAATTTCCCTCTCCGAGTTAGTAATTTAAAATTGAGGAATTTTCTAGCCTACGACATGCATATCAAACAATAAGCAATAAATATGAAAAATAAAAAATTTCCAACTATTATGGCTTTTGTCTTCAATATGTCTCCCGTCGTATCGCCTTCTCGTCCGCTCCTCCTACGCCATATACGAGCCATCCGGAGATCCAAGCCGAGACTAAAAACTATTTTAATTTACATCCATTGATCCTATACTCCACGAGGGAGTGTACATGAAATCTTGATCGAAAGTAAACTAAAATAGAAAGAGTGGCTAAACAATATCGTATATAATTTACAAAAAATTAAATACTAGTCTTGTGAACCCCAAGGATTCAACAAAAGATACTATTACACACATACAATCACATACACACATATGGCCATAATAGTCGGATCTTATGCCTGCAACCAAAGAGTTAACCTACACATATTCTACTATTATCCGACACATATAATATATGAAAAATGCATAACAGTAACTGAATCCTAAACACACAAAACCGAAAACCGTGGCTCTGATACCACTTGTTGGGAGGGGAAACTTCGCTTCCCACTCCAACTCGGTCACTTGATCATGGCGATCCCTTCTACGTCCCCGGATAAAAAAAAATTATCCTTGACAAGAGGGATTGCCCAAGAAACCTTGTCATCGTCGTGCTATTCGATTAGAGTAGTCACTTGAACAAACTTGTTATTCAAGTGACCAACCTCTATTCTATTAATAGCTGCGGAATAGACGATGTACGGATTGCCGGCTTTTGTGTTTATGTTCGAGGTCCAAGTATATTTAGCCACAAAACAGAATATATATCATTCATATAATTGAAAAACAAATATAAACAAGTAACAAATGAAAATAGAGAATCAATATACCTCTCGATCTTCTATTATATGACCTTCCTCCTTTCGGACGTCGTGTGGGCGACGATCTACCAAAAGTTGAAGCTCATAGATCACCAATCTTCCTTCCTTGCTCGTTCCGAGCAAGAGGAAGAATAGAAACAAGACTTTTCTTCTTCCTTTAGCCAACCAACAAGCAACAAGCAAGTTGCTTGCCGCCGGCCAACAAGGAGAAGGGAGAAGAGATGATTGCCGACCAAGAGCTTCAAGGGAGGACCCTAAGCCTTGGTTCCATTGGCCAAGGAGAAGGAGAAGAGCTGCTATGGATGCCGACCAAGGTGAGGAAGGTACTATATGGACGTCGGCCACCAAAGAAGAAGAAGGAGATAAGGAAAAAATTTCCTTAATAGGTGCCGCCAACTCCAAACCCTAGCCTCCAAGCCTTGCCACCCAAAACCCTAATCCTATCTCTAATTGGATTCTTAGTTGCCGCCCACCCCTTGCCCTCCTTTTATAGAGTTAGGGATAAGCCTTGTTTTAAACTCCACCATTGGTTCTAGGGATTTAATCTCAATGGTCGGATCTTTTAATCTCAACCGTCGAATCTAGAGATTTAATCTCTACCTTTGGATCAAGAGTTTTGTTTCTATCCATTGGACCTAAGCTTCATAAGGTATTAATAGGCTACAATAGGAACCATGAGGAAGAGTTGGATCTTGGCCACCCAATGGATCAAGCCCACATAAAGTCCGATCCATTAATGACAATCCAATCCACTAAAGGATTATCATTGATCTACCTCACCAACCCCCATAAGTTAATATGGGCTCCATATATTATATGTACATTTTCTCCCCGTATTTAAGATCTCGAATGTCTGTCGATTAATTAATTTACTAACCATTAATTAATCAATATCTAACTCCATGGGTAGTACCACTCAACCTTTTCATCATGCCGTACCAAGCCTTCCTGCAAGGTTTACATGATGAACCTTATGAGCTCCTCAAGGGGACATCATCATCCTAATACATAGGACACGGTTTCCTCCTATAATCAATAGCACACCATATAAATAATATCATTTCCCAACTTACCGAGCCTATCAATTTAATCTATAAATCTCGCCCATTGGTAATCAAAGAAATGAATACTATGTATATGTGCCCATTATTATATTGGGATTAAGAGTATCTACAATATAATATCTGAGGTCTGATTTGATTATGTAGTCAGCAATAAATCGAATCACGTCTAAGTCAGTCATGCTCAATACACACAAAGTGTACTAGTGTGATTCTATGGTCAAGACAAACCAATACCAAATCACACTACAACCATTCCAATGGTTTGTCCAAAGTCATCTCGGTTGTGAGCCTATACTTATACTTTATAAGGAGCCGATAACATGATCTCTCGTGTGACACCACACACCATGTTATCTACAATGTAATATATTAGACAATATGCATAGCCATAAAAATATTCAAACAATGATCATGTGATTCTTATTTCAAAATAAAGATGTTCATATAAAAGATAGACTTTTCAATATACATCCCAACAGGGTCCAATACTCGTTAGACAAAGAGGGAAATGTAACATGCTCGTTCTTTTGCTAGGGTAATGGGAGTACTCGTTAGACAAAGATGACACCGTAACGTGCTCGTTCTTTGCCTAGGGTACATGGAGTACTCGTTAGGCAAGGAGGGCATCGTAGCGCGCTCGGTCTTTGTCTAAGGTACTTAGAGCATTCGTTAGTTGGAGAAGGCACCGTAATATGTTTGGTCTCTTACTAGGGTGCTTGAAACTCTAGGAGTGGCAGCTTACTAGGGAAGATACTCATGTGCTTCAAATATTTACCGCATCGGTCAAGCCACCATGGGGGTCAGCTCGATTGGCAATCTTGCACAAAGGAACATAATCGAGCTGGCTGAGCTGGATGGAATACTACTTGATGTTGGACATGGATATGTGGTTCTCCATCGTAGAGGGATTCTCACCACCAATCGACGACGAAGGAAGGGTTTTGGTGACTTCTCTGTGGTCGGCGAAACAGAGGAGAAGAGCCCAGGCCAATGCTAAAGCAACTGTAACTCTGCTGTGCGATTTAGCCAAGGACCAACTCAACAAAGTTGGCCCCTTCAGTAGTGCTCAAGAACTTTGGAGGAAGTTGATGGAGCTACATGAAGGAACCAGAGATTCAAGGATAGCGAAGAGGAATCTCTACTTGAACCAACTTCAGAATTTCAGCATGAAGGAGACTCAAACTGTATGTGAACAACATGGTAGGTTTAAAGAAATACTCAATGGACTCCATTCTGTTAGAGAGGCTATCAAGAATAGGGATTTAGCCAGGTATGTACTCAAATCTTTCCCTCGGAATACTTTGTGGTCATCTATGGTGGATGCCTACAAAGTATCAAGGGATCTTTCAACAATTAAGATTGATGAATTGTTTTGTGAATTGGAAATGCATGAACAAGATAATCGAAGCCAAAAGGAGAAGGGTCTAGCTTTTATTACAGGAGATCGCAGCAAGGAGAGCAAGAAGAAGAAGAAGAAGAAGGAAGCTTCTTCCTCCTCTTCATCATCAGATTCGGATGGAGATGATGAGTCATCCTCTAGCGAGATGGCTAACTTTGTGAGGAGATGGCTAACTCTGTGAGGAGATTGATGAGAAGAAGCCAAAAATACAACAAGAAGGATGTGAAGAAATACTTCACCAACAAAATGAAAGGTAAAAGTTCTGAAATTAATCAGGATAAGTCTGATGTAGAGTGCTTTCATTGTCATAAGAAAGGTCACTACAAAAGTGAATGCCCTAAGTACAAAAAGAAGGAAGAAAAGGCCAAGAGGAAGAAAGCATTGAAGGCTACTTGGGATGATACTTCAACCCCATCCTCCTCATTGGAAGAAGAAAGTGAGGAGAAGGGAGCAAAGCAAAAGGCTCTCATGGCATTGGAGAATTCTGAAAATTCAGATTTTGATGGAGAGCTGAAGCATTCTGATAGGGAGCAATCAAATTCAGACTCTTCATCATCATCTTCAGATGATGATCAGGTAAACTCTCCCCATTTAGATAAATTGTATGAAACAATTGCTTGCTTGACAAATGCTCTGAAAAAAATCCAAAACTAAGGTTAAATTACTGAAAACTTAATTAGAACTAGTTAAGAATACTAATATACTGTCTGATGACAGTGGTGTTGAAAATCCTCATTTGGAGGAGATCAAGGATGAGAATACATCCTTGAAGGCACAGGTGGAAGATCTCAAGTGCACACTTGAGAAATTTACCAATGGATCAAAGACATTATACATGATCTTAGGAGGCCAACGTGCAGTCTATAACAAGGCTGGACTAGGGTTCAATTCACAATAAAAGGAATTTAGTTATATATCCTTAGTGTCTAGAAAACTTGCATCTAGATCTAAAGTTTCTTTTGGTGGAATTGATGGACCTAAAACTGCTAAAGGAAAATTTGTTAATGCAAGAACGACTAGGTCTAAATTTGGTAATGGTAGAACTATCACTGTTGATTTTATTTTTACTAGATCACCTTTTATTAGAACTTCTAAGGCTTGGATTCCTAGGAAGTTTGTAGTAGATGCAGAGGGACCCAACTTGTGGGTTCCAAAAGACCAAATTTCCCATGTTTAGCAGGGACCCATCAAGGGGGAGCATCCAACTACATGGTTTGTGGACAGCGGATGCTCTAAACATATGATAGGGAACTCCTCTTTGTTTTCCTCAATTCATGCCAAAGACCAAGGTACAGTTTCCTTTGGTAATAATGGTAAATTTAAGGTTGTAGGAGTAGGTAACATTTGTTGGATCGATATGAGCGCTAGGAGGGGGTGAATAGCGTTCGTAAAAACTTTTCTTTTTCGATGATTAAAACCAAGTACACAACAGAAAACTTAAAGACAAACACAAGAAAGACACAAAGCTTTTTTACTTGGTTCACAGCCCACCGACTGCTAATCCAAGGCCCTGCGATCCTTGATCGCTTCTGAAGGGCAATCACTAAAAGTCGCTTCCTCGTTGGAGGTAAGAGACAAGACGATTACAATAATTATAAGGCCGGTAACAACCTTACCGGTCCTTATACAAATTAAGTACAGAAAGATAATAATAATATCGACAATTAATTAGAAGATGGCGCACGGTCGGAGTAGCGTTGTAGAGAGCACGAGCACTTAGGAGATTCTTGAATTTGGGTGTGAGTCCTCCCCTCCTTTTATAGATTTGCACCTTGGAATTTATCCCGATCCAGATCCAAAACTCGTGGATCTTATCTTGAGGTGGCGGCTTATCTTATCCTGAGGTGGCGACTTATCTTATCCTGAGGTGGTGGCATCAATCTCTATCTCTTTGACCTTGTGCCTTTGGGTTGATTAAATGCGACATATCGATCCTCTTAGCGCTTGATCGCCTTCAATCGACTATCGACATTTCCAGTTGACTGCTGCACTTGAGAATTCCTGTAATACAAGATTAGCACAATAGATGCATAATGCCATACAGTGTGACAGTCCTTTGACTGTCCGATCTTGACTTCAGCATTCCTCCAGAAGCCTTAGTCGGATCGACGCCTAGAATTGTCCTCTAACCGAGGGCGCGTCCTTACCACCGCTCCACACACGGAGCTTACCTTTGGTCCTCTTGACCTGTCGCTTAGCTTTCGGTCACCACTGAGGTTCCTCGACTCCCCGAGGTTCTCCTAGTGTCGCCCGACCACCATGGTTTCTCAACATGAGATTCTCCAGATGTTGCTCGACCTTTGGCTTAGCTTAAACACTTCCTGCACACTTAGCATATCACATGAGATAACAAAATAGCTTAACTTTGAATCTTTGCCATCATCAAAACCAAGGTTCGATTATCTAGTGCCCCTGCACCAACAATCTCCCCCTTTTTGATCTATGGCAAACCAATTCAAAGTTAAGAGAAAATAAATAGTCAGCATTGAACAATCATTTTTCAAAACCTCCCCCTTAAGGGTACCTCTCCCATAACCCTAGGTGAGTTTTGAAAAACAATTATTTTTTTGAAAAGAAAAAGTAAGTAACCTCTTAACTTTATTCTCTCTCCCCCTTTGACATATATCAAAAATAACTTTATATTGGGTACATTGCCAAGAAATAGATTTTTTAAACATGCTAATCAAGTTGATTTAATATGTTTAACTCCCTTTAATACTTAAGAGTTTAGGAGTTTAGATTTCTAGATCCTGCACCAACAATGTATATCCTAGGTTAGAATGTGACCCCCTAACCTTTAACATTGTTATAAAATTTTGAGAAATAATTAAAAAAAAAATTTTAAAGGCTCATGTCTATTGATTTTTATGCCAAACTGGAGGTAGCTAGATACTAAGTTTGTCCAACTTAAGTCTTCTCTCCCCCTTGGCATATTATCAAAAGAAGGATTTAAATTTAGAAAGTATTGGTGATTTTTTTTAAAAAATATTTTTTAACAACTTCTATGATGATTATCTAATTAGAACCTCCCCCTTAACCTAACATCCTTGTTAGCCACAAGGAAGGCATATCTAGAGGGTCTCCCCTTTTGTCTGACAAACTCTTAGGACATCCTTGTTGGCCATAAGGAAGGCTCACCTAAGTGTCCAGAGGGTCTAGGTATATAAAGTTGACCTAAGGATTTAGACGTTCAGTATTGGTCAACAAACCATCATTTTAAGAAGCATAGTTGTTTTGAAAACTACGTATAACTACACACAATAATCATGACAACCAATAAAAATAGTTTTAAGAATCTATTTATGTGTATATAAATTTTGAAATCATTTTCAAAATCATTTTTAATTTGTTATCCTTACCATCTCACCCATTCTACATGATCAACCAAGTTATTCTTATAGGTATTGTGAGATGAATTTAATTTAATGCCTTAGAAATTAATTAATCTTGAGTTAGATTCGGATTTCACCTTTAGTTAGTTAAGTGAACATTTCAAAAGAGGGCTTCCAAGTCGTGGCGAGGCACATGAGCCTTCTTTGATCGGAACAACGACCACTTCCTTAGACAAAGCCAACTTAGGAAATTACACACTTAATTCACTTAGGATTACATCCTGGTCTAACTAGTTTAGGATGTGGTGAGGTAGCTTCAGTTAGTTCCACTTAGTTAAATGCACCAAGCTAGATACTCCTTATCCAACTCGGATACACTTGACTTCGTTTCCTTAACGTACTATCATCTCACCGCGTCCTGATACTATGTTGTCAAGATTAATTAATTATTTCCTATCTAACCATATGAGAGTGAATTTAAAAGTAGTATGTATGACATGACAAAATAAGCATGATAATGATATGTATGCATGAGCAAGCTACAATCAATCAATTTAAAGAAATGGTTATTTTCTTGGGTAGACTTTTATTTGTTCTATAGTTATAAGATACTTTATTATAATTAAGTTTACAAATTTTAGTATCTTGATTTTTGGTTAGCTTAGACTTGTAACCAAATCTACATATTTATTAGTTGAATTTTTAAAAGTTGAAGGTTTAATTACTAGATTATTAATTTGTGTATAATCAAATGGTACTCTATTATAATTAATTTTATTGGTTTGATTATCTAATTTTGAATTTTTAATTAAGTTAGATTGTGAATTATTTAAAATAGGATTGTTAGAATTTTTCAAAATAATATTATTAGATTTTTTCAAGATAAGATTATTAGACTTTTTAAAAGTAGAATTATTAGAATTTTTTAAGATAAGATTATTAGACTTTTTAAAAATAGAATTATTAAAATTATTAGAATTTTTTAAGGTAGAATTATTAGAATTATTCAAGATAAGATTATTAGAATTTTTAAAGTTAGAATTATTATTAGAATTATTCAAGATAAGATTGTTAGAGTTTTTAAAGGTAGAATTATTATTAGAATTATTTAAGATAAGATTGTTAGAGTTTTTAAAGGTAGAATTATTATTAGAATTATTTAAGACAAAATTGTTAGAGTTTTTAAAGGTAGAATTATTATTAGAATTATTTAAGATAAAACTGTTAGAGTTTTTAAAGGTAGAATTATTATTAGAATTATTTAAGATAAGATTGTTAGAGTTTTTAATGGTAGAATTATTATTAGAATTATTTAAGATAAAATTGTTAGAGTTTTTAAAGGTAGAATTATCATTAGAATTATTTAGATTATCTTTGGAATTTTTTAAAGTTAATTTCAATTTTTTTATGGTTGAATTTTTCAAAACAGAATTTTTTAATTCGGAATTATCTAGATTAATTAGATCTAGGATTTGATGATTCTGTCCTATTGTTTGATTATTCTGATCAAGGGTTTGATTATTCTGATTAAGTTCAAGGTTGGTTTTATCTTTGACTTGATCTAGATTTATATTGATTAAACTAAATATTTGATTAATCTCTTTGTTAATTTTATCAAATGTTAGATTAATTTGATCATTTTCTTCCATGATATTATTATTATTATTATTTAAACTAATTAAATTTGAATTAATTAATTTTTTATTAGTTGAATTATTAATTGTATTAATTAATTGACGACAATTACACAATTTATCTAAATGATCAACTATTCTAAAACTCAACTTTTCAAAATTATTAACTTTACTAACCTTTTTTTTCGGACACCGATTCTTGTAATGACCGAATCTTCCGCACCCGAAGCACTTGATGTGCTCCTTGTTCTTCCGGATTCCTGGCAATGGTGTCTCCTTTGCCGTCGGTTGCGTCGTTCGAATCTTACGAGTAGGACACTTATTTTTATAGTGTCCTCTCTCCCTGCACTTAAAGCAAATAATATGAAATTTAAAATTTAAATTGACATTGTTACCTTTATGCCTTGTGGGAGACTCTTCCATGGTTGGCTCGGTCAACGATTTTCTAAAACTCGCAAAAAAAACACAAACCAAAAAGTCCCAAGACTTGGTCTTGGATTAGTAGTGCGGGAGATATTTAAAAATAAAAATAAAAATAAAGAAAAGAAAATTCTCGACCGGTGGTTGCACCGAATCTGAGCGCCCCCGCTCTGATACCAATTGTTGGATCGATATGAGCGCTAGGGGGGGTGAATAGCGTTCGTAAAAACTTTTCTTTTTCGATGATTAAAACCAAGTACACAACGGAAAACTTAAAGACAAAAACAAGAAAGACACAAAGCTTTTTTACTTGGTTCACAGCCCACCGGCTGCTAATCCAAGGCCCTGTGATCCTTGATCGTTTCTGAAACGCAATCACTAAAAGTCTCTTCCTCGTTGGAGGTAAGAGACAAGACGATTACAATGATTATAAGGCCGGTAACAACCTTACCGGTCCTTATACAAATTAAGTACAGAAAGATAATAATAATACCGACAATTAATTAGAAGATGGCGCACGGTCGGAGTAGCGTTGTAGAGAGCACGAGCACTTGGGAGATTCTTGAATTTGGGTGTGAGTCCTCCCCTCCTTTTATAGATTTGCGCATTGGAATTTGTCCCGATCAAGATCCAAAACTCATGGATCTTATCTTGAGGTGGCGGCTTATCTTATCCTGAGGTGGCGGCTTATCTTATCCTGAGGTGGTGGCATCAATCTCTATCTCTTTGACCTTGTGCACTGGGCTGATTCGTCGACATCAGTCGACTGATCCTCTTAGCAGTCGACTGCCTTCAATCGACTATCGACACCTCCAGTTGACTGCTGCACTTGAGAATTCCTGTAATACAAGATTAGCACAATAGATGCATAATGCCATACAGTGTGACAGTCCTTTGACTGTCCGATATCAACTTCAGCATTCCTCCGGAAGCCTTAGTCGGATCGACGCCTAGAATTGTCCTCTAACCGAGGGCGCGTCCTTACCACCGCTCCACACACGGAGCTTACCTTTGGTCCTCTTGACCTGTCGCTTAGCTTTCGGTCACCACTGAGGTTCCTCGACTCCCCGAGGTTCTCCTAGTGTCTCCCGACCACCACGATTTCTCAACATGAGATTCTCCGGATGTCGCTCGACCTTTGGCTTAGCTTAAACACTTCCTGCACACTTAGCATATCACATGAGATAACAAAATAGCTTAACTTTGAATCTTTGCCATCATCAAAACCAAGGTTCGATTATCTAGTGCCCCTGCACCAACAACATTAACATTTCTAAAAAATTTGTAATTAGAAATGTATTGTTAGTTAAAGGGATGGCATTTAACTTGTTGAGTGTAAGTCAATTGTGTGATACAGGGTATAGAGTTGAGTTTCACTCAACTCAATGCCTTGTGATCCACAGTGACACCAATGAAACCAAGCTAATAGGATCTAGGAAGGAAAATATTTATCAAGTTAGATTTAGTAGTGCTACTAACATGTATTTTAAGTGTTACATATCCAAGGAAGAAGAGTCTTGGTTATGGCACAGGAGATTGGCCCATGTCAACATGAAGAACATCAAGAATTTAGCCAAGAAGGAACTTGTAAGAGGACTGGCCTCAATCACTTACGAGAAGGATAGCGTTTGTGGGGCGTGCCAAAAAGGAAAGCAAGTGAGACCTTTCCACAAAGGGAAGAATTCTGTAAGTTCTTTACAAGCATTAGATTTACTACACATGGATTTGTTTGATACTAGCACTATTAGATCTATCAATGGTAGTAGATATTGCTTGGTTATTGTGGATGATTACACTAGATATACTTGGACTTATTTTCTTAAACATAAGGATCAAATAGTAGAAACCTTCATTTTCTTTTGTAGAAGAGTTGAAAATGAGAAAAACTCAACAATTAAAATCATTAGAAGTGATCATGGAGGAGAGTTTGAAAATGCTAAACTTACGGACTTTTGTTTAGTGAAAGGATACAAACATGAATTCTCCACACCTAGAACACCACAATAAAATGGTGTTGTAGAAAGGAGAAATAGATCATTGCAAGAGGCAGCTAGGAGTATGCTAAACGAATACCAATTACCAAACTTCCTATGGGCTGAAGCAGTTAGCACTGCATGCTATGTTCAAAACCGTGTTTTGATACATAGATTCTTAAGAAAAACATCACATGAACTTTGGTTTGGAAAGCCACGAACAATCAAACACCTTAGGGTATTTGGTTGTACGGTGTATATCCTAAATACCAAGGATAATTTACAAAAATTTTCTGCAAAAGCTGATAAGGGTATCCTTGTTGGATATTCCCTCACTAGAAAAGTTTATAGAGTCTACAACCATAGGACTAAGCTAATAGAAGAGTCAACTAATGTTTTGTTTGAAGAAAAAGGAATGAATATTGATTCGAACAAAAAATCGGTGGAGTTTGAGCTAGAATTGAGGGAGCTGGAATTGGAAGATAGCAACCCTATAGGGGAAGCAAGAGTGGATTCTGATGAAGAGAGAGTGAGAGCTCAAGGGTCATCACTTGAGGTTGGAGAATCTGAATAGATTTTAGTAGTACCCGAACCACCTCAAGTAACAAGAGCAACTAGGAATGCTACTAGCCATCCCCAAAACCAAATTATTGGAGGCATCCAACAAGTGGTATCAGAGCAAGGGCTCTACACCAGATTTACCTCTGCCAAAGTATCAAGGAATGAAAGCGCAAGAGGGATTCAACACAACTCGACCCCCGTATTTCGATGGCCAAAACTTTTAGTATTGGAAGAGTTGCATGGAATACTACTTGATGATGGACATGGATATGTGGTTCTCCATCGCAGAGGGATTCTCACCGCCACCCGAACAACCCAAGCCTTGACTCCATCCCACCATTGTTAGTGCAATCATTAAGTATGCACTTAATCAACCCTAAAAGAATGTTTGATTGAGGGGGAGCTTGAAAGGAGGGGAAACTTCGCTTCCCACTTCATCTCGGTCACTTGTTCATGGCGATCCCGTCGTCGTCCCTGGATTAAAAAAATTAATCCTCGACAAAGAGGGATTACCAAAGCAACCATTCCATCGTCGTGCTATTCGATTAGAGTAGTCACTTGAACAAACTTGTTGTTCAAGCAACCAACCTCTATTCTTCAAATAGCCGCGGAATAGACAATGTACGGATTGCCGATTTTTACGTTTGTATTCGGGGTCCAAGTAAATTTAGCCACATGCCATACATACAATATACAAAAAAACAAACAAGGAAAACAAAACAAGATTTATACCTCTTGTTTACCTCAAGATCTTCTATCGTATGTCCTATCCTCCTCTGGGATGTTGTGTGGGAAACGGTCCTCCAAGAGATGAAGCCTCCTAGATCAAGATCTTCTTTCCTTGCTTGCTCCAAACAAGAAGAAGTATAGAAACGAAACTCCTCCCTATCTAAGACCGGCCACCAAGTCAAGAGACTTGATGATGCCGCCGGCCAAGGAATAGAGGAGGAAGTGGGCGCCGGCCAAGAGCTCCAAGGAACCACCCTTACCCTTGTTCCCACCGGCCAAGGCGAAGAGGAAGAAGAGGTTGAGCGCCGGCCAAGGTTGAGAAAATGAAAGGGGCACCGACCAAAACCCTAGGAAGGAGAAGGTCTTGCTGCCCAAGTCTCCACCAAACCCTTGCCGTCCAAAGCAATAATCTCCAAGATTGTTGTTGCCGCCCAACCCTTACCGTATATTTATAGAGTTAGCCTTAATCCTACTTTAATCTCCACCGTCGAATCCATGGATTTAATCTCAACAATCAGATCTAGGGATTTAATCTCAATCGTCGGATCTAGAGTTTTAATCTCCGCCGTCGGATCTAAATATTTAATCTCTACCGTTGAAACTCAAGATTTAATCTCCACCTTCGGATCTTAGAGTTTCATTTTCCATCATCAGATCTAGGCTTCATGAGGGTTTTAATAGGCTACGATAGGGACCATGAGGAGGAGTTGGATCTTGGCCACCCAATGGATCAGGCCCACATAAAGTCCAATCCATTAATGATAATTCATTCCACTAGAGGATTATCATTAACCTACCTCACCAACCCCCATAAGTTAATATGGGCTCCATATATTATTTGTGTTGTGATGTATACTGAAAAGTCTATCTTTTGTATGAACATCTTTATTTTTGAAATAAGAATCACATGATCATTGTTTACATATTTATGGTTATGCTTATTGTCAAATACATTACATTGTAGATAACATGGTGTGTAGTGTCACATAGGAGATCATATTATCAGTTCCTTGTGAAGTATAAGTAAAGGCTCACAACCGAGATGGTTATGGACAAACCATTGGAATGGTTGTAGTGTGATTTGGTGTTGATTTGCCTTGACCATAGAATTACACTAGTACACTCTGTGTGTATTGAGCAGGACCGACTTAGAGGTGATTCGATTTATTGCTGACTACATAATCGAATCGGACCTCAGATATTATGTTGTACATGCTCTTAATCCCGATATAATAATGGGAAAATATACTTAGTATTAATTTTTTGATTTACAAATGGACGAGATTTATAGAGTAAATCGATAGGCTTGGTAAGTTGGAAAATGATGTTATTTATATGGTGTGTAATTGATTATAGGAGGAAACCATATCCTATATATTAGGATGATGATGTCCCCTTGAGGAGCTCATAAGGTTCATCATGTAAATCCTACAGGTGGACTTGGTCCGGCATGATGATAAGGTTGAGTGGAACTACTCATGGAGTTAGATGTTGATTAATTAATTGTCATTAAATTAATTAATCGACGGACATTCGAGATCTTAAACACGGGGAGATATATGTACAAATAATATATGGAGCCCATATTAATTTATGGGGGTTGGTGAGGTAGATCAATAATAATCCTCTAGTGGAATGGATTATCATTAATGGATCGGACTTTATGTGGGCTTGATCCATTAGGAGGCCAAGATCCAACTCCCTATCATAGCCTATTAAAACCCTCATGAAGCCTAGATCCGATGGTGGAGAATAGAACTCTAGATCCGACGGTGGAAATTAAATCACTAGATCCGACGGTGGAGATTAAATCTCCAAGTTCGACGGTTGAGATTAAATCTCTAGATCCGACGGTTGAGATTAAATCCCTAGAACCGACGGTGGAGATTAAAAGAAGGCTTAGGCTTAGCTCTATAAAAGGAGGCATAAGGGTGGGCGGCAAGAGCATTGAAAGGGGATTAGGGTTTTGGGCGGCTAGGGTTTTGGAGAAGCATTGGGCGGCTATAAGTCTTGGCCGGCAAGGCTTCCTTCTTCCTAGGGTTTTGGCCGACGCCCCTCTTCCTCCTCTCAACCATGGCCGGCGCTCTTCCCCTCTTCCTCTTCTCCTTGGCCGGTGGAAACAAGGGTTAGGGTTTATCCCTGGAGCTCTTGGCTGGCGTCCTCTCCCTCCTCTATTCCTTTGCCGGCGACATCATCAAGTCCCTTGACTTGGTGGCCGGTCTTAGATAGGGAGGAGTTTCGTTTCTATACTTCTTCTTGTTCGGAGTGAGCAAGAAAAGAAGATCGTGATCTAGGAGGCTTCATCTCTTGGAGGACCGTTGCCCACACAACCTCCAAGAGGAGGATAGGACATACGATAGAAGATCTTGAGGTAAACAAGAGGTATAAATCTTTTTTTGATTTCCTTGTTTGTTTCTTTGTATATTGTATGTATGGCATGTGGATAAATTTACTTGGACCCCGAATACAAACGCAAAAACTGGCGATTCGTACATCGTCTATTCCGCGGTTATTCGAATAATAGAAGTTGGTTGCTTGAACAACAAGTTTGTTCAAGTGACTACTCTAATCGAATAGCACGACGATAGAACAGTTGCTTGGGTAATCCCTCTATGTCAAGGATTAATTTTTTTAATCCGGGGACGTAGATGGGATCACCATGAACAAGCGACCAAGTTGAAGTGGGAAGTGAAGTTTCCTACCCTTAAGTGGTATCAGAGCTTCGATTCTGCAAAAACTTTAAGTCATCCCAATAATCTCCCACTTATACTAAAAGACTATGTTGTCCTCATACTGCCATGCAACTGATTCTCATTCCCTCCACATGCCTATCAAAGCTCTCACAAGAAGGGCCTTAGTGAAAGGTTCTACCAGGTAGTCCTCAGATGCAATCTAGGCGACAACAACTTCAACCCGCTTTATGATTTCTCATATCAGGCGATACTTGTGCTCTATGTGTTTGCTTGCCTTATGGGCTCGTGGTTCCTTCGAGTTTGCAACTGCACCACTATTATCACAATAAATTGTGATAGTTCTGGATAAACCAGGAATCACATCCAAGTCCATCAAGAAGTTCCTGAGGCATATAGCTTCTTTGGCTGCCTCAGAGACCGCCACATACTCAGTTTCCATGGTAGAGTCCGCCATGCATTTCTGCTTGACACTCCTCCATACAATGGCTCCACCTCCTAAAGTAAACACAAAACCTGAGGTAGACTTACTGTTATCCGTATCTGATTGGAAATTTGAATCTGTGTAACCCACAGGGAGTAATTGATCTGCCTGGTATACCAGCATATAATCTCTAGTCATTCTCAGGTAATTCATTATATGCTTTACCACAGTCCAATGTCGTTGTCCTAGATTACTCTGATATCTGCTAACCATGCCCACGACAAAGTAGATATCCAGTCTCGTACATAGCATAGCATACATGAGGCTTCCTACTGCTGAAGCATAAGGAACCGCCTTCATCTCCTTTATCTCCTTTGATGTTCTAGGATATATCTCCTTAGATAAAGGAACTCCATGCCTGAAAGGTAGAAAACCTTTCTTCGAGTTCTGCATGCTAAAACTATCCATAATGGTGTCTATGTATGAAGTTTGAGACAAGCACAACATCCTTTTCTTACGATCCCTTATAACCTTGATCCCAAGGATGTGTCCCACTTCTCCCAAGTCCTTCATATCAAACTGTTTAAACAACCATACCCTTACGTCCGATAACACCTTGACATTGTTGCCAATTAACAAAATGTCATCTATGTATAGTACAAGAAATACCACTACGTTTCCATCACATCTCTTGTATACACAAGACTCATCCGGACTTTGAATAAATCCATAAGACTGGATTACCTCATCAAAGCGGATGTTCCAAGACCTCGAAGCTTGCTTCAATCCATAAATGGACCGATTAAGCTTAAACACAAGATGCTCTTTGCCCTTTGCAATGAATCCCTCTGGTTGCTTCATATAGATGTTTTCCTCAAGACTTCCATTAAGGAAAGCTATTTTGACATCCATATGCCATACCTCATAATCCATATGAGCAGCAATACATAAGAGAATCTAGATAGACTTAAGCATGGCTACCGGTGAAAAGGTCTCCTGATAATCGATGTCGTCTTTTTGAGTATACCCCTTTGCAACAAGCCTCGCTTTGAAGGTCTCAACCTTCCCATCTATTCCTCTCTTTCTTTTGTAGATCCACTTGCATCCAATAGCTTTTACACCATTAGGTGGTTCTACTAGCTCCCAGACCTGATTTGAATCCATAGATTCAATCTCAGCATTCATTGCACTTTGCCAAGATACCGCATCTTTATCTTGGATTGCCTCATCATTTGTCCAGGGATCAGGTTCATGTTCGCGAGGGACCAAATCATAAGATTCTCCCAAAAACATGAATCTATCAGGCTATCTCACAACCCTCCCACTACGATGAGATATCACCTATGTATCCTCTATGACACGCGGTGTAGTGACTTGTGGTATATGTTAGGGCAATCTCTTGCCGTAATATGGTTTTGATGGTGTGGCAAAGGGTTTAAGTTAGTTTGATATGTTGATTTGATATGTGCATTGAAGTCGTGCAGGACTTAGTAATTCGCACATGGAGCCGTGGCGAGTTTCACATCTCATGACTCGTGCCTTGAGTCGGTGAAGGATAGCTTTGCGGAAGCCGTGCGCTTGGAGCATCCGAGGGACCGGACGAGGAGCTTGGAGTGAAGCCGGAGGAAGTAGACTTCGAGGCAAGAGACGCGGCGAGCATTGCAGAGCCGCGGCGCTGATCCGCCGAGGGACGTGGCGAACGAAGAGAACCGGCGAGGGACTCGAGGATGAGAGTGAGCGATTGTAACCCGAAGGGTAGCTCTTAGGTGAAACTTGGCCATTTGGCCAAGTGTCGGATGGGTTTTCGACACGCCGATCGCCATGTCATGGCGGAGCGATCGATCCGAGTCGATAGGTCGATCGATCGTATAAGACCCGTTAGTGCTTGGCGATCGATGATCGCCATGGATCGGCAATGATCGATGTCGAATAACGATCCGTGGAATGATACGATCGATGGCACTGTGCACGGGCACAGAATGGAGTCGACTCAGTTGATCACTCGACTGATCAAGCATCAGTCGACTCATGGTAGGATCAATCGACTGATGCCAATACCGTTGGATGGAATCCAATGTGGAAAGCAGCCGTTATTGGGTAACGGCTACGAGATCAGTCGACTGATCGAGGGCATCAGTCAACTACTCCTGTGTCAACGGGAAGAAACCCTCTTCCTATATAAAAAGGAAGGGGATAGGGTTTTGGGCGGTTAATGCTTGAACGTCCAACTACTCCCAAAGCGCCCTAAACATTTTTCCACTCCTCTACTTGCTTTAATCTTCATTCCATTGTAGAAGAGTGATCTTGGTTGTAAAGGTTACCTCCACCTAGCTTGGTGGAAAGGAGAGACCAATATTGGATTGGTTTTGGAGGAGTGATTCACCTTGGACGAATCGGACCGTGGATTAACGGCATAGCCGTGAACCACGTTACATCTTCTTGTTAGCGTTTGCTTTCTTGTAATTTCTATTTGCTTGTCTTTATTTGCATATTCTGCTTGCGCTAATCTTTTGTAGACGAGCGAATTATGACATCCAATGAACGAGGGCTATTCACCCCCCTCTAGCCGGCCAATCGATTCCCAACAGTATATCCTCTTGTATCGGTGGTACTGAAGTAGTGACTTCTCCTTTCAATTCCTCCAGAACAATCTTACTCATGGGCTTGTGGTTCATCACATAGTTTTCCTCTAAAAATCTGGCGTTCGTGCTAACGATCACCCTCTGATCTCTAGGACTATAAAACAAACCTCTTTTCGTTCCTCTAGGATAGCCAACGAACATGCATACTTCTGTACGAGGTTCTAACTTACCAGCATCTGCCTTCAGTACATGTGCTGGACTCCCCCAAATTCGAATATGCCTTAGACTAGGCTTTCGCCAGTCCACAATTCTGTGGGAGTAGAAGGCACTGATTTAGAAGGTACCAAGTTCAGAATATACACTATCATATCTAGAGCATATCCTCAGAACGAATCTAGCAACTCAGAATAACTCATCATCGATCTAACCAACTCCATAAGAGTCCTATTCCTTCGCTCTGCTACACCATTCTGCTGGGGTGTGTCAGATGCAGACAATTGGGATTGAATCCCAGTCTCTAATAAGTAATTCCTAAACTCTCCCAAGAGGTACTCACCACCATGATCAGATCGTAGTGTCTTGATACTTTTACCTTGACATTTCTCCACATTAGCCTTGAATTTTTTGAACTTGTCAAAGCATTCAGACTTGCGACGCATCAAGTAAATGTATCCATATATTGAATAATCGTCTATGAAAGAGATGAAATACTCAAGACCACCTCTTGCCTGGACATAAGACCACACAAATCAGAATGAACCAACCCCAACACATCTTTGGCTCTATACCCCTTGGCCTTAAAAGGCCTCTTGGTCATTTTACCCTCCAAGCAAGATTCGCAAGTTGGGAAATCTTCCACCACTAATGAACCCAGAGGTCTATCAGCTATCAACCTTTGAATTCTGCTTAGGTTAATATGATCTAGCCTTAGATGCCAAAGATATGTTTGGTTCATCTTCGAAGGTTCTTTTCTCTTATTGAAATTAGAGGATGAGTTATTCACTTATATTTGCATCGTGGGAGGTTTTGGTTCAAGCGTATATAAATTTTCTATCAATGCACCAGAACAGATAATCTCCCTATTCATTTTTATAACAACTCTGTCATTAAAAGAAATAGAATATCCATCCATAAACAATTTATAAACCGAAATCAAATTCTTTCTAAATAAAGGTACATAAAGGCAATTTTTATGAACCAAAACTTTATTCCTCTCAAAAGACAAATAAACATCTCCCACTGACACATCTGCCGCCTTCGTGGCATCGCCCAAGTATACGGTAATCTCCCCCTCAGCCAGTCTTCTGGTGTCCTAGAAACCCTGCAAAGTATTACAGACATGATCAGTGGCTCCCATATCTACACACCAGGTGCTGGTAGATAACACCGCTAAATATGTTTCAAAGACTAGACCAAAAGATATACCTTTGTTCTACTTCCGGTTGGGGCAGTTCTTCTTCCAGTGTTCAGTCTGCTTGCAAGTGAAGCACTTGCCTTTCGGCATCTTCACTCCTCCCTGAATTCCTCCCACCACCTTTGCCCCAGCTTGTTTATTCTTCTTCTTGCCTTTCGGCTTAGAAGCAGAAACCTTTTTGGCAACCATGGCCTGTGCCTAAGCACTCTGACGAAAAAGCCCCTCTGCCTCCTGGAGTTCTGTCAGAAGCTCCGCCAACGAATACAACTTCTTGTTCATGTTGTAGTTCAGGCGAAATTGCTCAAAACTCCTAGGTAGAGACTGGAGTATGATATCAACCTGGGTTTCCCCATCGATCTCAGCTCCGAGGACTTCCAGCTCATTCAAATGAGTCATCATCTTGAGAACATGATCCCTTTTGGGTGTTCCCTCGATCATGGTGGTCATCATCAAGTTCCTCATGGTTTCCTGCCTAGCAGCCCAATTCTGGTGTCCGAAAAGCTCTTTGAGATTGAGCATCATGTCATAAGCAGTGGGCATGGCTTGATGTTGATGTTACAGTACATTTGACATAGATGTCAAAATGTAACATCGCACCATCTCATTAGCCTTAATCCACTTCTTATAACTCTCCTTCACCTCTTCCCCAGAATCATTCGCAGGCTTAGGAGGGCACTCTTCGAGGAGTACATATTTGCATTCCTCAGCAGTCAAGACAATGTCAAGATTCCTCTTCCAATCAACATAATTGGGTCCAGTAAGTTTATTTTCTTTCAGTATCACAGCAAGCGGGTTGAAAGTCATTTTGAAAAAACCTAAGAATCACATAGATCAAAACATTAGATTTTAAAAAATTATTGATTCCTCAAACAATAAAATTTTAAAATCAACTGACACCTTAAAACACCGAGAATATCGTATGCCACGATAGTGTGGACGTATACGAATTCTACATTTGTAAGAGGAGGCTTTACCCATTAATTTTACTATCTTGTCAACCTAACTTTTTGACAAATAAAATAAATTGTTGGTTCCTCTTCGGCCCTACAAATAAAAGCAGTGACTCTGATGGGAAGGATACTTCTATTTGTACTACTTGTTCACCATTACTCAGTACCAAGCTAATTATCTCGGGTTATGTGCCTTCCAATGGGGAAGTACATAGACTTCTTAATAATTTCCTATAACCATATTCGACCTTGTGATCCGCAAACAAACTCATCCGATGTGGAGGAAGGCACTCAGAGCCGACGCGCAAGTTTGTTTGCATCACATGTCAAATCGTAACGGAGGTCGTGGGAATTTATAAAAATATTCCTCTCCCACTTAGTAATTTAAAATTGAGGAGTTTTAAAGCTTACGACATGCATATCAAACAATAAACAATAAATATAAAAAAGAAATATTTTCCAACTATTATGGCTTTTGTCTCCAATATGCCTCCTGTCGTATCGCTATCTCGTCCGCTCCTCCCTACGCCATGTACAAGCCATCCGGAGATCCGAGCCGAGAATAACTATTTTAATTTACATCCATCAATCTTATACTCCTCGAAGGAGTGTACATGAAATCTAGATCGAAAGTAAACTAAAATAAATGAGTGGCTAAACAATGTCGTACTTAATTAAAAAAATTAAATACTAGCCTCGTCAACCCCGAGGATTCAAAAAATATACAATTGCCCACATACAATCACATACACACATATGGCCATAATAGTTGGATCGTATGCCTGCAACCAAAAAGTTAACCTTTGCACATCCTACTATTATCCGACACATGTAATGATGTAGTGATGGGGAAGAAGATCTGTTGACTTCCTTTCGATGTGATGAAGCATAAAGGAAGCTTAGGGGGTTCTCTCCGGCCGCAACAGTAAAAATGAAAACGTAGGGTGAATACACGCGAGCCAACACAGACAACAAACTAAGACACCAGATGTAACGTGGTTCGGAATAAGGATTCCTACTCCACGGAGGTGAGCTCTCTCACCGGATGCAGTGCCAAAGGACTTTCACTATGAATGTCCTCCTTTACGGAAAGGAACTTCCGGAGGTAGAGGAGAAAACCTCTTACAATCAAGTCAAGATACAAGAAAAAGTACACGAAAGGTGAAGATCACCACTCTCCTTCTCTGGCGAAGTGGTAGCTCTCCTTCTCCCAATGTGTCTTTGTCTCTTGCTAGTTGGACTAATGAGGATCCCCTTCCTTCTATCCTCTTCCTCCTTTTTATTCCCCTCCTCTGATCAATTGTTGCCTCGCAAGCTTTCCCCATCGTACACATGGCCACCACATCCACCTGGAGAATCATTCTGTTACAGATATGAGGAGTGAAGGCTCCTCAGAATATTGCGTGGGGACCCCCCTTGTGTTGTGTAACAATTTCTCATCTGCAATTTGAGAAATATGCTAGCCTATCCTTCTCAACCATTTGCCTTCGATGAAACTAATCTAGACCTATAGCTCACGTGTGGCATAGCCCTTGGGCTCTTCAGTAGCCTGAACCGACTCCCCTTTTTTCCGCACCAAACTATTTCTGGATTGACTATGCCGAGTCAATTCTCATCCGTCCCATCTGCTTCTAGGCCTACTAAGCCGAACCGATTTTCGGTCATCTCCTAGCGAAGTGATCTCCACCTTTTCTTCGCCGTGCCAATTACCTCAACTGGTCCTCCCGTTCCAATTATCCCAAACAATCGTGCCAGAACCATTCTTCCTTATCTTCTTCGCCGAACCGATTATTTGGTTCGGATAGTGTATTACATGCGAGCCCTTTTACTTAGTTCACAGAGAAAAAGGTAACAGCAGTATCATTACTCAACCCGCAAAATAGTCAAGCGAAGTCATAAGCTTCACTGTATAAAGCATCTACTTCATCCTTTGCTTGTCAACTCAAATCTGTTCTTTGCTCTTTGCCTTACTTTGTATATTTGAAGCAGCTTAATAGGCCCATGGGCCCCGCTTCCCCCTTTTCATTTGGGTAGTCGAATAGTCATACTAAACCCTATATAAATCTTCGTCTTTCCCTTTTTAGGCAGAACTTAGCGTGCCTAACAATCCAACCTCTCCCGCTTCTTCTTCCTAGCCATTTTCTCTGGCAGCGTTTCAGCGAACCAGTCCCCTCTTTTGCAAATGTTCATCCGTCAACCTTCAAGTAAGTGCTCCTCCTTGCCTTTGCACCTATGGCTCCGAAGACCTTGCCCTAATCTCCCTGGTACGAGCACACCATTACTCAACTAAACCGTGACCATTACTTCTTCAATATGAAAGACCAATTCATCGACCCTTCCATCCAATGTTGTTTCAACACCAAAATGTACCGACCGTATCATCCTCCCTCAAGCCTAACTTGTTTTTTCTCTGAACAATTTCTTAATGGCTTATTTTTACCTGTCCCTTCCTCTTATTTGGAAATCCTGGACTTTTATGGACTGCCCATAAATCAGTTTACCCCTAATTCCTTCCGCCTCTTGTCAGGGGCCATCATAGTTTTCCAACACTTGAATCTTCCTTTCTCCCTCCAACTATTCCACTGCTTCTTCCAATTGAAGTCTTCTAAGGCAGACCTTTTTTTCTAGCTGCACGGACTGCCAATTTCTAGTAAATATGCCTTCTTCCAATAAAGGATAGGAAGAATTATACTTCTTCGCTCAGCTTCCATCATCTTTACCCCACTCGGATACTTGGAAGCTAGATCTTCTAGAGCTTCCTCCTTTTCATGAAATGAGGACGCAATGTCCTTTCTCAGAGGTCTATAAAGTATTGGGGGAATCCCACTACTGCTCGGAAACAACCAATCCTCTGCCACTTCAAGTTGTCTCCTTTCCCTCTAACAACTCTGGCCGCCATAGGTAGGACAGTGTCAGCATTTCGATATAACTTATTATCTGAATCAGCTTACCCTTCTTTCCCATGTATTTCGCAGATAATCTAATGCAGAGCACTCTAGTAAAAGGCGAAGAGATCGAAGCGGCGAAAAAGAAAAAGAACTCCACCAAGCGAGGTAAATCTGTGGCTGTCCCTTCTTCCCCTCGAAAGAAATTGCACCCGATCAAGGAAGGAGTTCCTAGCTTTTCATCTCTTCCTTCCTCCTCTTCTGATCGGCAGGAATCCCAATGCATAACTATTTATGAACCAAGAATAAGGGATACCTCATTAGCCGCCCCATCTTCTTCTCCCCAAGGGGAAGATTCTCCTTCCAATTCTCCTGTTTCATCCCCATTCCTCTTGACTCTCCAGCAAATTCCCCGACCGAATCTACCCTTGCCATCATCCCTTCAGAAGCACACCCTTCTCCTGCCCCCCTTCGACGTGTCAGTCCCACTCTTCCATCGGAGGGGGAGAATCTTCCTTCCTCGAACCCTCCCTTGGTTATATTAGGGTCCCTTCTGAAAATCCATCACCTCTCAGAGGTGAAGTTTTTCAACCAATCAGGTATATAGGGCCCCTGCGACCAAGTGAGCAAACTGCTGGCCGAGGTACTTATTTTCCCTTTTTACCTTTAGCATATATATATATATGCAGCTATATGCCAACGCTTGATATTTGTATTTTCTTTCCTTCAGGTCTCGGCAAAGCATAACAAAATGATATTTCACATAGCTCAATTTCAGTCCAACGTGGAGACGCGCCACTTTGCTTCCTTGGTGCACCAAAAACAACTCACTCAACAACTGAGTGAGAAGGAGAAAAAAGAATCAGATCTAATGGGTCAATGTGAAGACTCCATGACACAATTGGCCCTGGTTTAGAGGGCAAAAGGAGGAGCTTCAGCGAAAAAATGAAGACCTCGAACAACAAATCTTCCTGCAGTCCAGCGAGCTTCAGTAGGTGGATTTTCTGACTCATGAACTAATAGGGTATAAAAGACAGCTTGGGGATGCAATTATCCAGGCTGCTGACTCCTCGACTGCTATTCAGTAGTTGCGACGAGAACGTCAAGCATGGGAAGCCACTCGAAAGTCTTGCTCGGAGAAGTGCCAAGAACTCTCTTCCTTGGTGGATACCTTTCCCAAAGCCTTGTTGGCTGTGGCTCAACGACAAACGGAGCTCCATCAAGAATATACCGAGGCTTTTTCCATTCTGGGTAAGCGGGACGTGAAGGCTACAACAGAAAGAGATGACCTAGCAGCCCAATTGGCTAAAAGCCAGGCCCAGCTAGCCGCGTGTCAAGCCCAACTCGCTACCTGCCAGTCCCAGTTGAAGGAGCAGGAAGCCGACCTGAAGCGGCATTATGTCAAGAAGGGAGTTAATCTATTTATACTTGGCTTCGACAGGTCCTCGGTCTTAAATGCTGAACGAGGATATCCTCCCCTCGGCACGAACACTAGCTCTTTAAACCCCGTCAATGCTTTATCCAAGTGCCCCCCCCTCCCCCGAACTTTTTGAACTGTAACCTGTCACATTGTGATCCTTGTAATAACTTTTTTTAGTGTTGAAGATTTTTTGTATTGACACGGTTTTTTGTTGTTCATCATGTATATCATGGTATGGGTCGGGAATTTTAAGTTGGTTTAGTGCTTCCTTCTTTTTTGCAATTGTTGTCCATTTTCTGCCTTATATGAAATGATGAGATTCTTCGCTCGAGAGTCCGTTCAGAATATCTCGGGTGATCTTCTTCCGGCCCGAACCAATTTTGGCTCGGCCAAAAATTAAGTTACTTCGGTCTATTGATCTTCTCAAGTTACCTGGCCACTTTGGAAATGATTTCTCGACGATTTCCTATACTGACACCATTATGATATTAGTCTCTTCCTCTTCTTCTCCCTCCCGAGGACAAATGCAGTTCTTCCTCCCTCGACTATAAATTATCTTCCCAAATGTCTTTGGCCTCCCATCTCACTCTCATGGCTTCGGCGGAACACCCCATCGAGATCTCTTTATATTCAGACTCGTTCGAGTTACATGACTGGCCCATTGAAGACACCGAGGAATCTGAGACCCGCTCAATGGCAACCACGGCTTTTCATCCCCCCTCTTCTCCCTCCCTAACCACTATTCCAACTCCTACCGTAGGGATGTCCTTCCGAGCACCCTTCCCTTCCTTCCGCAACAGGGTATGGAACCCTCCCCTAATGTGGGAATACACAATAGGAGATCCCCAGGCCTCTGTTGAACTTCCTCCACTTCCGCCGACTCTGACATTTGTTCCAGTCTCTCCGGCGAGGATTCGTCCACCCTCTTTTGATGAAGCTCCACCAGCGATACGTCCTGCTCAAGGCGATCTCTACAGAGTCACCATGGCACATTCGCCCTCGGAGGAGCCTTCTATTAATCCTCCTATTAAGAATGATCATAAAAAGCTTAAATAGATTTAAATGATTTAACTACTATCAAGTATGTTAATAAAAAGTAAGAAAGGAATTGATATTAATTCTTGTCGTTTTCTTGTAAAGGTAGGGCATCTGCCATTAGAAAAGACTGCAATCTTATCTGAACATACTTCCCCTTACTGCTTCCATGGAGTTCGGACCATCTCTCTCAGAGTTATTGTACTAGCAACTTTTCACCTACTGTCTTTACGTTTTCCCTTCTTTACTAGCATTTATTATTTTTATCTCCTCTGCGAATAAATGCGTCTTCCTCCTTCATTGTTATAAGGACCCCCAACTATGACCGTGCAACATCCATCTTCTCTTTTCTCTTCTCCCCATCATGGAAGAAACTTCTGAACAGGGCAGCAGTTCTTTTCCTCTCGAGGAAAGGATCGAAGAACAACGCTATATCGCTAGCTTGGAGGAACAAGTGAAATATCTGCAGCGACGCTTGAGGGAAGCTTCTACCAGTAACTACTCCTTGCGCCAGCAAATAGCAGTGTCCCAGAAGGACCTATCTAAGCACATCTTCCTACAACAATCTTACCTCGGGTAGCTATGGCGCCAACCTCAGCCACGTAAAGAAGCTCCTTCAGTACCTCCCAACAAAGAACTGTAATACCCTCTAAATAAGGGTTTCTTTGGTTATTTTCTTCTTGTGAGGGAACTTTAATATGTGTTCTTTCCGAAGTAATGAACTTTCGGCAATATAAGCCTTCGCTTATATCTTTCCCCACTCATCTTCTTCTTCCGGCATTCTTCTGGCAGTGTCAAAGTTTACACTTCTCCTGGGTAATACGAAAAATAAATATACAACTTTTCCACTCTTTCATTACACATGAATCACGTATAGTTGAGGAATGAACTCAACTCTTCCGTTCTGCCACCACACGGGGATAAAAATAATATACAATTGAGAGATAAACTCAACTCTTCTGTTCCGCCACCACATGGGGATAAGAATAATATATAGTTGAGAGATAAACTCAACTCTTCCATTCCGCCACTACACGGGGATAAGAATAATATATGCAGTTGAGAGATAAACTCAACTCTTCCATTCCGCCACTACACGGGGATAAGAATAATATATGCAGTTGAGAAATAAACTCAACTCTTCTGTTCTGCTACCACATGGGGATAAAATGATATACAGTTGAGGAATGAACTCAACTCTTCCGTTCCGCCACCACACGGGGATAAAAATAATATACAGTTGAGGAATGAACTCAACACTTCCGTTCCACCACCACACGGGGATAAAAATAATATACAGTTGAGGAATGACCTCAACTCTTCTGTTCCGCCACCACACAGGATAAAAATATTATATAGTTGAGTGGAGACTCAACTGTTCCGATCCGCCACCACTCAGAGTTAAAATAATATGTAGTTGAGGAGTGACCTCAATTCTTCCGTTCCGTCACCACACGGGGATAAAATAATATACAGTTGAGGAATGAACTCAACTCTTCCGTTCCACCACCACACGGGGTTAAAAATAATATATAGTTGAGGAATGACCTCAACTCTTCTGTTCCGCCACCACATGGGGATAAAAATATTATATAGTTGGGTGGAGACTCAACTCTTTCTATCCGCCACCACACGGGGATAAAATAATATGCAATTGAGGAGTGACCTCAACTCTTCCATTCCATCACCACATGGGTATAAATTAATAAACAGTTGAGGAATGAACTCAACTCTTCCATTGCACCACCACACGGGGATAAAAATATTATTCAGTTGAGGAGTGACCTCAACTCTTCCGATCCGCTACCACACGGGGATAAAAATATTATGCAGTTGAGGAGTTCCCTCAACTCTTCCGTTCCGCCACCACACAACGATAAAAATATTATATAGTTGAGTGGAGACTCAACTCTTCCGATCCGCCACCACACGGGAATAAAATAATATGCAGTTGAGGAGTGGCCTCAACTCTTCCGTTCCTCCACCACACGAGGATAAAAATATTATGCAATTGTGGAGTGACCTCAACTCTTCTGATCTGCCACTACACGGGGATAAAATAACAGTGACCCAGACCTTCTGTGTAAAGAGTGCACTGACTTGACCTCCAGTTCCGCTTTTATACCCTCGTCCATCCTCTCATATGAAAGCGGGTTTTAACAAATAACATGCCATCAAAGGAATAAATCATCATTTATCATCTTCCTGGGGCTCTCTTTTTATAGATTAGGAGCCCAATTGCCAATGTTGGCCCATTCCACCCTCCTTTTATAGGGGACGCTTCATCATTCCTTTTCTTCTATTATAGTCATTCCTTCTACCTTTTCGCCTCCTTCTTCTTCGTCCGTTCTTCTTTTCACCGCCATCTTCCATTGCTCCAGTCATTAATTCCAGCGCTCTTCCTCTTTCTTCAGCGGGCAGGATGCATTCCTTTTTCTACCGAGAAATAGCAAATCATTACTCACAAATCAAACGGGGTGAGGGTCAGCTACCAGCATCAACTTTTCCCTCTCCTTCATCTCTTACCCTCACACTAGTTTCATCTCACCCTTCTCCTCCACTTTCGCCTGAAACTCTTGTCCCCTTCGCTCCAGAAGAGATTAGGGTAGTCAGTCCAACCTCATCTACAATGTTACTTATAAACCCTTACTCTCCCATTATTTCCCCTTCCGCCTTGGGTATCGGGAAATCGCCCCCTCTCTCATCGCAACCTGAAGATGAACATAAAGAGGTGGTGCGTCAATGGCTATCGATGGCAAACGCTTCTGCATCCACTCCTTCTCCTCTGCCAGAGCATTCTCCCATACCTGAACCCATGATAGTTGATATTCCCACATTGCCAATTTCCCCCATCGTTCATAACTTAGGAGACCTTTCGCCTCCTTTGAACACAGATCAGGGTCCTTCTACTTTCCCCCCTCCCAGCGAAGAATTTTCCATCCCAATGCTCTCTATATCTTCCTCTCCAAACTCTTCACCAGACCAATCCCCTTCTACTGATTCTTCTATACCGGTTTCCCAACCGACCATACTAAGTCTTCCACCCCCCACTTATGCATCTCCTCTCTCAGCCCCTATCTCTTCGACCTTCCTTACAGGAGCTCCTTCTTCTTTCCCTTCTGAATTTCCCACGCAACCTCCTTTTTTCATCTTTCCTTCCCCCATCATTAGCGAGCCTTCACCCTTGGTGTCATCCATCGCTTCTTCTTCCTCGTCTCCCTGGGGTCTTCGGATCTTAAATTTAGAGGAACTAGTCCCCCAGATGGAAGGCCTGCGTCATGCTCTAGAATTGGTATGTTTCTCGAATCGAATTCTCTGACTTCCCTACTTGGATGACTTCTTTTTGATAAATGGATTACAGGCCCGTACCAATTATCAAGAGTTGGATCGCTCCCTCCAGCAATATTGGGCTCAATCTCTCAAATGGGAGCAGCAACGGCGGGAGGATCAGACAGCTGTTGGGTTTCCAGCACCGCGGCGTGTGTGTGTTCGATCATGTTTCGTAAACATGAACACAGCGGAAGCAATAAAATAATAAATACTCCTATTTATTACAACACACACAACACACGCATGCATATTACAACAAGTGTAGACATAACCGTAAATTTAAATTTGCAATAAAAGGAAATTTATCTACGTTATACCTTTCGTATGACGTGTAGCGGGAACGGCATCAAACGGAATGATTCTCGCTAGAATCGTCTCTATCCGTATCCACGCCGAGTTCCTCGGGATGACTTTGCTAAGCCACGAGCTTCGTCTTCGTACGGGTTACTAGCCTCGTGTTGAAGACGATGTGATCGAGAGATGATCACGATCCAAATCCAAATTTAGATCCAAAACGAGTCCTCAAAACTCGCTTCTCCGGAGAGGTATTCGTCAACCGATTGACGAATCCTTCGTCCTCCACCTCAGAGTATTACCGGAGATCGAATCCCCGGCAAGTTATCCGCTGTCGGAGCTCTAACCGTCGTCCAAACGACGCTCCGACGAGAGGAGAAGAAGCTGTCCAGAAAACTGGACAGCTTGGTGGAGGAGTAGGCGCCGGCCAAAACAAGGAAGCCAAGTGCTCACCTTTTCACCGAGGCCTAGAAAGATCACCGGAGGGTCGCCGGAGGGTCGCCGGAGGGTTCACCGGCTGAAGCTTGGACGCCGACAAGGAGATAACGGCGGCACAACAAGGTGGCGACTAGGGTTGGCAGAGCAACTCCAAGGGTGGCGGCAACTCAAAGGCTAGGGGTTTTTTTGATTAGGCATCCATTAAGCCCTCTTTATAGAGAACTAATTCTCTTAATGGTTATTGGATCATAACCATTAGGCCCGTTAACCCGCTCCATTAAGATAAGTTAAAATAAACCAAACCATGATGGTTTATTTTAAGTTAAAACGAACCAACCAACTTTTGGTTCATTCGCTTAAAATAAACCAAACCCCTTTGGTTTATTCTCATCCATTGGATTAGAACCAAACCATTTTGGTTCATCCATTACGCCTTCATAAGACGCGGCCCATCCATGCTTCCATTGCGCATCAAACGATTTCATGCTCGCTTTATGTTTGGTCCAACCAAACCTAGTTTCTCTCGATGCGAGAATCCCATTCTCAAGCTCGTTTAAATCCTTTGGATTACGCTCGTTGTCGTGTGACCAAATAGGTTCTCGGTTTATGTTGGCCGTCTATAATTAACCATTAATTATAGAACGATCATGAGTGGCACCTAGTAGTACATCATGATCCCCAATTAACCGAAAAGATCAACGGTTGATCCATAACTATTTCTGAAACCCTTCAGTAGCTCGAATGATTCGTGCCCCATTCTCTTCACTCATCTTATACCCACTTGGTTCAGGACATGGTCTATAGTGTCAGTCCCCACTAGGCTGACTACGTCACACCTAGCCCAAGTATCATTTCCTCGTCCTACGGATTCTAGTTACTGCACATGTATCGAAGAGTACCTTACTCTAAACATGTAATGCTTTGGCCAAAGACTTTAGTAACAATCCGACGAGAGGCCATGGGTATACATCTCCTGCAAGGAGTGGTGAATCCTTTATAGGCTATTCAAACACCTTCGATCACTTCGACTTATACCCAATCATCCCGGGTCCACATCTCCTTAGAGATGTTTGCTTAAGATGTCAAAGCATAAGTCTCCATGATCAAGATGACTTGAATACCGCAAGTCAAAGGAACCTCGCACTTAAGCCACAGTAAGAACTTCATTGACATATCTATATATGCAGAGAAGCATATGAAGTCTTACGGCTGGTCACTCCAATGAACTAGTTACCATAACTAGCATCCACGATTAACTCCGGACATCACTATGTCCCTAGCCAGTGAGAATCAGCTGCTTGGATACACCAAGGAGTATACCTCGTGCTAGTCTCGACAGAATTGATGGTGTCCAAATCCATCAATTCATCGACTAGGGATAATTCCGATACATCACAATTACACATGTAGGGATACTCACTAGTTGTGATCCAATCACAAATTCTCTCATGCTGTGAATCGTATCGTGGACATTCAGTAAATGAGTTTAAGATCCAATCAAATACATAAAACATGTATACTCAAATAGTGAATCTTCATTTATCATATAAATGGTTCATACATAAGGCGATTGCCTTAGGACATCTCTCATATATTACTAACAGACTCCCACTTGGCCTAATGCCAATCGCTACGGTATCCAATACCATAAGCTCGAACATGACACTCAAACTTATTTTGAGGTAATGCCTTAGTCAAGGGATCCGCTAAGTTCTTTTCAGTGGGAATTTTCTCGATTTGTATTTCGTTCCTACTGATGATCTCTCTGATAAGATGATAGCGGCGAAGCACATGTTTGGATCGTTGATGAGACCTTGGCTCTTTCGCGTAATTGCTCCATTGTTGTCGCGATGAGCCGGTATTGCTTCAACAATGGCCGGAATCACACCAAGTTCATGAACGAACTTTTTGATCCAAACCGCTTCCTTTGCTGCTTCCGAAGCTGCAATGTATTCTGCCTCAGTGGTAGAATCCGCTACAGTCTCTTGTTTGGAACTTTTCAAACTCACTGCGCCCCCATTCAAGGTGAACACGTATCCAGACTGAGACCTGGAATCATCCTTGTCTGTCTGGAAGCTGGCATCCGTATACCCGCGTATCACCATGTCCCCTTCTCCATATATTAGGAACACATCCTTAGTTCTTCTCAAGTACTTAAGGATCGTCTTAACGCCAATGATCCATTCTGGATCGGATGGTATCTGCCGTGACACTCAGAGCATACGATACATCGGGCCTCGTACATAACATAGCATACATGATAGATCCTATTGCGGATGCATAGGGAATCTTACTCATGCAAATCCTCTCGTCTTCTGTGCATGGACACATAGACTTCGAAAGGTGTACCCCATGCCTGATGGGTAGGAAACCTTTCTTGGATTCCGACATGCTAAACCTCTTTGCTTTTCGGTCATATATGTAGAACGAAAGACCAAGCAACCGTTTGATCTATCTCTATAGATCTTAATCCGAGGATGTAGGTTGCTTCTCCCAGTCTTTCATGGAGAATGTCTTGGATAACCAAACCTTCACGATCGTAAGATTGAAACATCGTTTCCTATAAGTAGTATGTCATCGACATACAATACTAGGAATCTGTTGCACTCCCACTAACCTTCTTGTACACACAAGGTTAAATGCTCGGATTTTGTGAAATTAAACTTTTGATTGTCTCATCAAAGCGGATATTCCAGACTCTGGATGCTTGCTTCAATCCATAAATGGACCGTGAATTTGCATACCTTGGTTTTATCAGCGATGTGAAACCCTCGGTGTATCATATACACGTCCTCGGCGAGTTTCCATTAAGGAAAAAGTCGCTTTTCACATCCATCTGCCATATCTCATAATCATAATGAGCCGCTATGGCTAGGAGCATCCGAATGGATTTAAGCATAGCTACAGGCGAATAGGTTTCGTCATAATCAACACCTTGTTTTTGACGATATCCTTTCGCCACCAATCTAGCCTTATAGGTAATCACATTACCATCCATGTCGGTTTTCTTCTTGAAAACCCACTTGCACCCTATAGGCTTTATCCCTTCAGGTGGGTCAACCAAGTTCCAAACTTGGTTTTCATAGATGGAATCCATTTCCGACTTCATGGCACCAAGCCACTTATCCCTTTCTGAACTTGTCAGCACTTCTTCATAACTGGTAGGCTCCTCATCATCAATGAGAAACACATCGTTCGATTCGCTTACGAGAAATCCATATCTCTCAGGAATATTGCGTGTTCTACCAGATCTACGAAGATGTGGTGTTACAATAGGTCCAGCCGATTGCTCATCACTATGAGTTGTCGGCTGTTGTGCTTCACCATGTATCTCATTAATGTCTATTTGAGTCTCTCGAGCCTCCTCAAGCTCGATGACACTCCCACTGTTTTCTTGCAAGAGAAACTCTTTCTCTAGAAACAAAGCATGCCTTGAAACAAACACCTTTTGTTCCACAGGATGATAGAATTGGTAACCCCTTGTTTCCTTTGGGTATCCAACAAATAGACATTTATCAGACTTAGCACCAATTTGTCTGATACAGTCCGCTTCACATAAGCAGGACAACCCCATATCTTCAAGTAAGATACATGAGGTTTCTTACCATTCCATATCTCATATGGAGTAGTTGAGACTACCTTGGTAGGCATTACATTTAACAAGTAAACAATTTGTCTTAGCCCCAAAGGACTTGGGAAGAGTTGCATGATTCATCATTGACTGACCATGTCCAACAAGGTCGATTCACGCCTCTCGGATACACCATTTCTTTTGGTGTATAGTGAGTCCATTGAGGCAATATGCCATTGTCTCTTAGATAATCAAGAAACTCTTGACTTAAGTATTCACCACCTCGATCCGATCGAAGTATTTTAATACTCTTGTCATGTTGTTTCTCTACTTCATTTCTGAATTCTTTGAACCTTTCAAAGGCTTGGACTTGTGTTTCATCAAGAACACATACCCAAACCGTGAGTGATCATCGGTGAAGGTAATGAAGTAGCTATAGCCTCCTAATGCTTGAGTTGACATAGGTCCACATACATCATGTATTAGACCTAGTAACTCTCCCACTCGTTCACCTTTTCGGTAAAGGTAACTTAGTCATCTTGCCTTTTAAGCATGATTCGCATGTATCGTATGAATCTAATTCAAACGATTCCAGAATTCCACATCGGTGTAATTCGGACATGCGTTTCTTGCTTATATGGCCAAGACGACAATGCCACATATAGGAGTCTATTTGATTATCCTTTCGAGCACGTGTGTTGCTCGCTTCGATATTGAAAATGTCACTGGATATGTCCAACGTATAAATTCCATTACTCAAGGTTCCAGTTCCATAAAGTACGCCATTTAAAGTTATATAACAACAATTGTTACTAAATGTCAAATGGAAACCATTTCTATTTAAACAGGAAATAGAAACAATGTTCTTTATTAGAGAAGGAACATAATAGCAATTGTCCAGTTCTAAGACTAGTCCACTAGGGAGCTTCAGCAAATAAGTTCCGATGGCGACCGCAGCAACCTTTGCTCCATTGCCAACTCGCAAATTTGACTCCCCTCTGACAAGTCTTCTTCTATTCCTTAGCCATTGTATATCATTACATATATGTGAGCTACACCCAGTATCCAATACCCAAGTGTCCAAGGAAATAGAATGACAATCAATAACGAAGATACCTGAAGAGGATGGGGCATCGGATGCCTTCTTCTTCTTCATGGACTCAAGATAAATCTTGCAGTTTCTTCGCCAGTGGCCTTCCTTGCCACAGTGATGGCAAGTGCCCTTTTGCGCTGGTTCCGCCTTCTTTGCCTTTTTGTTCTTTCCTTTCTTCTGTTCTTTTGCCTTCCTCTTAGAACCTTTCTTTGAGGAATCAACTAACAGAACCGCCTTCTCTTCATGCTTCACAGAAGGCTCCACAGTCTTCAGCATATTGAGGAGCTCGGGAATGGTGGATTCCAATTTGTTCATCCGATAGTTCATCACAAATTGCGAGAAACTCTTGGGCAAACAATGCAGAATTAAGTCAATACTTAACTCATGATCCATCACAAAACCGAGGGTAGCTAGCCGCTCGATGTACCCGTTCATCTTTAGCACAAACTGCACTACAGATGAACCTTCTTGCATCTTCGTGGTGAAGAGGAGCCTAGAGACCTCGAACCTTTCGGATCTCGCTTGCTCATCGAACAACTCATGAAGATGGAAGACCATAGTGTTAGCATCCATATGCTCATCTTGCTTTGCTGTACCATCGCCGCTAGCATGATGCAACTTCGCCTCGAGAATCGCCACATGCTTCGATAGACCAACATTTGTGCAGGTTGCATCGTCTTTAGAATGATTAGAAGAGGCTCTTCAGGACATATGCAAGCTTTTCCGCCTTGAGAACAATTCTCGAGTTTCTAAGCCGCCCGAAGTTAGGCCCAGTCAGTTTGTTCGAATCCAAAATAGTGCGCAAATTCAAAGACGTCATGATCAATTTATTGACCTAGAAATACAAAACGAGCATATATGAGAAAGATGATTTTAAAATGCATCAATATACATTTATAAATCCCATTCATTTTTTGAATTTCAAAAACCCCAAAATCACTTCGGGAGATCGTAGGTCCATCTCTGAATGAGCTGATATCCATCATAGTTATGAACAACCTTGGAGAGAGTCCAACAAGCCATTCATAACTACGATGGTAGGTATCAACTATACCGATTGCATATCACGTATATGCAACTATCACAATGTGCTATCAACTAATCAAAAGTTTCACACATACATCGGGTTGTTAACACATTAACAAGTATGCATCATATGCATAGCACCCAACTTCACCTCCCTTTACATCGACCTTGGAGAGAGTCCAACAAGCCGATGCTCCAGGTTAAAGCCAACCCATTAATCGGGACATAGTTTTAATATGGTTAGAGCGCATTCAACCAATTAGCCCAGCTTGGAGAGAGTCCAACAACCAAAGCTAACGATTGACCTCTGACTCTTACCATATTAGTATTAAACTATTCCATGGTTTGAACATATTCGGGTTCGAGCCGGGCTTGGAGAGAGTCCAACAACCCAAACAAGAAACGGAACTCTGGTTCTAACCATATTAATCGAAGGTGTAGGCCTTAATATTGTTTAAGGGTTTTTATGTCTCATCCTCTTTGCATGCAAATAACTATTATCTACATGGCATGGCATACATGACATACATCTACATGTCACGACACGCATGGCATAATGTTATGCATCTAATGCAATTACATGGCATACAATTATGTCATGTATATATTTCCTTATATGTCATAACTATTTATGGAAATAAAATATGTTTAAGATTTGATTCTCCAAATCAAATCATAATTAAATTAGGAAACAAATTTCCAAATCTAATCACATATTTTATTAATGGAATTATTTGATTAAGGAAAATCTATTTAGGAAACCAATTTCCTAAATCATTAAAACTACTTATGGAAATAAAATATTTTAAGATTTGATTTCTCAAATCAAATCATGATTAAATTAGGAAACAAATTTCCAAATCTAATCAAATATTTTATTTATGGAAAATATCGATTTCCATAAATACTTCCAACTTTCCAAAAGTGGAAGATTTCCATAAATACTTTTAGATTTTCCAAAATTGAAAAATTTCCATAAATACTTCTAAATTTCCAAAATTAGAAAATTTCAAGAAATACATTATGACTATCGCAAAACCATTTTTACGATTATGTCGAAACACAACCTGGGCTCTGATACCACTGTTGGGTTTCCGGCACCGCGGCGTGTGTGTGTTCGATCATGTTTCGTAAACATGAACACAGTGGAAGCAATAAAATAATAAATACTCCTATTTATTACAACACACACAACACACGCATGCATATTACAATAATTGTAGACATAACCATAAATTTAAATTTGCAATAAAAGGAAATTTATCTACGTTATACATTTCGTATGACGTGTAGCGGGAACGACATCAACCGAAACGATTCTCGCTAGAATCGTCTCTATCCGTATCCACACCGAGTTCCTCGGGATGACTTCGCTAAGCCACGAGCTTCGTCTTTGTACGGGTTACTAGCCTCGTGTTGAAGACGACGTGATCGAGAGATGATCACGATCCGAATCCAAATTCGGATCCAAAACGAGTCCTCAAAACTCGCTTCTCCGGAGAGGTATTCGTCAACCGATTGACGAATCATTCGTCCTCCACCTCAGAGGATTATCGGAGATCGAATTCCTGGTAAGTTATCCGCTGTCAGAGCTCTAACCGTCGTCCAAATGACGCTCCGATGAGAGGAGAAGAAGCTGTCCAGAAAACTGGACAGCTTGGTGGAGGAGTAGGCGCCGGCCAAAACAAGGAAGCCAAGTGCTCACCTTTTCACCGAGGCCTAGGAAGATCACCGGAGGGTCGCCGGAGGGTTCATCGGCTGAAGCTTGGACACCGACAAGGAGATGACGGTGGCACAACAAGCTGGGCGGCAGCCTAGGGTTGGCGCCGAGCAACTCCAAGGCTGGGCGGCAACTCAAAGGCTAGGGGTTTTGGATTAGGGATTAATTATCCATTAAGCCCTCTTTTATAGAGAACTAATTCTCTTAATGGTTATTGGATCATAACCATTAGGCCCGTTAACCCGCTCCATTAAGATAAGTTAAAATAAACCAAACCATGATGGTTTATTTTAAGTTAAAACGAACCGAACCAACTTTTGGTTCATTCGTTTAAAAGAAATCAAACCCCTTTGGTTTATTCTCATCCATTGGATTAGAACCAAACCATTTTGGTTCATCCATTACGTCTTCATAAGACGCAGCCCATCCACTCTTCCATTGCAACTGAAACGATTTCATGCTCGCTTTATGTTTGGTCCAACCAAACCTAGTTTCTCTCGGTCTGAGAATCTCCTTCTCAAGCTCATTTTAAATCCTTTGGATTACGCTCGTTGTGCGTGTGACCAAATAGGTTCTCGGTTTATGTTGGCCGTCTATAATTAACCATTAATTATAGAACGATCATGAGTGGCACCTAGTAGTACATCATGATCCCCAATTAACTGGAAAGATCAACGGTTGATCCAGAACTATTTCTGAAACCCTTCAGTAGCTCGAATGATTCGTGCCCCATTCCCTTCACTCATCTTATACCCACTTGGTTCAGGACATGGTCTATAGTGTCAGTCCCCACTAGGCTGACTACGTCACACCTAGCACAAGTATCATTTCCTCGTCCTACGGATTCTAGTTACTCCACATGTATCGAAGAGTACCTTACTCTAAACATGTAATGCTTTGGCCAAAGACTTTAGTAACAATCCGACGAGAGGCCATGGGTATACATCTCCTCGCAAGGAGTGGTGAATCCTTTATAGGCTATTCAAACACCTTCGATCACTTCGACTTATACCCAATCATCCCGGGTCCACATCTCCTTAGAGATGTTTGTTTAAGATGTCAAAGCATAAGTCTCCATGATCAAGATGACTTGAATACCGCAAGTCAATGGAACCTCGCACTTAAGCCACAGTAAGAACTTCATTGACATATCTATATATGCAGAGAACCATATGAAGTCTTACGGCTGGTCACTCCAATGAACTAGTTACCATAACTAGCATCCACGATTAACTCCGGACATCACTATATCTCCAGCCAGTGAGAATCAGCTGCTTGGATACACCAAGGAGTATACCTCGTACTAGTCTCGACAGAATTGATGGTGTCCAAATCCATCAATTCATCGACTAGGGATAATTCCGATACATCACAATTACACATGTAGAGATACTCACTAGTTGTGATCCAATCACAAATTCTCTCATGCTGTGAATCGTATCGTGGACATTCAATAAATGAGTTTAAGATCCAATCAAATACATAAAACATGTATACTCAAATAGTGAATCTTCATTTATCATATAAATGGTTCATACATAAGGAGATTGCCTTAGGACATCTCTCATATATTACTAACAACAACAGCTCAGAATCGGGAGCATATCTTGTCACATCAACTAAAACAATGTCAGGAACAGCTGACAGAGGTTTGCTGCCAACATCAAAGAGATGCCGAAACTATAGCGGCATTGCGAGAATAGCAGTGGGCTCGTGTAGAATCGTTATTCATCCGGCGGGATGTTCAGCCGGCATAGTCTGATAAAGAGACTTCCCCGTCCGAAGAATTAATAGGCCTTCGAGAGCAGGTAGCAGAACTCCTTCGAAAGAAGCAGAAGGATTCTGATATCATCGCCAACTTGCGGGTTCAATATCGGCAAGCGGAGGACAAAATAGGGGACCTCCGCACCCGCCTATGTAAGGAGGTACAAGAAAACTCCTCCTTAATAACTTCTAGGGTGCATTCTTATGCCGTATACGCAAACAAGAAACATCCCTCCAGAGACTAGGCGATGAGCTTGTCTGCACCAGATCCTACACAGAGGCTGTAGAGGGAATTTCAGCTTCAATATGCCAGAACATGAAGGATATTACTAATCTCCTTCAGCATGACCAAACTTCCCGAGAAGATGACATCTCGGTCCTGGCGGATACCATTATAGAAATATCCCGGCGTTATAGTGTTAGTAATATATGAGAGATGTCCTAAGGCAATCGCCTTATGTTTGAACCATTTATATAATAAATGAAGATTCCTATTTGAGTATACATGTTTTCATGTATTTGATTAGATCTTAAACTCATTTAGTGAATGTCCACGATACGATTCACAGCATGAGAGAATGTGTGATTGGATCACAACTAGTGAGTATCTCTACATGTGTAATTGTGATGTATCGAAATTATCCCTAGTCGATGAATTGATGGATTTTGACACCATCAATTCTGTCGAGACTAGCATGAGGTATACTCATTGGTGTATCCAAGCAGCTGATTCTCACTAGCTGGAGACATTGTGATGTCCGGAGTTAATCGTGGATGCTAGTTATGGTAACTAATTCATTGGAGTGACTAGCCGTAAGACTTCATATGGTTCTCTGCATATATAGATATGTCAATGAAGTTCTTACTGCAGCTTAAGTGCAATGTTCCTTTGACTTGCAGTATTCAAGTCATCTTGATCATTAAGACTTATGCTTTGACATCTTAAGCAAGCATCTCTGAGGAGATGTGGATCAGGGATGATTGGGTACAAGTCGAAGTGATCGAAGGTGTTTGAATAGCCTATAAAGCATTCACCACTCCTTGCGAGGAAATGTATACCCATGGCCTCTCGTCGGATTGTTACTAAAGTCTTTGGCCAAAGCATTACATGTTTAGAGTAAGGTACTCTTCGATACATGTGCAGTAACTAGAATCCATAGGACGAGAAAATGATACTTGGGCTAGGTGTGACATAGTCAACCTAGTGGGGACTGACACTATAGACCATGTCCTGAACCAAGTGGGTATAAGATGAGTGAAGGGAATGGGGCACGATTCATTCGAGCTGCTGAAGGGTTTCAGAAGTAGTTCTGGATCAACCGTTGATCTTTTTGGTTAATTGGGGATCATGATGTACTACTAGGTGCCACTCATGATCGTTCTATAATTAATGGTTAATTATAGATGGACAAGATAAACTGAGAACCTATTTGGTCACACGCACAATGAGCATAATCCGAAGGATTTAAAACGAGCTTGAGAATGAGATTCTCAAACCGAGAGAAACTAGGTTTGGTTGGACCAAACATGGAGTGAGCATGAAATTGTTTCAGTCGCAATGGAAGCGTGGATGGGCCGTGTCTTATGAAGACATGATGGATGAACCAAATTAGTTTTGTTGTAATCCAATGGAGGAGAATAAACCAAAGGGTTTGGATTGTTTTAAACGAATGAACCAAAGTTGGTTCGGTTCGTTTTAACTTAAAATAAACCATCATGGTATGGTTTATTTTAACTTAAATTAATAGAGCGGGTTAACGGGCCTTATGGTTATGATCCGATAACCATTAAGAGAATTTGTTCTCTATAAAATAGGGCTTAAGGGTTTTTGTTAAACCCTAATTGAGGCAACCCTAATTGTTTGGCCGCCCACCCCTCTCCCTCTTCTCCAAGTGGTTGGCGCCAACCTCCTTGCTGCCGCCCAGCTCCTTCAACCGGCGTCCAGCTGCTGCCCACTAGCCCTCTTGCCGGTGTCGAGCTGCTGCCGGAGGATCTCCGGTGATCTTCCTTGGCTCCGGCGACAAGGTGAGCACATTGCTTTCTTTATTTGGCCGGCGCAAGGTCTCCACCAAAGCTGTCCAGTTTTCTGGACAGTTTGTTTCCTTCTTATCGAAGCATCATTTGGACAACATTTGGAGCTCCGACAGCGCCTTCCTTACCGGGGATTCGATCTCCGGTAATCCTCATAGGTGGAGGACGAAGGATTCGTCAAACGGTTGACGAATACCTCTCCGGAGAAGCAAGTTTTTGAGGACTCATTTTGGATCCGAATTTTTATTCGGAACGTGATCTTCTCTCGATCACATCGTCTTCAACACGAGGCTAGTAACCCGTATGAAGACGAGGCTCGTGACTTAGTGAAGTCATCCCAAAGGAACTCAGCGTGGATACGGATAGAGACGATTCTAGAGAGGATCGTTCCGGTTGATTCTTTTCCCGCTACACGTGATACGTTAGGTATACGTAGTTTAAGTTTCCTTTTATTGCAAAATTTGAATTTACAGTTATGTCTACACATGTTGTACTATGCATGCGTGTGATGTGTGTGTTGTAATAAATTAGATTTATTATTTTATTCTTTCCACTGTGCACATGTTTACGAAACATATTCGAACACACACTCGCCGCGGTGCCGGAAACCCAACAGTGGTATCAGAGCCCAGGTTGTGTTTCAACATAATCGTAAAATTGTTTTGCGATAGTCGTAATGATATTTTTGGAAATTTTCTACTTTTGGAAAGTTAAAAGTATTTATGGAAATTTTTCAATTATGGAAAGTCTAGAAGTATTTATGGAAATCTTCCACTTTTAAAAAGTTGGAAGTATTTATGGAAATTGATATTTTCCATAAATAAAATATTTGATTAGATTTTGGAAATTTGTTTCCTAATTTAATCATTATTTGATTTGGGAAATCAAATCTTAAAATATTTTATTTCCATAAGTAGTTTTGATGATTTAGGAAATTTGTTTCCTAATTTAATCATGATTTGATTTAGAAAATCAAATCTTAAATATATTTTATTTCCATAAATAGTTATGACATATAAGGAAATATTGTACATGGCATAATTGTATGTCATGTAATTGCATTAGATGCATATCATTATGCCATGCGTGTCGTGACATGTAAATGTATGCCATGTATGCCATGCCATGTAGATAATAGTTATTTGCATGCAAAGAGGATGAGACATAAAAACCCTAACTTAATATTAAAGCCTACACCTTTCATTAATATGGTTAGAACCAGAGTTCCGTTTCTTGTTTGGGTTGTTGGACTCTCTCCAAACCTGGCTCGAACCCAAACATGTTCAAACCATGGAATAGTTTAATACTAATATGGTAAGAGTCAAAGGTCAATCGTTAGCTTTGGTTGTTGGACTCTCTCCAAGCTGGGCTAATTGGTTGAATGCGCTCTAACCATATTAAAACTATTTCTCGAATAATGGGTTGGCTTTAACTTGGAGCATCGACTTGTTGGACTCTCTCCAAGGTTGATGTTAAGGGAGGTGAAGTTGGGTGCTATGCATATGATGTATACTTATTAATGTGTTAACAACCCGATGTATGTGTGAACATTCAATTAGTTGATAGTATATTGTGATAGTTGCATATACGTGATATGCAATCGGTATAGTTGATACCTACCATCGTAGTTATGAATGGCTTGTTGGACTCTCTCCAAGGTTGTTCATATCAATGATGGATATCAGCCCATTCGGAGATAGACCTACGATCTCCCGAAGTGATTTTGGGGTTTTTGAATTTCGAAAAATGAATGGGATTTATAAATGTATATTGATGCATTTTAAAATTATTTTCTCATATATTCTCGTTTTGTATTTCTAGGTTAATCGATTGATCATGACGTCTTTGAATTTGTGCACTATTTTGGATTCAAACAAATTGACTGGGCCTAACTTCCTGGACTGGCTTAGAAACCTAAGAATTGTTCTCAAGGCGGAAAAGCTAGCATATGTCCTTGAAGAGCCTCTTCCCAACCGTCCTAAGGATGATGCAACTCCAGACCAAATGTTGGTCTATCAGAAGCATGTGGCAGATTCTGAATTGGCAAGTTGCATCATGTAAGCTGCGATGGTACCTAAGCTGCAAAAGCACCATGAGCATATGGATGCTAATACTATGGTCTTCCATCTTCATGAGTTGTTTGATGAGCAAGCGAGATCTGAAAGGTTCTAAGTCTCCAGGCTCCTCTTCACCACGAAGATGCAAGAAGGTTCGTCTGTAGTGCAGTTTATGCTAAAGATGAACGGGTACATCGAGCGGCTAGCCACCCTCAGGTTTGTGATGGATAATGAATTAAGTATTGACTTAATTCTGCATTGTTTGCCCAAGAGTTTCTCACAATTTGTGATGAACTATCGGATGAACAAATTAGAATCCACTATTCCTGAGCTCCTCAATATGCTGAAGACTGTGGAGCCTTCTATGAAGCATGAGGAGAAGGCGGTTCTGTTAGTTGATTCCTCAAAGAAAGGTTCTAAGAGGAAGGAAAAGGAACAAAAGAAAGGGAAGAACAAGAAGGCAAAGAAGGCAGAACCAGCACAAAAGGGCACTTGCCATCATTGTGGCAAGGAAGGTCACTGGCGAAGAAACTGCAAGATTTATCTTGAGTCCATGAAGAAGAAGAAGGCATCCGATGCCCCATCCTCTTCAGGTATCTTCGTTTTTGATTGTCATTCTATTTCCTTAGACACTTGGGTATTGGATACTAGGTGTGGCTCACATATATGTAATGACATACAGGGGCTAATGAATAGAAAAAGACTTGTCAGAGGGGAGTCAAATTTGTGAGTTGGCAATGGAGCAAAGGTTGTTGTGGTCGCCATCGGAACTTATTTGCTGAAGCTCCCTAGTGGACTAGTCTTGGAACTGGACAATTGCTATTGTGTTCCTTCTCTAATAAAGAACATTGTTTCTATTTCTTGCTTAAATAGAAATGGTTTCCATTTGACGTTTAGTAACAATTGTTGTTATATAACTTTGAATGGCAAACTTTTAGGAACTGGAACTTTGAGCAATGACATTTATACGTTGGATGTATCCAGTGACATTTTCAATATCGAAGCGAGCAACAAGCATGCTCGAAAGGATAATCAATTAGACTCCTACATGTGGCATTGTCGTCTTGGCCATGTAAGAAAGAAACGTATATCCGAATTACACCGATGTGGAATTCTGGAATCGTTTGAATTGGATTCATACGATACATGCGAATCATGCTTAAAAGGCAAGTTGACTAAGTTACCTTTTATAGGAAAATGTGAACTAGTGGGAGAGTTGCTAGGTCTAGTACATACTGATGTATGTGGACCTATGTCAACTCAAGCTTTAGGAGGCTATAGCTACTTCATTACCTTCACCGATGATCACTCACGGTTTGGGTATGTGTTCTTGATGAAACACAAGTCTGATGCTTTTTAAAGGTTCAAAGAATTTAGAAATGAAGTAGAGAAACAACATGACAAGAGTATTAAAATATTTCGATCGGATCGAGGTGGTGAATACTTAAGTCAAGAGTTTCTTGATTATCTAAGAGACAATGGTATATTGTCTTAATGGACTCCGCCATATACACCACAGCATAATGGTGTATCTGAGAGGCGTAACCGGACCTTGTTGGACATGGTCAGGTCAATGATGAATCATGCGAATCTTCCCAAGTCCTTTTGGGGCTATGCACTTCAGACAGCTGTTTACTTGTTAAACAGAATGCCAACCAAGGTAGTCTCTACTACTCCATATGAGATATGGAATAGTAAGAAACCTCATGTATCTTACTTGAAGATATGGGGTTGTCCTGCTTATGTGAAGCGGACTGTATCAGACAATTTGGATGCTAAGTTTGATAAATGTCTATTTATTGGATACCCTAAGGAAACAAGGGGTTACCAATTCTATCATCCTGTGGAACAAAAGGTGTTTGTTTCAAGGCATGCTGTGTTTCTAGAGAAAGAGTTTCTCTTGCAAGAAAAGCGAGGGGAGTGTCAGCCGAGCTTGAGGAGGCCCGAGAGACTCAAATAGACATTGATGAGATACCTGGTGAAGCACAACAGCCGATAACTCATAGTGATGAGCAATCGGCTGGACCTATTGTAACACTACATCTTCGTAGATCTGGTAGAACACGCAACATTCCTGAGAGATATGGATTTCTCGTAAGTGAATCGAACGACATGTTACTCATTGATGATGAGGAGCCTACCAGTTATGAAGAAGTGCTGACAAGTTCAGAAAGGGATAAGTGGCTTGATACCATGAAGTCGGAAATGAATTCCATGTATGAAAACCAAGTTTGGAACTTGGTTGACCCACCTGAAGGCATCAAGCCTATAGGGTGCAAGTGGGTTTTCAAGAAGAAAACCGACATGGATGGTAATGTGATTACCTATAAGGCTAGATTAGTGGCGAAAGGATATCGTCAAAAATAAGGTGTTGATTACAACGAAACCTATTCGCCTGTAGCTATGCTTAAATCCATTCGGATGCTCCTGGCCATAGCGGCTCATTATGATTATGAGATATGGCAGATGGATGTGAAAACAACTTTCCTTAATGGAAACCTGCTCGAGGACGTGTATATGATACAGCCTGAGGGTTTCACATCGGTTGATAAAACCAAGGTATGCAAGTTGCGACAGTCCATATATGGATTGAAGCAAGCATCTAGGAGCTGGAATATCCGTTTTGATGAGACAATCAAAAAGTTTGATTTCTCACAAAATTCATACGAACCTTGTGTGTACAAGAAGGTTAGTGGGAGTACAGTCATGTTCCTAGTATTGTATGTCGATGACATATTACTTATAGGAGACGATGTTTCAATCATACATTCAGTGAAGATTTGGTTATCCAAGACATTCTCCATGAAAGACCTGGGAGAAGCAACCTACATCCTCGGGATTAAGATCTATAGAGATAGATCGAAACGGTTGCTTGGTCTTTCACAGTCTACATATATAGACCGAGTGCTAAAGAGGTTTAGCATGTCGGAATCCAAGAAAGGTTTCCTACCCATCAGGCATGGGGTACACCTTTCGAAGTCTATGTGTCCGCGCACAGAAGACGAGAGGATTTGCATGAGTAAGATTCCCTATGCATCCGCAATAGGATCTATCAAGTATGCTATGTTATGTACAAGGCCCGATGTATCGTATGCTCTGAGTGTCACAAAGAGATACCAGTCTGATCCAGGAATAGATCATTGGGTGGCTGTTAAGACGATCCTTAAGTACTTAAGAAGAACTAAGGATGTGTTCCTAATATATGGAGAAGGGGACATGGTGATATGCGGGTATACGGATGCCAGCTTCCAGACATACAAGGATGATTCTAGGTCTCAGTCTAGATACGTGTTCACCTTGAATGGGGGCGCAGTGAGTTGGAAAAGTTCCTAACAAGACACTGTAGCGGATTCTACCACTAAGGCAGAATACATTGCAGTTTGGAAGCAGCAAAGGAAGCGGTTTGAATCAAGAAGTTCATCTCTTAACTTGATGTGGTCTCATCAATGATCCAAACATGTGCTTCGCCGCTATCATCTAATCAGAGAGATCATTAGTAGGAAGGAAATACAAATCAAGAAAAACCCCACTGAAAGGAACTTAGAGGATCCTTTGACTAAGGCATTACCTCATAGTAAGTTTGAGGGTCATGTTAGAGCCTATGGTATTAGAAACCATAGCGATTGACATTAGGACAAGTGGGAGTTTGTTAGTAATATATGAGAGATGTCCTAAGGCAATCACCTTATGTTTGAACCATTTATTTGATAAATGAAGATTCACTATTTGAGTATACATGTTTTCATGTATTTGATTAGATCTTAAACTCATTTACTGAATGTCCACGATACGATTCACAGCATGAGAGAATTTATGATTGGATCACAACTAGTGAGTATCTCTACATGTGTAATTGTGAAGTATCGGAATTATCCCTAGTCAATGAATTGATGGATTTGGACACCATCAATTCTGTCGAGACTACCACGAGGTATACTCCTTGGTGTATCCAAGCAGCTGATTCTAACTAGCTAGAGATATTGTGATGTTCGGAGTTAATCGTGGATGCTAGTTATGGTAACTAGTTCATTGGAGTGACCAGCCGTAAGACTTCATATCGTTCTCTGCATATATAGGTATGTCAATGAAGTTCTTACTGTAGCTTAAGTGCGATGTTCCTTTGAATTGCGGTATTCAAGTCATCTTGATCATAAAGACTTATGCTTTGACATCTTAAGCAAGCATCTCTGAGGAGATGTGGACCCGGGATGATTGGGTATAAGTCGAAGTGATCGAAGGTGTTTGAATAGCCTATAAAGGATTCACCACTACTTGCGAGGAGATGTATACCCATAGCCTCTCGTCGGATTGTTACTAAAGTCTTTGACCAAAGCATTACATGTTTAGAGTAAGGTACTCTTCGATACATGTGCAGTAACTAGAATCCGTAGGACAAGGAAATGATACTTGGGATAGGTGTGACGTAGTCAACCTAGTGGGGACTGACACTATAGACCATGTCCTGAACCAAGTGGGTATAAGATGAGTGAAGGGAATGGGGCACGATTCATTCGAGCTGCTGAAGGGTTTCAGAAGTAGTTCTGGATCAACCGTTGATCTTTTCGGTTAATTGAGGATCATGATGTACTACTAGGTGCCACTCATGATCGTTCTATAATTAATGGTTAATTATAGATGACCAACATAAACCGAGAACCTATTTGGTCACATGCACAACGAGCGAAATCCGAAGGATTTAAAACGAGCTTGAGAATGAGATTCTCAGACCGAGAGAAACTAGGTTTGGTTTGACCAAACATGGAGCGAGCATGAAATTGTTTCAGTCGCAATGGAAGCATGGATGGACCGTGTCTTATGAAGACATGATGGATGAACCAAATTAGTTTGGTTCTAATCCAATGGTGGAGAATAAACCAAAGGGTTTGGTTTGTTTTAAACGAATGAACCAAAGTTGGTTCGGTTCATTTTAACTTAAAATAAACCATCATGGTTTGGTTTATTTTAACTTAAATTAATGGAGCGAGTTAACGGGCCTTATGGTTATGATCCGATAACCATTAAGAGAATTTGTTCTCTATAAAATAGGGCTTAAGGGTTTTTGTTAAACCCTAATTGAGGCAACCCTAATTGTTTGGCCGCCCACCCCTCTCCCTCTTCTCCAAGTGGTCGGCGCCAACCTCCTTGCCGCCGCCCAGCTCCTTCAACCGGCATCCAGCTGCTGCCGAACAACCCTCTTGCCGGTATTGAGCTGCTGCCAGAGGAGCTCCGGTGACAAGGTGGGCACATTGCTTTCCTTATTTGGCTGGCGCAAGGTCTCCACCAAAGCTGTCCAGTTTTCTGGACAGCTTGTTTCCTTCTTGTCAGAGCATCGTTTGGATGACGTTTGGAGCTCCGACAGCGCCTTACTTACCGGGAATTCGATCTCCGGTAATCCTCATAGGTGGAGAACGAAGAATTCCTCAATCGGTTGACGAATACCTCTCCGGAGAAGTGAGTTTTTGAGGACTCGTTTTGGATCCGAATTTTGATTTGGATCGTGATCTTCTCTCGATCACATCGTCTTCAACACGAGGCTAGTAACCCGTACGAAGACGAAGCTCATGACTTAGTGAAGTCATCCCGAAGAAACTCGGCGTGGATACAGATAGAGACGATTCTAGCGAGGATTGTTCCGGTTGATGCCTTTCCCGCTACACGTGATACGTCAGGTATACGTAGTTTAAGTTTCCTTTTATTGCAAAATTTGAATTTACGGTTATGTCTACACATGTTGTACTATGCATGCGTGTGATGTGTGTGTTGTAATAAATTAGATTTATTATTTTATTCCTTCTGCTGTGCACATGTTTACGAAACATGTTCGAACACACACTCGCCGCGGTGCCGGAAACCCAACATATAGTGAAATGCGTCAAGCCCTCCGGGAGCAACAAGAGAAGTGTCACATGCTCCACCGGAACTGAAGTCCTGACCGTCCGAATCGACAAGAGCAATTTATCATCCTAATGTGGGCCACCTATCAAGACGAGTTTAATGAGGCGGTTTGGCAGTATGCCGACCAAGGACTTCCCCCTGCGAACCATCCCGCTCTCTCCTTGCACTGGGAAGCCGGCTTCCGACGCTATCCTCCCGATCGATTTAAGTTATAACTTGATGTATTGCTTCGGGACATGACTCCCTTTTTATCTTCTTTTCTTTTCATAACTCGTCACAAGGAATATGGTATTTTATGCAAATGATATATCAATCAGACTTGAATTCGCCAAACATCTAATCAATATAACAAATTGTCAAATACATTTCTCCAGGAATCCCCCAACTCCTTCCTTTCATCCATCGTCCCTTATACAGTATAAAAATGTTTCAAGTGGATAACATTCCAAGGTCGAGGAAATTCCTTGCCCTGATCATCCTTAAGATAATACACTGATCCTGCTGCGCGACGCGTCACTTCATAAGGCCCCTCCCAGTTCAGAGCTAACTTTCCCGGATCCCCAGCGGGATTAACTTTGCACAGAACCAGATCCCCTTCTTGAAACCTTCGAGGCATCACCTTTTTGTTAAAGGCTTGTTGCACTCTCCGCTTGTAAAACTCCGCTCACCTCCGCGCCACTTCCCTCTTCTCTTCCACTAAGTCCAACTCAGTGCTCCGAATAATTTGGTTCTGCTCTGGCTCGTAAACTTCCATGCGGGCGCTACTTAAAAGGGCTTCCACTGGAATAACGGCCTCCGTCCTGTATACTAAACCGAAATGAGTTTCACCTGTCGCAGTTTTTGGTGTGGTTCGATAAGCCCATAAGATCCCAGGCAACTCTTCCACCCAGTTCCCTCTTTAAGCTCCCAATTTTTTCTTTAATCCTTGAATTAGAATTCTATTAGTGACCTCGACTTGCCCGTTGGCTTGAGGATGGGCTACCGAAGTAAATGTCTGCTAGATATTAAGACTTTGACACCAATCTTTGATCTTATTGCCTTGGAACTATCGCCCATTATCACTAACCAACCTCCGGGGAATACCATACCGGCAGACAATGTTCTTCCATAGGAATTGTATTATAGCATTCTCAGTAATTTTGGCAAGAGGCTCTGCTTCCACCCACTTGGAGAAATAATCCACAACCACCAATAAGAAGTTTTTCTGTAATGGCGCCACCAGCATAGGAGCCACTATACCCATCCCCATTGATCAAAAGGACATGAAGCAACAACAGCTTTCATTAATTCAGCCGATCGTTCGGACCGGTTACTTTGCTTTTGACAGGATGAGTAGGTTTGCACTATATGAGCTGCATCTTGTTGGAGGGTGGGCCAAAAGTATCCCGCTAATAAGGCCTTCCTCGCCATATCTCTCCCTCCCAAATGATTACTACAACAACCTTCATGGATTTCCCACAACACCCACTCAACACCATCCTTTCCCAAGCACTTCAGCAGGGGTCGTCCAAAAGATGTTTTGTACAAGTCCCCATTTAAGAGGGTGAATCGTTTGACTCTGCTCATTAAAACAGATGCTGCCCCTTTTTCTTCCGGGACCTTTCCCTGCTGCAGATAAGCTATAATGTCAGTCCTCCAATCAAGGATCGAATCTTACTCCGGCATGACCTCTTCCTCGTTGCATATCATCAGAGAAGTAGGGATTTCCACGCAGACCACTTCAAGTGGTTTCACTCCTTCCATAGCGTTGGCCAACCGAGCCAATTTATCTACCTTTCCATTGTTCTCTCTCGGAATTTGCTTCAAGAGGACTTGATGAAAGTGAGTTTTTCTTTCTCGAAAGCCTTCAAGTATTTTTGCAATCTTTCTTTCCGGACCATAAAAGAGCCTTGAAGTCGTGATACTGCCAATTGTTAATCCGAATGGATTATAATTGAGGTGGCTCCTACAGCTTTGGCAGCTTGCAACCCTGCTAGAATAGCTTCGTACTCTGCTTCGTTATTAGATGCCCGATATCCCAGACACACGACTATGTGCATCTCCTCTTTCTCAGGAGATATTAACAAGATTCTAACTCCGCTACCTGTGGATCCCGAAGAGCCATCCACGAATACATTCTACACATCCAACCCCTCTTCTTTTGTTAGCGAGCTATTTTCCAAACCAACAGGTACTTCAGCCAGAAAATCAGCAAGAGTCTGAGCCTTGATAATGGTTCGGGGTTGGTAGCGAATATCATACTCACTTAAATCCACCACCCATTTAGCCAATCTTCCAGAAAAATTAGGCTTGGTGACCACCTTGCCTAATTCACTATGAGTCAACACATTAATTGGATGAGCTAAAAAGTATGGCCTCAGTTTGTGGGCTGTCAAGACTAAGATATATGCTAGTTTCTCCAACTCAGTGTAATGAGATTCAGCCCTCTTCAGGATATGGCTGGTATAATAAATAGGCTGTTGATGAGAACCTTCTTGCTTCAACAACACTGAGCTTATAGCTCCTTCTGAGATGGCTAAATACATCCACAATGGCTCTCCTGCCACAGGTTTGGCTAATAATGGAAGCCCAGCTAAATACTTCTTCAGCTCTTGGAAAGCCTGCTCGCATTGATCATCCCATTAAAATTTGGTAGCTTTGTGCAAAATTTTGAAGAAAGGTAGACCCGTGTCTGCCGACCTAGCTATAAATCGAAATAGGGAAACAATTCTCCCCACTAGCTTCTGGGTCTCTCGCAAGTTAGTGGGTGACTTCATATTGCATAATGCCTGTACCTTCTCTGGGTTAGCCTACAATCTCTTCTCAGTTACTATATATCCCAAAAATTTCACACTCTTCACCCCGAACAGACAATTTTTAGGATTCAGCTTCATATTATACCGTCTCAATGTAGCGAAACTTTCATTTAGATCCTTAACCAAATCCTGTGTGATTTTTGATTTTACTAGGATATCATCCACATAAACTTCCACATTTTTCCCTTTTTGCTTCGCGAAGATCTTATCCATGAGCCGTTGATATGTAGCCCATGCATTTTTTAGGCCGAAGGGCCTTACCACATAAGCATATAACCCTCATGTCGTTACAAAACTAACTCTCTTCTGATCTTCTTTAGCCAGGGGTATTTGATGATATCCCTGGTAGGCGTCCATTAAATACACCACTTCATATCCTACTGTAGAATCCACCAAATGATCAATGCGAGGCAAGGGGTAGTAGTCTTTAGGGCACGCTTTATTCAAATCGTGGAAGTCAATACACATCGTCCATTGCCAAGAAGGCTTGGGGACCAATACAACATTAGAGACCCGCACGGGGAATTGAATTTCCTTCACATGACTCGCTTTTAATAATTTTTCTACTCCTTCAGCTATCACGTTGTCCTTCTCAGGTCCAAAGTTTCACCGCTTCTGTTGGACGGGTCGGACTCCTCTGGTTATGTTGAGGTAGTGTTCAACAACGCGAGGGTCAATTCCCATGAAGTCATGCACGTCTCCTGCGAAGATGTCTTCGTTCTTCTTCAGACATGCCACCAACTCCTCCTTGGCCTCCAGCTGCTGTGCCACCCGCGTGGCCTTTCCGGGAGCTATTTCCACTAGCTATCCTTCCTCTATCTTGCACGCCTTGGGAGGAGATTCTTCCAGGATGCAGACATTAGAAATTACGATGGCCTTCCCTTTGAGGTCCTCGGTTTGGGCCTTCTTCTGATCATCCCGGACCATTTGCACATAACAACTCCTAGCGGCTTTCTACTCGCCTCGGACTTCTCCCACCAACTGCCCCACTAAGAATTTCACCATCTAGTGGTACAGAGAAGCCACTGCCTAAAAATGGCAAGGAAAGGATGACCAAGAATTGCATTATAAGTGGACGGAGCGTCGACAATGAGGAAAGGAACTATACTGGTTTTTTGACTGGGCTTTGTCCCCAGAGTTAAGGGCAATGAAATCTGACCTATAGGGTGGACCACATGTCCCATGAACCCGAAGAGGGGTGTGGCCACATCTTCTAGCTGGGCATTTCCCAGCTGCATCTGTCCAAAGGCCTCCTGGAAGAGGATATTGATAGAGCTTCCTGAATCAACTAATACCCTAGCCACTTCTTAATTGGCTAGGGAAATACGGATCACTAAGGCATCCGTGTGAGGCAGCAGAACACCTCGAATATCTTACGGCCCGAACGAGAATGGCGGTGCGGTTTGGACAGTCTAGTGGGTGACGATGGCCAGGATTTCCATGAGGCGGGCGTATGACTTTCGCGCCCGATTGGAGTCTCCATCAGTGGGTCCTCCTGCAATAACATGTATAACCCCCAGTGTGGGGCCGTTATTTGGATCAGATGATGGGCCCTCACCCGATGGGCCTCCTTCAGAAATAACCTCCTGGGACGAAGTTTGGGGGTCCGGAGGGAAAGTAACTTGTGGTGGTTGGTTATATGGCCCTGGACGAGCCACAATGGGTTGTTGCCCCCGCAGTGCCGACCCTCCCGTCTGAGGTCGCAGTTGTGGGTAAGCAGCTCGGAGGTGCTCCAATTCCTCCTGCATATTGAAACATCGGCCACTGGCGTGGTCGTACTCCATGTGGTACTGGCAGAAAAATGGGGTGGGGGGGAGGGGGGTTGCGGGGTACTCCTTTGTACCCCGTGGGTCACTGCAGTAGACCTTGCTGGTCGTAGAATTCCATCTCCCACTCCTTCTAAGTCCTCGCAGGAGGAACTGCATCGGCAGCCATAATCTACAATGACTGTGCAGGGCGAGCGCCTTGTAGTAATAACCGAGGCCTGGGAGCCTCCACTAAAAGAGGTCGCGCATATCCACGCTGGGGAGGCACTTTAGGGGTGGCGGGGCGATTTCTTTTTAGTGGGGACTGTTGCGACAGCGCGTTCGACCCTCCGCACTTTCAGTCCTCCCTTCCTCGTTGATGAATTTTTATGCATGGCTTAACAGCTCCTCATAGCTATTAGCAGGCTTCCTCAAAAGGGAACTAAGGAAGGGACCCTCCCTCAGGCCGTGCGTGATGGCTACTCTGAAAGCATCTGACCTCGCGGAAGGGATGCTTCTAGCGATGGAGGTGAACCGATGAAGATACCCTCTGAGTGATTCTGAGGGCCCTTACGTAATATACAGTAGGATAGAGGTGTCATGCTTGTACGCCTTGCAGCTGGCAAACTCTTGGCGGAACATCCGCTGAAAATCAGCAAAACAAATGATAGACCCCGGGGACAGGGTGTTGAACCATTTTTGTGCCGAACTGGTTAAGGTGGTCCGGAAGACTCGGCACTTAAGGGCGTCGCTATAGAAGTGGAGCGAGGCCGCTCCAGTAAATTATGATAGGTGTTCTTCTGGATCTGTTGAACCGTCATATTTATATATTTGGGGATTCCAGAAGTATGATGGCGGGATTTCTGAATGGATGTCCATGGTAAAAGGGCTGGGCTCATAAACCTCCGGACCCTAGTTGACCGACTTTCTCCCTATTCTTCTCGTCGATTCTGGGTTAATGGCAGAGTGTTCTGATGTACTCGCCCTCCCAGTCCCTCTCTTGTCAATGCTTTAATGTTAGTGGTTGTACAGGGTGGAGGAGGCACCTCTGGTGGTGGTCCACGAGAAGAAGGTTTACCAGAATTAGGATGAAGATATCCTGTCCTTCTCCTTTATCTGGCGAGGGCCTTGGCCATGGCGTTGTCAACCATGACTCTCAGTTGTGATGGTAGTAGCGTAATGGGGTTTTCCTCCGCTGCGGAGGCGACCGGATGTTGTATCACTTATGGCTGCATCTCTACGTCTTGCTCAAGTGTTTCCCACAGACGGCGCCAACTGATGCTATTACGGGGAAGAAGATCTGTTGACTTCCTTTCGATGCGATGAAGCACGAAGGAAGCTTAGGGGGTTCTCTCTGGCCGTAATAGTAAAAATGAAAATGTAGGGTGAATACACGCGAGCCAACACAGACAACAAACAAAGACACGGGATGTAACATGGTTCGGAATAAGGATTCCTACTCCATGGAGGTGAGCTCTCTCCACTTTCACTATGAAAGTCCTCCTTTACGGAAATGAACTTCTGGAGGTGGAGGAGAAAACCTCTTACAATCAAGTCAAGTTACAAGAAAAAGTACAAGAAAGGTGAAGATCACAACTCTCCTTCTCCGGCAAAGTGGTAGCTCTCCTTCTCTCAATGTGTCTTCGTCTCTTGCTGGTTGGACTAATGCATATCTCCTTCCTTCTGTCCTCTTCCTCTTTTTTATTCCCCTCCTCTGATCGATTTTTGCCTCGCAAGCTTTCCCCATCGTACACGTGGCCATCACGTCCACCTGGAGAATCATTCTGTTACATATACGAGGAGTGAAGGCTCCTCGAAATATTACGTGGGGACCCCCCTTCTGTTATGTAACACCTTCTCATCTACAATTTGGAAAATAAGTCTATCCCGTCCCTCTTAACCATTTGCCTTCGGTGAAACTAATCTAGACCTATAACTCATGTGTGGCATAGCCCTTGGGCTCTTCAGCAGCCTGAAACGACCCCCCCCTTCTTTCGGCACCAAACTACTTCCGAACTGACTATGCTGAGTTGATTCTCATCCGTCCCATTTGCTTCTAGGCGTACTAAGCTAAACCCATTTTCGTTCATCTCCTAGCGAAGTGATCTCCACCTTTGTTTCGTCGTGCCAATTACCTCAACTGGAACTTCCGTTCCAATTATCCCAGACAATCCCGCCCGAACCATTCTAAAATATCTTCTTCGCCGAACTAATTATTTGGTTTGGATAGTGTATTACACGCGATCCCTTTTACCTAGTTCACAGAGAAAAAGGTAATAGCAGTATCATATAATATATGAAAAGTGCATAAAAGTTACCGAATCCTAACACACAAAACCGGAAACCATGGCTCTGATACCACTTAAAGGTTTTGCAGAACGTACTCCAAGAGATGTCCTATCCTCCTCTTGGACGTTGTGTGGGCAACGGTACTCCAAGAGATGAAGCCTCCTAGATCACGATCTTCTTTTCTTGCTCGCTCCGAACAAGAAGAAGTATAGAAATGAAACTCCTCCCTATCTAAGACCGGCCACCAAGTCAAGGGACTTGATGATGCTTCCGACCAAAGAATAGAGGAGGGAGAGGGCGTCGGCCAAGAGCTCCAAGGATAAACCCTAACCCTTGTTTCCACCGGCCAAGGAGAAGAAGAAGTGGGGAAGAGCGCCGGCCAAGGTTGAGAGGAGGAAGAGGGGCGCCAGCCAAAACCCTAGGATGAAGGAAGCCTTGCCACCCAAGACTTCTAACCGCCCAATGCTTCTCCAAAACCCTAGCTGCCCAAAACCCTAATCCCCTTTCAATGCTCTTGCCACCCACCCTTATTCCTCCTTTTATAGAGCTAGGCCTAAGCCTTCTTTTAATCTCCACCGTCGGTTCTAGGGATTTAATCTCAACCCTCCGATCTAGAGATTTAATCTTAACCGTCAGACTTGGAGATTTAATCTTCACCATCGGATCTAAATATTTAATCTCCACCATCGGATCTAGTGATTTAATCCCCACCGTCGGATCTAGAGTTCTATTCTCCAACATTGGATCTAGGCTTCATGAGGGTTTTAATAGTCTACGATAGGGACCATGAGGAGGAGTTGGATCTTTGCCACCCAATGGATCAATCCCACATAAAGTCCGATCCATTAATGATAATCCATTCCACAAGAGGATTATCATTGATCTACCTCACCAACCCCCATAAATTAATATGGGTTTCATATATTATTTGTACATATATCTCCCCATGTTTAAGATCTCGAATGTTCGTCAATTAATTAATTTACTGAAAATTAATTAATCAACATCTAACTCCATGAGCAATACCACTCAACCTTATCATCATGCCGGACCAAGTCCACCTGCAGGATTTACATGATGAACCTTATGAGCTCCTCAAGGGGACATCATCATCCTAATATATAGGACACATTTTCCTGTGATAATCAATGTCACATCATATAAATAATATCATTTCTCAACTTACCGAGCCTATCGATTTACTCTATAAATCTTGCCCATTGGTAAATCAAAGAAATGAATTCTAAGTATATGTGCCCGTTATTATATCTGGATTAAGAGCATGTACAACATAATATCTGAGGTCCGATTCGATTATGTAGTCAGTAATAAATCGAATCACCTCTAAGTCGATCTTGCTCAATACACACAGAGTGTACTAGTGTAATTCTATGGTCAAGACAAACCAACACCAAATCACACTACAACCATTCCAATGGTTTGTCCATATCCATCTCGGTTGTGATCCTTTACTTATACTTCACTAGGAACTGATAACATGATCTCCCGTGTGACAACCTTATCATCATGTAATATTTTAGACCAAGTCCACTGCAGATTTACAATGATGAACCTTATTTTAAAAATGAGCTCTCGAGATAGACTTTTAGTCATCATCCTAATATATAGGACACATTTTCCTGTGATAATCAATGTCACATCATATAAATAATATCATTTCTCAACTTACCGAGCCTATCGATTTACTCTATAAATCCTGCCCATTGGTAAATCAAAGAAATGAATTCTAAGTATATGTGCCCGTTATTATATCTGGATTAAGAGCATGTACAACATAATATCTGAGGTCCGATTCGATTATGTAGTCAGTAATAAATCGAATCACCTCTAAGTCGATCTTGCTCAATACACACAGAGTGTACTAGTGTAATTCTATGGTCAAGACAAACCAACACCAAATCACACTACAACCATTCCAATGGTTTGTCCATATCCATCTCGGTTGTGATCCTTTACTTATACTTCACTAGGAACTGATAACATGATCTCCCGTGTGACACTGCACACCATGTTATCTACAATGTAATGTTTTAGACAATATGCATAACCATAAATATTCAAACAATGATCATGTGATTCTTATTTTAAAAATAAAGATGTTCATACAAAAGATAGACTTTTTAGTATACATCCGAACAATTTGTACATATATCTCCCCATGTTTAAGATCTCGAATGTCCGTCGATTAATTAATTTACTGACAATTAATTAATCAACATCTAACTCCATGAGTAGTACAACTCAACCTTATCATCATGCCGGACCAAGTCCACCTTCAGGGTCTACATAATGAACCTTATGAGCTCCTCAAGGGGACATCATCATCCTAATATATAGGACACGGTTTCCTTCTATAATCAACGGCATACCATATAAATAATATCATTTTCCAACTTACCGAGCCTTTCGATTTACTCTATAAATCTCGACCATTGGTAAATCAAAGAAATGAATACTAAGTATATGTGCATGTTATTATATCGGGATTAAGAGCTTGTACAATATAATATCTGAGGTCCGATTCAATTATGTAGTCAGCAATAAATTTAATCACCTATAAGTCGGTCCTGCTCAATACACACAAAGTATACTGGTGTAATTCAATGGCCAAGACAAACCAATACCAAATCACACTACAACCATTCCAATGGGTTGTCCATAATCATCTAGGATGTGAGCTTTTACTTATACTTTACAAGAAACTAATAACATGATCTCCCGTGTGACACTGCACACCATGTTATCTACAATGTAATGTATTAGACAATATGCATAACCATAAATATGCAAACAATGATCATGTGATTCTTATTTCAAAAATAAAGATGTTCATACAAAAGATAGACTCTTCAGTATACATCCCAGCAATCTCCCACTTATACTAAAAGACTATGCTTTCCTCAAACTGCCAAACATCTGATTCCCATTCCCTCCACATGCCTATCAAAAGCTCTCGCCGGAAGGGCCTTAGTGAAAGGATCTGCAAGGTTATCCTCCGATGCAATCTTGGCCACAATAACTTCTCCTCGTTTTATGATTTCTCGTATCAGGTGGTACTTACGCTCTATGTGTTTACTTGCCTTATGGGCTCATGGTTCCTTCGAGTTTGCAACTGCACCACTGTTATCATAAAAAATTGTGATAGTTCTGGGCAAATCAGGAATCACATCCAAGTCCATCAAGAAGTTCCTGAGGCATACAACTTCTTTGGCCGCCACAGAGGCTGCCACAAACTCAGCTTCTATGGTAGAGTTTGCAACGCATTTTTCTTGACACTCCTCCATATAATATCTCCACCTCCTAAAGTAAACACAAAACTAGAGGTAGACTTTCTGTTATCCCTATCTAATTGGAAGTCGAAATCTGTGTAACCCACAGGGAGTAATTGGTCTTCCTAGTAAACTAGCATATAATCCCTAGTCATTCTCAGGTACTTCAATATATGCTTTACCGCAGTCCAATGTCCCTTTCCTGGATTACTCTGATATCTACTAACCATTCCAACGGCAAAGCAGATATCTGGTCTCGTACACAACATAACATACATTAGGCTTTTTACTGCCGAAGCATAAGGAACCGCCTTCATCTCCTCTAACTCCTTAGATGTTCTAGGACACATCTCCTTAGATAAAGGAACTCCATGCCTGAATGGTAGAAAACCTTTTTGGAGTTCTGCATGCTAAAACGATCCATAATGGTCTCTATGTATGAAGCTTGAGATAAGCACAACATCCTTTTCCTACGATCCCTTATAACCTTGATCCCAAGGATGTGTCCCACTTCTCCCAAGTCCTTCATATCAAACTGTTTGGACAACCATACCTTACGTCCGATAATACCTTGACATTGTTGCCAATTAACAAAATGTCATCTACGTATAGTACAAGAAATACCACTATGTTTCCGTCACATCTCCTGTATACACAAGACTCATCCGGACTTTGAATAAATCCATAAGAATGGATTACCTCATCAAAGCGGATATTCCAAGATCTCGAAGCTTGCTTCAATCCATAAATGGATCGATTAAGCTTGCACACAAGATGCTCTTTGCCCATTGCAATGAATCCCTCTGGTTGCTTCATATAGATGTTTTCCTCAAGACTTCATTATGGAAAGTTGTCTTGACATCCATCTGCCATACCTCATAATTCATATGAGCGGCAATACATAAGAGAATTCGGATATACTTAAGCATGGCTATCAGCGAAAAGGTCTCCTTATAATCGATACCCTCTTTTTGAGTATACCCCTTCGCAACAAGCCTCGCTTTGAAGGACTCAACCTTACCATCTATTCCTCTCTTTCTTTTGTAGATCCACTTGAATCCATTGGCTTTTACACAAATGGGTGGTTCTACTAGGTCATAGACTTGATTTGAATTCATAGATTCAATCTCAGGATTCATTGCACTTTGCCAAGATACCGCATCTTTATCTTGGATTGCCTCGTCATATGTCTAGGGATCAGGTTCATTTTCGCCAGGGACCAAATCAGAAGATTCTCCCAATAACAAGAATCTATCGGGCTGTCTAACAACCCTCCCACTACGATGAGGTATCACCTGTGTATCCTCTGATACACGCGGTGCAGTGACTTATGGTATATCCTCTTGTACCGGTGGTACTGAAGTAGTGGCTTCCCCTCTCAATTTCTCCAGAACAATCTTACTCATGGGCTTGTGGTTCATCACATAGTCTTCCTCTAGAAATCTAGCGTTCGTGCTAACGATCACCCTCTGATCTCTAGGACTATAAAAAAAACCACCTTTCATTCCTTTAGGATAGTCAACGAATATGCGCACTTCTGTATGAGGTTCCAACTTATCAGCATCTGCCTTTAGCACATGTGTTGGACTCCCCCAAATCCGAATATGTCTCAAACTAGGCTTTCGCCCGGTCAACAATTCTGTGGGAGTAAAAGGTACTTATTTAGATGGTACCAAGTTTAGAATATACATTGTCGTATCTAGAGCATATCCCCAGAACAAATCTGGCAACTCAGAATAACTCAACATCGATCTAACCATCTCCATAAGAGTCCTATTCCTTCGCTCCGCCACACCATTCTGCTGGGGTGTGCCAGGTGGAGACAATTGGGATTGAATCCCAGCCTCTGATAAGTAATTCCTAAACTCTCCCAAGAGGTACTCACCACCACGATTGATCGTAGTGTCTTGATACTTTTACCCAGACGTTTCTCCATATCAGCCTTGAATTCTTTGAACTTGTCAAAGCATTTAGACTTGCAGCCCATCAAGTAAATGTATCCATATCTTGAATAATCATCTATGAAAGAGAAATACTCAAAACCACCTCTTACCTGGATAGACATAGGACCACATAAATCAGAGTAAACCAATTCCAACACATCTTTGGCTCTATACCCCTTGGCCTTAAAAGGCCTCTTGGTCATTTTACCTTCCAAGAAAGATTCGCAGGTTGGGAAATCTTCCACCACTAATGAACCCAGAGGTCCATCAGCTATCAACCTTTGAATTCTGCTTAGGTTAATATGACCTAGCCTTAGATGCCAAAGATATGTTTGGTTCATCTTCGAAGGTTCTTTTCTCTTATTGGAATTAGAAGATGAGCTATTCACTTCTATTTGCATTGTGGGAGTTTTTGGTTCATGTATATATAAATTTCCTATCAATGCACCCGAATAGATAATCTCTCTATTCCTTTTTATAACAACTCTGTCATTAAAGGAAATAGCATATCCATCCATAAACAATTTAGAAACTGAAATCAAATTCTTTCTAAATAAAGGTACATAAAGGCAATTTTTAAGAACCAAAACTTTATTCCTCTCAAAAGACAAATAAACATCTCCTACTGCAACAGTCGCTACCTTCGTAGCATCACCCAAGTAGACAGTAATCTCCCCTTTAGCCAGTCATCTTGTTTTCTAGAACCCCTACAAAGTATTGCAGACATGATCTGTGGCTCTCGTATCTACACACAAGGTGCTGGTAGATAACACAGCTAAACATGTTTCAATGACTAGACCAAAAGATATACCTTTGTTCTGCTTCCGATTGGGGCAGTCCTTCTTCCAGTGTCCAGTCTGCTTGCAAGTGAAGCACTTGCTTTTCAGCTTCTTCACTCCTCCCTGAGATCCTCCTGCCACCTTTGCCCCAGCTTGTTTCTTTTTCTTCTTGCCTTTCGGCTTAGAAGTAGAAACCTTTTGGGCAACCATGGCTTGTGCCTGAGCACTCTAACGAAATAGCCCCTCTGTCGCCTAGAGTTCTGTCAGAAGCTCCGCCAACGAATACAACCTTTTATTCATGTTGTAGTTTAGGAGAAACTTCTCAAAACTCCTAGGTTGAGACTGGAGAATGATACTGACTTGGGTTTCCCCATCGATCTCAGCTCCGAGGACTTTTAGCTCATTCAAATGAGCCATCATCTTGAGAACATGATCCCTTACGGGTGTTCCCTCGATCATGGTGGTCGTCATCAAGTTCCTCATGGCTTCCTGCCTCACAACCCGATTCTGGTGTCCGAAAAGCTCTTTGAGATTGAGCATCATGTCATAAACAATGGGCATGGCTTGATGCTGATGTTGCAGTAATTTTGACATAGATGCTAAAATGTAACATCGTGCCATCTCATCAGCCTTAATCCACTTCTTATAACTCTCCCTCTCCTTTTCCCTAAAATCATCCGTAGGCTTAGAAAGACACTCTTCGAAGAGTACATATTTGTACTCCTCAGCAGTCAAGACAATGTCAAGATTCCTCTTCCAATCAACATAATTGGGTCCAGTAAGTTTATTTTCTTTCAGTATCACAACAAGCGAGTTGAAAGTCATTTTGAAAAAACCTAAGAATCACATAGATCAAAACATTAGATTTCAAAAAATTATTGATTCCTCAAACAATAAAATTTTAAAATCAACCAACACCTTAAAACACCGAGAATATCGTATGTCACGATAGTGTGGACGTATACAAATTCTACATTTGTAAGAGAATATCTTGTCAACCTAACTTTTTGACAAATAAAATTAATAGTTGGTTCCTCTTTGGCCCTACAAAAAGAAGCAGTGACTCTGATGGGGAGGATACTCCTATTTGCATCTAAGTGTTCACCATTACTCGGTACCAAGGAAATTATCTCGGGTTATGTGCCTTCCGATGGAGAAGTACACACACTTCTTAATAATTTCCTATAACCATATTCGAACCTGTGATCCGCAAACAAACTCATCTGATGGGGAGGAAGACACTAAGAGCCGACGCACAAGTTTGTTTGCATCACATGTCAAATCGTAATAGAGGTCGTGGGAATTTATAAAAATATCTCTCTCCCACTTAGTAATTTAAAATTGAGGAATTTTCCTAGCCTACGACATGAATATCAAACAAGAAGAAATAAATATGAAAAAAAAATATTTTCCAACTATTATGGTTTTTGTCTCCAATATGCCTCCCGTCGTATCACCATCTCGTCCGCTCCTCCCTACGCCATGTAAAAGTCATCAGGAGATTCGAGCTGAGAAAAACTATTTTAATTTACATCCATCGATCCTATACTCCATGAAGGAGTGTACATGAAATCTAGATCGAAAGTAAACTAAAATAAAAGGAGTGGCTAAACAATGTCGTACTTAATTACAAAAATTAAATACTAGCCTCGTCACCCCGAGGATTCAAATAATATACAATTACACACATACAATCACATACACACATATGGCCATAATAGTTGGATCCTATGCCTGCAACCAAAAAGTTAACATACGCACATCCTACTATTGTCTGACACATATAATATATGAAAAATGCATAAAAGTAACCGAATCCTAAACACACAAAACCGAAAACCTGGTTCTAATACCAATTGAAGGGAGGGGAAACTTCGCTTCCCACTTCCACTCGATCACTTGTTCATGGCAATCCCGTCGTCATCCCCGGATTAAAAAAATTAATCCTCGATAAAGAGGGATTACCAAAGCAACCATTCCATCGTCGTGCTATTCGATTAGAGTAGTCACTTGAATAAACTTTTTGTTCAAGCAACCAACCTCTATTCTTCTTTTTTTTTGATGAAGGGTAAATAGATATCATCAAGAAAAAGCACAAACATACAGTAGCCAAGGGTTCATTCTCATGTCATGTCTGACGAAGTATCAGATCTGAGATGTACCCGGCGCGGCGTACAAGTGCTGTCATGAGTACCAAACCTCTCACACAATACATTCACTCATGTGTACCGTCCATGTTTCTCTGTGCTCCCGTGCACCGTTCAATTGCACTCAGCTCCTCTTGCATACCTTCTTGTGTCATCCTGTCTCCTTAGGCCACCTAATAGAAATCATGTGAGGCCAGGACAGTTCCCCCCTCACACATTGACTTCCACATCAACAGCAGGCCCATTATAAACATTCCACCACAAACATTCTAGCTTAGCTTTAACTCCCAGTCAGCATCCAGCTCAGCATTGGACCTCTTGAGTCAACTCACGCATTCCAAGCCAGGTGGCAGCAGCTGACGCAGTAGCTGGGACATGCACCAGGTTGCTTGGCCGGTCCATGTTTCTGCACACCCAACGGGCACCTGCATTTTCCTTCTTGAAAGGATGCAATGGCCGGCGCACGTCAAGGTTGTAGTAGGTTTCGAAACCTGTCCCTTGTCCTCATTGACCGCATCTACCTCCCTCCCATTGCCTTTGTTCTCCCCCAAGCCTTCGCCAGAGAACCATCATCAGCCACAGGAAGCCGGCTGGAAGGTTTAGCTGCCGTGGACAGCAGCTGTGAGGCGCCGGAAATCCTTCGGACCCACCTCCAGCCCTTCTCACGACAGGAGACCTCCATCCTCTCTAGGCCTTTCCTCCTCATTTCCTTGCTTCTGCACACTCAAGCGACGCCGGCGATTTCTGCACGAAGAGGTTATGTAGCCGGCGCACATCAAGCTTGCAGCAGGACCTCAAGTCTTGTTTCTGATCTCTCGCACGTTGCCTTCATCCTCTCCAATCTTTCGCCGGAGAGACTCCAGCAGCCACAGGAAACTAGTCGGAGGCTTCGGATGCCATGGACAGCAGCTGTGAGGTGCCTGAAATCCATCGGGGCTGCCTCCAGCCCGTCTCACGACAGGAAACCTCCATTTGAGCTTTGTCCTCCGCCTCGTCTTCCGCCTTGTCTTCGTTCCCAGTCTCCATCACTGCGGCATCGTTGAGCTTAGAGGTCCACCTTCGCTTCAGCGTCTTAAGGGGAGTTCGTCCGTCTTCACCGGCGATCTTTCGATCCATTACCACCGGAGCTGAGCCTTCCATTTGGATGTGGTCGCAGAAGGCTGGAGGTGATTTTCTACTGCCGTGGTAGCGACATAATATATTCCTAGTTCCGGCGGCATCACTTCTTTCGATCCAATGGCGGTCTTCAATGGTTCCAGCCGGTGGTGATGATACCCTTCGTTCCCAGTTTCGATCCCATCCACAATAGCGGCCATGATTCGCGCCGTACCATCTCCGCAGAGCCATTCAACCGGTTGCCATGGTAGCGGTAGCATCGCATCCATCATCAGAGTTGTGGACTACCAAATCGATCCACCTCTCGTCGGGTTCTGACAAGAGATCTGTACCCTGAGACCCTTGGAGTTGTTCGGTATTGTCGTAGGTCATCGGAGAGGGTGGTACCTTTCCGGTGTTTGTGGATGAGTGTTGATTTACTTTATTGATCTACTGTTGATTCAGTATTGTGTTTGTTATTGTTTTACTATGTTACCTTGTTACTTTCTGTGTTTTCATTTGTGTGGTTCATACTGTGTTTTCATTTGTATTTGCACTTGTGTTTTCTTTCGTATTTGCACTTGTGTTTTCATTTGTGTTGTCACTGGTGTTATTACATTGTGTTTGCATTAGCGTTTTCAATTGTGTTTTCGCTAGTGTTATTAATATGTACTTTCACCAGTGGCCTTGAATTGTGTTTTTACTAGTGTTCATAACCTGTGTTTTCACTAGTATTTTACTTTGTATTTTAATCTGTGATTTACCTTGTATTTTATTCTGTATTCTAACTTGTGTTTAATTCGAGTTGTAGTTAGAGTTTTATTTGTGTTATGCTTTAGTTGTTAGGATAGTTTCATTTACATTCGACCAATGTGTCGTATAGTGACAGTGCGGTGTTTGGTTGAATTGTTTTCGTTTATTGCATTTCATTTACTGCAGTTTTTAGTGACTATTTGACTACTTTGTCGTATCGTGACAGTGCAGTGCATGGTTGAATTGTTCACATTTGTTTGATCAGTGTACCGTATAGTGACAGTGCGGTGCTTTATCACTTTCTTTTCTGTCTGTTAGTTTAGTTTTTCAGTGACTGTTTGACTACTATGTCGTATAGTGACAGTGCGGTGCATGGTTGAATTGTTCACCTTTGTTTGATCAGTGTACCGTATAGTGATAGTGCGGTGCTTGGTTGCTTTCTTTTCTGTCTGTTAGTTTAGTTTTTAGTGACTGTTTGACTACTATGTCGTAAAGTGACAGTGCGGTGCATGGTTGAATTATTCACATTTATTTGATCATTGTACTGTATAGTGACAGTGCGGTGCGTGATCACTTACTTTTGCGCATTAGGATAGTTTCTTATTACTTGTTATTTGGTAGTTAGATTTACTTCTTGCATGTTTAATTCTCATGTTTGCTTTTGATTTTGCATTTTAATTGTTTTGATAAATTGTGAAAACCCCCAGTGTTTACTTCTGTTTAAAAACAAACGTCCAGCCATTAGGTTCGTTGGGAGATGACCCGAGTCAGTCCTATACTACATTAGTGTAGTTAGGGGGTTCGGTAAATAATTTGGCAACGATATTGTGACAATTAAAAAAGTACGTTCGATCAAAATTTTGGCACCGTTGTCGGTGAACTTTAATGGGTTAGTTTGTCTTTAAACTGTAGTTTGTTTGTTTGTTTTCTTTTTCTTTTGTTATTAGTGTCTTTCCTATTATTTCTTTCTTTTCTATCTGTACTCATTGTGTTGTTTGTTTTGAAAATGACCAGGTCTTCAGGCGATAATATACTTGAGTTTTATGCAGCAGTTTTTCTCTTCCCTCAGAGGCCCAGCCTAGGAAGAGGGTTGTTGAAGAAAAGGCTAGGGAATTCCAGGAGCTAGTAAATTCCCAAGTATGTCGAGACAGGGATATGGAATGTGTAGGGACTTGCATGCTTCAGGCGACGGCCCAAGGATCACTTCCATCAGATGTTTGTGCGACATGTAATTTCATGGTCGAGCATGGGATATCTTAGGTTATATTATCTCTGTGTATGGTATTGAAGTAGATCCTGCTAAAATTCATATTATATTCTATTTATCTTACCCTGCTTCTATGCGAGAAGTTTGTGTTTTTTTAGGTCATGTAGGTTTCTACAGACTTTTTATTAGAGACTACAGTAAGATTGCCCTACCCTTGACCAACTTATTGTAAAAGGAGGTGGTATTTCAGTTTGACCAGGATTGTGATGGAGATCGAGCCCACCCCCATAGCAGATTCTTTTCCAGATGAGCATTTTTTTTCACCAGTAGGGTAAGACACCATGGTATGCAGATCTTGCTATTTATTTAGTTGTCGTGTTGTACCTTCACATTTTACTCATCCACAAGTCCAGAAATTGAAAAGTGATGCTAAGTATTATGTATGGGATGATCTTTATCTTTGAAAATTTTGTAGTGATTAGATCATTAGATGATGTGTACCTGATTATGAGTTTCATTCCATACGTACTTACTTTTTGTTATTCTCTGGCTTGTGGGGGGTATTTTGGATCCCAAAAGAACTGCTAAGAAAGTTGTATAGTCTAGTTTGTATTGGCCCACCTTATTTCATGATGCCTTTGAATTCTAAAAGTCTTGTGAGCAATGTCAACGAACAGGGAACATAGGACGTAGAAATGAAATGCCTCACCAATCCTTGTTATTCTGTGAGATTTTTTATATTTGGGGTATTGATTTTATGGGTCTATTTCATGTATCTTTTGTATTTTTCATATATTTTTTGGCATATGATTATGTTTCCAAATGGGTGGAGGCCATCCCCACTAGGACTGATGATTCTCTAGTTGTTGTGGATTTTGTTAGGTCTCACATATTTTGCAGATTTGGAGTTCCCAGGGCGATCATTAGCGATCAAGGGTCTCGCTTTTGCAACAGACTCATGAAGTGTCGAATAGAGAGATCAAGTCTATACTAGAGAATACGATGGGGCCATACATGATGATGCTTTTTTCTCCAACATGAAAGGGGAGTGTGTTCTTTTATTTACATTATTTATTTTCTTCCTTTCATGTTCGGAATAATTTGTATGGTTGATTGCTTGTTTGCCTATTTACCTAGGTTTAGTGTTGTGTTGAGTCAAATAATATTTCCTATGCATGCCTTAGTATCATTTCAGAGGTGGTAAAAATTAGTTAAGTTTGATCATCGAATTGTGGATTTTTGTGTATGATAGGAGACTTCACCTGCACACTTGTTATGATGGTGAACTTTTTATTGATAGACTAAGCTTGATTTTGATTCACCTAGTGAGGTTGCAAGCCATTCTTATCATCTACCCACTTTTGTGTGATAACACATGTGATTCTTGTTACTCTAGAACTTGCTTTAAGTCTTTTCAAAACTGCAGTAACATTTACTTGCATGAATATGATGAAGGATTTCATTCTTGGATTCTTTTCCTGACATAGTTTGATTGTCTAATCCACTTGATACTTCAATCTTCCATGTCTTACTTGTCTCATCTCTTCATTTGCTATCCATTGTCTTTGTATCTTTATGGATTATCTTTTGTATATCTATTGTTTTCTATGTTGGAGGAATAGTTTGATGGGTTGTATTGTCCGAGACGGACAAAATTTTTAAGTGTGGGGGAGGAGCTATATTATTTGTGTTGGAAACATGATATGGAAGGCATAGTTTTCAGGGGTCATTGGTCCTGAGATGTATTTGTCTATGATTAGTACTTGAATTTCTTCACACAAAAAAAAAATAAAAAAGAAAAAAAATGGCACCATTGATGTTTCTTTTGTAAAAAAAAAAAAAGTGCAATGGTAATGCGGGCAAATGGAATTCCAATGTGTTGGATAGAGCCATTTGATCCTGAATCCAGTTCTGAAAGTTTCCAATTGTCCTAGCCTCTTCTCATATTGTTGGTTTCTGAGCATTTCACTGAGCAACTTATCAGGTTTATTTCTCTAATTCTTCTATTGTTTCCTGTTCATTGCACCTTTGTCTTGTACTACTCTTTGCATACTTTATTTACAGTCCACTTTTGATCTTGTTTCGATTCTTGATAAATCCTTTTGATTCATGTATGAGATGTATTGATAGCAGTAGAGAAGTAGATGATAAGCAAGCATATGGTAGTACAAAATTGCATGTTGTTTTGAGGGCGCCCCACTCCTACATTATCATGTGAGCATTAGTGCAATTATCCATTTTGGGAGGTTTTGTATCAGGCTTAGTTTATTTGATTTGACTATAAATCATCATACATGTTGACTGTTATTGGAGTCGGATCTTTTGACTACCTAGGATCCGAATTAATTTGGTGATCCTAAGTAACTTATTTTTCCTGTCTCTGAATTATTGATATGGGTATTGTTTAGGAAATGAGTGATTGAGTCAGGCTTTCTTTATTTTTATTATTGCTCGGGAGGCGCAAGAATAAGTGTGGGGGAGTTGATAACTGCCATTTTGTTGTATTATTTCGGTCCGTAATATCATCGTTTTTATCCTCTCGAGTGATTTATTATTGATTATTATCATATTTTATGAGTTGGATATATTTTTGGATCTTATTATAAATTCTCCTAATTTTTGGACTTATATGTAAATTTTATCTTTGTTTGTAGGAGATCGAGATGAGCCACCGGACTAAACTCACAGTGGATCAAATATGGCTTCATCTAGAGCTAGAAGGATTTTTTCAAACGTGATTAATCCAGACCTTTCATCAAGATCAGAAGCAGTTAATCAAAGGGTTCAGATCTAGTAAATCCTGACCGTCCGATGAGATCTGATCGATTCTGAGCCATCCATCTGGATCTGGAGCGATCCGGCCCGTACATTAAGATCTACACGTCTTGGCCGTTCATCCGAACCGTTGGATCGTGATTATACCTTCAGATATATCAGATCCGTCCATTTCAAATCAGACTGATTTCAGCCATTGGACGAAGCAGCTTAATTAAGCAAATAAGGGATCGATCAAACCCTAGCTTAATTGGGTGGTTGTGATCAAGAGAACATTGGATCGGATGGCTCACAAAATCTCTTTAATCAACCTAGAAGAAAGAGTCGCAGCTTTTCTTCTTCCCAATCGCGAGCACGCTTCCTCTCAAATCGCACGCCGCCAGAGTTTCTTCTCCACGCCACCGCCCGAAGCACCGCCGGCCGTTCCCTTCCTCCACCAAGGCCGGCGGTGGCATTTCCTACTTCCTTTTCCTTATCTTCTACGATAGCTTTTTCCCCTTTTTCACGCGTGGCGGCGGCGGCTTTCGTCCACATCAGCACTCCGACGACGAATTTCGGCAATCCATGGTCTTCCCCGATTCTATTCCACTGGGCGTCCTCTCCTTCCTTTGGTCCGACAGAGCTCGCAGTTGCATTTGGGCGGTGGCAATCCATCGACCGAGCAAGGGAGTTCGTCCGTCTTCATCGGCGATCTTCCGATCCATTACCACCGGAGATGAGCCTTCCAGTTGGACATGGTCGCAGAAGGCTGGAGGTGATTTGCTACTGCCGTGGTAGCGGCAGAATATATTCCCAGTTCCGGCGGCATCACTTCTTCCGATCCAATGGCGGTCTTCAATGGTTCCAGCCGGTGGCGATGATACCCTTCGTTCCCAGTTTCGATCCCATCCATAATAGTGGCCGTGATTCGCGCCGTGCCATCTCCGCAGAGCCATTCAACTGGTTGCCGTGGTAGCGGTAGCATCGCTTCCGTCATCGGAGCTGTGGACTACCGAATTGATCCACCTCTCGTCGGGTTCTGACGAGAGATCCGTACCCTGAGACCCTTGGAGTTGTTCGGTATTGTCGTAGGTCACCGGAGAGGGTGGTGCAGGAATTGCTTCGGAGGCTCATTGGCTCCCATGTCCCCGGATTTAAATTTTCACTAATGAAAAAGTAATCCATATGGGATGAGTTTCCTAAGCACAACCAATTCGTCGTCGTGCTAACAACTTGAGTGATCACGTGAACAAACTAGTTGTTCAAGCAACCCAACTCTTCTAGTTGGTTAGCTGCGGAAGAGACGACGGACGGATCGCCGGTTTTTGGGTTTGTCTTCGGGGTCCATGATTATACAAATACATACAAATGAAAACTAGTTTAATCAACACATACTAACATAAAAATAAGAACATGCAAAGATCAATAAAAGTTGTAAAACTTTTATACCTCTCGATCTTCTATCGTATGTCCTATCCTCCTCGTGGACGTCGTGTGGGCGAAGATCCTCCACAAGTAGAAGCCTCCTAGATCACGTTCTTCCTTTCCTTGCTCTATCCGAACAAAGAGAAGAACCAACCAAAAACTCCTTCTCCTATCTAGAACCGGCCACCAAGGGAGTAGCTTCTTGGCCAAGTGATCAGAAGAGTTGCCGGCCACCAAGGAGAAAGCAAGAGGGCGCCGGCTAAGAGCTCCAAGGATAAAACCTAGCCCTTGTTTCCACCGGCCAAGGAGAAAAAGAAGAAGGGAAGAGCGTCGGCAAAGGATGAGAAGAGGAAGAGGGGCGCCGACCAAAACCCTAGGGAGAACAAAGCTTTCCCACCCACTTCTAGCCGCCCAACTTCTCCAAAACCCTAGCCGCCCAAAACCCTAACTTCTCTAGGGTTTGTTGCCGCCCACTTTTAGATAGGCAAACCCTAATCTCCCAAGCATTTTTTTTCCGCCCAAGCCTTAGCCCTTTATTTATAGATTATGGCTTAAGCCTCCTTTAATCTCCTCCGTCGGATCTAGGGATTTAATCTCCACCGTCGGATCTAGGGTTTCATCCCAACCGTCGGATCTAGGGTTTCATCCCAACCGTCGGATCTAGGGTTTCATCCCAACCGTCGGATCTAGGGTTTCATCCCAACCGTCCGTTCTAGAGTTTTGTTTTCCATCCTTGGATCTAGACTTCATGAGGATTATATTAGGCTACGATAGGTACCATGAGGAGGAGTTGGATCTTGGCCACCCGATGGATCAGAACCACACAAACTTGATCCATCAATGATGTTACATTCCACTAGAGGATCATCATTAAATTACCTCACCAACCCCCATAAATCAATATGGGCTACATATATTATTTGTACATCCATCTCCCCGTGTTTAAGATATCGAATGTCCATTAATTAATTGATTTACTGACCATCAATCAATTAACATCTAACTCCTCGAGTAGTACCACTCAACCTTATCATCATGTTGACTAAGTCAACCAGCTGGGTTTACATGATGAACCTTATGAGCTTCTCAAGGGGACATCATCAACCTAATATATAGGACATGGTTTCCTCCTATAATCAACGGCACACCATGTAAATAATATCATTTCCCAACTTACCGGGCATATTGATTTAATCCATCTAAATCTCACCCTTTGGTAAATCAAAGAAATAAATACTAAGTACATGTGCCCGTTATTATATCGGGATTAAGAGCATGTACAACATAATATCCGAGGTCTGATTCAATTATGTAGTCAGCAATAAATTGAATCACCTCTATGTCGGTCCTGCTCAATACACCTAAGTGTACTAGTGTAACTCTATGTTCAAGACAAAACAATACCAAGATACACTACAACCATCCCAATGGTTTGTCCAAAACTATCTTGGTTGTGAGCCTCTACTTATATTCTACAAGAGATTGATAACATGATCTTCTGTGCCCCACCAAGCATCATATTATCTACAATGTAAAATATTAGACAATATGCACACATATAATAAATATAAAGTGCAAACAATGATCATGTGATTCTTATTTCAAAATAAAAATGTTCATACAAAAAGAGCTAGACTTTCAGTATACATTCCAACAATCTCCCACTTTTACTAAAAGACTATGCTGTCATCACACTGCCATACATCTGATCCCCATGTCCTCCACATGCCTATCAAACGCTTTCGCTGGAAGGGCCTTCATGAATGGATCCGCCAAGTTATCCTCTGATGTAATCTTGGCGACTGCTACTTCTCCTCGCTTTACGATCTCTCGTATCAGGTGGTACTTGCGCTCTATGTGTTTACTCGCCTTATGGGCTCGTGGTTCCTTCGAGTTTGCAACTGCACCACTGTTATCACAATAAATTGTGATAGTTCTGGGCAAACCAGGAATCACATCCAAGTCCATCAAGAAGTTCCTGAGCCATACAGCTTCCTTGGCTGCCTCAGAGGCTGCCACATACTCAACTTCCATGGTAGAGTCCGCCACGCATTTCTGCTTGACACTCCTCCATACTATGGCTCCACCTCCAAAAGTAAACACAAACCCCAAGGTAGACTTACTCTTGTCCCTATCTGATTGGAAATCTGAATCCGTGTAACCCATAGGGACTAATTGATCTGCCCGGTAAACCAGCATATAATCCCTAGACCTTCTCAGGTACTTCAATATATGCTTTACTGCAGTCCAAAGTCCCTGTCCAGGATTACTCTGATATCTGCTAACCATGCCTACGGCAAAGCAGATATCTTGTCTCATACATAGCATAGCATACATGAGGCTTCCAACTGCCGAAGTATAAGGAACCGCCTTCATCTCCTCTATCTCCTTTGATGTTTTAGGACACATCTCTTTAGATAAAGGAACTCCATGCCTGAAAGGTTGAAAACCCTTCTTGGAGTTCTGCATGCTAAAATGAGCTAGGACCGTGTCTATGTATGAAGCTTGAGATAAGCACAACATCCTTTTCTTGCGATCCCTTATAACTTTGATCCCAAGGATGTGTCCCACTTCTCCCAAGTCCTTCATGTCAAACTGTTTGGACAACCATACCCTTACGTTTGATAACACTTTGATATTGTTGCCAACTAACAAAATGTCATCTACGTATAGTACAAGAAATACCACTATGTTTCTGTCACATCTTTTGTATACACATGGCTCATCCGGACTTTGAATAAATCCATATGACTGGATTACCTCATCAAAATGGATGTTTCAAGATCTGGAAGCTTGCTTCAATCCATAAATGGACCGAGTAAGCTTACACACTAGATGCTCTTTGCCTTTAGCAATGAATCCCTCTTGTTGCCGCATATAGATGTTCTCCTTAAGACTTCCATTAAGGAAAGCTGTCTTGACATCCATCTGCCAAATCTCATAATCCATATGAGCAGCTGTAGATAAGAGAATCTGGATAGACTTAAGCATAGCTACTGGCGAAAAAGTCTCCTCATAATCGATACCCTCTTTCTGAGTTACCCTTTCGCAACAAGCCTAGCTTTGAAGGTCTCAACCTTCCCGTCTACTCCTCTCTTTCTCTTGTAGATCCACTTGCATCCAATGGCTTTCACACCATCGGGTGGTTCTACTAGCTCCCAGACATGATTAGAATCCATAGATTCTATCTCTAAATTCATCGCTCTTTGCCAAAATACCGCATCTCTATCTTGGAGTGCCTCGTCATATGTCCAGGTATCAGGTTCATGTTCGCCAAGGACCAAATCATAAGATTCTCCCAAGAAATGAATCTCTCGGGTTGTCTAACAACCCTCCCACTACGACGAGGTGCCTCCTGTGTATGCTCTGTGACACGCGGTCCAGTGACTTGTGGTATCTCCTCTTGTACCGGTGGTACTGAAGTCGGGACTTCCCCTCTCAACTCCTCAAGAACAATCCTACTCGTGGGCTTGTGGTTCATCACATAGTCCTCCTCTAGAAATCTGGCATTCATACTCACGATCACCTTCTGATCTCTAGGACTATAGAACAAACCACCCTTCGTTCCCTTAGGGTAGCCAACAAACAAGCATACTTCTGTACGAGATTCCAACTTACCATCATCTCCTTTCAGCACATGTGCTGGACTACCCCAAATCCGAATATGTCTTAGACTAGACTTTTGCCCAGTCCACAATTCTGTGGGAGTAGAGGGTACTGACTTAGATGAAACCAAGTTCAGAATGCGTGCTGCCATTTCTAGAGCAAACCCCTAGAACGAATCAGGTAACTCAGAATAACTCATCATCGATCTAACCATCTCCATAAGAGTCCTATTCCTTTGCTCCGTCACACCATTCTGCTGGGGTGTGCCAGGTGCGGACAATTGGGATTGAATCCCAGCCTCTGATAAGTAACTCCTAAACTCTCCCAAGAGGTACTCGCCACCACAATCAGATCGTAGTGTCTTGATACTTTTACCTTGACGGTTCTCCACATCAGCCTTTAATTCTTTGAACCTGTCAAAGCATTCAGACTTGTGGCGCATCAAGTAAATGTATCCATATCTTGAATAATCGTCTATAAAAGAGAGGAAATATTCAAAACCACCTCTAGCCTGGATAGACATAGGACCGCACAAATCAGAATGAACCAATTCTAACACATCTTTGGTTCTATACCCCTTGGCCTTGAAAGGCCTTTTGGTCATTTTACCTTCCAAGCAAGATTCGCAGGTTGGGAGATCCTCCACCACTAATGAACCCAAAGGTCCATCAGCTATCAACCTTTGAATTCTACTCAGGTTAATATTACCAAGCCTTAGATGCCAAAGATATGTCTGGTTCATTTTCGAAGGTTCTTTTCTCTTATTAGACTTAGAAGATGACTTATTTACTTCTATATGCATCGTGGGAGTTTTCGGTTCAAGAGTGTAAAAATTGCCAACCAATGTACCAGAACAGATAATTTCCCTATTCCTTTTTATAACCACTTTGTCATTAAAAAAAACAGAATATCCATCCATAAACAATTTAAAAATTGAAATTAGATTCTTTCTAAAAGTAGGTACATAAAGACAATTTCTCAAAACCAAAACTTTATTCCTATCAAAAGATAAATGAACGTCTCCCACTGCAATAGCCGCCACCTTTGAAGCATTGCCCATGAAGATGGTAATCTCTCCCTCAGCTAGTCGTCGGGTTTCCTGGAACCCCTGCAAAGTATTGCAGACATGATCAGTGGCTCTTGTATCTACACACCAGGCACTGGTAGATAACACCACTAAACATGTTTCAACAACTAAACAAGAAGATATACCTTTGTTCATTCGGCGAGGACAGTCCGCCATCCAATGTCCAGTCTGCTTGGAAGTGAAGCACTTGCCTTTTGGCTTCTTCACTCCTGCCTGAGGTCCTATTACCACTTTCTTTGCTCCACCTTGCTTCTTCTTCTTCTTGCCTTTCGGTTTAGAAGAAGAAACCTTCTGAGCAACCATGGCTTGAGCGCTTTGACGAAAAATCCCCTCTACCGCCTGGAGTTCTGTCAGAAGATCCGCCAACGAATACAACCTCTTGTTCATGTTGTAGTTTAGGCGGAACTGCTCAAAACTCCTAGGCAGAGACTGGAGAATGATATCGACCTGGGTTTCCCCATCGATCTCAGCTCCGAGGACTTCCATCTAATTAAGATGAGCCATCATCTTGAGAACATGATCCCTGACGGGTGTTCCCTCGATCATGGTGGTCGTCATCAAGTTTCTCATAGCCTCCTGTCTAGCCACCCTACTCTGATGTCCAAAAAGTTCCTTGAGATTGAACATCATGTCATAAGCTGTGGCCATGGCCTGATGCTGATGTTGCAGCACATTTGACATATATGCCAAAATGTAACACCGTGCCATCTCATCTGCCTTGATCCATTTCTTATAACTTTCTTTCTCCTTTTCATCAGAGTCATCGGTGGGCTTAGGAGGACAGACCTCGAAGAGTACAAATTTGTACTCCTCTGTAGTTAAGACAATATCGAAATTTCTTTTCCAATCAATATAATTTGTTCCAGTAAGTTTATTTTCTTTTAATATCACAGCAAGTGGGTTGAAAGCCATTTGAAAAACCTAAGAATCACAATTATCAAAATATTAGATTTCAAATATCATTGATTCCTCAAACAATAAAATTTAAAAATCAACCAACACCTCAAAACACCGAGAATATCGCATGCCACGATAGTGTGGACGTATACGAATTCTACATTTGTAAGAGGAGGTTTTACCCATTAATTTTATTATCTTGTCAACCTTACTTTTTGACAAATAAAATTAATAGTTGGTTCCTCTTTGGCCCTACAAATAAAAGCAGTGACTCCGATGGGGAGGATACTTTTTATTTGCATCTAAGTGTGCACCATTACACGATACTAAGGGAATTATCTCGGATTATGTGCCTTACCGATGTGGAAGTACACACGCTCCTAAATAATTTCCTATAACCATTATTTGACCTAGTGATCCGCAAACAAACCCATCCGATGGGGAGGAAGGCACTCAGAGCCGACGTGCAAGTTTGTTGCATCACACGTCAAATTGTAATGGAGGCCGTGGGAATTAATTAAAATGTCTCTCTCCCACTTAGTAAATTGACAATGGGGAATTTTCAAGCACACACAACATGCATATAAAACAAATCAGCAATAAATATGGAAAAAACAGAATTTTCCCAACTATTATGGCATTGTTCTCCAATATGCATCCCGTCGTGTCGCCACCTCGTCCGCTCCACCTTTTCCCGTGCGCAAGTCACCAAAGAGATCCGAGCCAAGATAAACTATTTTAATTTACATCCATCGATCCTATACTCCACGAAGGAGTGTACAAATAATCTAGATCGAAAGTAAACTAAAATGAGTGGCTAAACAATGTCGTATTTAATTACAAAAATTAAATACTAATCTAGCCTCATCAACCACGAGGATTCAAATAATATACATACAATCACACACAAACAATCACATACACACATATAGCCATAATAGTCGGATCTTATGCCTGCAACCAAAAAGTTACCCTACGCACATCCTACTATTATCCGGCATACTCAATATATGATATGTGCATGAAAGTAACCGAATCCGAAACACACAAAACCGGAAACCTGGCTCTGATACCTTTTTATAGGAATTGCTTCGGAGGCTCATTGGCTCCCATGTCCCCGGATTAAAATTTTCACTAATGAAAAAGTAATCCGGATGGGATAAGTTTCCTAAGCACAACCAATTCGTCGTCGTGCTAACAAGTTGAATGATCGCTTGAACAAACTAGTTGTTCAAGCAACCCAACTCTTCAAGTTGGTTAGCCGCAGAAGAGACGACGGACGGATCGTCGGTTTTTGTGTTTGTCTTCGGGGTCCATGATTATACAAATGCAAACTAGTATAATCAACACATATTAACATAAAAATAAGAACATGCAAAGATCAATAAAAGTTGTAAAACTTTTATACCTCTCGATCTTCTATCGTATGTCCTATCCTCCTCGTGGACGTCGTGTGGGCGAAGATCCTCCACGAGTAGAAGCCTCCTAGATCACGTTCTTCCTTTCCTTGCTCTATCCGAACAAAGAGAAGAACCAACCAAAAACTCCTTCTCCTATCTAGAACCGGCCACCAAGCCAAGGAGCTTGATATAACCGCCGGCCAAGGAGTAGCTTCTTGAGCGCCGGCCAACCTTCAAGAAGAGTTGCCGCCGGCCACCAAGGAGAAAGCAAGAGGGCACCGGCCAAGAGCTCCAAGGATAAAACCTAGCCCTTGTTTCCCCCGGCCAAGGAGAAAAGGAAGAAGGGAAGAGCGCCAGCAAAGGATGAGAAGAGGAAGAGGGGCGCCGACCAAAACCCTAGGGAGAACAAAGCTTTGCCGCCCAACTTCTCCAAAACCCTAGCCGCCCAAAACCCTAACTTCTCTAGGGTTTGTTGCCGCCCACTTTTAGATAGGCAAACCCTAATCTCCCAAGCATTTTTTTTCCGCCCATGCCTTAGCCCTTTATTTATAGAGTATGCCTTAAGCCTCCTTTAATCTCCTCCGTCGGATCTAGGGATTTAATCTCCACCGTCGGATCTAGGGTTTCATCCCAACCGTCGGATCTATGGTTTCATCCCAACCGTCGGATCTAGGGTTTCATCCCAACCGTCGGATCTAGAGTTTTGTTTTCCATCCTTGGATCTAGACTTCATGAGGATTATATTAGGCTACGATAGGGACCATGATCTAGACTCCTTGAATTACCTCACCAACCCCCATAAATCAATATGGGCTCCATATATTATTTGTACATCCATCCCCCCGTGTTTAAGATATCGAATGTCCGTTAATTAATTGATTTACTGACCATCAATCAATTAACATCTAACTCCTCGAGTAGTACCACTCAACCTTATCATCATGTTGACTGTTGGGATGTATACTGAAAGCCTAGCTCTTTTGTATGAACATCTTTATTTTGAAATAAGAATCACATGAATATTATTTGCATATTTTTATGATTATGCAAAATTGTCTAATATTTTACATTGTAGATAATATGGTACTTGGTGTGGCACAGAAGATCATGTTATCAGTCCCTTGTAGAATATAAGTAGAGGCTCACAACCAAGAGAGTTTTGGACAAACCATTGGCATGGTTGTAGTGTAGCTTGGTATTGTTTTGTCTTGAACATAAAGTTACACTAGTACACTTAGGTGTATTGAGCAGGACCGACATAGAGGTGATTCAATTTGTTGCTGACTACATAATTGAATCGGACCTCAGATATTATGTTGTACATGCTCTTAATCCCGATATAATAACGGGCACATGTACTTAGTATTTATTTCTTTGATTTACCAGAGGGTGAGATTTCTATGGATTAAATCAATATGCCCGGTAAGTTGGGAAATGATATTATTTACATGGTGTGCCGTTGATTATAGGAGGAATCTGTGTCCTATGTATTAGGTTGATGATGTCCCCTTGAGGAGCTCATAAGGTTCATCATGTAAACCCTGCATGTTGACTTAGTCAACATGATGATAAGGTTGAGTGGTACTACTCGAGGAGTTAGATGTTAATTAATTGATGGTCAGTAAATAAATTAATTGATGGACATTCGATATCTTAAACACGGGGAGATGGATGTACAAATAATATATGGAGCCCATATTAATTTATGGGGGTTGGTGAGGTAGTTCGATGATGATCCTCTAGTGGAATGGAACATCATTGATGGATCAAGTTTGTGTGGTTCCGATCCATCGGGTGGCCAAGACCCAACTCCTCCTCATGGTACCTATCGTAGCCTAATATAAACCTCATGAAGTCTAGATCAAATGATGGAAAACAAATCTCTAGATCTGACGGTTGGGATTAAATCCCTAGAACCGACGGTTGAGATTAAATCTCTAGATCCGATGGTTGGGATTGAATCCCTAGAACCGACGATTGAGATTAAATCTCTAGATCCGACGGTTAAGATTAAAACCCTAAAACCGACGGTGGAGATTAAACCAAGGCCTAAACCCAACTCTATATATAAGGCTTTTTGGGTTGGGAAACAGGGGATGATGAATGGTTTAGGGGATTAGGGTTTGCTTCGTTTAGAGGCTAGGAACCCTAGTTGGTTTAGAATATTTTGGGCGGCTAGGGTTTGGGAGATAGGCATGGGGCGGCAACAATTGGAAGAAGAGTTTCTTCTTCTTCCTAAGGCATGGCCGGTCTCTTCCATCTACCTCTCTACCTTGGTTGGTCCACATTCTATTCTTCTATCCCCTCTTCCATGGCTGGCGCATAGTTGATGGAGTTGGATGGCTTGGGAGGCAAGAAACCCTAAGGAGGAAACCCTAATTAGGGTTTGGCTCCTTTTGGGTTGGGCGGCCAAAGTTTTTGGAGGGTAGGCGGCATCTTGTGGAAGAGTTCTTCTTCTTCCTACGAAAGGTGGCCGGTTTAGATCTCCTCCTTCCACCTTGGTTGGGTGGCAAGAAGACCTAAGGAGGAAACCCTAATTAGGGTTTGGCTCATATGGTTGGGCGGCTAGGGTATGCAAGGAAGGTGGGCGACAACTATAGGAGAGGAGCTCTTCCTATTCCTAGGTTGTGGCCGACTCCTTCCTCTATTCCCTTCACCGTGGTCGGCGCCCAACATATGCCCTTTCTCCTCTTCACTCCATCTTGGCTGGCGGCTCCAAAACTAGGGTTTGTCCCTAGTTCGGTTCCTTGGTTGTTTCCATTATGTTCTCTCTATTCTTGGGGCCGGCGGCATCAATCCTTTATGGATTGGTGGTTGGCTCAAGCAAGAAGGGAAAGAGAGTTCTTCTTTCTTTGGATTGAAGAAAATCTAGGAAGCTTCAACTTGTGGAGGATCTTCGCCCACACGAAGTCTACAAGGAGGTTAGGACATACGATAGAAGATCAAGAGGTATAAAAGTTTTACAACTTTTATTATTGTTCTTTGCATGTTCTTATTGATATGCTAGCTTATGTTCTTTATGTTAGTATATGTTGATTATACTAGTTTACATTTCTATGTATTAGTATAATCATGGACCCCGAATAAGAAACACAAAAACCGGCGATCCGTCCGTCGTCTCTTCCGCGGCTAATCAACTAGAAGAGTTGTGTTGCTTGAACAACTAGTTTGTTCAAGCGACCACTCAAGTTGATAGCACGACGACGAATTGGTTGTGCTAAGGAAACTCATCCCATCCGGATTAGTTTCCATTAGTGAAAATTTTAATCCGGGGACATGGGAGTCGATGAGCATTCCGAGGAATAGCTCATTGCCAACAAATGGTATCAGAGCCACGGTTTCCGATTTTGTGTTTTGGATTCGGTTACTTTCATGCACTTATGATATATTGTGTATGCCGGATAATAGTAGGATGTGCGTAGGCTAACTTTTTGGTTGCAGGCATAAGATCCAACTATTATGGCTATATATTTGTGTATGTGATTGCATGTGTGTGTGATTGTATATTATTTGAATCCTCGGGGTTGACGAGGCTAAATTAGTATTTAATTTTTGTAATTGATACGACATTGTTTAGCCACTCTTTATTTTATTTTACTTTCGATCTAGATTTCATGTACACTCCCTCGTGGAGTATAGGATCGATGGATGTAAAATAAAATAGGTTTTATTCTCGGCTCGGATCTCCGGATGGCTCGTACATGGCGTAGGAGGAGCGGATGAGGTGGCGACACGACGGGATGCATATTGGAGAACAATGCCATAATAGTTGGAAAAATTCTGATTTTTCCATATTTATTGCTAATTTGTTTTATATGCATGTTGTGTGTGCTTGAAAATTCCTCATTTTCAATTTACTAAGTGGGAGAGGGACATTTTAATTAATTCCCGCGGCCTCCATTACAATTTGACATGTGATGCCACAAACTTGCGCGTCAGCTCTGAGTGCCTTCCTCCGCATCGGATGAGTTTGTTTGCGGATTACTAGGTCAAATAATGGTTATAGGAAATTATCTAGGAGCGTGTGTACTTCGACAGCGGTAAGGCACATAATCCGAAATAATTCCCTTAGTACCGTGTAATGGTGCACACTTAGATGCAAATAAAAAGTATCCTCCCCATCGGAGTCACTGCTTTTATTTGTATGGCCAAAGAGGAACCAGCTATTAATTTTATTTGTCAAAAAGTAAGGTTGACAAGATAATAAAATTAATGGGTAAAAGCTCCTCTTACAAATGTAGAATTCGTATACGTCCACACTATCATGGCATGCGATATTCTCGGTGTTTTGAGGTGTTGGTTGATTTCAAAATTTTATTGTTTGATGAATCAATAATTTTTTGAAATCTAAAGTAATGATCTATGTGATTCTTAGGATTTTCAAAATTGAATTTCAGTCCACTTACTGTGATACTAAAGGAAATAAACTTACTGTACCTAAATAATGTTGATTGGAAAAGATTCAAGATATTGTCTTGTCTGCTAAGAAGTACAAGTATACACTCTTCAAAGAGTGTCCTCAAGCCATGGTTGCTCAAAAGGTTTATACTTCTAAGCCGAAAGGCAAGAAGAAGGAGAAACAGGGTGGAGCAAACGTGGTGGGAGGATCTCAGGGAGGAGTGAAGAAGCCGAAATGCAAGTACTTCACTTACTAGCAGGATGAACATTGGAAGAAAGACTGTCCCAATCCAAAGAAGAACAAAGGTATATCCTTTGGTCCAGTCGTTGAAACATGGTTAGAGGCATTATCTACCGGCACCTGGTGTGTATATACGAGAGCCACTAATCATGTCTGCAACACTTTGCAGGGGTTCCAGGAAACCCGACGACTAGCTAAAGGGGATATTACCATTTACTTGGGCAATGCCATGATGGTGGCGGCTATTGCAGTGGGAGAAGTTTTATTTATCTCTTGAAAATAATAAAACTTTGGTTCTGGAAAATTCCCTTTATGTACCTTTATTTAGAAAGAATTTAGTTTCAGTTTCGAAATTATTATGGATGGATATTCTATTTTTTTAATGACAGAGTTGTTATAAAAAGGAATAGGGAGAATATCTATTCAGGTACATTGAAAAGAAATTTGAACCAAAACCTCCCATGATGCAAATTGAAGTTAATAACTCATCTTCTAATTCCAATAAGACAAAAGAACCTTCGAAGATGAACCAAACATATCTTTGACTTCTTAGGCTTGGTCACATTAACCTAAGCAGAATTCAAAGGTTGATAGCTGATGGACCTTTGGGTTCATTAGTGGTGGAGGATCTCCCAACCTACGAATCTTGCTTGGAGGGTAAGATGACCAAGAGGCCTTTTTCAAGGCCAAGGGGTATAGATTCAAAGATGTGTTGGAATTGGTTCATTCTGATTCGTATGGTCCTATGTCTATCCAGACAAGAGGTAGTTTTGAACATTTCATCTTTTTCATAGATGATTGTTCAAGATATGCATGACACTATGATCTGATCGTGGTGATTAGTACCTCTTGGGAGAGTTTAGGAACTACTTATCAGAGGCTGGGATTCAATCCCAATTGACTGCACCTGGCACACCCCAGCAGAACGGTGTAGCAGAGCGAAGGAATATGACTCTTATGGAGATGGTTAGATCGATGATGAGTTATTCTGACTTGCCAGATTCATTCTGGGGATATGCTATAGATACGACGGTATACATTATGAACCTGGTTCCATCTAAATCAGTGCCTTATACTCCCATAGAATTGTGCACTCGGCGAAAGCCTAGTCTAAGACATATTCAGATATGGGAGTCCAGCACATGTGCTGAAGGCAGATACTAGTAAGTTGGAACCTCGTACAGAAGTACGCATGTCCATTGGCTATCCCAGGGAAACGAAGGGTGGATTGTTTTATAGTCCTAGAGATCAGAGGGTGATCGTTAACACGAACGCCAGATTTCTAGAGGAAGACTATGTGATGAGCCACAAGCCCAAGAGTAAAATTGTTCTGGAGGAGTTAAAAGGGAAGTCACTTCTTTAGTACCACCGGTACAAGAGGACATACCACATGTCACTGCTCCGCGTGTCACAGAGGATACACAAGTGATACCTCATCGTAGTGGGAGGGTTGTTAGACAGCCTGAGAGATTCATGTTCTTGGGAGATTCTTTTGATTTGGTCCCTAGCAAACATGAACCTGATCCCTAGACATACGACGAGGCAATCCAAGATATAAATACAACATCTTTGCAAAGTGCAATGAATACTGAGATTGAATCTATGGATTCAAGTCAGGTCTGGGAGCTCTTATGCATTGCAGCTCATATGGATTATGAGGTGTGATAGATGGATGTCAAGACAGTTTCCTTAATGGAAGTCTTGAGGAAAACATCTATATGAAGCGACCAGAGGGATTCATTGCTAAGGGAAAAGAGCGTATTGTATGTAAGCTTAATCGGTCCGTTTATGGACTCAAGCAAGCTTTGAGGTCTTGGAACATCCTCTTTGATGAGGTAAATCCAGACTTATGGATTTATTCAAAGTATGGATGAGTCTTGTGTATACAAGAGATGTGACGAAAACGTAGTGGTATTTCTTGTACTATACGTAGATGACATTTTGGTAGTTGGCAACAATATCAGAGTGTTATCAGACGTAAGGATATGGTTGTCCAAACAGTTTTGAAGGACTTGAGAGAAGTGGGTCACAACCTTGGGATCAAGGTTGTTGTGCTTATCCCAAGCTTCATACATAGACATGATTTTGGATTGTTTTAGCATGCAGAACTCTAAGAAGGGTTTTCTACCTTTCAGGTATGGAGTTACTTTATCTAAGGAGATGTGTCCTAGATTATCTGAGGTGATAAAGGTGCTGAAGGCGGTTCCTTATGCTTCGGCAGTAGGAAGCCTCATGTACGCTATGTACGAGACAAGATATCTGCTTTGCCGTGGGCATGGTTAGTAGATATCAGAGTAATCCAGGACAGGGACATTGGAATGCGGTAAAAGCATATATTATAGTGCCTGAGAAGGACTAGGGATTATATACTAGCTTACCGGGCAGACCAATTACTCCCTGTGGGTTGCATGGATTGCGATTTCCAATCAAATAGGAATAACAGTAAGTCTACCTCAGGTTTTGTGTTTACTTTAGGAGGTGGAGCCATTGTATGGAGGAGTGCCCAGCAGAAATGCGTGGCGGACTCCACCATGGAAGCTGAGTATGTGGCGACTAGAGGCGACCAAAGAAGTGAGTGGCTCAGAACTTCGATGGACTTGGATGTGATTCCTGGTTTGCCCAGAAATATCACAATTTATTGTGATAATAATGGTGCAGTTGCAAACTCGAAGGAACCACGAGCCCATAAGGCTAGTAAACACATAGAGTGCAAGTACCACCTGATACGAGAAATCGTAAAGGAGGTAGAAGTTGCTGTCGCCTAGATTGCATCAGAGGATGACCTGGTAGACCTTTTCACTAAGGCCTTTCTGGTGAGAGCTTTGATAGGCATGTGGAGGGAAGGGGAATCAGATGTATGGCAGTATGAGGACAGCATAGTATTTTAGTATAAGTGGGAGATTGTTGGGATGTATACTGAAAGCCTAGCTCTTTTGTATGTACATCTTTATTTTGAAATAAGAATCACATGATCATTGTTTGCATATTTTTATGATTATGCAAAATTGTCTAATATTTTACATTGTAGATAACATGGTGCTTGGTGTGGCACAGAAGATCATGTTATCAGTCCCTTGTAGAATATAAGTAGAGCCTCACAACCAAGATGGTTTTGGACAAACCATTGGCATGGTTGTAGTGTAGCTTGGTATTGTTTTGTCTTGAACATAAAGTTACACTAGTACACTTAGGTGTATTGAGCAGGACCAACATAAAGGTGATTCAATTTGTTGCTGACTACATAATTGAGTCAGACCTCGGATATTATGTTGTACATGATCTTAATCCCGATATAATAACGAGCACATGTACTTAGTATTTATTTCTTTGATTTACCAGAGGGTGAGATTTCTAATGATTAAATCAATATGCCCGGTAAGTTGGGAAATGATATTATTTACATGGTGTGCCGTTGATTATAGGAGGAATCCGTGTCCTATGTATTAGGTTGATGATGTCCCCTTGAGGAGCTCATAAGGTTCATCATGTAAACCCTGTAGGTTGACTTAGTCAACATGATAATAAGGTTGAGTGGTACTACTCGAGGAGTTAGATGTTAATTAATTGATGGTCAGTAAATAAATTAATTGACGGACATTCGATATCTTAAACACGGGGAGATGGATGTACAAATAATATATGGAGCCCATATTAATTTATGGGGGTTGGTGAGGTAGTTCGATGATGATCCTCTAGTGGAATGGAACATCATTGATGGATCAAGTTTGTGTGGTTCTGATCCATCAGGTGGCCAAGATCCAACTCCTCCTCATGGTCCCTATCGTAGCCTAATATAAACCTCATGATGTCTAGATCAAATGATAGAAAACAAATCTCTAAATCCGACGGTTGGGATTAAATCCCTAGAACCGACGGTTGAGATTAAATCTCTAGATCCGACGGTTGGGATTAAATCCCTAGAACCGACGGTTGAGATTAAATCTCTAGATCCGACGGTTGAGATTAAAACCCTTGAACCGACGGTGGAGATTAAACCAAGGCCTAAACCCATCTCTATATATAAGGCTTATTGGGTTGGGCGGCAGGGGATGATGAATGGTTTAGGGGACTAGGGTTTGCTTCCTTTGGAGGCTAGGAACCCTAGTTGGTTTAGAATATTTTGGGCGGCTAGGGTTTGGGAGATAGGCATGGGGCGGCAACAATTGGAAGAAGAGTTTCTTCTTCTTCGTAAGGCATGGCCGGTCCCTTCCATCTACCTCTCTACCTTGGTTGGTTCACATTCTATTCTTCTATCCCCTCTTCCATGGCCGGCGCATAGTTGATGGAGTTGGATGGCTTGGGCGGAAAGAAACCCTAAGGAGGAAACCCTAATTAGGGTTTGGCTCCTTTTAGGTTGGGCGGCCAAAGTTTTGGAAGGAGGGTAGGCGGCATCTTGTGGAAGAGTTCTTCTTCTTCCTAGGAAAGGTGGCCGGTTTAGATCTCCTCCTTCCACCTTGGTTGGGCGGCAAGAAGACCTAAGGAGGAAACCCTAATTAGGGTTTGGCTCCTATGGTTGGGCGGCTAGGGTATGCAAGGAAGGTGGGCGGTAACTATAGGAGAGGAGCTCTTCCTCTTCCTAGGTTGTGGCCGGCTCCTTCCTCTATTCCCTCCACCGTGGCCGGTGCCCAACATATGCCCTTTCTCCTCTTCACTCCATCTTGGCCGGCGGCACCAAAACTAGGGTTTGTCCCTAGTTCGGTTCCTTGGTTGTTTCCATTATGTTCTCTTTATTCTTGGGGCCGGCGGCATCAATCCATTGTGGATTGGTGGTTGGCTCAAGCAAGAAGGGAAAGAGAGTTCTTCTTTCTTTGGATTGAAGAAGATCTAGGAAGCTTCAACTTGTGGAGGATCTTCGCCCACACGAAGTCTACAAGGAGGTTAGGACATACGATAGAAGATCAAGAGGTATAAAAGTTTTACAACTTTTATTATTGTTCTTTGCATGTTCTTATTGATATGCTAGCTTATGTTCTTTATGTTAGTATATGTTGATTATACTAGTTTACATTTGTATGTATTAGTATAATCATGGACCCCGAATAAGAAACACAAAAACCGGCGATCCGTCCGTCGTCTCTTCCGCGGCTAATCAACTAGAAGAGTTGTGTTGCTTGAACAACTAGTTTGTTCAAGCGACCACTCAAGTTGTTAGCACGACGACGAATTGGTTGTGCTAAGGAAACTCATCCCATCCAGATTAGTTTTCATTAGTGAAAATTTTAATCCGGGGACATGGGAGTCGATGAGCATTCCGAGGAATAGCACATTGCCAACATTGACTAAGTCAACCAGCTGGGTTTACATGATGAACCTTATGAGCTCCTCAAGGGGACATCATCAACCTAATATATAGGACATGGTTTCCTCCTATAATCAATGGCACACCATGTAAATAATATCATTTCCCAACTTACCGGACATATTGATTTAATCCATCTAAATCTCACCCTTTGGTAATCAAAGAAATAAATACTAAGTACATATACCTGTTATTATATCGGGATTAAGAGCATGTACAACATAACATCCGAGGTCCGATTCAATTATGTAGTCAGCAATAAATTGAATCACCTCTATGTCGGTCCTGCTCAATACACCTAAGTGTACTAGTGTAACTCTATGTTTAAGACAAAACAATACCAAGCTACACTACAACCATCCCAATGGTTTGTCCAAAACCATCTTGGTTGTGAACCTCTACTTATATTCTACAAGGGACTGATAACATGATCTTCTGTGCCACACCAAGCACCATGTTATCTACAATGTAAAATATTAGACAATATGTACACATATAATAAATATAAAGTGCAAACAATGATCATGTGATTCTTATTTCAAAATAAAAATGTTCATACAAAAAGAGGTAGGCTTTCAGTATACATTCCAACAGGTGGTACCTTTCTGGTGTTTGTGGATGACTATTGATTTACTTTATTGATCTTCTGTTGATTCAGTATTGTGTTTGTTATTGTTTTACTGTGTTACCTTGTTACTTTCTGTGTTTTCATTTGTGTGGTTCATACTGTGTTTTCATTTGTATTTGCACTTGTGTTTTCCTTCGTATTTGCACTTGTGTTTTCATTTGTGTTGTCACTGGTGTTATTACATTGTGTTTGCATTAGCGTTTTCAATTGTGTTTTCACTAGTGTTATTAATATGTACTTTCACCAGTGGCCTTGAATTGTGTTTTTACTAGTGTTCATAACCTGTGTTTTCACTAGTATTTTACTTTGTATTTTAATCTGTGATTTACCTTGTATTTTATTCTGTATTCTAACTTGTCTTTAATTCGAGTCGTAGTTAGAGTTTTATTTGTGTTATGCTTTAGTTGTTAGGATAGTTTCATTTACATTTGACCAATGTGCCATATAGTGACAGTGCACTGCTTGGTTGAATTGCTTTCATTTATTGCATTTCGTTTACTACAGTTTTTAGTGACTATTTGGCTACTGTGTCGTATAGTGACAGTGCGGTGCATGGTTGAATTGTTCACATTTGTTTGATCAGTGTACCGTATAGTGACAGTGCGGTGCTTGGTCGCTTTCTTTTCTGTCTGTTAGTTTAGTTTTTCAGTGACTGTTTGACTACTGTGTCGTATAGTGACAGTGTGGTGCATGGTTGAATTGTTCACCTTTGTTTGATCAGTGTACCGTATAGTGACAGTGCGGTGCTTGGTCGCTTTCTTTTCTGTCTATTAGTTTAGTTATTAGTGATTGTTTGACTATTGTGTCGTATAGTGACAATGCGGTGCATGGTTGAATTGTTCACATTTGTTTGATCATTGTACCGTATAGTGACAGTGCGGTGCGTGATCACTTACTTTTGCGCATTAGGATAGTTTCTTGTTTCTTGCTATTTGGTAGTTAGATTTACTTCTTACATGTTTAATTCTCATGTTTGCTTTTGATTTTGCATTTTAATTGTTTTGATAAATTGTGAAAACCCCCAGTGTTTACTTCTGTTTAAAAACAAACGTCCAGCCATTAGGTTCATTGGGAGAACACCCAAGTCAGTCCTATACTACATTACTGTAGTTAGGGGGTTCGGTAAATAATTTGGGAATGGTATTGTGACAATTAAAAAACACGTTCTATCAGCCACCAAGTCAAGAGACTTGATGATGCCACCGGCCAAGGAATAGAGGAGGAAGTGGGCGCCGGCCAAGAGCTCTAAGGAACCACCCTTACCCTTGATTCCACCGGCCAAGGAGAAGAGGAAGAAGAGATTGAGCACCGGCCAAGGTTGAGAAAAGGAAAGGGGCGTCGACCAAAACCCTAGGAAGGAGAAGGTCTTGCCGCCCAAGTCTCCACCAAACCATAGCCGCCCAAAGCAATAATATCCAAGATTGTTGTTGCCGCCCAACCCTTACCCTATATTTATAGAGTTAGGCTTAAGCCTCCTTTAATCTCCATCGTCGGATCCAGGGATTTAATCTCAACCATCGGATCTAGGGATTTACTCTCAATCATCGGTTCTAGAGTTTTAATCTCCACCGTCGGATCTAAAGATTTATCACCATCATTGGATCTCGAGATTTAATCTCCACCTTCGGATCATAGAGTTTCATTTTCCATCATCGGATCTAGGCTTCATGAGGGTTTTAATTGGCTACGATAGGGACCATGAGGAGTAGTTGGATCTTGGCCACCAAATGGATCAAGCCCACATAAAGTCCGATCAATTAATGATAATACAGTTCACTAGAGGATTATCATTTATATACCTCACCAACCCCCATAAGTTAATATGGGCTCCATATATTATTTGTACATATATCTCTCCGTGTTTAAAATATCGAATGTTCATTGATTAATTAATTTACTGACAATTAATTAATCAACATCTAACTCCATGAGTAGTACCACTCAACCTTATCATCATGCTCAAACAAGTCGACCTGTAGGGTTTACATGATGAACCTTATGAGCTCTTCAAGGGGACATCATCATACTAATATATAGGTCATGGTTTACTCCTATAATCAACGTCACACCATATAAATAATATCATTTTCCAAATTACCGAGCCTATCGATTTACTCTATAAATCTCGCCCATTGCTAAATCAAAGAAATGAATACTAAGTATATGTGTCCGTTATTATATCGGGATTAAGAGCATGTACAATATAATATCTGAGGTCTGATTCAATTATGTAGTCAGCAATAAATTGAATCACCTCTAAGTCGGTCCTGTTCAATACACACAAAGTATACTGGTGTAATTCAATGGGCAAGACAAACCAATACAAAATCACACTACAACCATTCCAATGATTTGTCCATAATCATCTAGGTTGTGAGCCTTTACTTATACTTTACAAGGAACTGATAACATGATCTCCCGTGTGACACTACACACCATGTTATCTACAATATAATGTATTAGACAATATGCATAACCATAAATATGCAAACAATGATCATGTGATTCTTATTTCAAAAATATAGATGTTCATACAAAAGATAGACTTTTCAGTATACATCCCAATAGAGCTACGGTTTGGGAAGTCCACACTATTAGTGGGAGCTTTCCCTATATTTTATACCCCAAGCCTAGCAAAGATCTAAGTGTGCTTAAAGATTTCTGGGTATTCTTATTTGTGTTAAGAAAGTGTGCGAGGATTTTATTTTTTTTTCAGTTCATATACCCCAATGTGAAGTGAAGTATCAACCTAATGTCATAAGGATATTTTCATTTGAAGAATCCTCAATCTTTCCCTTCACTAATCCTTTTGATATCTTAATGCGTAAAATATTTTTCCAATATTTTTCACCAATTGTATGTGTCATAAGTATTATATGTCTGAAATTTCACGATTTTTAAAGTTAGGTATAATTACTTATTAATTTTCAAAGTTAATATCTATAACTGAAAAACTGAGTTTTCAGTTATAAGTCGACTGCCATGGATGGCAGTCGACTGATGGGGCAGGAGCTGCCCTGGCACACAGCAGGTAGAACTGCCCTGGCGAAAATCGCCCTGGAGGAACCCGCCCTAGAGGAAACTGCCCTAGCGGAAATCGCCCTAGCATAACTGCCCTGATTTTTATGGGGAGGACCTTATTCCCCATGATTTTTTTGTTGTTTGCCAAAGGGGGAGAGTATGGGTTCAAGTTATTGTGATATTATTCAAATGGAGTTAGATTCAAATTGAGTTAAATTGAAATTTCTGCCCATCTCTATTACATGTGAAATTTCTCCACTCCAAGTCATATCATCCCTATTACATGAATGATAAATTTCTGATATGAAATATTTCTGCATTTCGTGCTATATTTCAGAACTTGAGATGAACTGTATCTATTACATGTGAAATTTCTCCACACCAAGTTATATCATCCCTATTACATGAATGATAAATTTCTGATATGAAATATTTCTGCACTTCATGCTATATTTCATAAATTTAGATGAACTGTATTTATATCACCTAAACTTAAAGCATGTTGTCAAACATCAAAAAGGGGGAGATTGTTGGTGCAATCAAGCCCATCTAATGTTTCAATGTTTAACAACAAGGTTTAAGTCAAGGAAATAAAAATCTAGTTTGAGCTAGAGTGTAGTGAGGACATTACCTCGACTGATACAAACCTAAGGTCACTAAGTTAGATTTTTAGAGTGACATTAGACCTATGGATGGAAATCCAAAGGGGAACCTTGGTAGAGGAAGAGTACAAGCTGGCCGGAGGTCCGGAAGCTTGGTGATGGAAAGGGCAGAGTAACGTGCTCATTCTCCATTGGGAAGAGTACAAGTTGGCTGGAGGTCCGGAAGCTTGGTGATGGAGAGGCCATAGTAACATGCTCATTCGCCATTGGAGTTAGAGAGTGTTAGTAATATATGAGAGATGTCCTAAGGCAATCGCCTTATGTATGAACCATTTATATGATAAATGAAGATTCACTATTTGGTTATACATGTTTAATGTATTTGATTGGATCTTAAACTCATTTACTAAATGTCCACGATACGATTCACAGCATGAGAGAATTTGTGATTGGATCACAACTAGTGAGTATCTCTACATGTGTAATTGTAATGTATCGGAATTATCCCTAGTCGATGAATTGATGGATTTAGACACCATCAATTCTGTCGAGACTAGCACGAGGTATACTCCTTGGTGTATCCAAGCAGTTGATTCTCACTGGCTGGAGACATTGTGATGTCCGGAGTTAATCGTGGATGCTAGTTATGGTAACTAGTTCATTGGAGTGACCAGCCGTAAGACTTCATATGGTTCTCTGCATATATAGATATGTCAATGAAGTTCTTCTTGTGGCTTAAGTGCGATGTTCCTTTGACTTGCGGTATTCAAGTCATCTTGATCATGGAGACTTATGCTTTGACATCTTAAGCAAACATCTCAGGAGATGTGGACCGGGATGATTGGGTATAAGTCGTGATCGAAGGTGTTTGAATAGCCTATAAAGATTCACCACTCCTTGCGAGAGATGTATACCCATGGCCTCTCGTCGGATTGTTACTAAAGTCTTTGGCCAAAGCATTACATGTTTAGAGTAAAGTACTCTTGATACATGTGGAGTAACTAGAATCCAGTAGGGCGAGGAAATGATACTTGGGCTAGGTGTGGCGTAGTCGACCTAGTGAGGTGACACAATAGACCATGTCACAGACCAAGTGGGTATAAGATGAGTGAAGGGAATGGGGCACGATTCATTCGAGCCTCTTGAAGGGTTTGAAATAGTTACGGATCAGCGTTGATCTTTTCGGTTAATTGGGGATCATGATGTACTACTAGGTGCCACTCATGATCGTTCTATAATTAATGGTTAATTATAGGCGGCCAACATAAAGCGAGAACCTATTTGGTCACCGCTGTGAGTGTAATCAAAGGATTTAAAAGCGAGCTTGAGAATGGGATTCTCGGACGAGAGAAACTATGTTTGGTTGGACGAAACATAAAGCGAGCATGAATTGGTTTCAGTCGCAATGGAAGCGTGGATGGGCCGTGTCTTATGAAGACATAATGGATGGACCAAAATGGTTTGGTTCTAATCCAATGGATGAGAATAAACCAAAGGGTTTGGTTTATTTTAAACGAATGAACAAAAAGTTGGTTCGGTTCGTTTTAACTTAAAATAAACCATCATGGTTTGGTTTATTTTAACTTATCTTAATGGAGCGGGTTAACGGGCTTTATGGATATGATCCATTAACCATTAAGAGAATTAGTTCTCTATAAAATAGGGCTTAAACCCTAACCCTAAACTCTAATGAAGTTGTTGCCGCCCAACAAGTTGTAGCCGCCCAACATGGTGTTGCCGCCAACTTCATGGAGCTGCTGCCACCTCCTTGCCGCCGGCATCCAAGCTTCAGCCGGCGATGCTCCGGCGACCCTCCGGTGATCTCCTCTAGGTTCGGTGATAAGGTGAGCTTCCATCTCTCCTTGGCCGGCCTCTATTCCTCCACCAAAAGCTGTCCAGTTTTTCTGGACAGCTTGTTTCTTTGTTGTCGGAGCGTCGTTTGGACGACGGTTAGTGCTCCGATAGCGCCCAACTTACCGGGGATTTGATCTCTGGTAATCCTCTGAGGTGGAGGACGGCGATTCACAATTGGTTGTGAAATACCTCTCCGGAGAAGCGAGTTTTGAGAACTCGCTTTAGGATCCGAATTTGGATTCGGATCGTGATCATCTCTCAATCACGCCGTCCTTCAACACGAGGCTAGTAACCCGCATTTAAGACGAAGCTCGTGACTTAGCGAAGTCATCCCGAGGAGCTCGGCGTGGATACGGATAGAGACGATTCTTACGAGGATCGTTCCGGTTGATGCCGTTCCCGCTACACGTCATACGGAAGGTATAACGTAGATAATTTTCTTTTATTGCAAATTTTAATTTACGGTTATGTCTACACTTGTTGTAATAGCATGCGTGTGTTGTGTGTGTTGTAATAAATATAGATTTATTATTTTTAATTGCTTCCGCTGTGCTCATGTTTACGAAACATGATCGAACACACACGCCAAGGCCGTAAACCCAACAGTGGTATCAGAGCCCAGGTTGTGTTTCGACATAATCGTAAAATGGTTTTGCGATAGTCATAATGTATTTCTGGAAATTTTCTAATTTTGGAAATTTAGAAGTATTTATGAAAATTTTTCAATTTTGGAAAGTCTAGAAGTATTTATGGAAATCTTCCACTTTTGGAAAGTTGGAAGTATTTATGGAAATTGATATTTTCCATAAATAAAATATTTGATTAGATTCTGGAAATTTGTTTCCTAATTTAATCATGATTTGATTTGGGAAATCAAATCTTAAAATATTTTATTTCCATAAGTAGTTTTAATGATTTAGGAAATTAGTTTCCTAAATAGATTTTCCTTAATCAAATAATTCCATGAATAAAATATGTGATTAGATTTGGAAATTTGTTTCCTAATTTAATTATGATTTGATTTGGAGAATCAAATCTTAAACATATTTTATTTCCATAAATAGTTATGACAAATAAGGAAATTATATACATGACATAATTGTATGCCATGTAATTGCATTAGATGCATAACATTATGCCATGCGTGTCGTGACATGTAGATGTATGCCGTGTATGCCATGCCATGTAGATAATAGTTATTTGCATGCAAAGAGGATGAGACATAAAAACCCTAACTCAATATTAAAGCCTACACCTTCCATTAATATGGTTAGAACCAGAGTTCTGTTTCCTGTTTGGGTTGTTGGACTCACTCCAAGCCCGGCTCGAACCTGAACATGTTCAAATCATTGGAATAGTTTAACTCTAATATGGTAAGAGTCAGAGGTCAATCGTTAGTTTGGGTTGTTGGACTCACTCCAAGCCTGGCTAATTGGTTGAATGCGCTCTAACCATATTAAAACTATTTCGCGATTAATGGGTCGGTTTTAACTTGGAGCATCGATTTGTTGGACTCACTCCAAGGTCGATGTGAAGAGAGGTGAAGTTGGGTGCTATGCATATGATGCATACTTGTTAATGTGTTAACAACCCAATTTATGTGTAAACATTCAATTAGTTGATAGCACATTGTGATAGTTACATATACATGATATGTAATCGGTATACTTGATACCCACCATCATAGCTAAGAATGGCTTGTTGGACTCACTCCAAGGTTGTTCTTATCTATGATGGATATCAGCCCATTCGGAGATGGACCTACGATCTCCAAGTGATTTTTTTTGAAATTCGAAAAATGAATGGGATTTATAAATGTATATTGATGCATTTTAAAAATCATTTTCTCATATATGCTCGTTTTGTATTTCTAGGTCAATAAATTGATCATGATGAGTTTGAATTTGCGTTCCATTTTGGATTCAAATAAATTGACTGGGCCGAACTTCTTGGACTAGCTTAGAAACTTGAGAATTGTTCTCAAGGTGGAAAAGCTTGTGTATGTCCTCGAAGTGCCTCTTCCGCCCATCCATCCTAGTGACAATGCAACTCGACCAATTGTTGGCCTATCGTAAATATGTAAGTGATTCGAACAAATGAGTTGCATCATGCTAGCCACGATGGAACCCAAGTTACGACGCAAAGATGAGCATATGGATGCTCATATCGTAGTCCTTCATCTTTGTGAGTTGGTTGATGAGCAAGTGAGATTCGAAAGGTTCGAAGTCTCAAAGCTCCTCTTCACCTCTGAGATGCTAGGAGGTTCATCTGTGGTACTGCTCAATATGCTGAAGACTGTGGAGTCTTCTGAGAAGCATGAGCAGGGGACAGTGCTGTTAGTTGATTCCTCGAAGAAAGGTTCTAAGAGGAAGTCAAAGGAACAGCAGAAGGGAAAGAAGAGAAGGGCTAAGAAGGTAGAACTAGCATAAAAGGAAACTTGCCATCATTATGGCAAGGAGAGCCATTTGCGAAGAAAGTGCAAGATTTATCTTGAGTCCGTGAAGAAGAATAAGGCATCGGATGCCCCATCTTCTTCAGATATCTTCGTTATTGATTGTCATTCTATTTCCTCAAACACTTGGGTATTGGATACTGGGTGTGGCTCACATATATGTAATGACATACATGGGCTAAGAAATAGAAGAAGACTCGTCAAGGGGAGAGTCAAATTTATGTGTTGGGAATGGAGCAACGGTTGCTGCACTCGTCATCGGAACGTATTTGTTGGAACTCCCTGTAGGACTTGTCTTAGAACTGGACAATTGCTTTTATGTTCCTTCGTTGATAAAGAACATCATTTCTATTTCTTGTTTAAATAGAAATGGTTTCCATTTGACGTTTAGTAACAATTGTTGTTACATAACTTTGAATGGAATTCTTTATGGGACTGGAACTTTAAGCAATGGTATTTATACGTTGGACGTATCCAGTGACATTTTCAATATCGAAGCGAGCAACACGCGTGCTCGAAAGGATAATCAAATAGACTTCTATATGTGGCATTGTCGTCTTGGCCATATAAGTAAGAAACGCATGTCCGAATTACACCGATATGGAATTCTGGGATCGTTTGAATTGGATTCATACGATACATGCGAATCTTGCTTAAAAGGCAAGATGACTAAGTTACCTTTTACTGGAAAAGGTGAACGAGTGGGAGAGTTACTAAGTCTAATACATACTGATGTATGTGGACCTATGTCAACTCAAGCATTAGGAGGCTATAGCTACTTCATTACCTTCACCGATGATCACTCACGGTTTGGGTATGTGTTCTTGATGAAACACAAGTCTGAAGCCTTTGAAAGGTTCAAAGAATTCAGAAATGAAGTAGAGAAACAACATGACAAGAGTATTAAAACACTTCGATCGAATCGAGGTGGTGAATACTTAAGTCAAGAGTTTCTTGATTATCTAAGAGACAATGGCATATTGTCTCAATGGACTCCGCCCTATACAACACAGCATAATGGTGTATCTGAGAGGCGTAACCGGACCTTGTTGGACATGGTCAGGTCAATGATGAATCATGCGACTCTTCCCAAGTCCTTTTGGGGCTATGCACTTCAGACAGCTATTTACTTGTTAAACAGAATGCCTACCAAGGTAGTCTCAACTACTCCATATGAGATATGGAATAGTAAGAAACCTCATGTATCTTACTTGAAGATATGGGGTTGTCTCGCTTATGAAGTGACATGTATCGCATAAACTGGATGCTAAGTCTGCTAAATGTCTATTTATTGGAGACCCTAAGGAAACAAGGGGTTACCAATTCTATCATCCCGTGGAACAAAAGGTGTTTGTTTCAAGGCATGCTGTGTTTCTAGAGAAAGAGTTTCTCTTGCAAGAAAACAGTGGGAGTGTCGTCGAGCTTGAGGAGGCTCGAGAGACTCAAATAGACATTGATGAGATACCGGTGAGCACAACACGATAACTCATAGTGATGAGCAATCGGCTACATTGTAACACCACATCTTCAGAGATCCGTAGAACACGAATATTCCCGAGAGATATGGATTTCTCATAAGTGAATCGAACGACGTGTTACTCATTGATGATGAGGAGCCTACCAGCTTATGAAGAAGTGCCGACAAGTTCAGAAGGGATAAGTGGCTTGGTGCCATGAAGTCGAAATGGATTCCATGTATGAAAACCAAGTTTGGAACTTGGTTGACCCACCTGAAGGCATAAAGCCTATAGGGTGCAAGTGGGTTTTCAAGAAGAAAACCGACATGGATGGTAATGTGATTACCTATAAGGCTAGATTGGTGGCGAAAAGGATATCGCCAAAAAAACAAGGTGTTGATTATGACGAAACCTATTCGCCTCAGTAGCTATGCTTAAATCCATTCGGATGCTCCTGGCCATAGCGGCTCATTATGATTATGAGATATGGCAGATGGATGTGAAAATAGCTTTCCTTAATGGAAACTTGCTCGAGGACGTGTATATGATACAGCCTGAGGGTTTCACATCGGTTGATAAAACCAAGGTATGCAAATTGCGACGGTCCATTTATGGATCAAGCAAGCATCCGTGAGTCGAATATCCGCTTTGATGAGACAATCAAAAGGTTTGATTTCTCACAAAATCCGCATTTAACCTTGTGTGTACAAGAAGGTTAGTGGGAGGCAAATAGATTCCTAGTATTGTATGTCGATGACATATTACTTATAGGAAACGATGTTTCAATCTTACAGTATGTGAAGGTTTGGTTATCCAAGACATTCTCCATGAAAGACCTGGGAGAAGCAACCTACATCCTTGGGATTAAGATCTATAGAGATAGATCGAAACGGTTGCTTGGTCTTTCATACATATATAGACCGAAAAGCAAAGAGGTTTAGCATGTCGGAATCCAAGAAAGGTTTCCTACCCATCAGGCATGGGGTACACCTTTCGAAGTCTATGTGTCCGCGCACAGAAGACGAGAGGATTTGCATGAGTAAGATTCCCTATGCATCCGCAAAAGGATCTATCATGTATGCTATGTTATGTACGAGGCCCGATGTATCGTATGCTCTGAGTGTCACGAGCAGATACCAGTCTGATCCAGGAATGGATCATTGGGTGACTGTTAAGACGATCCTTAAGTACTTAAGAAGAACTAAGGATACGTTCCTAATATATGGAGAAGGGTACATGGTGATACGTGGGTATACGGATGGATCCGCATGCATAAGGATGATTCCATGTCTTAGTCTGGGTATGTATTCACCTAGAATGGAGGCACAATAAGTTGGAAAGGTTCCAAGCTTGACACTATAGCGGATTCTGCCACTAAGGCAGAATACGTTGCAGCTTTGGAAGCAGCAAAGGAAGTTGTTTGGATCAAGTAGTTCATCTATGAACTTGATGTGGTCTCATCAATGATCCAAACATGTGCTTCGCCGCTATCATCTTATCAGAGAGATCATCAGTAGGAACGAAATACAAATCGAGAAAATTCCCACTGAAAGGAACTTAGTGGATCCTTTGACTAAAGCATTACCTCAAAGTAAGTTTGAGGGTCATGTTAGTGCTTATGGTATTGGATACCGTAGCGATTGGCATTAGGCCAAGTGGGAGTCTGTTAGTAATATATGAGAGATGTCCTAAGGCAATCGCCTTATGTATGAACCATTTATATGATAAATGAAGATTCACTATTTGAGTATACATGTTTAATGTATTTGATTGGATCTTAAACTCATTTACTGAATGTCCACGATACGATTCACAGCATGAGAGAATTTGTGATTGGATCACAACTAGTGAGTATCTCTACATGTGTAATTGTGATATATCGGAATTATCCCTAGTCGATGAATTGATGGATTTGGACACCATCAATTCTGTCGAGACTAGCACGAGGTATACTCCTTGGTGTATCCAAGCAGCTGATTCTCACTGGCTGGAGACATTGTGATGTCCGGAGTTAATCGTGGATGCTAGTTATGGTAACTAGTTCATTGGAGTGACCACCCGTAAGACTTCATATGGTTCTCTGCATATATAGATATGTCAATGAAGTTCTTACTGTGGCTTAAGTGCGATGTTCCTTTGACTTGCGGTATTCAAGTCATCTTGATCATGGAGACTTATGCTTTGACATCTTAAGCAAACATCTCCGAGGAGATGTGGACCCAGGATTATTGGGTATAAGTCGAAGTGATCGAAGGTGTTTGAATAGCCTATAAAGGATTCACCACTCCTTGCGAGGAGATGTATACCCATGGCCTCTCGTCGGATTGTTACTAAAGTCTTTGGCCAAAGCATTACATGTTTAGAGTAAGGTACTCTTCGATACATGTGGAGTAACTAGAATCTGTAGGACGAGGAAATGATACTTGGGCTAGGTGTGACGTAGTCAGCCTAGTGGGGACTGACACTATAGACCATGTCCTGAACCAAGTGGGTATAAGATGAGTGAAGGGAATGGGGCACTTATCATTCGAGCCATCAAGGGTTTCAGAAAAAGTTCTGGATCAACCGTTGATCTTTTCGGTTAATTGGGATCATGATGTACTACTAGGTGCCACTCATGATCGTTCTATAATTAATGGTTAATTATAGACGGCCAACATAAACCGAGAACCTATTTGGTCACATGCACAACGAGTGTAATCCAAAGGATTTAAAATGAGCTTGAGAATGGGATTCTCAGACCGAGAGAAACTATGTTTGGTTGGACTAAACATAAAGCGAGCATGAAATTGTTTCAGTCGCAATGGAAGCGTGGATGGGCCGTGTCTTATGAAGACATAATGGATGGACCAAAATGGTTTGGTTCTAATCCAATGGATGAGAATAAACCAAAGGGTTTGGTTTATTTTAAACGAATGAACCAAAAGTTGGTTCGGTTCATTTTAACTTAAAATAAACCATCATGGTTTGGTTTATTTTAACTTATCTTAATGGAGCGGGTTAACGGGCTTTATGGATATGATCCATTAACCATTAAGAGAATTAGTTCTCTATAAAATAGAGCTTAAACCCTAACCCTAAACTCTAATGAAGTTGTTGCCGCCCAACAAGTTGTAGCCGCCCAACATGTTGTTGCCGCCCAACATGGTGTTGCCGCCAACTTCATGGAGCTGCTGCCACCTCCTTGCCGCCGGCATCCAAGCTTCAGCCGGCGATGCTCCGGCGACCCTCCGGTGATCTCCTCTAGGTTCGGTGATAAGGTGAGCTTCCATCTCTCCTTGGCCGGCCTCTATTCCTCCACCAAAAGCTGTCCAGTTTTTCTGGACAGCTTGTTTCTTTGTTGTCGGAGCGTCGTTTGGACGATGGTTAGTGATCCGATAGCGCCTAACTTACCGGGGATTTGATCTCAGGTAATCCTCTGAGGTGGAGGACGAAGGATTCGTCAATTGGTTGACAAATACCTCTCCGGAGAAGCGAGTTTTGAGAACTCGTTTTAGGATCCGAATTTGGATTCGGATCGTGATCATCTCTCGATCACGTCGTCTTCAACACGAGGCTAGTAACCCGTACGAAGACGAAGCTCATTACTTAGCGAAGTCATCCCGAGGAGCTCGGCGTGGATACGGATAGAGACGATTCTTACGAGGATCGTTCCGGTTGATGTCGTTCCCGCTACACGTCATACGGAAGGTATAACGTAGATAATTTTCTTTTATTGCAAATTTTAATTTACGGTTATGTCTACACTTGTTGTAATAGCATGCGTGTGTTGTGTGTGTTGTAATAAATATAGATTTATTATTGTTAATTGCTTCCGCTGTGCTCATGTTTACGAAACATGATCGAACACACACACGCCGCGGTGTCGGAAACCCAACAGAGAGGGCACAAGGAGTGTTCTCAGCCTCGAGCTGTAAGAGAGGGCACGCGCGTCGTTCCCCTTACTAGGTACATGGGCCCAATACTCTAGACAAAGAGGTACCAACATGCTCGTTTCTTTGGCTATGGCGGAGTACTCTAGACAAATAGGGCATGAACGTGCTCGTTCTTTGGCTAGGTAATCGGGAGTACTCATTAGATAAAGGGCATAGCGCTCGGCTATGAGTACTAGAGAGGGCATCGTGTGCTCATTCTTTGCCGGTACATGGAGTACTTTAGGCAAGGAGGACATCGAGCCTTGTCTGAGGTACTTAGATTCGGTTGGAGAAGGCACAATGTGCTTGGTCTCTTACTAGGGTGCTTGAAACTTTAGGAGTGACATACTAGGAAGATACTCATGTGCTTCAAATATTTACAGATAATGAGCCACACGCCAGACTTGCACTCTTGCACAAAGGAACATAACTGAGCTGGCTCGACTGCCAACTCGACTACTTATTGTTTGGTATAGCACAGAATCGAGATGGCTCGACTACCAGCTCGACTTCTCACTACGGGGAATAACACAGAACCAATCCTAGCTCAACTATGGGCTTGACTGTATACTCTGATCGCCAAACTCTAAACCCTATACCAGTCGAGTCGATTTGCTAAGTGGCTCGACTGGTAGCTATAGATTCGGTCACATAACTGAGCCCGGCTTGGTTGCGGGCTAGACTGACAGGTATTTTTGAGCACGTATATGAGTCGACTGATCCTGGCTCAATCATGAGGCAAAGAATGGATGCTTGCTGTAAAGATTCAAACGCGATGATTTTTGGCGAGAGGAGCAGGTCCCTTTCCTAGCGAACCACCAGAGGTTGGAGGTGGTAATGGGGACAAGCTCAGGTGGTCAGATTTTGGTCGGGCATGATTTGTAGGGTTCCAATGGAGGAAGATAAAAGTTTTGCTGGAAAACAAGAGAGGCAGTTCTTGGGCTCTACTTTTCAGTTTTGAGTGATACAAGCTTTCTGTGATTCATTTTGAAGGAGAAGAAAGAAAAGCCTTGCTCTCAACTCGCCTCCTCTCCAACAAGTGCTCACAACTGCTGTCAATCATCTCCTTGCAAGTGCTACAACTTCATCCTCAAAGCAAGAAGTAGAACAACAATCTGTAACTGGTTTTAACTTCTTAGCTTACTGTTCTTGATTATCTTCATTGCATTGTAAGCTTGTAAGAGGTGAAGTTTTTCACCTCCGAAAACATTCCGATCCATTCATAGTAGACTTTCCTTTTGAGCTGCCCGTGGATTAGGAACTACTGAGTTCCGAACAACATAAATACCTACGTATTGGTTGTGTTTGTGTTTTGTGCTTTGTTTTCTATTTCCACTGCGTAATCCACTGTTTTGTAGTAGAAGTTGAGCTAGATTTTTCAACTCGCTATTCACCCCCCCTCTAGCGAGCCTCGATCCCAACACACATCACACACATGCAGGATACAACTTGTGTAGGCATAATCGCTATTTAAAATTCTACAATAAAATGAAATTACTCTAGTTATACCTGATGTATCACGTGTAGTGGGAATGACATCAACCGAAGCAACTCTCGCCAGAATTGCCTCTATCGGTATCCACGCCGAGTATCGTCGGGATAGCTTCACCAAGATACTAGCCTCGTCTTCATAGGAATTACTAGCCTCATGTCGAAGATGAAGTGATCTGAGAGAAGATCACAATCCGAATAAAATTTGAATCCAAAAATCGAGTTTCGCAAACTCGCTTCTCGAAAGTGATTTTCGTCAACCGATTGATGAAAACTCAACTCTCAAGAACCAATCCCCGGCAAATAGGTCACTGTCGGAGCACAAAACACCGACCAAAAAACCTCTCCACAAAGAGGAGAACAAGATATCCAGAATCTGGAAAGCTTGTTTGGTGGAAGATATGGCCGTCCAATCAATGGTTGGTTGCTCCTTGGTCGTCGGTGACCAAGGGAGGATGGCCAGAGGAGTCGCCGACTACCGTGGGTGGTCGACATGACTGCAAAGAAAAACCGGTCTCTTGGGCAAGAGCAAGGAGAAGAAGGAAAGGAGGCTAGGGTTTCCAAAACCCTTGAACCAATTAATTCTCCATGAAAAACCCTTGAGCCATGTTTTTATAGAGAACACATTCTCCTAACGGTTATTGGTTCTTAACCAAAACCTGTTAACCCGCTCCAATAACTTAAGTTAAAATAAACCAAACCGCGTTGGTCTATTTTAAGTTAAAACGAATTGAACCAACTTCGGTTCATTCGTTTAAAACAAACCAAACCACTTTGGTTTATTTTCCACCATTGGATTAAAACCCAACCGATTTGGTTCATCAATCATGTCTTCAAAAGACACGGACTATCCATGCTTATGATGCGACTGAAACCATTTCATACTCGCTCTTTGTTTGGTCTAACCAAACCTAGTCTCTCTCGATTTGAGAATCCTATTCTCAAACTCATTTTAAATCCTTCGGATTACGCTCGTTGTGCGTGTGACCAAATAGGTTCCCGATTTATGTTGGTCATCTATAATTAACCATTAATTATAGAACGATCATGAGTGGCACCTAGTAGTACATCATGATCCCCAATTAATCAAAAAATCAATGGTTGATCCCAGAACCATTTCTAAAACCCTTTAGCAGCTATAATGAATTGTGTCAGTCCTTTCACTCATCTTATACCCACTTGGTTCAGGACATGGTCTATGGTGTCAGTCCCCACTAGGTTGACTACGTGACACCTAGCCCAAGTATTACTTTCACATCCTTCGGATTTTAGTTACTGCACATTTATCCAAGAGTACCATACTCTAAACATGTAATGCTTTGGCCAAAGACTTTAGTAACAATCCGAAGAGAGGCCATAGGGTATACATCTCCTCGCAAGGAATGGTGAATCTTCTGTAGGCTATTCAAACACCTTCGGCCGCTTCGACTTATACCGAATCATCCCGGGTCCACATCTCCTCGAAGATGCTTGATTAAGATGTCAAAGCATAAGTCTTCATGACCAAGATGACTTGAATACCGCAAGTCGAAGGAACATCGCACTTAAGCTGCTGTAAGAACTTCATTCACATATCTTTATATGCAGAGAACCATATAAAGTCTTACAGCTGGTCACTCCAATGAACTAGTTACCATATCTAGCATCCACGATCAGCTCCGGACATCCCAATGTCACCAGCCAGTGAGGAACAGCTGCTTGGATAAACCAAAGAGTATACCCCGTCCTAGTCTCAACAGAATCGATGCTGTCCGAATCCATCAATTCATCGACTAGGGATAATTCCAATACATCATAATTACACATGTAGAGATACTCACTAGTTGTGATCCAATCACAAATTCTCTCATGTTGTGAATCATATTGCGGACATTTAGTAAATGAGTTTAAGATCCAATAAAATACATGAAAACATGTATACTCAAATAGTGAATCTTCATTTATCAAATAAATGGTACAATCATAAGGTGATTGCCTTAGGACACCTCTCATATATTACTAATAGTCTATCCATCCTCGAAGGACTTCCTCTGCTTGATGTTTGATCCTCAACCCACTAAGACATCCTACCAACTGTCTGGCCCTCTTGACCCAGTTGGACATCCTGCCAGTTGTCCAACCCTTTCTGACTCAATTGGACTTCCTGCCTAGTGTCTGGTTCTCTTGATCCGAACATGGGAGCTCCACTTCCTTCGTTCAAGGTTCATGGCTTGACATGGACCAATGGTATGATACCAATTGTTAGTGCGTATAAGATTCATATGTCTCCACAATGGTATGATATTGTCTACTTTGGGCCTATGCCCTCATTGTTTTATTTTTGGGCTTTACCCAAAAGGCCTCATACCAATGGAGATATCTTTTTATCTTATAAGTACATGATTCTTTCCATGTTTTACCAATGTGGGACTTTGATTGTATTCCCCATACTCCCATCCTTTTCGTCATGTAATAAATTATGTATCAATACCATAGAGACTGTGATTCAAGTATTGGGTATCCAATGAACGTATGTTGTTTGGAGTGATTCTCTTATGAGTTAGAAGTGTGGTTGGCAACGATCTTGACTCAATTATGGTGTCACTCGGAGAGAGTAAAGGGTGACTCAAAGTTGATTAAAGGATTCTAGGATTTCAATTTCATATGCGTTGTTGAACATGCTATCAATTTAATGCTCCTAAGATCTCTACTTACGATCTTGTGAGAGGATCATCGTGTTTAATCTCTATGAACTTTTACTTCTATTGGGAATTACCTCTTCTTAACCAAGTTTCCCTTTCAGATCGACAGAGCTCAGAAGGTTATTGTCACTGGGGTGCCACTGTCACAGGTCTCATAACCACTGAGTTGATTTCTCCAACTTTCGACCTTCAGTTGGAGTAAGCTCATGGAGTTCTAAGATGTCCTCTTGATCCCTATGAATAGGTGGACCATATTTCATGTCTTACTCTTTCACAAACTATTTTCTATGGTGATAGGAGGGAGGATGACCATTCGGTTCCTCCTTGATTCTGCTAGATTTCAATATAAGATTCTTCCACCCTTATATCAATTACGTATGATAGAAATAGAAGCAAGATGTACTTTTCATTGATCTAACATAAATTCAAAATATAATTCAAAAGGTGATGAATAGATATTCGAACTAGCATGTCCAACTTGCATAAGTTACTCCCTAATCCTAGAATAAAAGTATCTACTCCATGAAATCGGAAAAGCAAACATAAGACATTATTCTATCAGTCATAACAATCCAAATAGAATAAAAAAGATAAATTATATGCCCTATTGGATCCAATGCGTGGTCTTGGTAGCCCTTCAATGTGTTGGAGCGTCGATTCCAATCCTTGAGTCACTTTCACTCTCCCCGTTGTGCGCCTTCGATGCTTTTTAGGGCACCTCCATGTCATCTCAACCGTCGAGCCTCCTCCATTTAGTTTTGTGCATTCCTTCCTTTTTATAGGCATGAAATCGGATTTCCTTAATTTCCCCCAAAAATGGATCATCATAAGTCACTTTGTCGCCACACAACTGTGTGGATTCCACACGACCATGTGGATTCCACACGATCGGCCGTGTGGGAGTCTGGAACAAGCGCTCTGGACCATGCATCTAAATATGGCACGATAGTGTGAAATTCACACAATCGACCATGTCTTTATCTGGAACTCGGAGCAGATGCTATCTTTTCATCCAAAGCATGCCTGTGTCTTAGGGACATGACCAAAGCATGCTTTCCTTTCTTGAGATCCATTTATCATGCCATTTTTCTTCTAAAATGCCACTCTGCACATAAAAATAGCAAAAGTAGATCTCCAAACTAGATAATAGAAAATAAGTGCAAAATAAGGAAAATATGCATGAAACAAGTATGAAATGTAACTAGATGTGTGCTAAAACTATTCCTAAAATCGTATTTGATTTGCACACATCAAAATCCCTAAGACTTAGATTTTTACTTGTCCTCAAACAAACCTCAGTGCCATGGAAATTTAAAATTGTTGTTCTCATGCTTAGCATGTTTACTAAAACCTATCAAGTGGTACTTACATTCAATGCAAAGGGATATGTTCTATAAGTTCACAAAGTTAGCTTTTCGTGCATGTGCCAAGAAGTTTCCTAAGTCGTTCACATTTCATGTTAAGTTAGGTCGTCATCTATAGCTTTCCTTAGGTTTTCGACATTTTGGCATTTACCTGTGTTAGTAATATATGAGAGATGTCCTAAGGCAATCGCCTTATGTATGAACCATTTATATGATAAATGAAGATTCACTATTTGAGTATACATGTTTAATGTATTTGATTGGATCTTAAACTCATTTATCAATGTCCACGATACGATTCACAGCATGAGAGAATTTGTGATTGGATCACAACTAGTGAGTATCTCTACATGTGTAATTGTGATGTATCGAAATTATCCCTAGTCGATGAATTGATGAATTTGGACACCATCAATTCTGTCGAGACTGGCACGAGGTATACTCCTTGGTGTATCCAAGCAGCTGATTCTCACTGGCTGGAGACATAGTGATGTCCGGAGTTAATCGTGGATGCTAGTTATGGTAACTAGTTCATTGGAGTGACCAGCCGTAAGACTTCATATGGTTCTCTGCATATATAGATATGTCAATGAAGTTCTTACTATGGCTTAAGTGCGATGTTCCTTTGACTTGCGGTATTCAAGTCATCTTGATCATGGAGACTTATGCTTTGACATCTTAAGCAAACATCTCCGAGGAGATGTGGACCCGGGATGATTGGGTATAAGTCGAAGTGATCAAGGTGTTTGAATAGCCTATAAAGGATTCACCACTCCTTGCGAGGAGATGTATACCCATGGCCTCTCGTCGGATTGTTACTAAAGTCTTTGGCCAAAGCATTACATGTTTAGAGTAAGGTACTCTTCGATACATGTGGAGTAACTAGAACTGTGAGGACGAGGAAATGATACTTGGGCTAGGTGTGACGAGTCACTTTAGTGGGACCGACACAATAGACCATGTCCTGAACCAAGTGGGTATAAGATGAGTGAAGGGAATGGGGCACGATTCATTCGAGCATCAAGGGTTTCGTAAATAGTTCTCGATCAACCGCTGATCTTTTCTGCTAATCGGGGATCATGATGTACTACTAGGTGCCACTCATGATCGTTCTATAATTAATGGTTAATTATAGACGCCAACATAAACCGAGAACCTATTTGGTCACACGCACAACGAGTGTAATCCAAAGGATTTAAAACGAGCTTGAGAATGGATTCTCGCATCGAGAGAAACTAGGTTTGGTTGACTAAACATAAAGCGAGCATGAAATCGTTTCAGTCGCAATGGAAGCGTGGATGGGCTGCGTCTTATGAAGACGTAATGGATGGACCAAAATGGTTTGGTTCTAATCCAATGGATAAGAATAAACCAAAGGCTTTGGTTTATTTTAAACGAATGAACCAAAAGTTGGTTCGGTTCGTTTTAACTTAAAATAAACCATCATGGTTTGGTTTATTTTAACTTATCTTAATGGAGCGGGTTAACGGGCTTTATGGATATGATCCAGTAACCATTAAGAGAATTAGTTCTCTATAAAAGTGGGCTTAAGGGATTGTTAAACCCTAATCCAAAATCAAAACCCTAGCCTCCAAGGAGTTGCCACCCTCCTGGTTGTGCCGCCCAACCTCCTTGCTGCCCTTGCCCAGCTTTTGTGCGCCGTCTGGCTCCTTGCCGGCGACCAAGCTCCAGCCGGTGAACCTCCGGCGACCCTCCGGTGATCTCCTATAGGTTTGGCATCAAGGTGAGGCTTTTCTCTCCTTGTTTTGGCCGGCGCCTACTCCTCCACCAAGCTGTCCAGTTTTCTGGACAGCTTCTCCTCCTCTCGTCGGAGCGTCGTTTGGACGACGGTTAGTGCTCCGACAGCGGCTAACATACCGGGGATTTGATCTCCGGTAATCCTCTGAGGTGGCGGACGAAGGATTCGTCAATTGGTTGACGAATACCTCTCCGGAGAAGCGAGTTTTGAGAATTTGTTTTAGGATCCGAATTTGGATTCGGATCGTGATCATCTCTCGATCACGTCGTCTTCAACACGAGGCTAGTAACCCGTACGAAGACGAAGCTCGTGACTTAGCGAAGTCATCCCGAGGAGCTCGGCGTGGATACGGATAGAGACGATTCTTACGAGGATCGTTCCGGTTGATGTCGTTCCCGCTACACGTCATACGAAAGGTATAACGTAGATAATTTTCTTTTAATGCAATTTTAATTTACGGTTATGTCTACACTTGTTGTAATAGCATGCGTGTGTTGTGTGTGTTGTAATAAATAGGAGTATTTATTATTTTTATTGCTTCCGCTGTGCTCATGTTTACGAAACATGATCGAACACACACACGCCGCGGTGCCGGAAACCCAACAGTGGTATCAGAGCCCAGGTTGTGTTTCGACATAATCGTAAAAATGGTTTTGCGATAGTCATAATGTATTTCTGGAAGTTTTCTAAATTTTGGAAATTTAGAAGTATTTATGGAAATTTTTCAATTTTGGAAAGTCTAGAATTATTTATGGAAATCTTCCACTTTTGGAAAGTTGGAAGTATTTATGGAAATTTATATTTTCCATAAATAAAATATTTGATTAGATTCTGGAAATTTGTTTCCTAATTTAATCATGATTTGATTTGGGAAATCAAATCTTAAAATATTTAATTTCCATAAGTAGTTTTAAAGATTTAGAAAATTGGTTTCCTAAATATATTTTCCTTAATCAAATAATTCCATGAATAAAATATGTGATTAGATTTGGAAATTTTTTTCCTAATTTAATTATGATTTGATTTGGAGAATCAAATCTTAAACATATTTTATTTCCATAAATAGTTATGACATATAAGGAAATTATATACATGACATAATTGTATGCCATGTAATTGCATTAGATGCATAACATTATGCCATGCGTGTCGTGACATGTAGATGTATGCCATGTATGCCATGCCATGTAGATAATAGTTATTTGCATGCAAAGAGGATGAGACATAAAAACCCTTAATCAATATTAAAGCCTACACCTTCCATTAATATGGTTAGAACCAGAGTTCTGTTTCTTGTTTGGGTTGTTGGACTCTCTCCAAGCCCGGCTCGAACCTGAATATGTTCAAACCATGGAATAGTTTAATACTAATATGGTAAGAGTCAGAGGTCAATCGTTAGCTTTGGTTGTTGGACTCTCTCCAAGCTGGGCTAATTGGTTGAATGCGCTCTAACCATATTAAAACTATGTCCTGATTAATGGGTTGGCTTTAACCTGGAGCATCGGCTTGTTGGACTCTCTCCAAAGTCGATGTAAAGGGAGGTGAAGTTGGGTGCTATGCATATGATGCATACTTGTTAATGTGTTAACAACCCGATGTATGTGTGAACATTCAATTAGTTGATAGCACATTGTGATAGTTGCATATACGGGATATGCAATCGGTATAGATGATACCTACCATCGTAGTTATGAATGGCTTGTTGGACTCTCTCCAAGGTTGTTCATAACTATGATGGATATCAGCCCATTCGGAGATGGACCTACAATCTCCCGAAGTGATTTTGGGGTTTTTGAAATTCGAAAAATGAATGGGATTTATAAATGTATATTAATGCATTTTAAAATCATCTTTCTCATATATGCTCGTTTTGTATTTCTAAGTTAATATATTGATCATGATGTGTTTGAATTTGCGTTCCATTTTGGATTCAAATAAATTGACTGGGCCAAACTTCTTGGACTGGCTTAGAAACTTGAGAATTGTTCTCAAGGTGAAAAGCTTGTGTATGTCCTCGAAGCGCCTCTTCCCGCCCGTCCTAGTGACGATGCAACTTTGGACCAATTGTTGGTCTATCAGAAACATGTGAGTGATTCTGAACAAATGAGTTGCATCATGCTAGCCGCGATGGAATCCAAGCTACGAAAGTAGCATGAGCATATGGATGCTCATATCGTAGTCCTTCATCTCTGTGAGTTGGTTGATGAGCAAGTGAGATTCGAAAGGTTCGAAGTCTCCAAGCTCCTCTTCACCTCTGAGATGCAAGGAGGTTCATCTGTGGTACTGCTCAACATGCTGAAGACTGTGGAGTCTTCTGAGAAGCATGAGCAGGGGCCGGTGCTGTTAGTTGATTCCTCGAAGAAAGGTTCTAAGAGGAAGTCAAAGGAACAACATAAGGGAAAGAAGAGAAGGGCTAAGAAGGTAGAACTAGCACAAAAGGAAACTTGCCATCATTATGGCAAGGAGATCCATTTGCGAAGAGATTGCAAGGTTTATCAAGAGTCCGTGAAGAAGGATAAGGCATCGGATGCCCCATCTTCTTCAGAAATCTTCTTTATTGATTGTCATTCTATTTCCTCAGACACTTGGGTATTTGATACTGGGTGTGGCTCACATATATGTAATGACATACATGGGCTAAGGAATAGAAGAAGACTCGTCAAGGGGAGAGTCAAATTTACGTGTTGGGAATGGAGCACAGTTCTTTGCACTCGCCATCGAACGTATTTGTTGAACTCCTATAGGACTTGTCTTAGAACTGGACAATTGCTTTTATGTTCCTTCGTTGATAAAGAACATCATTTCTATTTCTTGTCTAAATAGAAATGGGTTCCATTTGACTTTTAGTAACAATTGTTGTTACATAACTTTGAATGGAGTTCTTTATGGGATTGGAACTTTAAGCAATGGTGTTTATACGTTGGACGTATCCAGTGACATTTTCAATATCGAAGCGAGCAACACGCGTGCTCGAAAGGATAATCACATAGACTCCTATATGTGGCATTGTCGTCTTGACCATATAAGCAAGAAATGCATGTCCGAATTACACCAATGTGGAATTCTGGAATCGTTTGAATTGGATTCATACGATACATGCGAATCATGCTTAAAAGGCAAGATGACTAAGTTACCTTTTACTGGAAAAGGTGAACGAGTGGGAGAGTTACTAGTTCTAGTACATACTGATGTATGTGGACCTATGTCAACTCAAGCTTTAGGAGGCTATAGCTACTTCATTACCTTCACCGATGAACACTCACAGTTTGGGTATGTGTTCTTGATGAAACACAAGTCTGAAGCCTTTGAAAGGTTCAAAGAATTCAGAAATGAAGTAGAGAAACAATATGACAAAAGTATTAAAATACTTCGATCGGATCGAGGTGGTGAATACTTAACTCAAGAGTTTCTTGATTATCTAAGAGACAATGGCATATTGTCTCAATGGACTCCGCCCTATACACCACAGCATAATGGTGTATCTGAGAGGCGTAACCGGACCTTGTTGGACATGGTCAGGTCAATGATGAATCATGCGACTCTTCCCAAGTCCTTTTGGGGTTATGCACTTCAGACAGCTGTTTACTTGTTAAACAGAATGCCTACCAAGGTAGTCTCTACTACTCCATATGAGATATGGGCTAGTAAGAAACCTCATGTATCTTACTTGAAGATATGGGGTTGTCCTGCTTATGTGAAGCGGACTGTATCAGACAAACTGGATGCTAAGTCTGATAAATGTCTATTTATTGGATACCCTAAGGAAACAAGGGGTTACCAATTCTATCATCCTGTGGAACAAAAGGTGTTTGTTTCAAGGCATGCTGTGTTTCTAGAGAAAGAGTTTCTCTTGCAAGAAAACAGTGGGAGTGTCGTCGAGCTTGAGGAGGCTCGAGAGACTCAAATAGACATTGATGAGATACCTGGTGAAGCACAACAGCCGACAACTCATAGTGATGAGCAATCGACTGGACCTATTGTAACACCACATCTTCGTAGATCTGGTAGAACACGCAATATTCCTGAGAGATATGGATTTCTCGTAAGTGAATCGAACGACGTGTTACTCATTGATGATGAGGAGCCTACCAGTTATGAAGAAGTGCTGACAAGTTCAGAAAGGGATAAGTGGCTTGGTGCCATGAAGTCGGAAATGGATTCCATGTACGAAAACCAAGTTTGGAACTTGGTTGACCCACCTGAAGGCATAAAGCCTATAGGGTGCAAGTGGGTTTTCAAGAAGAAAACCGACATGGATGGTAATGTGATTACCTATAAGGCTAGATTGGTGGCGAAAGGATATCGTCAAAAGCAAGGTGTTGATTATGACGAAACCTATTCGCCTGTAGCTATGCTTAAATCCATTCGGATGCTCCTGGCCATAGCGGCTCATTATGATTATGAGATATGGCTGATGGATGTGAAAACAGCTTTCCTTAATGGAAACTTGCTCGAGGACGTGTATATGATACAGCCTGAGGGTTTCACATCGGTTGATAAAACCAAGGTATGCAAATTGCGACGATCCATTTATGGATTGAAGCAAGCATCCAGGAGCTGGAATATCCGTTTTGATGAGACGATCCAAAAGTTTGATTTCTCACAAAATCCAGACGAACCTTGTGTGTACAAGAAGGTTAGTGGGAGTGCAGTCGTGTTCCTAGTATTGTATGTCGATGACATATTACTTATAGGAAACGATGTTTCAATCTTACAATCGATTGAAGGTTTGGTTATCCAAGACATTCTCCATGAAAGACACAGGAGAAGCAACCTACATCCTCGGGATTAAGATCTATAGAGATAGATCGAAACGGTTGCTTGGTCTTTCGCAGTCTACATATATAGACCGAGTGCTAAAGAGGTTTAGCATGTCGGAATCCAAGAAAGGTTTCCTACCCATCAGGCATGGGGTACACCTTTCGAAGTCTATGTGTCCGCGCATAGAAGATGAGAGGATTTGCATGAGTAAGATTCCCTATGCATCCGCAATAGGATCTATCATGTATGCTATGTTATGTACGAGGCCCGATGTATCGTACGCTCTGAGTGTCACGAGCAGATACCAATCCGATCCAGGAATGGATCATTGGGCGGTTGTTAAGACGATCCTTAAGTACTTGAGAAGAACTAAGGATGTGTTCCTAATATATGGAGAAGGGTACATGGTGATACGTGGGTATACGAATGCCAGCTCCAGACAGACAAGGATGATTCCATGTCTCAGTCTGAGTATGTATTCACCGGGAATGGAGGCGCAATAAGTTGGAAAGGTTCCAAGCTTGACACTATAGCGGATTCTGCCACTAAGGCAGAATACATTGCAGCTTTGGAAGCAGCAAAGGAAGCGGTTTGGATCAAGAAGTTCATCTTTGAACTTGATGTGGTCTCATCGGCGATCCAAACATGTGCTTCGCCGCTATCATCTTATCAAAGATATCATAAGTAGGAACGAAATACAAATCGAGAAAATTCCCACTGAAAGGAACTTAGCGGATCCTTTGACTAAAGCATTACCTCAAAGTAAGTTTGACGGTCATGTTTGAGCTTATGGTATTGGATACCGTAGCGATTGGCATTAGGCCAAGTGGGAGTCTGTTAGTAATATATGAGAGATGTCCTAAGGCAATCACCTTATGTATGAACCATTTATATGATAAATGAAGATTCACTATTTGAGTATACATGTTTAATGTATTTGATTGGATCTTAAACTCATTTATCTTGAATGTCCACGATACGATTCACGGCATGAGAGAATTTGTGATTGGATCACAACTAGTGAGTATCTCTACATGTGTAATTGTGATGTATCGGAATTATCCTAGTCGATGAATTGATGGATTTGGACACCATCATTACATTGAGACTAGCACGAGGTATACTCCTTGGTGTATCCAAGCAGCTGATTCTCACTGGCTGGAGACATAGTGATGTCCGGAGTTAATCGTGGATGCTAGTTATGGTAACTAGTTCATTGGAGTGACCAGCCGTAAGATTTCATATGGTTCTCTGCATATATAGATATGTCAATGAAGTTCTTACTGTGGCTTAAGTGCGATGTTCCTTTGACTTGCGGTATTCAAGTCATCTTGATCATGGAGACTCATGCTTTGACATCTTAAGCAAACATCTCCGAGGAGATGTGGACCCGGGATGATTGGGTATAAGTCGAAGTGATCGAAGGTGTTTGAATAGCCTATAAAGGATTCACCACTCCTTGCGAGGAGATGTATACCCATGGCCTCTTGTCGGATTGTTACTAAAGTCTTTGGCCAAAACATTACATGTTTAGAGTAAGGTACTCTTCGATACATGTGGAGTAACTAGAATCCGTAGGACGAGGAAATGATACTTGGGCTAGGTGTGACGTAGTCAGCCTAGTGGGGACTGACACAATAGACCATGTCCTGAACCAAGTGGGTATAAGATGAGTGAAGGGAATGGGGCACGATTCATTCGAGCTACTGAAGGGTTTCAGAAATAGTTCTGGATCAACCATTGATCTTTTCGGTTAATTGGGGATCATGATGTACTACTAGGTGCCACTCATGATCGTTCTATAATTAATGGTTAATTATAGACGGCCAACATAAACCGAGAACCTATTTGGTCACACGCACAACGAGTGTAATCCAAAGGATTTAAAAGCGATCTTGAGAATTGGATTCTCGCATCGAGAGAAACTAGGTTTGGTTGGACCAAACATAAAGCGAGCATGAAATCGTTTGATCGCAATGGAAGCGTGGATGGGGTCTTATGAAGACGTAATGGATGGACCAAAATGGTTTGGTTCTAATCCAATGGATAAGAATAAACCAAAGGGTTTGGTTTATTTTAAACGAATGAACCAAAAGTTGGTTCGGTTCGTTTTAACTTAAAATAAACCATCATGGTTTGGTTTATTTTAACTTATCTTAATGGATCAGGTTAACGGGCTTTATGGATATGATCCATTAACCATTAAGAGAATTAGTTCTCTATAAAAGTGGGCTTAAGGGATTGTTAAACCCTAATCCAAAATCAAAACCCTTGCCTCCAAGGAGTTGCCGCCCAACCTGGTTGTGCCGCCCAACCTCCTTGCCGCCCAGCTTGATTGTGCTGCCGTCTAGCTCCTTGCCGGAGACCAAGCTTCAGCCGGTGAACCTCCGGCGACCCTCCGGTGATCTCCTATAGGTTTGGCATCAAGGTGAGGCTTTTCTCTCCTTGTTTTGGCCGGTGCCTACTCCTCCACCAAGCTGTCCAGTTTTCTGGACAGCTTCTCCTCCTCTCGTCGGAGCGTCGTTTGGACGACGGTTAGTGCTCCAACAGAGGCTAACATACCGGGGATTTGATCTCCGGTAATCCTCTGAGGTGGAGGATGAAGGATTCGTCAATTGGTTGATGAATACCTCTCCGGAGAAGCGAGTTTTGAGAACTCGTTTTAGGATCCGAATTTGGATTCGGATCGTGATCATCTCTCGATCACGTCGTCTTCAACACGAGGCTAGTAACCCGTACGAAGACGAAGCTCGTGACTTAGCGAAGTCATCCCGAGGAGCTCGGCGTGGATACGGATAGAGACGATTCTTACGAGGATCGTTCCGGTTGATGCCGTTCCCGCTACACGTCATACGAAAGGTATAACGTAGATAATTTTCTTTTAATGCAATTTTAATTTACGGTTATGTCTACACTTGTTGTAATAGCATGCGTGTGTTGTGTGTGTTGTAATAAATAGGAGTATTTATTATTTTTATTGCTTCCGCTGTGCTCATGTTTACGAAACATGATCGAACACACACACGCCGCGGTGCCGGAAACCCAACAACCTGCCCTAAGCTAGGATTGTTCCCTAGAGTTAGCACAAAGTTTCAAAGGCGTGCTCGGTATCGAGAGAAACTGGTAGGTGTTTCCCCAGTAACCTAACTCAGTCTCAAAGGGCCACCAAACCATTTCCACCCATGACAACTATTTTTAACCTTTTTTTTTTCATCATCCTCACTAGCATCTTGATTTTTCCAAATGGGCTTACACAATCCGAGCATCTCCAGTAAGTAAAATGCTAACCTAGAGTCACCTGTTGATTCCTAAGTACTAGACTATCAGGATGAATCATAACTATGTACTAGATTCTCCCTTTCAAAATTTTCCAATGTGTGTAAGTGAAAATAAAAGCTAACAAGTGAGAAATTTAGAATTTCCAATATAGCATCTCAAAGTAAAGTACCAAGAGATAAAATAAAGTAAACAACCTATGACACGACAACATATCATCAAGATTTTTGAAAAACATCACTAAAGCAGCTTATAGGAACAAACAACTAAGTGTTGAAAAAAAACTAAGAAAACATTACATGCATGAGGAAGCTAAACTAAATGTAGAAATTTAGCAAAATTGAAAACTATACCTAAAAGACATGAAAATAGGACTACCAAAAGAAAAATGAAGTGAAATATAGTGCCCCCCCCCCGACTTAAATGAAATTGTACCTCTAGTGCTGTGGTCTAGGTGGGAAGTCTGTAGTCTGCATCTCAGGCTTGTGTAAAAATCGCTTGCTCAATAGTTGGTGCCACATATGTAGTCAACCTGGGAACTGATGGAGTCAGCGGCTACTCTTTGCTCCTCCCCTCGAGCCCACTGCGTGTGTGCCTCTTACATAAACTGTGGCATCTCTTGGCAGTAAGTGGCCTCCTCCTCGAAATAATGTTGAGGCTGGCCGTATAACTAGTCGGCCCATTTAAAATGATCCCTCAGATTCTAGAACTCCGCCTGTGTATAAGTCGTGTGATCCTCCCATCACAACCTCTGCGTCTGTTGCTCAGTGTAAATATCATCGAGGTGCAATATGAACTTTGAAAAATCATAGTCGGATGTACCTGTATCCTATTCAAAAGAAGGAAAAGAATGTGGTTCAGGTGTATGATCGGGGTGTGGACTAGGAAGGCTCCTATGTATTGGTGAGTGAAGGGAAGGTGTTGAAAGAAGTGCATGAGTAGAGGGTCCCTCATGTGGTGGGGACTCCACTTCTCTATCCAACCGCCAGGTGAATCATTTTCATTGCCATGCACACCCATTAGGTCTATGCTAGTGCTCCTTTCTATCCTATCTAGCCCTTCAAAATTATATCCCATCAAATCACAAATGTGAGTCAAAAGACCCCCTAAAATATCATCCTGCTTGGGTGCCTTACCCACCTTTACTAAGTGTCTAATAAAATGGGATTCTACATCAATAGTGTTATTCCTGTAGGGATGTATACTGAAAAGACTATCTTTTCTATGAACATCTTTATTTTTGAAATAAGAATCACATGATCATTGTTTGCATGTTTTTATGGTTATGCAATATTGTGTAATACTTTACATTGTAGATAACATGGTGTGTGGTGTCACATAGGAGATCATGTTATCGGCCCCTTGAAAAGTATAAGTAAAGGCTCACAACCGAGATGGCTTTGGACAAACCATCGGAATGGTTGTAGTGTGATTTGGTGTTGGTTTGTCTTAAAAATAGAATCACACTAGTGCACTTTGTGTGTATTGAGCAGGACCGACTTAGAGGTGATTCGATTTATTGCTGACTACATAATCGAATCAGACCTCAGATATTATTTAGTACATGCTCTTAATCCCGATATAATAACGGGCACATATACTTAGTATTCATCTCTTTGATTTACCAATGGGCGAGATTTATAGATTAAATCGATAGGCTGGGTAAGTTGGGAGATGATATTATTTATATGGTGTGCCATTGATTATAGGAGGAAACCGTGTCCTATATATCAGGATAATGATGTCCCCTTGAGGTGCTCATAAGGTTCATCATGTAAACCCTGCAGGTGGACTTGGTCCGGCATGATGAAAAGGTTGAGTGGTACTACTCAAGGAGTTAGATGTTGATTAATTAATGGTCAGTAAATTAATTAATCGACGGACATTCGAGATCTTAAACACGGGGAGAAAATGTACAAATAATATATGGAGCCCATATTATCATATGGGGGTTGGTGAGGTTGGTCAATGATGATCCTTTAGTGGATTGGATAATCATTAGTTGATCGGACTTTATGTGGGCTTGATCCATGGGTGGCCAAGATCCAACTCCTCCTCATGGTCCCTAATGTAGCCTATTAACACCTCATGAAGCTTAGATCCAATGGATAGAAACAAAACACTAAGATCCACTGGTAGAGATTAAATCTCTAAGATCCGACGGTTGAGATTAAATCTCTAAATCTGACGGTTGAGATTTAATCCCTAGAACCAATGGAGGAGATTAATCCAAGGCATAAACCCAACTCTATAAATAAGGCTTATTAGCTTGGATGGCAACTTAATGATAAGGGGATTAGGGTTTGCTTCCTTTGGAGGCTAGGAATCCTAGTTGGTTTAGGATTAGGTTTGGGTGGCTAGGGTTTTGGGAGCTAAGGGTGGGCGGCCACAAGTGGATGAGGGTTTCCTTCTTCTTCCTAAGGTTGGCCGGCCACTATTCTTCTCCTCTCTACCTTGGCATGAGCTCATCCTATTCTTCTTCCCCTCTTCCATGGCCGACCAAAAGGATATCTAGGATTAGGGTTTGGAGGCTTAGGGTTTAGGAGGCTTGGGTGGCACCAAATAAGGAAGGTTTCTTTCTTCTTCATCCCTTGGTGGTCGGCACCCACAGCCCTATCCCAACCCTTGGGTGGCATCCAAAGACCCCTTCTCCTTCTCCTTAGGTGGTGGAAACAAGATATAGGGCTTTCCCTTGGTGTCTTGGCCGGTTTCCACCATTATCTCCTTCTCCTTCTTGGCCGGCAGCAAGCATTTCTTATGTTGCTTGTTGGTTAGGTATAGGAAGGAGATGATGTTGGTGCAGTGGCACCAGATAATCGAACCTATTTTTTGATTATGGCAAAGACACAAAGTTAAGTTTACATCGTTTTCTCACGAGCTAAATTAAGTGTGCAGAAAAGTACTAAAGCTGGAGCTGAAGGCTAGCGACACCCGGAGGAAGCCGCGGTGGTCGGGCGACACTCATGTGACTTCGGAGGGAGCCGAAGAAATCAAGTGGAAGGCCGGAAGTGAGAGCTACAGGGTAAGTATCAAGGAAAGCTCCTGTGATTGAGAGATTGTAAGGTCGTGTCCTCTTTACGGGGATGACCGTAGGCGGCGATCCGACTAAGACTTCCTGTGGAAGGTCTAGGTCGAGATCGGACGGTTAGAAACCGTCGCATTTATCCTTTTTTGAGCTAACCTCTTACTGCAGGGAAGTGGCCAGGCTGGCAGTCGACTGCTGGATATTGCACAGTCGACTGATGCTCATCAGTCGACTGATGGGAGTCATCAGTCGACTGATGGCGACGAATCAGCCTTTGCGCTAGGTCAAAATGGATAAGGTTTGACGCAACCACTTCGCGATAAAAATTATACAACTTCGTGATCTATTCCAAAAAAATAAGGAGACATATTCAGAGGCCAAAATCTATAAAAGGAGGGGAGGATTTCAACTCCAAATTACATAAAGTTTATTCATCAAGTGCTCCTACAACGCCAACGCTCCAACACTGTCATAACGCCGACGCGACAACAAGTTCAGATCTTCTTCGTCGGCAGCAACATCTAGTAATATATTTTGATATTGTATTCGTTGTTTTTATTCGTAATGAGGTGAGGTAGGCTTGTTGCCTCATCCTCGTACATTCGGTTTTGTGATCGTTGTTTCCGACCTCCAACGAGGAGGAGACGTTATAGTGTTTTGCCCTCCGTTCGCGGTCTAGGACCGATAGGGCCTTGGAGTAGCAATCGCTGGGTTGTGAACCAAGTAAAAATAAACGTGTCTCTTTATTTTCCGCTGCTCTTACTCATTTAATTATCTACTCGAACGAAACGTCGAAAAGATTTACGATCGCTATTCACCCCCCCTCTAGCGACGCTTCTCGATCCAACAATTGGTATGAGAGCGGGGGCGCTAAGATTTGGTGAAACCACCGATCTAGCACGTTTTGGTTTTCTGTTCGTATTTTTCGATTCATATTTTTTTTAGGTCTTTTTCCTCCCGCACTACTAATCCAAGACGATGTCTTGGTACGTTTCTTTTGGTTGTGTGCTTGCAAATATTCTTTCTTGGAGTAGCCGACGGTAAAACGGCCATAACTTTTCGCACAAGTGGACTCACATAACGATCTACCTACTAAATCGAAGCTCTCTGAGAGATCTACATTTCTTATGAAGGTTTACCCTCATAACAAGCTATTTCCAGACCCAAAATTCAACGTATAGTACCCTTTCAGGGACATCGAAGGTCGTAAGTTGTTAGTTTTTGTTAGTTTCTTATTTTTCTCATTTAATTCTGTTTATTTCCTATATATTTCCCACATTACTAATCCAAGATGAAGTCTTGGAATTCCCTTTGGTTTTTATTCGTGTTTTGCAAGATACTTAATGGCTCACACTGAGGGGTATAGAACCACCCGACCTCAGTTCTTTAACGGAGATGATTTCCGTTATTGGAAAGGTCGGATGGAGTGTTTCTTGAAAACACAAGTCGAGACTTGGATAATAATCCAAACCGGCTTTGCTCTACCCACCAATGATCAAGGAGATCCTTTGGATTTCAACAAGTGGACAGATGCAACCAAGAGGCAAATCGAAGCCGATGCAAGAGCAACCTAAATATTGCAATGCGGCTTGTCCAAGGAGGAACTCAACCGCATCGGACCATTCATTAGCGCCAAGGACCTATGGAACAAATTAATTGAGCTACACGAAGGAATGTCCGATGCTAAGGTATGTAAACGTGACCTTCTTTTCAATAAGTTATATAACCTTAAGATGCAGAAACACGAGATGGCGACAATTACATCGCGCGGTCAAGACATTGTCAATCGGTCTTCACCATCGGACACAAGGTCGAAAACCGCGACCTACTAAGGTACGTTCTTAATTCATTCCCTAGGACTACCTTGTGGGCATCCATGGTCGATGCCTACAATGTCTCTAAGGACCTTTCTAAGCTTAGGTTAGACGAATTATTTTGCGAGTTTGAACTTCACGAGCAAACTAACGTGGTCCGGGCCGAGAGAGGTATTGCTCTACTTGCAAAACAAAGAAGCAAGCCACCCACCAGGCAAGAAGATGGACTCGAACCCGACGATGAATTAGAGTCCGAATCCAAAAAGGTGGAAGCAATAGTGAACATAGTGCGGAAGATCGTTCGGAGGGAAAGGAGGCTACTAAAGAATCAAAAGAGGGCAGAATCAAATCAAATCAAAAGAAGGCTTTCCATGCAACATGGGACAACGAAGAAGGCGGCGGCATAGCATGCATGGCAAGACCTGAAGAGTCCGAGTCATAGTCCAAATCCGAATCCAATTACAACACCGACTCCGAACTCGAGGACTACTTCGAGAAGCAACTCAAAGCCGGACCAAAAGAAAAAATTAAGGTTAGCCGCTCACTAATTCATACGCTTTACAATACAATTAAAATGCTTAATAGGAAATTAACTAAGTCCCAGTCTAGGGTTGAGTCGCTACTTGAGGTGGTTGAAACCCTCAAGCAAGAGGCTACTCTAACCTCTTCAACTAGTCAAGTTCAAGAGGGAAACTCAACCCAAATTGAAAAACTTGAGGAGGAGAATTCTCTCTTGAAAGACCGAGTTCAAAAGGTTGAGGCTACGTTGGGAAGGTTCACGTTGGGATATAAGAATCTTAACCAACTACTTGGAACCCAAAGAGACGTGTACAACAAAGCCGGACTCGGATTTAGGTCAACGACAACGAATAGGTCATATATGTCTATCGTAAATCGTAGTCATCAAAGAGTCCAAGCATGGGTCCTAAAGGTTTTATTGAATTCACATATAAGGACTAATAAGTTTTGGATTCCCTAGGATCAAATTAATTATTTGAGTAGACTATATTGGTTCAATAGTCTAGGGGGAGCTAACACTAAAATAGTATACCCGCTTACTTAGCAAAACCATTGAATATTTTACTTTAATTTGTAGAACGGCTAGATAGGGTAAATAGTTATTCAACTCTTGACAACATAGTATCAGGACGTGGCGAGATGATAGTACGTTAGGGAAACAAAGTCTCGTGTATTCGAGCTAGATAAGGCGTATCTAGCTTGGTGCACTTGACCGAGTGGAACTAGCTGAAGCTACCTCACCGTATCCGAAACTAGTTAGACCAGGAAGTAACCCTAAGTGACTTAAGTGAAATTTTTTTGAATTTGGCTTTGTCTAAGGAAGTGGTCGTTGTTCCGATCAAAGAAAGCCCCTGTGCCTCGCCACGACCTAGAAGCCAATTTCTCGAAAAGTTACTTAATGATCTAAAGGTTAAATCCGAATCTAACCCAAGGTTGACTATCTTTAATCAATTTAAAATCATCTCACAAAACATATAAGGTGAACAAATTCTGAGACACAGAATAGGTGAGATGTTAACGATAATTGAAATATAACCTCTTCAAAAGACTATTTATTTTCCCAACTATTGTACTTAACAACTCTTAGGCCAAAGTTTAGCGCCCTCTACATCTCTTATACTTCATATATCTGATTAAGGGGGAAAGCAAACTAACGCTAAGGGTTATATTACAAACGTTTAGATTATTGGTGCAGAGGGACACACCTCGAACCAATCTATCTAATTACTGCTAGAAGCATACTTGGACTCATAGTTGATTTATCTTGATGCATGCATATACTATATTGTATTTAAACTCCTATTTTATATAACAAACTTCAATTTTACATAACAAACCCCAACATTTGTTTTGATTTATGGCAAAAGGGGGAGAAGAGCGAAAGTTAAGGGGGAGTAACACAAAATTTATTTAATTTTGAAAACTAAAGTATCTCTTTCAAAACTCACCTAGGGTTAAGGGGGAGTTTTGGTTAAGGGGGAGTTTTTGAAAATAACATTCATCATTTACTATACTTGTTTTATGCTTTAATTTTTCTTAACTTTGTGTTGGTTTTCCATAGATCAAAAAAGGGGATATTGTTGGTGCAGTGGCACCAGATAATCGAACCTGTGTTTTGATTATGGCAAAGACACAAAGTTAAGTTTACATCGTTATCTCACGAGCTAAATCGAGTGTGCAGAAAAGTACTAAAGCTGGAGCTGAAGACTAGCGACACCAGGAGGAAGCCGCGGTGGTCGGGCGATACTCGAGTGACTTCGGAAGCAGCCGAAGGAATCGAGTGGATGGCTGAAAGGTAGAGCTACAAGGTAAGTATCGAGGAAAGCTCGTGTGAGTGAGAGATTCTAAGGTCATGTCCTCTTTATGGGGATGACCGTAGGCGGCGATCCGACTAAGACTTCCTATGGAAGGTCTAGGTCGAGATCGGACGGTTAGAAACCATCGCATTTATCATTTTCCGAGCTAACCTCTTACTGCAGGGAAGTGGCCAGGTTGGCAGTCGACTGATGCTCATCAGTCGACTGATGGGAGTCATCAGTCGATTGATGGCGACGAATCAGCCTTTGTGCTAGGTCAAAACGGATAAAGTTTGACGCGGCCACTTCGCGATAAAAATTATACAACTTCGTAATTTGTTCCAAAAAAAAGAGGAGACATATTTAGAGGCCAAAATCTATAAAAAGAGGGGAGGATTCCAACTCCAAATTACATCAAGTTTATTCATCAAGTGCTCCTACAACGCCAACGCTCCAACACCGCCATAACGCCGACGCGACAACATGTTCAGATCTTCTTCGTCGGCAGCAAAATCTAGTGATATATTTTGATATTGTATTCGTTATTTTTATTCGTAACGAGGTGAGGTAGGTTTGTTGCCTCATCCTCGTACATTCGGTTTTGTGATCGTTGTCTCCTACCTCCAACGAGGAGGAGACGTTATAGTGCTTTGCCCTCCGTACGTGGTCTAGGACCGATAGGGCCTTGGAGTAGCAACCGCTGGGTTGTGAACCAAGTAAAAATAAACGTATCTCTTTATTTTCCACTGCTCTTACTCATTTAATTATCTACTCGAACGAAACGTCGAAAAGATTTACGATCGCTATTCACCCCCCCTCTAGTGACGCTTCTCGATCCAATAGATGAGCCTTGTTTCTATTCTTCCTCTTGCTTTAGAAGAGCAAGGAAGGAAGATTTGTGATCTAGGAGCTTCGACTTTTGGTAGAGCGTCACCCACACGACGTCCGAAAGGAGGAAGGACATACATTAGAAGATCGAGAGGTATATCGATTCTCTAATTTTATATGTTACTTGCTTGTTTTTGTTTTTCAATTATAATCATGTTATAAATCTGTAAATGTTAAATAATACTTGGATCCTGACCATAAACTCGAAAACCGGCGATCCGGACATCGTCTATTCCGTGGCTACTCGTAGAATAGAGGATGGTCGCTTGAACAACTAGTTTGTTCAAGTGACCTCTCTAAACGAATAGCACGACGATGACTTGGTGGTTTGGGCAATCCCTTTTGTCTAGGATTAATTTTTTTTTTAATCTGGAGACATCCAAGGGATCGCCATGGACAAGCTACCGAGGTGAAGTGGGAAGCGAAGTTTCCCCTCATGGGCTCGATAAGCAAAAACCCTTCAATTGGTATCAGAGCCAAGGTTTCCAGTTTTTTGTGTTTAGGATTCGGTTAATTTTTATGCACTTTTTCATATATTATATGTGTCGGATAATAGTAGGATAAGCGTAGTTTAACTCTTTGGTTGCATGCATAAGATCCGACTATTATGGCCATATGTGTGTATGTGATTGTATGTGTGTAAATATTTATTTTGTTGAATCCTCGGGGTTGACGAGGCTAGTATTTAGTTTTTGTAAATTAAATACGGCATTGTTTAGCTTCTCTTTATTTTATTTTACTTTCGATCTAGATTTCATGTACACTCCCTCGTGAAGTATAAGATCGATGGATGTAAATTAAAATAGGTTTTAGTCTCGGCTCGGATCTCCGGATGACTCGTACATGGCGTAGGAGGATCGGACGAGAAGGCGATACGACAGGAGACATATTGAAGACAAAAGCCATAATAGTTGGAAAATAATTTATTTTTTATATTTATTGCTTATTGTTTGATATGCATGTCGTAGCCTAGAAAATTCCTCATTTTCAAATTACTAAGTGGGAGAGGGATATTTTTATAAATTCCCACGGCCTCCATTACGATTTGACATGTGATGCAAACAAACTTGCGTGTCGTCTCTGAGTGCCTTCCTCCCCATCAGATGGGTTTGTTTGCGGATCACAAGGTCAAATATGGTTATAGGAAATTATTAAGGACCGTGTGTGCTTGCCCATCGTAAGGCACATAACCCGAGATAATTACCTTGGTACCGAGTAATGGTGAACACTTAGATACAAATATTAGTATCCTCCCCATCGGAGTCACTGCTTTTATTTGTAGGGCCAAAGAGGAACCAACTATTAATTTTACTTGTCAAAAAGTTAGGTTGACAAGATAGTAATGGGTAAAACCTCCTCTTACAAATGTAGAATTTGTATACGTCCACACTATCGTTGCATACGATATTCTCGGTGTTTTGAGGTGTTGGTTGATTTTAAAATTTTATTGTTTGAGGAATCAATAATTTTTTGAAATCTACAGTAATGATCTATGTGATTCTTAGGATTTTCAATAATGACTTTCAGTCCACTTACTATGATACTAAAGGAAACAAACTTACTGTACCCAAATAATTTTGATTGGAAAAGAATCTAGATAAAGTCATATCTGCTATGGAGTACAAGAATGCACTCTTCGAAGAGTGTCCTCAAGCCATGGTTGCTCAAAAAGGTTTCTACTTCTAAACCGAAAGGCAAGAAGAAGGAGAAACAAGGTAGAGCAAAGGTGGTGGGAGGATCTCAGGGAGGAGTAAGAAGCCGAAAGTTATGTACTTCACTTGCAAGCAGGATGGACATTGGAAGAAGGACTATCCCAATCCAAAGTAGAACAAAGGTATACCCTTTGGACTAGTCGTTGAACCATGATTAGCGGTGTTATCTACCGGCACCTGGAGTGTAGATACCGGAGCCACTGATCATGTCTGCAATACTTTGCAGGGGTTCTAGGAAACCCTACCACTAGCTAAAGGGGAGGTTACCATTTACTTAGGCAATGCCATGAAGGTGGCGGCTATTGCAGTGGGAGAAGTTTTATTTTTCTCTTGAGAAAAAAAAACTTTTGGTTCTTAAGAATTGCCTTTATGTACCCTTATTTAGAAAGAATTTAATTTTGATTTCTAAATTGTTTATGGATGGACATTCTATTTCTTTTAATGACAGAGTTGTTATAAGAAGGAATAGGGACATTATCTGTTTGGGTGCATTGATAGGAAATTTGTACACACTTGAACCAAAACCTCCCACGATGCAAATTGAAGTTAATAACTCATCTTCTAATTCCAATAAGAGAAAAGAACCTTCAAAGATGAACCAAACATATTTTTGGCATCTTAGGCTTGGTCACATTAACCTAAGCAGAATTCAAAGGTTGATAGCTGATGGACCTTTGGGTACATTAGTGGTAGAGGATCTCCCAACCTATGAATCTTGCTTGGAGGGTAAGATGACCAAGAGGCCTTTTAAGGCCAAGGGGTATAGAGCCAAAGATGTGTTAGAATTGGTTCATTCTGATTTGTGTGGTCCTATGTCTATCCAGGCTAGAGGTGGTTTTGAGTATTTCGTCTCTTTTATAAATGATTACTCAAGATATGGATACATTTACCTGGTGCGCCCACAAGTCTGAATGCTTTGACAAGTTCAAAGAATTCAAGGCTAATGTGGAGAAACATCAAGGTAAAAGTATCAAGACACTACGATCTGATCATGGTGGTGAGTACCTCTTGGGAGAGTTTAGGAACTACTTATCAGAGGCTGGAATTCAATCCCAATTGACTGCACCTGGCACACCCTAGTAGAACGGTGTAGCAAAGCGAAGGAATAGGACTCTTATGGAGATGGTTAGATCGATGATGAGTTATTCTAACTTGCCAGATTCATTCTGGGGATATGCTCTAGATATGGCGGTGTATATTCTGAACTTGGTTCCATCTAAAATCAGTGCCTTCTACTCCCACAGAGTTGTGGACTGGGCGAAAGCCTAGTCTAAGACATATTCGGATATGGGGGAGTCCAGCAAATGTGCTGAAGGTAGATGCTGGTAAGTTGGAACCTCGTACAGAAGTACGTATGTTCATTGGCTATCCCAGGGGAACGAAGGGTGGATTGTTTTATAGTCCTAGATATCAGAGGGTGATCGTTAGCACGAACACTAGATTTCTAGAGGAAGACTATGTGATGAGCCACAAGCGCAAGAGTAAAATTGTTCTGGAGGAGTTAAAAGGGGAAGTCACTTCTTTAGTACCACCGGTACAAGAGGATATACCACATGTCACTGTACTGCGTGTCACAGAGGATACACAGGTGATACCTCATCGTAGTGGCAGGGTTGTGAGACAGCCTGATAGATTCATGTTCTTGGGAGAATCTTCTGATTTGGTCCCTGGTGAACATGAACCTGATCCCTGGACATATGACGATGCAATCCAAGATAAAGATGTAGTATCTTGGCAAAGTGTAATGAATGCTGAGATTGAATTTATGGATTCAAATCAGGTCTGGGAGCTAGTAGAACCACCCGATGGTGTAAAAACCATTGGATGCAAGTGGATCTACAAGAGAAAGAGAGGAATAGATGGGAAGGTTGAAACCTTCAAAGCGAGGCTTATTGAGAAGGGGTATACTCAGAAAGAGGGTATCGATTATGTGGAGACCTTTTCGCCAGTAGCCATGCTTAAGTCTATCCGGATTCTCTTATGCAAAGCAGCTCATATGGATTATGAGGTGTGCCAGATGGATGTTAAGACAACTTTCCTTAATGGAAGTCTTGAGGAAAATATCTACATGAAGCAACCAGAGGGATTCATTGCTAAAGGCAAAGAGCATCTTGTATGTAAGCTTAATCTGTCCATTTATGGATTGAAACAAGCTTCGAGGTCTTGGAACATCTGGTTTGATGAGGTGATCCGGTCTTATAGATTTATTCAAAGTCTGGATGAGTCTCGTGTATACAAGAGATGTGACAGAAATGTAGTGGTATTTCTTGTACTATACGTAGATGACATTTTGTTGATTGACAACAATATCAAGGTGTTATCGGACGTAAGGGTATGGTTGTCCAAACAATTTGATATGAAGGACTTGGGAGAGGTGGGACACATCCTTGGGATCAAGGTTATAAGGGATCGCAGGAAGAGGATGTTGTGCTTATCCCAAGCTTCATACATAGACACGATTATGGATCATTTTAGCATGCAGAACTCCAAGAAAGGTTTTCTACATTTCAGGCATGGAGTTACTTTATCTAAGGAGATGTGTCCTAGAACATCTAAGGAGATAGAGGAGATGAAGGCGGTTCCTTATGCTTCGGCAGTAGGAAGCCTCATGTATGCGATGCTATATACGAGACCCGATATCTACTTTGCTGTGGGCATGGTCAGTAGATATCAGAGTAATCCAAGACAGGGACATTGGACTACGGTAAAACATATATTGAAGTACCTGAGAAGGACTAGGGATTATATGCTTGTTTACCAGGCAGACCAATTACTCCCTATGGATTACACGGATTCCGACTTCCAATCTGATAGGGATAACAGTAAGTTTACCTCAGGTTTTGTGTTTACTTTGGGAGGTGGAGCCATTGTATGGAGGAGTGTTAAGCAGAAATGCATGGCGGACTCCACCATGGAAGCTGAGTATGTGGCGGCCTATGAGGCAGCCAAAGAAGCTGTGTGGCTCAGGAACTTCCTAATGGACTTGGGTGTGATTCTTGTTTTGCCCAGAACTATCACAATTTATTGTAATAATAGTGGTGCAGTTGCAAACTCGAAGGAACCACGAGGCCATAAGGCTAGTAAAACACATAGAGCGCAAGTACAACCTGATACGAGAAATCGTAAAGGAGGTAGAAGTTGCTGTCGCCTAGATTGCATCAGAGGATGACATGGTAGACCCTTTTCACTAAGGCCCTTCTAGCGAGAGCTTTGATAGGCATGTGGAGGGAAGAGGAATCAGATGTATGACAGTATGAGGACAACATAGTCTTTTAGTATAAGTGGGAGATTGTAGGGATGTATACTGAAAAGTCTATCTTTTCTATGAACATCTTTATTTTTGAAATAAGAATCACATGATCATTGTTTGCATATTTTTATGGTTATGCAATATTGTCTAATACTTTATATTGTAGATAACATGGTGTGTGGTTTCACACACGAGATCATGTTATCGGCCCCTTGAAAAGTATAAGTAAAGGCTCACAACCGAGATGACTTTGGACAAACCATCGGAATGGTTGAAGTGTGATTTGGTGTTGGTTTGTCTTGACCATAGAATCACACTAGTGCACTTTGTGTGTATTGAGCAGGACCGACTTAGAGGTGATTCGATTTATTGCTGACTACATAATCGAATCGGACCTCAGATATTATTTAATACATGCCCTTAATCCCGATATAATAACGGGCACATATACTTAGTATTCATCTCTTTGATTTACCAATGGGCGAGATTTATAGATTAAATCGATAGGCTCGGTAAGTTGGGAGATGATATTCTTTATATGGTGTGCTTTTGATTATAGGAGGAAACCGTGTCCTATATATTAGGATGATGATGTCCCCTTGAGGAGCTCAAAAGGTTCATCATGTAAACCCTGCAGGTGTACTTGGTCTGGCATGATGAAAAGGTTGAGTGGTACTACTCAAGGAGTTAGATGTTGATTAATTAATGATCAGTAAATTAATTAATCGACGGACATTCGAGATCTTAAACACGGGGAGAAAATGTACAAATAATATATGGAGCTCATATTATCATATGGGGGTTGGTGAGGTAGATCAATGATGATCCTATAGTGGATTAAATCATCATTAGTGGATCGGACTTTATGTGGGCTTGTTCCATGGGTGGCCAAGATCCAACTCCTCCTCATGGTCCCTAATATTGCCTATTAACACCTCATGATGCTTAGATCCAATGGATAGAAACAAAACTCTAAGATCCATTGGTAGAGATTAAATCTCTAAGATCCGACGGTTGAGATTAAATCTCTAGATCTGACGGTTGAGATTAAATCCCTAGAACCAATGGAGGAGATTAATCCAAGGCATAAACCCAACTCTATAAATAAGGCTTATTGGCTTGGATGACAACTTAATGATAAGGGGATTAGGGTTTGCTTCCTTTGGAGGCTAGGAATCCTAGTTGGTTTAGGATTAGGTTTGGGTGGCTAGGATTTTGGGAGCTAAGGGTCGGCGGCCACAAGTGGATGAGGGTTTCCTTCTTCTTCCTAAGGTTGGCCGACCACTATTCTTCTCCTCTCTACCTTGGCATGATCTCATCCTATTCTTCTTCCCCTCTTCCATGGCCGTCCAAAAGGATAGCTAGGATTAGGGTTTGGAGGCTTAGTGTTTAGGAGGCTTGGGTGGCACCAATTAAGGAAGGTTTCTTTCTTCTTCATCCCTTGGTGGCCGGTGCCCACAGCCCTATCCCAGCCCTTGGGTGGCATCCAAAGACCCCTTCTCCTTCTCCTTAGGTGGTGGAAACAAGATATAGGGCTTTCCCTTGGTGTCTTGGCCAGTTTCCACCATTATCTCCTTCTCCTTGTTGGCCGACGGCAAGCATTTCTTATGTTGCTTGTTGGTTGGCTATAGGAAGGAGATGATCCTTGTTTCTATTCTTCCTCTTGCTTTGGAAGAGCAAGGAAGGAAGATTTGCGATCTAGGAGCTTCGACTTTTGGTAGAGCGTCGCCCACACGACATCCGAAAGGAGGGAGGACATACATTAGAAGATCGAGAGGTATATCGATTCTCTAATTTTATATGTTAATTTCTTGTTTTTGATTTTCAATTATAAGCATGTTATAAATCTGTAAATGACTAAATAATACTTGGATCCCGAGAATAAACACGAAAACCGGCGATCCGGACATCGTCTATTCCGCGGCTACTCGTAGAATAGAGGATGGTCGCTTGAACAACTAGTTTGTTCAAGCGACCTCTCTAAACGAATAGAACGATGATGACTTTGTGGTTTGGGCAATCCCTTTTGTCTAGGATTAATTTTTTTTTTAATCCGGGGACATCGAAGGGATCGCCATGGACAAGCTACCGAGGTGAAGTGGGAAGCGAAGTTTCCCCTCACAGACTCGATAAGCAAAACCCTTCAATTCCCTCGCAACATGTCCCATAGACACATTAACTCACACATCCTCATTACTCCATCACTCTCCCCTCTTCCAAAAATGGTGCTTTCCATAACTCAATTAATATATCGGAAGATCGGGTTTTGGAGTCTCCTCATTTGAATTTTCTATTGTTAAATCATACCAGAATGACCATTCATTAAACTCATTTGGGGTTCTTCTCTCTTCCCCACTTGGTAATCCAAATCAAATGTTCCATTGATATAGTGTCCACTCACGCTCTATATTAAACATCCATAAAGTAATCTTGCTCTCTTGACTATCCATCTCCAACAAGACCTATGCATCCACCGAACTTAAAAATTCCAGGACAACCCTAGGATAGGTCGTACATCTAACTCCCATGATCTCCACCCAACTTACCTTGGCAAACAACCATTGTATATCCCCTAAAAGACCTAGGGTTTCTAAGAGAGTTGCATCTAGGTACCGAGTGGTAATGATTCTTCAAGAGGAAAGCATATTAAACCTATCTCTATGATATGTGCAAATCATATAGGGTTATTAGGAGTAGTTTTAGCACACATCTCAATATATTTTATACTTGTTTCATGAACATTCTTCCTTGTTTCACATTCATTTACTATTTCATAGTTCGGAGATCTATTTTTACTATTTTTATGTGTAGGATGGTGTTTCTGAGGTAAATTGGCACATAATTGGAGCACAAGGAAGGCAAGCATGCTCTGACCATATTCCCCAATACACTGGCATGCTTCGTATCAAAAGACAATGATCACGTGAAGCTCCAGAGGAAGACACGATCGACCATGTAAATCTCACACGACCGTGCCTGATTTCGAAGGCAGAATTAGAGGATGATTTCTAACATGCCAAACAGACGGGCAACAGTGTGGATTCCAACGGTCATGTGGCGTTAGCCCAATTTAATGCAAATTAGGGTTTTGCGAGAATTAAAGGAAAGCCGACTTCACTCCTATAAATGGATAGGCATGCCCAAACTCTAGAGGGAGGCCCGACAACTGAGATGACAAGATGGTACCTTAAGAAGCACTGGAGGCTCGCAACGGGGAGAGAGGAAGCGACTCGAAGACCCGAATGAATGATCCTATGCCTTGGAGAACAACCAAGGCATAATAAAAGATTGAAAAGAGAGTATTGGAATTATTCTTGACTCTATTTGCATTGTAATGATTTACATTAAGATGTCTTGTGTTTATTCTCCTTTATTCATAGAGTAGATACTTCAATTCTAGGATTAGGGAGTAGCTTGTGTATGTTGGATATGCTAGTTTAAATGTTTATTCGTTGCTCTTGAGTACATTTGCAATTTATGATGTTGAGATCGGTGAATGTTGTGTTTTTTTTCTATCTCTAGTGCACATTGGTGATACAAAGGCGGAAAATCTCTTGTATCAAAATCTAGGAGAACCAAGGAGGAACCTCGCGGTCATTCTCCCTCCCATAATTGTAGAAAGTATATTATGAAAGAATAGGATATGAAATATGATCCATCTCTTCATAGAGATTAATAGGACATCCATGCACCCCAAACCTATTCTAGCAGAAGCCCTAAAGAAGGAGAAATCAACTCTAGATGGGTTGAGGGACCCCAGTGATTGGGGGCTCCCAAAGATATCAACCCCCTGAGCTCTGATGATTCGAAAGGGAAACTTGGTTAGGAATAGGTAATTCTCATTAGAAGCAAAAGATCATCGGGAAAACACACGATGATCCTCCCGGAATATAACAACTAGAGATCCTAAGAGCATTAAATTGATAACATATTCAACAACGCACATGTGAAACCGAACCCCTAGAATCCTTTAAGGAAATTTGAGCACACCTTCGCTTTCTCCAAGTGACACCGTAACAAAACTATGACTATGGTCGACCTTACACACCTGACTCACAAGAGATTTACTCCAAACAAATAGAATTAACTAGACAAATGGTACTCGTATCACAGTCGTTGTGGGATCGATACATAAATTTTTACTTGATGACAACCATGCTCTTGCAGTCATAGACGAATGCGTGCTTTGAATCCTTGGCAATCTCGGCTAGAGATTTGGGGATGGCCTCGCGTGCATTATGTTTTTGGCCCAATTGTCGTAGACTGTAGATTCGATATCAGATCGAAAGTGGATATTTGGGATTGAACATAGTTTAGATTTATTTCCCTAGTCTCTATTAATTTCCAGTTTAATTTAGTTCTAATTCAGATTTTTGTTTTTCTTCTAGCTTCAATTATTTTCTAGCAGTTTTTCTTTTCAGTTATTTTCTTAGCACTTGTTTTCCTTTATTTTGTTGTTTCTTTTAGTCTCTTGTCAATGCACTGTTATTCCTTTCCTTATCTATATTTTCTGTATAAAACGATGCATGCTTTAACTTATGATTATGATCAATTTAATACTATGGATTTTGGTAACATTTATTGTGAGCATTGTGGGGAACAATGGAATACCATTAACAATCGCCCAAATATATTTGGACATTTGCAATTTAAACAAAAAGATGTCACATACGATTACAACCAGTGGCCACAAGATAATTCTTATTCATATAGTTATGACCTTGGATACTTAAACCCTCAATATTGTTTCCCAAGTGAGAACGAGAGCTATGAATCACCATGAAAATTTTATCCGACACCAAAGTTTGACTTAGAAGTCTTGCTAGACAATTTTACTAGGCAATGCGAGGAGTATAGTCAACAATTTGTGGAGTTTTTGCAACAAAAGCTAGAAGAAGAAGAATCCAAACGACTAAAAGGCGACTTTGAAGACTGGATTACACCTAATAAGGTGGAGACTCACTTCGAATGAACAGATGAGGAAGACGTAGATGATGTAGGAAGTGAAGAAGGACAATCCATTCAATCACCACTAGAAGGAGAACTTGAGGATTATTTAGTTGATACTTTAATCGAGGAGTGCATTGCTTTAATTATAAAATCTCCTATCCTCAAGGACCCAGAAGAGCCTATCTTAAGACTCACTTAGACTTTAGTTACCAATAACGAAGCCCTTTTAGTGATTGGAGATGATAAAATTTCATTTGACATAATAGAATCTGCTAATCAACCTTTTGGTAAGAATATTTGTTGCGAGTTACATTATTTACAACATATGGATGAAATGGAATAACATGATCAAACTCTTGATGATTCTTTAAAGATAAGCATGCTCAATCTCGAGCCAAGGAAGACATCTAATAAGTATCTCTCCCCTCCATGAGCAAGATTTAAGAGATATGGTGATGGAGGACCACAAAGCTGTTGGGATGTATACCGAAAGCCTAGTCTTTGTATGGACATCTTCATTTTGAAATAAGAATCACATGATCATTGTTTGCATTTTATATTTATTATATGTGTGCATATTGTCTAATACTTTACATTGTAGATAACATGGTGTGTGGTGTCACACAGAAGATCATGTTATCAGTTGCTTGTAGAGTATAAGTTGAGGCTCACAACCAAAATAGTTTTGGACAAACCATTTGCATGGTTGTAGTGTAATTTGGTATTGGTTTATCTTGACCATAGAATTACACTAGTACACTTTGTGTGTATTGAGCAGGACCGACTTAGAGGTGATTTAATTTATTGCTGACTACATAATTGAATCGGACCTCGGATATTATGGTGTACATGCTCTTAATCCCAATATAATAATGGTCACATGCACTTAATATTTATTTCTTTGATTTACCAATGGGCGAGATTTATGGGTTAAATCAATAGGCTCGATAAGTTGTGAAATGATATTATTTACATGATGTGTAGTAGATTATAGGAGAAAACTGTGTCCTATGTATTAGGATGATGATGTCCCCTTGAGGAGCTCATAAGGATCATCATGTAAATCCTGCAGGTGGACTTGGTCCAGCATGATGATAAGGTTGAGTGGTACTACTCATAGAGGTAGATGTTAATTAATTAATTCTCAATAAATTAATTAATTAATGGGCATTCGATATCTTAAATACGGGGAGATATTTATACAATTAATATATGGATCCCATATTTAATTATGGGTGTTGGTGAGGTAGATCAATGATAATCCTCTAGTGGAATGGATTATCATTAATGGATCGGATTTTATGTGGGCCGGATCCATTAGGTAGCCAAGATCCAACTCCTTTTCATGGTCCCTATTGTATCCTATTAAAACCCTCAAGAAGCCTAGATCCAATGAACACGATTAAAAGGAGGCTTGGACAAAATCTATAAATGAGGTCCAAGGCTTAGGCAGCAAGGGGATGAGGGTGTCGTTTAGGGTTTTGGAGTTGGCTTTAGAGGCTTGGGCAGGAACTTAGGTTTTGGCTTCTCCTTGTGGGCGGCGGCAACACAACCTAGGGTTTGACCCTTGATTTGGGTGGCGCCTCCCTCTCTCTCTCTATCTTGGCCGGCGACTCCTCCCTCTCTCTCTCTCTTTTGGCCGGCGACAACAAGAGACAAGAGACCTCTTTTGGTCGGCGCCCACTCTTCCTTCTTCCTCTCCTTGGTCGGCAGCAACAACCAAGCTGGGAGTTTGGTGGTCGGTACTAGATAGGAGAAGAAGGGTTCGGTCATCTTCCCTTTGTTCGGAGAGAGCAAGGAAGGGAAGAACGTGATCTAGGAGGCTTCAATTCTTGGAGGATCGTTGCCCACACAATGTCCAAGAGGTAAACAAGAGGTATAATTCTTGTTTTGGTTTCTTTTTGTTCAATGCAATTTGTTTGCAATTGTATGATCATGGACCCCGAAGATAAACACAAAAACTGGCGATCCATACATCATCTATTCCGCAGCTAATCGAGGAAAAGAGTTAGGTTTCTTGAACAACAAGTTTGTTTAAGCGACCACTCTAATCGAATATCATGATGATGGATCGGTTGCTTGAGTATTCTATCTTCGTCAAGGATTATTTTTTTTAATCTGGGGACGGAGATAGGATCTCCATGCATAAGCGACCGAAGCGGGAAGCAATTCGACCTTCAAGTGGTATTAGAGCCATGGTTTTCGATTTTGTGTGTTTAGGATTTGGTTACTTTTATGCACTTATCATATATTATGTGTGTCGGATAATAGTAGGATGTGTGAAGGCAAACTTTTTGTTTGCAGGCATAAGATCCAACTATTATGGTCGTATGTGTGTGTATGTGATTGGATGTGTGTAATTGTAATATTATTTGAATCCTCGGGGTTGACGAGGCTAGTATTTAATTTTTGTAATTAAGTACGGTACTGTTTAGCCACACTTTTATTTTAGTTTTCTTTCAATCTAGATTTCATTTACGCTCCTTTGTGGATTATAGGATCGATGGATGTAAATTAAACTAATTTTTCTCGGCTTGGATCTCCGTATGCCTTGTACATGGTATAGGGAGGAGCGGACGAGGTGGAAACACAACTAGATGCATATTGGAGAACAAAAGCCATAATAGTTGAAAATTTTATTTTTCATATTTATTGCTTTTAATTTATATGCTTGTTGTGGTTTCATAGTTAAAATTCCTCAATTTTAAATTACTAAGTGGGAGAGAGATATTTTTTAAATTCCCCCGGCCTCCATTACAATTTGACATGTGATGCGAACAAACTTGCGCGTTGGCTCTGAGTGCCTTCCTCCATATCGGATGAGTTTGTTTTGTAGATCACTAGGTCAAATATGGTTATAGAAAATTATTTAGGAGTGTGTGTACTTCCCCATCGGAAGGCACATAATCCGAGATAATTGCCTTAGTATCGGGTAATGGTGAACACTTAGATGCAAATAAGAGTATCCTCCCCATCGGAGTCACTGCTTTTATTTGTAGGGCCAAAGAGGAACCAACTATTAATTTTATTTGTCAAAAAGTAAGGTTGAGAGGATAATAAAATTAATGGGTAAAACCTCCTCTTAGAAATGTAGAATTCGTATACGTCCACACAATCGTGGCATGCGATATTCTCGGTGTTTTGAGGTGTTGGTTGATTTTAAAATTTTATTGTTTGAGGAATTAATAAATTTTTGAAATCTAATGTTTTGATCTATGTGATTCTTAGGTTTTTCAAAAATGACTTTCAACCAACTTGCTTTGATTCTAAAGGAAAACAAACTTACTGGACCTAACTATGTTGATTGGAAAAGGAATTTGGACATTGTCTTAACTGTTGAGGAGTACAAATATGTACTCTTCGAGGAGTGTCCTCCTAAGCCTGCGAATGATTCTGGGGAAAAGGAGACAGAGAGTTATAAAAAGTGGATCAAGGCTGATGAGATGGCGCGGTGTTACATTTTGTCTTCTATGTCAAATGTATTGCAACATCATCATCAGACCATGACTACTGCTTATGACATGATGCTCAATCTCAAGGAACTTTTTGGACACCAGAATTGGGATGCTAGGCAAGAAGGCATGAGAAACTTGATGACGACCACCATGGTTGAGGGAACACCCATGAGGGATCATGTTCTAAAGATGATGACTCATTTGAATGAGCTGGAAGTCCTTGGAGCTGAGATTGATGAGGAAACCCAGGTCGATATCATTCTCCAATCTCTACCTAAGAGTTTTGAGCAGTTTTGCCTCAACTACAACATGAATAAGAGGTTGTATTTGTTGGCGGAGCTTCTGAAAGAACTCTAGGCAGCAGAGGGTATTTTTCGTCAGAGTTCTTAGGCTCAGCCCATGGTTGCTCAAAAGGTTTTGACTTCTAAGCCGAAAGGCAAGAGGAAGAAGAAACAAGGTGTAACAAAGGTTGCAGGAGTATCTCAGGGAGGAGTGAAGAAGCCGAAAGGCAAGTGCTTCACTTGTAAGCAGACTGGACATTGGAAGGACTACACCAACCAAAAATAGAATAAAGGTATATCTTTTGGTTTAGTCGTTGAAACGTGTTTAGCGGTGTTATCTACCAGTACCTGGGGTGTAGCTACGGGAGCCACAGATCATGTCAGCTATTCATTCCAGGGGTTCCAAGAAACCAAACGACTGGCTGAGGAGGAGATTACCGTCAACATGGGCAATGCTACGAAGGTGGCGGCTATTACAGTGGGAGATGTTTATTTATCTTATGATAGGAATAAAACTTCGGTTTTGAGAAATTGCCTTTATGTACCTTCATTTAGAAAGAATTTAATTTCAGTTTCTAAATTGTTTTTGGATGGATATTCTATTTCTTTTAATGACAGAGTTGTTATAAAAAGGAATAGGGAGATTATCTGTTCTGGTGCGTTGGTATGTAATTTATATACACTTGAACCAAAAGCTCCCACGATGCAAATAGAAATAAATAACTCATCTTCTAAATCTAATAAGAGAAAAGAACTTTCGAAAATGAACCAAACATATCTTTGGTATCTAAGGTTAGGTCATATTAACCTGAGTAGAATTCAAAGGTTGATAGCTGATGGACCTTTGGGTTCATTGGTGGTGGAAGATTTCTCAACCTACAAATCTTGCTTGGAAGGTAAAATTACCAAAAGGCCTTTTAAGGCCAAGGGGTATAGAGCTAAAGATATGTTGGAATTGGTTCATTTTTATTCATGCGGTCCTATGTCTATCCAGGCTAGAGGTGGTTTTGAATATTTTGTCTCTTTTATTGATGATTATTCAAGATATGGATACATTTACTTGATGCGCCACAAGTCTGAATGCTTTAACAGGTTCAAAGAATTCAAGGCTGATGTGGAGAAACGTCAAGGTAAAAGTATCAAGACACTACGATCTGATCGTGGTGGTGAGTACCTCTTGGGAGAGTTTAGGAATTACTTATCAGAGGCTGGGATTCAATCCCAATTGTATGCATCCGGCACACCCCAGTAGAATGGTGTAGCGGAGCGAAGGAATTGGACTCTTATGGAGATGGTTAGATCGATGATGAGTTATTCTGACTTACCAGAATCATTCTAGGGGTATGCTATGGATACGGTAGTGTATATTCTGAACTTGGTGCCATCTAAATCAGTGCCTTCTACTCCCATAGAATTGTGGACTCAACAAAAGCCTAGTCTGAGACATATTCGGATTTGGGGGAGTCCAGTACATGTGCTGAAGGCAGATGCTAGTATGTTGGAACCTCATACAGAAGTGCACTTGTTCGTAGGCTATCCTAGAAGAACAAAAGGTTGTTTGTTCTATAGTCCTAGAGATCAAAGAGTGATTGTACCACAAACGCCAGATTTTTAGAGGAAGACTATGTGATGAACCACAAGCCCATGAGCAAGATTGTTTTGGAGGAATTGAGAGGGGAAGTCACTACTTCAGTACCACCAGTACAAGAGGACATACTACAAGTGATTGCACCCCGTGTCACAGAGGATACACATGTGATACCTCGTCATAGTGGGAGGGTTGTTAGTGTAGGGAATTGCTTCCCCTTCGTCCGCTTGTGAATGGCGATCCTATCTACGTCCCCGGATTAAAAAAAATAATTCAAGACGAAGAGGGATTATCCAAGCAACCGATTCATCATCGTGCTATTCGATTCGAGTGGTCTCTTGAACAAACTTGTTGTTCAAGCAACCTAACTCTTTTCCTCGATAAGCCACGGAATAGATGATGTATGGATCACCGATTTTTGTGTTTATCTTCGAGGTCCAAGTAAATTAGCCACATACATTATACAAAAGAACTAAATCAAAACAAACAAGATTATACCTCTTGTATACCTCTTGATCTTTTATTGTATGACCTATCCTCCTCTTGAACATTGTGTGGGCAACGATCCTCCAAGTGTTGAAGCCTCCTAGATCTCGCTCTTCCCTTCCTTGCTCGCTCCGAACAAAGGGAAGATGAACGTTCCCTTCTTCTTTTATCTAGTTGTTGGGATGTATACTGAAAAGTCTATCTTTTGTATGAATATCTTTATTTTTGAAATAAGAATCACTTGATCATTGTTTGCATATTTATGGTTATGCATATTGTCTAATACATTACATTGTAGATAACATGGTGTGTAGTGCCACACGGGAGATCATGTTATCAGTTCTTTGTAAAGTATAAGTAAAGGCTCACAACCGAGATGGTTTTGGACAAACTATTGGTATGGTTGTAGTATGATTTAGTTTTGGTTTGTCTTGACTATAGAATTATACTAGTACACTTCGTGTGTATTGAGTAGGACTGACTTAGAGGTGATTCAATTTATTGCTGACTACATAATTGAATCGGACCTCGGATATTATAGTGTACGTGCTCATAATCCCGATATAATAACGGACACATGTACTTAGTATTTATTTCTTTGATTTACCAATGGGCGAGATTTATAGATTAAATCGATAGGCTCGGTAAGTTGCGAAATAATATTATTTGCATGGTGTCCCATTGATTATAGGAGAAAATCGTGTCCTATATATCAGGATGATGATGTCCCCTTGAGGTGCTCATAAGGATCATCATGTAAACCCTGCATGTGGACTTGGTCCGGCATGATGATGAGGTTGAGTGGTACTACTCATGGAGTTAGATGTTGATTAATAATTGTCAGTAAATTAATTAATTGATGGATATTTGACATCTTAAACACGGAGAGATATTAGTACAATTAATATATGGAGGCCATATTTATTTATGGGGGTAGGTGAGGTAGATCAATGATAATCCTCTAGTCGAATGGATTATCATTAATGGATCAGATTTTATGTGGGCCGGATCCATTGGGTGGCCATGATCCAACTCTTCCTCATGGTCCCTATTATAGCCTATTAAAACCCTCATGAAGCCTAGATCTGACTGTGGAGATTAAATCTTTAGATCTGACGGTGGAGATTGAATGGAGGCTTAAGCCTATCTCTATAAAAAGGGGGCCAAGGCTTGGGCGGCAGATAGAACTAAGAGAGGCTAGGGTTTGCTTCCAAAGCTTTGGGCGGCAACTAGATTTTGGCTAGGGTTTGTTGGTTGGCAACTAGGAGGTGGCTAGGGTTTGCTTCTCATCTTGGGCAGTGGCAACCTAGGGTTGGCTTCTCCTTTTAGCCAGAGGCAACAAGACCCATGATCTAGACTTGGCCAGCGCCTCTCCCTCTTCTTTGGTCGGCAGCAAGATATTAATTTTGGCCGGCAAATCCTCTCCCTCTCCTTAGGGCCGGTGGACATCAAGTTGTTGCTTGGTGGTTGGCACAAGTAAGGAGAAGAAGGAAGCCGTGTATTCTTCCCTTTGTTCAAAGCGAGCAAGGAAGGGAAGAACGTGATTTAGGAGGCTTTGAATTTTGTAAGATCGTCGCCCACACGCCGTCCAAATGGTGGAAGGACAAACAATATAAGATCTTGAGGTAAACAAGAGGTATAATTCTTGTTTTGGTTTCCTTTTGTTTCTTTGTATGATGTATATAATTGCATGTGGCTAATTTACTTGGACCCCGAAGATAAACATAAAAACCGGTGATCTGTAAATCGTCTATTCAACGACTAATCGAAGAAAAGAGGTAGGTTGCTTGAACAACAAGTTTGTACAAGTGACAACTCTAATCGAATAGCACGACGATGGATCGGTTGCTTGGGCAATCCATCTTCGTCAAGGATTAATTTTTTTTAATCCGGAGACGTAGATGGGATCGCCATGCACAAGCAACCAAGATGAAGTGGGAAGCGAAGCTTTGACCTTCACTAGTGCTGACCAACAATCTTCCTTGCTTAATTGTTGCCGCCGGCCAAGGAGAGGGAGAGGATGAAGTGGGGGCCGGCAAAGACGATGGGTTCTTATTGCCGCCGACCAAGGAGAAAAAGGAAGGAGGCACCGACAATGGAGAGGGATAGAGAATGCTGACCAAGTGAAGGAGAAGAACCAAACCCTTGTCACTTCCACTTGTTGCCGCCGACACTAGAGAAGAAGGACAAACCAAAAACCCTATCCTCTCCAAACCATGCCACCCAAGGCAAGAAGCAAACCCTAGAATTCCAATTCTTAATTGCCGCCCAAGCCTCCAATGATCCTTTTATAGACTTCACCCAAGTCTCCTTTTAATCATGTTCGTTGGATCTAGGCTTCATGAGGGTTTTAATAGGCTACAATAGAAACCATGAAGAGGAGTTGGATCTTGGCCACCCAATGGATCTGGCCCACATAAAATCCTATCCATTAATGATAATCCATTCCACTAGAAGATTATCATTGATCTACCTCACCAACCCCCAAAATTAAATATGGGCTCCTTATATTAATTGTACAAATGTCTCCCCCAAAATCTAGTTATCGCCCAAAGCTTTGGAAGCAAACCCTAGCCTCTCTTAGTTTTATCTGCCGCCCAAGCCTTGGCCCCTTTTTTATAGAGATAGGCTTAAGTGTCCTTTCAATATTCACCGTCGGATCTATGCTTCATGAGGGTTTTAATATGCTACAATAGGGACCATGAGGAAGAGTTGAATCTTGGCCACTCAATGGATCCGACTCACAAAAAATTTGATCCATTAATGATAATCCATTCCACTAGAGGATTATCATTGATCTACCTCACCTACCCCCATAAATAAATATGACATCCATATATTATTTTTTCTAATATCTCCCTGTGTTTAAGATGTCGAATATCCATCAATTAATTAATTTGTAGATAATTAATTAATCAACATCTAACTCCATGAGTAGTACCACTCAACTGTTGGGATGTATACTGAAAAGTCTATCTTTTGTATGAACATCTTTATTTTGAAATAAGAATCACATGATCATTGTTTGCATATTTATACGGTCATGCATATTGTCTAATACATTACATTATAGATAACATGGTGTGTAGTGTCACACGGGAGATCATGTTATCGGCTCCTTGTAAAGTATAAGTAAAGGCTCACAACCGATATGGCTTTGGACAAACCATTGGTATGGTTGTAGTGTGATTTGGTATTGGTTTGTCTTGACAATAGAATCACATTAGTGCACTTTGTGTGTATTGAGCAGGACCGATTTAGAGGTGATTCGATTTATTGCTGACTTCATAATCGAATCAAACCTCAGATATTATATTGTACATGCTCTTAATCCCGATATAATAACGAGCACATATACTTAGTATTCATTTCTTTGATTTACCATTGGGCGAGATTTATAGATTAAATCGATAGGCTCGGTAAGTTGGGAAATGATATTATTTATTGTAGGGGATCGATCGGCTGGCTAGAGGGGGTGAATAGCCCTCTTTCGTTGGATGGAGGAATTTGCTCGTCTACAAAGATGATTAGCGCAAGCGGAATATGCAAATACAACTAGACAAAGCAAATGAACTAAGAATAATACAAACAATGCTAACAAGATAGTATAACATGGTTCATGGCTACGTCGCTAATCCACAGTCCCCGATTCGTCCTCGGTGAATCACTCCGCCAAAACCAATCCACTATTTGTCTCTCCTTTGTACCAAGCTAGGTGGAGGTAACCTTTACATATCAAGATCACTCTTCTTACAATAGAAATGAAGTAAAAGCAAGTAAGAAGAGTTTAAAACTTGTGGGGCACTTGGATGATTACTTAAAGCATAAGCATTAACCTCTCAAAGCCCCACACCCTCTCTTTTTATAGAGAGGAAGCTTTTCTTCCCGTTGGCCGCCATCAATCGATTGCTGCCCTTGGCAGTCGACTGCCGCCACTCCAACGGCCTCCAAACACGTTGGATCCCGACCGTTGTAGTTTAACGGAACACTTGACAGTCGACTGATGGACCTCATCAGTCGACTGCTACCTCCGTAGTCGACTGCCCAGTCGGCTATGAGCGATTTTGTGCCCGCGACATCCTCTGGCAGTCGACTGATGTCGGGAAAACTCATCTGACACTTAGCCATTCGACCAACTTCACCTAATGAGCTACTTACAATTTCCTCATTCTCTCATCTCCCTCGAAGTCCCTCGCCGAAGCTCTCTTCGTTCGCGGCCACGTCCCTCGGCAGCAACAGGCGCATGACTCTGCAATGCTCCTTCGCGTCTCTTGCCTCCGAAGTATGCTTCCTTGGCTTCGCTTCAAGTCTTCTCGTGTGGCGGTCCCTCGACAACATCAAGCGCATGACTCTGCAATGCTCCTTCTCCGACTCAAGCACGAGGTAATGAGTGGTGAACCCGCCAAGACTCCATGTGCGAATTACTAAGTCCCGCAAGACTCCAACGCATATATATAAACATAATAACAACCTAACTTAAACTCTTTGCCACACACATCAAAACCTTATCATGCCAAGAGATTGCCCTAACAATCTCCCCCTTTTTGATGTGTGGCAATCCGTTTAAGTTAGGTAAAAACATTTGATAGAAATTTATAAGGTAAGAAAGCATGTGAACATTAACATGATATAGCAACATGCAACTCCCCCTTAATCCATGAAACTTCCCATACATATTTCTCCCCCTAAATATATTTCTCCTTACTTAAACATACATTTCTCCCCCTTTGACATCATCAAAAAGATTAATAGAGTTTATACAGTATGGCATTAAGTCTAGAAGGAAATATAACCAAGAATATGCCCTAAAACCATGTATCAAAAATTGCTGGGCTATTTTTCAGGTGAGCAGTCGACTGCTATCAGTATGGCAGTCGACTGGAACAAAGAAAACAACAATTCTGATTTTCTGGATGAAATTCAGAAATGCATTATTAATTCCAGAAAATTCAAAAAATAGTGAAATTTGGGGAACACATTTCTTTTAAGTATATCTATCAATGAAAAATAGTTTTCCATGAAAAATCATTATATTTTTAAGTATTTGCCAAAAATCCAAAAGCTTTAAAAACCACTAGATTTTTGATCATGTTAGTATCCATTTTAACACCTAGTCTTTCTTTGGATTGTTTTGAAACATGAATACACAGATTTTAAAGTAAGAAATTGTTTTGAAAACATATGAAATATCCAACCATGATCTTTGGGCAATATGTCTATGAATTAAACATAAGCCTTCCCCATGATTGGTCTATTATTGCTATTTTGATACTTTAGATGACCATCTAAATGCCATAGGCATTAGTGGACATTTGTATCATCCTAATATCTCACTCATGCTAAGTTTTCAATCAAGGTAGCCTTTGGTGAGTGTGAGATGCATCCTAAAGGTATTTGTATATACTTAACCATTTTATTCATGCAATTCTATTAAGGTTAAGTATCATCCTATCAATCCTCATGATCATAAAGACATATATGAACTAATTTCACATTATGATCATGAAACAAATGTATTCATCAAATAATAATCATGCGTTAGGTATTAAATATGATAATAAGTCAAGTATCACCTAAAGCATGATTTAAACCCTATTTCTCATGATTATGTACCACATATCAAAATCATAAATCATAATTACAAAAATACATAGCAATTTCATTAACTATCATGATTTAAGCATGATTATCTATTTATAGGTACATTATCATCACCTAAAACTATTTTAAAAATGTTGTCCCGCCATCTTAAGTCAACCAACATATGATATAGGTCAAGTCCATATGGTTGACTATCCTAGGATTTTTCTAACCCTTAAGGATGGATTTTGGTACCCAATACAAATTCTTGCCTATGAGGTTCACTAGAAATTCGTTAGGAATCCATTTTCTAGCTATTACCTTATTCTTATCTTGTCCCCTAGCAATTAGGCATTTATAGGCCTTTTCATTTTTCTTTTCCTTATATCCTAGGCCTTTTTTGTTAAAACTTGCTCTTTGGCTCCCTATGATCATGTTCGAAGTGTTTGAGCCAATAGTGAATTTTTCTAGGGCTTTTGTCAAATAGTCTACCTTTTCCCTTAAAGCCATATTTTCTTCTATGCATGCATCATTAACATCTAATGGCACATAAAGATCATGTGAGCATGCATCCTCATTATTATTGTTAAGACATGCTTTTTCTAATTTTTCTTCTAATTCCTTAATTTGATCAAGCATGCTTTTATTCTTTTTCTTTGCTCTAAATATGCCCTTAGTGAGGCTAGAGATCATAGAAACTATATTACTAGGTGAAAGGTTAGTTACCATAGTTTCCATGTCCTCTTCTTCGGATGAGGAGGTAGAGGAGGCTCCCCCTTCACTTGAGCTCCCTTCACTTGAACTTGATCCTTCATTTTCGGAGGAGGAGCAATCCAAGTCATCAAACGCCATCAATGCCAAATTTGTGACAAAAGCATTTTCTTCCTCGGATGATGATGAGGCTGAAGAGGATGGGTCATCCCAAGTCTTTGCTTTGAATGCCTTTGCCTTTCCCTTTTCTTTGGCTTTCTTCTCTTCTTCTTTTTTCTTGCTTCCCTTCTTTTTCTTCTTTTCTTCCTTCTTTCTCTTCTCTTCCTTGCTCTTGTTTAGGAGGGGACAATTATCCCTTATGTGTCCCTCTCCTTGGCAATTGTAACAAATTACCTTTCCCCTTGGTCTTCTCCTCCTATCATTAGATTTATTAAATTGAAAACCTTTTAAAACACATCTTACCCTCCTTACCATATAGGCTTCTTTCGTGCTATTCATGGAGGAGGAGGAGGACGCTTCATCGAATGAGGAGGGGATCTCTATCTTCTTCTTCCCTTTGATTCTTGGCTCTTCTATTTTTCCTTCAAGTCTTGTTTCATGAAGCTCCATGGTTGAGAAAAACTCCTCCAAAGTACTTACTTCTAAGTTCTTGGACATATAGAAGGAGTCCACCATTGAGCTCCATTTTGATGACCGGGGAAAAGCGTCGATTGCTTTCATAAGCATGTCCCGGTTTGAAAGCTTTTCTGCTACACTTGTTAGCCCAATTAAAATCTCTTTAAATCTAGAATGTAAGGAGGTTACCTTTTCTCCCTTTTCTAATTTTATGTTGGATAGTTGGGAGCGGAGGAGGTCTCTCCATGCAAGTTTAGCCTCCGAGGTATCTTCATGAAGCTCTACTAGCTTCTCCCACATCTCCTTTGCACTAGAGCATTCCCCTATCCTATTCACTTCTTGTTGGGGAAGCACATTGTAGAGGTAGTGCTTGGCCTTTGAATTTGCCAAGTATTCTTCTCTTTGCCTCTTGCTCCACCTTGATTTCTCCAATGGCTCCCCATCATCATTCCTAGGCAACTCGAAACCGTTTTCCATAATTAATAAAATTTCAAAGTCGGTTTCAAAGAATACCTCCATTCTCTTTTTCCACCAAGAGAATTCTCCTTCGAATTTTGGTGGGTGAATGTTTGAGCCGACCATCCTTAAATGTGCTTGTTGTGGCGGTTAGTCCTCGACATGCTTTCCTTGGCTCTGATACCACTTGTAGGGGATCGATCGACCGGCTAGAGGGGGGTGAATAGCCCTCTTTCGTTGGATGGTGGAATTTGCTCATCTACAAAGATGATTAGTGCAAGAGGAATATGCAAATACAACTAGACAAAGCAAATGAACTAAGAATAATACAAACAATGCTAACAAGATAGTATAACGTGGTTCACAGCTATGCCGCTAATCCACGATCCCCGATTCATCCTCGATGAATCACTCCGCCAAAACCAATCCACTATTGGCCTTACCTTTGCACCAAGCTAGGTGGAGGTAACCTTTACAAATCAAGATCACTGTACTTACAATAGAAATGAAGTAAAAGCAAGTAAGAAGAGTTTAAAGCTTGTGGGAGCACTTGGATGATCCCTTAAAGCATAAGCATTAACCTCTCAAAGCCCCACACCCTCTCTTTTTATAGAGAGGAAGCTCCCATTGCCGATCGCATCTAACGACCCTCAAGACGCCGTGATCCGACCATTGTAGTCCAATGGAACACTTGGCAGTCGACTGATGGACCTCATCCCGATCGCTCGTAGTCGATCGCCTACCGCTACGAGCAATTCGTTCGCTACATCCTCTGGCAATGACCGCCATTCCATGATGTCGATCACGCTGGGCATAAACCCATCATCGGATACGGTCGAACCATTCCCATTCGGAAGCGATCATCGCCATTCCATGGCAGTCGACTGATGTCGGGAAAACTCATCTGACACTTAGCCATTCAGCCAAGTTCACCTAATGAGCGACTTACAATTCACTCATTCTCTCATCTCACTTGAAGTCCCTCGCCGAAGCTCTCTTCGTTCGCGGCCACGTCCCTCGGCAGCATCAGGTGCACGACTCTGCAATGCTCCTTCGCGTCTCTTGCCTCCGAAGTTTGCTTCCTTGGCTTCGCTTCAAGTCTTCTCGTCCGGCGGTCCCTCGGCAGCATCAAGCATACGACTCTACAATGCTCCTTCTCCGACTCAAGCATGAGGTAATGAGTGGTGAACCCGCCAACACTCCATGTGCCAATTACTAAGTCCTCCAAGACTCCAACGCACATATCAAAACATAATAACAACCTAACTTAAACCCTTTGCAACACACATCAAAACCTTATCATGGCAAGAGATTGCCCTAACATTTATATGGTGTGCCATTGATTATAGGAGGAAACCATGTCCTATATATTGGGATGATGATGTCCCCTTGAGGAGCTCATAAGGATCATCATGTAAACCCTGCAGGTGGACTTGGTCCGGCATGATGATAAGGTTGAGTGGTACTACTCATGGAGTTAGATGTGGATTAATTAATTGTCAATAAATTAATTAATCAACGGACATTCGAGATCTTAAACACGGGGAGAAAATGTACAAATAATATATGGAGACCATATTAACTTATGGGGGTTGGTGAGGTAGATCAATGATAATCCTTTAGTGGATTGGATTATCATTAATGGATCGGACTTTATGTGGGATTGATCCATTGGGTGGCCAAGATCCAACTCCTCCTCATGGTCCCTATTGTCGCCTATTAAAACCTCATGAAGCCTAGATCTAATGGTTGAAAACAAAACTCTAGATCCAACGGTAGAGATTAAATCTCTAGAACCGATGGTTGAGATTAAATCTCAAGATCTAACGGTTGAGATTAAATCCCTAGAACCAATGGTGGAGATTAAAACAAGACTTATCCCTAACTCTATATAAGGAGGTAAGGGGGTAGCCGACAAGGATTATTTGAAAGGAGGCTTGGGTTTTGGGCAGCAAGGGTAAGGAGGTTGGGCGGCCACAATTTAGGAAAAATTTCCTTCTTCTTCCTTAGGTGGTCGGCGCCCATATTCTTCTCTCCTCTCCATTTCCGGCATCCAAACCTCTTCATCCTCTTCTCCTTGGCCGGTGGAACAAAGCTTAGGGTCTTCCCTTGAAGCTCTTAGACGGCGTCCACTTCTTTGTTCTTCTTCTTGGCCGGCGGCAAGCACCAAGCTTGGAGCTTGGTGGTTGGTTGAAAGAAGGAGAAGTGTTTTGTTTCTTATTCTTCCTCTTACTCAGAGCGAGCAAGGAAGTAAGATTGGTGATCTAGGAGCTTCGACTTTTGGTAGATCGTCGCCCACACGACATCCAAAAGGAGGAAGGATATACAATAGAAGATCAAGAGGTATAACGTTTGTTTATATTCTTTTATAGCATGTCTATATTTGTTCTTCAATCATATATATGTTATATATTCTATTTTGTGGCTAAAATAACTTGGACCCCGAATACAAATGCAAAAGTTGGCGATCCGTACATCGTCTATTCCGCGGCTAATCATAGAATAGAGGTTGGTTGTTTGAACAACAAGTTTGTTCAAGTGACTACTCTAATTGAATAGCACGACGATGAAACGGTTGCTTGGGTGATCCCTTTTGTCTAAGGATAAAAATTTTTTAATCCAAGGACGTCGAAGGGATCACCATGAACAAGCGACCGAGTTGAAGTGGGAAGCGAAGTTTCCTACCTTCATCAACCTCATCATCATGTCGGACCAAGTCCACCTGCAGGGTTTACATGATGATCCTTATGAGCTCCTCAAAGAGACATCATCATCCTAATACATAGGACACGGTTTCCTCCTATAATCAACGACACACCATGTAAATAATATTATTTCCCAACTTATCAAGCCTATCGATTTAATCTATAAATCTCGCCCATTGGTAAATCAAAGAAATAAATATTAAGTACATGTGCCCGTTATTATATCGGGTTAAGAGCATGTATACCATAATATCCGAGGTTCGATTCAATTATGTAGTCAGCAATAAATTGAATCACCTCTAAGTCGGTCCTGCTCAATACACACAAAGTGTACTAGTGTAATTCTATTGTCAAGACAAACCAATACCAAATTACACTACAACCATACCAATGGTTTGCCCAAAACCACCTTGGTTGTGAGCCTCTACTTATACTCTACAAGGAACTCATAACATAATCTTATGTGTGACACCACATACTATGTTATCTACAATGTAATGTATTAGACAATATGCATAACCATAAATATGCAAACAATGATGATGTAATTCTTATTTCAAAAATAAAGATGTTCATACAAAAAATAGACTTTTCAGTATTAATCCCAACAATCTCCCACTTATACTAAAAGATTATGTTGTCTTCATACTGCCATACATCTTATTCCCATTCCCTCCACATGCCTTTCAAAAGCTCTCGCTGGAAGGGCCTTAGTGAAAGGATCTGCTAGGTTATCCTCTGATGTAATCTTTGCTACAACAACTTCTCCTCACTTTATGATCTCTCGTATCAGGTGGTACTTGTGTTGTATGTGTTTACTTGCCTTATGGGCCCATGGTTCCTTCGAGTTTACAACTGCACCACTATTATCACAATAAATTATTATAGTTCTAGGCAAACCAAGAATCACATCCAAGTCCATCAAGAAGTTCCTGAGCCATACAACTTCTTTGGCTACCTCAGAGGCTGCTACATACTCAGCTTCCATGGTAGAGTCCGCCACGCATTTCTGCTTGACACTCCTTCATAAAATGGCTCCACCTCCCAAATTAAACACAAAACATCTTGACTTACTGTTATCCCTATCCGATTGGAAGTCAGAATCTATGTAACCCATAGAGAGTAATTGATCTGCCTAGTATTCCAGCATATAATCTCTAGTCTTTCTCAGGTACTTTAATATATGCTTTACCACAGTCCAATGTCCCTGTCCTGGATTACTCTGATATATGCTAACCATTGCCACAACAAAGTAGATATCCAGCCTCGTACATAACATAGCATAAATGAGGCTTCCTACCGCCGAAGCATAAGGAACCACCTTCATTTCCTCTATCTCCTTTAATGTTCTAGGACACATCTCTTTAGATAAAGGTACTCCATGCCTAAAAGGTAGAAAACCTGTCTTGGAGTTCTGCATGCTTAAACGAGCATAAATAGTGTCTATGTATGAAGCTTGAGATAAGTACAACATCCTTTTCCTTCGATCCCTTATAACCTTGATCCCAAGGATGTGTCCCACTTCTCCCAAGTCCTTCATATCAAACTGTTTTGACAACCATACCCTTAGGTCTGATAACACATTGACATTGTTGCCAATTAGTAAAATGTCATCTACGTATAGTACAAGAAATACCACTACATATCCGTCACATCTCTTGTATACACAAGACTCATCCGGACTTTGAAAAAAATCCAAAAGACTGGATTACCTCATCAAAGCGAATGTTCCAAGATCTCGAAGCTTGCTTCAATCCATAAATGGACCGATTACGCTTTCACACAAGATGCTCTTTACCCTTTGCAATGAATCCCTCTGGTTGCTCCATATAGATGTTTTTCTCAAGACTTCCATTAAGGAAAGCTGTCTTGACATCCATCTGCCACACCTCATAATCAATATGAGCATCAATAGATAAGAGAATCCAGATAGACTTAAGCATGGCTATTGGCGAAAAGGTCTCCTCATAATCGATACCCTCTTTTTTAGTATACCCTTTCGCAACAAGCCTTGCTTTGAAAATCTCAACCTTCCCATCTATTCCTCTCTTTCTTTTGTAGATCCACTTGTATCTAATGGTTTTTACACCATTGGGTGGTTCTACTAGCTCCCAGACCTAATTTGAATCTATAGATTCTATCTCAGAATGAAGGGACGAAACTTCGCTTCCCACTTAAGCTCGGTCGCTTATTCATGGCGATCCCATCTACGTCCCCAGATTAAAAAAATTAATCCTTGACAAAGATAGATTACCCAAGCAACTGATCCATCGTCGTGCTATACGAATAGAGTGGTCACTTGAACAAACTTGTTGTTCAAGCAACCTACCTCTTTTCTTCGATTAGCTGCGGAATAGACGATGTACGGATCACCGGTTTTTGTGTTTGTCTTCGAGGTCCAAGTAAATTAGCTATATACAATACATACAATATACAAAGAAACAAAAGGAAAGCAAAACAAGAATTATACCTCTTGTTTACCTCAAGGTCTTCTATCGTATGTCCTATCCTCCTCTTGGACGTTGTGTGGGCAACGATCTTCCAAGAGTTGAAGCCTCCTAGATCATGTTCTTCCCTTCCTTGCTCACTCTGAACAAAGGGAATAATAAAACAAAACTCCTCCTATCTAGAACTGACCACCAAGCCAAGGAACTTGAAGTTGCCGCCAGCCAAGGAGAGGATGAAGGAGATGGTATGGGCGTCGACCAAGAGCTACAAAGTAAGAACCTTTTACTCTTGTTGCCACACCCAAGGAGGAATATAGAAAGAGGGATGGGGGCCAGCCAAAGTAGAGAGGAAGAAGATGGGCGCCGGCTACTCCTTATGAATAGAAGGAAACAAACCTAATCTCCCAACTTGTTGCCACCCAAGCCAATTCCCAAACCCTAGCCGCCCAAACCAAAACCCTAATCTCCTTGAGTTCTTCTTGCCACCCACCCCTTAAGCCTTATTTATAGAGTTAGGCTTAAGCCTCCTTTTAATCTCCACCGTCAGATCTAGAGATTTAATCTCAACCGTCGGATCTAGAGATTTAATCTCAACCGTCGAATCTAGGGATTAAATCTCCACCGTCGGATCTAGAGATTTAATCTCCACCGTCGGATCTAGAGATTCAATCTCCACCGTCGGATCTAGAGTTTCATTTTCCACCATCGGATCTAGGCTTCATGAGGTTTTTACTAGGCTACAATAGGGACCATGAGGAGGAGTTGGATCTTGGCCACCCAATTGATCAAGCCCACATAAAGTCCGATCCATTAATGATAATTCATTCCACTAAAGGATTATCATTGATCTACCTCACCAACCCCATAAATAAATATGGGCTCCAAATATTAATTGTACAAATATCTCCCCGTGTTTAAAATCTCGAATGTCCATCAATTAATTAATTTACTAATAATTAATTAATCAACATTTAACACCATGAGTAGTACCACTCAACCTTATCATCATGCCGGACCAAGTCCACCTACAGGGTTTGCATGATGAACCTAATGAGCTCCTCAAGGAGACATCATCATCTTAATATATAGGACACGGTTTCCTCCTGTAATCAACGACACACCATGTAAATAATATCATTTCCCACATACCGAGCCTAACGATTTAATCTATAAATCTCGCCCATTGGTAAATCAAAGAAACAAATACTATGTACATGTGCCCATTATTATATTATTAGTAATATATGAGAGATGTCCGAAGGCAATCGCCTTATGTTTGAACCATTTATATGATAAATGAAGATTCACTTTTTGAGTGTACATGTTTTCATGTATTTGATTAGATCTTAAACTCATTTACTGAATGTCCACGATACGATTCACAACATGAGAGAATTTGTGATTGGATCACAACTAGTGAGTATCTCTACATGTATAATTTTGATGTATCGGAATTATCCCTAGTCGATGAATTGATGGATTTGGACACCATCGATTCTGTCGAGACTAGCACGAGGTATACTCCTTGGTGTATCCAAACAGCTGATTCTCACTGGCTAGAGACATTGTGATGTCCGGAGTTAATCGTGGATGCTAGTTATGGTAACTAGTTCATTGGAGTGACCAGTCGTAAGACTTCATATGGTTCTCTGCATATATAGATATGTCAATGAAGTTCTTACTGTAGCTTAAGTGCGATGTTCCTTTGACTTGCGGTATTCAAGTCATCTTGATCATAAAGACTTAAGCTTTGACATCTTAAGTAAGCATCTCTGAGGAGATGTGGACCCAGGATGATTGGGTATAAGTCGAAGTGATCGAAGGTGTTTGAATAGCCTATAAAGGATTCACCACTCCTTGCGAGGAGATGTATGCCCATGGCCTCTCGTCGGATTGTTACTAAAGTCTTTGGCCAAAGCATTACATGTTTAGAGTAAGGTACTCTTCGATACATGTGCAGTAACTAGAATCCGTAGGACGAGGAAATGATAATTGGGCTAGGTGTGACGTAGTCAGCCTAGTGGGGACTGACACTATAGACCATGTCCTGAACCAAGTGGGTATAAGATGAGTGAAGGGAATGAGGCACGATTCATTCAAGCTGCTGAAGGGTTTCAGAAGTAGTTCTGGATCAACCGTTGATCTTTTCGGTTAATTGGGGATCATGATGGACTACTAGGTGCCACTCATGATCGTTCTATAATTAATGGTTAATTATAGATGGCCAACATAAATCGAGAACCTGTTTGGTCACACGCACAACGAGCATAATCCGAAGGATTTAAAATGAGCTTGAGAATGAGATTCTCAGACCGAGAGAAACTAGGTTTGGTTGGACCAAACAATGAAGCGAGCATGAAATCATTTCAGTCGCAATGGAAGCGTGGATGGGTCGTGTCTTATGAAGACATGATGGATGAACCAAATTGGTTTGGTTCTAATCCAATGGAGGAGAATAAACCAAAGGGGTTTGGTTTGTTTTAAACGAATGAACCAAAGTTGGTTCGGTTCGTTTTAACTTAAAATAAACCATCATGGTTTGGTTTATTTTTACTTAAATTAATGGAGCGGGTTAGCGGGCTTTTGGTTATGATTCGATAACCATTAAGAGAATTTGTTCTCTATAAAATAGGGCTTAAGGGTTTTTGTTAAGCCCTAATCCAAATCCTTGCAACCCTAAGTTGCCGCCCACCATCTCCCTCTTCTCCAAGTGGTCGGCGCCCAACTCCTTGCCGCCGCCCAAGCTCCTCCAACCGCCATCCAGTAGCTGCCGTCTTCCCCACTTGCCGGCGTCTAGCTATTGCCGAAGGAGCTCTGGTGATCTTCCTTGGCTCCGGCAACAAGGTGAGCATATTGCTTTCCTTATTTGGCCGGCGCAAGGTCTCCACCAAAGCTGTCCAGTTTTCTGGACAGCTTGTTTCCCTCTTGTCGGAGCGTCGTTTGGACGACGTTTGGAGCTCCGACAGCGGTTTCCTTACCGGGGATTCGATCTCCGGTAATCCTCATAGGTGGAGGACGAAGGATTCGTCAAACGGTTGACGAATACCTCTCCGGAGAAGCGAGTATTTGAGGACTCATTTTGGATCCGAATTTTGATTCGGATCGTGATCTTCTCTCGATCACATCGTCTTCAACACGAGGCTAGTAACCCGTACGAAGATGAGGCTTGTGACTTTGTGAAGTCATCCCGAAGATACTCGGCGTGGATACGGATAGAGGTGATTCTAGCGAGGATCGCTCCGGTTGATGCCTTTCCCGCTGCACGTGATACGTCAGGTATACGTAGTATAAATTTCCTTTTATTGCAAAATTTGAATTTACGATTATGTCTACACATGTTGTACTATGAATGCGTGTGGTGTGTGTGTTGTAATAAATTAGATTTTTTATTTTATTCCTTCCGCTGTGCACATGTTTACGAAACATGTTCGAACACACACTCGCCACGGTGCCGGAAACCCAACATATATCGGGATTAAGAGCATGTACACCATAATATCCGAGGTCCGATTCAATTATGTAGTCAGCAATAAATTTAATCACCTCTAAGTCGGTCCTGCTCAATACACTCAAAGTGGACTAGTGTAATTCTATTGTCAAGACAAACCAATACCAAATAACACTACAACCATACTAAGGGTTTGTCCAAAACCATCTCGGTTGTGAGCCTTTACTTATACTCTATAAGGAACTGATAACATGATCTCCCGTGTGAAACTACACACCATGTTATATACAATGTATTGTATTAGACAATATGCATAACCATAAATATACAAATAATAATCATGTGATTCTTATTTTAAAAATAAAGATGTTCATATAAAAGATAGACTTTTCAGTATACATCCCAACAATCTCCCACTTATACTAAAAGACTATGTTGTCCTCATACTTCCATATATCTCATTCATATTCCCTCCACATGCCTATCAAAAGCTCTCGTTGGAAGGGCCTTAGTGAAAGGATATGCCAGGTTATCCTCTGATGCAATCTTGGCTACAACAACTTCTCCTCGCTTTACGATTTCTCGTATCACGTGGTACTTGCGCTCTATGTGTTTACTTGCCTTATGGGCTCGTGGTTCCTTTCAGTTTGCAACTGCACCACTGTTATCACAATAAATTGTGATAGTTCTTGGCAAACCATGAAACACATCCGAGTCCATCAAGAAGTTCCTGATCCATACAGCTTCTTTGGCTGCCTCAGAGGCTGCCACATACTCAGCTTCCATACTAGAGTCCGCCACGCATTTCTGCTTGACACTCCTTCATACAATGGCTCCACCTCCAAAAGTAAACACAAAACCTGAGGTAGACTTACTGTTATCTCTATCTGATTGGAAGTCGAAATCTATGTAACCCATAGGGAGTAATTGATCTGCCTGGTATACCAGCATATAATACCTAGTCCGTCTCAGGTACTTTAATATATGCTTTACCGCAGTCCAATGTCCCTCTCTTGGATTACTCTGATATCTGCTAATCATGCCAATGACAAAGCAGATATCCGGTCTCGTACATAGCATAGCATACATGAGGCTTCCTACTGTCGAAGCATAAGGAACCACCTTCATCTCCTCTATCTCCTTTGATATTTTAGGACACATCTCTTTAGATAAAGATACTCCATGCCTAAAAGGTAAAAAACCTTTCTTGGAGTTTTGCATGCTAAAACGACCCAAAATAGTGTCTATGTATGAAGCTTGAGACAAGCACAATATCCTTTTCCTGCGATCCCTTATAACCTTGATCCCAAGGATGTGTCCCACTTCTCCCAAGTCCTTCAACTCAAACTGTTTGGACAACCATACCCTTACGTTCGATAACACCTTTACATTATTTCCAATTAACAAAATGTCATCTACGTATAGTACAAGAAATACCACTACGTTTCCATCACATCTCTTGTATACACAAGACTCATCCAGACTTTGAATAAATCCATAAGACTGGATTACCTCATCAAAGTGGATGTTCCAAGATCTCGTAGCTTGCTTCAATCCATAAATGCACCGATTAAGCTTGAACACAAGATTCTTTTTGCCCTTTACAATGAATCTCTTTGGTTGCTTCATATAGATATTCTCCTCAAGACTTCCATTAAGGAAAGTTTTCTTGACATCCATCTACCATACCTCATAATCCATATGAGCAACACTACATAAGAGAATCCGGATAGACATAAGCATGGATACCGACGAAAAGGTCTTCTCATAATCGATACCCTCTTTCTGAGTATACCCTTTCGCAACAAGCCTTGCTTTGAAGGTATCAACCCTCCCGTCTATTTCTCTCTTTCTTTTGTAGATCCACTTGCATCCAATGGTTTTTACACCATTGGGTGGTTCTACTAGCTCCCAAACCTAATTTGAATCCATAGATTCTATCTCAGAATTCATTGGACTTTGCCAAGATACCGCATCTTTATCTTGGATTGCCTCGTCATATGTCGAGGGATCTGGTTCATGTTTGCCAGGGATCAAATCAGAAGATTCTCCCAAGAACATAAATCTATCAAGCTATCTAACAACCCTCCCCCTATGATGAGGTATCACCTGTGTATCCTCTGTGACACGCGATGTAGTCACTTATGGTATATCCTCTTGTACCGGTGGTACTGAGTAGTGACTTCCCCTCTCAATTCCTCCAGAACAATCATACTCATGGCCTTGTGGTTCATCACATAGTCTTCCTCTAGAAATATGACGTTCGTACTAATGATCACCCTCTTGTCTCTAGGACTATAAAACAAACCACCTTTCGTTCCTCTAGGATAGCCAACGAACATGTGCACTTTTGTACGAGGTTCTAACTTACCAGGATCTGCCTTCAGCACATGTGCTGGACTCCCTCAAATTCGAATATGTCTAAGACTAGGCTTTCGCCCAGTCCACAATTCTGTGAGAGTAGAAGGCACTGATTTAGATGGTACTGAGTTCAGAATATACACTGTCGTATCCAGAGCATACCCCCAAAACAAATCTGGCAACTCAAAATAACTCAGCATAGATTTAACCATCTCCATAAGAGTCCTATTCCTTTGCTCCGCTACACCATTCTGCTGGGGTGTGGTAGGTGCAGATAATTGGGATTGAATCCCAGCCTCTGATAAGTAACTCTTAAACTCTCCCAAGAAGTACTCACCACCACGATCAGATCATAGTGTTTTGATACTTTTACCTTGACGTTTCTTTACTTCAGCCTTAAATTCTTTGAACCTGTCAAAGCATTCAGACTTGCGACGCATCAAGTAAATGTATTTATATCTTGAATAATCTTCTATGAAAGTGACGAAATATTCAAAACCACCTCTTGCCTGGATAGACATAGAACCACACAAATCAGAATGAACCAATTCCAACAGATCTTTGGTTCTATACCCCTTGGCCTTAAAAGGCCTCTTCGTCATTTTACCTTCCAAGCAAGATTCACAGGTTGTGAAATCTTACACCACTAATGAATCCAGAGGTCCATCAACTATCAACCATTTAATTCTACTTAGATTAATATGAACTAACCTTAGATGCCAAAGATATGTTTGGTTTATTTTCGAAGGTTCTTTTCTCTTATTAGAATTAGAAGATGAGTTATTTACTTCCATTTGCATCGTGGGAGCTTTTGGTTCAAGGGTATATAAATTTCCTATCAATTCACTAAAACAAATAATCTCCCTATTCCTTTTTATAACAACTCTGTCATTAAAAGAAATAGAATATCCATCCATAAATAATTTAGAAATCGAAATCAAATTCTTTCTAAATAAAGGTACATAAAGGCAATTTTTCAAAACCAAAGTTTTATTCCTATCAAAAGATAAATAAACATCTCCCACTGCAACAGCCGCCACCTTCATGGCATCGCCCCAGTAAATGGTAATCTCCCCCTCATCTAGTTGTTTGGTTTCTTGGAACCCTTTTAAAGTATTGCAGACATGATTAGTGGCTCCCGTATCTACACACCAAGTGCCGGTAGATAACACCGCTAAATATGTTTCAATGACTAGACCAAAAGATATACCTTTGTTCTGCTTCTGGTTGGGGCAGTCCTTCTTCTAATGTCTAGTCTTCTTGCAAGTGAAGCACTTAGCTTTCGACTTATTCACTCCTCCCTGAGATCCTCCTGCCACCTTTGCTTCACCTTGTTTCTTCTTCTTCTTGCCTTTGGCTTTGAAGTTGAAACCTTCTGAGCAACCATGGCCTGAGCCTGAGCACTCTGATGAAAAAGCCCCTCTGCCGCCTGGAGTTCTGTTAGAAGCTCCGCTAACGAATACAACCTTTTATTCATGTTGTAGTTTAGGCGAAACTGCTCAAAACTCCTAGGTAGAGACTGGAGTATGATATTGACCTGGCTTTCCCCATCGATCTCAGCTCCAAGGACTTCCAGCTCATTCAAATTAGCCATCATCTTGAGAACATGATCCCTCACGGGTGTTCCCTCGATCATGGTGGTCGTCATCTTGTTCCTCATGGCTTCTTGCCTAGCAGCCCGATTCTGGTGTCCAAAAAGTTCCTTGAGATTGAGCATCATGTCATAAGTAGTGGGCATGACTTGATGCTGATGTTGCAATACATTTGACATAGAAGCGAAAATATAACACCGCGCCATCTCATCAGCCTTAATCCACTTTTTATAACTCTCTTTCTCCTTTTCCCCAGAATCATCCGCAGGCTTAGGAGGATACTATTCGAAGAGTACATACTTGTACTCCTTAGTAGTCAAGACAATATGAAGATTTATTTTCTAATCAACATAATTGGGTCCAGTAAGTTTATTCTCTTCTAGTATCACAGCAAGTGGATTGAAAGTCATTTTTGAAAAACCTAAGAATCACATAGATCAAAACATTAGATTTCAAAAAATTATTGATTCCTCAAACAATAAAATTTTAAAATCAACCAACACCTCAAAACACCGAGAATATCGTATGCCACGATCGTGTGGACGTATACGAATTCTACATTTGTAAGAGGAGGTTTTACCCATTAATTTTACTATCTTGTCAATGTAACTTTTTGAAAAATAAAATTAATAGTTGGTTCCTCTTTGGCCATATAAATAAAAGCAGTGACTCCGATGGAGAGGATACTCCTATTTGCATCTAAGTGTTCACCATTACTTGGTACCAAGGCAATTATCTCGGGTTATGTGCCTTCCGATGGGGAAGTGCACACACTCCAAAATAATTTCCTATAACCATATTCGACCCTGTGATGTGCAAAACAAACTCATCCGATAAGGAGGAAGGCACTCAGAGCCGACGCACAAGTTTGTTTGCATCACATATCAAATCATAATGGAGGCCGTGGGATTTTTAAAAAATATCCCTCTCCCACTTAGTAATTTAAAATTGAGGAATTTTCCTAGCACACGACATGCATATCAAATAAGAAGCAATAAATATAAAAAAAATATTTTCCAACTATTATGGCTTTTGTTCTCCAATATGCCTCCCATCGTATCGCCATCTCGTCCGGTCCTCCCTATGCCATGTACAAGCCATCCGGAGACCCGAGCCGAGAATAATTATTTTAATTTACATCCATCGATCCTATACTCCACAAAGGAGTGTACATGAAATCTAGATCAAAAGTAAACCAAAATAAAAAAGAGTGGCTAAACAATGTCATACCTAATTACAAAAATTAAATATTAGCCTCGTCAACCCCGAGGATTCAAACAATATTACACACATGCTATCACATAAACACACATATGACCATAATATTTGGATCTTATGCCTGCAACTAAAAAGTTAGCCTACGCACATCCTACTATCATTCGACACATACAATATATGATAAGTGCATAAAATTAACCGAATCAAAACACACAAAATCGGAAACCGTGGCTCTTATACCACTTGAAGGGACGAAGCTTCGCTTCCCACTTCAGCTCGGTCGCTTGTTCATGGCGATCCCATCTACGTCCTCGTATTAAAAATAATTAATCTCTGATAAAGAGGGATTACCCAAGCAACCGATCCATCATCGTGTTATACGAATAGAGTGGTCACTTGAACAAACTTGTTGTTCAAGCAACCTACCTCTTTTATTCGATTAGCCACGGAATAGACGATGTAGGGATTGCCGGTTTTTGTGTTTGTCTTCGGGGTCCAAGTAAATTAGGCACATAAAATACATACAATATACAAAGAAACAAAAGGAAAGCAAAACAAGAATTATACCTCTTATTTACCTCAAGGTCTTCTATCATATGTCCTATCCTCCTCTTGGACTTTGTGTGGGCAACGATCTTCCAAGAGTTGAAGACTCCTAGATCACGTTCTTCCCTTCCTTGCTCGCACTGAACAAAGGGAAGAATAAAACAAAACTCCATCTCTTATCTAGAACCGACCACCAAGCCAATGAACTTGATGTTGCCGCCGACCAAGGAGAGGATGAAGGAGATGGTATGGGCGCCGGCCAAGAGCTACAAAGGAAGAACCTTTTACCCTTATTGTCGTCGGCCAAAGAGGAATATAGGAAGAGGGATGGGCGTCGGCCAAAGAAGAGAGGAAGAAGATGGGCGTCGGCTACTCCTTAGGAAGAGAAGGAAACTAACCCTAATCTCCCAACTTGTTGCAGCCCAAATCAATTCCCAAACCCTAGCCACCCAAACAAAAACCCTAATCTCCTTGAGTTCTCCTTGTCGCCCACCCCTTAAGCCTTATTTATAGAGTTAGGCTTAAGCCTCCTTTTAATCTCCACCATCAGATCTAGAGATTTAATCTCAACCATCGGATCTAGAGATTTAATCTCAACCGTCGGATGTAGGGATTTAATCTCCACCGTCGGATCTATAGATTTAATCTCCACCGTCAGATCTGTTGGTGCAATCGGCCCAGGTTAGGTTGACTCGAGTTTGACTCGAGCAGTACCTTAATGATATTTTGATGATAGACAAAACTCATGACATGGGATTGTCATGGGAAAGTCCAACATGGGATTGGCATGGAAAATCCAAGCATGGAGCTTGGTGTGGAAGTCCAAGGGGGAAGCCTTGGCATGGGAAAGTCTAAAGCATTGCGAAGCCGTGCGCTTGGTGCTTGGCATGGGAAAGTCCAAAGCATTGCGAAGCCGTGCGCTTGGTGCTTGGCATGGGAAAGTCCAAAGCATTGCAAAGCCGTGCGCTTGGTGCTTGGCATGGGAAAGTCCAAAGCATTGCGAAGCCGTGCGCTTGGTGCTTGGCATGGGAAATCCAAAGCATTGCGAAGCCGTGTGCTTGGTGCTTGGTGAGAAATGCATTGCGAAGCCATGCGCTTGGTGCATTTGGGAAGTCTTGAGGAATTGGTAAGTTCACTAGGCTCGGGGTCCTTGAGTCGGTGAAGGATGGCATTGCGAAGCCGTGCACTTGGTGCATCCGAGGGACCGTCGGACGGGGAGCGAATGGAGTGAGCCCAAAGGGAAGTATACTTCTAGGGCATGAGACGCGAAGGATGGCATTGCGAAGCCGTGCGCTTGGCGCATCCGATGGACGTAGGCCGAGGGAAGAGAGTTTCGGTGGGGAACTCCATGAGGGATAAGGTGGACTTGGCCAAGTGGCTAAGACTGAGTGTCGGAGGCTCAAACTTGATGTTTGAGGGTTTACCCGATGGTCGGATGCTCAAACAACTTGGTGTTTGAGGTTTTGCCCGACATCAGTCGACTGGCATAGGTGCCGGTTCGACTGATCCAAGTCGACTAGAGTTCGACTGGTGTAAGGCTAGGGTTTTGTGCTTGGCGATCGGCCGCCATGGTAGCGATCTGAGGATGGCGATCGGTGATGAGTGTCGCGAGCAGAACACTCCGTGGCCGATTAGGCGATCGACTCGGGTCACCGGTCGGTGATGGGCATCATCGATCGGTGATGGGCATCATCGGATCGGAGTAGGTGATCCGTTGGAACTTGTCGGCGTGGATCGCCGTTGTGAGACAACGGCTACGAGGATGGGCCTTGGCGGTTAGGGAGCACGAGTTGGAGGATTTCGCCAAGTCTTTTGTGAAGCTATTGGAGGGGAATTACTGCTGCATTCCAGACCTTCAAGAGCCATCTAAAGCAAGCAACAAGCAAAGGGTTCAAAGCAAGCGTTGTAAAGTGTTCTTTACGTGTGTTTCGTATTTGTCTTTGTATTGCTTGTATTTCATTACTTAGTATAATTGCATGTGAGAGGTTTCTCCACCTCCGACGTGTAGTCGAAAAGGAGTGTTATAGTTAGTGCGTGCGCATAACTAGAGCTCGAGGAGCTCGCCCGTGGAGTAGGAACCATTCGGTTCCGAACCACGTATATCGTGTGTGTTTGCGTGTGCTTATTTGTTGTTAGTATTATTATTGTTTTATTGTTTCCGCTGCGCTAACAACAATCGTAGACAAGCAACGCAACGAGAACGAACGAATTACGACATCCAACGAACGAGGGCTATTCACCCCCCTCTAGCCGGCCAATCGATCCCCAACAAGTGGTATCAGAGCCGAGGTCGCTCTTCAAGGACTAACCGCCGCGAGAGCACTACAAGATGGCCGGCTTCATCCATCCACCAAAATTCGATGGAGATTTTTCTTGGTGGAGGAAACGGATGGAGGTATACCTAGAAACCGATTTTGATTTTATGATTATGATAGAAAACGGTTTTGAAATGCCTAGGGACAAACACAACAAGCCCATTGAAAAATCAAAGTGGACCCAAGACCAAATCAAAGACTTCAAGACAAATCTCAAGGTAATCAAGTTGATTAGTGATTTGTTACCTAACACTATTTGGTCTAGATTGGGTGATTATAGGGATGCAAGGGAATTATGGAATAAGGTAATGAAATTTCAAGAAAATTCCCAATCGGCACAAGAAGAGGAGAATGCCGAAGAAGAACCCACAACATTTGAAGATGTTGATGACTTGGTGGAGACCTCCACCTCTAGCATTGAGGGGAAGGAAAGAGTTTCTACTCCGGAGAAAGATCAAGATGAAGCTTCTACCTCCGGAAGAAGTGAAGAGGCCTCCACCACCTCCCTAGGTAACTCAAGTATTGTAATTTTAAATAAAAATCACATAATATGCTTTGAGTGTAGGGAGAAAGGGCATTACAAGAGCAAATGCCCTAAATTGGCTAAGAAGAAGGCATCGACACCAAAAGTCAACCCAAAGTCAAATGAAGAGCACATTGTGTTCTTCAAATGCAATCAAAAGGAACACTACCGAAGCCAATGCCCTAGGGGGAGAAAGAAAGGGCAAGAAGGTGCAACTCATGTAGGGGGAGCTTCTAAAGCTAATCCTAAGGTACATTTAGTTAATGCACCTTTAATTCCTAGAGTTAAAAAGCATGCTAAGAATTATTTTAGCTCTCTTGCTATTATCAATGAAAAGCATGCTAAGAGAAATAATAAGGTTTATTGCTTAGGTGCCAAGCATGTTAGTTTCTCTAAGGACAAACCTAGGACTCAAAACACTAGACCTATTTTACCAAAAGAGTCCATTAGGAGAGTTGAAAATCATCTAGGCATTAACCCTAAGAAGGGTAGGCACATGCCTAAGAAGAAGAACATTCCTCAAAAATCTAATGAAAATTCAAAATTGAGGAAATTAGAGCTAGAGAACCAAGCCTTGAGGTCAAGGCTAGAAAAATTGGAGAAGACCCTAGCAATAATATCAAACTCGGTTAAGGGGTCTAATGCACAAAAGTCAAGACCTAGGAAACAAGAAACATCTAAGGGCAAGAAGGGTTTGGGTCACAAACCTATGTCCTACCATAATGTTCCATTTAATTATGGAACCACATCTAGGTCTAGAAAAACCAAGGCTAATAGGGAAGTTATCCCTATGTCTAGCCATGGTGTATGTTTAGTGGCCAAGGACTCAAAGAAATCAAATGTAGCCACTATTAAGGTCAATGGAGGAGTCACCTCTAGAGTTGACCTAGGAAAGACCCAAAAGACTATGGCTTCAAAGCCTAAAAGGGTCATTAGAATGGTATCTAGGGAAGTTATCCCTAGGGAATACCTTGTTAACCCAAGGAGCTCCAATAGGTATTGGGTTCCTAAAAGCGTGATTGATTCACGCTAAATGGGTTAGGGTGTGTCAACCCTAAGTGGATGGGTAGTTAACCTAACCATAGTAGAGTTGACACATTAGGATGTGCCAATATGCTTGAGAAGTTTAAAATAATTTAAATTGGCACAATTAGGTCATAGAGGTATTGGTGTGCCATTTTGGGTTTTTGGCACACTAGGAAAATGAATGGCATTAAGGCAAAATGAACTTAATCCCTAGAAATGGCAAATTAATTTTAACACTTAGGTATTCTATACCTTAGTATACTTTACTTGCCATGATTTGTTTGCCTTGCCATGTCATGACATCATTTTCATTTTTAATTATAAAAATGTCATGATAATGTTTAGACTTATGTTAGATGTCATGTATGCTTAAGTTTCATTCACATGTCATGACATCATGATATTGGCATTGTAGGGATGTATACTTAAAAGTCTATTTTTTGTATGAACATCTTTATTTTGAAATAAGAATCACATGATCATTGTTTGCATATTTTTATGGTTATGCAATATTGTCTAATACCTTACATTGTAGATAACATGGTGTGTTGTGTCACACGGGAGATCATGTTATCGGCTCCTTGTAAAGTATAAGTAAAGGCTCACAACCGAGATGGCTTTGGACAAACCATCGGAATGGTTGTGTGATTTGGTATTGGTTTGTCTTGACCATAGAATCACACTAGTGCACTTTGTGTGTATTGAGCAGGACCGACACAGAGGTGATTCGATTTATTGCTGACTACATAATCGAATCGGACATCAGATATTATTTAGTACATGCTCTTAATCCCGATATAATAACGGGCACATATACTTGGTACTCATCTCTTTGATTTACCAATGGGCGAGATTTATAGATTAAATCGATAGACTCGGTAAGTTGGGAGATGATATTATTTATATGGTGTGCCGTTGATTATAGGAGGAAACCGTGTCCTATATATTAGGATGATGATGTCCCCTTGAGGAGCTCATAAGGTTCATCATGTAAACCCTGCAGGTGGACTTGGTCCGGCATGATGAAAAGGTTGAGTGGTACTACTCATGGAGTTAGATGTCGATTAATTAATGGTCAGTAAATTAATTAATTGACGGACATTCGAGATCTTAAACACGGGGAGAAAATGTACAAATAATATATGGAGCCCATATTATCATATGGGGGTTGGTGAGGTAGATCAATGATGGACCTTATGTGGATTGGACCATCATTAGTGGATCGAACTTTATGTGGGCTTGATCCATGGGTGACCAAGACCCAACTCCTTCTCATGGTCCCTAATGTAGCCCATTAACACCTCAAGATGCTTAGATCCAATGGATAGAAACAAAACACTAAGATCCATTGGTAGAGATTAAATCTCTAAGATCCAAGCGGTTGAGATTAAATCTCTAGATCCGGCCGGTTGAGATTAAATCCCTAGAACCAATGGAGGAGATTAATTCATGGCTTATCCCCAAACTCTATAAAAGGTGGCATGGGGTTGGCGTGAAGATCATCATAGAGAGGGAGCAAGGCTTGGGCGGCAAGAATAGGGCAATCCTAGTTGAGATAGGATTGGAATTAGGGTTAGGGTTTTGAGGCTAGGGTGGCACCAAATAAGGAAGGTTCTTACTCTCTTCTTCTTCCTCTTTGTGCCAACGTCCAGCAGCTTCTCCCAGCCTTTTTCCAGCCTTGGCCGACGCCCAAAGCCTCCTTCTTCTTCTCCTTAGGTGGTGGAAACAAGATATAGGGTTTCCCTAGGTATCTTGGTTGCTTCCCACCACCATCTCCTTCATTTACTTGGCCGGCGGCAAGGAAGGGATTGATTCCTTGTTGGTTGAGTTTTGGAAGGAGAAAAACATTGTTTCTCTTCTTCCTCTTGCTTGGGAAAGCAAGGAAGGAAGTTTTGCGATCTAGGAGCTTCGACTTTTGGTGGATCGTCGCCCACACGACGTCCAAAAGGAGGAGGGTCATACATTAGAAGACCAAGAGGTATAACTATTCTTCTATCTCTTTTATTCATTGCTTGTGTTTGTTTTTCAAAATATAAGCATGTTATATTTCTGTAAATAGGCTAAATAATACTTGGATCCCGAGTACAAACACAAAAACCGGCGATCCGGACATCGTCTATTCCGCGGCTACTCGTAGGATAGAGGATGGTCGCTTGAACAACTAGTTTGTTCAAGTGACCTCCCTAAATGAATAGAACGATGATGACTTGGTTGCTTTGGGAATCCCTTTTGTCTAAGATTAAATTTTTAATCCGGGGATATCAAAGGGATCACCATGGTCAAGCAACCGAGGTGAAGGGGAAGCGAAGTTTCCCCTCACGGATCAACCCCAACAGGCATATGTTTTTATCTATATCATATCTATGCCATAATCATCATCATGCATAAATTAACATGAAATTAAGGACTATGGCATAATTTGATGGGAATCAAATAATATTGCCTTAGAAATATGCATGAGAATTTAAAAGAACAAAAACCCACATCTCACTAGATTAATTGCCTTGAATGTGTTTTACACATCTAGATATTTGTGAGATGTTTAGGAAAATGAAAATAAAGGTTTGAAAAACATTTCATTGTTTAGCCGCTCTTTATTTTATTTTACTTTCGATCTAGATTCATGTACACTCCTCGTGGAGTATAGGATCGATGGATGTAAATTAAAATAGGTTTTAGTCTCGGCTCGGATCTCGGAGGGCTTGTACATGGCGTAGGAGGAGGCGGGCGAGATAGCGATCTGACAGAGCCATATTGAAGACAAAGGCCATAATAGTTGGAAAATAATTTATTTTTCATATTTATTGCTTTTTGTTTGATATGCATGTCGTAGGAAAATTCCTCATTTTTAATTTACTAAGTGGGAGAGGGATATTTTAATTAATTCCCGCGGCCTCCATTACAATTTGACGTGTGATGCAACAAACTTGCGTGATGGCTCGAGTGCCTTCCTCCCTGCGGATGAGTTTGTTTGCGGATCACTAGGTCAAATAATGGTTATAGGAAATTATCTAGGAGCATGTGTACTTCCACAGCGGTAAGGCACATAATCCGAAATAATTCCCTTAGTATCGTGTAATGGTGCACACTTAGATGCAAATTAAAAGTATCCTCCCCATCGGAGTCACTGCTTTTATTTGTAGGGCCAAAGCGGAACCAACTATTAATTTTATTTGTCAAAAAGTAAGGTTGACAAGATAATAAAATTAATGGGTAAAACCTCCTCTTACAAATGTAGAATTCGTATACGTCCACACTATCGTGGCATGCGATATTCTCGGTGGATTGAGTGTTGGTTGATATAAAAATTTTATTGTTTGATGTATCAATATTTTTTTGAAATCTAATGTTTTGATTTATGTGATTCTTAGGTTTTCTTTCAAAATGACTTTCAACCCACTTCTTTGTGATCTTTAAAAGAGAACAAACTTCTTGGACCCAACTATGTAGATTGGAAGAGGAATCTAGATATTGTCTTGGCTCTTGAGAATACAAATATGTACTCCTCGAAGAGTGCCCTCCCAAGCCTACAGATAGTGCAGGGAAAAGGAGAGAGAGCTATAGGAAGTGGAATAAGGCCGATGAGATGGCACGGTGTTACATTTTGGCATCTATGTCAAATGTACTCCAACATCAGCATCAAGTCATGCCCACTGCCTATGATATGATGCTCAATCTCAAGGAGCTTTTCGGACACCAGAATCGGACTGCGAGGCAAGAGGCCATAAGAAACTTGATGACGACCACCATGGTCGAGGGAACACTCGTAAGGGATCATGTTCTCAAGATGATGGCTCATTTGAATGAGCTGGAGGTCCTAGGAGTTTGAGATCGATGAAACCAGTCGATATCATACTCGATCTCTGCCTAGGAGTTTTGGCGATTTTGCCTCAACTACAACATGAACAAGAGGTTGTATTCATTGGCGGAACTTGGCGGAACTCCGGTGGCGGAAGGACTATTTCGTCAGTGCTCGGTGCATCTTGTGATGACCCGAAGGTTTACGCTTCTGGCGAAGGCAAGAAGAAGAAAAAAAGCAGGGCAAAGCGGTGGGGGTACTCGGGAGGAGTGAAGAAGCCGAAAGGCAAGTGCTTCACTTGTGTCGGTGGACCTTTGGAAGAAGGCTGAAAGAACAAAGGTATATCTTTTGGACTAGTCATTGAAACATGTTTAGCGGTGTTATCTACGCACTGGTGTGTAGATCAAGCCTTGATCATGTCTGCAATACTTTGCGGGGTTCGAAACCAGACGACTATTGAAGGAGATTACAGTGTACTTAGGGCGTGCCACAAAGGTGGCTATTGCTGAGGCGTTCATTCATCTTTTGAGAAAAATAAACTTTTGGTTCTTAAGAATTGCCTTTATGTACCCTTATTTAGAAAGAATTTAATTTCAGTTTCTAAATTGTTTATGGATGGATATTCTATTTCTTTTAATGACAGAGTTGTTATAAGAAGGAATAGGGACATTATCTGTTCGGGTACATTGATAGGAAATTTGTACACACTTGAACCAAAACCTCCCACGATGCAAATTGAAGTTAATAACTCATCTTCTAAATCCAATAAGAGAAAAGAACCTTCGAAGATGAACCAAACATATCTTTGGCATCTTAGGCTTGGTCACATTAACCTAAACAGGATTCAAAGGTTGATAGCTGATGGACCTTTGGGCTCATTAGTGGTGGAGGATCTCCCAACCTGTGAATCTTGCTTGGAGGGTAAGATGACCAAGAGACCTTTCAAGGCCAAGGGGTATAGAGCCAAAGATGTGTTAGAATTGGTTCATTCTGATTTGTGTGGTCCTATGTCTATCCAGGCTAGAGGTGGTTTTGAATATTTCGTCTCTTTTATAGACGATTATTCAAGATATGGATGCATTTACTTGATGCGCCGCAAGTCTGAATGCTTTGACAGGTTCAAAGAATTCAAGGCTGATGTGGAGAACCGTCAAGGTAAAAGTATCAAGACCCTACGATCTGATCGTGGTGGTGAATACCTCTTGGGAGAGTTTAGGAATTACTTATCAGAGGCTGGGATTCAATCCCAATTGTCTGCACCTGGCACACCCCAGCAGAATGGTGTAGCAGAGCGAAGGAATAGGACTCTTATGGAGATGGTTAGATCGATGATGAGTTATTCTGACTTGTTTTATAGTCCTAGAGATCAGAGGGTGATCGTTAACACGAATGCCAGATTTCTAGAGGAAGACTATGTGATAAGCGACAAGCCCAAAGGTAAAATTGTTCTGGAGGAGTTAAAAAGGGAAGTCACTTCTTTAGTACCACCGGTACAAGAAGGACATACCACATGTCACTGCACCGCGTGTCACAGACAATACACAGAAGATACCTCGTCGTAGTGGGAGGGTTGTTAGACAACCTCTTAGATTCATGTTTTTGGACAAATCTTTTGATTTGGTCCCTAGCAAACATGAACCTGATCCCTAGACATACGACAAGGCAATCCAAGATATAAATCTGACATCTTTGCAAAGTGCAATGAATCTTCGAGATTGAATCTATGGATTCAAGAGCGGTCAGGAGCTCTAATGCATAGCAACTCATATGGATTATGAGGTGTGTGGATGGATATCAAGGCGGCATTCCTTAGTGGAAGTCTTGAGAATCCATCTACATGAAGCGACCAGATGGATTCATTGCTAAAGGCAAAGAGCGTATTGTATGTAAGCTTAATCGGTCCGCTGATGGACTGAAGCAAGCTTTGAGGTCTTGGAACATCCGCTTTGATGAGGTAAATCCAGACTTATGAATTTATTCAAAGTCTGGATGAGTCTTGTGTATACAATAGATGTGACGGAAACGTAGTGGTATTTCTTGTACTATACGTAGATGACATTTTGTTGATTGGCAACAATATCAAGGTGTTATCGGACGTAAGGGTATGGTTGTCCAAACAGTTTGATATGAAGGACTTGGGAGAAGTGGGACACATCCTTGGGATCAAGGTTATAAGGGATCGCAAGAAAAGGATGTTGTGCTTATCCCAAGCTTCATACATAGACACGATTATGGAGCGTTTTAGCATGCAGAACTCCAAGAAGGGATTTCTACCTTTCAGGCATGGAGTTCCTTTATCTAAGGAGATGTGTCCTAGATCATCTGAGGAGATAGAGGAGATGAAGGCGGTTCCTTATGCTTCGGCAGTAGGAAGCCTCATGTATGCGATGCTCTGTACGAGACCAGATATCTGCTTTGCCGTGGGCATGGTCAGCAGATATCAGAGTAATCCAGGACAGAGACATTGGACTGCGGTAAAGCATATATTGAAGTACCTGAGAAGGACTAGGGATTATATGCTAGTTTACCGGGCAGACCAATTACTCCCTGTGGGTTACACGGATTCCGATTTCCAATCTGATAGGGATAACAGTAAGTCTACCTCAGGTTTTGTGTTTACTTTGGGAGGTGGAGCCATTGTATGGAGGAGTGCCCAGCAGAAATGCGTGGCGGACTCCACCATGGAAGCTGAGTATGTGGCAGCCTATGAGGCGGCCAAAGAAGCTGTATGGCTCAGGAACTTCCTGATGGACTTGGATGTGATTCCTGGTTTGCCCAGAACTATCACAATTTATTGTGATAATAGTGGTGCAGTTGCAAACTCGAAGGAACCACGAGCCCATAAGGCTAGTAAACACATAGAGCGCAAGTACCACCAGATACGAGAAATCGTAAAGGAGGTAGAAGTTGTTGTCGCCTAGATTGCATCAGAGGATGACCTGGTAGACCCTTTCACTAAGGCCCTTCTAGCGAGAGCTTTGATAGGCATGTGGAGGGAAGGGGAATCAGATGTATGGCAGTATAAGGACAGCATAGTCTTTTAGTATAAGTGGGAGATTGTAGGGATGTATACTTAAAAGTCTATTTTTTGTATGAACATCTTTATTTTGAAATAAGAATCACATGATCATTGTTTGCATATTTTTATGGTTATGCAATATTGTCTAATACCTTACATTGTAGATAACATGGTGTGTAGTGTCACACGGGAGATCATGTTATCGGCTCCTTATAAAGTATAAGTAAAGGCTCACAACCGAGATGGCTTTGGACAAACCATCGGAATGGTTGTAGTGTGATATGGTATTGGTTTGTCTTGACCATAGAATCACACTAGTGCACTTTGTGTGTATTAAGCAGGACCGACACAGAGGTGATTCGATTTATTGCTGACTACATAATCGAATCGGACCTCAGATATTATTTAGTACATGCTCTTAATCCCGATATAATAACGGGCACATATACTTGGTACTCATCTCTTTGATTTACCAATGGGCGAGATTTATAGATTAAATCGATATACTCGGTAAGTTGGGAGATGATATTATTTATATGGTGTGTCGTTGATTATAGGAGGAAACCGTGTCCTATATATTAGGATGATGATGTCCCCTTGAGGAGCTCATAAGGTTCATCATGTAAACCTGCAGTGGACTTGGTCGGCATGATGAAAAGGTTGAGTGGTACTACTCATGGAGTTAGATGTCGATTAATTAATGGTCAGATAAATTAATTGTGGACATTCGAGATCTTAAACACGGGAGAAAATGTACAAATAATATATGGAGCCCATATTATCATATGGGGGTTGGTGAGGTAGATCAATGATGGACCTTTAGTGGATTGGACCATCATTAGTGGATCGGACTTTATGTGGGCTTGATCCATGGGTGACCAAGACCCAACTCCTCCTCATGGTCCCTAATGTAGCCCATTAACACCTCAAGATGCTTAGATCTAATGGATAGAAACAAAACACTAAGATCCATTGGTAGAGATTAAATCTCTAAGATCCGACGGTTGAGATTAAATCTCTAGATCCGACGGTTGAGATTAAATCCCTAGAACCAATGGAGGAGATTAATTCATGGCTTATCCCCAAACTCTATAAAAGGTGGTATGGGGTTGGCATGAAGATCATCATAGAGAGGGAGCAAGGCTTGGGCGGCAAGAATAGGGCAATCCTAGTTGAGATAGGATTGGAATTAGGGTTAGGGTTTTGAGGCTAGGGTGGCACCAAATAAGGAAGGTTCTTACTCTCTTCTTCTTCCTCTTTGTGCCAACGTCCAGCAGCTTCTCCCAGCCTTTTTCCAGCCTTGGCCGACGCCCAAAGCCTCCTTCTTCTTCTCCTTAGGTGGTGGAAACAAGATATAGGGTTTCCCTAGGTATCTTGGTTGCTTCCCACCACCATCTCCTTCATTTACTTGGCCGGCGGCAAGGAAGGGATTGATTCCTTGTTGGTTGAGTTTTGGAAGGAGAAAAAACATTGTTTCTCTTCTTCCTCTTGCTTGGGAAAGCAAGGAAGGATGTTTTGCGATCTAGGAGCTTCGACTTTTGGTGGATCGTCGCCCACACGACGTCCAAAAGGAGGAGGGTCATACATTAGAAGACCAAGAGGTATAACTATTCTTCTATCTCTTTTATTCATTGCTTGTGTTTGTTTTTCAAAATATAAGCATGTTATATTTCTGTAAATAGGCTAAATAATACTTGGATCCCGAGTACAAACACAAAAACCGGCGATCCGGACATCGTCTATTCCGCGGCTACTCGTAGGATAGAGGATGGTCGCTTGAACAACTAGTTTGTTCAAGTGACCTCTCTAAATGAATAGCACGATGATGACTTGGTTGCTTTGGGAATCCCTTTTGTCTAAGATTAAATTTTTAATCCGGGGACATCAAAGGGATCACCATGGTCAAGCAACCGAGGTGAAGGGGAAGCGAAGTTTCCCCTCACGGATCAACCCCAACAGGCATATGTTTTTATCTATATCATATCTATGCCATAATCATCATCATGCATAAATTAAAATGAAATTAAGGACTATGGCATAATTTGATGGGAATCAAATAATATTGCCTTAGAAATATGCATGAGAATTTAAAAGAACAAAAACCCACATCTCACTAGATTAATTGCCTTGAATGTGTTTTACACATCTAAATATTTGTGAGATGTTTAGGAAAATGAAAATAAAGGTTTGAAAAACATTTTGAAAACATTTTGAAAAACCTTGGTGAAGCCTATCTTTTGATAGCTATCACCATTGAATGGGATGAAACAAAGATGGCTCTTTATTGAAGCTTTTCTAAAATTTTGAACTTTGTATCAATCACCTAATTTAATAGGTAAAATAATTTTCCAACATTTTTCACCCATAGTGTTTAGGATAAGTATTATACGTATGCATTTTCAAGATTTTTAAAATTACGTATATTTACTTATGGATTTCGGAAATCTATTTTTGAAATGCTGCAAATAAATCTGATTATCGATCATTGCCATGGTTGCGATCGACTAATGGGTGTATTGGTGATTGATTTGATTTGATCATTTGTTGGTTAGGCCCATGTTCAGCTAGGTTAAGGTCCCCTAACCACTCCTAACCCTAGGATATGCTTGGGAGAGCATTAGAGAGGGTGGAAATCCATTGGATATGGATTAGGAGTTGGGTTGAGGGTGAGTATCAATTTTAAGGTGGATGTGAGTTCATTGTTGAACTTTGCCTTAATTTTGATTTGGTTAATGTTCCTATTGGCTTAGGGACTCTCCAAGGACATTGTTGGTGCAATGGTCAAGGGGGAGCAAGCCTCTAGGGGGAGATATCCATCATGGGAAGATGGATGTGTATTTCCTCATGGGAGGAAAATTGGGTTGCCTCTCTTTAAGTGATATGGGATCACTAGAAAGATGGTAGGCATGTGTTCCTCCAAGGGAGAGATTGTAAGATCTCATTGGGATATGAGACATTCATACCCTTGGGGAGAACCTTTTTGATGTAATGTCAAAAAGGGGGAGAAGTTACCAAGTTACCAATTAGGGTTCGTTGGAATTCTCATTGGGATATGAGAATTGCCAATATGAGAGAATTGGTAGACTTGAGATGGTAGTTTTGTCAATCATCAAAAAGGGGGAGATTGTTGGTGCAATCGGCCCAGGTTAGGTTGACTCGAGTTTGACTCGAGCAGTACCTTAATGATATTTTGATGATAGACAAAACTCATGACATGGGATTGTCATGGGAAAGTCCAACATGGGGTTGGCAAGGAAAATCCAAGCATGGAGCTTGGTGTGGAAGTCCAAGGGGGAAGCCTTGGCATGGGAAGGTCCAAAGAATTGCGAAGCCGTGCGCTTGGTGCTTGGCATTGGAAAGTCCAAAGCATTGCGAAGCCGTGCGCTTGGTGCCTGGCATGGGAAAGTCCAAAGTATTGCGAAGCCGTGCGCTTGGTGCTTGCCATGGGAAATCCAAAGCATTGCGAAGCTGTGCGCTTGGTGCATTTGGGAAGTCTTGAGGACTTGGTAAGTTCACTAGGCTCGGGGTCCTTGAGTCGGTGAAGGATGGCATTGCGAAGTCGTGCGCTTGGTGCATCCGAGGGACTGCCGGACGGGGAGCGAATGGAGTGAGCCCAAAGGGAAGCATACTTCTAGGCCATGAGACGCGAAGGATGATGTTGCGAAGCCGTGCGCTTGGCGCATCCGAGGGACGTAGGCCGAGGGAGGAGAGCTTCGGTGGGGAACTCCATAAGGGATAAGGTGGACTTGGACAAGTGGCTAAGACTGAGTGTCGGAGGCTCAAACTTGATGTTTGAGGGTTTACCCGATGGTCGGATGCTTAAACAACTTGGTGTTTGAGGTTTTGCCCAACATCAGTTGACTGGCATAGGTGCCGGTTCGACTGATCCAAGTCGACTAGAGTTCGACTGGTGTAAGGCTAGGGTTTTGTGCTTGGCGATCGTGACATGGTGGTGTGATCGGGAAGTCGGCAATGATCGATTCTTAGGATGGCGGTGATGGGATGTCGCGAGCATAGAGCGCTCCGTGGCGACAGCGATCGACTCTTGGGTCACCGATCGTGATGGGCATCATCAGTCGACTGGTAGGTGATCCGTTGGAACTTGTCCGACGTGGATCTGGCCGTTGTGAGACAACGGCTACAGGGGCAGTCGACTGGGGCCTTTTGGCAGTCGACTGCTAGGCGCGAAAATAGCTTGATGCAGGTTATAAAAGGAGCACGAGTTGGAGGATTTCGCCAAGTCTTTTGTGAAGCTATTGGAGGGGAATTGCTGTTGCATTCCAGACCTTCAAGAGCCATCTAAAGCAAGCAACAAGCAAAGGGTTCAAAGCAAGCGTTGTAAAGTGTTCTTTACGTGTGTTTCGTATTTGTCTTTGTATTGCTTGTATTTCATTACTTAGTGTAATTGCTTGTGAGAGGTTTCTCCACCTCCGACGTGTAGTCGAAAAGGAGTGTTATAGTTAGTGCCGTGCGCATAACTAGAGCTCGAGGAGCTCGCCCGTGGAGTAGGAACCATTCGGTTCCGAACCACGTATATCGTGTGTGTTTGCGTGTGCTTATTTGTTGTTAGTATTATTATTGTTTTATTGTTTCCGCTGCGCTAACAACAATCATAGACAAGCAACGCAATGAGAACGAACGAATTACGACATCCAACGAACGAGGGCTATTCACCCCCCTCTAGCCGGCCAATCGATCCCTAACATGATCTAGAGATTTAATCTCTACTGTCAGATCTAGAGTTCCATTTTCCACCATCGGATCTAGGCTTCATGAGGTTTTTAATAGGCTACAATAGAGACCATGAGGAGGAGTTGGATCTTGGCCACCCAATGGATCAAGCCCACATAAAGTCCGATCCATTAATAATAATCCATTCCACTATAGGATTATCATTGATCTACCTCACCAACCCCATAAATAAATATGGGCTCTATATATTAATTGTACAAATATCTCCCCGTATTTAAGATCTCGAATGTCCGTCAATTAATTAATTTACTGACAATTAATTAATCAACATCTAACTCCATGAGTAGTACCACTCAACCTTATCATCATGTCGGACCAAGTCCACCAGCAGAGTTTACATGATGAACCTTATGAGCTCCTCAAGGGGACATCATCATCCTAATATATAGGATACGATTTCCTCTTATAATCAACGACACGCCATGTAAATAATATCATTTCTCAACTTACCGAGCCAATCGGTTTAATCTATAAATCTCGTCCATTGGTAAATCAAAGAAATAAATACTAAGTAAATGTATCTGTTATTATATCGGGATTAAGAGCATGTACACCATAATATCCGAGGTCCGATTCAATTATTTAGTCAACAATAAATCGAATCACCTCTAAGTCGGTCCCGCTTAATACACACAAAGTGAACTATTGTAATTCTATGGTCAAGACAGACCAATACAAAATCAGACTACAGCCATACCAATGGTTTGTTTAAAACCATCTCAGTTTTGAGCCTTTACTTATACTCTACAAGGAACTGATAACATGATTTCCCGTGTGACACTACACACCATGTTATCTACAATGTATTATATTAGACAATATGCATAACCATAAATATGCAAACAATGATCATGTGATTCTTTTTTCAAAAATAAAGATGTTCATACAAAAGATAGACTTTTCAGTATACATCCCAACACAGAATTCCTCGCACTTTTCCAAGATACCGCATCTTTATCTTGGATTGCCTCATCATATATCCAGGGATCAGGTTCATGTTCGCCAGGGACCAAATCGGAAGATTCTCCCAAGAACATAAATCTATCAGGTTGTCTAACAACCCTCCCACTACGACGAGGTATCACCTGTGTATCCTCTGTGACACGGTGCAGTCACTTATTGAATATCCTCTTGTACCAGTGGTACTGAAGCAGTGACTTCCCCTCTCAATTCCTCCAGAACAATCTTACTCATGGGCTTGTGGTTCATCACATAGTCTTCCTCTAAAAATCTGGCATTCGTGCTAATGATCACCCTCTGATATCTAGGACTATAGAACAAACCACCTTTCGTCCCTCTAGGATAGCCTACGAATATGCGCACTTCTGTATGAGGTTTCAACTTACCAGCATCTGCCTTTAGCACATGTGTTGGACTCCCCCAAATTCGAATATGTCATAGATTAAGCTTTTGCCCAGTCCACAATTATGTGGGAGTAGAAGGCACTGATTTAAATGGTACTAATTTTAGAATATACACTACCGTATCCAAAGCATATCCCCAGAATGAATCTAGTAACTCATAATAACTCATCATCGATCTAACCATCTCCATAAGAGTCATATTACTTCGCTCCACTACACCATTATACTTGGGTGTGCCAGGTGCAGACAATTGGGATTGAATCTCAGCCTCTAATAAGTAATTCTTAAACTCTCCCAAGAGGTACTCACCACCATGATCAAATCGTAGTGTCTTGTTAATTTTATATTGACATTTCTCCACATCAGTCTTGAATTCTTTGAACCTGTCAAAGCATTCAGACTTGTGACGCATCAAGTAAATGTATCTATATCTTAAATAATCATCTATAATAGAGACGAAATATTCAAAACCACCCCTAGACTAGATAGACATAGGACCACACAAATTAGAACCAACCAATTCCAACACATCTTTGGCTCTATACCCCTTGGCTTTAAAATGCCTCTTGGTCATTTTACCTTCCAAGCAAGATTCGCAGGTTGGGAAATCTTCCGGCACTAATTAATCGAGAGGTCCATCAGCTATCAACCTTTGAATTATACTTAGGTTAATATGACATAACCTTAGATGCTAAAAATACATTTGGTTCATTTTCGAAGGTTCTTTTCTCTTATTAGATTTAGAAGATGAGTTATTTACTTCTATTTGCATCGTGAGAGCTTTTGGTTCAAGTGTATATAAATTGCCTACCAACAAACTAGAACAGATAATCTCCCTATTCCTTTTTATAACAACTCTGTCATTAAAATAAATAGAATATCCATCCAAAAAAAATTTAGAAACTGAAATTAAATTCTTTCTAAATAAAGGTACATAAAGGTAATTTTTCAGAACCAAAGTTTTATTGATATCAAAAGATAAATAAACATCTCCCACTGCAACAGCCGCCACCTTCGTAGCATCTCCCAAGTAAACGGTAATCTCCCCCTCAGCTAGTCGTCTGGTTTCCTAGAACCCCTGCAAAGTATTGCAGACATGATTAGTGGCTCCCGTATCTACACATCAGGTGCCGGTAGATAACACCGCTAAACATGTTTCAATGACCAGACCAAAAGATATACCTTTGTTCTGCTTCCAGTTGGGGAAGTCCTTCTTTCAATGTCCAGTCTACTTGCAAGTGAAACACTTGCCTTTCGGCTTCTTCACTCCTCCCTAGATCCTCCCGCCACTTTTGCTCCACCTTGTTTCTTCTACTTCTTGCCTTTCGTCTTAGAAGTAGAAACCTTCTGAGCAACGATGGTCTGAGCCTGAGCACTCTAATGAAAAAGCCCCTCTGCCGCCTGGAGTTCTGTTAGAAGCTCCGCCAACGAATACAACCTTTTATTCATGTTGTAGTTCTGGCGAAACTGCTCAAAACTCCTAGGTAGTGATTAGAGAATGATATTGACTTGGGTTTCCCCATCGATCTCAGCTCCAAGGACTTCCAGCTCATTCAAATGAGCTATCATCTTGAGAACATGAACCCTCATGGGTGTTCCCTCAACCATGATGGTCGTCATCAAGTTTCTCATGGCTTCCTGCCTAGCAGCCCGATTTTGGTGTCCGAAAAGTTCCTTGAGATTGAGCATCATGTCACAAGCAGTAGGCATAGCTTGATGCTCATGTTGCAATACATTTGACATAGAAGCCAAAATATAACATCGCGCCATCTTATCAGCCTTTATCCACTTCTTATAACTCTCTTTCTCCTTTTTCCTAGAATCATCCGTAGGCTTAGGAGGACACTCTTCGAAAAGTACATACTTGTACTCCTCAGCAGTCAAGATTATATCTAAATTCCTTTTCCAATCCACATAGTTAGGTCCAGTAAGTTTATTTTCCTTTAGTATCACAGCAAGTCGGTTGAAAGTAATTTTTGAAAAACCTAAGAATCACATAGATCAAAACATTATATTTCAAAAATTTATTGATTCCTCAAACAATAAAATTTTAAAATCAACCAACACCTCAAAACACTGAGAATATCGTATGCCACGATAATGTGGATGTATACGAATTCTATATTTATAAGAGGAGGTTTTACCCATTAATTTGATTATCCTGTCAAACTTACTTTTTGACAAATAAAATTAATAGTTGGATCCTCGTCAGCCCTACAAATAAAAGTAGTGACTCCGATGGGGAGGATATTCCTATTTGCATTTAAGTGTTCACCATTACCCGATACTAAGACAATTATCTCGGATTATGTGCCTTCCGATGGGGAAGTACACACGCTCCTAAATAATTTCCTATAACCATATTTGACCTTGTGATTCACAAAACAAACTCATCTGATGGGGAGGAAGACACTCAGAGCTGACCCGCAAGTTTGTTTGCATCACATGTCAAATTGTAATGGAGGCCATGGGAATTTAAAAAAATATCCCTCTCCCACTTAGTAATTTAAAATGAGGAATTTTCCAAACACACAACATGCATATCAAACAAGAAGAAATAAATATAAAAAAAATATTTTCCAACTATTATGACTTTTGTTTTCCAATATGCCTCCCATCATGTCGCCACCTTGTCCGCTCCTCCATACACCATGTACAAGCCATCCGGAGATCCGAGTCGAGAATAATTATTTTAATTTACATCCAATGATCCTATACTCCACAAAGGAGTGTACATGAAATCTAGATCGAAAGTAAACTAAAATAAAAGAGTGGCTAAACAATGTCGTACTTAATTACAAAAATTAAATACTAGCCTCGTCAACCCCGAGGATTCAAATAATATTATAATTACACACATCCAATCACATACAAACATATATGGCCATAATAGTTGGATCTTATGCCTGCAACCAAAAAGTTATCCTAAGCACATCCTACTATTATCCGACACACATAATATATGATAAGTGCATAAAAGTAACTGAATCCTAAACACAAAATCAGAAACCGTGGCTCTGATACCACTTGTAGGGAATTGCTTCCCCTTCGGCCGCTTGTGCATGGCAATCCTATCTACACCCCCGGATTAAAAAAAAATAATCCTTGATGAAGAGGGATTACCCAAGAAACCGATTCATCATCATGTTATTCGATTCGAGTTGTCTCTTGAACAAACTTGTTGTTCAAGCAACCTAACTCTTTTCCTCGATAAGCTACGGAATAGATGATGTACGGATCGCCGGTTTTTGTGTTTATCTTCGGGGTCCAAGTAAATTAGCCACATGCATTATACAAAAGAACTAAATCAAAACTAAGAAGATTATACCTCTTGATCTTCTATTGTATGACCTATCCTCCTCTTGAATGTTGTGTGGGCAACGATCCTCCAAGAGTTGAAGCCTCCTAGATCTCACTCTTCCCTTCCTTGCTTGCTCCGAACAAAGGGAAGATGAACGCTCCCTTCTTCTCTTATCTAGTGCCAACCAACAATCTTCCTTGCTTAATTGTTGCCGCTGGCCAAGGAGAGGGAGAGGATGAAGTGGGCGCCAGCCAAGAAGATGGGTTCTTGTTGCCGCCAGCCAAGGAGAAAAAGGAGGGAGGCACCGACAATGGAGAGGGATAGAGAACGCCGACCAAGTGAGGGAGAAGAACCAAACCCTTGTCCCTTCCACTTGTTGCCGCCGAACCTAGAGAAGATGGACAAACCAAAAACCCTAGCCTCTCCAAACCTTGCTGCCTAAGCCAAGAAGCAAACCCTAAAATTCCAATTCTTAGTTGTCGCCCAAGCCTCCTATGCTCCTTTTAATCGTGTCTGTTGGATCTAGGCTTCATGAGTGTTTTAATAGGCTACAATAGGGACTATGAGGAGGAGTTGGATCATAGTGACCCAATGGATCTCGCACACATAAAATCTGATCCATTAATGATAATTCATTCGACAAGAGGATTATCATAGATCTACCTCACCAACCCCCATAATTAAATATGGGCTCCTTATATTATTTGTACAAATGTCTCTTCGCGTTTAAGATATCGAATAACCGTCAATTAATTAATTTATTGACAATTAATTAATCAACATCTAACTCCATGAATAGACCACTCAACCTCATCATCATACCAGACCAAGTCCACCTGTAGGGTTTACATGATGATCCTTATGAGCTCCTCAAGGGGACATCATCATACTAATACATAGTGTTGGTGCAATCGGCCCAGGTCACAATTGACCAGGACTCGAGCTTGGCTCGAGAGATGTTTTGATGTTCGACAAAAACATATGACAATGTAATTGTAATGGGAAAGTGCAAGTCATGGGTACTTGGCATGGAAAGTCAAAGTGGGACACTTGGCATTTGGGAAAGTCCAAGCATGGGTCTTGGCAATGTAAAGTCCAAGCATGGGTGTTGGCAAGGTAAAGTCCAAGTCTTGAGTACTTGGCATGGAAAGTCCAACATGGGTTGGCAAGGTAAAGTCCAAGCATGAGTCTTGGGATTTGAGAAGTCCAAGGGGAATATTGGCGGCATAAAGTCCAAGGGTGAAGTCTTGATAGCATAAGTCCAATGGTTGGCGGCGTAAAGTCCAAAAGGAGTCTTGGCGGCGTAAGTCCAATGTGCCTTGGCGGTGTAGACATCGTTAGCATGACATAGCCGATGGAAGCACCTGAAGGCTAGCGCGATGGATGAACAAGTAATGGATGACTTGGAGGGATCCGAGAGGTGTGAGGTTGATGGAGGTGGCTAGAAGGCTTAGGTCTAGGCTAAGGGTGGTCTAGCAAGTATAGGGGAACCATACTTGGGCTAAAACCTCATGTTTGAGGTGTGTCAGTCGACTGGTGCCATGTGGTAGTCGACTGACCTGTGTCAACTAGGGTTTGACTGCGGGAATTGCACTAGCAGTCGACTACCATAGGTGGGCAGTCGACTGATTGGTCGAGCAGTCGACTGATCTTGTGATCAGTCGACTGGTGCTCCTGAAATCGAGTACAGAATGGAGTTTCACTCTACCACTGCGGTCAGCAGTCGAGTGATGGCTTGATCAGTCGACTTGTGGTCATAATTAGTCAACTAATGATGGATCTGTTAGACTAATCCAGTGTGAATCTTGCCGTTGTCTCATGACAACAGTGGCATCAGTCGACTGATAGTCCCGACCAGTTGACTGATCGACTTTTTCCAGCACAGGTTGAATCTTTATAAGGAGCTCGTGAAGGAGGAAAAAGGGATGGTTTCTTGAGAGCATTTGGGGTGATTTGCTGCTGCAAATCAGGGTCTCCAAGTTGATATCAAGCCACCAAGAAATCAAGCATTCAAAGAGAAATTGTAAAATAGTTTTATTTACTTGCATTGTATTTCATTATTATAATTGTTTATATCCATTTAGATTATTGTTGTAATATTTTGTACGAGGTTTCTCCACCTCTGACTTTTGTCGAGAAGGAGTATTTGTGATTAGTGATTGCATTGGCGTCGCTAGAGCTCTTTAGAGCTCGATCCGTGGAGTATGAACCGTTCACTTCCGAACCACATTATATCCTTGTGTTTGTGATTATGTTTCGTGTTATTGCTTTTATTAATATTATTTCGCTGCGCTAACACGATTTGTAGACGTGATCACGATCGAATTCCATCATCGGTACTAGCACGCGCTATTCACCCCCCCCTCTAGCGTCCAATCGATCCCCTACAAGTGGTATCAGAGTGAGACTGCTCTTCAAGGTTTAACAACTAAGGGAGCATGCTTGAGGGTGAAGATGGAAGTTCAAGAGCAACTAGGATGGGATATCAACACACCGATCCCTTACACCTTCTATGGACAAGAAGGGTTTAGATGATGGAAGGCGAGAATTGAGGACTTCCTAATGATGAGGGACTTCAAAGAATGGTCCATTTTAATGGAGGGATATAGTTATCCAAGAGGACCAAAAGGTGGATTCCTCAAGAAAAAAAGATGGACCGAAGAGCAAGTCCAAAACTTCAAGAAAAATGATAAGGTAATGAAGTTTTTAATTGATTTAATACCTAACAATATCTTGTGTATGTTAGGTAATTATGTAGATGCTAAGGAGCTATGGAGCCAAGTGGCAAAGCTCCATGAAAGTCCATCACCGGTCCAAGAGGAAGGGACCGAAGAGGAAAATGCATCATCCTCACAAGGAAGTGAGGAATTGGAGGTTGAGAGACCATCAACATCCAAGGAGGAAGAGGAAGTAGAATTGGAGGAGACCTCCACCTCTAGGATTGAGGGGGAGGAGATTAGATCACCAGAGCAACACCAAGAAGAAGCATCGACATCCGGTCAAGATGAAGAAGCTCAAAATCTGATTCCGGCCTCCATTGGCTTAGATAACTCAAGCATGTAAATTGTAAATAAAAATCATATAATATACTTTGAGTGTAGGGAAATCGGGCACTACAAAAGCAAGTGTCCGAAATAGATTAGGAAAACTCCTTCGGCACCAAAAGTCAACACAAAAGTTAAAGATGTCAGTGCCCATAGTCAAAAGTGCAAGGAGCATGTCATATGCTTCAAGTGCAATTCAAAAGGGCATTACCGGAGTCAATACCCTAGGGGGAAGAAGAAGGGGCAAGGAGGAGCTACACAAGGGGAGCCGCTAAGGCAAACTGTCAAGTCTCAAAAAAAAAAAAATGCAGTCATCGAAGATGATAAAATAATGATAATAATAATAATAAGAATAATAATAATAAATACACGGGCGTATGTCATCGGAAAAGGAGGATAAATTTTGGGGTCTATTTATACCCTAAATAAGTGCAGTTGAGGGGCATAAAGGGGAAAAATCCTAAACCTATTTAACCGACCGAACCCCTTTTCTTTTCTTTCTCTTTTTCCCTTCTTTTTCTACCGCGCGCCCCGTCTTCTGTTCGCGAGCCGCCGCAGACGTCGAAAGGGGCGATCGACGAAACCCTTCCGCTGGAGACGACGCCAAGCCGCCGGAGCTACACCGACCCTCCTCCCTCATCTTCACGGTAAGTAATCTCTGGCTAGGGCTGGCGAGGGCGGAGGGTTTAGCGGGTTTCGTTTGGGGCTTTAGCGGCGGGATGGAGTCGGTATTGAATCGGGCTTGAGCTTTGGGTTTTCGGATTGAGTTCTAGCAGGGGTCACGGGTGGATTTTTGATATTTTTGGAATGGATTGAGCTAAGGAAAACCGGTGGAGCTAGGTTTCCCGTCGGCTTGGAGAAGGTGAAGAGCAGAGGGATCACGGGAAGAGGTTAGGGAAGTAAATCTTTGGGCTGTAATGGGAGTTCTGGTTGGAAGGTGATCGGAACCGGTGGATGAGGGTGCTCGATAGGAGAGGGGCAGGGGGAATGGAATGGGTAAAACAGACTTTTGCTATTAGGAGGGAAGGGGATCGGATTATGATTTTAGGATCGCTGTTGTTGAATTGATGCGTGGATTGGTGTTGTGGGTTTCATTCGGTTGGGTTTTAATAACTGATAATATATAGGTTAGGGTCATTATGAATTGAGTACGTCGAGGGAGGTATAGGAGGGTTAAATATTCAGATAATAGTCAGATAAATGTTTAATAGATGTAATGAGTAGTTTGTTTGAAAGAAATCAGCATGCTGGGGTGGATATAAATGTGTATGTACATGAGCATTATGTCTGTAGATGATTCTTGCTATATTTGTTATCGGTCAGCATGTTTAGTTAATCCTTCATAAGTTTTTCTTAATTCTGTAAATGATATGTAATATGTGATAAATATCATCTACCTGTGTATGAGGTCAGATGCTAAATATATATATATATATATATAAGTGGTTAGTTATCATCTACCTGTGTATGAGGTTGGATGCTATATGTATATGTGTGTACTTACCATCTACCTGTGTGTGAGGTTAGATGCTATATATAGATAAATATATATATAATTGTCCACCCATGGTGATTACTATTATTATTTTTAGTTAAATGTTTATCCAAATCTTTCTTGTGCACTGATGTTGTAACGCCCGCCCTTATCTGCTCTCAGGGCGGCGCTACTTGACCCCTTTTTTTTTTTTAACATAACATATATGGATCATTTCACCATTTACTTAAGCATGTTATCATGGCATAAACCTTCTTTTCTACATGCATCACCTATCTTATTCATAGTTAGCATGTTACCATATCTTATCTCATTTCATAACATGCCCATCAAAAGGATCCATTCGTGAGTTCTATCATATCAACTTTCTTAAGTAATTGAACAATAACATAACTAAGCAACATCCAGCATGGTACTAATAATTCACAAGTCTTATAAGCGGAAGCAATGTCTTAAGTTGTTAATTGAGCATATAAATATAAGCAGATAGTAATAGGGTCTTTCTCCACCATGCAACTATCACACACACTGGGCCCTTCCTGCTACTTCCTCTAGTTCAGGTTTCCTTGATCTGCAGTATATGGACAACATAAACTATAAGCATAAAGCTTAGTAAGATTCTTGCCTACTCACAAAAACCACGAACTTCATCAAGCAATTAGAAACATAAGCATGCTAGCATAAATGGCCTAAGTATTCCATAGTAACACTAATCAACAACATATCATGTAATGAAACCTAAGCATGGCATAGAGTTTACATCAGCATGCTAAGCATAATTAAAACCAAGCAGGGCATACTCTAAACATAAGCATTCATGATATAAATCTTAGACATGCAGGAAGTACATAAACCCAAATGTTCTTACTATAAGCATCGTAACTTAGTAAAATCTAACTTTAAAGAACATAATCATAAGCATTTTTAACTTGAGCATAAACATTTATAATGACATAAATCCTAAACATGCACAAGGTACATAATCACAAGTATTCTTAAACTACTGTAAGCATCCTAACTTCATAGAGTCTAACATGCATAAAGGACATAAACATAAGAATTATTAACTTGAGCATAAACATTTATAATGACATAAATCCTAAACATGCATAAGGTACATAATCACAAGTATTCTTAAACTCTGTAAGCATCCTAACTTCATAGAGTCTAACATGCATAAAGGACATAATCATAAGCATTTTTAAGCAGCATAAACATTTATAATGACATAAATCCTAAACATGCATAAGGTACATAATCACAAGTATTCTTAAACTCTGTAAGCATCCTAACTTCATAGCATCTAAAATGCATAAAGGACATACTCATAAGCATTTTTAACTTGAGCATAAACATTTAATATGACATAAATCCTACACATGCATAAGGCATATAATCACAAGTATTCTTAAACTACCAAGCATCATAACTTCATAGAGTCTAACATGCATAAAGGACATAATCATAAGCATTTTAGCAGGCATAAACATTTATAATGACATAAATCCTAGACATGCATAAGGTACATAATCACAAGTATTCTTAAACTCATAAGCATCCTAACTTCATAGCATCTAAAATGCATAAGGGCGAGTTCGTAGCATTCATAATCTTTAACATAAGCATACACAATTTCATAAAAGTCTTTTCTTTTCAAAACATATACATATAGATACTTCAACATCATCATAACTTGTTTGGGGGCCCAGGTTAAGTACCACATAATCGCGTTCCCTAATAGGTGGGTAGCGAGCCAAGACCTACAAGACCTCTTCGTCTTCTTATGTCCCTATGGATTTGATTAACGACCACGGCCAGATTGGGTACTTAACCTCTTACAAAGTAAAATACTTAATTCCTTTCTTTTCTTGTCATAGTATAAAGAATGCTCTTGATCCCCAACATAAATAGGAAGCATCTTAATCTTATCTTATCATAAGGAGAGCTCTTGATCCCTACTTGAAAGGAAGCATTTCCATCTTATCATAAGGAGGCTCTTGATCCCTACTTGAAAGGAAGCATCTCCATCTTATCATAAGGACACATGCATTCATAACATAAGAGTACCATAAAGGGGTCCTAAAGTATAAACATGTTCATCACATAAGCATATTTCGTGGCACATTACATCATAACATGAAGCATATTTCCTTGGCATATTCATGGCATATTAAATCACAAAAACATGTTTATCACCTAAGCATATTTCATGGCACATTACATCATAACATGAAGCCTATTTCTTTGGCATATTCATGGCATATTAAATCACAAAAACATGTTCATCACCTAAGCATATTTCATGGCACATTACATCATAGACATGTAGCATGTTTCCTAGGCATATTCATGGCATATTAAATAATAAAAAAAAAACATGTTCATCACCTAAGCATATTTCATGGCACATTACATCATAACATGAAGCCTATTTCTTTGGCATATTCATGGCATATTAATAACCAAGCAAGTTAAACACCAAAAACTCCTACATGAGGGCATACAACATCCCTAGTTCCCTTAGAAACCTTTTTCTTGCAACCCTAACCCTAGTTTCCTTGGTTGGCCGAAACTTGTGAAGGGCTCAAGCTTGGGGTTTGTCCCCTAAAACTCATTCATGAAGCCTTATAACCTATCATAGCATCATTAGAAATATTTTTCATGCAACCTAACCCTAATTTCATGGGTTGGCGAAACTTGTGAGGGCTCAAGCTTAGGTTTGTCCCTAAAATTCATTCATGAAGCCTTATGACCTATCATAGTATCCTTAGAAATATTTTCATGCAACCCTAACCTAATTTCATGGGTTGGCGAAACTTGTAAGGTTAAGATCTTTGGATTTTTATCACCTAAATCTATTCATGTAGGCATATATCATAACCTAACTTCATAAGGAGCTCTTCATGAAACCCTAACCCTAAACCCTTGGTGGCGAAACATATAGGGTTTAAAACCCTTGGACTTTTGTTACCTAAGGATCCCTACTTGGAGCATACAACATATAAAAGGTTTCCCTAATAGCATATTTCATGAATCCTAGCCCAAGACTTAGTTGGCCGAAACATATGAAGCTCAAACTCATATTTCTTTCATGTAATTCATCCTACAAAACTAATATCTGCGGTGAGAAATCTTACATCCTTTGGCTTTGCTTTTAGTTGGAAGATGACCTAATGGAAGCCAACCCTAGCCTTCTTCTTGCTTGGAGGAATTTCGGCCAAAGGTGCAATTGGAGAGGGGGAGCAAGGTGGTTTCGGTGAGGATGAGGAGGAGAGGAAGAAGTGGCCAAATGGGAACTTCCTTCTTCTTTATAAAGGGAGGAAGGGAAGTTCCTCTTTTCTTTTCCATGCCCCTTCATTTACCCTCATCACCCTTATCTATAATTCCCGTCTTCTCTTAATGATATAATCCTATTGGGCTTATGGTTAGTGGGTGCATCTATAGGGCTTGGCTATCTCTAGAGGTTTGGGGTTCAATTCCTAGGCCTTGCATCTCTTTTTGGCTATTTCCTTTTATTTTCGGAAAACCCCCATAAAGCCCATTATCGTAAAGCCAAAAATCCTCGTAAAATTGCTGGAGACTTTTTACGGGCGTTACAGATGTTATGTAAATAAGTTATACTATCATCTACCTGTGTGTGAGGTTAGATGCTATATGTATATGTGTGTAATTATCATCTACCTGTGTATGAGGTTAGATGCTATATGTATATGGGCGTAATTACCATCTACCTGTGTATGAGGTTAGATGCTATATATTTAGTTATAAATGTTCACCCATGATGTTCTATGTTATCCTTCTGTGACTGAGTATGATAGAAAATGACAGAAAATTATTTATTTAGCTAACTGTATGTACATGAGCATTAGTGGTGCCTGGACGGGTTGGGTTCCCCGGGTTGAGCTCCAGGGAGGGCCCACCCAAATTGACAGATTGACTGATGACTGATGACTGATTCCCTTAATTTCTTTCTAGAGGTACCTCAGGATTGCACAAGAAAATAAGGTATTTGACTGGCTCAGCATGTTAAATGCATAATGCTAGGTACCACGAGGGTTTATGTTTAGGTACAGTTAGCATAACAGAAAGGCATGATTGAGTTCGCAGTACTTGTTATAATGGCATGTTGCTAAAAGTATAGGTTTTGTTACATACTGACTTACAGGAAGTGCAATAATAAAATGTATGTTGAGCTACAGTAGTTTACATTTACAGTTGAAAATATATAGGTCTCCTGTTGAATTTTCCTCCCTGTGTTGTATCCCTATCATTGATCTACTTACTGGGCTGTGAACTCATGATTTCACATAATATTTTCAGGTAGGGAACAGGAAACCCAGATTGAGATGCAAGAAGCGGAGGTGGTGTAACTGAGGAGATGATGATGAGCATGACACACATTGTCCGGGACATCTATGATACAGGGTTACCAGTTTGAGGGGAGTTGATTTTGATGTTCTATTTTTCTTCAGTTGAGAGGGTATAGTGTGTGTAGTTGAGACTGCTAAACTGAATGGAATAAAATAAACTTGGAGTCGGGTGTTTCGTTCTTGCGTATAATTGGGTAATATTGATGTGTGATTTGGGATTAAGTATATGCATACTGGGTTAGGTCTTTTCAGTTGGTATCAGAGCGAACGATCCTAGAGGACAGTGTGTGCATGCAATCTCATCAAGGACTCAGATGCATCCATCCCCGCATTTGTAAGCTTTAAATTTACTTTTCAAGTAGTAGTCTTAATGTAATCATGATTAGGTTTATGTATAAACTGGAGATAACGATGCAGGTATCGGGTTTTATAGGAGAATGGCGGGCCGAAGAAATAATGGTGAAGTGGGCCAGAGTAGTCAGTTTCTTGCTGAGCTTGCCGCAATTATGCAGGAACAGAGTCGGATTCAGGGAGAACAAATCCAACAGCTGTTGAGAGCCAGGGAGCATGGAAACACCCACAGTGGTCCCACAACCAGTGTGAACCCAGTTTACAAGCAGTTCAAGGATCTTGGACCGACAGAGTTTAAGGGAAGTACAGACCCGATTATTGCAGAAGGATGGATTCGATCATTGGAGACGATATATGACTTCATGCAGCTTACGAATGCTGACAAGGTGAGGTGCGCCATATTCATGTTGCGGGGCGATGCTCGAATATGGTGGGAGGGTGCACACTTAGTGGTGGATTTAGCTACAGTTACTTGGGTTGAATTCAAGGAGGTATTTTATGGTAAATACTTTACTGCTGACACCAGAACCCGAATGGCCAGGGAATTCCTAGAGCTTCGCCAAGGGGACTGGACAGTGGCTGAGTATGTCAAGGAATTCGAGAAGGGGCGGTATTTTGTACCTATGATTGCCAGTCAACCAGTAGAGGAGATGAAACATTTTACTGAGGGATTGAGGGCAGCCATTCACCATGATGTCAGGGTGAGCCGAGTTACCACCTTTAGAGAGGCTGTGGATCAGGCTCTGATGGAAGAAAGGGACAGGAATGACATGATAAAGGAAGTACAGACTAAGAGGTCTAGTTACCAGGGAAGGGAACCTCCTGCGTCGAGTCAGAAGAAGTTTGCATCGAGCCAGTTTCGAGGCAAGCGACCCACGATTTAGACGCGACCATGGCAGCGACCCAGAACCCGACCCGATCGACCATCTTCTTCAAGGCGAAAGCAAAACTCAGTGTCCCAAGTGTGATAAGACTCATGCAGGTCAGTGTTTGGTGGGTACAGATGTGTTCTACAAGTGCAAGAAGTCTAGACACTTTGCTATGAACTGCCCTCAGCTCAAAGAGCCAACTAGAGGAAGGGTGTATGCTATGACACAGGAGCAGGTGGATCCGGATTCGACCATCATCATAAGTAGAATTTCTATTGTCAACCTACCTGCTCATGCCATAATTGATTCGGGAGCTACACACTCTTTCATATCGGTGGCCTACGTTACAAAACTAGGTATTTCATGTGATTGGATGGCTACCGGTTATAACGTGTCCTTGCCTTCGGGGGAAGAACTGACCAGCAATAGAATAGTGAGGAACTATCCGATAAAGATCACGAGAACTATACGATTCGCCGAACTCATTGTATTAGAGATGGTGGATTTTGATGTAATTCTGGGTATGGATTGGTTGACCCGGTACGAGGCCATTATTAACTGTAAACAAAGGACGGTTAAACTGAAACTACAAAATGATGAATTTGTCATTTTCAATGCAACCTCCTCATTGAGTCATCCACCTATTATATCAGCATGTAAAGCTCAGAAAATGTTAAGCAAGGGGTGTAACGGATTTCTAGTCAACATAATGGGTAGTTCTGAGACTTTTAGACCATGTCTGGAGGAAGTAGAGGTAGTCCGGGATTTTCCTGATGTATTTCCAGAGGATATTGCAGGATTACCCCCTGTCAGAGAGGTTGAGTTTGGAATAGAATTAATATCGGGAACCACCCCTGTGTCTAAAGCATCGTACCGCCTGGCACCCACCGAAATGAAGGAACTGAAGGAGCAACTACAAGAACTATTGGATAAGGGTTTCATCCGACCCAGTGTGTCACCCTGGGGAGCGCCAGTGTTGTTAGTTCGTAAGAAGGATGGTTCAATGCGGTTGTGCATTTACTACCAGGAGTTAAACTGGGTTACAGTCAAGAACAAGTACCCGTTGCCTAGAATCGATGATCTGTTTGATCAACTATAGGGAGCAACAGTGTTCTCAAATATTGACTTGAGGTCGGGGTACCACCAATTGAGGGTGAAAGGAGAAGATGTTCATAAAACTGCGTTCAGAACCCGGTATGGTCATTATGAGTTTCTAGTTATGCCGTTTGGGCTTACTAATGCCCCCACATCCTTTATGGATTTGATGAACTGGATCTTCCAGCCAAACTTGGATCAGTTTGTGATTGTCTTTATCGATGATATACTAATTTATTCTCAGAGTCGCGAAGAGCACCGACAACATCTGACGCTGGTGCTGCAGACTCTGAAGGATAAGCGGTTATACGCTAAGTTCAGCAAATGCAATTTTTGGTTGAGACAAATAGCCTTTTTAGGACATATAGTCTCGGAGAGGGGAATAGAGGTGGATCCAGTCAAAGTAGAGGCAATCTAGAGTTGGGCTACTCCGAGAAATGTTACAAAAATTCGAAGTTTCCTGGGACTAGCGGGGTATTATCGCAGATTTATTCAGAATTTTTCTGAATTCGCTACCCCCGTTGACCAAGAAGGGGGTGAGGTATGAATGGACTACTCAGTGCGAGAAGAGTTTTATGGAGTTAAAGGAAAGGCTGATGATAGCACCTGTGCTTGCAGTTCCAGACACTTCTGGGCAGTTTGTGGTGTACACTGATGCCTCCAAAACAGGTCTAGGGGATGTATTGATGCAGAAGGGGAGGGTCATTGCCTATGCATCACATCAGTTGAAGGTGCATGAGCAGAATTATCCTACACATGACTTGGAACTAGCAGCGGTCGTCTTCGCTTTGAAGATTTGGCGACACTATCTTTACGGAGAACGTTGCGAGATCTATACAGATCATAAAAGTTTGAAATATTTCTTTACTCAAAAGGAACTGAATATGCGGCAGAGACGATGGTTGGAGTTGGTAAAAGATTATGACTGCAATATTAACTCTCACCCGGGTAAGGCAAACGTGGTGGCGGATGCGCTGAGTCGCAAGACGGCGATGCTATTATAGTTGACCACTCAGCAAAGATTGATATCAGAACTTCAACAGATAAGAGTGGAGGTGATAGCACTAGGTGAGCAGGTTAGGTTGGCGGCATTGATGGTTAAATCAAATTTATGGGATCATATTCGGGTAGAACAAGCCTCGGATCAACAGTTAATGGAATGGAAATGCAAAGGTGAAGCAAAGGGTAGCACCATCTACTCAGTGGTTGATGGGATGGTGCGATACAAGGGCCACATCTGGGTGCCTAAGGGTGGATCCCTGAGGGAGAATCTCATGAGGGAAGCTCACACTACCCCGTACTCTATTCACCCCGACAGCACAAAGATGTATAAGGATATGCGGCTATTATATTTGTGGTCGGGCATGAAGAGAGACATAAGCAAGATGGTCCATGAGTGCCTTACCTGTCAACAGGTGAAAGCTGAGCACCAAAGGCCCGCGGGATTGCTCGAACCGCTTCTGATACCTGTTTGGAAGTGGGAAAATGTTGCCATGGATTTTGTGGTAGGATTACCGATCTCGACTAAGGGATCAAATGCAGTGTGGGTTATTGTGGATCGATTGACGAAGTCAGCACACTTCCTGCCAATGAAAACCACTTTCACTATGATACAATACGAAGAGTTGTATATACAGGAAATAGTAAGGTTACATGGAATTCCGGATCAGATTGTGTCAGATAGAGATCCAAAATTTACATCTGGGTTCTGGAAGAGTTTGCATCGGGGATTGGGTACAAAACTTGCTTTCAGCACCTCTTTCCATCCCCAGACCGATGGTCAATCTGAGCGAGTAATTCAGATTTTAGAAGATATGCTACGAGCTTGCATTATATATTTCAAAGGGAGTTGGGAGTCCAAACTGCCCTTGGTAGAGTTCACCTATAACAATAGTTATCAATCCACCATCGGTATGGCTCCCTATGAAGCGCTATACGGAAGAAGGTGTAGAACCCCACTACATTGGGAAGAGGTAGGAGAAAGAGCAGTTCTGGGTCCAGAGATTGTGACACAAACTGTGGAACTAGTAGCAAAGATCCGAGACAGAATGCAGTCGGCACAAAGTCTCTAAAAGAGTTATGTTGATTGTCGAAGGAGGGATCTGGAGTTCACAGTGGGAGACCATGTATTTCTCAAAGTGTCACCCATGAAGGGAGTACTGAGGTTTGGAAGGAAGGGCAAACTCAGTCCGAGGTATATTGGGCCTTTTGAGATTCTCGACCGAATTGGAACACGAGCATACCGAGTTGCTCTACCACCAAACCTGGCAGGAGTTCATAATGTGTTTCACGTATCCATGCTCAGGAGGTACCTTCCCAACCCTGCACATGTGATTGGGTATGAAGCCATACAGTGGACACCAGATCTATCCTACGAGGTAATACCAGAACAAATATTGGATCGTCAAGTGCGGAAGCTGAGAAATAAAGAAATCAGAATGGTGAAAGTTTTATGGGGAAATCAGCAGATAGAGGAAGCTACCTGGGAGACCGAGCGGGATATGCGTGACCGTTACCCTGAACTATTTGCTAAGTCAAATTTCGAGGACACAATTTTTTTTTAGGGGGGGAGAGTTGTCAAGTCTAAAAAAAACAAAAAAAAATGCAGTAATCGAAGATGATAAAATAATGATAATAATAATAATAATAAATACACGGGCGTATGTCATCGGAAAAGGAGGATAAATTTCGGGGTCTATTTATACCCTAAATAAGCGCAGTTGAGGGGCATAAAGGGGAAAAATCCTAAACCTATTTAACTGACCGAACCCCTTTTCTTTTCTTTCTCTTTTTCCCTTCTTTTTCTACCGCGCGCCCCATCTTCTGTTCACGAGCCGACGCAGACGTCGAAAGGGGGGATCGACGAAACCCTTCCGTCGGAGACGACGCCAAGTCGCCAGAGCTACACCGACCCTCCTCCCTCATCTTCACAGTAAGTAATCTTTGGCTAGGACCGGCGAGGGCGGAGGGTTTAGCGGGTTTCGTTTGGGCCTTTAGCGGCGGGATGGAGTCGGGATTTCGGGATTGAATCGGGCCTGAGCTTTGTGTTTCCGGATTGAGTTCTAGCAGGGGTCACGGGTGGATTTTTTGTATTTTTAGAATGGATTGAGCTAAGAAAAACTGGTGGAGCTGGGTTTCCCATCGGCTTGGAGGAGGTGAAGAGCAGAGGGATCACGGGAAGAGGTTAGGGAAGTAAATCTTTGGGCTGTAATAGGAGTTCTGGTTGGAAGGTGATCAGAACCGGTGGATGAGGGTGCTCAACAGGAGAGGGGCAGGGGGAATGGAATGGGTAAAACAGACTTTTTCTATTAGGAGGGAAGGGGATCGGATTATGATTTTAGGATCGATGTTGTTGATTTGATCCGTGGATTGGTGTTGTGGGTTTCATTCGGTTGGGTTTTAATAACTGATAATATACATGTTAGGGTCATTATGAATTGAGTACGTCGAGGGAGGTATAAGAGGGTTAAATATTCAGATAATAGTCAGATAAATGTTTAATAGATGTAATGAGTAGTTTGTTTGAAATAAATCAGCATGCTGGGGTGGATATAAATGTGTATGTACATGAGCATTATGTTCGTAGATGATTCTTGCTATATTTGTTATCGATCAGCATGTTTAGTTAATCCTTCATAAGTTTTTATTATTGGTGTAAATGATATGTAATATGTGATAAATATCATCTACCTGTGTATGAGGTCAGATGCTAAATATATATATATATATATATATATATAAGTGGTTAGTTATCATCTACCTGTGTATGAGGTTGGATGCTATATGTATATGTGTGTACTTACCATCTACCTGTGTGTGAGGTTAGATGCTATATATAGATAAATATATATATAATTGTCCACCCATGATGATTACTGTTATTATTTTTAGTTAAATGTTTATCCAAATCTTTCTTGTGCACTGATGTTATGTAAATAAGTTATACTATCATCTACCTGTGTGTGAGGTTAGATGTTATATGTATATGTGTATAATTATCATCTACCTGTGTATGAGGTTAGATGCTATATGTATATGGGCGTAATTACCATCTACCTATGTATGAGGTTAGATGCTATATATTTAGTTATAAATGTTCACCCATGATGTTCTATGTTATCCTTCTGTGACTGAGTATGATAGAAAATGACAGAAAATTCTTTATTTAGCTAACTGTATGTACATGAGCATTAGTGGTGCATGGACGGGTTGGGCTCCCCGGGTTGAGCTTCGAGGAGGGCCCACCCAAATTGACAGATTGACTGATGACTGATGACTGATTCCCTTAATTTCTTTCTAGAGGTACCTCATGATTGCACAAGAAAATAAGGTATTTGACTGGCTCAGCATGTTAAATGCATAATGCGAGGTACCACGAGGGTTTATGTTTAGAGTCTGATTAGCATTATGAAGGCATGATTGAGTTCGCAGTACTTGTTATAATGGCATGTTGCTAAAAGTATAGGTTTTGTTACATACTGACTTACAGGAAGTGCAATAATAAAATGTATGTTGAGCTAAAGTAGTTTACATTTACAGTTGAAAATATATAGGTTTCCTGTTGAATTTTCCTCCCTGTGTTGTATCCCTATCATTGATCTACTTACTGGGCTGTGAACTCATGATTTCACATAATATTTTCAGGTAGGGAACAGGAAACCCAGATTGAGATGCAAGAAGCGGAGGTGGTGTAACTGAGGAGATGATGATGAGCATGACACACATTGTACGGGACATCTATGATACAGGGTTACCAGTTTGAGGGGAGTTAATTTTGATGTTCTATTTTTCTTCAGTTGAGAGGGTATAGTGTGTGTAGTTGAGACTGCTAAACTGAATGGAATAAAATAAACTTGGAGCCGGGTGTTTTGGTCTTGCATATAATTGGGTAATATTGATGTGTGATTTGGGATTAAGTATATGCATACTGGGTTAGGTCTTTTCACAAACCCTAAGGTATATCTAAATAATGCTCTTTCTTTCAATTATAGGCAAAAGCATGCTAGAACTAATTTTAGCAATCTCGCTATTTATCATAAAGAGCATACTAGAAATAACAAATATATTTGTTTAGGTGCCAAAAATGTTAATGTTTCAAAGAATGAGAAATTTGGGACTAATGTCCCTAAAAATATTTTACCTAAGGAAACCATTAAGAAAATAGGAGAACATCTAGGTCTTAATCCTAAATGGATTAGGCATATGCCTAGAAAGGATAATGCCCAAAGACCGAATCAAAATTTTAAAATTGGGCAATTAGAGATTGAAAACCAAGCCTTGAGGTCAAGGCTTGAAAAACTTGAGAAGACCCTAAATAAGATACAAAATCAATTTCAAGGGTATAATGGTCAAATTCAAGGGTCAAGATTTCAAAGTCAACATCTAGGACCTAAAAGACAAAAGTCAACCAAGGGCAAGAAAGGTTTGGGTCACAAACCTAAGCCTAAGGTGGATTATCATAGTGTTCCATTCGATTATGGGACACAAATTAGGTCTAGGAAGACCAAGGTTACTAGGAAAGTTATCCCTTAGAGTAACCAAGGTTTGTGCCTAGTGGCTAGGGTTTCTAAGAAACCTAGGGTGGCCACTAAGAAGGTTGCAAGGGGAGTTACCCCTAGAGTCAACCTAGGTAAGATCCAAATGACCAAGGCTACCAAGCCTAGGAGGGTCATTAGGAAGGTATCTAGGGAGGTTATCCCTAAGGAATACCTAGTTAACCCTAGGATCTCAAATAGGTTTTGGGTTCCTAAGAGCGTGATTGATTCACGCTAGATGGGTTTAGGATGTGTCAACCTTGTTTGGGTGGGTAGTTAACTCAAACATGATAAAGGTGGCACTTTAGGAAATTTTCAAGGCTATGGGTACCTTGAAAATAGAGTTGATATTATGATCCTAAAAGATTTTAGGATGTGCCAACACATTTTTGGAATTATGAAAAATTAATTAAATTCGCACATTTTAGGTTTAGAGGTCATAGTGTGCCATTTTGGGTTTTTGGCACACTAGGGAGAAAAGTGAAAATATGGAAAAATATATTTAATTATATCAAATGGAAATTAATATTAAAATTTAGGTGTTATTATACCTATAATTTTTATTTTCCATGCCTTGATTTGCTATATGTCATTACATGACATCATGTTTATTTTCATCATTTATATGTCATGATCATGTTTAGGATTTAGGATAAATGTCATATATTTTTAGATTACATCTTATGCCATGACATCATGATTATGAACATGTGTTTATTTATATCATCATTAATGCCATAATCATTCATGCATTTAAGATAATTTGATTGAAATTGATTTGAGGACAATGACATGACTTTGAGTCCCATTTATAAGGGAATCAAGTAGAGTTTCCTTAGAAAAATGTATAAAACCCTAGATTAGGGAGAACAAACCCCACATCTCACATCTAAATTGACATGTATGTGTATTTATACACCCTAGATACATGTGAGATGCTAGGATATGAGTTAAGATCAAGGTGCATAGTTTTTGCATCTAGATGAACTAAAACTCATCTCAATTCAAAGGTGGATCATTGGGAAAGCTTGTGTACAAGTCATGTACATTGAGCCCAAGGAATATGATCCAAAATAAGGTTTTGAAAACATTTCAAAATCATTTTGAAAAACCTTGGTGAAGTCTATCTTTTGATAGCAATCACCATTGATGTGATTGATACAAAGTGAGCCAAAACTTAGAAGTTTTCTTTACTTTTGAATTTTGTATCAATTTCAGTATTTTATGGGTAAAATAATTTTCAAATATTTTTCACCCATTGTATTGACTATAAGTAATATACCTATGAATTTTCACGATTTTTTGATATAAGTAGAATTACTTATGATTTTTTGAAATTTGACTCTGATAACTAAAATTTAGAAATTTCAGTTATCAGTCGACTGATGTGAGTGGCAGTCGACTGGTAACTGACGGAGTCGACTGCCAATGCTGATTTATAGAAAACTAGATTTTTTAGCTCGTGTTCAGCTGCGGTTAAGGTCCCTAACCACTCCTAACCATAGGATATGCTTTGGGAAGCATTATAAAGGGTGAAAATCCATTGGATATGGTTTAGGAGAGGTTTTAGGGTAATGTATCAAATTTAAGGTGGGGAGAGTTCATGTCTGAACTTTTAACCTTATTTTTGATGGTTTAGAGTTCCTATAGGCTTAGGGACTTCCCAAGGACATTGTTGGTGCAATGGTCAAGGGGGAGTAAGCCTTTAGGGGGAGGTATTCATCTTGGGATGATGGATGTGTTTTCTTCTTGAAGGGGAGAAGTTATTGGGAGAGTGACATCAATTGGGAAAATTGATGGGATTTTGAGAGACCCAATTTGGAAAATGGGAGAGTGAAGAGGATTGCCACTCTTGAGTGATATGGGACTTATCACTAGGAAGATGATAGGCATCCTAGGTATTTTTGGATCAAGGGGAAGATTGTAAGATCTCATTGGGACATGAGACATTGACGTCCTTGGAGAGATAACCTTTTTTATGTATGTCAAAAAGGGGGAGAAAGATAAGATTACTAATTTGGGATAATTGGTAAGGAGTTTTTGAGTTAGATGGTCTAACTCAAATGGTTTGTTTGGTTTTTGTCACACATCAAAAAGGGGGAGATTATTGGTGCAATCGACCCAGGTCACGATTGACCAGGACTCGAGCTTAGCTCGAGAGATGTTTTTGTTAGTGAAAGCCCTAGAGCCAATCATATGATGATTGTTGTATGGACTTTATTGTATCATATTCCTATTTATAAAGGCATGGTTATTATATTTACTTGTATTGGTGCCAAATAACTAAATATAATAATGTCCTTGGGTAGTAGGTTCTTATCTATGTCAATCGATTGGATGAATCGATAATGAGATGATATAGAGAACACTACTCTTAATCATTCCTAGTCGAGTATAACATTCAGGGACAATGTTAATGCGTAGAGACTAGCATGTAGGTCAACAAGATGACTTGATCTCACAAGTCATGGATATGAGATATCAAGTTGACACATGGGTATGCATTGGAGAATGTATACTGAATGACCCGCCATGAGAAAGTATCATGGATCGTTATATGAGTGTCATATACTTTCTCATGTGGCTATTAGTATGACTATTAGTCCTTAGACCTGAAGTCACCATGGTTCCCTACATAAGGAGTTGCATACTTTGGCCGTCAGCGTCACCCGTAAATGGGTGGACTATAAAGCGATTCTTGGGTATGTAGCAGATTATGCGGAGGATGTGAGTGATGTAGATGGGATCTATCCCTCCTATATGGCCAGGGGGTGACATCGATATTCTTGATAGAGTGAGACCACGAAGTGCATGGCCATGCCCAAATGAGTCGATATGAGATATTGAGCTCATTTGATTAAGTGAAGTCTACTTGGGTTCAAGATTTAGATTGTATGCGAGGATGACCACGGTCTATGCCTCGATTGGTCAATCTAGATATCAAGGATAGAGGACATTGTCACATATTGTGAGAGTCACAATTAGTAGTCACAAAGGTGATGTTGGAGCTCAACATTCTTGTAACTTGGGTAGCAATGATGTGTTGCTAGATACCGCTCATTGCTTATGTTCCTAAATCGGTTTAGGGACATTGCCAACGTTACAAGAACCTATAAGTCACACACATGAGAGCAATTAGATGGAGATTAGGTTCATATGATGAACCATGAGGATTAGGTTCATGGGATGAACCAAATTGGATTAAGAGTAATCCAAATTAGACTAATTGAGTTAGACTCAAGTTGATTCAAGTGTTGAATGAGTCTAATTGAGATTTGATTCATCAAATCAATTTAAATTAATGAATAGAGATTCATTATATTAAATTGACTTGAGTCAAGTGGTTAGATTTGATCAACCATGGGAGATTAGAGGTCAAGTTTGACTTGACTTGAGAGGGAAGTTGAAAGGTCAAGTTTGACTTGACCAAATGCCATGTCATGATGATGACTAGGCATGGCCGGCCAATGATGATGCTCCACATCATCATTGACTGAGTCAGTGGTGCCACATCATGAGGAGACCAAGGGTCATGGGAGTTACATGCATGCATGTAACTCCCCTCCATGAAGTGGCCGCCACCATTTGGGGTTATGTGAGTGAAAATTCATTTGGTGAGTAATCACTCATTACTTCATCTTCTTCCTTGGGAATTTTCCTCTCAAGCTCTCCCTCTCCTTCCTCTCTTTGGCCGAACCAACCAAGGAGTGCTAGCACACTCAAGGTTGAGTTTTCTTCCACCTATTGCTTGTGTGGATACCATAGAGGAGTGTGCACTTGACCCTCTCGAGTTCGGACTTTGGACGGCGGGATTTGCGAAGGGCATCGCATCAAGGGTAACATCCTTATCTCTTAGTTCTAAGGTAGATCTAGAGGATTTTGTAAGCACATACATGTAATTAGTTTTAATACTTCTTGCGGATCCGTGGCGGGACTTAGGGGTTTCCTTGTATAGCGGTTTTGCGGCGGAAAAACCCTTGATGTATCGAGCCACGTCGAAGCATGTATGTGTTTCGTTTTTGTATTTTTATATTAGATATAAAAATTACAGATTTTATGTTTCTATAAATTTCTAATTTTATAGAATTTTTGGGTATTTTTCTCGTGAGAGTCGAAGCAGCAGTGTTGGGACACTCGTGAAGCTTCAATCGAGAAAAACTCTCGAATCGTGAGTTCTCGCTTTAGGTTTTTGGGACAGCAGCAACTTAAGTCGCTGTAGGATCGTTGTAGGGACACTCGCGAAGTTTATTTTGCGAGTAGGCGCTGCCCTATCCCGAAAGGGGCCATGTCCCGATCGCGGCAGCTTAGCGGGACCGTTTCGGAGAGATGACTCATAAATTCGAAATAAATTAGGAAAAATTATAGAAATTTTCTGTAAAAATACATAATTTTGAATTATGTATGATTCTGTGATTGTCATGGCCCAATAACCCAATAGGAGTGGATTATGTGTGTTGTAATTCATAATACGGCCTGCGTCGTTTGTGGTCTGCGTGTTGTAAAATGTTTGCGACTGCGCGTCGCACCTCTTCTTTAATATTCTAGTTGTAAATAGTTTTAGACTCGAATGTAACTCGAGTTTCGTATTTGTAATGTACAAAAATGGAGCGGTTGAAAGTCCACTTTAAGACGAGCTTACTATAAGGTTGACGACGACACATGGCTGTCAAATGAAGAAGCGCTTGGAGAGGTTGACCGTCCGATCTTCTCATTGGCTTGAGAAGATCGTAGTAGGGCCATGACTATATCACATTTAATTATATATATATATATGTTGATATATATATATTTAATTGATTTATGCTTGTATGTATGTGATGCATGCTAGTGAAAAAAAAATGCTTGTATGTATATGATGCATGCTAGGTTAATTTTCTTGTATGTATATGATGCATGCTAGAATAATGAATGTATGTATATGATGCATGCTAATATAGGATAATAAAGGCCTAAATGCGTATAAGATACACATTACGATTAGATTAGATCATAATCGAATCAACTCGAAAATGCCTACCGAGCCTTGATACCCATCACTACCTCGATCATTTGTTGTTGTTGAATCTGACAAAGCAGAGCAACGCATATTATCTTGGTAGGGTGCGGAGGGACAATCTTGGTCCCGCCTATCACGACTCGGGTTAGAGTAAGCTCAATTAGATTGAGCAAAACTAGTTAACTCAATTGGATCGAGTAGAACTATAGGCATATTCCAATCGTTGGAAAGATAGGTTAAGATCGCATTTACACTAAATCTTGGGCGATTTAGCCAAAGCTAACTCATGGTCTTTTGTAAATGTGGGTCTTAATCCTATAAACAAGAGTTGCATAGAGATGTAATCGGTAATGTGTTACCCACCGATCGTACTAAGTCTTGGGCGATTTAGCCAAAGCTAACTCAAGGCTTAGTATGATGTGGATCTTGTCCCACAAGAATTATAGCTAGTTTGTATGAATCAAGTAAATGTGGTTTGACCACATCCATAACTCGATTCTACAAAATTCCTATAATTGATGGGAGCATCATTTGATTAAAGGCCTAATTAAATGATAAAAGGAATATGATATTAATTCTCTGCATTGTATGTTGTAGATTACTATGTCACAACACGAACACTCTCTCTGCGATCTGTCCTTGAGAAGGACAAGCTCGATGGAGCAAATTTCTGGGTGATGCAGAACACGAGAATTGTTCTCACCCAAGAAAGGAAGGATGCGTCTGGGCGGCCCATTCGAGGCACCTCACCGCCCTTGCCTCGCGGTGACAAAGATGCTTACAAGAAGCATCAAGATGATGCATTAGATGTGTCATGTCTAATGCTCGCGACCATGAACTACGAGCTTGAAGCAACATGAGTTCATGAATGCTTATGATATGGTTGGACATCTTCGTCAACTATATCAAGGACAAAGCTAGGCATGAGAGATATGAAGTCTCTAAGGCATTATTTGGGTCTAAAATGCAGAAGGGACTCGTAGGTTCATATGTACTCAAGATGATTGGAGTGCGTAGAAAACCTACAAAGTGGGATTCCCACTTGGCCAAGAGTGACCCTTGACCTAATCTTGCAATCTTTGCCAGAGCCTTGATCAATTTGTCATGAATTATAACATGAATAGAATTGATAAGCCATCTTTACTGAAATGCTCGGATGTTGAGCTAATCAGAGCTTAACCTTAAGAAGGGTAAATCGACACCATTTTGATGGTGCAGAAGAAGAAAAGGCAAGCCTAAAGGTAAGGGAAAGTCCCAAGCCAAGGGCAAAGGAAAGAACTTAAACCCAAAGGAGGGGTAGCGAGGAAGGGGCTTGCTTCTTACGCAGGAAGCGGAGGACATTGGAAGGCGTAGCAAGGCATACGGAAGATCTTAAGAAGAAGAGAAGTGAGACTTCTACTTGGTATAAATGTTATAGAAGTCAATCTATCTATTTCTTCATCATGGGTATTAGATCTAGGATGTGCATCTCACATTTGTACCAATGTGCGGTGAGAAATAGCAGGCATTGAAAGGGCGAGGTGGACCTACTGAGTAGGCAATGGAGCAAGGGTTCTTCTTTGTCATTGTAGGAACTTATGATCTATCTCTCGCCCTCTGGGCTTGTACTAGAATTAGAAGAATGTTGTTATGTGCTGCTTTAACTAAGAACATCATTTCGTTTCTTGTTTGGACAAGAAAGGTTTTCATTTATAATAAAGAACAAATGTTGTTTATTTAAATGATATGTTCTATTGTAGTGCACCTCTAATGAAGCGGACTCTACTTTCTAGACTTAGAGAGCCCTATCTATAACATAAGTACCAAGAGGTTCAAGTCAAATGAGTTGAACCAAACCTATCTCTGGCATTGTCGCAGGTCACATATAAATGAGAGTCGCTTATCTCGGCTCCATAAGGATGGTTATTAGACTCATTTGATTTTGAATCATATGAGACATGCGAGTCTTGCCTTTTAGGCAAGATGACCAAGACTCCCTTTAGTGGACATAGCGAAAGAGCAACAGATTTGTTAGGACTTATACATAGTGATGTATGTGGTCCTTTCAATGTTGCTGCTAGAGGTGGTTACATGTACTTCATTACATTTACTGATGACTTCAGTAGATATGGTTATGTGTATCTTATGACACATAAATCTGAATCCTTTGAAAAGTTCAAAGAATTCAAGAATGAAGTACAAAACCAGCTTGGCAAGAGTATTAAGATACTTCGATCAGATCGAGGTGGTGAATACCTTAGCCATGAGTTTCGTGACTATCTAGCTGAGTGTGGGATTCTATCCCAACTCACTCCTCCTGGAACACCACAGTGGAATGGTGTATCCGAAAGGAGGAATCGTACCCTATTGGATATGGTACGATCTATGATGAGTCACACAGATCTTCCTATATCCTTTTGGGGATATGCTCTGGACACAACAGCCTTTACCCTTAACCGTGTACCATCCAAGGCTGTGGTAAAGACACCATATACGATATGGACAGGGAAAAATCCCAAGATGTCTTTTATGAGGATTTGGGGTTGTGAGGCTTACGTTCGACGTCAAGTCTCAGACAAACTGGGACCCAAATCCGATAGGTGCTATTTTGTTGGATATCCCAAGTCTACAAAGGGATATTACTTCTACATTCCCAGTCAGCACAAAGTGTTTGTGGCAAAGACTGGGGTTTTTCTAGAAAGGGATTTTGTTTCTAGAAAAACTAGTGGGAGTACCTTCGATCTTGAAGAAATTCAAGATAAGGACCATAGCACTGAGGCCTTGATGGAGGTTGAACAGGAACCACAAAGTGTTGTGGGTGAAGAGGTTGTTGCACAAAGAGTTGTGGAACAACCACCTGTTCAAGTAGACCTACCTCTTCGCAGGTCTGATAGGGTACGTCGACAGCCTGAGAGATACTCATTTCTCTTGTCTGACCATGATGACGTTATGCTCATTGAGAATGAGCCTACCTCCTATCAGGAAGCTGTGATGAGCCCAGATTCTGAGAAATGGCTAGACGCCATGAGATCCGAGATGGAATCCATGTACACTAACCAAGTATGGACTTTGGTTGATCCACCTGAAGGGGTCAAACCCATTGGGTGTAAGTGGGTCTTTAGGAGAAAGACTGACATGGATGGACTTACGCATACCTATAAGGGCCGATTGGTGGCTAAAGGTTTCAAGCAAATTCATGGTATTGACTATGATGAAACCTTTTCTCCAGTGGCGATGTTTAAGTCCATTCGGATCTTGCTTGCTATTGCATCATACCACGATTATGAGATCTGGCAGATGGATGTCAAAACCGCGTTTCTGAATGGAAACTTACTCGAGGATGTGTACATGACACAACCTGAGGGTTTTGTAGATCCACAGCATACTGGGAAGGTATGCAAGCTGCAAAGGTCCATTTATGGGCTAAAGCAAGCTTCTCGGAGTTGGAATCTTCGATTCGATGATGCGATCAAACAGTTTGGTTTCATCAAGAATGAAGATGAACCCTGTGTCTACAAGAGGGTTAATGGGAACACAGTTGTGTTCCTTGTATTGTATGTGGATGACATACTACTCATTGGGAATGACATCCCTTCGCTCTGATGAAGACTTGGTCGGGACGTGCTTCTCAATGAAGGACTTAGGTGAAGCGGCACAGTATTCTAGGCATCAAGATCTATAGAGATAGATCTAAGAGATTGCTTGGCCTAAGTCAGAGTACATACATTGACACGGTATTACTTCGGTTTGCCATGCAGAATTCCAAGAAAGGACTTCTGCCGATGTCACATGGTGTGAGTCTTTCTAAGACTCAAAGTCCCTCTTCTAGAGAGGAGAGAGACCGCATGGATAAGATCCCTTACGCATCTGCTATAGGATCTATCATGTACGCCATGCTGTGTACTCGTCCTGATGTCTCGTATGCTTTGAGCATGACGAGTAGATACCAGTCAGATCCAGGTGAGCGTCACTGGATAGCAGTCAAGAATATTCTTAAGTACTTAAGAAGGACTAAAGAATATTTCTTGATATTTGGAGGCAATGAGGAGCTAGCTGTAAAGGGTTCTGTGATGCGACTCCAAATGACGGGATGATTCTGGATCGCGGTCGGGGTTCGTGTTTTGCTTGAATGGTGGCGTGAGTGGAAGAGTTCGAGCGGACACGATTCTTGATTCTACAACGAGCCCGAGTATATCGCTGCATCTCGAGGCGAAAGGAGGCGATTTGGATCCGCAAGTTCATTCGAGTTTGGGGTGGTTCCTAGCATTGCAGATCCTATAGAGCTCTATTGTGACAACAATGGAGCGATTGCACAGGCTAAGGAACCTCGCTCACACCAGCGGACCAAACACATACTACGGCGCTTCCATCTCATTCGAGAGATCATCGATAGAGGAGATGTGAAGATTTGCAGAGTACCCACAGAGGCTAACATCGCAGATCCCTTGACCAAGGCTTTGGCACAGAAAAATCATGATGGTCACACTAGGTCATTGGGTATTAGATACTACGGTGATTGGCACTAGTGCTAGTGGGAGATTGTTAGTGAAAGCCCTAGAGCCAATCATATGATGATTGTTGTATGGACTTTATTGTATCATATTCCTATTTATAAAGGCATGGTTATTATATTTACTTGTATTGGTGCCAAATAACTAAATATAATAATGTCCTTGGGTAGTAGGTTCTTATCTATGTCAATCGATTGGATGAATCGATAATGAGATGATATAGAGAACACTACTCTTAATCATTCCTAGTCGAGTATTAACATTTAGGGACAATGTTAATGCGTAGAGACTAGCATGTAGGTCAACAAGATGACTTGATCTCACAAGTCATGGATATGAGATATCAAGTTGACACATGGGTATGCATTGGAGAATGTATACTGAATGACCCGCCATGAGAAAGTATCATGGATCGTTATATGAGTGTCATATACTTTCTCATGTGGCTATTAGTATGACTATTAGTCCTTAGACCTGAAGTCACCATGGTTCCCTACATAAGGAGTTGCATACTTTGGCGTAAATGGGTGGACTATAAAGGCGATGGGTATGTAACAATTATGCGGAGGATGTGAGTGATGTAGATGGGATCTATCCCTCCTATATGGGGTGACATCGATATTCTTGATAGAGTGAGACCACGAAGTGCATGGCCATGCCCAAATGAGTCAATATGAGATATTGAGCTCATTTGATTAGAGTGAGTCTACTTGGAGTTCAAGATTTAGATTGTACCGAGGATGACACGGTCTATGCCTCGATTGGTCAATCTAGATGTCAAGGATAGAGGGACATTGTCACATATTGTGAGAGTCACAATTAGTAGTCACAAAGGTGATGTTGGAGCTCAACATTCTTGTAACTTGGGTAGCAATGATGTGTTGCTAGATACCGCTCATTGCTTATGTTCCTAAATCTGTTGAGAGACATTGCCAACGTTACAAGAACCTATAGGGTCACACACATAAGAGCAATTAGATGGAGATTAGGTTCATATGATGAACCATGAGGATTAGGTTCATGGGATGAACCAAATTGGATTATGAGTAATCCAAATTAGACTAATTGAGTTAGACTCAAGTTGATTCAAGTGTTGAATGAGTCTAATTGAGATTTGATTCATCAAATCAATTTAAATTAATGAATAGAGATTCATTATATTAAATTGACTTGAGTCAAGTGGTTAGATTTGATCAACCATGGGAGATTAGAGGTCAAGTTTGACTTGACTTGAGAGGGAAGATGAAAGGTCAAGTTTGACTTGACCTAATGACATGTCATGATGATGACTAGGCCTGGACGGCCAATGATGATGCTCCACATCATAATTGACTTGTCAATTAGTGCCACATCATGAGGAGACCAAGGGTCATGGGAGTTACATGCATGCATGTAACTCCCCCTCCATGAAGTGGCCGGCCACCATTTGGGGGTTATGTGAGTGAAAATTCATTTGGTGAGTAATCACTCATTACTTCATCTTCTTCCTTGGTAATTTTCCTCTCAAGCTCTCCCTCTCCTTCCTCTCTTTGGCCGAACCAACCAAGGAGTGCTAGCACACTCAAGGTTGAGTTTTCTTCCACCTATTGCTTGTGTGGATACCATAGAGGAGTGTGCACTTGACACTCTCGAGTTCCGGCGGACTTTGGACGAACGGGATTTGCGAAGGGCATCACATCAAGGGTAACATCCTTATCTCTTAGTTCTAAGGTAGATCTAGAGGATTTTGTAAGCACATACATGTAATTAGTTTTAATACTTCTTCGCACGGATCCGTGGCCGGGACTTCCGGGGTTTCCGCAACGCAAAAAGCGGTTTTTGCGGCCCGGAAAAGCCCAACAGTTTTAATGTTCGACAAAAATATATGACAATGTAATTGTCATGGGAAAGTCCAAGTCATCGGTACTTAGCATGGAAAGTCCAAGTGGGACACTTGGCATTTGGAAAAGTCCAAGCATGGGTCTTGGCAATGTAAAGTCCAAGCATGGGTCTTGGCAATGTAAAGTCCAAGCATGGGTCTTGGCAAGGTAAAGTCCAACTCTTGAGTACTTGGCATGGAAAGTCCAACATGGGTTGGCAAGGTAAAGTCCAAGCATGAGTCTTGCCATTTGAGAAGTCCAAGGGGAATATTGGCGGTGTAAAGTCCAAGGGTGAAGTCTTGGCAGCATAAGTCCAATGGTTGGCGGCGTAAAGTCCAAGCGGAGTCTTGCCGGCGTAAGTCCAATGTGTCTTGGTGGTGTAGACACCGTTAGCGTGACATAGACGATGGAAGGACCTGAAGGCTAGCGTGATGGATGAACAAGTCATGGATGACTTGGAGGGATCCGAGAGGCATGAGGCTGATGGAGGTGGCTAGAAGGCTTAGGTCTAGGCTAAGGGTGGTCTAGCAAGTATGGAGGAACTATACTTAGGCTAAAACCTCATGTTTGAGGTGTGCAGTCGACTGGTGCCATGTGATAGTCGACTGGCCTGAGTCAACTAGGGTTTGACTGCAGGAATTACACTAGTAGTCAATTGTCATAGGTGGGCAGTCGACTGATTGGTCGAGCAGTCGGCTAATCTTGTGATCAGTCGACTGGTGCTCGAGAAATCGAGCACAGAATGGAGTCTCACTCGACCACTGCGGTCAGCAGTCGAGTGATGGCTTGATCAGTCGACTGATGATGGATCCGTTGGACTAATCCAGCGTGGATCTAGCCGTTGTCTCACGACAACAGTGGCATCAGTCGACTGATGGTCCCGACCAGTCGACTGATCGACTTTTTCTAGCACAGGTTGAAGCTTTATAAGGAGCTCGTGAAGGAGGAAAAAGGGATGGTTTCTTGAGAGCATTTGTGGTGATTTGCTGCTGCAAATCAGGGTCTCTAAGTTGATATTAAGCCACCAAGCGATCAAGCATTCAAAGAGAAATTGTAAAGTAGTTTTCTTTACTTACATTATATTTCATTATTGTAATTGCTTGTATCCATTTAGATTATTGTTGTAATCTTTTGTACGAGGTTTCTCCGCCTCCGACTTGTGTCGAGAAGGAGTATTTGTGATTAGTGATTGCATTGGCGTCGCTAGAGCTCTTTAGAGCTCGATCCATGGAGTAGGAACCGTTCGGTTCCGAACCACGTTATATCCTTGTGTTTGTGATTTTATTTCGTCTTATTGTTTTTATTATTATTATTCTGCTATGCTAACAAGATTTGTAGACGCGTTCATGATCGAATTCCATCATCGGTACTAGCACGTGCTATTCACCCCCCTCTAGCTTCCACTCGATCCCCTACACATAGGACACGGTATCCTCCTATAATCAACGACACACCATGTAAATAATATTATTTACCAACTTGCCGAGCTTATCAATTTAATCTATAAATCTCGCCATTGGTAAATCCAAGAAATAAATAGTAAGTAAATTTGCCCGTTATTATATCGGGATTAAGAGCATGTACACCATAATATCCGAGGTCCGATTCAATTATGTAGTGAGTAATAAATTGAATCACCTTTAAGTCGGTCCTGCTCAATACACACAAAGTGTGTTAGGTCAATCAACCCGTGATATGGTTTTGATGTGTGTGGCAAAGGGTTTAAGTTAGGGTGATTGGATTTGATATGTGTGTTGGAGCTTTGTAGGACTTAGTAATTCGCACATTGAGCTTAGGCAAGTGTCACCACTCACGACCTCATGCTTGAGTCGGAGAAGGAGCATTGCAAAGTCATGCGCTTAATGCTGCCGAGGGACCGCCAGACGAGATGATTTGAAGCGAAGCCAAGGAAGTAGACTTCGAGGGCAAGAGACGGGAAGGAGCATTGCAGAGTCGTGCGCTTGATGCTGCCGAGGGACATGTCCACGAACGAAGAGAGCTTCAGCGAGGGACTTTGAGTGAGATGAGAGAATGAGTGAATTGTAAAGTAGCTCATTATGTGAACTTGGCCGAATGGCTAAGTGTCGGAGGCTTGACCGCAAGGGCACCCAACCGCCAGAAGCTCAAACAGATGTAAGGTTTGAGTTTTACCCGGCACCAGTGGACTGCTATGATATGGCAGTCAACTGCTCCAAGTCAAAGGCACTCGACTGGTGTTCAACTGGAATCGTTCTGGTCGACAAGTCGACTGCCAAGGGGAGTAGTCGACTGGTGTCGAGGCTTTCGGCCATAGAATGCTTCATAGCAAAATGGGTTGTCGACTACGAAGGCATCAGTCGACTGATGAAGACCATCAATCGACTGATAGGGTTACCGTTGGACGGTGACGACGACATTAAGAAGTCATTAGAGTCGGCCGTTAGAGGAGCAGTCGACTGATGACATGCATTAGTCGACTGGCGCCTGACCAACGGGAAGAACTCTCCTTTCTCTATAAAGAGAAGTGGTGAGGGCCTTTGGGAGGCTAATGTTCATGCTCTAAACTTCTCCCAAGTGGCCAACACGTTTTCCATCCTATTACTTAAGCTTATTTACATTATATTGTAAGAGGAGTGATTCTTGTGTAAAAGAGGTTACCTCCACCAAGCTTGGTGCAAAGGAGAGAATAGTGGAAAGCTTGAGGCGTGATTCACCTTGGACGAATCGAACTGTGGATTAGCGACAAGGCCGTGAACCACGTTACATTGTGGTGTTAGTGTTTGTGCTTTCTATTCCTTCTTTGCATTTGTTTTAATTGTTTATATTAGTATATTCTGCTTGAGCTAATAATGTTTGTAGACGAGCAATAAATGATCGACTACCATTGTCTATGATAAAGGCTATTCACACAAGTGGTATCAGAGCCAAGTCGCTTGTCGAGGACTAACTGCCGCAACAAGCACTACATCAAGAGATGGTCGGCTCTAATATTCATCCGTCGAAGTTTGAGGGGGAATTCGCTTGGTGGAAGAAGTGAATGGAGGTATTTTTGGAAACCGATTTTGAAATTCTATTAATAATGGAAAATGGCTTCGAAATACCTAGGGATGAAGAAGGGAAGCCAATCGAGAAGGCTAGATGGACAAAAAGACAAAGAGAGGAGTACTTGGCGAATTCGAAGGCCAAGCTTCACTTGTACAACATACTCCCCCAACAAGAGATCAATCGGATAGGGGAAAGTGCAAGCACCAAGGAGATGTGGGAGAAGCTCATAGAACTCCATGAAGGCACCTCCGAGGCTAAGCATGCAAGGAGAGACCTTTTGTAACGCCCGTGAAATTCTAGCAATTTTACGAGAATTTTTGGCTTTATGATGATAGGCTTTATGTAGGCCTTTTTGGAGAAATAAAAGAAAATAAGCCAAAAAGAGATGCAAAGCCTAGGAATTGAACCCCCCACCTCTAGAGATAGCCAAGCCTTATAGATGCACCCACTAACCATGAGCCCAATAGAATCATATCATTAGAGGAAAAGGGGAACCTATAGATAAATGGGAGGAGGGTAAATGAAGAGGCTTGACAAAGAGAAGAGAAACTTCTCTTCCTCCCCTTTATAAAGAAGAGAGAAGTACCACTTGGCCACTTCTTCTTTCCTTCTTCCTCTTCTCTTCATTCTCACCGAAACCTAAGCCCTTCTTCTTCTTCCTTTGGCCGAGAGCCCCTTGCAAGCTAGGAGAGAGCTAGGTGACTTCCATTAGGTCATCTCCTCAAGCAAAGCGAAGGAAGTAAGTTTTCCCCTCACCTGCAGTGTATTAGTTTGATAGGTTAGGTTGCTTGAAAGAAATATGAAATTGTAGCCTTATAAGTTTCGGCCAACTAAGTTGGTGGGCTAGGATTCATGAAAATGCTACTAAGGGAGGTTTGTATGGGTGGTATGTTTCAAGTAGATACCTTTAGGAGTCCAAAGTCCAAAGGGATGACCCTATATGGTTCGACCAACCCCAAGATTTTAGGGTTAGGGTTGCATGAACTTGATTCTAAAGTTATGTTCTTAGATGGTATGTTTCAAGTAAGACCTTTAAGTAACCACCATCCAAGATGATGCCCTTATAGGTTTCGGCCACCCTAGGTAACTAGGGTTAGGGTTGCATGAAAATATCCTTAATGATGCTATGCTAGGTTATAATGCTCATGAATGAAGGTTAGGTGACAAGAACCCTAGTTGAGCCCTTATAGGTTTCGGCCACCCTAGGTAACTAGGGTTAGGGTTGCATGAAAATATCCCTAATGGTGCTATGCTAGGTTATAATGCTCATGAATGAAGGTTAGGTGACAAGAACCCTAGTTGAGCCCTTATAGGTTTCGGCCACCCTAGGTAACTAGGGTTAGGGTTGCATGAAAATATCCCTAAAGATGTTATGCTAGGGTGTAGTGCTCATGAATGAATATTAGGTGACAAGAACCCTAGTTGAGCCCTTATAGGTTTCGGCCACCCTAGGTAACTAGGGTTAGGGTTGCATGAAAATATCCATAATGAGGCTATGCTAGGTTATAATGCTTTATGAATGAATTTTAGGGGACAAAACCTAAGCTTGAGCCCCTTACAAGATTCGGCCAACCAATGATTTTAGGGTTAGGGTTTCATGAAAACACCCCTATATGTAGTTGTGCTATGGGTATGTTTTTTTTTAATATGACATGAACTATGCTTGTGTGATGAATATGTTATGATTCAATGCAACATGAAATTAGGCTATGTGATGAACATGTTTGATGATTTAATATGCCTTAAATAGGCCTAGGAAATAAGCTTCATGTTATGATGTAATGTGCCATGAAATATGCTTAGGTGATGAACATGTTGTGTGAATTAATATGCCATGTATATGTTTAGGGAATATGCTTCAAGTTTATGAATTAGTATGCCATGAAATTAGGCCATGTGATGAACATGTTTTATGATTCAATATGCCATGAATATGCCTAGGAAATGTGCTACATGTTTATGATGTAATGTGCCATGAATATTGTGATTTGCCTAGGTGAAGAACATGTTTTGTGATTTAATATGTCATGAATATGCTTAGGAAATATGCTTCATGTTTACGATGCAATGAAACATGCTTATGTGATGAACATGTTTATGCTTTAGGACCCCGTTAGGGTACTCTTACGTTATGAATGCATGTGTCCTTATGATAAGATAAGATGAAGATGCTTCCCTTTCAAGTAGGGATCAAGAGCTCTCCTTATGACAAGATAAGATGGAGATGCTTCCCTTTCAAGTAGGGATCAAGAGCTCTCCTTATGATATGATAAGATGGAGATGCTTCCCTTTCAAGTAGGGATCAAGAGCTCTCTTTATGACAAGATAAAATCAAGATGCTTCCCTTTTTGTGTTGGGGATCAAGAGCATTCTTTATATTATGACAATAAAAAGGAAAGAATTAAGTATTTTACTTTGCAAGAGGTTAAGTACCCGACCCGTCAGGTGGTCGTTAATCAAATCCATAGGGACACAAGAAGACGTAAGAGGTCTTGCCCTGGTAAGACGTAAGAGGTCTTGCTCTAGTGGGACTGGTGGCTCGCTACCCCAGCCTATTAGGGAACGCGCATTATGTGGTACTTAACCTGGGGCCCCCCAAACAAGTTATGATGATATTGAAGTATTTATAAGTATATGTTTTGAAAAGAAAAGACTTTTATGATATTGTGTATGCTTATGTTAAATGCTCAACGCCATTAACTAGGTTCTTTATGCATGCTAGATGTTATGAAGTTATGATGATATTGAAGTATTTATAAGTGTATGTTTTGAAAAGAAAAGACTTTTATGATATTGTGTATGCTTATGTTAAAGGCCCTGAATGCTTACGAACTAGGTTCTTTATGCATGCTAGATGTTATGAAGTTATGATGATATTGAAGTATTTATAAGAATATGTTTTGAAAAGAAAAGACTTTTATGATATTGTGTATGCTTATGTTAAATGCTCTGAATGCTTACGAACTAGGTTCTTTATGCATGCTAGATGTTATGAAGTTATGATGTTATTGAAGTATTTATAAGTGTATGTTTTGAAAAGAAAAGACTTTTATGATATTGTGTATGCTTATGTTAAAGGCCACAATGCTTCTGAACTAGGTTCTTTATGCATGCTAGATGTTATGAAGTTATGATGAAGTATTTATAAGTATATGTTTTGAAAAGAAAAGACTTTTATGATATTGTGTATGCTTATGTTAAATGCTCTGAATGCTTACGAACTAGGTTCTTTATGCATGCTAGATGTTATGAAGTTATGATGTTTAGAGTTAAGTCTAAGTATGTGGTGACTATTTACTTTATGCTAGTTTAAGATTTATGATGTGGTGAAGGTTAAGGGTAAGGTTAAGAATACTTGCGACTATGTTCCTTCTGCATGATTAGGGTTTATGTTATTACAAATGTTTATGTTCAAGTTAACCAAATGCTTATGATTACGTTCTTTCATGCATGCTTAGTTTATGCAGTTATAACGCTCATGTTCAAAGCATGCCTCGCTTAGATTAATTATGCTTAACACGCTTATGAACAATTCTATGCCATGCTTAGTTCTTTTGTACTATTACCCGGATATGTTGTTGATTAGTGTTGCTATGAAATGCTTAGGTCATTTTCTATGCGATGCTCATGTTCTAATAGTTTGATGAAATCGTGGCTTTTGTGAGTAGGCAAGGATCTTACTAAGCTATATGCTTATAGTTTATGTTGTCCATATATCTGCAGATAAAGGAAGTGCACTAGAGGAAGTGGCAGGAGGGGCCATGTGCGTGTGTGATAGTGGCATGGTGGAAGAAGACCCTTCACTATCTGCTATATTTATATGCTCTAAGAACAATTTAAGACATTGCTTCGCTTATAAGACTTGTGTTTAATGAGTATCCCTTTATTTAAGAGGTTCGATATGTTAGAACTCATGAACGAATCCTTTCGTTATGCATGTTATGAAATGAGATAAGATATGTGGTCATGCTAATGATGAATAAGATAGGTGATGCATGTGCCAAAGAAGGTTTTGATTATGATAACTGTTTAAGCATGTAGACTTTGAACGGATCCATATGTAGTAAGCTAATAAAAAAATATATAGACCCAAAGTAGCGCTAGAGAGCGAGATAAGGGCAAGGCGCATGTGGTATCGAGCGGGTTCACCTTTCCACTATCACACATCAAGCCTCCATCCTGCTATTTCCAAGTAAGTAACTTTATGCATACTTAAGTTTCTCTTATAATGAAGAATGACTCCTATCTAGATAGAAATAACACCTTATCATGTTTTAGTAGATTGGAATCACACTTGTGATCTAGATAGAAATAATACCTCCTCATGTTTTAGTAGATTGGAATCACACTTGGAATCACACATGTTTATAAAACCCTATTGAGACTCAAATATTAAGGATACCATACCTTGTTTATGATATGAGATATTAGATGCACGTATATGAGTAGAAATTATAATAACACCTTAATTAATTATTCATTTATCACTTAGATAACATGAACGGGAGACGTAGTGCTAGAGGGAATGACTCCGCACCCCCACCAGATTTGATGCATGTGGTTCTGCAGAGCTACGGTGTCAGTCGAGCAACGGTTATCAATGCTCTCACGAATCAACAAGGAACCTAGCACCACCCGAGGGCCGTGAGCGTAACTCCTAACACGACCACTATGGTGCAAGCACCGCTAATCAAATCGGGTCCGCCAAGCCTATCCGATTGATGGCAGAGGTCAAAACCGAAAATTTCTCGGTGCTTGCGTGAACCATGGGATGCCCAAGCTGGTTCAAAGCAGTTGAAAGCATCATGGAGCTCCGGATTGGCCCGAGCACGAAAGGATAAAATGTGCCTCTCGCCTTTCCGGGATGCGAGGATGTGGTGGGAGAGAGTCAAAGCGAAGAGACAAGTAAATCAAATGAGGTGGATAGACTTTGAATCGGAGTTCTTCGAGGAGTTCTTTCAGAGCGGATCACAAATAAGCACTACGATGAGTATCTCGAGTTCACAAGGCGATCTATCGATTAGTGAAGCTATGAAAAGGTTCAACGTGCACGCCTCGCGAGTTAGTCGATCGAGAGGGAGAGGATCGGACTCACGAAAATGTTGCGACCAGGAGATAGCCACGAATGTGGCCATGAGTCAATCGACCCGATCGCCGAGGAGTTGTTCAAGAGTGCCACGGTCTGACGAGCACTACGAACAACATCACCACAGAGTAAGGCATGAACCGGAGAGCGAAATCTCGAATACTAGTGGAAGAGACCGCATGGCAAGAAGAAGCAGTGGAATGGCCCAAGAGGGCCCAGAAACCGCCAAACCTGGGTATCGACTATCCTACATGTGGGAAGAAGCATCCGGGAATGTCGTCGGGGCACGAGGAAGTGTTACAATGTGACGGAGGGGCACATAGCTCGAACCGCCCTACCCGAGTTCGAGCACCGCCACAGTGATGTCGATGCAGGAGCTCCTCCACGGCTTCACCAAATGCAGGCGGCGATAGAAGGTCCTCAAATAAGTCAAGGAGACTGAAGCCCGGGTTGGGACAAATGCCAGGTGTTCTCCTCACGGAGAAGATGTAGCGAGTGCCTCGGCGGTTGTCATTGTCAGCTACTTATTTCCAGTCAATACGCTACTGTCTTGTTTGACACCGGGGCAACCCATTCATTCATCGCTACGCCTTTCATAAGAAAGATAGATAGGCATCCCCAAGCTTTGGACTATGAATTTTTAACGACGTTACCTTCGGGAGAGGTGATGCCATCCAGCGCCGCACCAATTAGGCTCGCAGACAGGGAGCTCTATGGTGACCTGATAGTCCTAGATATGTGGGACTATGATGTTATATTGGGCATGGACTTTCTGCACAAGTACGGCGCGTCAATTGAGTGCCGTAAACGGAGGGTAATCTTCCGACCCGAAGCAGAAGTTTCATTTGAATTTATCGGGGAGTCAAAGAAAGGAACAAAGAAGTTCTTATCGGCACTAAAGGCCCGAAAAATGTTAGAAGACGGATGCACCGGATTTCTCGCACATGTGGTGGATACCATATCAGCGAAGAACCGTAAGATAGAAGATGTCGAGTGGTGACCATCCGGAGGTGTTTCCTGATGACCTACCTGGGTTACCGCCTGATAGAGAAATTGAGTTCGAGATCGAATTAATTCCCGAAACTAATCCGATCTCCAAGGCACCCTACCGAATGGCGCCAACTGAGTTGAAAGAACTACAGAAACAACTACAGGAGTTACTTGGCGTGATTTATCCGCCCTAGTCACTCACCATGGGGAGCTCCAAAGTGTTGTTCATAAAGAAAAGAGATGGGTCTATGCGAATGTGTATAGACTAATGCCTTGAACAACGTAACCATCAAGAATAGGTACCTTCCGGGATCGATGACTTGTTCGACCACCGGTGAAGGGAGCTCGTCTTTTCAAAGATCGATCTCAGATCCGGCTATCATCAAGTAAAAGTAAAGCCGACGATATTCAAGATGACCTTAGAACAAGATACGGACATTACGAGTTTGTAGTTATGCCCTTTGGCGTAACCAATGCTCGGCAATGTTCATGGACTTGATGAATCGAGTATTCTCGGCCTTCCTCGACAAATTTGTGATCGCCTTCATCGACGATATTCTTATCTACTCGAGAGACCTAGAAGAGCATGCCGAACACCTGAAGACAGTACTACAGATTCTTCAGAAAGAGCGACTATATGCCAAGTTCTCCAAATGTGAGTTCTGGCTCAATTAAGTGTCATTCTTGGGTCATGTCATCTCTAAAGATGGAATCATGGTGGACCCAATGAAGATTGAGGTCTGAGCTGGAATCGGAATAGGCAAGGAATGCGAGTGAAATCGAAGTTTCCTCGGGCTAGCAGGCTATTACAGAAGTTTGTAGAGGACTTCTCTAGAATGCGACCCTATATGACCCTCACGGAAAGGACAAGCAATACAAATGGATCGAGGATCGTGAGAGGAGTTTTACAGGCGAAAAGGAGAGTGACCTAGCTCCCATCCCGACTCTCCTGAAGATAATGGAAGCTTCGATATGTATAGTGACGCTTCCAAACTGGGGCTCGGAGCTGTACTTATGCAAAACGGCAAGGTCATCGCTTACGCCTCTAGACAGCTCAAAGAGCACGAAATAAATTATCCTGCCCATGACTTAGAACTGGCGGCAGTGGTATTCGCTCTAAAAATATGGAGACACTACTTATACGGAGCTCGGTGCAGGATTTATACCGACCACCAGAGTCTGAGATATTTCTTTACCCAGAAAGACCTAAACATGAGACAACGCAGATGGCTTGAGCTAGTCAAAGATTATGATTGTGAGATATTCTATCACCCAGGAAAGGCCAACAAGGTGGCAGATGCGCTTAGCAGAAAGTCCGGTGCCGCTTTGATGTCCTTATCGATGCTATCTCAACCCCTGAAAAGGGAAGTAATGAATTACGGAATAGAAATCATTTCTGGGCAACTTTCCACCATGACTATAACGCCGACGCTGTTCGACGATATAAAGGGAAAGCAAGATGGTGATTCAGACATCCAGAAGTTCAAACAAGAAGTACTGGAAGGAAGGGATAATGGATTCCGCATCACCGACGGCGGATTATTATACTTCCGGGATCGCCTATGCATTCCGAACGATCCGGAGTTACGGCAGAAGATACTCGAGGAATCCCATGGAACACCTTATACCATGCATCCTGGATCTAATAAAATGTATCAGGACTTAAGGGATAAATTTTGGTGGTCTGGCATGAAAAGGGATGTGGCTCAAGATCGTCAACACTCGACTCGAGGAAGGTGAAGGCGTAACACCGTAAAGCACGGGGATTACTGCAGCCAATACAGATTCCCGAGTGGAAATGGGAAGAAATTTCCATGGATTTCATCTCGGGATTACCCAGAACGACAAATGGTTACGATGCTATATGGGTAATCATAGACCGGTTGACAAAGTCTGCCCATTTCCTGGCAATCAAGATGACCTATTCGGTTGAGCAGCTAGCTCAATTATATGTCAAGGAAATTATCAAATTACATGGAGTGCCTAAGGCTATTATTTCTGACCGGGATGGCCGTTTTACCTCCCATCTCTGGGAATGTGTTCAGAAGGCTCTTGGCACTAAGTTGAGATTCAACATCGCTGTTTCATCCTCGTAATCGACTACGACGGAAAGAGTGAACCAGGTGCTGGAAGATATGCTGCGGGCCTGTGCTCTAGACTTTAAGGGGAGCTGGTGTCGATATTTGTGCCTGGCAGAATTTGCTTACAACAACAGCTACCAGGCTACCATTGGAATGGCACCCTATGAAGCTCTATACGGGAGAAGATGCAGGTCTCCTATCTGTTGGTACGAGGGTGGTGAAAGGAGGGAAATGGGTCTTCAGGCCTATATTATTGACAATACCACCAGCTTATGCAGAATATCCGTCGAAGAATCAAAGCGCTCAGGCCGACAAAAGAGCTATGCGGATATGCGCGTGACCGTTAGAATTGAAGTCGTGGACTGGTATTCCTCGAGTGACCTATGAAGGGAGTGATGAGATTCGGATGGTAGGGTAATCTGAATCCAGGTTACGTGGGACGCTATGCGATATCACAGAGTGGGCAAGGTGGCGTACTGTCGAACTGCCCCAAGAGATGTCGGCTATACACAACGTGTTCCATGTCTCTATGCTCAAGAAATGCATATCCAGAGCGGACCAAGTGATCGAGCCACAAATTGTACACGTTCAAGAGGACCTGAGTATCGAAAGTCGGCCTATCCAGATACTAGACCGAGATGTCAAGAGACTAAGGAACAAAGAGGTGCCCTTAGTGAAGGTCCTGTGGAAGAATTACAATATGAGGAGGCTACTTGGGAGCGAGGAGGACATGAGGCGAAGTACCGGAATTGTTTTAAGTTTCGAGGATGAAACTTTTACAAGGTATGAGGGATTGTAACGCCTGTGAAATTCTAGCAATTTTACGAGAATTTTGGCTTTATGATGATAGGCTTTATGTAGGCCTTTTTGGAGAAATAAAAGAAAATAAGCCAAAGAGATGCAAAGCCTAGGAATTGAACCCCCACCTCTCGAGAGAGCCAAGCCTTATAGATGCACCCACTAACCATGAGCCCAATATAATCATATCATTAGAGTAAAAGGGGAACCTATAGATAAATGGGAGGAGTGTAATTGAAGAGGCTTGACAAAGAGAAGAGAAACTTCTCTTCCTCCCCTTTATAAAGAAGAGAGAAGTACCACTTGGCCACTTCTTCTTTCCTTCTTCCTCTTCTCTTCATTCTCACGAAACCTAAGCCCTTCTTCTTCTTCCTTTGGCCGAGCCCTTGCAAGCTAGGAGAGAGCTAGGTGACTTCCATTAGGTCATCTCCTCAAGCGAAGGAAGTAAGTTTTCCCCTCACATGCGGTATTAGTTTGATAGGTTAGGTTGCTTGAAAGAAATATGAAATTGTAGCCTTATAAGTTTCGCCAACTAAGTTGGTGGGCTAGGATTCATGAAAATGCTACTAAGGGAGGTTTGTATGGGTGGTATGTTTCAAGTAGATACCTTTAGGAGTCCAAAGTCCAAGGGGATGACCCTATATGGTTGCCAACCCCAAGATTTTAGGGTTAGGGTTGCATGAACTTGATTCTAAAGTTATGTTCTTAGATGGTATGTTTCAAGTAAGACCTTTAAGTAACCATCCATCCAAGATGATGCCCTTATAGGGTTTCGCCACCTAGGTAACTAGGGTTAGGGTTACATGAAAATATCCTTAATGATGCTATGCTAGGTTATAATGCTCATGAATGAAGGTTAGGTGACAAGAACCTAGTTGAGCCCTTATAGGTTTCGCCACCATAGGTAACTAGGGTTAGGGTTGCATGAAAATATCCCTAATGGTGCTATGCTAGGTTATAATGCTCATGAATGAAGGTTAGGTGACAAGAACCCTAGTTGAGCCCTTATAGGTTTCGGCCACCCTAGGTAACTAGGGTTAGGGTTGCATGAAAATATCCCTAAAGATGCTATGCTAGGGTGTAGTGCTCATGAATGAATATTAGGTGACAAGAACCCTAGTTGAGCCCTTATAGGTTTCGCCACCCTAGGTAACTAGGGTTAGGGTTGCATGAAAATATCCCTAATGAGGCTATGCTAGGTTATAATGCTTTATGAATGAATTTTAGGGGACAAAACCTAAGCTTGAGCCCCTTACAAGATTCGGCCAACCAATGATTTTAGGGTTAGGGTTTCATGAAAACACCCCTATATGTAGTTGTGCTATGGGTATGTTTTTTTTAATATGACATGAACTATGCTTGTGTGATGAATATGTTATGATTCAATGCAACATGAAATTAGGCTATGTGATGAACATGTTTGATGATTTAATATGCCTTGAATAGGCCTAGGAAATAAGCTTCATGTTATGATGTAATGTGCCATGAAATATGCTTAGGTGATGAACATGTTGTGTGAATTAATATGCCATGTATATGTTTAGGAATATGCTTCAAGTTTATGAATTAGTATGCCATGAAATTAGGTCCATGTGATGAACATGTTTTATGATTCAATATGCCATGAATATGCCTAGGAAATGTGCTACATGTTTATGATGTAATGTGCCATGAATATTGTGATTTGCCTAGGTGAAGAACATGTTTTGTGATTTAATATGTCATGAATATGCTTAGGAAATATGCTTCATGTTTACGATGCAATGAAACATGCTTATGTGATGAACACGTTTATGCTTTAGGACCCCTTTAGGGTACTCTTACGTTATGAATGCATGTGTCCTTATGATAAGATAAGATGGAGATGCTTCCTTTCAAGTAGGGATCAAGAGCTCTCCTTATGACAAGATAAGATGGAGATGCTTCCTTTCAAGTAGGGATCAAGAGCTCTCCTTATGATATGATAAGATGGAGATGCTTCCCTTTCAAGTAGGGATCAAGAGCTCTCTTTATGACAAGATAAAATCAAGATGCTTCCCTTTTTGTGTTGGGGATCAAGAGCATTCTTTATATTATGACAATAAAAAGGAAAGAATTAAGTATTTTACTTTGCAAGAGGTTAAGTACCCGATCGTGGTCGTTAATCAAATCCATAGGGACACAAGAAGAAAGAGGTCTTGCCTCGTAAGACGTAAGAGGTCTTGCTCTAGTAGGATCGTGGCTCGCTACCCGACCTATTAGGGAACGCATTATGTGGTACTTAACACAGGGGCCCCCAAACAAGTTATGATGATATTGAAGTATTTATAAGTATATGTTTTGAAAAGAAAAGACTTTTATGATATTGTGTATGCTTATGTTAAATGCTCAACGCTACGAACTAGGTTCTTTATGCATGCTAGATGTTATGAAGTTATGATGATATTGAAGTATTTATAAGTGTATGTTTTGAAAAGAAAAGACTTTTATGATATTGTGTATGCTTATGTTAAATGCTCTGAATGCTTACGAACTAGGTTCTTTATGCATGCTAGATGTTATGAAGTTATGATGATATTGAAGTATTTATAAGTATATGTTTTGAAAAGAAAAGAATTTTATGATATTGTGTATGCTTATGTTAAATGCTCTGAATGCTTACGAACTAGGTTCTTTATGCATGCTAGATGTTATGAAGTTATGATGATATTGAAGTATTTATAAGTATATGTTTTGAAAAGAAAAGACTTTTATGATATTGTGTATGCTTATGTTAAATGCTCAATGCTTACGAACTAGGTTCTTTATGCATGCTAGATGTTATGAAGTTATGATGATATTGAAGTATTTATAAGTATATGTTTTGAAAAGAAAAGACTTTTATGATATTGTGTATGCTTATGTTAAATGCTCTGAATGCTTACGAACTAGGTTCTTTATGCATGCTAGATGTTATGAAGTTATGATGTTTAGAGTTAAGTCTAAGTATTTGGTGATTATGTACTTTATGCTAGTTTAGATTTATGATGTGGTGAAGGTTAAGGGTAAGGTTAAGAATACTTGACTATGTTCCTTCGCATGATTAGGGTTTATGTTATTACAAATGTTTATGTTCAAGTTAACCAAATGCTTATGATTACGTTCTTTCATGCATGCTTAGTTTATGCAGTTATAACGCTCATGTTCAAAGTGCCTGCTTAGATTAATTATGCTTAACACGCTTATGAACAATTCTATGCCATGCTTAGTTCTTTTTGTACTATTACCGGATATGTTGTTGATTAGTGTTGCTATGAAATGCTTAGGTCATTTTCTATGCCAAGATGCTCATGTTCTAATAGTTTGATGAAATCGTGGCTTTTGTGAGTAGGCAAGGATCTTACTAAGCTATATGCTTATAGTTTATGTCGTCCATATACTGCAGATAAAGGAAGTCTGCACTAGAGGAAGTGGCAGGAGGGGCCATGTGCGTGTGTGATAGTGGCATGGTGGAAGAAGACCCTTCACTATCTGCTTATATTTATATGCTCTAAGAACAATTTAAGACATTGCTTCCGCTTATAAGACTTGTGTTTAATGAGTATCCCTTTATTTAAGAGGTTCGATATGTTAGAACTCATGAACGAATCCTTTCGTTATGCATGTTATGAAATGAGATAAGATATGTGGTCATGCTAATGATGAATAAGATAGGTGATGCATGTGCCAAAGAAGGTTTCAGTTATGATAACCTGTTTAAGCATGTAGACTTTGAACGGATCCATATGTAGTAAGCTAATAAAAAAAATATATATAGACCCAAGTAGCGCCGCCCTGAGAGCAGATAAGGGCGGGCGCTACAGGTGGTATCAGAGCGGGTTCACCTTTCCACTATCACACATCAAGCCTCCATCCTGCTATTTCCAAGTAAGTAACTTTATGCATACTTAAGTTTCTCTTATAATGAAGAATGACTCCTATCTAGATAGAAATAACACCTTATCATGTTTTAGTAGATTGGAATCACACTTGTGATCTAGATAGAAATAATACCTCCTCATGTTTTAGTAGATTGGAATCACACTTGGAATCACACATGTTTATAAAACCCTATTGAGACTCAAATATTAAGGATACCATACCTTGTTTATGATATGAGATATTAGATGCAGGTATATGAGTAGAAATTATAATAACACCTTAATTAATTATTCATTTATCACTTAGATAACATGAACGGGAGACGTAGTGCTAGAGGGAATGACTCCGCACCCCCACCAGATTTGATGCATGTGGTTACCGAGCTACAGCGTCAGGTCACAGAGCAACAGCTGGTTATCAATGCTCTCACGAATCAACAAGGGAACCCTAGCACCACCCCAGGGACGCAGAACGTAACTCCTAACACGACCACTATGGTGCAAGCACCGCTAATCAATGCTGCCACTGGGGTCCGGCCCGAAGCCTATCTGATTCAGTGGCAGAGGCTGAAACCAGAAAATTTCTCTGGTGCCGGCGAACCATGGGATGCCCAAGCCTGGTTCAAAACAGTTGAAAGCATCGTGGAGCTACTGGATTGGCCCGAGCACGAAAGGATAAAATGTGCCTCGTTCTGTCTTTCTGGGGATGCCAGGATGTGGTGGGAGAGAGTCAAAGCGAAGAGACAAGTAAATCAAATGAGGTGGATAGACTTTGAATCGGAGTTCTTCGAGGAGTTCTTTCAGAGACGGATCACAAATAAGCACTACGATGAGTTTCTCGAGTTCCGACAAGGCGATCTATCAGTTAGTGAAGCTATGAAAAGGTTCAACCGGCTGGCACGCCTCTGCCCAGAGTTAGTCGGTACTGAGAGGGAGAGGATCAGACTCCTGCTGAAAATGTTGCGACCGGAGATAGCCCTGAATGTGGCCGGCGGAGTCAATCGACCCCAGACCGCCGAGGAGTTGTTCAGTAGTGCCCTGGTCACAGAGCACTACCTGAACAACATCAGTCAGCAGAGTAAGGCACGAACCGGAGAGCCGAAATCTCAGAATACTAGCTGGAAGAGAGACCGCAGTGGCAAGAAGAAACAGTGGAATGGCCCAAGAGGGGGCCCAGGAAACCGCCAAACTGGGTATCCTGACTGTCCTACATGTGGGAAGAAGCATCCGGGGGAATGTCGTCAGGGCACGAGGAAGTGTTACAACTGTGGACGGGAGGGGCACATAGCCTGGAACTGCCCTACCCGAGTTCAGGCACCGCCACGATATGTCCAGATCGAGCTCCTCCACAGCCTTCACCGAGATGCAAAGCGGCGATAGAAGGTCCTCAAATAAGTCAAGGAGACTGGAAGCCCCCGGTTGGGACAAATGCCGTGGTGTTCTCCCTCACCGGAGAAGATGTAGGCGAGTGCCTCGGCGGTGTCACAGTCACTACTTATTTCACCAATACGCTACTGTCTTGTTTGACACCGGGGCAACCCATTCATTCATCGCTACGCCTTTCATAAGAAAGATAGATAGGCATCCCCAAGCTTTGGACTATGAATTTTTAACGACGTTACCTTCGGGAGAGGTGATGCCATCCACCCATATTCTCACGGCACCAATTAGGCTCGCAGACAGGGAGCTCTATGGTGACCTGATAGTCCTAGATATGTGGGACTATGATGTTATATTGGGCATGGACTTTCTGCACAAGTACGGCGCGTCAATTGAGTGCCGTAAACGGAGGGTAATCTTCCGACCCGAAGCAGAAGTTTCATTTGAATTTATCGGGGAGTCGAAGAAAGGAACAAAGAAGTTCTTATCGGCACTAAAGGCCCGAAAAATGTTAGAAGACGGATGCACCGGATTTCTCGCACATGTGGTGGATACCATATCAGCGAAGAACCAGAAGATAAAAGATGTCAGAGTGGTACGTGACCATCCGGAGGTGTTTTCTGATGACCTACCTGGGTTACTACCTGATAGAGAAATTGAGTTCGAGATCGAATTAATTCCCGGAACTAATCCGATCTCCAAGGCACCCTACCGAATGGCGCCAACTGAGTTGAAAGAACTACAGAAACAACTACAGGAGTTACTTGGCCAGGGATTTATCCGTCCTAGTCACTCACCATGGGGAGCTCCAGTGTTGTTCATAAAGAAAAGAGATGGGTCTATGCGAATGTGTATAGACTAAGCACGCGAACAACGTAACCATCAAGAATAGGTACCCCTTCCCGGGATCGATGACCTGTTCGACCAACTGAAGGGAGCTACTGTCTTTTCAAAGATCGATCTCAGGTCTGGCTATCATCAAGTAAAAGTAAAGCCAGGCGATATTCCGAAGATGGCCTTCCGGACAAGATACGGACATTACTGAGTTTGTAGTTATGCCCTTTGGCGTAACCAATGCTCGCAATGTTCATGGACTTGATGAATCGAGTATTCTCGGCCTTCCTCGACAAATTTGTGATCGTCTTCATCGACGATATTCTTATCTACTCGAGAGACCGAGAAGAGCATGCCGAACACCAAGACAAGATTACTCTGATTCTTGAAGAGCGACTATATGCCAAGTTCTCCAAATGTGAGTTCGCTCAATCAAGTGTCATTCTTGGGTCATGTCATCTCTAAAGATGGAATCATGGTGGACCCAATGAAGATTGAGTCAGGAATCGAATAGGCCAAGGAATGCGAGTGAAATCAGAAGTTTCTGGCTAGCGTGCTATTACAGAAGTTTGTAGAGGACTTCTCTAGAATTGCCCCTATGACCTCACCGAAAGGACAAGCAATACAAATGGATCGGGAGGACTGTGAGAGGAGTTTTCTGAGGCCCGAAAAGGAAGTCGACCCGGCGCTCCCATCCGGACTCTCCACGAAGATAATGGAAGCTTCGATATGTATAGTGGCGCTTCAAAGCTGAGCTTCGGAGTGCTTATGCAAGCGGCAAGGTCATCGCTTACGCCTCTAGGCGACTCAAACACGAAATAAATTATCCTGCCCATGACTTAGAAGCTGGCGGCGGTGGTATTCTCTAAAAATATGGAGACACTACTTATACGGGCTCGGTGCGGGATTTATACCCACCACGAGTCGAGATATTTCTTTACCCGGAAAGACCTAAACATGAGACAACGCAGAAGGCTTGAGCTAGTCAAAGATTATGATTGTGAGATATTCTATCACCAAGGCAAGGCCAACAAGGTGGCAGATGCGCTTAGCAGAAAGTCCGGTGTCGCTTTGATGTCCTTATCGATGCTATCTCAACCCCTGAAAAGGGAAGTAATGAATTACGGAATAGAAATCATTTCTGGGCAACTTTCCACCATGACTATACGCCGTATTTGTTCGGCGATATAAAGGGAAAGCAAGATGGTGATTGGACATCCGAAGTTCAAACAAGAATCTTGGAAGGAAGGGATAATGGATTCCGCATCACCAAGCGGATTATTATACTTAGGGATCGCTATGCATTCGAGCGATCCGTTCTGCAGAAGATACTCGTGGAATCCCATGGAACACCTTATACCATGCATCCTGGATCTAATAAAATGTATCAGGACTTAAGGGATAAATTTTGGTGGTCTGGCATGAAAAGGGATGTGGCTCGATGCGTCACACACATGCGACTGCGGAAGGTGAAGCGAACACGAAACACAGGGGATTCTGCGTATCTGATTCGAGTGGAAATGGGAAGAAATTTCCATGGATTTCATCTCGGGATTACCCGAGCGACAAATGGTTACGATGCTATATGGGTAATCATAGACCGGTTGACAAAAGTCTGCCCATTTCACGGCAATCAAGATGACCTATTGGTTGGACTAGCTCAATTATATGTCAAGAAATTATCAAATTACATGGAGTGCCTAAGGCTATTATTTCTGGACCGGGATGGCGTTTTACCTCCCATCTCTGGGAATGTGTTGAAGGCTCTTGGCACTAAGTTGAGATTGATCTGCGTTTCATCCTCGACCACTGACGACGGAAAGAGTGAACCAGTCTTTGGAAGATATCTTCTTGAACTGTGCTCTAGACTTTAAGGAGCTGTGTCGATATTTGTACTGCAGAATTTGCTTACAACAAATGGCTACGTGTTGGGTTTCTGACCATGGCGTGTGTGTGTTCGATCATGTTTCGTAAACATGAGCACAGCGGAAGCAATAAAAAATAATAAATACTCCTATTTATTACAACACACACAACACACGCATGCTATTACAACAAGTGTAGACATAACCGTAAATTAAAATTGCAATAAAAGAAATTAAACTACGTTATACCTTCCGTATGACGTGTAGCGGGAACGGCATCAACCGGAACGATTCTCGTAGGAATCGTCTCTATCCGTATCCACGCCGAGCTCCTCGGGATGACTTCGCCAAGCCACGAGCTTCGTCTTCGTACGGGTTACTAGCCTCGTGTTGAAGACGACGTGATCGAGAGATGATCACGATCCGAATCCAAATTCGGACCTAAAACAAGTCCTCAAGACTTGCTTCTCCGGAGAGGTATTCGTCAACCGATTGACGAATCCTTCGTCCTCCACCTCAGAGGATTACCGGAGATCAAATCCCCGGTATGTTATCCGCTGTCGGAGCACTAACCGTCGTCCAAACGACGCTCCGACGAGAGGAGAAGAAGCTGTCCAGAAAACTGGACAGCTTTGGTGGAGAAATAGCGCCCGGCTAAAGAAGAGATGGAGGCTCACCTTTACACCGAACCCAAGGGAGATCAGGAGGGTCGCCGGAGGTTCACCGGCCGAAACTTGACGCCGACAAGGAGATGGCAGCAGCTCAATCAAGTTGGGCGGCACCCTTGTTGTTGACGACAACAAGGAGGATGGGTTACGCCACTAATTGGATTCGGTTTAGTGTTAGGGTTAAATCCCTATTTTATAGAGAACTAATTCTCTTAGTGGTTAATGGATCATATCCATAAAGCCCGTTAACCCGCTCCATTAAGATAAGTTAAAATAAACCAAACCATGATGGTTTATTTTAAGTTAAAACGAACCGAACCAACTTTTGGTTCATTCGTTTAATATAAACCAAACCCTTTGGTTTATTCTCATCCATTGGATTAGAACCAAACCATTTTGGTCCATCCATTATGTCTTCATAAGACACGGCCGATCCACGCTTCCATTGCGACTGAAACAATTTCATGCTCGCTTTATGTTTGGTCCAACCAAACATAGTTTCTCTCGGTCTGAGAATCCCATTCTCAAGCTCGTTTTAAATCCTTTGGATTACACTCGTTGTCGTGTGTGACCAAATAGGTTCTCGGTTTATGTTGGCCGTCTATAATTAACCATTAATTATAGAACGATCATGAGTGGCACCTAGTAGTACATCATGATCCCCAATTAAGAAAAGATCAATGGTTGATCGAACTATTTACGAAACCCTTGACTCGAATGAATCGTGCCCCATTCCCTTCACTCATCTTATACCCACTTGGTTGGGACATGGTCTATTGTGGTCCCACTAGTGACCGTCACACCTAGCCCAAGTATCATTTCCTCGTCCTACGGATTCTAGTTACTCCACATGTATCGAAGAGTACTTTACTCTAAACATGTAATGCTTTGGCCAAATACTTTAGTAACAATCCGACGAGAGGCCATGGGTATACATCTCCTCGCAAGGAGTGGTGAATCCTTTATAGGCTATTCAAACACCTTCGATCACTTCGACTTATACCCAATCATCCCGGGTCCACATCTCCTCGGAGATGTTTGCTTAAGATGTCAAAGCATGAGTCTCCATGATCAAGATGACTTGAATACCGCAAGTCAAAGGAACATCGCACTTAAGCCACAGTAAGAACTTCATTGACATATCTATATATGCAGAGAACCATATGAAGTCTTACTATTTGGTCACTCCAATGAACTAGTTACCATAACTAGCATCCACGATTAACTCCGGACATCACAATGTCTCCAGCCAGTGAGAATCAGCTGCTTGGATACACCAAGGAGTATACCTCGTGCTAGTCTCGACAGAATTGATGGTGTCCTAATCCATCAATTCATCGACTAGGGATAATTCTGATACATCACATTTACACATGTAGAGATACTCACTAGTTGTGATCGATCACAAATTCTCTCATCTTTGTGAATCGTATCGTGGACATTCAGTAAATGAGTTTAAGATCCAATCAAATACATAAAACATGTATACTCAAATAGTGAATCTTCATTTATCATATAAATGGTTCATACATAAGGCGATTGCCATAGGACATCTCTCATATATTACTAACAGACTCCCACTTGGCCTAATGCCAATCGCTACGGTATCCAATACCATAAGCTCTAACATGACCCTCAAACTTACTTTGAGGTAATGCTTTAGTCAAAGGATCCGCTAAGTTCCTTTCAGTGGGAATTTTCTCGATTTGTATTTCGTTCCTACTTATGATCTCTCTGATAAGATGATAGCGGCGAAGCACATGTTTGGATCATTGATGAGACCACATCAAGTTCAGAGATGAACTTCTCGATCCAAACCGCTTTCTTTGCTGCTTCCAAAGCTGCAATGTATTTTGCCTTAGTGGCAGAATCCGCTATAGTGTCAAGCTTGGAACCTTTCCAACTTATTGTGCCTCCATTCTAGGTGAATACATGCCCAGACTGAGACATGGAATCATCCTTATGCATGCGGATCAGATACCCTACCACGTATCACCATGTACCCTTCTCCATATATTAGGAACACATCCTTAGTTCTTCTCAAGTACTTAAGGATCGTCTTAATCAATGATCCATTCTGGATCGGTGTATCTGCTCGTGACACTCAGAGCATACGATACATCGGGCCTCGTGCATAACATAGCATACATGATAGATCCTATTGCGGATGCATAGGGAATCTTACTCATGCAAATCCTCTCGTCTTCTGTGCGCGGACACATAGACTTCGAAAGGTGTACCCCATGCCTGATGGGCAGATAACCTTTCTTGGATTCCGACATGCTAAACCTCTTTAGCACTCGGTCTATATATGTAGACTGCGAAAGACCAAGCAACCGTTTCGATCTATCTCTATAGATATTAATCCCAAGGATGTAGGTTGCTTCTCCCAGGTCTTTCATGGAGAATGTCTTGGATAACCAAACCTTAATTGTAAAGATGGACACATCGTTTCCTATAAGTAATATGTCATCGACATACAATACTAGAACACGATCTTGCACTCCCACTAACCTTCTTGTACACACAAGGTTCGTCTGGATTTTGTGAGAAATCAAACTTTTTGATCGTCTCATCAAAACGGATATTCCAGCTCCTGGATGCTTGCTTCAATCCATAAATGGATCGTCGCAACTTGCATACCTTGGTTTTATCAACCGATGTGAAACCCTCAGGCTGTATCATATACACGTCCTCGAGCAAGTTTCCATTAAGGAAAGCTGTTTTCACATCCATCTGCCATATCTCATAATCATAATGAGCCGCTATGGCCAGGAGCATCCGAATGGATTTAAGCATAGCTACAGGCGAATAGGTTTCGTCATAATCAACACCTTGTTTTTGACGATATCCTTTCGCCACCAATCTAGCCTTTTAGGTAATCACATTACCATCCATGTCGGTTTTCTTCTTGAAAACCCACTTGCACCCTATAGGCTTTATGCCTTCAGGTGGGTCAACCAAGTTCCAAACTTGGTTTTCGTACATGGAATCCATTTCCGACTTCATGGCACCAAGCCACTTATCCCCTTCTGAACTTGTCAGCACTTCTTCATAACTGGTAGGCTCCTCATCATCAATGAGTAACACGTCGTTCGATTCACTTACGAGAAATCCATATCTCTCAGGAATATTGCGTGTTCTACCAGATCTACGAAGATGTGGTGTTACATTAGGTCCAGCCGATTGCTCATCACTATGAGTTGTCGGCTGTTGTGCTTCACCAGGTATCTCATTAATGTCTATTTGAGTCTCTCGAGCCTCCTCAAGCTTGACGACACTCCCTGCTTTTCTTGCAAGAGAAACTCTTTCTCTAGAAACACATGCCTTGAAACAAACACCTTTTGTTCCACAGGATGATAGAATTAGTAACCCCTTGTTTCCTTAGGGTATCCAATAAATAGACATTTATCGGACTTAGCATCCAGTTTGTCGTCTGATCCTTCACATAAGCGAGGACAACCCCATATCTTCAAGTAAGATACATGAGGTTTCTTACTAGCCCATATCTCATATGGAGTAGTAGATTACCTTGGTAGGCATTCTTTTAACAAGTAAATGCAGTGCATAACCCCAAAAGGACTTGGAAGAGTCGCATGATTCATCATTGACTGACCATGTCCAACAAGGTCTCGCGCCTCTCGGATACACCATTATCTTGGTGTATAGCAATATGCCATTGTCTCTTAGATAATCAAGAAACTCTTGACTTAAGTATTCACCACCTCGATCCGATCGAAGTATTTTAATACTCTTGTCATGTTGTTTCTCTACTTAATTTCTGAATTCTTTGAACCTTTCAAAGGCTTCAGACTTGTGTTTCATCAAGAACACATACCCAAACCGTGAATGATCATCGGTGAAGGTAATGAAGTAGCTATAGCCTCCTAATGCTTGAGTTGACATAGGTCCACATACATCAGTATGCACTAGACCTAGTAACTCTCCCACTCGTTCACCTTTTCCAGTAAAAGGTAACTTAGTCATCTTGCCTTTTAAGCATGATTCGCATGTATCGTATGAATCCAATTCAAACGATTCCAGAATTCCACATCGGTGTAATTCGGACATGCGTTTCTTGCTTATATGGCCAAGAAGACAATGCCACATATAGGAGTCTATTTGATTATCCTTTCGAGCACTAGTGTTGCTCGCTTCGATATTGAAATCGTCACTGGATACGTCCAACGTATAAACACCATTGCTTAAAGTTCCAATCCCATAAAGAACTCCATTCAAAGTTATGTAACAACAATTGTTACTAAAAGTCAAATGGAACCCATTTCTATTTAGACAAGAAATATAAATGATGTTCTTTATCAACGAAGGAACATACAAGCAATTGTCCAGTTCTAAGACAAGTCCTACAGGGAGTTCCAACAAATACGTTCCGATGGCGAGTGCAGCAACCGTTGCTCCATTCCCAACACGTAAATTTGACTCTCCCCTTGACGAGTCTTCTTCTATTCCTTAGCCCATGTATGTCATTACATATATGTGAGCCACACCCAGTATCAAATACCCAAGTGTCTGAGGAAATAGAATGACAATCAATAAAGAAGATTTCTGAAGAAGATGGGGCATCCGATGCCTTATCCTTCTTCACGAACTCAAGATAAATCTTGCAATTTCTTCGCCAATGACCCTCCTTGCCATAATGATGGAAAGTGCCCTTTTGAGCTGGTTCTGCCTTTTAGCCTTTTTCTTCTTCCCCTTCTGCTGTTCCTTTGACTTCCTCTTAGAACCTTTCTTCGAGGAATCAAAGCGGCCAAATCCTACTCATGCTTCTCGAGAAGACTCCACGGTCTTGGCATATTGGCGATACCACAGATGAACCTCCTAGCATCTCAGAGGTGAAGAGGAGCTTTGAGACTTCGAACCTTTCGAATCTCACTTGCTCATCAACCAACTCACAAAGATGAAGGACTACGATATGAGCATCCATATGCTCATGCTGCTTTCGTAGCTTGGGTTCCATCGTGGCTAGCATGATGCAACTCATTTGTTCAGAATCACTCACATGTTTCTGATAGGCCAACAATTGGTCCAGAGTTGCATTGTCACTAGGATGGGCGGGAAGAGGCGCTTCGAGGACATACGCAAGCTTTTCACCTTGAGAACAATTCTCAAGTTTCTGCGATCAAAGTTTTGATCAATTTATTTGAATCCAAAATGGAGCATAAATTCAAACACATCATGATCAATATATTAACTTAGAAATACAAAACGAGCATATATGAGAAAGATGATTTTAAAATGCATCAATATACATTTATAAATCCCATTCATTTTTGAATTTCAAAAACCCCAAAATCACTTGGAGATTGTAGGTCCATCTCGAATGGGCTGATATCCATCATAGTTATGAACAACCTTGGAGAGAGTCCAACAAGTCATTCATAACTACGACGGTATATCATCTATACCGATTGCATATCTATATGCAACTATCACAATTAATTGAATGTTCACACATACATCGGGTTGTTAACACATTAACAAGTATGCATCATATGCATAGCACCCAACTTCACCTCCCTTTACATCGACCTTGGAGAGAGTCCAACAAGCCGATGCTCCAGGTTAAAGCCAACCCATTAATCGGGACATAGTTTTAATATGGTTAGAGCGCATTCAACCAATTAGCCCAGCTTGGAGAGAGTCCAACAACCAAAGCTAACGATTGACCTCTGACTCTTACCATATTAGTATTAAACTATTCCATGGTTTGAACATATTGAGTTCGAGCGGGCTTGGAGAGAGTCCAACAACCCAAACAAGAAACAGAACTCTAGTTCTAACCATATTAATGGAAGGTGTAGGCTTTAATATTGATTAAGGGTTTTTATATCTCATCCTCTTTGCATGCAAATAATTATTATCTACATGGCATGGCATACATGGCATACATCTACATGTCACGACACGCATGGCATAATGCTATGCATCTAATGCAATTACATGGCATACAATTATGTCATGTATATATTTCCTTATATGTCATAACTATTTATGGAAATAAAATATGTTTAAGATTTGATTCTCCAAATCAAATCATAATTAAATTAGGAAACAAATTTCCAAATCTAATCACATATTTTATTCATGGAATTATTTGATTAAGGAAAATCTATTTAGAAACCAATTTCCTAAATCATTAAAACTACTTATGGAAATAAAATATTTTAAGATTTGATTTCCCAAATCAAATCATGATTAAATTAGGAAACAAATTTCAGAATCTAATCAAATATTTTATTTATGGAAAATATCAATTTCCATAAATACTTCCAACTTTCCAAAAGTGGAAGATTTCCATAAATACTTCTAGACTTTCCAAAATTGAAAAATTTCCATAAATACTTCTAAATTTCCAAAATTTAGAAAATTTCCAGAAATACATTATGACTATCGCAAAACCAATTTTACGATTATGTCGAAACACAACCTGGGCTCTGATACCCTTTGTTGGGTTTTAAGACCTTGCATGGCGTGTGTGTGTTCGATCATGTTTCGTAAACATGAGCACAGCGGAAGCAATAAAAATAATAAATACTCCTATTTATTACAACACACACAACACACGCATGCTATTACAACAAGTGTAGACATAACCGTAAATTAAAATTGCAATAAAAGAAATTAAACTCGTTATACCTTCCGTATGGCGTGACGTGTAGCGAAACGGCATCAACCGGAACGATTCTCGTAGAATCGTCTCTATCCGTATCCACGCCGAGCTCCTCGGGATGACTTCGCAAGCCACGAGCCGTCTTCGTGCGGGTTACTAGCCTGCGTGTTGAAGGACGCGTGATCGAGAGATGATCACGATCCAATCCAAATTCGGACCTAAAACAAGTCCTCAAGACTTGCTTCTCCGGAGAGGTATTCGTCAACCGATTGACGAATCCTTCGTCCTCCACCTCAGAGGATTACCGGAGATCAAATCCCCGGTATGTTATCCGCTGTCGGAGCACTAACCGTCGTCCAAACGACGCTCCGACGAGAGGAGAAGAAGCTGTCCAGAAAACTGGACAGCTTTGGTGGAGGAAATAGGCGCCGGCTAAAGAAGAGATGGAGGCTCACCTTTACACCGAACCCAAGGAGATCACCGGAGGGTCGCGGAGGTTCACCGGCAAACTTGACGCCGACAAGGAGATGGCAGCTCAATCAAGTTGGCAGCCCTTGTTGTTGTTGACGCCAACAACAAGGAGGATGGGTTGGGCGGCCACTAATTGGATTAGGTTTAGGGTTAGGGTTTAATCCCTATTTTATAGAGAACTAATTCTCTTAGTGGTTAATGGATCATATCCATAAAGCCCGTTAACCCGCTCCATTAAGATAAGTTAAAATAAACCAAACCATGATGGTTTATTTTAAGTTAAAACGAACCGAACCAACTTTTGGTTCATTCGTTTAAAATAAACCAAACCCTTTGGTTTATTCTCATCCATTGGATTAGAACCAAACCATTTTGGTCCATCCATTATGTCTTCATAAGACACGGCCCATCCACGCTTCCATTGCGACTGAAACAATTTCATGCTCGCTTATGTTTGGTCCAACCAAACATAGTTTCTCTCGGTCTGAGAATCCCATTCTCAAGCTCGTTTTAAATCCTTTGGATTACACTCGTTGTGCGTGTGACCAAATAGGTTCTCGGTTTATGTTGGCCGTCTATAATTAACCATTAATTATAGAACGATCATGAGTGGCACCTAGTAGTACATCATGATCCCCATTAACCGAAAAGATCAAGGATTGATCGAACTATTTACGAAACCCTTAGCTCGAATGAATGCCCCATTCCCTTCACTCATCTTATACCCACTTGGTTCGGGACATGGTCTATTGTGTCACCCCACTAGTATCTTTCATCACACCTAGCCCAAGTATCATTTCCTCGTTTACTCTAAACATGTAATGCTTTGGCCAAAGACTTTAGTAACAATCCGACGAGAGGCCATGGGTATACATCTCCTCGCAAGGAGTGGTGAATCCTTTATAGGCTATTCAAACACCTTCGATCACTACGACTTATAACCAAACATCCCGGGTCCACATCTCCTTAGAGATGTTTCCATAAGAAGTCAAAGCATAACTCTCCATGATCAAGATGACTTGAATACCGCAAGTCAAAGGAACATCGCACTTAAGCCACAGTAAGAACTTCATTGACATATCTATATATGCAGAGAACCATATGAAGTCTTACGGTGGTCACTCCAATGAACTAGTTACCATAACTAGCATCCACGATTAACTCCGGACATCACTATGTCTCCAGCCAGTGAGAATCAGCTGCTTGGATACACCAAGGAGTATACCTCGTGCTAGTCTCGACAGAATTGATGGTGTCCTAATCCATCAATTCATCGACTAGGGATAATTCCGATACATCACATTTACACATGTAGAGATACTCACTAGTTGTGATCCAATCACAAATTCTCTCATGCTGTGAATCGTATCGTGGACATTCAGTAAATGAGTTTAAGATCCAATCAAATACATAAAACATGTATACTCAAATAGTGAATCTTCATTTATCATATAAATGGTTCATACATAAGGCGATTGCCATAGGACATCTCTCATATATTACTAACACAGGCTACCATTGGAATGGCACCCTATGAAGCTCTATACGGGAGAAGATGCAGGTCTCCTATCTGTTGGTACGAGGGTGGTGAAAGGAGGGAAATGGGTCTTCAGGCCTATATTATTGACAATACCACCCAGCCTCAGAATATCCGTCGAGAATCAGCTGCTGCCGAGAAAAGAGCTATGCGGATATGCGGCGTGACGTTAGAATTGAAGTCGGGGACTGGTATTCCTCGAGTGACCCTATGAAGGGAGTGATGAGATTGGAAGGAAGGGTAAAGAATCCACGTTCGTGGGACCCTATCCGATATCACAGAGTGGGCAAGGTGGCGTACAATGACTGCCCCAAGAGATGTCGGCTATACACAATGTGTTCCATGTCTCTATGCTCAAGAAATGCATATCGAGCGGACCAAGTGATCGAGCCACAAATTGTGCGTTCAAGAGGACTGAGTATCGAAAGTCGGCCTATCCGGATACTAGACCGAGATGTCAAGAGACTAAGGAACAAAGAGGTGCCCTTAGTGAAGGTCCTGTGGCGTCGCAATATGAGGAGGCTACTTGGGAGCGAGAGGACATGAGGCAGTACGGATTGTTTTAAGTTTGAGACGAAACTTTTACAAGGTATGAGGATTATAGCCCGTGAAATTCTAGCAATTTTACGAGAATTTTTGGCTTTATGATGATAGGCTTTATGTAGGCCTTTTGGAGAAATAAAAGAAAATAAGCCAAAGAGATGCAAAGCCTAGGAATTGAACCCCCACCTCTAGAGATAGCCAAGCCTTATAGATGCACCCACTAACCATGAGCCCAATAGAATCATATCATTAGAGGAAAGGGAACCTATAGATAAATGGGAGGAGGGTAAATGAAGAGGCTTGACAAAGAGAAGAGAAACTTCTCTTCCTCCCTTTATAAAGAAGAGAGAAGTACCACTTGGCCACTTCTTCTTTCCTTCTTCCTCTTCTCTTCATTCTCACCAAACCTAAGCCCTTCTTCTTCTTCCTTTGGCGAGGCCCCTTGCAAGCTAGGAGAGAGCTAGGTGACTTCCATTAGGTCATCTCCTCAAGCAAAGCGAAGGAAGTAAGTTTTCCCTCACTGCGGTGTATTAGTTTGATAGGTTAGGTTGCTTGAAAGAAATATGAAATTGTAGCCTTATAAGTTTGCCAACTATGTTGGTGGGCTAGGATTCATGAAAATTCTACTAAGGGAGGTTTGTATGGGTGGTATGTTTCAAGTAGATACCTTTAGGAGTCCAAAGTCCAAAGGGATGACCCTATATGGTTGGCCAACCCCAAGATTTTAGGGTTAGGGTTGCATGAACTTGATTCTAAAGTTATGTTCTTAGATGGTATGTTTCAAGTAAGACCTTTAAGTAACCACCATCCAAGATGATGCCCTTATAGGTTTCGCCACCCTAGGTAACTAGGGTTAGGGTTGCATGAAAATATCCTAATGATGCTATGCTAGGTTATAATGCTCATGAATGAAGGTTAGGTGACAAGAACCTAGTTGAGCCCTTATAGGTTTCGCCACCCTAGGTAACTAGGGTTAGGGTTGCATGAAAATATCCCTAATGGTGCTATGCTAGGTTATAATGCTCATGAATGAAGGTTAGGTGACAAGAACCCTAGTTGAGCCCTTATAGGTTTGCCACCCTAGGTAACTAGGGTTAGGGTTGCATGAAAATATCCCTAAAGATGTTATGCTAGGGTGTAGTGCTCATGAATGAATATTAGGTGACAAGAACCTAGTTGAGCCCTTATAGGTTTGCCACCCTAGGTAACTAGGGTTAGGGTTGCATGAAAATATCCCTAATGAGGCTATGCTAGGTTATAATGCTTTATGAATGAATTTTAGGGGACAAAACCTAAGCTTGAGCCCCTTACAAGATTCAGCCAACCAATGATTTTAGGGTTAGGGTTTCATGAAAACACCCCTATATGTAGTTGTGCTATGGGTATGTTTTTTAATATGACATGAACTATGCTTGTGTGATGAATATGTTATGATTCAATGCAACATGAAATTAGGCTATGTGATGAACATGTTTGATGATTTAATATGCCTTGAATAGGCCTAGGAAATAAGCTTCATGTTATGATGTAATGTGCCATGAAATATGCTTAGGTGATGAACATGTTGTGTGAATTAATATGCCATGTATATGTTTAGGGAATATGCTTCAAGTTTATGAATTAGTATGCCATGAAATTAGGCCATGTGATGAACATGTTTTATGATTCAATATGCCATGAATATGCCTAGGAAATGTGCTACATGTTTATGATGTAATGTGCCATGAATATTGTGATTTGCCTAGGTGAAGAACATGTTTTGTGATTTAATATGTCATGAATATGCTTAGGAAATATGCTTCATGTTTACGATGCAATGAAATATGCTTATGTGATGAACACGTTTATGCTTTAGGACACCGTTAGGGTACTCTTACGTTATGAATGCATGTGTCCTTATGATAAGATAAGATGGAGATGCTTCCCTTTCAAGTAGGGATCAAGAGCTCTCCTTATGACAAGATAAGATGGAGATGCTTCCCTTTCAAGTAGGGATCAAGAGCTCTCCTTATGATATGATAAGATGGAGATGCTTCCCTTTCAAGTAGGGATCAAGAGCTCTCTTTATGACAAGATAAAATCAAGATGCTTCCCTTTTTGTGTTGGGGATCAAGAGCATTCTTTATATTATGACAATAAAAAGGAAAGAATTAAGTATTTTACTTTGCAAGAGGTTAAGTACCCGACCCGTCAGGTGGTCGTTAATCAAATCCATAGGGACACAAGAAGACGTAAGAGGTCTTGCCCTGGTAAGACGTAAGAGGTCTTGCTCTAGTAGGACTGGTGGCTCGCTACCCCAGCCTATTAGGGAACGCGCATTATGTGGTACTTAACCTGGGGCCCCCCAAACAAGTTATGATGATATTGAAGTATTTATAAGTATATGTTTTGAAAAGAAAAGACTTTTATGATATTGTGTATGCTTATGTTAAATGCTCTGAACGCTTACGAACTAGGTTCTTTATGCATGCTAGATGTTATGAAGTTATGATGATATTGAAGTATTTATAAGTGTATGTTTTGAAAAGAAAAGACTTTTATGATATTGTGTATGCTTATGTTAAAGGCCCTGAATGCTTACGAACTAGGTTCTTTATTTATGCTAGATGTTATGAAGTTATGATGATATTGAAGTATTTATAAGAATATGTTTTGAAAAGAAAATATTTTTATGATATTGTGTATGCTTATGTTAAATGCTCTGAATGCTTACGAACTAGGTTCTTTATGCATGCTAGATGTTATGAAGTTATGATGATATTGAAGTATTTATAAGTGTATGTTTTGAAAAGAAAAGACTTTTATGATATTGTGTATGCTTATGTTAAAGGCCACAGATGCTTCTGAACTAGGTTCTTTATGCATGCTAGATGTTATGAAGTTATGATGATATTGAAGTATTTATAAGTATATGTTTTGAAAAGAAAAGACTTTTATGATATTGTGTATGCTTATGTTAAATGCTCTGAATGCTTACGAACTAGGTTCTTTATGCATGCTAGATGTTATGAAGTTATGATGTTTAGAGTTAAGTCTAAGTATGTGGTGACTATGTACTTTATGCTAGTTTAAGATTTATGATGTGGTGAAGGTTAAGGGTAAGGTTAAGAATACTTGCGACTATGTTCCTTCTGCATGATTAGGGTTTATGTTATTACAAATGTTTATGTTCAAGTTAACCAAATGCTTATGATTACGTTCTTTCATGCATGCTTAGTTTATGCAGTTATAACGCTCATGTTCAAAGCATGCCCTGCTTAGATTAATTATGCTTAACCTGCTTATGAACAACTCTATGCCATGCTTAGTTCTTTTTGTACTATTACCTGGATATGTTGTTGATTAGTGTTGCTATGAAATGCTTAGGTCATTTTCTATGCCATCATGCTCATGTTCTAATAGTTTGATGAAATCGTGGCTTTTTTGAGTAGTAAATGATCTTACTAAGATAAATGCTTATAGTTTAAGTTGTCCATATACTGCAGATAAAGGAAGTCTGCACTAGAGGAAGTGGCAGGAGGGGCCATGTGCGTGTGTGATAGTGGCATGGTGGAAGAAGACCCTTCACTATCTGCTTATATTTATATGCTCTAAGAACAATTTAAGACATTGCTTCCGCTTATAAGACTTGTGTTTAATGAGTATCCCTTTATTTAAGAGGTTTGATATGTTAGAACTCATGAACGAATCCTTTCGTTATGCATGTTATGAAATGAGATAAGATATGTGGTCATGCTAATGATGAATAAGATAGGTGATGCATGTGCCAAAGAAGGTTTCAGTTATGATAACCTGTTTAAGCATGTAGACTTTGAACGGATCCATATGTAGTATGCTAATAAAAAAAAAATATATAGACCCAAGTAGCGCCGCCCTGAGAGCAGATAAGGGCGGGCGCTACACCTTTTTCGCTCCCAACTAACAAATATCAAACTTGAAAAGGGAGAAAAGGTAACTTCTTTACACTCTAGGTTTAAAGAAATTTTTATTGGTCTTACAAGTGTAGGGGAGAAACTTTCGAAACGGGATATTCTCATGAAAGCAATCGATGCTTTTCCCCGGTCATCGAAATGGAGCTCAATGGTGGACTCCTTCTACATGTCAAAGAACATAGAAGTAAGCACTTTGGAGTTCTTCTCAACCATGGAGCTCCATGAAACAAGGCTTGAAGGAATAAATGAAGAATCAAGTATCAAGCCATCGAGAGGAGTAGCCTTGGTAGCCAATAAGGGGAAGAAGAAGAAGATAGAAATTTCCTCCTCCTCCAATGAAGCATCCTCCTCCTCCTCCATGGATAGCACGGAAGAAGCTTATATGGTAAGGAAGGTAAGGCGTGCATTAAAAGGTTTTAAATTTAACAAATCTCATGATAAGGGGAAAAGGCCAAGGAGGAAAATAATTTGCTACAATTGCCAACAAGAGGGACACATAAGGGATAATTGTCCCCTCTCGAACAAAAGTAAAGAAGAAAGAGGAAAAGAAGAAGGGGAGCAAGAAGAAAAAGGAAGAAGAGAAGAAGGCCAAGGCACTAAAAGCAAGGACTTGGGATGACCCTTCCTCCTCATCATCATCATCAGAGGAAGAAAATGTCTTTGTCACAAATTTGGCACTAATGGCATTTGATGACCTAGACACCTCCTCCTCCGAGCAAGAAGAAAGAAGCACAAGTGAGGAGAGCTCTAGTGAAGGGGGAGGCTCATCTTCATCCTCCTCATCTGAAGAAGAAGACATGGAGACTATGGTAACGAATCTCTCACCCAATAAAATAGTTTCCATGATTTCTAGCCTTACTAAGGATTTATTTAGGGTTAAGAAAAAGAACAAATGCATGCTAGATCAAATTAAGGCTTTAGAAAATAAATTAGAACAAGCATGCTCAAATATTAATGATAATATTTCTTCTAGTCTCAATGATGCATGCTCACATGATAACTATATGCCTTTTAATGTTAGTGATGCATGTATGGATGAAAATAGGTCTTTAAGAGAGAAAGTGATCATTTAACTAAGGCCCTAGAAAAATTCATCATAGGCTCCAACACCCTTAACATGATCATAGGGAGCCAAAGGGCTAGTTTTAATAAGAAAGGCCTAGGATATAAGGAAAATAAAAATGAAAAAGCTTATAAATGCTTAATTGCTAGGGGTCAAGATAAAAAGAAAACAATAGCTAGAAAATGGATCCTTAAGGAATATTTAGTGAACCCCATAGGAAAGAATTTATTTTGGGTTCCTAAATCCATCCTTAAGGGTTAATTTACCTATATCATATTTCGGTTGACTTAGGATGGCGGCACTAAGTTTTTGAAATAGTTTTGAGATGATAATGCACCCTTAAATAAGTTTAAATCTTGCTCAACACTTAGTGTTATTTGACACTCATGACCTATAAATTTTTAGCATAGTGTTGGGTGATGATAATGTGCCCATAAATTGATAATAATGCATAAATCATGATAGTTAATGTAATTGCTATACATGTTTTCAATAATGATTTATGATCTTGACATTTAATATATAATCATGGGCAATAATGTTTAAATCATGCTTTGGGTGATACTTGACTTATTATCATGACTTTATACCTAATGCATGATTACAGATTGATAGATACATTAGTTTCATGATCATAGTGTAAAATCAATGCATACATGTTTTTATGATCATGTAGTATGTAAGGATGATATTTAACCTTGTGTAAAATTGCATGAAATAAATGGTTAAGTATATACAAATACCTTAGGTTCATCTCACACTCACTAAAGGCTGCCTTGATTGAAAACATAGCATGGATGATATGATAGGATGATACAAATGGTCCACTGATGCCTATGACATTTAGATGGTCATTTAAAGTATCAAAATAGTAATAATAGACCAATCATGGGAAAGACTTATGTTTAATTCATAGACATATTGTCCAAAGATCATTGTTGGATATTTCAAATGTTTTGAAAACCATTTCTTGTTTCATAAACTGAATTTTCATGTTTTGAAAAGCTTCAAGGCAAAACTAGGCTTTAAATTTGATACAAACTTTAGAGATTTTACAACTTTTGAAATTTTGCCTAATTTTAGAAAATATAATGATTTTTCATGGAAAACTATTTTTCATTGATAAAGGAACTTACAAGAAATGTGTTCCCAAAAATTCATTATTTTTCTAATTTTATAGAATTTTTAATGCATTTTTGAAATTCAACCCGAAAATCAGAAATTTCTGAAATCAGAGTGCCAGTCGACTGGTAGTCTGAACCAGTCGACTGATCGACTGAAAACATGCCCAGTAACCTTCTTTTATCAGATTTTAAGGCATGTTTTGGTGATTTTTGTTTCCTAGACTTGATGCCATGTTTGAATAACTTAGTTTAATCTTTTTGATGGTGTCAAAGGGCGTGAAGTATGTATGTTTAAGTAAGTTATATTAAGGGGGAGAATTGCATTTAGGGGGAGTTTCATGTATTAAGGGGGAGAATTGATAATCATGTTTATTTACATGCTTTCTTACCTTAATATTTTTATCAAATATTTACCTAACTTAAACGGATTGCCACACATAAAAAATGGGGAGATTATTAGGGCAATCAACCCGTGATATGGTTTTGATGTGTGTGACAAAGGGTTTAAGTTTTGATTATTGGATTTGATATGTGCGTTGGAGTCTTGCAGGACTTAGTAATTCGCACATGGAGCTTAGGCAAGTATCACCACTCACAACCTCGTGCTTGAGTCAGAGAAGAAGCATTGCAAAGTCGTGCGCTTGATGCTACCAAGGGACCGCCGGATAAGATGACTTAAAGCGAAGCCAAGGAAGCAAACTTCGAGGGCAAGAGATGCGAAGGAACATTGTAGAGTCTTGCGCTTGATGCTGCTGAGGGGCGTGGCCGTGAACGAAGAGAGCTTCGGCGAGAGACTTCGAGTGAGATGAGAGAATGAGTGAATTGTAAAGTAGCTCATTAGGTGAACTTGGCCGAATGACTAAGTGTCGGAGGCTCGACCACAAGGGTTGAGGTTTACCCGACCGCCGGAAGCTCAAACGAATGTAAGGTTTGAGTTTTACTCGGCACCAGTCGACTGCCATGATACGGCAGTCGACTGCTCCAAGTCGAAGGCACTCGACTAGTGTTCGACTGGAATTGTTTTGATCGATCAGTCGACTGCCAAGGGGAGCAATCGACTAGTGTCGAGGGTTTCGGCCATAGAATGCTTTATAGCAAACTGGGTAGTCGACTACGAAGGCATCAGTCGACTGATAGGGTTACCGTTGGACGGTGACGACGACATTAAGAAGCCATTTGTGTTGGCCGTTAGAGGGGCAGTCGACTGATGACATGTATCTGTCGACTGGCGCCTTACCAACGGGAAGAACTCTCCTTTCTCTATAAAGAGAAGGGGTGAGGGCCTTTGGGAGGCTAATGTTCATGCTCTAAACTTCTCCCAAGTGCCCAACACGTTTTCCATCCTCTTACTTAAGCTTATTTACATTATATTGTAAGAGGAGTGATTCTTGTGTAAAAGAGGTTACCTCCACCTAGCTTGGTGCAAAGGATAGAATAGTGGAAAGCTTGAGGCGTGATTCACCTTGGACGAATCAGACTGTGGATTAGCGGCAAGGCTGTGAACCATGTTATATTGTGGTGTTAGCGTTTGTGCTTTCTATCCTTTCTTTGCATTTGTTTTAATTGTTTATATTAGTATATTCCGTTTGCTCTAATAGTGTTTGTAGATGAGCAATCAACGAACGACTACCATCGTCTACGATAAAGGCAATTCACCCCCCTCTAGCCGGCCACCATCGACCCCACAAAGTGTACTAGTGTAATTCTATGGTCAAGATAAACCAATACCAAATTACACTACAATCATACCAATGGTTTGTCCAAAACCATCTTGGTTGTGAGCCTCTACTTATACTCTACAAGGAACTAATAACATGATCTTCTGTGTGACACCACACACCATGTTATCTATAATGTAATGTATCAGACAATATGCATAACCATAAATATGCAAACAATGATCATGTAATTCTTATTTCAAAAATAAAGATGTTCATACAAAGAATAGACTTTTCAGTATACATCTCAACAGTTAGACAACCTGATAGATTTATGTTCTTGGGAGAATCGTCTGATTTTGCCCCTGGCGAACATGAACCTGATCCATGGACATATGATGAGGCAATCCAAGATAAAGATCCGGTATCTTTGCAAAGTGCAATGAATTCTGAGATAGAATCTATGGATTCAAATCAGGTCTGGGAGCTAGTAGAACCACCCAATGGTGTAAAAACCATTGGATGCATGTGGATCTACAAAAGAAAGAGAAGAATAGACGGGAAGGTTGAGACCTTCAAAGCAAGGCTTGTTACGAAAGGGTATACTCAGAAAGAGGGTATCGATTATAAGGAGACCTTTTCGCCAATAGCCATGATTAAGTCTATCCGAATTCTCTTGTCTATTGCTGCTCATATGGATTATGAGGTGTGGCAGATAGATGTCAAGACAACTTTCCTTAATTGAAGTCTTGAGGAAAACATCTATATGGAGCAACCAGAGGGATTCATTGCAAAAGGAAAAGAACATCTTTTGTGCAAGCTTAATCGGTCCATTTATGGATTGAAGCAAGCTTCTAGATTTTGGAACATCTGCTTTGATGATGTAATCCAGTCATATGGATTTATTCAAAGTTCGAATGAGTCTTGTGTATACAAGAGATGTGATGGAAACATAGTGGTATTTCTTGTATTATACGTAGATGACATTTTGCTCATTAGCAACAATGTCAAAGTGTTATCAGACGTAAGGGTATGGTTGTCCAAACAATTTGATATGAAGGACTTGGGAGAAGTGGGACACATCCTTGGGATCAAAGTTATAAGGGATCGCAAGAAAAGGATTTTGTGCTTATCTCAAGCTTCATACATAGACACTATTTTGGCTCGTTTTAGCATGCAGAACTCCAAGAAAGGTTTTCTAACTTTTAGGCATGGAGTACCTGTATCTAAAGAGATGTGTCCTAGAATATCAAAGGAGATAGAGGAGATGAGCGCAGTTCTTTATGCGTCGGCGGTAGGAAACCTCATTTATGCTATGTTATGTACGAGACCGGATATCTGTTTTGCTGTTGGCATGGTTAGAAGATATCAGAGTATTCCAGAACAGAGACATTGGACTGCGGTAAAGCATATATTGAAGTACCTGAGAAGTACTAGGGATTATATGCTGGTATACTAGGTAGACCAATTACTCTCTATGGGTTACACAGATTATGACTTCAAATCAAATAGGGATAACAGTAAGTCTACCTCGGATTTTGTGTTTACTTTGGGAGGTGGAGTCATTGTATGGAGGAGTGTCAAGCAGAAATGTGTGGCGGACTCTACCATGGAAGTTGTGTATGTGGCAGCCTCTGAGGCAGCCAAAGAAAATGTATGGCTCAGGAACATCTTGATGGACTTGGATGTTATTCCTGGTTTGCCAAGAACTATCACAATTTATTGTGATAATAGTGATGCATTTGCAAACTCGAAGGAACCACGAGCCCATAAGGCAAGTAAACACATAGAGTGCAAGTACCACCTCATACGAGAGATCGTAAAGCGAGGAGAAGTTGATGTTGCCAAAATTACATCAGAGGATAACCTGACAGATTCTTTCACTAAGGCCCTTCCTGTTAGTTATAGCCCTAGAACCAATCATGTGATGGTTGAATAGGGAACATTTTGTATCATATTCTATAAAGGCAAAGGATTGGTTATTATATTTACGTCTTGCTTGTGCCAGCTAAATTAAATATAATAATGCCCTAGAAAAGTAGGTTCTTATCTACAGCACATCAATTGGCAGAATTGATTATGAGAGGCTGTAGAGAACACTTTCCTAAAATGTTCCTAGTCAAGTATTAATATGCAAGGGAAATATTAATAAATAAAGACTGGCATGTAGGTCAATTGATGACTTGATCTCACAAGTCATGGATATATGATATCAAGTTGACACATGGGTATATATTAGAGAATATATACTGAACTGACCCGCCATGAGAAAATTTCATGGATCGTCATATGAGTGTCATAAACTTTCTCATGTGACTATTGGTATGAATAGTCCTCAAACCGAAAGTCACTACGGTTCCCTACATAAGGAGTTATGTACTTTGGTATCGTCAAACATCACCCATAACAGGATGGACCATAAAGGCGATTACTGGGTATATAACAAATTATGCAGAGGGATGTGAGTGATGTAGATGGGATCTATCCCTCCCATATGACGGGAGTGATATCTGTGGGCCCCTTGATTGAGTAGAACTACTAAAACGCATGGCCATGCTCGAATGAGGCAATATGAGATATTGAGCTCATTTGTTTGAGTTAGTTTACTCAGGGATCAAGAAACACATAGATTAATCGAGGATGACACGGTCTATGCCTCATTGGTCAATCTGATATCAAGGATAGAAGGACACGATCATATATTATAGTAGTCACGAAAAGGTTAGTCGGATCTTAACTTATTTCGTAACTTGGGTAGCAATGATGTATTGCTAGATACCGCTCATTGCTTGTGTATCTAAAAGAGTTTAGATCCACTGCCAACGTTATGAGAGCCTATAGGGTCACACACAAAGAGCATGATGATTAGAAGAATTAGTGCATTATAGTTTGACTAGAATAATTTGGGAATAAGCTTAAGTACAAAATGGTTTTTGGACTTTAAGCTTAATGAGAATTTTAGCTTATTGATTTAATGAGATTAATTCAATATGCTAAGCTTATTAATTTAATAAGATTAAATAAATATGTTATCATGATAGCCTAAGCTTAATTGATTTAATAAGATTAATTCAATATGTTACCTTATTGATTTAATGAGATTAATTCAATATGATAAAATAAGCTTATTGAATTAATAAGATTAATTCAACATGCATGAATGCCACATAAGCATGGCACCTAAGCATGCCACATAAGCATGCCACCTAAGTTTGATGAGGTGGAAGGAGACAAAGGGTTTTGTCCTTTGGAATTTCTCCACATGTGACCTAAGTGTAACTCCTTGTTTGATTATTTTTCAAAGCAATTGATTGCATTGAATGTGATAGTGTAGGGATTTCTATATGCCAAATAGCATATGCGCAACGGAAAAATTAGGATCCCTTCCTAGTGATCCTTGCGAAAGAAAACCTCGTACAAAATAAATTTCTCTAAAACCAAACCTATCTTATAGGAGAGGATTACCTTTGTTGCGTGCCCTTGTTAATCCCGCTTTTCCTTTTGGTTTGTTGGATCTTTAGCACGTTCAAATGTCCGTGCCTCTATACGTATCCACACGAGCAAGCTCTTGTCTCACAAAAGAAAAACTAGAAGGGCTCTCCTTTACTTCTTGCTAGAGAAGTCCCTAAAGGAGAGGAAGCTAGGGAAAAAGAGAAGGGAAGAAGAAGACTACTCTTCTTGCTAGCCTACACTCACAAAACCACACAACCAAAGCTTCCACCAAGCTCTCAAGCTCTCACACAACAAAAATCTCACTTTGGCCGGCCACTCCATGGAGTCTTTTATAGGGTTGGAAAAACCCTTTCACCTCCTACCATTCAATGCAATCCATTGCATTGAGACACCTTGTTTGGCCGGCCACTTTAAGGAGACAAAAACCACTTTGTCTCCTTCCACCTTATCTAGCTTAGGTGGTATGATTATGTGGCATACTTGTATGGCATTCATGCATGTTGAATTAATCTTATTAATTCAATAAGCCCACCTTATCTAGCTTAGGTGGCATGCTTATGTGGCATGCTTGTGTGACATTCATGCATGTTGAATTAATCTTATTAATTCAATAAGCTTATGTTATCATATTGAATTAATCTCATTAAATCAATAAGGTAACATATTGAATTAATCTCATTAAATCAATAAGCTAAAATTCTCATTAAGCTTAAAGTCCAAAACCATTTTGTACTTAAGCTTATTCCCAAATTATTCTAGTCAAACTAGAATGCACTAATTCTTCTAATCATCATGCTCTTTGTGTGTGACCCTATAGGCTCTCATAACGCTGGCGTGGATCTAAACTCTTTAGATACACAAGCAATGAGCGCATCTAGCAATACATCATTGCTACCTAAGTTACGAAATAAGTCAAGATCCGACTAACCTTCCGTGACTACTATAATATATGACCGTGTCCTTCTATCCTTGATATCAGATTGATCAATGAGGCATAGACCGTGTCATCCTCGATCAATCTATGTGTTTCTTGATCCCTGAGTACACTAACTCAAACAAATGAGCTCAATATCTCATATTGACTCATTCGAGCATGGCCATGCGTTTTAGTAGTTCTACTCAATCAAGGGGCCCACCGATATCACTCTCGTCATATGAGAGGGATAGATCCCATCTACATCACTCACATCCCTCCGCATAATTTGTTATATACCCAGTAATCGCCTTTATGGTCCACCCTGTTACGGGTGACGTTTGACGATACCAAAGTACATAACTCCTTATGTAGGGAACCGTAGTGACTTCAGGTTCGAGGACTATTCATACCAATAGTCACATGAGAAAGTTTATGACACTCATATAACGATCCATGAAACTTTCTCATGGCGGGTCAGTTCAGTATATATTCTCTAATATATACCCATGTGTCAACTTGATATCATATATCCATGACTTGTGAGATCAAGTCATCAATCGACCTACATGCTAGTCTTTATGTATTAATATTGCCCTTGCATATTAATACTTGACTAGGAACATTTAGGAAAGTGTTCTCTACAGCCTCTCATAATCAATTCTGCCAATTGATGTGCTGTAGATAAGAACCTACTTTTCTAGGGCATTACTATATTTAATTTAGCTGGCACAAGCAAGACTTAAATATAATAACCAATCCTTTGCATTTATAGAATATGATACAAAATGTTCCCTTTTCAACCATCACATGATTGGCTCTAGGGCTATAACTAACAATCTCCCACTAGCACTAGTACCAATCACTATGATATCTAATACCTAGTGACCTAGTGTGACCATCATGCTTCCTTTATGCCAAAGCCTTGGTCAATGGATCTGCGATGTTAGCTTCTGTCGGTACTCTGCATATCCTCACATCTCCTCTATCGATGATCTCTCGAATGAGATGGAAGCGCCGATATGTGTTTGGTCATTGATGTGATCGAGGTTCCTTAGCACATGCAATAGCCCCATTGTTGTCACAATAGAGGTCTATTGGATCTGAATGCTAGGAACTACCCAAGTTCAGCGATGAACTTGCGGAGCCAACGACCTCCTTTCTTTGCATCGAGATGCGCAATATACTCGGCTTTTGTTGTAGAATCAGCAACTGTGTCCTACTTTGAACTCTTCCAGCTCACAGCTCCACCATTCAGGCAAAACACGTACCCCGATTGCGATCTATAGTCATCCTTATGCATTTGGAAGCTTTCATCGTAACCCTTTGACTAGCTCCTCATTGCCTCCAAATATCGAAATATTCTTTCGTTCTTCGTAAGTATTTAAGAATATTTTTGATCGCTATCCAGCGATGACTTTCACCTGGATCCGATCGTATCTACTCGTCATGCTCAAAGCATACGAGGCGTCGAGATAGTACAAAGCATGGCGTCGTACATGATAGACCCTATGGCGGATGCATAGGGATCTTATCCATGCGATCTCTCTCCTCCTTAGAAGAGGACATTGAGTCTTGAAAGACTCACACCATGTGATAAAGCGAAATCCTTTCTTGGAATTTTGCATAGCAAAGCGATCTAGCACTTTATCTATGTATGTACTCGACTTAGGCCAAGTAATCTTTTAGATCTATCTCTATAGATCTTGATGCCTAGAATATAGCGACTTCACCTAAGTCTTTCATAGAAACAATTCCCTAACCACATCTTCACAGTTTGGGTGAGGGAATATCATTTCCGATGAGAAGTATGTCATCTACATACAAGACAAGAAATACAAGCTGTGCTCCCACTATTTCTCTTGTAGACACAAGGTTCATCTTCATTCTTGATGAAACCAAACTCCTTGATTGCATCATCGAATCAAAGATTCCCCGAGAGGCTTGCTTTAGTCCAAAAATGGACATTTGCAATATGCAAACCTTTCCAGGATGCTTTGGATATTCAAAACCCTCGGGTGTGTATGTACACATCCTCGAGTAGCTTTCAATCGAGCGGTTTTGACATCCATCTGCCAGATCTCATAATCGTGGTGGCTGCGATAGCAAGTATGATCCGAATGGATTTAAGCATCATGGCCCGGTGAAAAGGTTTCATCATAGTCAATACCATGAATTTGTTTGAATCCTTTGCCACCAATCTACCTTTATAGGTATGCTTATTACCATCCATGTCGTCTTTACTTTAAAGACCCACTTACACCCAATGGGTTTTACCCCTTGGTGGATCAACCAAGGTCCATACTTGGTTAGTGTACATGGATTCCATTTGGATCTCATGGCCTCTAGCCATTTCTGAATCTGGGCTCATCATAGCTTCTTGATAGGATGTAGGCTCGTCGAGATCGACAAGCAATACCTCACCATTGTCAGTCAAGAGAAAGAATATCTCTCGGGTTGACGACGGATCCTATCAGATCGGATCTGAAGAGGTTGGTCTACTTGAGCAGTGTTTGCTCCACAACTCTTTGGGCAACACTTTCCTCATCCACAACACTTTGTGGTTCTGTTCATTTTCCATGAAGCCTTAGTGTTATCGTCATCTTGAACTTCTTCAAGATGAATTTTACTCCACTAGTTTTTCTAGAAATAAATTCTCTTTCTAGAAAGACATTTGCAACAAACACCTTGCCAAGTGTGGGATTGTAAAAAGTAATATCCCTTAGTTTCCTTGGGATATCCTACAAAATAACACTTATCGATTTGGGTCCTAGTTTATACGAGACTTGACGTCTTACATAAGCTTCACAACCCCAAATCTTTATAAAAGACATTTTGAGACTCTTCGATCCATATCATTATATGGTGTCTTTTCTCTGCTTTTGATGGGACGCGATTAAGTGTAAGCGGTGTCTCTAGAGCTAAAGTCCCCCAAAAGGAAGTAGGTAGATCGGTCTGGCTCATCATTGATCGTACCATATCTAATAGAGTACGATTTCTCCTCTCAGATACACCATTCCATTGTGGTGTTCCAGGTGGAGTGAGTTGGGATATTATCCCACACTCAGCCAGGTGATCACGAAACTCTTGACTAAGGTATTCACCACCTCGATCTGATCGAAGTAGCTTAATACGCTTACCAAGTTGGTTTTGTACTTCATTCTTGAATTCTTTGAACTTTTCAAAGGATTCTGACTTATGTCTCATCAAATATAAGTAGCCAAATCAACTCATATCATCGGAAAGTAATAAAGTACTTATAGCCTCCTCTGCCCGACATTGAAAAGGGCCACATACATCAGTATGTATGAGTCCTAACAAGTCCGTCGCTCTCTCTCCATGTCCACTAAATGGAGTTTTAGTCATCTTTCCTAAAAGACAAGATTCGCATACCTCATATGATTCAAAATCAAATGAGTCCAATAATCCATCTTTATGGAGTTGGGATATGTGTTTTTCATTTATGTGACCAAGGCGTGATGCGAGATATGTTTGGTTCAAATCATTCGATTTGAACCGTTTATTTACGTTATATATTGGGTTTTCTAAATCTAGAACATAGAGACCATTCATAAGTGGTGCATTACAATAGAACATTTCATTAAATAAATGGAACAACATTTGTCCTTTATTATAAAAGAAAAGTTTTTCTTGTCTAAACAAGATCTGAAATTATGTTCTTTGTCAATGCGGTACATATAAGCACTCCTCTAGTTCTAAGATAAGCCCGATGGGCAAAGACAAGAGAATATGTTCCTACACTCTGGACAACTTTTGCGCCTATGTGCCTACTCGTAGGTCCACTTCGCCTTTTGCCATTAGTCTACTATTTCTCGGTTCACGCACATTAGTACAAATGTGAGATGCACATCCGTATCTAATACCCATGTAGAAGAAATAGATAGATTAACTTCTATAGCGTGTATACAGGCGAAGTCCCACTTCTTTTATTCTTTACTTCCTCAAGGTAGACTTTGCGATTCCGCTTCCGGTGTCGATCTCACGCAATGGAAACATCCCTTCCTTAGGTACTTTACCTTTACCCTTTGAAGTGGATGAATTGGCCTTGCTTTTGGCTTAGGTCTTACCCTTGCCTTTAAACACCTTTGCCCTTCTTGACCATTAGTACGTTACTAACTTTCTTTTTGAGATTTGGTTCGTGATTCTTAACATCTTTGAGAATCTCGAGCAAAGGTTTATCAATTTCATTCATGTTATAATTCATGACGAATTGATTATATGCTTGGCAGCGATTGCGAGGATAACATCGGTTGCCAATTCTTGGCTCGATGGAAAACCTAGTCTTTCAAGGTTCTCAGCGTACCCAATCATTTTAAGTCGTGAGTTCCAGTTCCTACAGTGTTCCTTCTTGCATCTTGCATGCAAAAGAGCCTTAGACACTTCAAAAGCGCTCGTGCCTAGCTTGTCCTTGATATAGTTGTTTCAAATGCTCAACCATATCATAGGCATCCATATTCTCATGTTGTTATACGAAGCTCGAGTTCATGGTTGCAAGCATAAGGCATGACACATCTAATCGTCATCTTGATGCTTCTTATAAGCATCTTTTTAAATATGCAGTGGCGCGAGGCGGGTATTTCGAGGTAGTGCTCTAGGACATACATTTGCGTTCTTGCTTGAGAATAATCCTCAAGTTCCTATACCGATCAAGAAAGTTCGCTCCATTGAGCTTGTCCTTCTCAGGACAGATCGCAAGTTGAGGGTGTGTCGTGTTAGATGACATGGTGATCTACAACAATAAAATGCAAAATTAAGTATCATACCTAAGTCATTTAATTAGGCCTTTAATTAAATGAGGCTCACTAAATTCTCATAGCTTTAATATGAGCTAATCATTGATGTAGGCAAACACTTTTGCTTACATCATTAGCTACTATTTAGCTATAAATTTATATGGGATAAAGATCCACATCATAATTCGTCTTGAGTTAGCTTTGGCTAATCGCCCAAGACGTAGTATGATTAGGTAGGCAATCTTTTGCCAATTACATCTGATGTAACTCTTTAATAGCTTTGGTTAAGTTTAGATTAGTTTAGTGTTTATTCCTAAACCCGGCTTCGGTGTGGCGAGGCACAGGGCCTTCTTGGATATCAGACAATGACCACTTCTAAGACAAAGGCGATGTTCAGAAATCACATAAAACTAATTTTAAAACTTATGATCAAAGCTAATATATGCCTCTACTTTCTTAACTAATTAAGAAAAACTTAATTAAGTCTTAACCAAGTTTTATATCGGGAAATCACGATTGTCCACTCGCACTCTTCAAATATAAAATGCATTTATTTGCTTTGTAAACCCAATAACAAATGATCGAGGAAGTAGTGAGTACCAAACTTTAGTAGGCATATCATTTTTGACTTATTAAGATATAAACTTAAACATGCATCACATACATATTAGCATACATCACATATAAGCTAAATTAACATGCATCACATACAAGTTAAACTAAGTGTGTCATGGTTATGGCCCTTATTCTACAATCTTCTCAAGCCAATGAGAAGATTGATTGGTCAACCTAGGGATAGCATCTTCTCCCAAGTGCTTCCTTTTGGTTGTCTTGTGTTGTTGACTTCCTCCTTGTAACATTATCTTCCAATGGAACATACATCTTTGTTTTATATTACAAAAGTAGAAATACTCGAGTTACATTCGAGTATAAAGATAATTTTACAACAAGAATTTTAGGAGAAAGGCACGACACACGCAGCCGTATTAAGAATTACAACACACAATCACAAACTTTTTGGGACTAGGCCATAACCATGCACCATGTCAATTTTAACTTTTAAAAGACATCGGATATTTTATTATGTTTGAAATTTGCTAATGCAATTATCAACTCATAATAAAATTCATCCTACTTCTATATCATATATAAAATAGAAAAAATATTTTTATACGATCTTTTATAAGTGGCTCACGATACCACTTTGTAGGGATTTCTATATGCCAAATAGCATATGCATAGAAAAATTAGGATCTCTTCCTAGTGATCCTTGCGAAAGAAAACCTCGTACAAAATAAATTTCTCTAAAACCAAACCTATCTTATAGGAGAGGATTACCTTTGTTGCGTGCCCTTGTTAATCCCTCTTTTCCTTTTGGTTTGTTGGATCTTTAGCACGTTCAAATGTCCGTGCCTCTATACGTATCCACACGAGCAAGCTCTTGTCTCACAAAAGAAAAACTAGAAGGGCTCTCCTTTACTTCTTGCTAGAGAAGTACCTAAAGGAGAGGAAGCTATGGAAAAGAGAAGGGAAGAAGACTACTCTTCTTGCTAGCCTACACTCACAAAACCACACAACCAAAGCTTCCACCAAGCTCTCAAGCTCTCACACAACCACAATCTCACTTTGGCCGGCCACTCCATGGAGTCTTTTATAGGGTTGGAAAAACCCTTTCACCTCCTACCATTCAATGCAATCCATTGCATTGAGACACCTTGTTTGGCCGGCCACTTTAAGGAGACAAAAACCACTTTGTCTCCTTCCACCTTATCTAGCTTAGGTGGTATGATTATGTGGCATGCTTGTGTGGCATTCATGCATGTTGAATTAATCTTATTAATTCAATAAGCCCACCTTATCTAGCTTAGGTGGCATGCTTATGTGGCATGCTTGTGTGGCATTCATGCATGTTGAATTAATCTTATTAATTCAATAAGCTTATGTTATCATATTGAATTAATCTCATTAAATCAATAAGGTAACATATTGAATTAATCTCATTAAATCAATAAGCTAAAATTCTCATTAAGCTTAAAGTCCAAAAACCATTTTGTACTTAAGCTTATTCCCAAATTATTCTTGTCAAACTAGAATGCACTAATTCTTCTAATCATCATGCTCTTTGTGTGTGACCCTATAGGCTCTCATAACGTTGGCAGTGGATCTAAACTCTTTTAGATACACAAGCAATGAGCGGCATCTAGCAATACATCATTGCTACCCAAGTTACGAAATAAGTCAAGATCCGACTAACCTTTCCATGACTACTATAATGTATGACCGTGTCCTTCTATCCTTGATATCAGATTGACCAATGAGGCATAGACCGTGTCATCCTTGATCAATCTATGTGTTTCTTGATCCCTGAGTAAACTAACTCAAACAAATGAGCTCAATATCTCATATTGACTCATTCGAGCATGGCCATGCGTTTTAGTAGTTCTACTCAATCAAGGGGCCCACCGATATCACTCTCTTCATATGAGAGGGATAGATCCCATCTACATCACTCACATCCATCCGCATAATTTGTTATATACCCAGTAATCGCCTTTATGGTCCACCCTGTTACGGGTGACGTTTAACGATACCAAAGTACATAATTCCTTATGTAGGGAACCGTAGTGACTTCAGGTTCGAGGACTATTCATACCAATAGTCACATGAGAAAGTTTATGACACTCATATAACGATCCATGAAACTTTCTCATGGCGGGTCAGTTCAGTATATATTCTCTAATATATACCCATGTGTCAACTTGATATCATATATCCATGACTTGTGAGATCAAGTCATCAATCGACCTACATGCTAGTCTTTATGTATTAATATTGCCCTTGCATATTAATACTTGACTAGGAACATTTAGAAAAGTGTTCTCTACAGCCTCTCATAATCAATTCTGCTAATTGATGTGCTGTAGATAAAAACCTACTTTTCTAGGGCATTATTATATTTAATTTAGCAGGCACAAGCAAGATGTAAATATAATAACCAATCCTTTGCCTTTATTGAATATGATACAAAATGTTCCCTTTTCAACCATCACATGATTGGCTCTAGGGCTATAACTAACAGATAGGAGGTGAAAGGTTTTTTCAATCCTATAAAACACTCCATGGGGTGGCCGGCCAAAGTGGGGGGAAGCTTGAGGCTTGGAGAGAGCTTGGTGGTGAGAGGCTTTGGTTGTGTGGCTTTTGTGAGTGTAGGCTAGCAAGAAGAGTGGTCTTCTTCTTCCTTTCTCTTTTTCCCTACCTTCCTCTCCTTTAGGGACTTCTCTAGCAAGAAGTAAAGGAGAGCTCTTCTAGTTTCTTTTGTGAGACAAGAGCTTGCTCGTGTGGATACATATAGAGGCACGAACAATTGAACGTGCTAAAAGATCCAACAAACCCAAGGAGAAGCGGGATTAAAAAGGGCACGCAACAAAGGTAATATTCTCCTATAAGATAGGTTTTTCTTTTAGAGAAATTTATTTTTTTGTACGAGGTTTTCTTTCGCAAGGATCACTTGGAAGGGATCCTATTTTTCCGTTGCGCATATGCTATTTTGCATAAAAAAATCCCTACAGTGGTATCAGAGCCACTTGCGAAAGATCGTATAAAAAAAATAGGTTTTCTCTATTTTATATATGATATAGAAGTAGGATAAATTTTATTATGAGTTGATAATTGCATTAACAATTTTTCAAACATAATAAAATATCCGATGTCTTTTAAAATTTAAAATTGACATGGTGCATGGTTATGGCCTAGTCCCAAAAAGTTTGTGAATGTGTGTGTTGTAATTCTTAATACGGCCTGCGTGTCATGCCTTTCTCCTAAAATTCTTGTTGTAAAATTAGTTTTAGACTCGAATGTAACTCGAATATTTCTCCTTTTGTAATATACAAAATAAAGATGGAGGGTCCATTGGAAGATGACATTACAAGGAGGAAGTCAACAACACAAGACAACCAAAAGGAAGCACTTGGGAGAAGATGTTATCCCTAGGTTGACCAATCAATCTTTTCATTGGCTTGAGAAGATTGTAGAATAAGGGCCATAACCATGACACGCTTCGTTTAATATGTATGTGATGCATGTTAATTTAGCTTATATGTGATGTATGCTAATATGTATGTGATGCATGTTTAAGTTTATTTCTTAATAAGTCAAAAACGATATGCCTACCAAAGTTTGGTACTCACTACTTCCTTGATCATTTGTTGTTGGGTTTGCCAAAGCAAAGCAATGCATTTTATCTTGGAAGAGTGCGAGTGGACAATCGTGATGTTCCGCTATCAAACTTGGTTAAGACTTAATTAAGTTTTTCTTAATTAATTAAGAAAGTAGAGGCATATATTAGCTTTGAACATAAGTTTTAAAAATTAGTTTTGTGTGATTTTCTAACATCAGCTTTGTCTTAGAAAGTGGTCATTGCTCCGATATCAAAGAAGGCCTCTGTGCCTCGCCACGGCTGGAAGGCGTTTAGGAATAAGCACTAAACTAATCTAAACTTAACCAAAGCTATTAAAGAGTTACATCAGATGTAATTGGCAAAAGATTGCCTACCTAATCATACTACATCTTAGGCGATTAGCCAAAGCTAACTCAAGACGAAGTATGATGTGGATCTTTATCCCATATAAATTTATAGCTAAATAGAAGCTAATGATGTAAGCAAAATGTGTTTGCCTACATCAATGATTAGCTCATATCAAAGCTATGAGAATTTTGTGGGAGCCTCATTTAATTAAAGGCCTAATTAAATGACTTAGGTATGATACTTAATTTTGCATTTTAATGTTGTAGATCACCATGTCATCTAACACGACACACCCCCTTAACTTGCAATCTATCCTTGAGAAAGACAAGCTCAATGGAGGTAACATTCTAGACTGGTATAGGAACTTGAGGATTATCCTCAAGCAAGAACGTAAACTGTATGTCTTAGAGCAGTCTATCCCTGAAACACCCGCCCCTGCGGCCACTCGTGCTGAAAAGGATGCTTACAAGAAGCATCAAAATGACGCATTAGATGTGTCATGTCTTATGCTTGCCACCATGAACTCTGAGCTTCAGAAGCAACATGAGAACATGGATGCCTATGGTATGGTTGAGCATTTGAAACAACTATATCAAGGACAAGCTAGGCACGAGCGTTTTGAAGTGTCTAAGGGTCTTTTTGCATGCAAGATGCAAGAAGGAACACCTGTAGGAACTCACGTACTTAAAATGATAGGGTACGTTGAGAACCTTGAAAGACTAGGTTTTCCACTGAGCCAAGAATTGGCAACTGATGTTATCCTGCAATCATTACCGGAAGCATATAATCAATTCATCATGAATTATAACATGAATAAAATTGATAAGCCATTGTCTGAGATTCTCAGCATGTTAAGAACTGCTGAACCGAATCTCAAGAAGAAAGTTAGTAACGTACAAATGGTCAAGAACGACAAAGATAAGCGGAAAGGCAAGGGTAAGACCCAAGCCAAAGGCAAGGCCAATTCATCCAATTCAAAGGGTAAAGGTAAAGTACCTAAGGAAGGGGACTGTTTCCATTGCGGTGAGACTGGACACTGGAAGTGGAACTGCAAAGTCTACCTTGAGGAAATAAAGAAGAAAAGAAGTGGGACTTCTGCCTCAGGTATACACGTTATAGAAGTTAATCTATCTATTTCTTCTACATGGGTATTAGATACTGGATGTGCATCTCACATTTGTACTAATGTGCAGGGACTGAGAAATAGTAGACTAATGGCAAAGGGCGAAGTGGACCTACGAGTAGGCAATGGCGCAAAAGTTGCTGCTGTAGCTGTAGGAACATATTCTTTGTCTTTGCCCACTGGGCTTATCTTAGAACTAGAGGAGTGCTTTTATGTACCTGCATTAACGAAGAACATAATTTCTGTATCTTGTTTAGACAAGAAAAACTTTTCTTTTATAATAAAGGACAAATGTTGTTCCATTTATTTGAATGAAATGTTCTATTGTAATGCACCACTTATGAATGGTCTCTATGTTCTAGATTTAGAAAACCCAATTTATAACGTAAATACCAAACGGTTCAAATTGAATAATTTGAAGCAAACATATCTCTGGCACTGTCGCCTAGGTCACATAAATGAAAAATGCATATCCCAACTCCATAAAGATGGATTATTGGACTCATTTGATTTTGAATCATATGAGGTATGCGAATCTTGTCTTTTAGGAAAGATGACTAAAACTCCATTTAGTGGACATGGCGAGAGAGCGACGGACTTGTTAGGACTCATACATACTGATGTATGTGGCCCTTTCAATGTCGAAGCCAGAGGAGGCTATAAGTACTTTATTACTTTCACTGATGATATGAGTAGATTTGGCTACTTATATTTGATAAGACATAAGTCAGAATCCTTTGAAAAGTTCAAAGAATTCAAGAATGAAGTACAAAACCAACTTGGTAAGCGTATTAAGCTACTTCGATCAGATCGAGGTGGTGAATACCTTAGTCAAGAGTTTCGTGATCACCTGGCTGAGTGTGGGATAATATCCCAACTCACTCCACCTGGAACACCACAATGGAATGGTGTATCTGAGAGGAGAAATCGTACTCTATTAGATATGGTACGATCAATGATGAGCCAGACTGATCTACCTACTTCCTTTTGGGGACTAGCTCTAGAGACAGCCGCTTTCACACTTAATCGCGTCCCATCAAAAGCCGTAGAAAAGTCACCATATACGTTATGGACTGGGAAGAGTCCCAAAATGTCTTTTATAAAGATTTGGGGTCGTGAAGCTTATGTTAGACGTCAAGTCTCAGATAAACTAGGACCCAAATCAGATAAGTGTTATTTTGTAGGATATCCCAAAGAAACTAAGGGATATTACTTTTACAATCCCACACTTGGCAAGGTGTTTGTTGCCAGAAATGTTGTCTTTCTAGAAAGAGAATTTATTTCTAGAAAAACTAATGGGAGTAAAATTCATCTTGAAGAAATTCAAGATGAAGATAATACTAAGGCTTCGATGGAAAATGAACAGGCACCACAAAGTGTTGTGGATGAGGAAATTGTTGCCCAAAGAGTTGTGGAGCAAACACCTGTTCAAGTAGACCAACCTCTTCGTAGATCTGATAGGATCCGTCGTCAACCCAAGAGATATTCTTTTCTCTTGACTGACAACGATGATGTATTGCTTGTCGATCTTGACGAGCCTACATCCTATCAAGAAGCTATAATGAGCCCAGATTCTGAGAAATGTCTAGAGGCCATGAGATCCGAAATGGAATCCATGTACACTAACCAAGTATGGACTTTGGTTGATCCACCTGAAGGGGTAAAACCCATTGGCTGTAAGTGGGTCTTTAAAGTAAAGACTGACATGGATGGTAATAAGCATACCTATAAAGGTAGATTGGTGGCTAAAGGATTCAAACAAATTCATGGTATTGACTATGATGAAACCTTTTCACCAGTTGCGATGCTTAAATCCATTCGGATCATACTTGCTATTGCAGCCTACCACGATTATGAGATCTGGCAGATGGATGTCAAAACCGCTTTTCTGAATGGAAAACTACTCGAGGATGTGTACATGACATAGCCTGAGGGTTTTGAAGATCCAAAGCATCCTGGAAAGGTATGCAAACTGCAAAGGTCCATTTATGGACTAAAGCAAGCCTCTCGAAGCTGGAATCTTCGATTCGATGATGCAATCTAGGAGTTTGGTTTCATCAAGAATGAAGATGAACCTTGTGTCTACAAGAGAAATAGTGGGAGCACAGTTGTATTTCTTATCTTGTATGTAGATGACGTACTTCTCATCGAAAATGATATTCCCTCACTCCAGTCTGTGAAGATGTGGTTAGGGAATTGTTTCTCGATGAAAGACTTAGGTGAAGCTGCCTATATTCTAGGCATCAATATCTATAGAGATAGATCTAAAAGATTACTTGGCCTAAGTCAGAGTACATACATTGATAAAGTGCTAGATCGTTTTGCTATGCAAAATTCCAAGAAAGGATTTCTGCCTTTATCACATGGTGTGAGTCTTTCGAAGACTCAATGTCCCTCTTCTAAGGAGGAGAGAGATCGCATGGATAAGATCCCTTATGCATCTGCTATAGGGTCTATCATGTACGCCATGCTTTGTACTCGTCCTGACATCTCGTATGCTTTGAGCATGACGAGTAGATACTAGTCGGATCTAGGTGAAAGTCACTGGATAGCAGTCAAAAATATTCTTAAATACTTACGAAGAACGAAAGAATATTTCCTGATATTTGGAGGCAATGAGGAGCTAATCAGAAGGGTTACTGATGCAAGCTTCCAAATGCAACAAGGATGACTATAGATCGCAATCGAGGTCGTGTTTTGCACGAATGGTGAAGTGTGAGTGGAAGAGTTCGGCGGAACACACGATTCTTGATTCTACAACAGGAGTATATTTGCTGCGTCGCGAAAGGAGGTTGTTTGGCTCCACAAGTTCATCAATGAACTTGGGGTAGTTCCTAGCATTACAGATCCAATAGACCTCTATTGTGACAACAATGGGGCTATTGCACAGGCTAAGGAACCTCGATCACATCAGCGGACCAAACACATACTGCAGCGCTTCCATCTCATTCGAGAGATCATCGATAGAGGAGATGTGAGGATATGCAGAGTACCGACAGAAGCTAACATCGCAGATCCATTGACCAAGGCTTTGGCACAGAGGAAGCATGATGGTCACACTAGGTCACTAGGTATTAGATATTATAGTGATTGGTACTAGTGCTAGTGGGAGATTGTTAGTTATAGCCCTAGAACCAATCATGTGATGGTTGAATAGGGAACATTTTGTATCATATTCTATAAAGGCAAAGGATTAGTTATTATATTTACGTCTTGCTTGTGCCATCTAAATTAAATATAATAATGCCCTAGAAAAGTAGGTTCTTATCTACAACACATCAATTGGCAGAATTGATTATGAGAGGTTATAGAGAACACTTTCCTAAAATGTTCCTAGTCAAGTATTAATATGCAAGGGCAATATTAATACATAAAGACTAGCATATAGGTCAATTGATGACTTGATCTCACAAGTCATGGATATATGATATCAAGTTGACACATGGGTATATATTAGAGAATATATAATGAACTGACCCACCATGAGAAAGTTTCATGGATCATCATATGAGTGTCAAAAACTTTCTCATGTGACTATTGGTATGAATAGTCCTCAAACCTGAAGTCACTACGGTTCCCTACATAAGGAGTTATGTACTTTGGTATCGTCAAACGTCACCCGTAACAGGATGGATCATAAAGGCGATTACTGGGTATATAACAAATTATGCAGAGGGATATGAGTGATGTAGATGGGATCTATCCCTCCCATATGACGGGAGTGATATCTGTGGGCCCCTTGATTGAGTAGAACTACTAAAACGCATGGCCATGCTCGAATGAGTCAATATGAGATATTGAGCTCATTTGTTTGAGTTAGTTTACTCAGGGATCAAGAAACACATAGATTGATCGAGGATGACACAGTCTATGCCTCATTGGTCAATCTGATATCAAGGATAGAAGGACACGGTCATACATTATAGTAGTCACGGAAAGGTTAGTCGGATCTTGACTTATTTCGTAACTTGGGTAGCAATAATGTATTGCTAGATTCCGCTCATTGCTTGTGTATCTAAAAGAGTTTAGATCCACTGCCAACGTTATGAGAGCCTATAGGGTCACACACAAAGAGCATGATGATTAGAAGAATTAGTGCATTCTAGTTTGACTAGAATAATTTGGGAATAAGCTTAAGTACAAAATGGTTTTTGGACTTTAAGCTTAATGAGAATTTTAGCTTATTGATTTAATGAGATTAATTTAATATGCTAAGCTTATTAATTTAATAAGATTAAATAAATATGTTATCATGATAGCCTAAGCTTAATTGATTTAATAAGATTAATTCAATATGTTACCTTATTGATTTAATGAGATTAATTCAATATGATAACATAAGCTTATTGAATTAATAATATTAATTCAACATGCATGAATGCCACATAAGCATGGCACCTAAGCATGCCACATAAGCATGCCACCTAAGTTTGATGAGGTGGAAGGAGACAAAGGGTTTTGACCTTTGGAATTTCTCCACATGTGGCCGGTAACTCCTTGTTTGATTATTTTTCAATGCAATTGATTGCATTGAATGTGATAGGAGGTGAAAGGTTTTTTTAATCCTATAAAACACTCTATGGGGTGGCCGGCCAAAGTGGGGGGAAGTTTGAGGCTTGGAGAGAGCTTGGTGGTGAGAGGCTTTGGTTGTGTGGCTTTTGTGAGTGTAGGCTAGCAAGAAGAGTGGTCTTCTTCTTCCTTTCTCTTTTTCCCTACCTTCCTCTCCTTTAGGGACTTCTCTAGCAAGAAGTAAAGGAGAGCTCTTCTAGTTTCTTTTGTGAGACAAGAGCTTGCTCGTGTGGATACATATAGAGGCACGGACAATTGAACGTGCTAAAAGATCCAACAAACCCAAGGAGAAGCGGGATTAAAAAGGGCACGCAACAAAGGTAATATTCTCCTATAAGATAGGTTTTTCTTTTAGAGAAATTTATTTTTTTGTACGAGGTTTTCTTTCGCAAGGATCACTTGGAAGGGATCCTATTTTTTTCGTTGCGCATATGCTATCTTGCATAAAAAAAATCCCTACACTTCCAGCGAGAGCTTTTGATTGGCATGTGGAGGGAATGAGAATCAGATGTATGGCACTTTAATGGCAGCATAGTCTTTTAATATAAGTGGGAGATTGTTGGGATGTATACTGAAAGCCTAGTCTTTGTATGGACATCTTCATTTTGAAATAAGAATCACATGATCATTGTTTGCATTTTATATTTATTATTTGTGTGCATATTGTCTAATACTTTACATTGTAGATAACATGGTGTGTGGTGTCACACAGAAGATCATGTTATCAGTTCCTTGTAGAGTATAAGTAGAGGCGCACAACCAAGATGATTTTGGATAAACCATTGGCATGGTTGTAGTGTAATTTGGTATTGGTTTATCTTGACCATAGAATTACACTAGTACGCTTTGGGTGTATTGAGCAGGACCAACTTAGAGGTGATTCAATTTATTGCTAACTACATAATTGAATTGGACCTCGGATATTATGTTGTTCATGCTCTTAATCCCAATATAATTATGGGCACATGTACTTAATATTTATTTCTTTGATTTACCAATGGCCAAGATTCATGGGTTAAATCAATAGGCTCGGTAAGTTGGGAAATGATATTATTTACATGGTGTATCATTGATTATAGGAGGAAACCGTGTCCTATGTATTAGGATGATGATGTCCCCTTGAGGAGCTCATAAGGATCATCATGTAAATCCTGCAGGTGGACTTGGTCCAACATGATGATAAAGTTGAGTGGTACTACTCATGGAGTTAGATGTTAATTAATTAATTGTCAGTAAATTAATAAATTAACGGACCTTTGATATGTTAAACACGGGGAGATATTTGTAAAATTAATATATGGAGCCCATATTTAATTATGGGGGTTGGTGAGGTAGATCAATAATAATACTCTAGTGGAATGGATTATCATTAATGGATCGGATTTTATGTGGGTCGGATCCATTAGGTGGCCAAGATCCAACTCTTCCTCATGGTCCCTATTATAGCCTATTAAAACCCTCAAGAAGCCTAGATCCAATGGACACGATTAAAAGGAGGCTTGGACAAAATCTATAAATAAGGTCCAAGGCTTGGCCGGCAAGGGGATGAGGGTGTGGTTTAGGGTTTTGGAGTTGGTTTTGGAGGCTTGGGCGGCAACTTAGGTTTTGGCTTCTCCTTGTGGGTGACGGCAACACAACCTAGGGTTTAGCCCTTGATTTGGGCGGTGCCTCCCTCTCTCTCTCTAGCTTGGCCGACGGCTCCTCCCTCTCTCTCCCTCTTTTGGTCGGCGGCAACAAGAGACCTCTCTTGGTCGGCGCCCACTCTTCTTTCTTCCTCTCCTTGGCTGGCGGCAACAACCAAGCTGGGAGCTTGGTGGTCAGCACTAGATAGGAGAAGAAGGGTTCGGTCATTTTCCCTTTGTTCGGAGCGAGCAAGGAAGGGAAGAACGTGATCTAGGAGGTTTCAATTCTTGGAGGATCGTTGCCCACACAATGTCCAAGAAGAGAATAGGGCATATGATAGAAGATCAAGAGGTAAACAAGAGGTATAATTCTTGTTTTGGTTTCCTTTTGTTCTATGCAATTTGTTTGTAATTGTATGATCATTGACCCCGAAGATAAACGCAAAAACTGGCGATCCGTACATCATCTATTCCGCGGCTAATCGAGGAAAAAAGTTAGGTTGCTTGAAGAATAAGTTTGTTCAAGTGACCACTCTAATCGAATAGTACGATGATGGATCGGTTGCTTGGGTAATTCATCTTCATCAAGGATTATTTTTTTTTAATCCGGGGATGGAGATAGGATCGTCATGCACAAGCGACCGAAGCGGGAAGCAATTCGACCTTCAAAAGCAAGAGGCATAAAGTGAGAAAATATCTTGCTCCCCCACGAACAAGATTCAAACACATCAAGAAAGGGAGGAAGAAAGATCTCCTTGGGCCACTAGAGCCAAACTGAAACATAGGAGTTGGTCGAGCTAAAGACCTTAAACAAGCACTTCTTGGGAGGCAAGCCAAGTTTAACTTTATTATTTTTTCATTCACACATCGCTAGTTTAGGCTTTAAATTTGGTCCATTATTGTCATTATGAGTGTTTAGTTGCATATATAATTTTCCCTAGGTAGTAGAGAGATTTCTTAGAACCCTAGAATGAAGCACGGGTGACCTTGTGAATTTCACACGGTTGTGCCTAATGGGTGGAGGAGCACACGGTAGGGCGTGTGGTAAGTCATGGACCATATGACACTCTAAGAGAAATCCAGAGTCACACAGGGGAGGTCATATGAATCTCACATGGTCGTGCCTATTTTCGGGCTTTTCTGAAGTTCCCAGAAGAGAACCGCACACAGCTGGCCATATGGATTCCACATGACCGTGTCACGTCCCATTAAAAGGGTATGAGTCATGCGATTTGCCCTAAATCAGTTGTGCGACTCAAATCTCCTACCCTAGCCGATGCAAAATCATCTTATCCAACCTCCAAGGACCCTCTCCAACCTCTAAGAATCTTTCAAGAAGCAAGGATGAGGAGGACAAAGCATTCTGCAACAATGGTTGCCTCATCAAGGCCAAGGACAAGAGGAAGGAGTAACCAGCAAGCTCTGGAAGAAGGTAATGCTCCCTCCAACATTATATTTCGAGATGATACTCATAGGGATATATTAACATACTTTTTACTTGAAAAATAACTGCTACCCATTATTTAGACACTCCTCTTTTAGAAACCCTAGGTATGATGGGAAATGTTCTATGGTTATTTGCCAAGGTAGGATGGGAGGAGATAATGGGAATTAGATTTCTAACCTACCTTAGGATAGTTTTAGAGTTTTTAAGTTCAGTAGATGCGGAGATCTTGATGGGTAGAGATCATGAAGAAGGCAAGATTACCTTTAGATTATTTAACATAGGGCATTAGTGGACCCTTAATCAATAGAACCTTTGCTTTGGGCAACCTAGTAGGGGAGAGAGGAGGACACCTATTGAGTTTAATTCAAGATTATTTTGGTCAGAGTAAATAGGAGAAACCTCCTATGATCCCTCTAGAGCCAAGGCATCCCGATTACAAAATTCGATTTTTCGATACATCCATTGGGTTATGGCAAGAACAATTTTTGAGAGAGGGGAGAGTGATGGTGTAGTAAGGGTGAGTGAAATTTTTTGCTTATGGAGTATGCTAGAGGGAAATAATTCTATTGATGTGGGATATGATATGAGTAAATCATATAGGATTTTTGGAGTAGTTTTAGCACACATCTTATTGCATTTCATACTTGTTTCGAGAATATTCTCCCTTGTTTTGCATTCATTTATTATTTTCAAGTTCGGAGATTTTCTTTTATTATTTTTATGTGTAGGACATAATTTTTGGGGGAAAAATGGAGCAATTAGTGGAGCACGGACCTTAAGGAACACGCACTGGCCATGTCCCAAGACATGGACATGTTCTCGGAGAGAAATAGATCAAACTGGAGGCTCCAAGAGTGAGACATGGCAGGTCATGTTAATTAGCATGGTTATGTCTTTTTTTTCTAGCTCAATTTTCAGCCTAGATTTCATCTGTTTCCAACCTTGCACACGGCCCGACCGTGTGAATTTCACACGGTCGTGTGGTGGCGCCGCAAATTCGATGAAATAAGGTTTTCCCTAGGATTTATGGAAAGTCAGAGCTGCCTTTATATATAGGAAACTTGTTTAAGAGGTTGGGGATCAAGATAGGAGCCGCCCTAGGGCTCCCAAACCCTAGGGGGGGCCGACGGCTATGACGGCAAGATGGTACCCTAAAAAGCACCGAAGACTCACAACTGGGAGGAAGGAAGCGACTAGGAGATCCATCCCGACGCTCCAACATTGTGTAGAACAACCAAGACACGCATATTGTCTAGGACAGAAAGTACCTTCTTTATTTTCTTGTTCTATTTGGATTGTAATTATTTTTTCTAAGATGTCTTGTATTTATTCTTCCTTATCTATGGAGTAGATGCTTCGATTCTAGGATTATGGAGTAACTTGTGTTTGTGGACATGCTAGTTCAAATAGTCATTCATCTCCTTTGATTCTATTTGCTATTTTGTGTTGTTGAGATTTATGAAGGTTATGTTTTGATTCTAATTATACTGTGCGTAGTCGATACAAAGGGCGACATCCTTCATATAAAAAACCTAGGAGAATCAAGGATGAGCCTTACGGTCATCCTACCTCTCGTAATAGTAGAAGATAGAATATGATAGGACAAGATATGAAATAAGATCCGCCTCTACATAGGGAATTATTAGGACATCTTTGTACCTCAATAACCTATCTTAGCTGAAGGGCCAAAGAAGAAGAAATTAACTTTAGAAGGGTTGAGGGACCTTAGTGACAAAGGGCTCTTAACGGTATCAACCCCCTGAGCTTTGTTGATCTGAATGGTAAACTTGGTTAGGAATAGGTAGCTCTCGGTAGAAGCAAAAGTTCATCGGGCAAATGCATAATGATCCTCCCTCAAGATCATTATTAGATATCTCAACGCACCTAATTGATAGCATGTTCCACGACGCACAAGTGAAACCGAAGTCCTAGAATCCCTTTTTGAGAACTTCGAACCAACCTTTCCTTCCTCCGAGTGACACCGTACTTGAGTAAGGACTACCATCAACCTCGCAATCTATACTCTTAGGAGATAAATTCTGAACAACAACATCTCTTGGACAGACGGTATTCAAATCTCAGTTTCTGTGGGATCGAAAATATTTTATTATTTGATGACATTCATGCACTTGTGAGCGTTGAGCATGAGCATGCACTTCGAGTCCCTGATGATCACCATCAGAGATTTGAGAGTCGTGCTCGTGTGCATCATGTTTTAGCACTGTTGTCGGGGACTTTGGATTCGATATCGAATCGAAAGTGGATAGTTTGGATTGGACCTAGTTTAGGATTACTTTCCTAGACTTTATTAATTTCCTTTTTAATCTAGTTCTAATTTAGATTTTAGTTTTTCTTCTGTCTTCAGTTATTTTCTAGAAGTTTTTCTTTTAGTTATTTTCTTAGCACCAGGTTTCCTTTATTTTATTGTTCGTGTTTTTTTTTTAGTTTCTTGCCAAGGAACTTCTATTCTTTCCTTATCTATAATTTCCTACATATAACGATGCATGCTTTCACTCATGATTATGATCAATTTAAAGCTATGAGTTTTGGTAATATTTATTGTGAGCATTGTGGTGAAACATTGCATACCATCAACGATTGTCCAGATATATTTGACCCTCACAATTTGAACAAAAAGATGTCACCTACAATTACAACCAGTGGCCACGACATGAATCCTATACATATAGTTATGACTCTGGCTACTTAAACCCTTAATATTTGTTGGTGCAGGGGCACTAGATAATCGAACCTGTGTTTTGATTATGGCAAAGACACAAAGTTAAGTTTATATTGTTATCTCACGAGCTAAATCAAGTGTGCAGACAAGTACTAAAGCTGGAGCTGAAGGCTAGCGACACCCGGAGGAAGCCGCGGTGGTCGGGCGACACTCGAGTGAATTCGGAGGGAGCCGAAGGAATCGAGTGGAAGGCCGGAAGCGAGAGCTACTATCAAGGTAAGCTCGTGTGAGTGAGAGATTGTAAGGTCGTGTCCTCTTTACGGGGATGACCGTAGGCGGCGATCCGACTAAGACTTCCTGTGGAAGGTCTAGGTCGAGATCGGACGGTTAGAAACCGTCCTATTTATCATTTTCCGAGCTAATCTCTTCTTTGCGGAAGTGGCCGGGTGATCATTCTTTGGACATTAGGCGATCATTATCGGGATTGATGAGGATCATCGATCGTATCATCGATCGATGAGAGGCATCGATCGTGATGGCGGCGATTATCTACTTTGCGATAAGTCAAAACGGATAACGTTTGACGCGGCCACTTCGCGATAAAATTTGGAAAACTTCATGATCCGTTCCAAAGAAATAGGAGACAAGTTCAGAGGCCAAAAATCTATAAAGGAGGAGAATCCAACTCCAAAAATATATCAAGTTATTCATCAAGTGCTCCTGGCAACGCTCAACGCCCGTCAATCTTGGCCGTAGCGATTTTTATTGTATTCTTTTTATTCGTAACAAGGTGAGGTAGGCTTGTTGCCTCATCCTTATCATTTTGGTTTTGTGATCGTTGTCTCCTACCTCCAACGAGGAGGAGACGTTATAGTGCTTTGCCCTCCGTACGCGGTCTAGGACCGATAGGGCCTTGGAGTAGCAACCGCTGGGTTGTGAACCAAGTAAAATAAACGTGTCATTTTATTTTCCACTGCTTACTCGCTTACTCGTGCCTTAAGCGAACGATTACGAAAAAGATTTTGATCGCTATTCACCCCCTCTGCGACGCTTCTCGATCCAACAATTGGTATCGGAGAGCGGGGCGCTAAGATTTGGTGAAACCACCAATCTAGCACGTTTTGGTTTCTTTTCGTATTTTTCGATTCGTATATTTCTTAGATTTTGTTTCCCGCACTACTAATCCAAGACCAAGTCTTGGTACATAGTTTTTTTGTTGTGTTTTTGCAAGTACTAATCTCCTTCGGAGTACCTCACGATCAAACGAGCATAACTTTTGCTACAAGTGGACTCACGAAACGATCTACCCACCAAATCGAAGCTCTCTGAGAGAGGGGGTTTACCCCCGTAACAAGCTGTTTCCAGCCCCAAAATCCAACGTTTAGTACCCTTTCAGGGACATCGAAGGTCGTAAGTTTCAAATTTTTGTTAGTTTCTTATCCTCCTTATTTATTTCTGTTTTTTTCCTATTATTTCCACATTACTAATCCAAGACCAAGTCTTGGAATTCTCTTTGGTTTTTATTTGTGTTTTGCAAGATACTTAATGGCTCACATTGAGGGATATAGCACCACCCGACCTCCGTTCTTTAACGGAGATGATTTCAGTTATTGGAAAGGTCGGATGGAGTGTTTCTTGAAAACACAAGTCGAGACTTGGATAATAATCCAAACCGGCTTTGCTTTACCCACCAATGATCAAGGAGAACCCTTGGATTTCAACAAGTGGACAAATGCAACCAAGAGGCAAATCGAAGCCGATGCAAGAGCAACCCAAATATTGCAATGCGGCTTGTCCAAGGAGGAACTCAACCGCATCGGACCATTCATTAGCGCCAAGGACCTATGGAATAAATTAATTGAGCTACACGAAGGAACGTCCGATGCTAAGGTATGTAAACGTGACCTTCTTTTCAATAAGTTGTATAACCTCAAGATGCACGGGAACACGAAGCGACACGCAACTACACGCCGCGTCGAGGACATTGTCAAGCGGCCTACACACCATCGGACACAAGGTCGAAAACGTGACCTACTAAGGTACGTTCTTAATTCATTTCCTAGGACTACCTTGTGGGCATCCATGGTCGATGCCTACAAGGTCTCTAAGGACCTATCGAAGCTTAGGTTAGATGAATTATTTTCTGAGTTTGAACTTCACGAGCAAACTAACGTGATCCGGGCCGAGAGAGGTATTGCTCTACTTGCAGGACAAAGAAGCAAGCCACCTACTAGGCAAGTAGATGAACTCGAACCCAAGAAGGCGAATCCGAATCAGAAGAGGAGGCCATAATAGTCAATATTGTCGGAGAATAGTTCGACAAGAAAGAAGGAAATTGAAGAATGAGAACCAAAGAAAAAGGGAGCAAGGAAAGCCTTCCATGCAACTTGGGACAGAGAAGACATAGCTTACATGGCAAGAACGGAGAGTCGAGTCAATCCGCCGAGTCCAACTACAACTCCGACTCCGACTCGAAGATTATTTGAGAGAAAACTCAAAGCCGGACCAAAAGGGAAAGTTAAGGTTGATTTCTCTTTAATTAGTACACTTTACAATACAATTAAAATGCTTAATAGGAAATTAACTAAGTCCGAGTCTAGGGTTGAGTCGTTACTTGAGGAGGTTGAAACCCTCAAGCAAGAGGCTACTCTAATCTCTTCAACTAGTCAAGTTCAAGAGAGAAACTCAACCCAAATTGAAAAACTTGAGAAGGAGAATTCTCTCTTGAAGACCAAGTTCAAGAGGTGAGGCTAGGTTGGAAAAGTTCACGTTGGGATCTAAGAACCTTAATCGACTACTTGGAACCCAAGAGCCGTGTACAACAAAGCCGGACTCAGTTTAAGTCAAAGACTACGAATAGGTCTTATATGTCTATAAATAAATCGTAGTCATCAAAGAGTCAAGCATGGGTCCCAAAGGTTTTATTAAATTCACATATTAGGACTAATAAGTATTGGATTCCTCGGGATCAAGTTCATTATTTGAATAGACCTTATTGGTTCAATGGTCTAGAGCTAACACTAAAATAGTATACCAACACTTGTAAAAACCATTCATGCTTAGAATTTCTATTAACTTGTGAACTTACTTAGAATACGTACATAACCAACTAAAATCCTTGAAAAGATTGAGCCTCGGGAGCCTCTTTTCATAAATAACTAGTTAGTCAACTCTTGATAATATAGTATCGACGCCAAGAGATGATAGTACGTTAGGGAGACAAAGTCTCGTATTCGAGCTAGATAAGGCGATCTAGCTTGGTGCACTTGACCGAGTGGAACTAGCAAGCTACCTCGCCAGATCCTAAACTAGTTAGACCAGAAGTAACCCTAAGTGACTTAAGTGATATTTTCTTGAATTTGGCTTTGTCTAAGGAAGTGGTCGTTGTTCCGATCAAAGAAGGCCCCTGTGCCTCGCCATGACCTGGAAGCCAGTTTCTTGAAAAGTTACTTAACGATCTAAAGGTTAAATCTAAATCTAACCCAAGGTTGACTATCTTTAATCAATTTAAAATCATCTCACAAAACATATAAGGTGAACAAATTATGAGACACATAAAATGGGTGAGATGTTAAGGATAATTGAAATATACTTGAAACAATCCCTTCAAAATACTACTTATTTTCTCAACTATTGTACTTAACAACTCTGAGGCCAAAATTTAGCGCCCCCTACATCTCTTATACTTCATATATTTGACTAAGGGGGAGAGCAAACTAATCTTAAGGGTTATATTATAAATCTTTAGATTATTGGTGCAGAGGGACACACCTCGAACCAATCTATCTAACTATTGCTAGACGCATGCTTGGACTCATATTTGGTTTATCTAGATGCATGCATAAACGACATTGTTTTAAACCCCTATTTTATACAAAAACCCCAACACTCTTTTTTGATTTATGGCAAAAGGGGGAGAAGAGCGAAAGTTAAGGGGGAGTAATTGATGGGAGTAACACAAAATTTATGAAAGTTAAGGGGAGTAACACAAAATTTCATTTTGAAACACAAAATTTGTTTTGAAAACTAAAGTATCTCTTTCAAAACTCACCTAGGGTTAAGGGGGAGTTTTGGTTAAGGGGGAGTTTTTGGGAATGGCATTCATCATCTACTATATGTGTTTTATGCTTTAATTTCCCTTAACTTTGTGTTGATTTGCCATGGATCAAAAAGGGGGAGATTGTTGGTGCAGGGGCACTAGATAATCGAACCTGTGTTTTGATTATGGCAAAGACACAAAGTTAAGTTTATATTGTTATCTTACGAGCTAAATCAAGTGTGCACAAGTACTAAAGTCGAGTCAAGGCTAGCGACACCCGGAGGAAGCCGCGGTGGTCGGGCGACACTCGAGTGAATTCGGAGGGAGCCGAAGGAATCGAGTGGAAGGCCGGAAGCGAGAGCTACTATCAAGGTAAGCTCGTGTGAGTGAGAGATTGTAAGGTCGTGTCCTCTTTACGGGATGACCGTAGAGGCGGCGATCCGACTAAGACTTCGTGGAAACCGCCCTATTTATCATAAGTGGCCAAGTCGGCAGCTGATCGCCGTACATTGCGATCGCTATCGCTGATCGATGAGAGGCATCGATCATTATCACGATCGATGAGAGGCATCACCGATCGATGGGCATTTGATTCGGGCCTGCGATAAGTCAAAACGGATAACGTTTGACGCGGCCACTTCGCGATAAAATTTGGAAAACTTCATGATCCGTTCCAAAGAAATAGGAGACAAGTTCAGAGCCAAAAATCTATAAAAGGAGGAGGAATCCAACTCCAAAAATATATCAAAGTTATTCATCAAGTGCTCCACAACGCCAACGCTCCAACGCCGTGATAACGCCGACGCGACGACAAGTTCCAATCCTCTTCGTCGGCAGCAGCAGTAGCAAGTAATTATTTTTATTGTATTCTTTTTATTCGTAACAAGGTGAGGTAGGCTTGTTGCCTCATCCTTATCATTTTGGTTTTGTGATCGTTGTCTCCTACCTCCAACGAGGAGGAGACGTTATAGTGCTTTGCCCTCCGTACGCGGTCTAGGACCGATAGGGCCTTGGAGTAGCAACCGCTGGGTTGTGAACCAAGTAAAATAAACGTGTCATTTTATTTTCCGCTGCTTACTCGCTTACTCGTGCCTTAACGAACGATTACGAACGAAAGATTTTCGATCGCTATTCACCCCCCCTCTAGCGACGCTTCATCGATCCAACAATATTGTCCGCCTTAATCCTGACTTGAGTAGATTATAGAAAATTTCATTTAAATTCAACAAGCAGCGAACACTGAATTCCAGCAGTAGCATTCACAGATAGAGCCGATACTAGAAGAATTAAGGTCATCTGTGAATGACCTTGCTAGCCGACAAAAGAAGTTGGAGATTCATATAGCATATATCGCTAGCCAGTCTACTAGAACACTGAGTCAATTACAGGGAAGTGAAGAAGGACAATCGATTCAAACACCACTAGAAGGAAAACTTGAGGATTATATAGTTGATACTTTAATCAAGGAGTGCATTGCTTCAATTAAAATACCTCCTAACCTCAAGGACATAGAAGAGTCTGCCTTAACCCTCACCGAAACTTTAGTTACCAATAACGAAGCCCTTTTAGTGATTTGTAATGATAAAATTTCATTTGACATAATAGAATCTACTAATCAATCTTTTAGTGAGGATGTCTATGGTGAGTTACATTATTTATAGCATTTGGACACAATGGAATATCATGATCAAACTTTTGATGATTTTTTGAGGCTAAGCATTTTCAATCTCGAGACAAGGAAAGCATCTAACAAGTATCTTGCCCCTCCACAAGCAAGATTTAAGAGATATAGTGATGGAGGACCAAAAGGCAAGAAGCATAATGTGAGCAAGTATCTTGCCCCTCCACGAGCAAGATTTAAGAGATATGGTGATGAAGGACTATAAGGCAAGAGGCGTAAAGTGAGAAAATATATTGCTCCCCCATGATCAAGATTCAAACGCATCAAGAAAGGGAAGAGGAAAAATCTCCTTGGGCCACCAGAGCCAAGATGAAACGTAGGGGTACGGTCGAGCTAGAGACCTTAAACAAGTGCTTCTTGGGAGGCAAACCAAGTGTTTTATACATGTTAGTTTATACTTTAATTTTTGTCCATTGGAATCTTCACAAGTGTTTTAAGGTTAGATAGAAATTGCTAGGTAGAAATGAGATCAATTGTTAGAACCTCAGAAAGAAGCAGCGAACCTCAGAAGAGCACACGACGGGGTGTGTGGAAAGTCTTGGACTGTGTTGCACTCCGGGAGAAATCCAGAGCTGCACATGATCGTGCCAACTCCATAACTTTTTCAAATTGCCCAATACAAGCCCACCTAGTCCACGTCACGAACCTACACCTACATCACCTTCTTTTTCTATCTTTGAATAAGATGCAGGTACATCACGCTTTGATTTCTTCGAGTTCTGATCATGCCTCGATGACATCTTCACAAAACAACAGACATAGGGGCATCGATGGGAGGAGCAAGAGACCTATACACATGTAGAGCTCCAAGATCTACGTGATCTTTTGTAGAGGGCCGAGGAGTACTACGGCCAAGGTCATGACTATTTTCAAGAGAAGGCTGCCTACCGTCAGGAAGTTCGACAGTTCATGTGCTATATAGGATCACAGTGAGCTAGGGAGGAAGAGCACAGAGTAGTCACTGCATCCACCAGTTCCCAGATTGACCATATGTACATGTTGCACTAGCAGTTGAGCACACAATTTTCCCAAGAGCTCGACATGACAAGACTGCCAGATTTTCCACCTTGACAGTGCTACTAGAGGTATGTTTTCGTTCAAGTCTTGGAAGGACCAAAACTTTTGATATTCTCTTTTACTAGTGTTTGTTTTCTTTGACATCTTGGTTTAGAGTTAGATTAGTTGCATTTATTTGTTCATGAATAGGTTCCTTTCAGCACTTAGTTTTTGTTCACTTTAAGCCGCCTTAGTGATGTTTCCAAAATTTTTCACCACCTTTTTCCATGCTATAGATAGCTTAACTTCATTTATCTTGTGGTACTTTATTTTTGGATGTTTTGATGGATGTTCTAGATTTTCACTTGTTAGCTTTTATCTTTCATCTACACTAATCGAATATTCTGAAAGGGAGAATCTGGTACATAAGTAGTTATGATTCATCTCAGTAGTCCAGTACTTTAGAATCCAAAGGTGACTTTAGATTTAGCAATTTAGTTACTGGAGATGCTGGTATTGTGTAAGACCATTCAGAAAAATCAAAATCTTTGTGATCATGAGGAGAACAAAAGTTCTTTGAAAAGAAAAAAAAAAGAGAGAGAAAATAGAAAAAAAATTGTGAGGTTAGGAAAAAAAGAGAGAGAGAAAAAATATATTGTTTTTGAGGGAAAGAAAACAGTTGTCATGGGTGAAAATGGTTTGGTGCTCCTTTGAGACCGAGTTAGGTTATTGGAAAATACCTACCAATTTTTCTCAATACAGAGCACGTCTTTAAGACTTTATGCTAATTCTAGGGAACGACCCTCGCTTAGGGAAGGTAAGTGCCTAAAAGAAGAAGACCTTAGGAAAGCTATAGGATGACGACTTGACTCACCATGCAATGAGTATCCCCAAGGAAATTTTCTTAGCACATGCACGAAAAGCTAACTTAGTTAATCTTTAGAACATATCTATTTCCTTTGATTAAAAATAAAACTTGATAATTTTAGTTGGCATGTTAAGTATGAAACAATACTTTTAAATTTCATGGCACTGAGGTTTGCTTGAGGGAAAGCAAAGATCTAATCTACGAGAATTGATGTGAGCAAATCATATATGATTTTTGGAGTAGTTTTAGCACACATCTCATTGCATTTAATACTTGTTTCATGCATATTCACCCTTGTTTTGCATTCATTTACTATTTTCTAGTTCAGAGATCTATTTTTGTTATTTTTATGTGTAGGACATCATTTTTGGAGCAAAAATGGAGCAATTTGTGGAACACGGACCTTAGGGAACATGCACTGGCCATGTCCCAAGACATGGGCCTGTTCTCGGAGTGAAACAAATCAAAATGGAGGCTCCAAGAGTGAGACATGGGCAGCCATGTGAATTAGCATGATCGTGTCTCTTTTTTTCATCTCAATTTTTAGCCTAGAATTCAACTATTTCCATCCATGCACATGGCCAGGCCATGTGAAATTCACACAGCCGTGTGGCGGCACCGCAAATTTGATGAAATAGGGTTTTCCAAGCATTTATGGAAAGCCGGAGAAGCCTTTATATATAGGAAACTTGTCTAAGAGGCTGGGGATCATGAGGGGAGCCGCCCTAGGGCTCCCAAACCCTAGGGGAGGCCCGACGGCTAGGACAGCAAGATGGTTCCCTAAAAAGCACCAGAGACTTGAAATGGGGAGGAAGGAAGCGACTAGGAGATCCATCCCGACGCTCCAGCATTGTGCAGAACAACCAAGACACGCATATTAGCTAGGATAGAAAGTACCTTCTTTATTTTCTTGTTCTATTTGGTTTGTAATTATGTTTTCTAAGATGTCTTGTGTTTATTCTTCCTTGTCTATGGAGCAGATACTTTGATTCTATGATTTGAGAGTAACTTGTGTTTGTGGACATGCTAGTTTAAATAGTCATTCATCTCCTTTGATTTTATTTGTAATTTTGTGTTGTTGAGATTTATGAAGGTTATGTTTTGATTCTAATTCTACTATTCATAGTCGATAAAATGGGTGACATCCTTTGTATCAAACACCGAGGAGAATCAAGGATGAGCCTTGCTATCATCCTACCTCCCGTAATCATAGAAGACAGAATATGATAGGACAGGATATGAAATAAGATGCGCCTCTACATAGGGAATTATTAGTACGTCTTGGTACCTCAATAACCTATCTCAGCAGAAGGGCCAAAGAAGGAGAAATTAACTCTAGAAGGGTTGAGGGACCTTAGTGACAGCGGGCTCCCAACGGTATCAACCCCCTGAGCTCTGATGACCCGAAAGGTAAACTTAGTTAGGAATAGGTAGCTCCCGGTAGAAGCAAATGTTCATCTAGCAAATGCATAATGATCCTCCGTCAAGATCATAATTAGAGATCTCAACGCACCTTATTGATAGCATGTTCCACGACACACATGTGAAACCGAAGTCCTAGAATCCCTTTTTGAGAACTTCGAACCAAGCTTCCCTTCCTCTAAGTGACACCGTACTTGACTAAGGACTACCGTCAACCTCGCAATCTATACTCTTAGGAGATTAATTCTGAACAACAACATCCACTGGATAGAAAGTATTCGAATTTTAGTCTCTGTGGGATCGATAATCTTTTATTACTTTAAGACATCCGTGCACTTGCGAACGTTAAGTTCGAGCACACGCTTTGAGTCCCTGACGATTCCTGTTGGAGATTTGAGCGTCGTGCTCGCGTGCATCGGGATCTCACTTCATTAGACACCAAGTGAAGATGGGGAAAGCACCCAAGGGTGATATCATCTGTGGAGGTTTATTGTCCCACATTTGTGACACTATGAGATACAATTGTGAGGGATTTGATAGGGTAGAAGGGAGCCCTAGTGTAAATTTAGGAGTGTGCATGGGTGGATGATATTAAGAGAAGTATATTCATTTTTCTTTATAAGGAATAATTTGCCACCCTTAGTCTCCCCGATACCAATCGTACCACCAACATCAACCGGGCCAATTGGCGGTTGGATCTGATAGTAGAATCCTCACCACAAGAACGACCTTCCACTTGTGCACTGCTCTCACCTCCTGACAATCACTCACTTATAGACCCACCAATGTATTGGAGCCTACCTAGTCCACGCCGCGGTCCAACACCTGCATCGCCTTCCTTTTCTACTTTTTGCCAAGATGAAGGTACGTCAGCCTATGATTTCTCTGAGTTCCGATCGCACCTCGATGACATTTATGCAGAGTAGCAGACACAGGGGCAGCGGTGGGAGGAGCATAGGACCTACATGTAAGTTGAGTTTCAGGGTCTCTGAGAGCATTTCCAGAGGGCCGAGAAGTTCTACGGCCAGGCCCATGACTTTTTTCAGGAGGAGGCTGCCTACTCAGGAAGTTCGGCAGTTCATGCGGGATGCACGATTACAATGGGCCAGGGAGGAAGAGCACCTAGCAACCGTTGTGTCCACCATTTCCCAAGTTGACCACATGTACATGTGGCACCAGTGGTTGAGTACCCGATGTTAGTGTCAATCATGAGATGATTGATTAGGGATCATATTTCATTAATAAAAGGTAATGATTGTTTATTATATTTACTTTATGCATGTGCCAGCTAAAATAAATATAATAATATTCTTGAATAGTAGGTTCTAATCTACAGTATATCAATTGGTAGAATTGATTATGAGAAGCTGTAGAGAATACTATTCTTAATATTCCTAGTCAAGTATTAATAGACAAGGGCAATATTAATACATTGAGACTAGCTTGTAGGTCAATGGATGAATTGATTTCACAAGTCATGGATATGTGATATCACATTGACACATGTGACTATTGGTATGAATAGTCCTTAGACCTGAAGTCACTACCATTCCCTACATAAGGAGTTATGTACTTTGGTATCGTCTAATGTCACCTGTAACAGGGTGCACTATAACCGCGATTACTAGGTATGTAATGAATTATGCGGAGGGATGTGAGTGATATAGATGGGATCTATTCCTCTCATATATTGGGAGTGATATCTTTGGCCTCTTGATAGAGTAGGACCACAAAATGCATGGCCATGCTCAAATGAGTCAATATGAGATATTGAGCTCATTTGTTTGAGTGAGTCTACTTGGGGATCAAGAAACATAAAGATCGATAAGGGGATGACACGGTCTATGCCTCATTGATCGATCTAAGATATCATAGATAGAAGGAAACCGTTATACATGATAATAACCACAGAAAGGTTGTCGGATCTCGACGATCTTATAAGTTGGGTAGCAATGATGTATTGCTAGATGTCGCTCATTGCTTATGTATCTAAAATGGTTTTAGATACATTGCCAACGTTACAAGAGCCTATAGGGTCACACACAAATGGCATTCTATTTTGGAGATGATTTCTTTTAGTTGGACTAAAAGACAATTTAGCATATGGCCAAGACTTGAGTTAGACTCAAACTGGTTAAACTTGAGTTAGACTCAAGTTGAACCATGGAAGATGATTCATCATCATGCATGATTAATGTGATTAATCATGCATGGGAATACCAAGGGCCTTGGTATTCATGATGAAGAGGAATACCAAGGGTCTTGGTATTAAGAGTCTTCTTAATGAGGAGATAAGAGGAATTAATGGCAAAGGGTTGCTATAGGCTTAAGGTGCTTTGAACGTGCAAAGCAAGAAAATGAATTGGTGAGGTGTTCCAATGTGCAAGCCAAAAAGCCAAGAGAAGTGTTCTCTCATCCCTCTTCTTCCTCTCCTTCTTCCAAAGGGTTCTTGGCATTTTGCTAGGGGTTGCTAGCACAACGTGACTCCAAAATGGGTGGGTGTCAGTGTCGATACCTTAGAGATATGGTTATCCTTACCGTATTGAGATTCGACAGCATTGGGAAAAGCGGGATTGCGAAGGGCACACACCGAAGGTATACTTCTCCTTCTAGATAAGATCTAGAAAAGTAGGGTACGAAACGACTTATATAGTTTTGCATGGATCTCTGGTGGGATCCGGTTTATAATTATTGTTTCCGCTGTGGTTGTGCGAAGTGTTTGCCCGAAATGTTGTGAACATCATATCCGGAATTTTTTTTCCCAACACTCGATTCTCCTAGGAGCCCGACATGCCAAAACTGCCAGACATCCCACTTCGACCACCATGCTAGAGGTATAGTTTCATTTAAGTATGGGGGAGACCCAAGTTTGATAAGCTTTTCTCCTAGTGTTAGTTTTTCATGACATCTAGGTTTAGTTTTAGATTATTTGCATTTATTTGTTCATGCATATAGTGTTTAGGTTTATCTCAGCACTTAGTTGTTGGTTACTTTAAGCTACCTCAGTGATGTTTTTAAAAATCTTTACGATATGTTTCCATGCCATAGATAGCTTAACTTCATTTATCTTGTGGTACTTTATATTTTTGGATGCTTTGATGGATGTTCTAGATGTTCACTTGTTAGTTTTTATTTTTTTCACCTACACTCATTGAATATTCTGAAAGGGAGAATCTTGTACATACGTAGTTATGATTCATCTCAGTAGTCTAGTACTTTAGAATCCACAAGTGACTCTAGATTTAGCATTTTAGTTACTAGAGATGCTCAGATTGTGTAAACCCATTCGGAAAAATAGGAATGCTAGTGAGGATGATAAAATAAAATAAAAAGAAAAAAAAAAGTGAAAAAGAAAAAGAAAGAAAAAAAGGAAGAGACAAAATGAGAGTTAAAAAAACAGTTATCGTGGGTGGAAATGGCTAGGTGCCCCTTTTAGATCGAGTTAGGTTACTGGGGAAACACCTACCAATTTTTCTCAATACCGAGCACGCCTTTGAGACTTTATGCTAATTCTAGGGAATGACCCTCACTTAGGGAAGGTAAGTGCCTAAAAGTCAGAATTCCTAGGAAAGTTATAGGATGACTACTTAACTCACCATAGAAGGTGTATCCCTTAGGAAATTCTCTCAGCACATGCACGAAAAGCTAACCTAGTGAACTTTTAGAACATATTTATTTGCTTTGATTGAAAGTACCACTTGATAATTTTAGTTAACCTGATATGTATGGAAACAATGCTTTTAAATTTCATGGCACTAAAGTTTGCTTGGGGACAAGCAAAGATCTATGTCTTGAGGATTTTGATATGTGAAAATCATATAGGGTTTTAGTAGTTTTAGCACACATCTCATTGTATTTTATCCTTGTTTCATGCATATTCTTCCTTGTTTAACATTCATTTACTATTTCCTTATTCAAAGATCTACTTTTGCTATTTTTATGTAAAGGACGGCATTTCAGAGGTAAATTGGCACATAATTGGAGCTCAAGAAAGGCAAGCATGCTCTGGTTGTGTTCCCCAAAACATGGACATTCTTCGTATCAAAAGACGATGATCACATGAAGCTCTAGAGGAATACACAGTCGTCCGTGTGAATCTCACATGGTCATGGCTGATCCTGAAGCCATAATTAGAGCATGATTTCAAGCATGCCACACAACCAACTGTGTGGATTCTACATGGTCGTGTTGCGTCAGCCCAACTTAACACAAATCAGGATTTCGCGGGAATTGAAGGAAAGTCGACTTCACTCCTATAAATGGATAGGCATGCCCAAAACCTAGAGGGAGGCTAGACGGCTGGGATAGCAAGATTATGCTTTAAGAAGCATCGGAGGCTCCCAACTAGGAGAGAGGAAGCGACTCAAAGACCCGAATCAACGCTCCTACGCTTTGGAGAACGACCAAGACACAATAACAGATTGAACAAAGTAGTGCCATTTTTCTTGACTCTATTTGCATTGTAATGATTTACATTAAGATGTGTTGTGTTTATTCTCCTTTATTCATGGAGTTGATACTTCTATTCTAGGATTCAAGAGTAGCTTATGTATGTTGGATATGCTATTTTAAATGTTTATTCGTTGGTCTTGAATACATTTGCAATTTATGCTGTTAAGATCGGTGAAAGTTGTGTCTTGATTCTATCTCTAGTTTACATAGGCAATACAAGGGAGGAAAGCTCTTGTATCGAAATATAGGAGAACCAAGGAGAACCTCGCGGTCATCCTCCCTCCCATAATCATAGAAAGTACAATATGAAAGAATAGGATATGAAATATGATCCATCTCTTCATAGGGATTAATAGGATTTCATTGCACCCTAAGAACCTATTCTAGCTGAAGGTTCAAAGTAGGAGACATCAACTCTAGAAGGGTTAAGGCACCCAAGTGACACGGGGCTCCCAAAGATATCAACCCCCTGTGCTCTGATGATTCGAAAGGGAAACTTGATTAGGAATAAGTAATTCTCGGGAGAAGCAAAAGATCATCTGGATAACACATGATGATCCTCCAGCAAGACCACAACTAGAAATCCTAGGAGCATTAAATTGATAGCATATTCAACAATGCACAAGTGAAATCGAATCCCTAGAATTCTTTAAGGAACATTGAGCCCACCTTCGCTTTCTCCAAGTGACACCGTAACTAAGCCAGGAATGTCATTGACCTCACACACTATGCAAAAGATTTACTTTGAACAAATAGAATTCACTGGACAAATGGTACTCATATCACAGTCTCTGTGGGATCGATACATAAATTTTTACTTGATGACAACCATGAACTTGTGGGCATTGAGAACGAGCATGTGCTTCAAATCCTTGGCGATCCCTGCCAGAGATTTAGGGATGGGCTCGCGTGCATCACTCTATAAGCATTATCTCAAAATATGATACCAAAGGGGGTGTTACCTGCTTCCATTTCTTGTCTGTCATTCCTTCCTCTTGACCTCGGCCTTGAAGGAGAAACCCTTGTTGCAGTATGCTTGGTTCTCCTCATTCTTGCTTTTAGAAGACTTCTTGGAGGTTGGAGAAGGTCATTGGAGGTTGGAGAGTGAAGTTCTCACACGGGCTAGGGCAAGAGATCGAAAGGCATGGTCAATTTTAAGCAAAACACATGGCTCTCACCCTTTTAATGGGATGTGACACAACCATGTGAAATTCACACGGCATGCCCTGTGTGAGCCTTCCGTGGCTGCTTGGAAAAATTTGGAGAATGGAAAACCCGTCTGAATTTCACACGACCGACCATGTGTGACTCTAAAATTTTCCTGTAGTGCAACACGCTCAAAAATTTTCTATACGCCCTGCCGTGTTCTCTTCTTCCCCTTGGGCACAGCCGTGTGAAATTCACACAGCCGCTCATGCTTTCTTCTGGGGTTTTGAAAAAAATTTCTTCTTCTGCCTAGAAAATTCTATATGACACTGAACACACACAATCATAATAATAGGCAAAAATTAAAACCTAAACTAGCTTGCATCAATGCAAAAACTGAAAACAAATAAAGTTAAACTTGGGTTGCCTCCCAAGAAGCGCTTGTTTAGGGTTTTTAACTCAATCATACTCCTGTGCTCAACTAGGCACTGGTGGTTCCATGAACCTCCACTCTGTTGGGAATTTGACGCCCGCTAGAGGGGGGGGGGTGAATAGCGTGATACCGTACGTAGATGAAATTCTTTCGCGTTCGATCGTCTACAATCTTGTTAGAACAGCGGAATAGTAATAACAAATAAATATAACAAGACACACAATCACAACACGATCATATAACGTGGTTCGGAACCACACGATTCCTACTCCACGGATTGAGCTTTAACGAGCTCTAGCGATGCCAATGCAATCACTAATCAATAAAACTCCTTCTCGACAACAAGTCGGAGGTGGAGAAACCTCGTACACAAGATTACAACAATAATCTAAAGAAATATAAGCAAATACAAAGGAAATGTAAAGAACACTTTACAAAACTAGGGTTTGAGCGCTTTGCTTGTTGGTTGCTTGGATGAGGTTTAAGGGCCCTGAAATGCACCTGCAAATCACCTTCAAATCGCCTCAAGAAAGCTCCCCACGAACTGATGCCGAAATCTCCACAAACAGCTTCCTTTTATCTCGCATCGGGGATTACCGGCGCGATCGCGCCATAAATCACCGCCGATCGCCAACAATGTAGATGTGAGACAACGGCTCAATCCACGTTGGACAAGTTCCAACGGGACTCTCACCACCGATCGCCAACATTGGCGATCGCTAACGCCTGTAGTCGACCGCCTAATCGGCTACGAGCGCTCAGGTCCGATTCGACCGCAATGATCACATCTTTGGCGCCGATCGGCTCGACACCGACACCGATCGCTTCATGAGCGATCGCACGTGAGCTTAAAGTTTCTCAAATGGCGGTCGAACTCGAGTCGACTCGGCAATGAACCGGCCATAATGCCAGTCGACTGCCAACCTCAAGAATGAGGTTTTAACCCAAGTATGGTGCCCCCATACTTGCTAGACCACCCTTAGCCTAGACCTAAGCCTTCTAACCACATCCATCAGCCTCATGCCTCTCAGATCCCTCCAAGTCATCCATGACTTGTTCATCCATCGCGCTAGCTTCCATCGGCTATGTCATGCTAACGGTGTCTACACCGCCAAGGCACATTGGACTTACGCTGCCAAGACTCCGCTTGGACTTTATGCCGCCAATATCAATCCCCTTGGACTTCCCAAATACCAAGACTCAAGCTTGGACTTTCCCTTGCCAACCCATGTTGGACTTTCCATGCCAAGACCATGCTTGGACTTTCCATTTGCCAAGACCCATGCTTGGACTTCTCATTTGCCAAGACCCATGCTTGGACTTCCCATGCCAAGTACTCAAGACTTGGACTTTCCCAAATGCCAAGCGTCCCACTTGGACTTTCCATGCCAAGTACCCATGACTTGGACTTTCCCATAAACACATGGTCAACCCTAGTCAACCACCAAAGTCTCCCTCGAGTCAAACTCGAGTCTGGTCAATTATAACCTGGGTCGATTGTATAAACAATCTCTCCAAAACATATTAACCGACATCAATGTCAAACATCAATGTCAAACACTTTGTCAAACATCAAAACATCACTCGAGTCAAACTCGAGTCCTGGTCAATCGTGACCTGGGCCGATTGCACCAATAATCTCCCCCTTTTTGATGTTTGACAAAAACCAATCAAATCATGAGTTAGAACACTAACTCAAATCCCTTACCAATTATCCCAAATTGGTAAACACTCACCAAATGTTCTTCCCTAAACATTCAAGTGAAAAAGTAAATCAAATGTTCTCCCCCAAACATTCTCCCCCTTTTTGACTAACATCAAAAAGGTTTTCTCTCCAAGGAGGTCAATGTCTCATGTCCCAATGAGATCTTACAATCTCCCCCTTGATCAAAAATACCTAGGATGCCTACCATCTTCCTAGTGATAAGTCCCATATCACTCAAGAGAGGCACTCCTATCTCACTCTCCCAATTTCCAAATTGGGTATCAAACACCCATCAATTTTCAATTGATAACATTCTCCCCATAAAAAAAAACATCCATCATCCCAAGATGAATACCTCCCCCTAAAGGCTTGCTCCCCCTTGACCATTGCACCAACAATGTCCTTGAAAAGCCCCTAAGCCAATAGGAACTCTAAACCATCAAAATTAAGGTTCTAAGTTCAACATAGAACTTTTACTCACCCTAAATTTGATACTTTGACCTAACACAACTCCTAATCCATATCCAATGGATTTTCACCCTTCATAATGCTTCCCAAAGCATATCCTAGGGTTAGGAGTGGTTAGGAACCTTTACCATAGCTGAACACGGGCTAAACAAACCTTGTTAACCCGAAATCAGACCTGGCAGTCGACTTCTGACAGTTATCACCGACCGCCACCCTCTCATTGCCACATATCGTAATCCAATTTGTAAAATAATAACTAATTATACGTATATCGAAAAATCATGAAATTTGATACGTATAATACTTATGACCAAAACAATGGGTGAAAAATGTTTGAAAAATAATTTACCCATAAAATAGTGAGTTTGATACAAAACTCAAAACCATTGAAATTTTCAATGTTTTGGCCCTATTTTGTATCAACTTCATCAATGGTGATTGCTATCAAAAGATAGACTTCACCAAGGTTTTCTAAATTGATTTTAAAATGATTTCAAAACCTTATTTTGGATCATATTACTTGGGCTCTAAGTACATGACTTGTAAACAAGATTTCACAAAGATCAACCAGAAGAATTAGATGAGTTCAACTAGATGCAAAACTATGCACCGTGAACTCAACTCATATCCTAGCATCTCACATGTATCTAGGGTGTATAAATACACATACATGTCAATTGGATGTGAGATGTGGGTTTTGTTCTCCCTAAACTAGAGTTTCATGCATTTTTCTAAGGCAACTCTATTTGCTTCCCTTATAAATGGGACTCTAAGTCATGCCATAGTCCTTAAATCAATTTTAATCAAATTAGATGCATAAAAATGATCATGGCATAATGATAGCAAAATAAATCATGGCCAATGATCATGATGTCATGGCATATGATAAAATCTAAAAACACATGACATTTAATACCTTAATCCTAAGCATGATCATGACATTTAGATGATAAGAGTAAACATGATGTCATGTCATGGCATATGGCAAACAAATCATGGCATATAAAATATATAGGTATAATAACACCTAAATTTTAATATTAATTGCCTATTTGTTGGGATTAAACATATTTTGCCATATTAACCTAATCTCCCTAGTGTGCCAAAACCCAAAATGGCACACCAACCTCTAAACCTAAATTGTGCCAAAATGATCATTTTATCAAACTTCATAATTAATATTGGCATATCCTAAAATATTTTTGGATTAAAAACTCAAATGTATTTTCAAGATAACCATAACCTTGAAAATAACCTAAAGTGTCACCTTTGTTATGGTTGAGTTAACTACCCATCCAATCAAGGTTGACACACCCTAAACCCATCTTAGCGTGAATCAATCACGCTCTTAGGAACCCAAAAACGATTTGAACTCCTAGGGTTACTTAGATATTCCTTAGGGATAACTTCCCTAGATACCTTCCTAGGCTTATTAGCCTTGGTCATTTGGGTCTTGCCTAGGTTAACCTTAGGGATTGCCTCCCTAACAACCTTCTTAGTGGCCACCTTAGGTTTCCTAGAAACCCTAGCCACTAGGCATATCCTTTGGTCAACTCTAGGAATGACTTCCCTATTGACCTTGGTCTTCCTAGACCTAGTTTGTGTTCCATAGTCAAATGGAATACACTGATAAGCCACCTTAGGCTTAGGTTTGTGACCCAAACCATTCTTGCCTTTGGTTGACTTTTGCTTCTTGGGTCCTAAGTGTTGACTTTGAGATTTTGACCCAGAAGTTTGACTAATTGACCCTTGCATTTGATTTTGCATAACTTTAAGGGTCTTTTCAAATTTTTCAAGCCTTGACCTCAAGGCTTGATTTTCCTTTCGATTCCTAATTTTTGAGTTTTGATTTAAGTCTTGGGCATTGGATTTTCTAGGCATATGCCTAGTCCACTTAGGATTGAAACCTAGGTGCTCTTGCACCTTTCTAATGGTCTCCCTAGGTAAAATTGGTCTAGTGTTATTTGACCTAGGTTTATCCTTAGATGAATTATTTTTAGGGACATTAGTCCCAAATTTCTTCCGATTATCTAAGTGAATATTTTTAGCTCCTAAGTAATATTCATTCCTATTAGCATGCTTTTCATAAATTGCAAGAGAATTAAAATTATTTCTAGCATGCTTTGGCCTATTAAATCTAGAAGGTGCATTATTGAAATATACCTTAGGGTTTGCCTTGGAGGCTCCCCCTACATGTGATGCTCCATTTTGGGCCTTTTTCTCCCCTTTCTTGCATTGACTCCGGTAGTGTCCCGGTTGTCGGCACTTGAAGCATATGATATGCTCCTTGCTCTTGATATTTGGGGAACCGGCATCCTTGACTTTTGGTGCCGGTGGAGCTTTCCTAACCTTCTTTGGGCACTTGCTCTTGTAGTGCCCTTGCTCCCTACACTCAAAGCATATAATATTCATTTTATTATTAATTGATATGCTTGAGTTACCTAGGGTGGTGGAGACCGGAATTGGACTTTGGGCTTCTTCATCTTGACCGGATGTCGAAGCTTCTTCTTGATGTTCCGGTGTGAAAGTTATCTCCTCCCCCTCAATCCTTGAGGTGGATGCTTCTTCCACTTCCTCTACCAACCCGGGAATTGACTCCCTATCAACTTCCGATTCTACTTCCTCTTCCTCTTTGGATGTTGATGATCTCTCAACCTCCAAGTCCTCACTTCCTTGTGAGGATGATGCATTAGCCTCTTCGGTCTCTTCCTCTTGGACCATTGATGGGCTTTCATGGAGCTTTGCCAAATCGCTCCATAGCTCCTTAGCATCCATGCATTCACCTAGGCTACACAAGAATTCATTTGGAATTAAATCAAAAATGAATTTGATTACCTTCTTGTTTTTCTCGAATTGCCGGAGTTGCTCCTCACTCCATTTCTTCTTCTTAAGAAACCCTCCCTTTGGTCCCTTAGGATATTCAAATCCTTCCATCAAGGCGGACCATTCCTCAAGGTCTCTCATCATCAAAAAATCTTCAATTCTCGCCTTCCAAGAGTTGAAACCTTCTCGTCCATAGAGTGAATAAGGGACCGGTGTGTTGATGTCCCATCCTAATTGATCTTGGACTTCCATCTTTTACCCTCTAGCATCTTGCTCCCGGTTGTTAATCCGTTGAAGAGCCACCAGGCTCTGATACCACTTGTTGGGAATTTGACGCCCGCTAGAGGGGGGGGTGAATAGCGTGATACCGTACGTAGATGAAATTCTTTCGCGTTCGATCGTCTACAATCTTGTTAGCACAGCGGAATAGTAATAACAAATAAATATAACAAGACACACAATCACAACACGATCATATAACGTGGTTCGGAACCACACGGTTCCTACTCCACGGATTGAGCTCTAACGAGCTCTAGCGATGCCAATGCAATCACTAATCAATAAAACTCCTTCTCGACAACAAGTCGGAGGTGGAGAAACCTCGTACACAAGATTACAACAATAATCTAAAGAAATACAAGCAAATACAAAGGAAATGTAAAGAACACTTTACAAAACTAGGGTTTGAGCGCTTTGCTTGTTGGTTGCTTGGATGAGGTTGAAGGGCCCTGAAATGCACGCAAATCGCCTTCAAATCGCCTCAAGAAAGCTCCCCAAGAACGATGCCGCAATCTCCGCGAATGCCTTCCTTTTATCTCGATCGGTGGATTTCCGCTGGTGATCGCCATAAATCACCACGATCGCCAACAATGTAGATGTGAGACAACGGCTCAATCCATGTTGGACCTCACGGGCGCATGTCCGCAATGATCGCGATCTCTTGGCCATACGATCGAGCCGATCATCTCGGGCCGATCGGCCCATGATCGGCTCCCATGAGGCGATCATTGCTGGCTATAAAGCTCTCAAGCAGCGGTCGAACTCGAGTCGACTCCGTGGTCGAGCAATGAACCGCCATAATGCGGTCCGCCAACCTCAAGAATGAGGTTTTAACCCAAGTATGGTGCCCCCATACTTGCTAGACCACCCTTAGCCTAGACCTAAGCCTTCTAACCACCTCCATCAGCCTCACGCCTCTCAGATCCCTCCAAGTCATCCATGACTTGTTCATCCATCGCGCTAGCTTCCAGGTGCTTCCATCGGCTATGTCATGCTAACGGTGTCTACACCGCCAAGGCACATTGGACTTACGCTGCCAAGACTCCGCTTGGACTTTATGCCGCCAATATCAATCCCCTTGGACTTCCCAAATACCAAGACTCAAGCTTGGACTTTCCCTTGCCAACCCATGTTGGACTTTCCATGCCAAGACCATGCTTGGACTTTCCATTTGCCAAGACCCATGCTTGGACTTCTCATTTGCCAAGACCCATGCTTGGACTTCCCATGCCAAGTACTCAAGACTTGGACTTTCCCAAATGCCAAGTGTCCCACTTGGACTTTCCATGCCAAGTACCCATGACTTGGACTTTCCCATAAACACATGGTCAACCCTAGTCAACCACCAAAGTCTCCCTCGAGTCAAACTCGAGTCTGGTCAATTATAACCTGGGTCGATTGTATAAACAATCTCTCCAAAACATATTAACCGACATCAATGTCAAACATCAATGTCAAACACTTTGTCAAACATCAAAACATCACTCGAGTCAAACTCGAGTCCTGGTCAATCGTGACCTGGGCCGATAGCACCAACACACTCATCGACGTCGGAATTTTTAATCCCAATTGTGTTCTTCACTCTTGCAGGAATAACATACTTGTTCTGTGTGCGTACTAAGCCTTTCATGCTATCTAGCTTGAATTCCAATCTGTTCTATCCCACTGTCAGGGTTAACTTATTGTTCTTCATATTCATAACCATCCCAGTTGTGGCCAGAAATGGCCTTCCTAGGATTATCGAGATTTTAGGATCCTCTTCCATTTCTAAAACCATAAAATAAATCGATAGTGAAAAGTTTCCAATCACAACGAGGATGCCTTCTAGGATCCCCAGTGGGGTACTGCTATGTGTGATCGGCAAGTTGTAGTGTCATAGTGGTCAACTTTAAATTTTTGAGCCCCAACTTCCTGCACATGGTATAAGACATCCAGCTAACACTTGTGCCCAAATCGCAAAATGCCTTGTCAATAATGGCGGAACCAATGCGACACGGGATATAAACCTCCCTAGATCTTTCAATTTCTCTGTGGTTCCATTTTGGAGAAAGGTGCTAGATTCCTCCATTAGGGCCACTATTTTTGAAACCTCAATCTTCTGTCGGTATGCAAAGATGTCCTTCATAAACTTTACAAACTGAGGCAACTGGTGCAACGCATCAAGAATTGACACTTCCACTGAGATTGATTTCATCATGTTTAGGAACATTCCAAACTCAAAATCTCTCTTTGCTTTGGTGAGCCACTGTGGTAATTGAATTATAGTCGATTCTTACATCTTTAGGGGGGCTCCAATTTAGGCATATCACCGTTTTCTTTTCAAAGTGTCCTCACGATACTCTTCCTCCTTTGCTTCCCACTCTACATCTTTGTTTGATTCATTCAGTGTCTCATTTAAAGTCTTCCCATTGCGCAACGTTAATGCATTACATTGCTCTATAGGGTTGACCTCCAATTTCCTTGGTAACTTGCCCGAGATTCTAGTAGAACAGTTGATGATTTATGCTATCTAAATTTCCAGCACCTTCTGTCGGCTAGCAAGATCATTGACAAATGACTTTAACTCCTTCAGCATCTCTTCTGTCTATGCATGTCGATGCTGGAATTCAGCGTTTGCCTTCTTTTGAGTTTGAATAAATCCCTCCATCAGCTGCTCGAGTCGGGATTTTGGTGGTTGCTGCTGCCCACAGCTCTGCTGTCTGTACCCACCCGACTGTTGGATGTTTCATAAATTATTCTTGTATGAAAAGTTCAAGTGGTTCCTCCATCCAAGATTGTACGTTATAGAATACATGTTATTGGGTTTTGTTGGATCGTGAAGCATCGCTAGAAAGGGGGGGTGAATAGCGAGCGTAAAAATTTTCATTTCGTTCATTCGATATACGAGCAAGCATAGCAGATAGATAAAAAGACAAGTTTATTTTTACTTGGTTCACAACCCAGCGGTTACTACTCCAATGCCCTAACGGTCCTAAACCGCGTACGGAGAGCAAAGCAGTATAAGATCTCCTCCTCATTGGAGATAGGAGATAACGATCACAAAACCGGAAGTACGAGGATGAGGCAACAAGCCTACCTCACCTCGTTATGATTAAAACAAAGAATACAAAAGATATTACTTGCTACTACTGCTGTCGACGAAGAAGATGGAAGCTTGGCGTCGCGTCGGCGTTATGACGGTGTTGGAGCTTTGGCGTTGTAGGAGCACTTGAGAATAATCTTGATTGATATTTAGGTTGGAATCCTTCCCTACTTTTATAGAGTTTGGCCTAAGAATAAGTCTCGACCTAGACCTTCCATAGGAAGTCTTAGTCGGATCGTCGCCTACGGTCATCCCCATATAGAGGACACAACCTTACCATCTCTCACTCACACGAGCTTACCTCTGGTCCTTTAAGATATGTCGCTTTGCTTCCGGTCTTCCACCTAGGTTCTTTGACTCCCACAAAGTTCCCTCGGTGTTGCCCGACAACCACAACTTCCTCTTGGTGTCGCTGACCTTCGGCTTAGCTTAGCCTTTCTACACATTTGATTTACCTCGTGATACAACGATGTAAACTTAACTTTGTGTCTTTTCCATCATCAAAACCAAGGTTCGATTATCTAGTGCCCCTGCACCAATAGGTTTATGGTTGAAATCGCCCACTGCGTCAACCTCCTCGATTTTCCCCTCCGAGATGTACTGCTCCCCATAGTGGTAGCCTTCTTGATTTCCTGTCATCTCATCATTAACAGAATTAGCCACATAATAGTATTTGTGGTTAAATAATCAAACCATTTATTTAGTGCATCCATCCTTACTGTCAGATGATCGATGGAATTGATAAAGTATCTTCCTGCTATAGGTGATGGAAGACTGCGCTTGGAAGCCCACTTATGGTTGTTTTGAGCCACATCCTCGATAAGGTCCTCGGCTTCTTTGATTGTCTTGTTTATTAAAGCTTTTCCTATAGTAGAATCTAAAGAGACCTTCGTGGCATACATGATCCCGTTGTAGAATATGTGGATCACAAGCCGCCATTCAAGACCATGGTGGGGGCATTGAAGAAGCAAACCTTTGTAGAGATCCTAGGCTTCAAATAGCGACTCTCTTACCTTCTGACGGAAATTGGTGAGAAGATGGCACATGTGGGCTTTCTTACTTGGTTGAAAGAACATATTCAAAAATAGTAGCTCACAGGGTTGGATCGAGAGAATCGCTAGAGGGGGGTGAATATCGATCGTACAAAAAAATTTTCATTCGTCTAAAACTCAAGTGATGAACAACAGAATGTAAAACAATAAGAAGTAAAGAGACAATTTTTTTTACTTGGTTCACAATTGAAAGGTTGCTACTACAAGGTCCCGCGATACTAGACCGTGTACGAAGGGGCAATCCAATATAAGTCTCCTCCTCGTTGGTGGTAGGAGACAACGATTACAAAAAAAAGACAAAAGCTCAAGGATCAGGCAACAAGCCTACCTCACCTTGTTACGATGAAAACTTCGAATAGTTGAAAGCTCGAATACAACTAGAAAAATAGACAACTTAAAATAAAACATTGACTGGAAGATGGAATCTTGGCATCTCGTCGGCATTACGACGTCATAGAATTATTGTTGAAGGAGCAGAGTTGTGGGAGCACTTTGAGAGCATGAATTAGTTCTACAAAGTGGTGAAATGGCCCTTCTTTTATAGCCCTTCAAACCCTAATTCACTGAGATCATGATCTAGGTCAAAGAGCCTCATCTCCCCAAGATAAGTGAGCAGTCGACTGATGCTAGGAGCAGTCGACTGCCAATAGCCTTCAATTGACTATTGGCCTAGTCACTCACCTGCAGTAAAGAGTTAGCACCGAACTAACAAGTAATTGACATTTTAATGGTTACTTACCGTCCGATCTTGACCTAGACCTTCCACTGGAAGTTTTAGCCGGATTACCGCCTAAGTTCATCCTCGTTCGAAGGACACGACCTCACCATTACTCTTCACTCAATGCTTACCTCCGGTCCTTCTAATTTGTCGCTTAGCTTCTGGTCTCCACCGAGGTTCCTCAACTCTGACGAGGTTCTCCTTGTGTCGCCAGACCACCACGGTTTCTCAACTCGAGATTCTCCAGGTGCCGCTTGACCTTGAGCTTAGCTTAAACACTTCCTGCACACTCAACATAGCTCATGAGATAACAATAAGAGCTTAACTTTGAACCTTGCCATAATCAAAACCTAGGTTCAATCATCAAGTGCCCCTGCACCAACAATCTCCCCCTTTTTGATCTATGGAAAACCTATTCAAAGTTTAGGAAAATTTAATCATAAAGTGAAGTAATAAGGTAATAAACATTTAGCTCACAAGTAGTAAACATGATTAAGCTCTTTTTCAAAACCTCCACCTCAAGGCTACCTCCCCCTTAACCCTATGTGAGTTTTGAATGAGACACTTAAAGATAACTTTAGGAAAATGTTTTTGATTTGAAATTTTAAATTTTTACTCCCCCATAACTTTGCCCTCTTCTCCCCCTTTTGCCATATATCGAAAATCTGAGGGGTGCAAAATGTTATATACATAAGATGTGCTTGAAAAATCAAAAAGGAATTAAGTATAAGAATCCAAGCATTTGTCTCTTTTGAAGTTTATTAATTTAAAATTCTACAAATTGTATAGCACCGTAGGTATAACTAATGATGTAGGATCGATTTGAGGATTATCCCTCTGCACCAACAATTGTAAAACTAGTTTTATTTTTATGAAAAGGTGTATAATAACTAGTTTTGGTAAAGTAAGTTTTTGAAACTATTCAAAATCTTATTTTGATTTAAAAATACCTATAGGTTATAACATAAGTACATTTTTAAAATACCTTAAAGAGTTTGTAATATAACCCTTAATGTTAGTTTCTCCCCCTTAGTCAATCACATAGAATCAAGAAGGTTTAGGGGGCTAAACATGGCCCTAAGGATTTTAGTATTGTCCAACAAATTGAGTAGCTCTAGATATTTAAGGAATAACATGAAAGTAAATATTTTTATAGACCTTGAAAACATTTCCAGAATATGTTATTCTAATATTTTAATTGTCCTTAGCATCTCACCCATTCTATGTGTCTCAAGGCATGTTCACCTTATATGTTTTTGTGAGATGATTCCAATTTTTACTTAGTTAAACTTTAGTGATTCGAAAAATAATCAACCTTAGGTTAGATTATGATTTAATATTTATATCGTTAAGAAAACTTTTTGAGAAAATGACTTCCAGGTCGTGGCGAGGCACAGGGGCCTTCTTTGATCAGAACAACGACCACTTCCTTAGACAAAGCCAATTTCAAGAAAATATTCACTTAAGTCACTTAGGTTCACTTCCTAGTCTAACTAGTTTAGGATATAGTGAGGTAGCTTCAGCTAGTTCAACTTAGTCGAGTGCATCAAGCTAGATAGCCTTATCTAACTCGGCTACATAAGTCCTCATTTCCCTAACGTACTATCATCTCGCCGCATCTTGATACTATGTTATCAAGGTTGACTAACTATTGATCCTATCTAACCATTCTAAAAATTAAAAGAAGAACTAGGCATACAATGTTATACTAAGAAATCGAACATACAATTTTAGTACTAGCTCCCCATAGACCATTGAACCGATATGGTCTATCCACATAGTGGACTTGATCCTGGGGAATCCAATAATTGGTTGTATCTAATCGTTAATTCAACAAGATTTTAGGGACCCATGTTTGGACTCTTTGATTACTACGATTGATAATTGACAGGTAAGACTTGTTCGTAGTATTTGTCCTAAACCTGAGTCCAACTTTGTTGTACACGTCTCTTTTAGTTCCAAGGAGTCGGTTAAGATTCTCGGATCCCAATGTGAACCTTTTCAACCTAGCCTCGAGCTCTTGAACTTGCCCTTTCAAGAGAGAATTCCCTTCCTTAAGTTTCTTGACTTGAGTTGAGTTTCTCTCTTGAACTTGACTAGTCGAAGAGGTTAGGGTGGTCTCATGTGTTGGCATCGTGCTATTCCTCGGAATGCTCATCGGCTCCCATGTCCCCGGATTAAAATTTTCACTAAGTGAAAACTAATCCGGATAGGATGAGTTTCCTAAGCACAACCAATTCGTCATCGTGCTAACGACTTGAGCGATCGCTTAAACAAACTAGTTGTTCAAGCAACACAACTCTTCTAGTCGGTTAGCTGTGGAAGAGACGACGGAAGGATCGCCGGTTTTTGTGTTTATCTTCGGGGTCCATGATTATACAAATACATACAAATGCAAACTAGTATAATCAACACATACATAAAGTAAGCATCCACACAAAACATGCATATAATTGTAAAGCAATTATAAACATAATACAAAAGAACATTAATCAAAATAAACAAGATTATACCTCTTGTTATACCTCTTGATCTTCTATTGTATGTCCTCCCTCCTTTTGGACGTCGTGTGGGCGACGATCTACCAAAAGTTGAAGCCTCCTAGATCACCAATCTTCCTTTTCTTGTTCACTAGGAACAAAGGAAGTTCCTAAAAAAAAACTCATCTTCCTTTCTAGAACCGGCCACCAAGTCAATAAACTCGATGTTGCCGCCGGCCAAGGAAGATATAATGGAGTATGGAAACCAACCAAAAGAGAAACACCAAGGGTATGGGCGCCGGCCAACACTTGGAGAAAGGAAAGGAAAACAATCCTCCTCCTTGTTGCCGCCCAAACCCTAGACAAAGCTCTCTTAATTTCCGGCCAAGGATGAAGGGAAGGAGAATAGGTTGAGCTCCGGCCAAGGTAGAGGGAACAAGGATAGTGGCCGGCCAACACTTAGAAGGAAGAAGAAAAGGATCTTCATCTTCTTGTTGCCGCCCACCCTAATCCCAAAACCCTAACCCTAGCCGCCCAACCCCAATCCTATCCCAACTAGGACTTGATTGCCGCCCAAGGGAAGCTATCCTAATGCCATCCAACCTAAGCCATAGAAGGAAGGGAGAAGCTTGGGCGCCGGCCAAACCAAGGAGGAAAGAGGAGAAAAGGGTTGCCGGCCATCATTGGGAAGAAGAAGAAGAAACTTGTTCTTCTTGTTGCCGCCCAACACAATGAACCAAACCATAACCCTAACCTCCTCCTATTTCTTGCCGCCCAAGCCACCTTGTCTCAATTAGGTTTTTTCATTTTCTTTGCCGCCCAAGCCTAAGCCCATATATATAGAGTTAGGTTTAGGCCTTGGTTTAATCTCCTCCATTGGTTCTAGAGATTTAATCTCAACCGTCGGATCTAGAGATTTAATCTCAACCGTCGGTTCTAGGGTTTTAATCCCAACCATCGGATCTAGAGATTTAATCTCCACCGTCGGTTCTAGGGTTTTAATCCCAACCGTCGGATCTAGAGATTTAATCTCCACCGTCGGTTCTAGGGATTTAATCCCAACCGTCGGATCTAGAGATTTGTTTTCCATCATTTGATCTAGACTTCATGAGGTGTAAATAGGCTACAATAGGGACCATGAGGAGGAGTTGGATCTTGGCCACCCGATGGATCGGAACCACACAAACTTGATCCATCAATGATGTTCCATTCCACTAGAGGATCATCATCGAACTACCTCACCAACCCCCATAAATTAATATGGGCTCCATATATTATTTGTACATCCATCTCCCTGTGTTTAAGATATCGAATGTCTGTCAATTGATTGATTTACTGACCATCAATCAATTAACATCTAACTCCTCGAGTAGTACCACTCAACCTTATCATCATGTTGACTAAGTCAACCTGCAGGGTTTACATGATGAACCTTATGAGCTCCTCAAGGGGACATCATCAACCTAATATATAGAACATAGTTTCCTCCTATAATCAACGACACACCATGTAAATAATATCATTTCCCAACTTACCGGGCATATTGATTTAATCCATCTAAATCTCACCCTTTGGTAAATCAAAGAAATAAATACTAAGTACATGTGCCCATTATTATATCGGGATTAAGAGCATGTACAACATAATATCCGAGGTCCGATTCAATTATATAGTCAGCAATAAATTGAATCACCTCTATGTCGGTCCTGCTCAATACACCTAAGTGTACTAGTGTAACTCTATGTTCAAGACAAAACAATACCAAGCTACACTACAACCATGCCAATGGTTTGTCCAAAACCATCTTGGTTGTGAGCCTCTACTTATACTCTATAAGAGACTGATAACATGATCTTCTGTGCCACACCCAAGCACCATGTTATCTACAATGTAAAGTATTAGACAATATGCACATATATCATAAATATAAAGTGCAAACAATGATCATGTGATTCTTATTTCAAAATAAAGATGTTCATACAAAAGAGCTAGACTTTCAGTATACATCCCAACAATCTCCCACTTATACTAAAAGACTATGCTGTCCTCATACTGTCATACATCTGATTCCCCTTCCCTCCACATGCCTATCAAAGCTCTTGCCAGAAGGGCCTTAGTGAAAGGGTCTACCAGGTCATCCTCTGATGCAATCTAGGCGACAGCAACTTCTACCTCCTTTGAGATTTCTCGTATCAGGTGGTACTTGCGCTCCATGTGTTTACTAGCCTTATGGGCTCGTGGTTCCTTCGAGTTTGCAACTGCACCATTATCACAATAAATTGTGATAGTTCTGGGCAAACCAGGAATCACATCCAAGTCCATTAAGAAGTTCCTGAGCCATACAGCTTCCTTGGCTGCCTCAGAGGCTGCCACATACTCAGCTTCAATGGTAGAGTCCGCAACGCATTTCTGCTTGACACTCATTCATACTATGGGTCCACCTCCAAAAGTAAACACAAACCCCGAGGTGGACTTACTCTTGTCCCTATCTGATTGGAATTCACAATCCATGCAACCCACAGGGAGTAATTGGTCTGCCCAGTAAACTTGCATATAATCCCTAGTCCTTCTCAGGCACTACAATATATGCTTTTACCACAGTCCAATATCCCTGTCCTGGATTACTCTGATATCTGCTAACCATGCCCAAGGCAAAGCAGATATCTTGTCTCGTACATAGCATACATGAGGCTTCCTACTGCTGAATCATAAGGAACCGCCTTCAGCTCCTTTATCACCTCAGATGATCTAGGACACATCTCCTTAGATAAAGGAACTCCATACCTGAAAGGTAGAAAACCCTTCTTGGAGTTCTGCATGCTAAAACGATCCAAAATAATGTCTATGTATGAAGCTTGGGATAAGCACAACAACCTTGATCCCAAGGTTGTGACCTACTTCTCCCAAGTCCTTCAAAACTGTTTGGACAACCATACCCTTACGTCTGATAACACTCTGATATTGTTGCCAAATACCAAAATATTATCTACGTATAGTACAAGAAATACCACTACGTTTCCGTCACATCTCTTGTATACACAAGACTCATCCGGACTTTGAATAAATCCATAAGACTGATTTACCTCCTCAAAGCGGATGTTCCAAGACCTCGAAGCTTGCTTCAATCCATAAATGGACCGATTAAGCTTACATACAAGATGCTCTTTGCCCTTAGCAATGAATCCCTCTAGTCGCTTCATTTGGATGTTTTCCTCAAGACTTCCATTAAGGAAAGCTGTCTTGACATCCATGTGCCACACCTCATAATCCATATGAGCTGCTATGCATAAGAGCTCCCAGACCTGACTTGAATCCATGGATTCAATCTCAGTATTCATTGCACTTTGCCAAGATGTTGTATCTATATCTTGGATTGCCTCGTCGTATGTCTAGGGATCAGGTTCATGTTTGCTAGGGACCAAATCAGAAGATTCACCCAAGAACATGAATCAATAAGGTTGTCTAACAACCCTCCCACTACGACGAGGTATCATCTGCGTATCCTCTGTGACACGCGGTGCAGTGACATGTGGTATATCCTCTTGTACCGGTGGTACTAAAGAAGTGACTTCCCTTTTAACTCCTCTAGAATAATTTTACCCTTGGGCTTGTGGCTCATCACATAGTCTTCCTCTAGAAATCTGGCGTTCGTGTTAACGATCACCCTCTGATCTCTAGGACTATAAAACAAACCACCCTTCGTTCCCCTAGGATAGCCAACAAACAAGTGAACTTATGTACGAGGTTCCAACTTACCAGCATCAGCCTTCTGCAGATGTGCTGGACTCCCATATCTGAATATGTCTTAGACTAGGCTTTCGCCCAGTCCACAATTTTGTGAGAGTAGAAGGCACTGGTTTAGATGGAACCAAGTTCAGAATGTACACCGCCGTATCAAGAGCATATCCCCAGAACGAATCTGGCAAGTCAGAATAACTCATCATCGATCTAAGGATCTCCATAAGAGTCATATTCCTTCGCTCTGCTACACCGTTCTGCAGGGGTGTGCCAGGTGCAGTCAATTGGGATTAAATCCCAGCCTCTGATAAGTAGTTCCTAAACTCTCCCAAGAGGTACTCACCACCACGATCAGATCGTAGTGTCATCCATATCTTGAACAATCATCTATGAAAAAGATGAAATGTTCAAAACTACCTCTTGTCTGGATAGACATAGGACCATACGAATCAGAATGAACCAATTCCAACACATCTTTGGATCTATACCCCTTGGCCTTGAAAGGCCTCTTGGTCATCTTACCCTCCAAGCAAGATTCGCAGGTTGGGAGATCCTCCACCACTAATGAACCCAAAGGTCTATCAGCTATCAACCTTTGAATTCTGCTTAGGATAATATGACCAAGCCTAAGATCCCAAAGATATGTTTGGTTCATCTTCGAAGGTTCTTTTCTCTTATCGGATTTAGAAGATGAGTTATTAACTTCTATTTGCATCGTGGGAGCTTGTGGTTCAAGTTATAAATTTCCTATCTATGTACCTGAATAGATAATGTTCCTATTCCTTTTATAACAAATCTGTCATTAAAAGGAATAGATTATCCATCCATAATTTAGAAACCGAAAGCAATTCTTTCTAAAAAAAGGTACATAAAGAAAATTCTTAAGAACCAAAAAACTTTATTTTTCTCAAAAGATAAATAAAACATCTCCCACTGCAATAGCTGTCATCTTCATGCCATTGCCCAAGTAAATGGTAATATCCCTTTTAGCTAGTCGTCGAGTTTCCTGGAACCCCTGCAAAGTATTGCAGACATGATTAGTGGCTTTCGTATCTACACACCAGGTGCCGGTAGATAACACCGCTACCCATGTTTCAACGACTAGACCAAAGGATATACTTTTGTTCTGATTTGGATTGGGACAGTCCCCCTTCCAATGTCCATCCTGCTTGTAAGTGAAGTACTTGCCTTTTGGCTTCTTCACTCCTCCCTGAGATCCTCCCACCACATTTGCTCCACCTTGTTTCTCCTTCTTCTTGCCTTTCGGCTTAAAGGTAGAAATCTTTTTGAGCAACCATGGCTTGAGGATACTCTTCGAAGAGTGCATACATGTACTTCCTAGCAGATAAGACAATATCTGGATTCTTTTCCAATCAACATTATTTGGGTACAGAAGTTTTTTTCTTTAGTATTACAACAAGTGGGCTGAAAGTCATTTTGAAAATCCTAAGAATCACATAGATCATTACTTTAGATTTCAAATATTATTGATTCCTCAAAACAATGAAATTTCGAAATCAACCAACACCTCAAAACACCGAGAATATCGCATGCCAAGTGTGGACGATAAATTCTACATTTGTAAGAGGAGGTTTTACCCATTAATTTTATTATCTTGTCAACCTTACTTTTTGACAAATAAAATTAATAGTTGGTTCCTCTTTGGCCCTACAAATAAAAGCAGTGACTCCGATGGGGAGAATATTTTATATTTGCATCTAAGTGTGCACCATTACACGATACTAAGGGAATTATTTCGGATTATGTGCCTTACCACTGTGGAAGTACACACGCTCCTAGATAATTTCCTATAACCATTATTTGACCTAGTGATCCGCAAACAAACTCATCCGCAGGGAGGAAGGCACTGAGAGCCGACACGCAAGTTTGTTGCATCACACATCAAATTGTAATGGAGGCCGCGGGAATTAATTAAAATATCCCTCTCCCACCTAGTAAATTGAAAATGAGGAATTTTCAAGCACACACAACATGCATATAAAACAAATCAGCAATAAATATGGAAAAATCAGAATTTTTCCAGCTATTATGGTATTGTTCTCCAATATGCGCCCCCGTGGTCGCCATCTCATCCGCTCCTCCTACGCCATGTACGAGCCATCCGGAGATCCGAGCCGAGAATAAAACCTATTTTATTTTACATCCATCGATCCTATACTCCACGAGGGAGTGTACATGAAATCTAGATCGAAAGTAAAATAAAATAAAGAGTGGTTAAACAATGTTGTATTTAATTACCAAAATTAAATACTAATCTAGCCTCGTCAACCCCGAGGATTCAAATAATATACAATCACACACACACAACCACATACACACATATAGCCATAATAGTCGGATCTTATGCCTGCAACCAAAAAGTTAGCCTACGCACATCCTACTATTATCCAAAGATACACAATATATGATAAGTGCGTGAAAAGTAACTGAATCCAAAACACACAAAACCGGAAACCGTGACTCTGATCCCATTTGTTGTTATCGTGCTATTCCTCGGAATGCTCATCGGCTCCCATGTCCCCGGATCAAAATTTTCACTAAGTAAAAACTAATCCGATGGGATGAGTTTCTAAGCACAACCAATTGCCGTCGCTAATGACTTGAGCAATCGCTGAACAAACTAGTTGTTCACAACACAACTCTAGTCGGTTAGCCGCGGAAGAGATTTAAGGATCTGTTGGATCGATGCGTTCGCCAGAGGGGGTGAATAGCGAAAAACCTTTTCTTTTCTTTCGCTCGCTAAAACTCGAGAGATAATAAATTAATTGCAGCGAAATGTAAATATAAAATAAAAGAGACACTCGACACAAGGGTTTTACTTGGTTCAGAGTCGGCTACTATCTAAGGCCCTAGTGGTCCTTGACCACGCACGAGGGCAATTATTAAACAAACTCCTCCTCGCTGGAGGTAGGAGTTAATCGATAAAAAGAACTAGAGGTAGAGGACACTCTCTCCTCACGCATTTATAAAAAGCTCAAGAATGTAAATGAGCAACGACACTAAAATTAAAGTCGACGTACAAAAATAAAGGAAATGAAACCTAGACGTCGGAGAAGAAGAAGCACATTGTTGTCGGTAGCTTTGCGGAGACTTTTTGGAAGCTTAGAATTGTTTTCCAAACCCTAGGTTTGGCCCTCCTTTTATAGCTTTTGAGCCCCTTTTCGAGTGGGTCTTCAACCAATCACAAATGGACACCAAACCGCTGTGAGGTGGGTGATAAGCCTTGACTCCTCGAATCGATCATTGACCATCGATCGATGGCCATCATCGATCGTGATGGTAGCATCGGATCGATTGCGACCTTCTCGGCGATCATTGTTTGACCGCAATGAGTCCTCAAGTCGGATCGTGATGCTTCTTTGCAAGTCAAAGTTAGCACAACAAAACATACTTCCGACGGTCTTGGCCGTCAATCTCGACCTAGACCACCTATGAGATGTCTTGGGTCGGATCTACGCTTAAGATCATCCCCATAAAGAGGATACGACCTCACTTACGCTCACACACACGAGCTTACCTCGATACTTACGTATTGCTTTTGCTTACGGCCTTCCACTCAATTCCATCGGCTCCCTCCGAAATCACTCGAGTGTCGTCCGACCACCGCGGCTTCCTCCGGGTGTCGCTAGCCTTCAGCTCCAGCTATAGCAATCTTCTGCACACTTGATTCAGCTCGTGAGATAACTCGAGTGCCATGCCTAGTCATCATCATGACATGGCATTTGGTCAAGTCAAACTTGACCTTTCAACTTCCCTCTCAAGTCAAGTCAAACTTGACCTCTAATCTCCCATGGTTGATCAAATCTAACCACTTGACTCAAGTCAATTTAATATAATGAATCTCTATTCATTAATTTAAATTGATTTGATGAATCAAATCTCAATTAGACTCATTCAACACTTGAATCAACTTGAGTCTAACTCAATTAGTCTAATTTGGATTACTCTTAATCCAATTTGGTTCATCCCATGAACCTAATCCTCATGGTTCATCATATGAACCTAATCTCCATCTAATTGCTCTCATGTGTGTGACCCTATAGGTTCTTGTAACGTTGGCAATGTCCCTAAACCGATTTAGGAAAATAAGCAATGAGCGGTATCTAGCAACACATCATTGCTACCCAAGTTACAAGAATGTTGAGCTCCAACATCACCTTTGTGACTACTAATTGTGACTCTCACAATATGTGACAATGTCCCTCTATCCTTGACATCTAGATTGACCAATCGAGGCATAGACCGTGTCATCCTCGGTACAATCTAAATCTTGAACTCCAAGTAGACTCACTCTAATCAAATGAGCTCAATATCTCCTATTGACTCATTTGGGCATAACCATGCGCCCGTGGTCTCACTCTATCAAGAATATCGATGTCACCCCGTCATATAGGAGGATAGATCCATCTACATCACTCACATCCCTCGCATAATTCGTTACATACCCGATGTCGCCTTTATAGTCCACCCATTTACGGGTGACGTTTGACGAAGCCAAAGTATGCAACTCCTTATGTAGGGAACCATGGTGACTTCAGGTCTAAGGACTAATAGTCATACTAATAGCCACCTGAGAAAGTATATGACACTCATATAACGATCCATGATACTTTCTCATGGCGGGTCATTCAGTATACATTCTCCAATGCATACCCATGTGTCAACTTGATATCTCATATCCATGACTTGTGAGATCAAGTCATCTTGTTGACCTACATGCTAGTCTCTACGCATTAACATTGTCCCTGAATGTTAATACTCGACTAGGAATGATTAAGAGTAGTGTTCTCTATATCATCTCATTATCGATTCATCCAATCGATTGACATAGATAAGAACCTACTACCCAAGGACATTATTATATTTAGTTATTTGGCACCAATACAAGTAAATATAATAACCATGCCTTTATAAATAGGAATATGATACAATAAAGTCCATACAACAATCATCATATGATTGGCTCTAGGGCTTTCACTAACACAAGTAAATGGTAATATCCCTTTTAGCTAGTTGTCGAGTTTCCTGGAACCCCTGCAAAGTATTGCAGACATGATTAGTGGCTTTCGTGATTCACACACCAAAGCCAGATAACACCGCTACCCATGTTTCAACGACTAGACCAAAGGATATACTTTTGTTCTGATTTGGATTGGGACAGTCCCTCTTCCAATGTCCATCCTGCTTGTAAGTGAAGTACTTGCCTTTTGGCTTCTTCACTCCTCCCTGAGATCCTCCCACCACATTTGCTCCACCTTGTTTCTCCTTCTTCTTGCCTTTCGGCTTAGAGGTAGAAATCTTTTTGAGCAACCATGGCTTGAGGATACTCTTCGAAGAGTGCATACATGTACTTCCTAGCAGATAAGACAATATCTGGATTCTTTTCCAATCAACATTATTTGGGTACAGTAAGTTTTTTTTTCTTTAGTATTACAACAAGTGGGCTGAAAGTCATTTTGAAAATCCTAAGAATCACATAGATCATTACTTTAGATTTCAAATATTATTGATTCCTCAAAACAATGAAATTTCGAAATCAACCAACACCTCAAAACACCGAGAATATCCCATGCCACGAAGTGTGGACGTATACGAATTCTACATTTGTAAGAGGAGGTTTTACCCATTAATTTTATTATCTTGTCAACCTTACTTTTTGACAAATAAAATTAATAGTTGGTTCCTCTTTGGCCCTACAAATAAAAGCAGTGACTCCGATGGGGAGAATATTTTATATTTGCATCTAAGTGTGCACCATTACACGATACTAAGGGAATTATTTCGGATTATGTGCCTTACCGCTGTGGAAGTACACACGCTCCTAGATAATTTCCTATAACCATTATTTGACCTAGTGATCCGCAAACAAACTCATCCGCGCAGGAGGAAGGCACTGAGAGCCGACACGCAAGTTTGTTGCATCACACATCAAATTGTAATGGAGGCCGCGGGAATTAATTAAAATATCCCTCTCCCACCTAGTAAATTGAAAATGAGGAATTTTCAAGCACACACAACATGCATATAAAACAAATCAGCAATAAATATGGAAAAATCAGAATTTTTCCAGCTATTATGGTATTGTTCTCCAATATGCGTCCCGTCGTGTCGCCATCTCATCCGCTCCTCCTACGCCATGTACGAGCCATCCGGAGATCCGAGCCGAGAATAAAACCTATTTTATTTTACATCCATCGATCCTATACTCCACGAGGGAGTGTACATGAAATCTAGATCGAAAGTAAAATAAAATAAAGAGTGGCTAAACAATGCCGTATTTAATTACAAAAATTAAATACTAATCTAGCCTCGTCAACCCCAAGGATTCAAATAATATACAATCACACACACATGCAATCACATACACACATATATAGCCATAATAGTTGGATCTTATGCCTGCAACCAAAAAGTTAGCCTACGCACATCCTACTATTATCCAGCATACACAATATATGATAAGTGCGTGAAAAGTAACCGAATCCAAAACACACAAAACCGAAAACTGTGACTCTGATCCCATTTGTTGTTATCGTGCTATTCCTCGGAATGCTCATCGGCTCCCATGTCCCCGGATCAAAATTTTCACTAAGTAAAAACTAATCCGGATGGGATGAGTTTCCTAAGCACAACCAATTCGTCGTCGTGCTAATGACTTGAGCAATCGCTTGAACAAACTAGTTGTTCAAGCAACACAACTCTTCTAGTCGGTTAGCCGCGGAAGAGACGACGGAAGGATCTGTTGGATCGATGCGGTTCGCTAGAGGGGGGGTGAATAGCGAAAAACCTTTTCTTTTTCTTTCGTTCGTTAAAACTCAAGAGATAATAAATTAATTGCAGCGGAAATGTAAATATAAAATAAAAGAGACACTCGACACAAGGGTTTTACTTGGTTCGTAGCCGAAGGCTACTACTCCAAGGCCCTAGTGGTCCTTGACCACGTACGGAGGGCAAATTACTAAACAAACTCCTCCTCGTTGGAGGTAGGAGTTAATCGATACAAAAAGAACTTGAGGTAGAGGGACACTCCCCCTCTCCTCGTTACGATAAAAAAGCTTCGAAGAATGTAAATGAGCAACGACACTAAAATTAAAGTCGACGTACAAAAATAAAGGAAATGAAACCTAGACGTCGGAGAAGAAGAAGCACATTGTTGTCGGTAGCTTTGCGGAGACTTTTTGGAAGCTTAGAATTGTTTTCCAAACCCTAGGTTTGGCCCTCCTTTTATAGCTTTTGAGCCCCTTTTCGAGTGGGTCTTCAACCAATCACAAATGGACACCAAACCGCTTTGAGGTGGAGTGATAAGCCTTGACTCCTCGAATCTGATCATTGACCATCAGTCGACTGATGGCCATCATCAGTCGACTGATGGTAGCATCAGTCGATTGCTGACCTTCGGCAGTCGACTGTTTGACCGCAGTCGAGTCCTCCAAGCTGGCAGTCGACTGATGCTTGCTGCAAGTCAAAGTTAGCACAACAAAAACATACTTCCGACGGTCTTCGACCGTCCGATCTCGACCTAGACCACCTATGAGATGTCTTGGGTCGGATCTACGCTTAAGATCATCCCCATAAAGAGGATACGACCTCACTTACGCTCACACACACGAGCTTACCTCGATACTTACGTATTGCTTTTGCTTACGGCCTTCCACTCAATTCCATCGGCTCCCTCCGAAATCACTCGAGTGTCGTCCGACCACCGCGGCTTCCTCCGGGTGTCGCTAGCCTTCAGCTCCAGCTATAGCAATCTTCTGCACACTTGATTCAGCTCGTGAGATAACTCGAGTGCCATGCCTAGTCATCATCATGACATGGCATTTGGTCAAGTCAAACTTGACCTTTCAACTTCCCTCTCAAGTCAAGTCAAACTTGACCTCTAATCTCCCATGGTTGATCAAATCTAACCACTTGACTCAAGTCAATTTAATATAATGAATCTCTATTCATTAATTTAAATTGATTTGATGAATCAAATCTCAATTAGACTCATTCAACACTTGAATCAACTTGAGTCTAACTCAATTAGTCTAATTTGGATTACTCTTAATCCAATTTGGTTCATCCCATGAACCTAATCCTCATGGTTCATCATATGAACCTAATCTCCATCTAATTGCTCTCATGTGTGTGACCCTATAGGTTCTTGTAACGTTGGCAATGTCCCTAAACCGATTTAGGAACATAAGCAATGAGCGGTATCTAGCAACACATCATTGCTACCCAAGTTACAAGAATGTTGAGCTCCAACATCACCTTTGTGACTACTAATTGTGACTCTCACAATATGTGACAATGTCCTCTATCCTTGACATCTAGATTGACCAATCGAGGCATAGACCGTGTCATCCTCGGTACAATCTAAATCTTGAACTCCAAGTAGACTCACTCTAATCAAATGAGCTCAATATCTCATATTGACTCATTTGGGCATAACCATGCACTCGTGGTCTCACTCTATCAAGAATATCGATGTCACCCCGTCATATAGGAGGGATAGATCCCATCTACATCACTCACATCCCTCCGCATAATTCGTTACATACCCAGTAATCGCCTTTATAGTCCACCCATTTACGGGTGACGTTTGTGCCAAAGTATGCAACTCTTATGTAGGGAACCATGGTGACTTCAGGTCTAAGGACTAATAGTCATACTAATAGCCACATGAGAAAGTATATGACACTCATATAACGATCCATGATACTTTCTCATGGCGGGTCATTCAGTATACATTCTCCAATGCATACCCATGTGTCAACTTGATATCTCAGATCCATGACTTGTGAGATCAAGTCATCTTGTTGACCTACATGCTAGTCTCTACGCATTAACATTGTCCCTGAATGTTAATACTCGACTAGGAATGATTAAGAGTAGTGTTCTCTATATCATCTCATTATCGATTCATCCAATCGATTGACATAGATAAGAACCTACTACCCAAGGACATTATTATATTTAGTTATTTGGCACCAATACAAGTAAATATAATAACCATGCCTTTATAAATAGGAATATGATACAATAAAGTCCATACAACAATCATCATATGATTGGCTCTAGGGCTTTCACTAACAATCTCCCACTAGCACTAGTGCCAATCACCGTAGTATCTAATACCCAATGACCTAGTGTGACCATCATGCTTTTTCTGTGCCACAGCCTTGGTCAAGGGATCTGCGATGTTAGCCTCTGTGGGTACTCTGCAAATCTTCACATCTCCTCTATCGATGATCTCTCGAATGAGATGGAAGCGCCGTAGTAGTATGTTTGGTCCACGGTGTGAGCGAGGTTCCTTAGCCTGTGCAATCGCTCCATTGTTGTCACAATAGAGCTCTATAGGATCTGCAATGCTAGGATCCACCCCAAGCTCAGTAATGAACTTGCGGATCCAAACTGCCTCCTTTGCTGCCTCGATGCAAAGTGATATACTCGGCTGTTGTAGAATCGAATCGTGTCTGCCGAACTCTTCCACCACACGCCACCATTCAAGCAAAACACGAACCCGATCGCGATCTGTAATCATCTCGCCGCTTTGAAGCCGCATCGCTGTAACCCTTTACAGCTAGCTCCTCATTGCCTCCAAATATTAAGAAATATTCTTTAGTCCTTCTTAAGTACTTAGAATATTCTTGCGCTATCGATGGCGCTCACCGGATCGAGTATCTACTGCCATGCTCAAAGCATAGGAGACATCGGCGAGTACACATGGCGTGCATGATAGATCCTATAGCGGATCGTAAGGGATCTTATCCATGCAGTCTCTCTCCTCTCTAGAAGAAGGACTTTGAGTCTTCGAAAGACTCACATGACAGGTCCTTTCTTGGAATTCTCGCATGGCAAACCAAGTAATACCGTGTCAATGTATGTACTCGACTTAGGCCAAGCAATCTCTTAGATCTATCTCTATAGATCTTGATGCCTAGAATACAGTCGCTTCACCTAAGTCCTTCATTGAGAAGCACGCCCCACCAAGTCTTCACAGATCAGAGGGATGTCATTCCCAATGAGTAGTATGTCATCCACATACAAGATAAGGAAGACAATCAGTATTCCCATTAACCCTCTTGTAGACACAGGGTTCATCTTCATTCTTGATGAAACCAAACTGTTTGATCACATCATCGAATTTCCGAGAAGCTTGCTTTAGCCCATAAATGGACCTTTGCACCTTGCATACCTTCCCAGATGTTGTGGATCTACAAAACCCTCAGTTGTGTCATGTACACATCCTCGAGTAAGTTTCATTCAAACGCAGTTTTGACATCCATCCGCGGATCTCATAATCGTGGTATGCAATAGCAAGCAAGATCCGAATGGACTTAAACATCGCCATCGAGAAAAGGTTTCATCATAGTCAATACCATGAATTTGCTTGAAACCTTTAGCCACCAATCGCCCTTATAGGTATGCGTAAGTCCATCCATGTCCTTTCTCCTAAAGACCCACTTACACCCAATGGGTTTGACCCTTCTGTGGATCAACCAAAGTCCATACTTGGTTAGTGTACATGGATTCCATCTCGGATCGTAATCTGGGCTCATCAGCCTTCCTCGATAGGAGGTAGGTAGGCTCATTCTCAATGAGCATAACGTCATCATGGTCGACAAGAGAAATGAGTATCTCTCAGTCGACGACGCCCTATCGGACTGCGAAGAGGTAGGTCTACTTGAATGTGGTTGTTCCACAACTCTTTGTGCAACAACCTCTTCACCCACAACACTTTGTGGTTCTGCTCAACCTCCATCAAGGCCTCAGCTATGGTCCTTATCTTGAATTTCTTCAAGATCGAAGGTACTCCCACTAGTTTTTCTAGAAACAAAATCCCTTTCTAGAAAAACCCCAGTCTTTGCCACAAACACTTTGTGCTGACTGGGAATGTAGAAGTAATATCCCTTTGTAGACTTGGGATATCCAACAAAATAGCACCTATCAGATTTGGGTCCCAGTTTGTCTGAGACTTGACGTCGAACGTAAGCCTCACAACCCCAAATCCTCATAAAAGACATCTTGGGATTTTTCCCTGTCCATATCGTATATGGTGTCTTTACCACAGCCTTGGATGGTACACGGTTAAGGGTAAAGGCTGTTGTGTCCAGCATATCCCCAAAAGGATATAGGAAGATCTGTGTGACTCATCATAGATCGTACCATATCCAATAGGGTACGATTCCTCCTTTCGGATACACCATTCCACTGTGGTGTTCCAGGAGGAGTGAGTTGGGATAGAATCCCACACTCAGCTAGATAGTCACAAAACTCATGGCTAAGGTATTCACCACCTCGATCTGATCGAAGTATCTTAATACTCTTGCCAAGCTGGTTTTGTACTTCATTCTTGAATTCTTTGAACTTTTCAAAGGATTCAGATTTATGTGTCATAAGATACACATAACCATATCTACTGAAGTCATCAGTAAATGTAATGAAGTACCTGTAACCACCTCTAGCAGCAACATTGAAAGGACCACATACATCACTATGTATAAGTCCTAACAAATCTGTTGCTCTTTCGCTATGTCCACTAAAGGGAGTCTTGGTCATCTTGCCTAAAAGGCAAGACTCGCATGTCTCATATGATTCAAAATCAAATGAGTCTAACAGCCCATCCTTATGGAGCTGAGATAAGCGACTCTCATTTATATGACCTAAGCGACAATGCCAGAGATAGGTTTGGTTCAACTCATTTGACTTGAACCTCTTGGTACTTATGTTATAGATAGGGCTCTCTAAGTCTAGAAAGTAGAGTCCGTTCATTAGAGGTGCACTACAATAGAACATATCATTTAAATAAACTAAACAACATTTGTTCTTTATTATAAATGAAAAACCTTTCTTGTCCAAACAAGAAACTGAAATGATGTTCTTAGTTAAAGCAGGCACATAACAACATTCATCTAATTCTAGTACAAGCCCAGAGGGCAGAGATAGATCATAAGTTCCTACAGCAACAGCAGCAACCCTTGCTCCATTGCCTACTCGTAGGTCCACCTCGCCCTTTGTCAATGCCTTGCTATTTCTCACCGCACATTGGTACAAATGTGAGATGCACATCCCAGATCTAATACCCATGATGAAGAAATAGATAGATTGACTTCTATAACATTTATACCAAGTAGAAGTCTCACTTCTCTTCTTCTTAAGATCTTCCGTATGCCTTGCGCTTACGCCTAATGTCCTCGCTTCCTTGCGTAAAGAAAGCCCCTTCCTTGGCTACACCTCCTTTGGGTTTAAGTTCTTTGCCTTTGCCCTTGGCTTGGGACTTTCCCTTACCTTTAGGCTTGCCCTTGCCTTTCTTCTTCTGCACCATCAAAATGGTGTCAGATTTACCCTTCTTAAGGTTAATCTCAGCAGTTCTCAACATGCTGAGCATTTCGATGGCTTATCAATTTCATTCATGTTATAATTCATGACAAATTGATCAAGGCTCTTGGCAAAGATTGCAAGATTAGGTTAGTGGCCGCTCTTGGCCAAGTGGGAATCCGGCCTTTGTAGGTTTTCTACCCAATCATCTTGAGTACATATGAACCTGGAGTCCCTTCTTGCATTTTAGACCCAAATAGTGCTTTAGAGACTTCATATCTCTCATGCCTAGCTTATCCTTGATATAGTTGACGAAGATGTCCAACCATATCATAAGCATTCATGAACTCATGTTGCTTCTGAAGCTCAGAGTTCATGGTCGCGAGCATTAGACATGACACATCTAATGCATCATCTTGATGCTTCTTGTAAGCATCTTTGTCACCCGAGGCAAGGTGCGAGAGGTGCCTCCGAATGGCCGGCTCCAGACGCATGCCTTCCTTTCTTGGGTGAGAACAATTCTGTGTTCCCTGCGATCCAGAAATTTGCTCCATTGAGCTTGTCCTTCTCAAGGACAGATCGCAGAGAGAGAGTGTTCGTGTTGTTTGACATAGTAATCTACAACATACAATGCAGAGAATTAATATCATATTCCTTTTATCATTTAATTAGGCCTTTAATCAAATGATGCTCCCACTGAATTATAGGAATTTTATAGAATCGAGTTATGGATGTGGTCAAACCACATTTACTTGATTCATACAAACTAGCTATAATTCTTGTGGGACAAGATCCACATCATACTAAGCCTTGAGTTAGCTTTGGCTAAATCGCCCAAGACTTAGTACGATCGGTGGGTAACACATTACCGATTACATCTCTATGCAACTCTTGTTTATAGGATTAAGACCCACATTTACAAAAGACCTTGAGTTAGCTTTGGCTAAATCGTCCAAGATTTAGTGTACATGCGATCTTAACCTATCTTTCCAACGATTGGAATATGCCTATAGTTCTACTCGATCCAATTGAGTTAACTAGTTTTGCTCAATCTAATTGAGCTTACTCTAACCCGAGTCGTGATAGGCGGGACCAAGATTGTCCCTCCGCACCCTACCAAGATAATATGCGTTGCTCTGCTTTGATTCAACAACAACAAATGATCGAGGTAGTGATGGGTATCAAGGCTCGGTAGGCATTTTCGAGTTGATTCGATTATGATCTAATCTAATCGTAATGTGTATCTTATACGCATTTAGGCCTTTATTATCCTATATTAGCATGCATCATATACATACATTCATTATTCTAGCATGCATCATATACATACAAGAAAATTAACCTAGCATGCATCATATACATACAAGCACTATTCTACTAGCATGCATCACATACATACAAGCATAAATCAATTAAATATATATATATCAACATATATATATATATAATTAAATGTGATATAGTCATGGCCCTACTACGATCTTCTCAAGCCAATGAGAAGATCAGACGGTCAACCTAAGGCTAGCGGCTTCTCCAAGCGCTTCCTTTGACCGCCATGTGTCGTCGTCACCCTTCTCGTAAGCTCGTCTTCAAGTGGACTTTCCACCGCTCCATTTTTGTACATTACAAATACGAAACTCGAGTTACATTCGAGTCTAAAACTATTTACAACTAGAATATTAAAAGAAGAGGTGCGACGCGCAGGTCGCAAACATTTTACAACACGCACAACCACAAAACGGCACGCAGGCCGTATTATGAATTACAACACACATAATCCAATCCTATTGGGTTATTGGGCCATGACAATCACAGAATCATACATAATTCAAAATTATGTATTTTTACAGAAAATTTCTATAATTTTTCCTAATTTATTTCGAATTTATGAGTCATCTCTCCGAAACGGTCCCGCTAAGCGGTTTCTGGGCGCGATCAAGGACATGGCCCTTTCGGGATAGGGGCAGCGCCCTACCGCAAAAATAAACTTCGCGAGTGTCCCTATTAACGATCCTACAGCGACTTAAGTCGCTGTCCCAAAAACCTAAAGCGAGAACTCGCCGATTCGGAGAGTTTTTCTCGACGGTTGAAGCCTACGAGTGTCCCAACACTCGTTTCGACTCTACGAGAAAAATACCCAAAAATTCTATAAAATTAGGAAATTTACAGAAACATAAAAATCTGTAATTTTTATATCTAATATAAAAAATACAAAACGAAACACATACATGCTTCATGACGTGGCTCGATACCATCGCTGGGCTTTTCCGGCCGCAAAACCGCTTTGCGTATGGAAACTCCGAAGTCCCGACCACGGATCCGTGCGAAGAAGTATTAAAACTAATTACATGTATGTGCTTACAAAATCCTCTAGATCTACCTTAGAACTAAGAGATAAGGATGTTACCCTAGATGCGATGCCCTTCGCAAATCCCGCTCGTCCAAAGTCCGCCGGAACTCGAGGGTGTCAAGTGCACACTCCTCTATGGTATCCACACAAGCAATAGGTGGAAGAAAACTCAACCTTGAGTGTGCTAGCACTCCTTGGTTGGTTCGGCCAAAGAGAGGAAGGAGAGGGAGAGCTTGAGAGGAAAATTCCCAAGGAAGAAGATGAAGTAATGAGTGATTACTCACAAAATGAATTTTCACTCACATAACCCCCAAATGGTGGCCGGCCACTTCATGGAGTGGGAGTTACATGCATGCATGTAACTCCCATGACCCTTGGTCTCCTTCATGATGTGGCCCTAATTGACCAAGTCAATGATGATGTGGAGCATCATCATTGGCCGGCCATGCCTAGTCATCATCATGACATGGCATTTGGTCAAGTCAAACTTGACCTTTCAACTTCCCTCTCAAGTCAAGTCAAACTTGACCTCTAATCTCCCATGGTTGATCAAATCTAACCACTTGACTCAAGTCAATTTAATATAATGAATCTCTATTCATTAATTTAAATTGATTTGATGAATCAAATCTCAATTAGACTCATTCAACACTTGAATCAACTTGAGTCTAACTCAATTAGTCTAATTTGGATTACTCTTAATCCAATTTGGTTCATCCCATGAACCTAATCCTCATGGTTCATCATATGAACCTAATCTCCATCTAATTGCTCTCATGTGTGTGACCCTATAGGTTCTTGTAACGTTGGCAATGTCCCTAAACCGATTTAGGAACATAAGCAATGAGTGGTATCTAGCAACATATCATTGCTACCCAAGTTACAAGAATATTGAGCTCCAACATCACCTTTGTGACTACTAATTGTGACTCACAATATGTGACAATGTCCCTCTATCCTTGACATCTAGATTGACCAATCGAGGCATAGACCGTGTCATCCTCGGTACAATCTAAATCTTGAACTCCAAGTAGACTCACTCTAATCAAATGAGCTCAATATCTCATATTGACTCATTTGGGCATGGCCATGCACTTCGTGGTCTCACTCTATCAAGAATATCGATGTCACCCCACATATAGGAGGGATAGATCCCATCTACATCACTCACATCCTCCGCATAATTCTGTTACATACCCATGAATCGCTTCTTTATAGTCCACCCATTTACGGGTGGCGTTGACGCCAAAGTATGCAACTCCTTATGTAGGGAACCATGGTGACTTCAGGTCTAAGGACTAATAGTCATACTAATAGCCACATGAGAAAGTATATGACACTCATATAACGATCCATGATACTTTCTCATGGGTCATTCAAGATACATTCTCCAATGCATACCCATGTGTCAACTTGATATCTCATATCCATGACTTGTGAGATCAAGTCATCTTGTTGACCTACATGCTAGTCTCTACGCATTAACATTGTCCCTGAATGTTAATACTCGACTAGGAATGATTAAGAGTAGTGTTCTCTATATCATCTCATTATCGATTCATCCAATCGATTGACATAGATAAGAACCTACTACCCAAGGACATTATTATATTTAGTTATTTGGCACCAATACAAGTAAATATAATAACCATGCCTTTATAAATAGGAATATGATACAATAAAGTCCATACAACAATCATCATATGATTGGCTCTAGGGCTTTCACTAACACAAGTAAATGGTAATATCCCTTTTAGCTAGTTGTCGAGTTTCCTGGAACCCCTGCAAAGTATTGCAGACATGATTAGTGGCTTTCGTATCTACACACCAGGTGCCGGTAGATAACACCGCTACCCATGTTTCAACGACTAGACCAAAGGATATACTTTTGTTCTGATTTGGATTGGGACAGTCCCTCTTCCAATGTCCATCCTGCTTGTAAGTGAAGTACTTGCCTTTTGGCTTCTTCACTCCTCCCTGAGATCCTCCCACCACATTTGCTCCACCTTGTTTCTCCTTCTTCTTGCCTTTCGGCTTAGAGGTAGAAATCTTTTTGAGCAACCATGGCTTGAGGATACTCTTCGAAGAGTGCATACATGTACTTCCTAGCAGATAAGACAATATCTGGATTCTTTTCCAATCAACATTATTTGGGTACAGTAAGTTTTTTTTTCTTTAGTATTACAACAAGTGGGCTGAAAGTCATTTTGAAAATCCTAAGAATCACATAGATCATTACTTTAGATTTCAAATATTATTGATTCCTCAAAACAATGAAATTTCGAAATCAACCAACACCTCAAAACACCGAGAATATCGCATGCCACGAAGTGTGGACGTATACGAATTCTACATTTGTAAGAGGAGGTTTTACCCATTAATTTTATTATCTTGTCAACCTTACTTTTTGACAAATAAAATTAATAGTTGGTTCCTCTTTGGCCCTACAAATAAAAGCAGTGACTCCGATGGGGAGAATATTTTATATTTGCATCTAAGTGTGCACCATTACACGATACTAAGGGAATTATTTCGGATTATGTGCCTTACCGCTGTGGAAGTACACACGCTCCTAGATAATTTCCTATAACCATTATTTGACCTAGTGATCCGCAAACAAACTCATCCGCAGGGAGGAAGGCACTGAGAGCCGACACGCAAGTTTGTTGCATCACACATCAAATTGTAATGGAGGCCGCGGGAATTAATTAAAATATCCCTCTCCCACCTAGTAAATTGAAAATGAGGAATTTTCAAGCACACACAACATGCATATAAAACAAATCAGCAATAAATATGGAAAAATCAGAATTTTTCCAGCTATTATGGCATTGTTCTCCAATATGCGTCCCGTCGTGTCGCCATCTCATCCGCTCCTCCTACGCCATGTACGAGCCATCCGGAGATCCAAGCCGAGAATAAAACCTATTTTATTTTACATCCATCGATCCTATACTCCACGAGGGAGTGTACATGAAATCTAGATCGAAAGTAAAATAAAATAAAGAGTGGCTAAACAATGCCGTATTTAATTACAAAAATTAAATACTAATCTAGCCTCGTCAACCCCGAGGATTCAAATAATATACAATCACACACACATGCAATCACATACACACATATATAGCCATAATAGTTGGATCTTATGCCTGCAACCAAAAAGTTAGCCTACGCACATCCTACTATTATCCAGCATACACAATATATGATAAGTGCGTGAAAAGTAACTGAATCCAAAACACACAAAACCGGAAACCGTGACTCTGATCCCATTTGTTGTTATCGTGCTATTCCTCGGAATGCTCATCGGCTCCCATGTCCCCGGATCAAAATTTTCACTAAGTAAAAACTAATCCGGATGGGATGAGTTTCCTAAGCACAACCAATTCGTCGTCGTGCTAATGACTTGAGCAATCGCTTGAACAAACTAGTTGTTCAAGCAACACAACTCTTCTAGTCGGTTAGCCGCGGAAGAGACGACGGAAGGATCTGTTGGATCGATGCGGTTCGCTAGAGGGGGGGTGAATAGCGAAAAACCTTTTCTTTTTCTTTCGTTCGTTAAAACTCAAGAGATAATAAATTAATTGCAGCGGAAATGTAAATATAAAATAAAAGAGACACTCGACACAAGGGTTTTACTTGGTTCGTGAGCAAGGCTACTCCAAGGCCCTAGTGGTCCTTGACCACGTACGGAGGGCAAATTACTAAACAAACTCCTCCTCGTTGGAGGTAGGAGTTAATTGATACAAAAAGAACTTGAGGTAGAGGGACACTCCCCCTCTCCTCGTTACGATAAAAAAGCTTCGAAGAATGTAAATGAGCAACGACACTAAAATTAAAGTCGACGTACAAAAATAAAGGAAATGAAACCTAGACGTCGGAGAAGAAGAAGCACATTGTTGTCGGTAGCTTTGCGGAGACTTTTTGGAAGCTTAGAATTGTTTTCCAAACCCTAGGTTTGGCCCTCCTTTTATAGCTTTTGAGCCCTTTTCGAGTGGGTCTTCAACCAATCACAAATGGACACCAAACCGCTTTGAGGTGGAGTGATAAGCCTTGACTCCTCGAATCTGATCATTGACCATCACGATCGATGGCCATCATCGATCGATCGATGGTATCATCGATCGATTCGACCTTCGGCCGATCATTGTTTGACCGCATGAATGAGTCCTCCAAGTGCAATGATCGATGCTTGCTGCAAGTCAAAGTTAGCACAACAAAAACATACTTCCGACGGTCTTTGACCGTCCGATCTCGACCTAGACCACCTATGAGATGTCTTGGGTCGGATCTACGCTTAAGATCATCCCCATAAAGAGGATACGACCTCACTTACGCTCACACACACGAGCTAACCTCGATACTTACGTGTTGCTTTTGCTTCCGGCCTTCCACTCAATTCCATCGGCTCCCTCCGAAATCACTCGAGTGTCGTCCGACCACCGCGGCTTCCTCCGGGTGTCGCTAGCCTTCAGCTCCAGCTATAGCAATCTTCTGCACACTTGATTCAGCTCGTGAGATAACGACATGAGCTTAACTTTGTATCATTTGCTATAATCAAAACTCAGGTTCGACTTAGGTGCCTGCTGCACCAACAATCTCCCCCTTTTTGATTTATGGCAAACCCACATACAAAGTTAAGTAAATAGCAAGCATAAAGAATAATGTGCATTAGAAACAAACGAAGATTAAGTTGGAGTAGTAAGGATTTTCTTCAAGTACTCCCCCTTGAGGAAACCTCGCCCTTGACCGAGGGTGAGTACTTGAAAAAGACTTTTAGTTCTCCAAACACAAAAGGTAATGAGTTAAGTAAATGGCATTACTTAACTCCAAACACAAAAGATAACGAGTTAAGTAAATGGCATTACTTAACTTAGGCCTTTAAAGTTTTCAATTCCGAAGAGTTGAAACCTAAACCTTACTCCCCCTTAACTTAGGCCAGAATCAAAGTTAAAATTTGAAATTGAACCCTAACTTTGGCTCTTTCACCCCCTTTTGACATAAATCAGGAAAAAGTGGGGTTTAAGAAAACCTTAAGTCCAAGCATGATGATTTTGAAAATAGTATGTGAAAATAATTCATCTAAATGTTCAACTCTAGTTTGACTTGATTGAAATGATATTATCAACAAGTTCTGATTAGAGTTGGTTAATATTAGTTGCATATTTATACTCCGAGGTTCATATTGACGCACTTGATCTACATCTTGGAACCTGGAGTAGGGTCCTAACATCTCACGCCCATCTACGTGGCTAAGTACACAAACACATTAGTCCTATGTGTTGTGAGATGTACTGGCTCCTTAAATCTATAGGTGCATGATATCTAAGGTATGTCCTATGCTAGTTCCATCAAAATGAAAAATAAGAAATAGTAGTAAGACAATATAGTTTGCAAGTTCTTATTCTATTACGCACATGCCCAATTTTCGTCTTAATAGACTAAATTCGGCTTCGGGTAGGGGTTTAGTAAATAGGTCTGCTAGGTTAGATTTCGATTCGACGTACTCGAGTTGTATGGCTCCGTTGGCCACATGTTCTCGAATGAAATGGTGTTTGACTTCTATATATTGGTCCTAGAGTGACATCGAGCTTAAATCCTTGATGTGCGGCATAAGCTAGCAACATTCGAATGGATTCAAGTCTAGCTACTGGGGCATAGGTTTCGTCATAATCTAAGCCTTCGACTTGGCTAAATCCTTTGGCGACTAACCTAGCCTTGTTTCTAACTACTTACCTTTATCATCAAGCTTGTTTCGAAACACCCACCTTGTTCCAATTATCGTTTTGTCTTTAGGTGATGCTACTAATTCCCACACTTCATTCCTATTAAATTGAGCTAGCTCTTCTTGCATTGCAATAATCCAATCGGGATCAAAAAGAGCTTGTTCAATTGATTTGGGTTCTATCTTTGAAATTAAGGAAATTTGACTAAGGTTCCTATAGGATGCTCTAGTTCGAACTCCTAGATTAGGATCTCCTATCACTTGATCGATAGGGTGGTTAGTCTGAATCCTAGATTGGGTTGGGTTTGTGTCACCTAATTCTTGATCAATGTGGTGACTTGGTTGAACACTAGTTTGGTTGGAGTCATCTATCACTTGATCAATAGAGTGACTAGGTTGACCTAGGTTAGGATTAACACTAGACCTGATCTCCGGATCAGAGTTAGGTCTAGTATGAATCGGCTCGCTAATTGGGGTTGCCGGGGGTTTTGTAGGTTCATGTTCTTCATCAAATACTACATTGATAGTCTCCTCGACTCTAAGGGTGTCGTGGTTATATACTCTATAAGCTCTACTTGTAGTCGAGTATCCTAGAAAGATTCCGGTCGTGGTTTTGGAAGTAAATTTCCCTAGGTAATCCATAGTGTTTAGGATATGTACCTTACACCCAAATACCCTAAAGTACTTGATGTTAGGTATTTTATCGTGATAAATCTCGTACGAGGTATTAAGGTGCCTCTTTACCATAAGGATCCTATTTCGGACATAGCAAGCCGTGTTAACGGCTTCTGCCCAAAACCTATCGGGTAGGTCGTATTCGTTCAACATGGTCCTAGCGGCTTCTTGTAGAGTTCGGTTTTTCCGCTCCACTAGGCCATTTTGTTGAGGGGTCCTAGGGCAGGAGAATTCATGGTGGTATCCGTTTAGGTTACAGAAGTCGGTGAACCTTTGATTTTCGAATTCACCACCATGATCGCTTCTAAGTCTTTTAACCTTAAGGTCTTTTTGATTCTCGATTAATTTGAATAGATTAATTAATTGATCTAGGGTATCATTTTTATGTTTTATGAACCTAACCCAGGTAAACCTGGAGTAGTCGTCAATTATGACTAAGCAATATTGACTTCTATTGAGAGACTTGGCTCCATGTGAATCGAATAGATCCATATGTAGGAGCTCAAGTACACTTGAGGTTCGTTCTTGGTTAGTTAACTTGTGTTGTGTCCTAGGTTGTTTTCCTTGTTGACAAGCATTACAGATTTTATTAACCAAGTTGTTGAGGTTGGGTAAGCCTCTGACTAAGCCATTCTGACTCATCTTGTGGACGAGTCTTGGGTGCGAGTGACCGAGTCGTCGGTGCCACAACCATGATTCCTCTTGCCGAGTCATAAGACACTTAGTTGAGGAGTTGGTTAAGTTGATCGTATAAATGTTGTTATTTCTAGTTCCTTTAAGAATTGTTTTAGCGGTTTCGTTGGTATTAATTACGCATTCATTTTCTAGAAATATAACCTTATAGTTATTATCACACAATTGGCTTACACTAAGTAAGTTATATTCAAAATTCTCTACAAGTAATACATTTTTAATAACAAAATTCGTGTTAAGCTCGATATCACCTGATCCGATGATTTTGAGCTTGTCGTTATTCCCAAAGGCTACCGATCCTTGTCGTTTGAATCGAAGCTTTGCGAATTTGAGTTGATCCCCGGTCATGTGTCGAGTAATCACTGTCCAACATCCATTGATCCTACACACAAGGTGGTTGGATTGGATGTTAGATTTTTTGTTAAGAAAATTGGTTGTAAGTTGTTAACCCTAGGTCATTTCGCCGGAGTCTATATGATCAAGCATGTTATACTTATGTGTTTTTTTTTAGATGACTTTCAATTAAGTTGATTGAGTGGATTTAGGATCAAGTAATTTTATGTTAGATTTGGATTTAACCCTAGGCTTGTCAAGTTTAACTTTTCAAGATCATGGCTTCCAGGTCGTGGCGAGGCACAGGGGCCTTCTTTTATCGGATCATCGACCACTTCCTTAGACAAAGCCATTTTCAAGAAAATGATGACTTGACTCACCTAAAATTATTTCCTCGTCTAACTAGTTATTTTTGAAAAGAGGCTCCCCGAGGCTCAATCTTTTCGAAGAATTTTAGTTGGTTATGTTTTTGAAAAGAGGCTCCCCGAGGCTCAATCTTTTCGAAAAATTTTAGTTGGTTATGTTTTTGTTCTAAGTGAGTTCACAAGTTTTAAAGTACAAACTTTCTAAGTTAAAGCATGCAATTTCTAAGTTAAAGCATAAACATTCTAAGTTAAAACATGCAATTTCTAAGTTAAAGCACAAACATGTTTTGTACTGGCTCCCCCTAGACCGTTGAATCGGTTCGGTCTATCCACATAGTGGATTTGGTCCTTGGGAACCCAAAGACGGGTTGGATCCTAGAGTTGAAATCAAAAAGTTCTTAGGGACCCATGCTTGACATGTTTCTTATGTCGACTTACAATCGACATATACGACCTATTAGTCGTGTTTGAGTTAAACCCTAGTCCAAATTTTGTTGTACACGGCCCTTTGAGATCCAAGTAGGAGGTCAAGTCCTTTGATCCCGGCGAACCTTTCCAACGTGTTCCTAAGATCTTCGACTTGACTTTTCAAGAGAGAGTTCTCAACTTCGAGCTTTTCAACTCGAGTTGAGTCCTTCTCTTGAACTCGACTAGTCGAAGAGGTTAGGAGACCTCGTGGTTTGAGGAGTTTAACCTCCTCAACAAGGGTCTCGACCTTGACTCGGACTTAGCTAACTTCCTAGACAAAACCTAACCGTATGTAAAGTATTAAATAAAGCTCGACTCACCTTAAGGGTATCTTTTGAACCGGATGCGTATCCGTGACTTGACTTGAAGGTAGCTTCGTAGTCCGAGTCATCCTCGAGTTACGACTCAAGTTCGGTCTTCGTGTTCGACTCAATTAATTTTGATCTTTGTCTTCTTGGATGGCTTCTTCCCATGTCGCGTTGAGGGCCTTCTTATGCTTAGGTGCTTGGTGGTTGAGCTTGGGGCACTCGGACTTGATATGTCCAAACCTGTTGCACTCATAACACCTAATGTTAGAACTTTTAGGCTTACCTTGGTTGGGTCGAGTCATGGTTCGCTTTCGTCCCTTGGCTATCCTTCGAGCTAGGTTCATTAGTTCGGCAGTCAACTCCGGGTCAACTTCTTCTTCGGACTCGTCTTCCTCCTCGGTTGGTGGTGGCTTGCTTGCGATTTTCTTCTTCTTTGAACCTGCAAACAAGGCTATACCCCTCTCGGGTTCCGAGTTGGATTGTTCATGTAATTCGAAATCGGAAAAGAGTTCATCTAACCTAATTTTAGAAAGTTCCTTGGAGACCTTATAGGCATCAACCATGGATGCCCATAAGGTAGTCCTCGGAAAAGAGTTTAGGACATACCTTATAAGGTTGCGGTTTTCGACCTTTTGCCCGATTGCGTGTAGGTTGTTGACTATGTCTTGGACACGGGCGTGGAGTTGCATCGCGGACTCGTGTTCCTGCATTTTTAGTGTGTACAATTTATTGAATAACAAATCACGTTTGCAAACCTTAGCTTGATCCGATCCTTCGTGTAACTCGATTAGCTTTGTCCAAAGATCCTTTGCGCTTATGAAGGGGCCGACGCGATTTAGCTCTTCCTTGGATAGGCCGCATTGAAGGATTTGTGTTGCCTTGGCGTCGGCTTCGACTTGTCGTTTTGTTGCAACGGTCCATTGATCATAATCCAAGGAGTCACCCACTTCATTAGTCGGAAGTGTGAAACCCATTTGGATTATGATCCACATCTCGATTTGGGTTTTGAGAAAGCATTCCATCCGACCTTTCCAATAGCGGAAATCATCTCCGTTGTAAAACGGAGGTCGGACGGTGCTAAAACCCTCGAGATGGGCCATTAGAACAAAAAACAAGGAGACTAAAAGAAGACCTAGCAACAAAAAAAACACGAAAGTACCAAGACTTGCGTCTTGGATTAGTAGTGTGGGAAATAAAAGAAACAAGCGAAAAATAGAAAGTTAAGCAAAGAAATGAGAAACTAAATAAAAGTAAGTACTCACAACCTTGATGTCCCCGAAAGTCTACTAAACGTCGATTTTGAGGATGAAAACAACAACTTATGGGGTAAACCCCATAAAGTGTAGATCTCTGCGAGGGCTTGATTTGGTAGGTAGACCGTGTCGTGGTCAACTTGTACAAAAAGTTATGCCCGTTTGACCGTCGGCTACTTCAAGCGAATACTTGCAAAACAAAATCAAGCGAAGAGTACCAAGACTTCGTCTTGGATTAGTAGTCTTGGGAGAAAAATTTAAGCGAGCGAAAAACAAATCTGTAAAAAAATGTTAGATTGGTGGTTTCACGAAATCTAAGCGCCCGACTCGATACCAATTGTTGGATCGATGCGGTTCGCTAGAGGGGGTGAATAGCGAAAAACCTTTTCTTTTCTTTCGTCCGTTAAATCTCGAGAGATAATAAATTAATTGCAGCGGAAATGTAAATATAAAATAAAGAGACACTCGACACAAGGGTTTTACTTGGTTCGTAGCCGAAGGCTACTACTACCAGGCCCTAGTGGTGCTTGACCACGTACGGAGGGAAAATTACTAAACAAACTCCTCCTGCGTTGGGTAGGAGTTAAATCGATACAAAAAGAACTTGAGGTAGAGGGACACTCTCTCCTCACGATTAAAAAGCTTCGAAGAATGTAAATGAGCAACTAAACTAAAATTAAAGACGACGTTCAAAAAAAAAGGAAATGTAACATAGACGTCGGAGAAGAAGAAGCACGCTGTTGTTGTGAGCTTTCATGGAGACTTTGGAAGCTTAGAATTGTTTTCCAAACCCTAGGTTTGGCCCTCCTTTTATAGCTTTTGAGCCCCTTTTCGAGTGGGTCTTCAACCAATCACAAATGGACACCAAACCGCTTTGAGGTGGAGTGATAGATTCGATCGATCTTCGAATGACCGATGGCGATCACGATCAGTCGACCTTCGGCCGATCGACTATTTGACGGCAGAAATGAGTCCTCCAAGCCGGGCAATGACTGATGCTTGCTGCAAGTCAAAGTTAGCACAACAAAAACATACTTCCGACGGTCTTCGACCGTCCGATCTCGACCTAGACCACCAATGAGATGTCTTGGGTCGGATCTACGCTTAAGATCATCCCCGTAAAGAGGATACGACCTCACTTACGCTCACACACACACGAGCTTACCTCGATACTTACGTGTTGCTTTTGCTTCCGGCCTTCCACTCGATTCCATCGGCTCCCTCCGAAATCACTCGAGTGTCGCCCGACCACCGCGGCTTCCTCCGGGTGTCGCTAGCCTTCAGCTCCAGCTATAGCAATCTTCTGCACACTTGATTCAGCTCGTGAGATAACGACATGAGCTTAACTTTGTATCGTTTGCTATAATCAAAACTCAGGTTCGACTTAGGTGCATGCTGCACCAACAGGATCGCCGGTTTTTGTGTTTATCTTCGGGGTCCATGATTATACAAATACATACAAATGCAAACTAGTATAATCAACACATACATAAAGTAAGCATCCACACAAAACATGCATATAATTGTAAAGCAATTATAAACATAATACAAAAGAACATTAATTAATTCAATTGATGCACAACACTTAAGGCATCAAAACTACAGCAATACGTAACTGAAACGAAGTACAATCGGACGATCTACCAAAAGTTGAAGCCTCCTAGATCACCAATCTTCCTTTCCTTGTTCACTAGGAACAAAGGAAGATCCTAAAACAAAACTCATCTTCCTTTCTAGAACCGACCACCAAGTCAATAAACTCGATGTTGCCGCCGGCCAAGGAAGATATAATGGAGTATGGAAACCAACCAAAAGAGAAACACCAAGGGTATGGGCGCCGGCCAACACTTGGAGAAAGGAAAGGAAAACAATCCTCCTCCTTGTTCGCCCAAACCCTAGACAAAGCTCTCCGAAGTTCCGGCCAAGGATGAAGGGAAGGAGAATAGGTTGAGCTCCGGCCAAGGTAGAGGGAACAAGGATAGTGGCCGGCCAACACTTAGAAGGAAGAAGAAAAGGATCTTCATCTTCTTGTGCCGCCCCACCTAATCAAAACCCTAACCCTAGCCACCCAACCCCAATCCTATCCCAACTAGGACTTGATTGCCGCCCAAGGGAAGCTATCCTAATGCCATCCAACCTAAGCCATAGAAGGAATGGACAAGCTTGGGCGCCAGCCAAACCAAGGAGGAAAGACGAGAAAAGGGTTGCTGGCCATCATTGGGAAGAAGAAGAAGAAACTTGTTCTTCTTGTTGCCGCCCAACACAATGAACCAAACCATAACCCTAACCTCCTCCTGCCAAGCCACCTTGTCTCAATTAGGTTTTTTCATTTTCTTTGCCGCCCAAGCCTAAGCCCATATATATAGAGTTAGGTTTAGGACTTGGTTTAATCTCCTCCATTGGTTCTAGAGATTTAATCTCAACCGTCGGATCTAGAGATTTAATCTCAACCGTCGGATCTAGAGATTTAATCTCAACCATCGGTTCTAGGGTTTTAATCCCAACCATCGGATCTAGAGATTTAATCTCCACCGTCGGTTCTAGGGTTTTAATCCCAACCGTCGGATCTAGAGATTTAATCTCCACCGTCGGTTCTAGGGATTTAATCCCAACCGTCGGATCTAGAGATTTGTTTTCCATCATTTGATCTAGACTTCATGAGGTGTAAATAGGCTACAATAGGGACCATGAGGAGGAGTTGGATCTTGGCCACCCGATGGATCGGAACCACACAAACTTGATCCATCAATGATGTTCCATTCCACTAGAGGATCATCATCGAACTGCCTCACCAACCCCCATAAATTAATATGGGCTCCATATATTATTTGTACATCCATCTCCACGTGTTTAAGATATCGAATGTCCGTCAATTGATTGATTTACTGACCATCAATCAATTAACATCTAACTCCTCGAGTAGTACCACTCAACCTTATCATCATGTTGACTAAGTCAACTTGCAGGGTTTACATGATGAACCTTATGAGCTCCTCAAGGGGACATCATCAACCTAATATATAGGACACAGTTTCCTCCTATAATCAATGGCACACCATGTAAATAATATCATTTCCCAACTTACCGGGCATATTGATTTAATCCATCTAAATCTCACCCTTTGGTAAATCAAAGAAATAAATACTAAGTACATGTGCCCGTTATTATATCGGGATTAAGATCATGTACAACATAATATCCGAGGTCCGATTCAATTATATAGTCAGCAATAAATTGAATCACCTCTATGTCGGTCCTACTCAATACACCTAAGTGTACTAGTGTAACTCTATGTTCAAGACAAAACAATACCAAGCTACACTACAACCATGCCAATGGTTTGTCCAAAACCATCTTGGTTGTGAGCCTCTACTTATACTCTACAAGGATACATGACATGATCTTCTCGTACACACCCAAGCACCATGTTATCTACAATGTAAAGTATTAGACAATATGCACATATATCATAAATATAAAGTGCAAACAATGATCATGTGATTCTTATTTCAAAATAAAGATGTTCATACAAAAGAGCTAGACTTTCAGTATACATCCCAACATCATGCTTAAGTAGTTTAACCTCCTCAAGCAAGGACTTGACCCTAGACTCGGACATAGCTTACTTATTATCTAATAATTTAATTGCATGATAAAGAATACCAATTAAAGAACGGCTTAACGTTATCTTCTCATTTGAGCCAAATTTGAGTCTTGACTTGAAATCATCCTCGGAGTCAGAGTCAGAGTTTGATTCGTATTCATCGTTAGCTTCAGACTCGGACTCGGACTCTACCGGTCTTGACATGAATGCTAAGTCGTCGCCTTGGTTTTCTTCTTCTTCATCCCAACTTGCTTGAAATGCCTTCTTCAGTTGCTTTTGTCTTGGCTTCATTTTTGGGCAATCTGACTTCAAGTGCCCCTTCTTGTTACACTCATAGAACGTGTAATTATGTAGGGGTTTCTTGTTCGTCGATTGCTTCCTTCCCTTTTTAATCTTTCTTTGAACTAGGCTGGCTTGTTCAACCTCATTTCTTCCTCGAATTCTGACTCAGATTCACCCTCGGAATCAGACTCTTCTTCTTCAAGTCTTCCCCTTTCTTCTCTGACCTGCAATTAAAGGAACACCTCTCTCAACTCGGGCCGAGTTAGATTGTTCATGTAACTCAAAATCTAAAAAAATCTCATCTAGCCTAATTTTAGATAGATGTCTAGACATCTTGTAGGCATCAACCGTAGATGCCCACAAGTTGGTCCTAGGAAAAGCATTCAAGGCATACCTTATTATGTCTCTATTCTCCACCTTCTTTCTGATTGAATGAAGACCATTGATGATATCCTTGATCCTTACGTGGAGCTGAGTGGCCGACTCGTGTTCCTGCATTTCTAAATTAAATAACTTATTTAACAAAAGGTCTCTTTTGCATACCTTAGTGTTAGTGGTTCCTTTGTGTATCTTGATGAGCTTGTTCTATAAATCGTTCACGCTGATAAATGGTCCAACTCAGTTGAGTTCCTCTTTGGAGAGACCACATTGTAGGATCTGTGTAGCTTTGGCATCAGCCTCCACTTGACGCTTCATGGCGTTCATCCATTTGTCGCAATCTAGGAACTCGCCATCTTTGTTGGTTGGTAGCATGAACCCAGTCTGGATCACTATGCACATCTCGACTTGGGTTTTTAGATAGCACTCCATCCGACCCTTCAAATAACAGAAGTCATCTCTGTTATAAAACGGAGGTCGGGTGGTGCTAAACCCTTCGAGATGGGCCATCAAAAATAAACCCTGCACACAGAAAGTAAAAGACACAAAAAATTGCCAAGACTTTGTCTTGGATTAGTAGTGCGGGAAAAAATAATAAACTTAAATTGAACGAAACGAAGAATATGAAAAGAAAATAAATTGCTAGATTGGTGGTTGCATCGAATCATAATGCCCCCGCCCTGATACCAATTCTTGGATCAAGAGAATCGCTAGAGGGGGTGAATAGCGATCGTAGAAAATTTCTTTTTGTTCATCTAAAACTCGAGTGATGCATAGCGGAATGTAAAACAATAAGAAGTAAAGAGAGAATTTTGTTTTTACTTGGTTCGCAACCGAAAGGTTGCTACTCCAAGGCCTTGCGATTCTAGACTGCGTACGAAGGGGCAATTCACTATAAGTCTCCTCCTCGTTAGAAGTAGGAGACAACAATTAAAATGAAAAGACAATAGCTCGAGGATGAGGCAACAGGCCTACCTCACCTCGTTACGATGAAAACTTTGAATAGTAGAAAGTTGGAATACAAGTAGAAAAATAGACAAGTTAAATTAAACTACTGACTGGAAGATGGAATCTTGGCATCTCATCGGCATTACAGCATCATAGAATTGTCATTGAAGGAGCGGTGTTGTGGGAGCACTTTGAGAGCATGAATTAGTTCTACAAAAAGGTGAAATAACCCTTATTTTATAGCCCTTCAAACCCTAATTCGTTAAGATCTAGATCTGGGTCAAAGGTCCTCATCTCCCCAAGATATGTGGAGCTTATTTTGACTTTCTTTGAGCTGACAAGTTTGAATATTAGTCGATTGATGACCCTCAACAGTCAACTGATGCTAGGAGCACTCAACTGCCAATATCCTTCAGTCGACTATTGGCTTAATCACTCACCTACAGTCAAGAATTAACACCAAACTAAAAAATAATGGACATTTTGACAATTACTTACCGTTCGATCTCGACCTAGACCTTCCACTGGAAGTCATAGTTGAATCGCTGCCTAAGTTCGTCCCCGTACGAAGGACACAGCCTCCCCATTACTCTTCTCTCAGTGCTTATGTCCGGTCTTTCTTATTTGTCACTTAGCTTCTGGTCTCCATCGAGGTTCGTTGATGTGAGCAAAACATATAGGGTTTTGGAGTAGTTTTCGCTCACATCTCATTCTGTTTTATGTTTGTTTCATGCATATTTTACTTTATTTTGCATGCATTTCCTATTTTCTGGTTCGGAGATCAGCTCGATGTACTTTTGTGTGCAAGACAGCATTATACGGGGAAAATGGTGCACTTTTGAAGCAAAAAGAAGGCATTTGGCAACTAGAGCAGAATGACACACACCCTGACCCTGTGAAAACACACGGCCTACACCGCAGAGCCACACACGGCCAAGCCGTGTGGATCCACACGGTCGTGTAGCACTGCACGATTCTGACGTGAGTCAGTTATTTTCTAGTTTTTGGGGTGATCCAAGCTGATGTCTATATAAAGGAGGCAACACCCAAACCCTAGGGGGAAGGCACGATGATTGGGATGGCACTCTGACGCCCTAAAAAGCGTCGGGAACTCGCAATAGGGAGGAAGGAAGCTACCGGAGATCCAAGTTCTGCACTTCAACGCCGGAGTCCTTTACATAATATAAATTGTTTATATGAATATGATCGTGCTTTGTGTTTCTCCTCTCATATTTATGGAGTAGATTCTTTGATTCTAGGATTAGGGAGTAGTTTGTGTGCGTAAAACATGTTATTCCAAATTAAATTTTGTTCTTGAGTTTGTATTTGCAATTGGTATTATTTTAGACCGATATCTATGTGGTTTGGTTTTCTATCTATTGTGCTAGCCGATACGAGGGGTGACAGCCTTCATATCTAAGATTTAGGAGAATTAAGGAGGAACCTAGGGGTTGGCCCCATCTCCTGTAACTGTGGATAGAAGGATGCGATAGAGTAGGAAATGCGCCCCATTTTGGACTCGTCGCAGGGATCGATTCAGCATCCTCATACCAACTATCCCGTCCTAAAGCTAGGGGTCGACCTGGTATGGCAGAGGTAGCTTCCGATAGATGCAAAGGCTCATCGGAGGCTTTCTAAAAAACCATAGTTAGACGTTTAGGCAACACCCAATTGATAGCATGTTTTGCGACACACAAGCGAAATTGAAATCCTAGAATTCTTTCCAAAGACTCGTAGCAAGCCTTTTCTTCTTCCGTGTGACACCGTATTGAGTTAGGACCGCTGACAACCCTCGCATTCACAACCTTTAGAACTGAATTCCGAACAATAATGTCCACTTAACAAATCGGTAAACGAATCTCAGTCCTTGTGGGATCGATAATCTTTTTATTACTTGACGACATCTGTGCACTTGTGAGGAATTGAGCAAGAGCGTGCGCTTCGAGTCCTCGACGGTCTCCATCGCAAAATTTTAGGTCGCGTTCGTGTGCATCATTCGTCGACTCTGATGAGGTTCTCTAGGTGTCGCCCGACCTCCATGGTTTCATGACAAGAGATTCTCTGGGTGTCGCTTGACCTTGGGCTTAGCTTAAACACTTCCGACACACTCAACATAGCTCATGAGATAACAATAAGAGCTTAACTTTGAACCTTTTCCATAATCAAAACCTTGGTTCAATCATCTAGTTCCCTTGCACCAACAATCTTCCCCTTTTTGATCTATGAAAAACCTATTCAAAGTTAAGGAAAATTTAAGCATAAAGTGAAGTAATAAGGTAATAAACATTTAGCACATAAGTAGTAAATATGATTAAGCTATTTTTCAAAACCTCCCCCTCAAGGCTACCTCCCCCTTAACCCTAGGTGAGTTTTGAAAATGACACTTAAAGTTGACTTTAGGAAAAAGATTTTGAGTTGAAATTTTAAAATTTTACTCCCCCTTTACTTTGCCCACTTCTCCCCGTTTTGCCATATATCGAAAATTCGAGGGGTGTAAAATGTTATATACATAAGATGTGCTTGTAAAATCAAAAAGGAATTAAGTATAAGAATCCAAGCATTTGTCCCTTTTGAAGTTTATTAATTTAAAATTCTATGGATTATATAGCACCTTAGGTGTAACTAACGATGTAAGATCGATTTGAGGTTTATGCCTCTGCACCAACAATTGTAAAACTAGTTTTATTTTTATGAGAAGGTGTATAATAACTACTTTTGGAAAAGTAAGTTTTTGAAACTATTCAAAACCTAATTTTTATTTAAAAATACCTAGAAGTTACAACATGAGTACATTTTTAAAATGACTTAAAGAGTTTGTAATATAACCCTTAATGTTAGTTTCTCCCACTTAGTCAATCACATAGAATCTAGAAGGTTTAGGGAGCTAAACTTGGCCCTAAGGATTTTAGTATTGGCCAACAAATTGAGTAACTCTAGATATTTAAGGAATAACATGAAAGTAAATAATTTTATAGACCTTGAAAACATTTCCAGAATATGTTATTCTAATCTTTTAATTGTCCTTAGCATCTCATCCGTTCTATGTGTCTCAAGGCATATTCACCTTATATGTTTTTGTGAGATGATTCCAATTTTTACTTAGTTAAACTTTAGTGATTCAATAAATAATCAACCTTAGGTTATATTTGGATTTAATCTTTATATCGTTAAGAAAACTTTTCGAGAAAATGACTTCCAGGTGGTGGCAAGGCACAGGGGCCTTCTTTGATCGGAACAACGACCACTTCCTTAGACAAAGCCAATTTCAAGAAAATATTCACTTAAGTCACTTAGGTTCACTTCCTAGTCTAACTAGTTTAGGATATAGTGAGGTAGCTTCAGCTAGTTCAACTTAGTCGAGTGCACCAAGCTAGATAGCCTTATCTAACTCGGCTACACAAGTCCTCATTTCTCTAACGTACTATCATCTCATCGCGTCCTGATACTATATTATCAAGGTTGACTAACTATTGACCATATCTAACGATTCTAAAAATTAAAAGAAGAACTAAGCATACAATGTTATACTAAGAAATCAGATATACAATTTTAGTACTTCCCCATAGACCATTGATCTGATATGGTCTATCCACATAGTGGACATGATCCTGGGGAATCTAATACTTGGATGTATCTAATCGTGAATTCAACAAGATTTTAGGGACCCATGCCTTGACTCTTTGATTACTACGATTGATAATTGACAGGTAAGACTTGTTCGTAGTATTTGTCCTAAACCTGAGTCCGGCTTTGTTGTACAAGGCTTTTTGAGTTCCAAGGAGTCGGTTAAGATTCTCGGATCCCAATGTGAACCTTTCCAACCTAGCCTCGAGCCCTTGAACTTGCCCTTTCAAGAGAGAATTCTCTTCCTCAAGTTTCTTCACTTGAGTTAAGTTTCTCTCTTGAACTTGACTAGTCGAAGAGGTTAGGGTGGCCTCATGCTTAAAGAGTTTAACCTCCTCAAGCAAGGACTCGACCCTAGTGTAGGAGATCGGATGGCCGGCTAGAGGGGGGTGAATAGCCCTCGTTCGTTGGTTATCGGAATTTGCTCGTCTACAATTAGATTAGCGCAAGCGGAAACAACAATACAAGCAAATTAAACCAATAAAAACAAAGCAAAGGAAATAGACAATGCTAACACAAGATGTAACGTGGTTCACGGCTACGCCGCTAATCCACGGTCCCCGATTCGTCCTCGGTGAATCACTCCGCTCAACCAATCCACTAAATGGTCTCTCCTTTGCACCAAGCTAGGTGGAGGTAACCTTTACAATCAAGATCACTCTTCTTACAAATAGAATGGAGTAAAAGCGAGTAAGAAGAGTTTAGAGCTTGTGGGGCACTAGGAAGATTGTTTGGAACTTAAGCATTAGCCTCTCAAAGGCTCACACCCTCTCTTTTTAGAGAGAGGCCATGGCTGCCGATCGTCACTACAACGGCCTCCGAACACGTCGGATGCCGACCGTTGTTGTCCAACGGAACTCTTGGCGCCGATCACGGACCTCACCGGGCCGATCGCGACCCGTAGTCGTCGCCGCGATCGGCTACGAGAGGTTCTGTGGCCAAAACCCTATTGACGATCGGCCGATGCCTTGGCCGATCAAGTAGTCTTGGCGCCGATCGCTAACGTATGGCGATCGGCCGCTACAAACTGGGCCGATCAGATACCGGGCCGAGCTACACTCGACTCGAGCGATCGATGCCATTCCAATGATCGTGGTGTCGAAAACCCGTCCGACACTTGGCCAAATGGCCAAGTTTCACCTAAGAGCTACCCCTCCCCGGGTTACAATCGCTCACTCTCATTTCTCGGAGTCCTTCGACTACGAAGTTCTCTTCGTTCTCGGCCACGTCCCTCGGCAGCATCAGGCGCACGGCTCTGCAATGCTCCTTCGCGTCTCTTGCCTCGAAGTCTACTTCCTCCGGCTTCACTCCAAGCTTCTCGTCCGGCGGTCCCTCGGATGCTCCAAGCGCACGGCTTCCGCAAATCTATCCTTCACCGACTCAAGGCACGAGTCATGAGATGTGAAACTCGCCACGGCTCCATGTGCGAATTACTAAGTCCTGCACGACTTCAACGCACATATCACATCAACATATCAAACTAACTTAAACCCTTTGCCACACCATCAAAACCATATCACGGCAAGAGATTGCCCTAACAATCTCCCCCTTTTTGATGTGTGGCAATCCGTTTAAGTTAGGTAAAAACATTTGATATAAATTCTAAGGTAAGAAAGCATGTAAAGATAAACATGATATAGCAACATGCAACTCCCCCTTAATCCATGAAACTCTCCATGCAAATTTTCTCCCCCTATCATATATTTCTCCCCCTACAATATATTTCTCCCCCTAATGTGATTAACTTAAACATACTTATTTCTCCCCCTTTGACACCATCAAAAAGATTAACACTAAGTTATAAGCTCATGACATCAAGTATATTTCTACCACTTGTTGGTGGCATCAAGTATATTTCTACCACTTGTAGGAGGTTTTATAAACTGAATTCGGCCTTCAATATTCTGATTTACAGGCCACCAGTCGACTGCTATCAGTATGGCAATGATCGGCACAAAAGCCGAATTCGATTTTGGATGAAATTCAGAAATGCATTAAATATTCCAGAAAATTCAAAAAATCATGAAATTCGAGGAACATATTTCTCTTAAGTATATCTATCAAGGAAAAATAGTTTTTCATGAAAAATCATTATATTTTACAAGATTTGCCAAAAATCCAAACACTTGAAAAACCACTAGTTTTTGAGCATGTTAGTATCCATTTTAACACCTAGTTTTGCATTCAATTGTTTCAAAACATGAATACATGTATTTTAAGGTAAGAAATTGTTTTGAAAACATTAGAAATATCCAACCATGATCTTTGGGCAATATGTCTATTAATTAAACATAAGCCTTCCCCATGATTGGTCTATTATTGATATTTTGATACTTTAAATGACCATCTAAATGCCATAGGCATTAGTGGACATTTGTATCATCCTAACATCTCACCCATGCTAAGTTTGCAATCAAGTTAGCCTATAGTGAGTGTGAGATGCATCCTAGGGGGGTATTTGTATATATATACTTAACCAATATATTCAAGCAATTCTATCATGGTTAAGTATCAACCTAACAACCTACATGATCATAATGACATATATCAATTAATTTCACATTATGATCATGAAATACATGTTTTCATCAAATTATAACCATGCATTAGGCATTATATGATGATAATAAATAAAGTATCACCTAAAGCATGATTTAAACCTATTTCTCATGATGATGTGCCCAATATCAAAATCATAAACCATGATTACACATATGCATAGAAATTGCATTAATCATCATGATTTTAAGCATTATTACCTTTTTATGGGCACGTTATCATCACCCAACACTATCTAAAAATGTTGTCCCGTCATCCTAAGTCAACCAAAATATGATATAGGTCAAGTTCATATGGTTGACTACCCTAGGGGTTTTCTAACCCTTAAGGATGGATTTTGGAACCCAAAATAGATTTTTACCTCTGGGGTTCACTAGAAATTCCTTGGGGATCCATTTCTTAGCTATTACTTTGTTTTTGTCTTGTCCCCTAGCTATTAGGCATCTATAGGCCTTCTCATTTTTCTTCTCTTTATATCCTAGGCCTTTCTTGTTAAAACTTGCCCTTTGGCTCCCTATGATCATATTCAAGGTGTTGGAGCCAATTGTGAATTTTCCTAGGGCTTTGGTTAAATAATCTACCTTTTCCCTTAATGCCCTATTTTCTTCTATGCATGCATCACTAACATCTAAAGGCACATAATTATCATGTGAGCATGCATCATCATGGCAAGAAGAAGTATCATTATTATTTAAGCATGCATTTTCTAGCTTATTTTCTAATGCCTTAATTTGATCTAGCATGCATTTATTTTTCTTCTTTGCTCTAAACAAATCCTAGTTAAACTAGAAATCATAGAAACTATTTTACTAGAGGCTTTCGTTACCATAGTTTCCATGTCCTCTTCTTCTTCTTCGGATGAGGAGGATGATGATGTGGACGAGACTTCCCCTTCATTTGAGCTTTCTCCACTTGTGCTTGATCCTTCATTTCGGAGGAGGAGCAATCCAAATCATCAAAGGCCATCAAGGCCAAATTGGCGACAAAGGCATTCTCCTCATCCGATGATGAGGAGGAGGATGAGGAAGGCTCATCCCATGTCTTGGCCTTGAATGCTTTGGGCTTCGCTTGTTCGTTTGGCTTCTTGTCCTCTTCCGTCTTTTCTTGCTCCCTTTTTCTTCTTCTTTTCTTCTTTCTTTTCCTCTCTTCCTTGCTTTTGTTTAGAGAGGACAATTGTCCCTTATGTGTCCCTCTCCTTGGCAATTGTAGCATATCACCTTCTCCCTTGGTCTTCTATTCCTATCATTTGATTTATCAAATCTAAAATTCTTAAATACACGCCTCACCTTCCTTACCATGTAGGCTTCATCGGTGCTATCCATGGAGGAGGAGGAGGCTTCATCATCGGAGGAGGAGGGGACTTCCATCTTCTTCTTCCCCTTGTTTGCCAACAATGCTACTCCTCTTGAGGGTTGAATTCTTGGCTCTTCTTGAATTCCTTCAAGCCTCGTTTCGTGGAGCTCCATTGTCGAGAAGAACTCCTCCAAGGTACTTACTTCCAAGTTCTTGGACATATAGAAGGAGTCCACCATGGAACTCCACTTTGAGGACCGGGGAAAGGCATCTATAGCCTTCATGAGCATGTCCCGGTTCGATAGCTTCTCACCTACACTTGTTAGCCCAATTAAAATTTCTTTAAACCTAGAGTGTAGTGAGGTTACCTTTTCTCCCTTTTCTAGTTTTATATTGGATAGTTGGGAGCGGAGGAGGTCTCTTCTTGCAAGCTTGGCCTCGGATGTGCCTTCATGGAGTTCTATAAGCTTCTCCCACATCTCCTTGGCGCTAGCACATTCTCCGATCCGGTTGATCTCTTGTTGAGGGAGCACATTGTAGAGATGGTGCTTGGCTTTGGAGTTTGCAAGGTGCTCCTCTCTTTGCCTCTTGGTCCACCTAGATTTCTCTATTGGCTTCCCCTCTTCATCCCTAGGCAAAACGAAACCGGATTCCATTGTAATCATTATATCAAAATCCGTTTCGAAAAATACCTCCATTCGCTTCTTCCACCAAGCGAATTCTCCTTCAAACTTCGGAGGATGGATGTTGGAGCCGGCCATTTTTGATGTAGGGCTTGTTGCGGCGGTTAGTCCGGTGACAAGCACCCTCGGCTCTGATACCACTTGTAGGAGATCGGATGGCGGCTAGAGGGGGTGATTAGCCCTCTTCGTTGGTTATCGGAATTTGCTCGTCTACAATTAGATTAGCGCAAGCGGAAACAACAATACAAGCAAATTAAACAAATAAAAACAAAGCAAAGGAAATAGACAATGCTAACACAAGATGTAACGTGGTTCACGGCTACGCCGCTAATCCACGGTCCCCGATTCGTCCTCGGTGAATCACTCCGCTCAACCAATCCACTAAATGGTCTCTCCTTTGCACCAAGCTAGGTGGAGGTAACCTTTACAATCAAGATCACTCTTCTTACAAATAGAATGGAGTAAAAGCGAGTAAGAAGAGTTTAGAGCTTGTGTGGCACTAGGAAGATTGTTTGGAACTTAAGCATTAGCCTCAGAGGGCTAACTTCTTCCCCTCCGAACACGCCGGATGCCGACCGTTGTTGTCCAACGGAACTCTGGCTGATCAGCCGGACCTCACCGACCATCGACTCGTAGTCGACCGCCTCCGGCTACGAGCGGTTCTCTGCGGCCAAAACCCTATTGACTACCGATCGATGTTTTCAGCTAGCCGATCGTTATCTTGGCAATGATCGCTAACGATGGCGCCGATCATCGCCACAAACCGGGCCAATAGATACCGCCGAGCTACACTCGATTAGGGCTGATCGCCATTCCATGGCAATGATCGTGTCGAAAACCCATCCGACACTTGGCCAAATGGCCAAGTTTCACCTAAGAGCTACCCCTCCCGGTTACAATCGCCACTCATTTCTGAGTCCTCGCCTTGAAGTTCTTCGCTCGCCACGCCCCTCGACGATCGCGCACGACTCTGCAATGCTCCTTCGCGTCTCTTGCCTCGAAGTCTACTTCCTCCGGCTTCACTCCAAGCTTCTCGTCCGGCGGTCCCTCGGATGCTCCAAGCGCACGGCTTTCGCAAAGCTATCCTTCACCGACTCAAGGCACGAGTCATGAGATGTGAAACTCGCCACGGCTCCATGTGCGAATTACTAAGTCCTGCACGACTTCAACGCACATATCACATCAACATATCAAACTAACTTAAACCCTTTGCCACACCATCAAAACCATATCACGGCAAGAGATTGCCCTAACACCTAGGCTCGGACTTATCTAACTTCTTATCCAATTACTGAATTGCATGATATAGAATACCAATTAAAGAATGGCTTACCTTTATCTTCTCCTTTGAGTCGGCTATGAGTCTTGACTCGAAATCATCCTCGGAGTCAGAGTCGGAGTTGGAATCGTATTCCTCATTAGCTTCAGACTCGGATTCGGACTCTACCGGTCTTGCCATGAATTCTAAGTCGTCGCCTTAGTTTTCTTCTTATTCATCCCAACTTGCTTGAAATGCCTTCTTCGGTTGCTTTTGTCTTGGCTTCATTTTTGTGCAATCTGACTTGAAGTACCCCTTCATGTTGCACTCATAGCACGTGTAGTTCTGTGGGGGTTTCTTGTTCTTCGATTACTTCCTTCCCTTTTTAATCATTCTCCGAAATAGGCTGACTTGTTCGGCCTCCATTTCTTCCTCTGATTCCGACTCAAATTTGCCTCGGAATCAGACTCTTCTTCTTCAGGAGGTGGCTTGCTCTTCCCGTTTCTTCTCTAACCTGCAATCAAAGTAACACCTCTCTCGACCCATGCCGAGTTAGATTGTTCATGTAATTCAAATTCTGAAAAAAGCTCATCTAGCCTAATTTTAGATAGATGTCTAGACACCTTATAGGCATCAACTATAGATGCCCACAAGGTGGTCCTAGGAAAAGCGTTCAAGGCATACCTTATTATGTCCCTATTCTCCACCTTCTGTCTGATTGAAAGAAGATCGTTGATGATGTCCTTGATCCTTGCGTGGAGTTGAGTGGCCGACTCGTGTTCCTGCATTTCTAAATTAAATAACTTATTTAACAAAAGGACTCTTTTGCATACCTTAGCGTCGGTGGTTCCTTCGTGTGTCTCGATGAGCTTGTTCCATAAATATTTCACGCTGATGGGTTGAGTTCCTCTTTGGAGAACTCGCATTGTAGGATCTGTGTAGCTTTGGCATCAGCCTCCACTTGATGTTTCATGGCGTTCATCCATATATCGCAATCTAGGAACTCGCCGTCATCGTTGGTTGGTAGCATGAACCTAGTATGGATCACTATCCAGATCTCGACTAGGGTTTTTAGATAGCACTCCATCCAACCCTTCACATAACAGAAGTCATCTCTATTGTAAAACAGAGGTCAGGCGGTGTTAAACCCTTCGAGATGGGCCATCTAAAATAAACCTTTCACACAGAAAGTAAAAGACACAAAAAATTGCAAAGACTTTGTCTTGGATTAGTAGTGCGGGAAAAAATAATAAACTTAAATTGAACGAAACAAAGAATATGAAAAGAAAACAAAACTGCTAATTGGTGGTTGCACCGAATCTTAGCACCCCCGCTCAGATACCAATTGTTGGGTCGAGAGAATCGCTAGAGTGGGGTGAATAGCAATCGTACAAAATTTCTTTTCGTTCGTCTAAAACTCGAGTGATGCACAGTGGAATGTAAAACAATAAGAAGTAAGAGACAATTTCATTTTTACTTGGTTTGCAATCAAAAGGTTGCTACTCCAAGGCCCCACTATTCTAGACCACGTACGAAGGGGCAATCCACTATAAGTCTCTTCCTCGTTGGAGGTAGGAGACAATGATTAAAACGAAAAGACAAAATCTCGAGGATGAGGCAACAAGCCTAGCTCACCTCGTTACGATGAAAACTTCGAATAGTAGAAATCTCGAACACAAATAGAAAAATAGACAACTTAAATTAAACTACCGACTGGAAGATGGAATCTTGGCATCTCGTCGGCATTACAACATCGTAAAATTGTCATTGAAGGAGCGGCGTTGTGGGAGCAATTTGAGAGCATGAATTAGTTCTACAAAGAGGTAAGATGGCCCTTCTTTTATATCCCTTCAAACCCTAATTCGTTAAGATCTGGACCTGGGTCAAAGAGCCTCATCTCCCCAAGATAAGTGGAGCTTATCTTGACTTTCTTCGAGCTGACCAGTTTGAATATCAGTCGACTGATGACCCTCAGCAATCGACTGATGCTAGGAGCAGTCGACTACCAATATCCTTCAGTCGACTGTTGGCTTAGTCACTCACCTGTAGTAAAGAGTTAGCACCAAACTAACAAGTAATGGACAATTTGACAGTTATTTATCGTCCGATATTGACCTAGACCTTCCACTGGAAGTCTTAGTTAGGTCGCCACCTAAGTTCGTCCCTGTACGAAAAGACATGGCCTCACCATTACTCTTCATTCAATGCTTACATTCGGTACTTGTGATTTGTCGCTTAGCTTTTAGTCTTCATCGAGGATCGTCGACTCCGACGAGGTTCTCCTAGTGTCGCCCGACCACCACGGTTTCTCGACTAGAGATTCTCCGGGTGTCGCTTGACCTTGGGCTTAACTTAAACACTTCCTGCACACTCAACATAGCTCATGAGATAACAATAAGAGCTTAACTTTGAACCTTTATCATAATCAAAACTTAGGTTAGATCGTCTGGTTCCCCTGCACCAACACACAATATTCCCACGTGGTGATGCTTCCTGAAGGCAAGGAGTGCTACCACATCTTCGCCTTGTCCATCAATGAAAATGGGAAAAGGCTCAAATGGATCGCATCTGTGGGTACTCCATTAAATTTCAGTGTTGAGCATATTTCTAGAAATGTCTCAAGGTAATGGTGGATCTTCTACCATAACTCCTCTAAACTGACTCTGTTGGACCATGTGTATGAGTGCAGGCATAAGTTCAAAGTTATTTGTAGTAATTGATGATCCAACGATACAAGGTCTATGTCCTCTAGCACTCGGAGCTGCATAGTCCCGAAAGGGGCGATTACCAATATTTTGTTGGTGCAATCAACCTAGGACACGATTGACAAGACTCGAGTGGGACTCGAGTAAAGTTTTGATGTTTGACAATGGTTTACAATATGTTTTGACCGTATGACTAGTGGATAGTATGGGACATTCAAGATCATTTGAGGGAGATTATTGGATAAATCCAAGTCGGTCAAGGTTGAACAGACACTTGGTTTAGAGAAGTCCAAGTATGGTGACTTGGCAAGGAAAAGTCCAAGTATGGATACTTAGCAAAGGAAAATCCATGTCGGTCAAGGGAGACCGCGAGGAGTTTGCGAGGGATGTCCCGGCAGGTCTGGGAGACCGTGCTTAGCAAGTGAAGTCCTAAATGAGGAGTCATGGTAGTGAAGTCCTGAAGGTATGACCTCTTTGTAGTGAAGTCCCGGACGTGGAGTCTTAGTAAGGGAAGACCCGGCTGATCAGGGAGATCGAGCATGGAAAAGGGGAAGTCCCGGAGGTGAGGCCTCTTGATAAAGGTAGACCCTAGAGCATGATATTAGCCGATTGAAGCACTTGAAGGCTAGCGCAAGGGTGAAGAGTCACGCACTCGAGGGATCCGGGAGGCGTGAGGCTGATGGAAGTGGGTTGAAGGCTTAGGTCTAGGCCTAGGGTGAGTATCAAATATGAAGGGATCATACTTTGGGTGTTAAACGTTAGTGTCGAGGTATGACAGTCGACTTCTAGTTCAGTTTAGTCAACTGGGCTTCGTTTGTAAGCAAACAGAAGAAAGGTGACCTCGACCAGTGCCTCGACTAGGGTGTAGTTGAGGCGTCACCTCGACTGGTGAGGTGGAGTCTGTTGGGTTTGCGGCACCGCGACGAGTGTGTGTTCGAACATGTTTCGTAAACATATGCACAGTGGAAGAATTAAAAAGCAATAATTCTAATTTATTACAACACACACATCACACGCATGTATAGTACAACATGTGTAGACATAATCATAGTTTCAAATTTTGCAATAAAAGGAAATTATGCTAGTTATACCTGACGTATCACGTGCAGCGGGAATGACATCAACCGGAGCAACTCTCGCTAGAATTGCCTCTATCCATATCCACACCGAGTACCGTCGGGATAGCTTTGCCAAGCTATGAGCCTTGTCTTCGTAGGAGTCACTAGCCTCGTGTCGAAGACGATGTGATCCAGAGAAGATCACAATCTGAATCAAATTCGGATTCGAAAATGAGTCCCCAAAACTCACTTCTCCGAAGAGGTATTCGTTAACTGATTGACGAATCCTTTGTCCAACACCTATGATGATTATCGAAGATCCAATCCCCGGTAAGGAATTCACTGTCGGAGCTCCAAACGTCGTCCAAACGACGCTCCGACATAAAAGGAAACAAGCTGTCCAGAAAATTGGACAGCTTGGTGGAGGATTTGCGTCGGCCCAAAGGAGGAAGGTCGGCTGCATCTTGGTCATCAGAGCCATGGGATGTCACCAGAGGGTCACGGCAGTGAGTGGCGGCGATGGGTGGTGCGTGGAAGCAGCGGTAAGAGCAAGCGGAAGCAGGTCTTGGGCGGCGACAAAGAGAGGATGAGGAGAGGAAGAGTAATTCCCAAAATAAACTTAGGGCTCTCAAAAACTCTAACTGCATTTTTATAGAGCGCGTGTTTCTTAACCATTAAGAAAACTTCTCCTTAGGGTTATTGGTTCATAACCAAAACCCGTTAACTCACTCCAATAACTTAAGTTAAAATAAACCGAACCGAGTTGGTCTATTTTAAGTTAAAACGAACCGAACCAACTTTGGTTCATTCGTTTAAAACAAATCAAACCCCTTTGGTTTATTCTCGACCATTGGATTAGAACCAAACCAATTTGGTTCATCCATCATGTCTTCATAAGATTTGGCCCATGCTTCCATTACAAGTGAAACAATTTCATGCTCGCACCTTGTTTGGTCCAACCAAACCTAGTTTCTCTTGATCTACAAATCTCATTCTCAAGCTCGTTTTAATTCCTTCGGATTACGCTCGTTATGCGTGTGACCAAATAGGTTACCGATTTATGTTAGTCGTCTATAATTAACCATTAATTATAGAATGATCATGAGTGTCACCTAGTAGTACATCATGATCTCCAATTAATCGAAAAATCAACGGTTGATTCCAGAACCATTTCTGAAACCCTTCAGCAGCTACATTGTATCATGCTCTGTTCCCTTCACTCATCTTATACCCACTTGTTTCAGGACATGGTCTATAGTGTCAGTCCCCACTAGTCTGACTACATCACATCTAGCCCAAGTATCATTTCCTTTTCCTACAGATTCTAGTTACTGCACATATATCCAAGAGTACCTTACTCTAAACATATAATGCTTTGGCCAAAGACTTTAGTAATAATCCGACTAGAGGCCATGGGTATACATCTCCTCGCAAGGAGTGGTGAATCCTTTATAGGCTATTCAAACACCATCGGGCATTTTGACTCATACCCAATCATCCCGGGTCCACATCTCCTTAGAGATGCTTGCTTAAGATGTCAAAGCATAAGTCTTCATGACCAAGATGACTTGAATACCACAAGTCAAAGAAACATCGCAGTTAAGATGCAGTAAGAACTTCATTGACATATCCATATATGCAGAGAACCATATGAAGTCTTATAGCTTGTCACTCCAATGAACTTGTTACCATAACTAGCATTCACGATTAACTCCGGACATCACAATGTCTCTAGCCAGTGAGAATCAACTTCTTGGATACACCAAGGAGTATACCACGTTCTAGTCTCGACAGAATTTATGGTGTCCAAATTCATCAATTCATCGACTAGGGATAATTCTAATACATTACAATTACACATGTAGAGATACTCACTAGTTGTGATCCAATCACAAATTCTCTCATGCTGTGAATCGTATTGTGGACATTCAGTAAATGAGTTTAAGATCTAATCAAATACATGAAAACATGTATACTCAAATAGTGAATCTTCACTTATCATATAAATGGTTTAAACATAAGGTGATTGGCATAGGGCATCTCTCATATATAACTAACAAATTCCCACTTGGCCTAATGCCAATCGCCACGATATCCAACACCATAAGCTCTAACATGACCCTCAAACTTGCTTTGAAGTAAGGCCTTAGTTAAAAGACCCGCTAAATTCTTTTCAGTGGGAATCTTCTCGATTTGAATTTCATTCCTACTGATAATCTCTCTGATCAGATGATAGCGGTGAAGCTCGTGTTTGGATCGTTGATGAGACCTTGGCTCTTTTGCCTTTGCAATTGCTCCATTTTTGTTGCAGTAAATTGATATTGCTACAATAATGGTTGGAACCACACCAAGTTCATGAATGAACTTCTTGATCGAGAGACTCACTATGTTTTTGTACCAAAAATAAGAGTTCGAGTATAAAATTTTGTTTCACGCAAATCAAAGCGTGATCGCCGCGGGCGCCACTTCACTAATGAAGAACGACATCGAAGCCACATACCCGCGGACCATCCACGCGGCATCCATAAATGGTTCTACCGTTCGATAATATAGCGTGTATAGCAATACGTAATCGAACGAAGGAACACTTCCTTAGTTCTTCTTAAGTACTTAAAGATCGTCTTAACAGCCGCCCAATGATCCATTCCTGGATCAGACTGGTATCTACTCGTGACACTCAGGGCATACGATACATCGAGCCTCGTATATAACATAACATACATGATAGATCCTATTACGGATGCATAGGGAGTCTTACTCATGCAAATCCTCTCCTCTTCTGTGCACGGACACATAGACTTCGAAAGGTGTATCCCATGCCTGATGGGAAGGAAACCTTTTTAGCACTTGGTCTATATATGTAGACTGTGAAAGACCAAGCAACCGATTCGATCTATCCCTATAGATCTTAATCCCGAGGATGTAGGTTGCTTCTCCTAGGTCATTCATGGAGAACATCTTGGACAACCAAATTTTAACTGACTATAAGACAGAAATATCGTTTCCAACAAGTAATATTTCATCGACATACAATACTAGGAACACAACTGCACTCCCACTAACCTTCATGTACACACAAGGTTCGTCCGGATTTTGTAAGAAATCAAACTTTTTTATTGTCTCATCAAAATGGATATTCCAGCTCCTGGATGCTTGCTTCAGTCGATATATAGACCGTCACAATTTGCATACCATAGTTTTATCAACCGATGTGAAACCCTCAGGCTGTATCATATACACGTCCTCGAGTAGGTTTCCATTAAGGAAAGTTATTTTCACATCCATCTACCATATCTCATAATCATAATGAGCTACTATGGCTAGGAGCATCCGAATGGATTTAAGCATAGCAACAGGTGAATAGGTCTCGTCATAATCAACTCCTTGCTTTTGACGATATCCTTTCGCCACCAGTCTAGCCTTATAGGTAATCACATTACCATCTATATCGGTTTTCTTCTTGAAAACCCACTTGCACCCTATAGGCTTTATGCCTTCAGGTGGTCAACCAAGTTCCAAACAAGATTTTCATACATGTAATCCATTTCCGACTTCATGGCGTTAAGTCATTTATCCCTTTCTGATCTTTTCAGAACTTCTTCATAACTGGTAGGCTCCTCATCATCAATGAGTAACACGTCATTCGATTCACTTACGAGAAATCCATATCCCTTAAGAATATTGTGTGTTCTACCAGATCTACGAAGATGTGGTGTCATAATAGGTCCAGCCGATGGCTCATCACTATGAGTTATCGGTTGTGGTGCTTCACCAGGTATCTCATCAATGTCTATTTGAGTCTCTCGAGCCTCCTCAAGCTCAATGACACTCCCACTGTTTTCTTGCAAGAGAAACTCTTTCTCTAGAAACACAGCATGCCTTGAAACAAACACCTTTTGTTCCACATGATGATAGAATTGGTAACCCCTCGTTTCCTTAGGCTATCCAATAAATAGACATTTATCAGACTTAGCATCCAGTTTGTCTAATACAATCCGCTTCACATAAGTAGGACAACCCCATATCTTCAAGTAAGATATATGAGGTTTCTTATTATTCCATATCTCATATGGAGTAGTAGAGACTACCTTGGTTGACATTTTGTTTAGCAAGTAAACAACTATCTGAAGTACATAGCCCCAAAAGGACTTGGGAAGATTCGCATGATTCATCATCGACCTGACCATGTCCAACAAGGTCCGGTTATGCTTCTCATATACACCATTATACTATGTTGTATACGACGGAGTCCATTGAGACAATATACCATTGTCTCTTAGATAATCTAGAAACTCTTGACTCAAGTATTCACCACCTCTATCCAATCGAAGTATTTTAATACTCTTGTCATGTTGTTCCTCTACTTCATTTTTGAATTCTTTGAACCTTTCAAAGGCTTCAAACTTGTGTTTCATCAAGAACACATACCCAAACCATGAGTGATCATCGGTGAAGGTAATGAAGTAGCTATAGCCTCCTAGAGCTTGAGTTGACATAGGTCCACATATATCATTATGTATTAGACCAAGCAACTCTCCCACCCGTTCACCTTTTCCTGTAAAAGTAACTTAGTCATCTTGCCTTTTAAGCATGATTTGCATGTATCGTATGAATCTAATTCAAACGATTCCAGAATTCCACATCGGTGTAATTCGGACATGCGTTTCTTGCTTGCATGGCCAAGATGACAATGACACATGTAGGAGTCTAATTGATTATCCTTTCGAGCACGCTTGTTGCTCGCTTCGATATTGAAAATGTCATTGGATACGTCCAATGTATAAATACCATTGCTTAAAGTTCCAGTCCCATAAATTACGCCATTCAAAGTTATATAACAACAATTCTTTCTAAACGTCAAATGGTAACCATTTGTATTTAAGCAGGAAATAGAAACAATGTTCTTTATTAAAGAAGGAACATAATAGTAATTGTCCAGTTCTAAGACTAGTACACTAGAGACCTTCAGCAAATAAGTTCCGATGGCGACCGCAACAACCTTTGCTCCATTGGCAACTCGCAAATTTGACTCCCCTCTGACAAGTCTTCTTCTATTCCTTAGCCCCTGTTGTTAGTAATATATGAGAGATGTCCTAAGGCAATCGCCTTATGTACGAACCATTTATATGATAAATGAAGATTCACTATTTGAGTATACATGTTTTATGTATTTGATTGGATCTTAAACTCATTTACTGAATGTCCACGATACGATTCACAGCATGAGAGAATTTGTGATTGGATCACAACTAGTGAGTATCTCTACATGTGTAATTGTGATGTATCAGAATTATCCCTAGTCGATGAATTGATGGATTTGGACACCATCAATTCTGTCGAGACTAGCATGAGGTATACTCCTTGGTGTATCCAAGCAGCTGATTCTCACTGGCTGGAGACATTGTGATGTCCGGAGTTGATCGTGGATGCTAGTTATGGTAACTAGTTCATTGGAGTGACCAGCCGTAAGACTTCATATGGTTCTCTGCATATATAGATATGTCAATGAAGTTCTTACTGTAGCTTAAGTGCGATGTTCCTTTGACTTGCGGTATTCAAGTCATCTTGATCATGAAGACTTATGCTTTGACATCTTAAGCAAGCATTTCTAAGGAGATGTGGACCCGGGATGATTGGGTATAAGTCGAAGTGATCGAAGGTGTTTGAATAGCCTATAAAGGATTCACCACTCCTTGCGAGGAGATGTATACCCATGGCCTCTCATCGGATTGTTACTAAAGTCTTTGGCCAAAGCATTACATGTTTAGAGTAAGGTACTCTTCGATACATGTGGAGTAACTAGAATCCGTAGGACGAGGAAATGATACTTGGGCTAGGTGTGACGTAGTCAGCCTAGTGGGGACTGACACAATAGACCATGTCCTGAACCAAGTGGGTATAAGATGAGTGAAGGGAATGGGGCACGAATCATTCGATCTGCTGAAGGGTTTCAGAAATAGTTCTGGATCAACCGTTGATCTTTTCGGTTAATTGGGGATCATGATGTACTACTAGGTGCCACTCATGATCGTTCTATAATTAATGGTTAATTATAGACGGCCAACATAAACCGAGAACCTATTTGGTCACACGCACAATGAGCGTAATCCAAAGGATTTAAAACGAGCTTGAGAATGGGATTCTCAGACCGAGAGAAACTATGTTTGGTTGGACCAAACATGGAGCGAGCATGAAATCGTTTCAGGCGCAATGGAAGCGTGGATGAGCCGTCTCTTATGAATACATAATGGATGGACCAAAATGGTTTGGTTCTAATCCAATGGAGGAGAATAAACCAAAGGGTTTGGTTTATTTTAAACGAATGAACCAAAAGTTGGTTCGGTTCGTTTTAACTTAAAATAAACCATCATGGTTTGGTTTATTTTAACTTATCTTAATGGAGCGGGTTAACGGGCCTAATGGTTATGATCCAATAACCATTAAGAGAATTAGTTCTCTATAAACGAGGGCTTAAGGGATAATTAAGCTCTAATCCAAAACCCTAGCTTGGCCGCCCAACCCCTCTTCCTCTTGTTGGCGTCAACTCCATTGCCGCCCAACCCTTGAGCCGCCGTCCAGCTCTTTGCCGGCATCCAAGCTTCAGCCGGTGAACCCTCCGGCAATCCTCCGGTGATCTTCCTAGGCTTCGGTGAAAAGGTGAGCACTTGGCTTCCTTGGTTTGGCCGGCGCCTACTCCTCCACCAAGCTGTCCAGTTTTCTGGACAGCTTCTTCTCCTCTCGTCGGAGCGTCGTTTGGACGACGGTTAGAGCTCCGACAGTGGCTAACTTACCGAAGATTCGATCTCCGGTAATCCTCTGAGGTGGAGGACGAAGGATTTGTCAATTGGTTGACGAATACCTCTCCGGAGAAGCGAGTTTTGAGAACTCGTATTAGGATCCGAATTTGGATTCGGATCGTGATCATCTCTCGATCACGTCGTCTTCAACACGAGGCTAGTAACCCGTACGAAGACGAAGCTCGTGGCTTAGCGAAGTCATCCCGAGGAACTCGGCGTGGATACGGATAGAGACGATTCTAGCGAGGATCGTTCCGGTTGATGTCATTCCCGCTACACGTCATACGAAAGGTATAACATAGATAAATTTCCTTTTATTGCAAATTTAAATTTACGGTTATGTCTACACTTATTGTAATATGCATGCGTGTGTTGTGTGTGTTGTAATAAATGTAGATTTATTATTTTTATTGCTTCCGATGTGTTCATGTTTACGAAACATGATCGAACACACACACGCCGCGGTGCCGAAAACTCAACAGTGGTATCAGAGCCCAGGTTGTGTTTCGACATAATCGTAAAAATGGTTTTGCGATAGTCATAATGTATTTCTGGAAATTTTCTAATTTTGGAATTTTAGAAGTATTTATGGAAATTTTTCAATTTTGGAAAGTCTAGAAGTATTTATGGAAATCTTCCACTTTTGGAAAGTTGGAAGTATTTATGGAAATTGATATTTTCCATAAATAAAATATTTGATTAGATTCTGGAAATTTGTTTCCTAATTTAATCATGATTTGATTTGGGAAATCAAATCTTAAAATATTTTATTTCCATAAGTAGTTTTAATGATTTAGGAAATTGGTTTCCTAAATAGATTTTTTTTAATCAAATAATTCCATGAATAAAATATGTGATTAGATTTGGAAATTTGTTTCCTAATTTAATTATGATTTGATTTGGAGAATCAAATCTTAAACATATTTTATTTCCATAAATAGTTATGACATATAAGGAAATATATACATGACATAATTGTATGTCATGTAATTGCATTAGATGCATAACATTATGCCATGCATGTCGTGACATGTAGATGTATGCCATGTATGCCATGTCATGTAGATAATAGTTATTTGCATGCAAAGAGGATGAGACATAAAAACCCTTAAACAATATTAAAGCCTACACCTTCCATTAATATGGTTAGAACCAGAGTTCCGTTTCTTGTTTGGGTTGTTGGACTCTCTCCAAGCCCGGCTCGAACCCGAACATGTTCAAACCATGGAATAGTTTAATACTAATATGGTAAGAGTCAGAGGTCAATCGTTAGCTTTGGTTGTTGGACTCTCTCCAAGCTGGGCTAATTGGTTGAATGCGCTCTAACCATATTAAAACTATTTCTCGATTAATGGGTTGGCTTTAACCTGGAGCATCGGCTTGTTGGACTCTCTCCAAGGTCGATGTAAAGGGAGGTGAAGTTGGGTGCTATGCATATGATGCATACTTGTTAATGTGTTAACAACCCGATGTATGTGTGAACATTCAATTAGTTGATAGCACATTGTGATAGTTGCATATACGTGATATGCAATCGGTATAGTTGATACCTACCGTCGTAGCTATGAATGGCTTGTTGGACTCTCTCCAAGGTTGTTCATATATATGATGGATATCAGCCCATTCGAAGATGGACCTACGATCTCCCGAAGTGATTTTGGGGTTTTTGAAATTCGAAAAATGAATGGGATTTATAAATGTATATTGATGCATTTTAAAATTATTTTCTCATATATGCTCGTTTTGTATTTCTAAAATTGATCATGTTGTCTTTTAATTTGCGTTCCATTTTGGATTCGAATAAATTGACTGGGCCGAACTTCTTAGACTGGCTTAGAAACTTGAGAATTGTTCTCAAGGTGAAAAGCTTGCGTATGTCCTCGAAGCGCCTCTTCCCGCCCATCCTAGTGACGATGCAACTCCGGACCAATTGTTGGTCTATCAGAAACATGTGACTGATTCTGAACTGACAAGTTGCATCATGCTAGCCGCGATGGAGCCCAAGCTACGAAAGCAGCATGAGCATATGGATGCTCATATCGTAGTCCTTCATCTTTATGAGTTGTTTGATAAGCAAGTGAGATTCGAAAGGTTCGAAGTCTCCAAGCCCCTCTTCACCTCTGAGATGCAAGAAGGTTCATCTATGGTACTGCTCAACATGCTGAAGACTGTGGAGCCTTCTGAGAAGCATGAGCAGGGGACGGTGTTGTTAGTTGATTCCTCGAAGAAAGGTTCTAAGAGGGAGTAAAAGAAACAACAGAAGGGGAAGAAGAAAAAGGCTAAAAAGGCAGAACCAGCTCAAAAGGGCACTTGCCATCATTATGGCAAGTAGGGCCATTTGCGAAAAAGTGCAAGATTTATCTTGAGTCCATGAAGAAGGATAAGGCATCAGATGCCCCATCTTCTTCAGAAATCTTCTTTATTGATTGTCATTCTATTTCCTTAGACACTTGGGTATTTGATACTGGGTGTGGCTTACATATATGTGATGACATACATGGGCTAAGGAATAGAAGAAGACTCGTCAAGGGAGAGTCAAATTTACGTGTTGGGAATGGAGCAACGGTTGCTGCACTCGCCATCGGAACGTATTTATTGGAACTCCCTGTAGGACTTGTCTTAGAACTGGACAATTGCTTTTATGTTCCTTCGTTGATAAAGAACATCATTTCTATTTCTTGTTTAAATAGAAATGGGAACCATTTGACTTTTAGTAACAATTGTTGTTACATAACTTTGAATGGAGTTCTTTAAGGGACTGGAACTTTAAGCAATGGTGTTTATACGTTGGACGTATCCAGTGATATTTTCAATATCGAAGCGAGCAACAAGCGTGCTCAAAAAGATAATCAATTAGACTCCTACATGTGGTATTGTCGTCTTGGCCATGTAAGCAAGAAACGCATGTCCGAATTACACCGATGTGGAATTCTGGAATCATTTGAATAGGATTCATACGATACATGCGAATCATGCTTAAAAGGCAAGATGACTAAGTTACCTTTTACTGGAAAAGGTGAACGAGTGGGAGAGTTACTAGGTCTAATACATACTGATGTATGTGGACCTATGTCAACTCAAGCTTTAGGAGGCTATAGCTACTTCATTACCTTCACCGATGATCACTCACGGTTTGGGTATGTGTTCTTGATGAAACACAAGTCTGAAGCCTTTGAAAGGTTCAAAGAATTCAGAAATGAAGTAGAGAGACAACATGACAAGAGTATTAAAATACTTCGATCGGATCGAGGTGGTGAATACTTAAGTCAAGAGTTTCTTGATTATCTAAGAGACAATGGCATATTGTCTCAATGGACTCCGCCATATACACCACAGCATAATGGTGTATCTGAGAGGCGTAACCGGACCTTGTTGGACATGGTCAGGTCAATGATGAATCATGCGAATCTTCCCAAGTCCTTTTGGGGCTATGCACTTCAGACAGTTGTTTACTTGTTAAACAGAATGCCTACCAAGTTAGTCTCAACTACTCCATATGAGATATGGAATAGTAAGAAACCTCATGTATCTTACTTTAAGATATGGGTTTGTCCTTCTTATGTGAAGCGGACAGTATCAGACAAATTGGATGCTAAGTCTGATAAATGTCTATTTATTGGATACCCTAAGGAAACAAGGGGTTACCAATTCTATCATCCTGTGGAACAAAAGGTGTTTGTTTCAAGGCATACTGTGTTTCTAGAGAAAGAGTTTCTCTTGCAAGAAAACAGTGGGAGTGTCATCGAGCTTGAGGAGGCTCGAGAGACTCAAATAGACATTAGCCTGTGACGGTACAACTCATAGTGATGAGCAATCGGCTGGACCTATTGTAACACCACATCTTCGTAGATCTGGTAGAACACGCAATATTCCTGAGAGATATGGATTTCTTGTAAGTGAATCGAACGACATGTTACTCATTGATGATGAGGAGCCTACCAGTTATGAAGAAGTGCTGACAAGTTCAGAAAGAGATAAATGGCTTGGTGCCATGAAGTCAAAAATGGATTCCATGTATGAAAACCAAGTTTGGAACTTGGTTGACCCACCTGAAGGGATAAAACCTATAGGGTGCAAGTGGGTTTTCAAGAAGAAAACCGACATGGATGGTAATGTGATTACCTATAAGGCTAGATTGGTGGCGAAAGGATATCGTCAAAAACAAGGTGTTGATTATGACGAAACCTATTCGCCTGTAGCTATGCTTAAATCCATTCGGATGCTCCTGGCCATAGCGGCTCATTATGATTATGAGATATGGCAGATGGATGTGAAAACAGCTTTCCTGAATAGAAACCTGCTCGAGGACGTGTATATGATACAGCCTGAGGGTTTCACATCGATTGATAAAACCAAGGTATGCAAATTGCGACGGTCCATTTATGAATTGAAGCAAGCATCCAGGAGCTGGAATATTCGTTTTGATGAGACAATCAAAAGGTTTGATTTCTCACAAAATCCAGACGAACCTTGTGTGTACAAGAAGGTTAGTGGGAGTGCAGTCGTGTTCCTAATATTGTATGTCGATGACATACTACTTATAAAAAACAATGTTTCAATCTTACAGTCAGTGAAGGTTTGGTTATCCAAGACATTCTCCATGAAAGACCTGGGAGAAGCAACCTACATCCTCGGGATTAAGATCTATAGAGATAGATCGAAACGGTTGCTTGGTCTTTCGCAGTCTACATATATAGACCGAGTGCTAAAGAGGTTTAGCATGTCGGAATCTAAGAAAGGTTTCTTACCCATCAGGCATGGGGTACACCTTTCGAAGTCTATGTGTCCGCGCACAGAAGACGAGAGGATTTGCATGAGTAAGATTCCCTATGCATCCGCAATAGGATCTATCATGTATGCTATGTTATGTACAAGGCCCGATGTATAATGCGCTCACGAGTGTCACGGCAGATACGATCCAATCGAGGAATGGATCATTGGGCGGTTGTTAAGGCGATCCTTAAGTACTTGAGAAGAACTAAGGATGTGTTCCTAATATATGGAGAAGGGGACATGGTGATACGCGGTATCGGATGCGGCTTCGAGACAAGGATGATTCGGTCTGGTCTCGATGCGGATACGTGTTCACCTTGAATGGGGGCGCAGTGAGTTGGAAAAGTTCCAAACAAGAGACTATAGCGGATTCTACCACTGAGGCAGAATACATTGCAGCTTCGGAAGCAGCAAAGGAAGCGGTTTGGATCAAGAAGTTCGTTTATGAACTTGGTGTGATTCCGGCCATTGTTGAAGCAATACCGGTCTACTGCGACAACAATGGAGCAATTGCATAGGCGAAAGAGCCAAGGTCTCATCAACGATCCAAACATGTGCTTCGCCGCTATCATCTTATCAGAGAGATCATCAGTAGGAACGAAATACAAATCGAGAAAATTCCCACTGAAAGGAACTTAGCGGATCCCTTGACTAAGGCATTACCTCAAAATAAGTTTGAGGGTCATGTTCGAGCTTATGGTATTGGATACCGTAGCGATTGGCATTAGGCCAAGTGGGAGTCTGTTAGTAATATATGAGAGATGTCCTAAGGCAATCGCCTTATGTATGAACCATTTATATGATAAATGAAGATTCACTATTTGAGTATACATGTTTCATGTATTTGATTGGATCTTAAACTCATTTACTGAATGTCCACGATACGATTCACAGCATGAGAGAATTTGTGATTGGATCACAACTAGTGAGTATCTCTACATGTGTAATTGTGATGTATCGAATTATCCCTAGTCGATGAATTGATGGATTTGGACACCATCAATTCTGTCGAGACTAGCACGAGGTATACTCCTTGGTGTATCCAAGCAAATTGATTCTCACCGGAGACATTGTGATGTCGAGTTGATCGTGGATGCTAGTTATGGTAACTAGTTCATTGGAGTGACCAGCCGTAAGACTTCATATGGTTCTCTGCATATATAGATATGTCAATGAAGTTCTTACTGTAGCTTAAGTGCGATGTTCCTTTGACTTGCGGTATTCAAGTCATCTTGATCATGGAGACTTATGCTTTGACATCTTAAGCAAGCATTTCTAAGGAGATGTGGACCCGGGATGATTGGGTATAAGTCGAAGTGATCGAAGGTGTTTGAATAGCCTATAAAGGATTCACCACTCCTTGCGAGGAGATGTATATCCATGGCCTCTCGTCGGATTGTTACTAAAGTCTTTGGCCAAAGCATTACATGTTTAGAGTAAGGTACTCTTCGATACATGTGGAGTAACTAGAATCCGTAGGACGAGGAAATGATACTTGGGCTAGGTGTGACGTAGTCAGCCTAGTGGGGACTGACACTATAGACCATGTCCTGAACCAAGTGGGTATAAGATGAGTGAAGGGAATGGGGCACGAATCATTCGAGTTGCTGAAGGGTTTCAGAAATAGTTCTGGATCAACCGTTGATCTTTTCGGTTAATTGGGGATCATGATGTACTACTAGGTGCCACTCATGATCGTTCTATAATTAATGTTTAATTATAGACGGCCAACATAAACCGAGAACCTATTTGGTCACACGCACAACGAGCGTAATCCAAAGGATTTAAAACGAGCTTGAGAATGGGATTCTCAGACCGAGAGAAACTATGTTTGGTTGGACCAACATGGAGTGAGCATGAAATCGTTTCAGGCGCAATGGAAGCGTAGATGAGCCGTCTCTTATGAATACATAATGGATGGACCAAAATGGTTTGGTTCTAATCCAATGGAGGAGAATAAACCAAAGGGTTTGGTTTATTTTAAACGAATGAACCAAAAGTTGGTTCGGTTCGTTTTAACTTAAAATAAACTATCATGGTTTGGTTTATTTTAACTTATCTTAATGGAGCGGGTTAACGGGCCTAATGGTTATGATCCAATAACCATTAAGAGAATTAGTTCTCTATAAAAGAGGGCTTAAGGGATAATTAAGCTCTAATCCAAAACCCTAGCTTGGCCGCCCAACCCCTCTTCCTCTTGTTGGCGTCAACTCCATTGCCGCCCAACCCTTGAGCCGCCGTCCAGCTCTTTGCCGGCATCCAAGCTTCAGCCGGTGAACCCTCCGGCGATCCTCCGGTGATCTTCCTAGCCCTCGGTGAAAAGGTGAGCACTTGGCTTCCTTGTTTTGGCCGGCGCCTACTCCTCCACCAAGCTGTCCAGTTTTCTGGACAGCTTCTTCTCCTCTCGTCGGAGCGTCGTTTGGACGACGGTTAGAGCTCCGACAGCGGCTAACTTACCGGAGATTCGATCTCCGGTAATCCTCTGAGGTGGAGGACGAAGGATTCGTCAATTGGTTGACGAATACCTCTCCGGAGAAGCGAGTTTTGAGAACTCGTATTAGGATCCGAATTTTGATTCGGATCGTGATCATCTCTCGATCACGTCGTCTTCAACACGAGGCTAGTAACCCGTACGAAGACGAAGCTCGTGGCTTAGCGAAGTCATCCCGAGGAACTCGGCGTGGATACGGATAGAGACGATTCTAGCGAGGATCATTCCGGTTGATGCCGTTCCCGCTACACGTCATACGAAAGGTATAACGTAGATAAATTTCCTTTTATTGCAAATTTAAATTTACGGTAATGTCTACACTTGTTGTAATATGCATGCGTGTGTTGTGTGTGTTGTAATAAATGTAGATTTATTATTTTTATTGTTTCCGCTGTGTTCATGTTTACGAAACATGATCAAACACACACACGCCGCGGTGCCGAAAACCCAACACCTGTATGTCATTACATTTATGTGAGTCACACCGAGTATCCAATAACCGAGTGTCTAAAGAAATAGGATGACAATCAATAACGAAGATACCTGAAGAGGATGGGGCATTGGATGCCTTCTTCTTCTTCACGGACTCAAGATAAATCTTGCAATTTCTTCGCCAATGGCCCTCTTTGCCACAATGATGGCAAGTGCCCTTTTGTGCTGGTTCTGCCTTTTTGGCCTTTTTCTTCTTCCCTTTCACCTGTTCTTTTGACTTCCTCTTAGAACCTTTCTTTGAGGAATCAACTAACAGAACCGCCTTCTCCTCATGCTTCACAGAAGGCTCCACAGTCTTCAGCATATTGAGGAGCTTAGGAATAGTGTATTCGAGTTTGTTCATCCGGTAGTTCATAACAAATTGTGAGAAATGAAGGGTTGGTTTCATTGATCTGTGAGGGGAATCTTCGCTTCCCACTTCACCTCGGTCGTTTGTTCATGGCGATCCCATCGATGTCCCCGGATTAAAAAAATTTAATCCTAGACAAAAGGGATTGCCCAAACTACCAAGTCATCGTCGTGCTATTCGTTTAGAGAGGTCACTTGAACAAACTTGTTGTTCAAGAGACCAACCTCTATTCTACGAGTAGCCGCGGAATAGACGATGTCCGGATCGCCGGCTTTCATGTTTATGTTCGGGATCCAAGTATTATTTAGCCACAAACAGATTATATCATGCTCATAATTGAAAAACAAAAACAAACATGTTACAAAAGAGAATAGAGAATCGATATACCTCTTGATCTTCTAATGTATGACCTTCCTCCTTTTGGATGTCGTGTGGGCGACGATCTACCAAAAGTTGGAGCTCCTAGATCACCAATCTTCCTTCCTTGCTCGTTACGAGCAAGAGGAAGAATAGAAACAAGGTTGTTTTCCTTCTTTCAACCAACCAACAACCTCCAAGGATGGAGCTTGCCGCTGGCCAAGAAGAAAGAGGAGATTAATTGTTGCCGACAAAAAGCTTCAAGGGAGGACCCTAAGCCTTTGTTCCATCGGCCAAGGAGAAGGAGAGGACCTACTTTGGACGTCGGAAAAGAGCTGGAAAGGCTTCAATGGGCACCGACAGCTTGAGGAAGAAGAAGAAGGCATGGAAAAACTCTCCTTATTAGGTGCTGCCAAGCCCAAACCCTAGCTCCAAGCTCTTGCAGCCAACCTCTAAATACCCTAGCTTATCTTTATTGTCTCCACGCCAACCCCTTGTTCTCTTTTTATAGAGTTAGGGATAAGCTTCCTTTTAATCTCCACCATTGGTTCTAGAGATTTAATCTCAACCGTCAGATCTAGAGATTTAATCTCAACTGTCGGATCTTAGAGATTTAATCTCTACCTTTGGATCTAGAGTTTTGTTTCTATCCATTGGATCTAAGCTTCATGAGGTGTTAATAGGCTACAATAGGGACCATGAGGAGGAGTTTGATCTTCGCCACCCATAGATCAAGCCCACATAAAGTCCGATCCATTAATGATAATCCAATCCACTAAAGGATTATCATTGATCTACCTCACCAACCACCATAAGTTAATATGGGCTCCATATAATATTTGTACATTTTCTCTCTGTGTTTAAGATCTCGAATGTCTGTTGAATAATTAATTTGCTGACTATTAATTAATCAACATCTAACTCCATGAGCAGTACCACTCAACCTTTTCATCATGCCGGACCAAGTCCACCTGCAGGGTTTACATGATGAACCTTATGAGCTCCTCAAGGGTACATCATCATCCTAATATATAGGACACAGTTTCCTCCTATAATCTACGGCAAACCATATAAATAATATCATCTCCCAACATACCTAGCCTATCGATTTAATCTATAAATCTCGCCCATTGGTAAATCAAAGAGATGAATACTAAGTATATGTGCCCGTTATTATATCGGGATTAAGAGCATGTACAAAATAATATCTGAGGTCCGATTCGATTATGTAGTCAGCAATAAATCGAATCACCTCTAAGTCGGTCCTGCTCAATACACACAAAGTGCACTGTTGGTGCAGGGGCACTAGATAATCGAACCTGTGTTTTGATTATGGCAAAGACACAAAGTTAAGTTTACATCGTTATCTCACGAGCTAAATCAAGTGTGCAGAAAAGTGCTAAAGCTGGAGCTGAAGGATAGCGACACCCGGAGGAAGCCGCCGTGGTCGGGCGACACTCAAGTGACTTCGGAGGGAGCCGAAGGAATCGAGTGGAAGGCCGAAAGCGAGAGCTACTATCGAGGCAAGCTCGTGTGAGTGAGAGATTGTAAGGTCGTGTCCTCTTTACGAGGATGACCATAGGCGGTGATCCGACTAAGACTTCCTGTGGAGGTTAGAAAGCCGATTAAGTATTTATCATTTTCGAGCTAACCTCCTCTGTAGGGAAGTGGCGGGGCGATCATTGCTAGACATTGGCGATCGTGATGGGAGTCATCAGTCGACTGATTGCGACAAATCAGCCATTGCGCTAGGTCAAAACGGATAACGTTTGACGCGGCCACTTTGCGATAAATTTTGGACAATTTCATAATCCGTTCCTAAAGATGAGGAGACAAATTCAGAGGCCAAAATCTATAAAAGGAGGGGAGGATTCCAACTCCAAATTACATCAAGTTTATTCATCAAGTGCTCCTACAACGCCAATGCTCCAACATCGTCATAACGCCGATGCGACGCCAAGTTTCGATCTTCTTCATCAGCAGCAGAATCAAGTAATATTTTTGATATTGTATTCTTTGTTTTTCTTCATAACGAGGTGAGGTAGGCTTGTTGCCTCATCCTTGTATATTCGGTTTTGTGATCGTTGTCTCCTACCTCCAACGAGGAGGAGACGTTATAGTGCTTTGCCCTCGGTACGCGGTCTAGGACCGATAGGGCCTTGGAGTAGCAACCGCTGGGTTGTGAACCAAGTAAAATAAACGTGTTCATTTATTTTCCACTGTGCTTACTCGTTTACTTGTGTATCAACGAACGAATTCGAACGAAAGATTTACGATCGCTATTCACCCCCCCCCCTCTAGCGACGCTTCTCGATCCAACATGCACTAGTGTGATTCTATGGTCAAGACAAACCAATACCAAATCACACTATAACCATTCTGATGGTTTGTCCAAAGCCATCTCGGTTGTGAGCCTTTACTTATACTTTACAAGGAGTTGATAACATGATCTCCCGTGTGACACCACACACAATGTTATCTACAATATAATGTATTAGACAATATGCATAGTCATATAAATATGCAAACAATGACCATTTGATTCTTATTTCAAAATAAAGATGTTCATACAAAAGATAGACTTTTCAGTATACATCCCAATAATCTCCCACTTATACTAAAAGACTATGTTGTCCTCAAACTGCTATACATCTGATCCCCATTCCGTCCACATGCCTATCAAAAGCTCTCGCCGGAAGGGTCTTAGTGAAAGGTTCTGCCAGGTTATCCTCCGATACAATCTTGGCCACGGTAACTTCTCCTCTCTTTATGATTTCTCATATCAGGTGGTACTTGCGCTCTATGTGTTTACTAGCCTTATGGGCTCGTGGTTCCTTCGAGTTTGCAACTGCACCACTATTATCACAATAAATTGTTATAGTTTTGGGCAAACCAAGAATCAAATCCAAGTCCATCAGGAAGTTCCTGAGCCACACAACTTCTTTGGCCGCCTCAGAGGCTGCCACATACTCATCTTCCATGGTGGTGTCCGCCACGCATTTCTGCTTGACACTCTTCCATACAATGGCTCCACCTCCCAAAGTAAACACAAAACCAGAGGTAGACTTACTGTTATCCCTATCAGATTGGAAGTCAGAATCCGTGTAACCCATAGGGAGTAATTGGTCTACTTGGTAAACTAGCATATAATCCCTAGTCCTTCTCAGGTACTTCAATATATGCTTTACCACAGTCCAATGTCCCTATCTTGGATTACTCTGATATCTGCTGACCATGCCCACGACATAGAAGATATCTGGTCTCTTACATAGGATTGCATACATGAGGCTTCCTACCGCCGAAGCATAAGGTACCGCCTTCATCTCCTCTATCTCCTCAGATGTTCTAGGACATATCTCCTTAGATAAAGGAACTCCATGCCTGAAAGGTAGAAACCCCTTCTTGGAGTTCTGCATGCTAAAACGCTCCATAATCGTGTCTATGTATGAATCTTGGGATAAGCACAACATCCTTTTCTTGCGATCCCTTATGACCTTTATCCCAAGGATGTGTCCAACTTCTCCCAAGTCCTTCATATCAAACTGTTTGGACAACCATACTCTTACATCCGATAACACCTTGATATTGTTGCCAATCAACAAAATGTCATCTACATATAGTATAAGAAATACCACTACGTTTCCGTCACATCTCTTGTATACACAAGACTCATCCAGACTTTGAATAAATCCATAAGACTGGATTACCTCATCAAAGCGGATGTTCTAAGACCTCGAAGCTTGCTTCAATCCATAAATGGACCGATTAAGCTTACATACAAGATGCTCTTCACCCTTCGCAATGAATCCCTCTGGTTGCTTCATATAGATGTTTTCCTCAAGACTTCCATTAAGGAAAGATGTCTTGACATCCATCTGTCACACCTCATAATCCATATGAGCTGCTATGCATAAGACAATCCGGATAGACTTAAGCATGGCTACTGGCGAAAAGGTCTCCTCATAATCGATACCCTCATTCTGAGTATACCCCTTCGCAACAAGCCTCACTTTGAGGGTCTCAACCTTTCCATCTATTCCTCTCTTTCTTTTGTAGATCCACTTGCATCCAATGGTTTTTACACCATCGGGTGGTTCTACTAGCTCCCAGACCTGATTTGAATCCAAAGATTCAATCTCAGTATTCATCGCATTTTGCCAAGATGCTGCATCTTTATCTTGGATTGCCTCATCATATGTCCAGGGATCAGGTTCATGTTCGCCAAGGACCAAATCAGAAGATTCTCCCAAGAACATGAATCTATCAGGCTGTCTAACAACCCTCCCACTACGACGAGGTATCCTCTGTGACATGCGGTGCAGTGACCTATGGTATATCCTCTTGTACCGGTGGTACTGAAGAAGTGACCTCCCCTTTTAATTCCTCTAGAACAATTTTACTCTTGGGCTTGTGGCTCATCACATAGTCTTCCTCTAGAAATATGGCGTTCGTGCTAACGATCACCCTCTGATCTCTAGGACTATAAAATAAACCACCCTTCGTTCCTCTAGGATAGCCAACGAACATGAGTACTTTTTTACGAGGTTCCAACTTACCAGCATCTACCTTCAGCACATGTGCTGGACTCCCCCATATCCGAATATGTCTTAGACTAGGCTTTCGCCCAGTCCACAACTCTGTGGGAGTGGAAGGCATTGATTTAGATGGAACCAAGTTAAGAATGTACACCGCCGTATCTAGAGAATATCCCAAGAACGAATCTGGCAACTCATAATAACTCATCATCGATCTAACCATCTCCATAAGAGTCCTATTCCGTCGCTCTGCTACACCGTTCTGCTGGGGTGTGCTAGGTGCAGTCAATTGTGATTGAATCCCAGCCTCTATAAGTAGTTCCTAAACTCTCCCAAGAGGTACTCACCACCACGATCAGATCGTAGTGTCTTGATACTTTTACTTTGACGTTTCTCTACATCAGCCTTGAATTCTTTGAACATGTCAAAGCATTCAGACTTGCGGTGCATCAGGTAAATGTATCCATATCTTGAGTAATCGTCTATAAAAGAGACGAAATACTCAAAACCACCTCTAGCCTGAATAGACATAGAACCACACAAATCAGAATGAACCAATTCGAACACATCTTTTGCTCTATACCCCTTGGCCTTAAAAGGCCTCTTGGTCATTTTACCCTCCAAGCAAGATTCACAGGTTGGGAAATCTTCCACCACTAATGAACCCTAAGGTCCATCAGCTATCAACCTTTGAATTCTGCTTAGGTTAATATGACCAAGCCTAAGATGCCAAAGATATGTTTGGTTCATCTTCGAAGGTTCTTTTCTCTTATTGGAATTAGAAGATGAGTTATTAACTTCAATTTGCATCGTGGGAGGTTTTGGTTCAAGTGTGTATAAATTTCTTATCAATGCACCCGAACAGATAATGTCTCTATTCCTTCTTATAACAACTCTGTCATTAAAAGAAATAGAATATCCATCCATAATCAATTTAGAAATCGAAATTAAATTCTTTCTAAATAAGGGTACATAAAGGCAATTCTTAAGAACCAAAAGTTTATTTTTCTCAAAAGATAAATGAACATCTCCCACGGCAATAGCCGCCACCTTCGTGGCATCGTCCAAGTACATGGTAATCTGCCCCTCAGCCAATCGTCTGGTTTCCTGGAACCCCTGCAAAGTATTGTAGACATGATCAGTGGCTCTCGTATCTACACACCAGATGTCGGTAGATAACACCGCTAAACATGTTTCAACGACTAGACCAAAAGATATACTTTGTTCTTGCGGTTGGGGCAGTGCTTCTTTCAGTGTCCCATCTGCTTATAAGTGAAGCACTTGCCTTTCGGCTTCTTCACTCTTCCCTGAGTACCTCTCACCGCTTTCGCACCAGTTTGTTTCTTCTTCTTCTTGCCTTTCGTCTTAGAAGTAGAAACCTTTTGGGTCACCATGGCATGTGCCTGAGCACTCTAACGAAATAGCCCCTCTGTCGCCTGGAGTTCTGTCAGAAGTTCTTCCAACGAATACAACCTCTTGTTCATGTTGTAGTTCAGGCGAAACTACTCAAAACTCCTAGGTAGAGACTAGAGTATGATATCGACCTGGGTTTCCCCATCGATCTCAGCTCCTAGGACCTCCAGCTCATTCAAATGAGCCATCATCTTGAGAACATGATCTCTCACGGGTATTCCCTCGATCATGGTGGTCGTCATCAAGTTTCTCATGGCTTCTTGCCTCACAACTCGATTCTGGTGTCCGAAAAGCTCTTTGAGATTGAGCATCATGTCATAAGCTATGGGCATGGCTTAATGCTGATGTTGTAGTACATTTGACATAGATGCCAAAATGTAACACCGCGCCATCTCATCGGCCTTTACCCACTTCTTATAAAGCTCTCTCTCCTTTTCCCCAGAATCATCTGCAGGCTTAGGAGGAGGGCACTCTTCTAGGAGTACATATTTGTATTCTGCAGCAGTCAAGACAATGTCTAGATTCCTCTTCCAATCAACATTGTTGGGTCCAGTAAGTTTGTTCTCTTTCAGTATCATAGCAAGTGGGTTGAAAGTCATTTTGAAAGAAAACCTAAGAATCACATAAATCAAAACATTAGATTTCAAAAAATTATTAATTCCTCAAACAATAAAATTTTAAAATCAACCAACACCTCAAAACACTGAGAATATCGTATGCCATGATAGTGTGGTTGTATACGAATTCTTCATTTGTAAGAGGAGGTTTTACCCATTAATTTTACTATCTTTTCAACCTAACTTTTTGACAAGTAAAATTGATAGTTGGTTCCTTTTTGGCCCTACAAATAAAAGCAGTGACTCCGATGAGGAGGATACTTATATTTGTATCTAAGTGTTCACCATTACTCGGTACCATGGTAATTATCTCGGGTTATGTGCCTTCCAATGGGGAAGTGCTCACACTCCTTAATAATTCCCTATAACCATATTTGACCTTATGATCCAAAAACAAACTCATCCGATGGGATGTATACTGAAAAGTCTATCTTTTGTATGAACATTTTTATTTTGAAATAAGAATCACATGATCATTGTTTGCATATTTTTATGACTATGCATATTGTCTAATACATTACATTGTAGATAACATGATGTGTGGTGTCACATGGGAGATCATGTTATCAGCTCCTTGTAAAGTATAAGTAAATGCTCATAACCGAGATGGCTCTGCAGGTGATTCTGGGGAAAAGGAGAGAGAGCTTTATAAGAAGTGGGTAAAGGCCGATGAGATGGCGCGGTGTTACATTTTGGCATCTATGTCAAATGTACTGCAACATCAGCATCAAGCCATGCCCACAGCTTATGACATGATGCTCAATCTCAAAGAGCTTTTCGGACACCAGAATCGGGCTGTGAGGCAAGAAGCCATGAGAAACTTGATGACGACCACCATGATCGAGGGAACACCCATGAGGGATCATGTTCTCAAGATGATGGCTCATTTGAATGAGCTGAAGGTCCTAGGAGCTGAGTTCGATGGGGAAACCCAGGTCGATATCATACTCCAGTCTCTACCTAGGAGTTTTGAGAAGTTTTGCCTGAACTACAACATGAACAAGAGGTTGTATTCATTGGCGGAACTTCTGACAGAACTCCAGGCGGCAGAGGGGCTATTTCGTTAGAGTGGTTAGGCACATGCCATGGTGACCCAAAAGGTTTCTACTTCTAAGCCGAAAGGCAAGAAGAAGAAGAAACAAACTGGGGCGAAGGCGATGGGAGGCACTCAGGGAGGAGTGAAGAAGCCGAAAGGCAAGTGCTTCACTTGTAAGCAGACTAGACACTGGAAGAAGGACTGCCCCAACCACAAGAACAAAGGTATATCTTTTGGTCTAGTCGTTGAAACATGTTTAGCGGTGTTATCTACCGGCACCTGGTGTGTAGATACGGGAACCACTGATCATGTCTGCAATACTTTGCAGGGGTTCCACAAAACGAAATGACTGGCTGAGGGGGAGATTACCGTGTACTTGGGCGATGCCACGAAGGTGGCGGTTGTTGCAGTGGGAGATGTTCATTTATCTTTTGAGAAAAATAAACTTTTGGTTCTTAAGAATTGCCTTTATGTACCCTTATTTAGAAAGAATTTAATTTCGGTTTTTAAATTGTTTATGGATGGATATTCTATTTCTTTTAATGACAGAGTTGTTATAAGAAGGAATTGGGACATTATCTGCTTGGGTGCATTGATAGGAAATTTATACACACTTGAACCAAAACCTCCCACGATGCAAATTGAAGTTAATAACTCATATTCTAATTCCAATAAGAGAAAAGAACCTACGAAGATGAACCAAACATATCTTTGGCTTCTTAGGCTTGGTCATATTAACCTAAGCAGAATTCAAAGGTTGATAGCTGATGGATCTTTGGGTTCATTAGTGGTGAAAGATTTCCCAACTTGCGAATCTTGCTTAGAGGGTAAAATGACCAAGAGGCCTTTTAAGGCCAAGGGGTATAGAGCCAAAGATGTGTTAGAATTGGTTCATTCTGATTTGTGTGGTCCTATGTCTATCCAGGCTAGAGGTGGTTTTGAGTATTTCGTCTCTTTTATATATGATTACTCAAGATATGGATACATTTACCTGATGCGCCGCAAGTCTGAATGCTTTGACAAGTTCAAAGAATTCAAGGCCGATGTGGAGAAACGTCAAGGTAAAAGTATCAAGACACTACGATCTGATCGTGGTGGTGAGTACCTCTTGGGAGAGTTTAGGAACTACTTATCTAAGGCTGGGATTCAATCCCAATTGACTGCACCTAGCACACCCCAGCAGAACGGTGTAGCAGAGCGAAGAAATAGGACTCTTATGGAGATAGTTAGATCGATGATGAGTTATTCTGAGTTGCCAGATTCGTTCTGGGGATATGCTCTAGATACGGCGGTGTACATTCTGAACTTGGTTCCATCTAAATCAGTGTCTTCTACTCCCACAGAGTTGTGGACTAGGCGAAAGCCTAGTCTAAGACATATTCGGATATGGGGGAGTCCAACACATGTGATGAAGGCAGATGCTGGTAAGTTGGAACCTCGTACAAAAGTACGCATGTACGTTAGCTATCCTAAAGGAACGAAGGGTGGTTTGTTTTATAGTCCAAGAGATCAGAGGGTGATCGTTAGCACGAACGCCAGATTTCTAGACGAAGACTATGTGATGAGCCACAAGTCCAAGAGTAAAATTGTTCTGGAGGAATTAAAAGGGGAAGTCACTTCTTCAGTACCACCGGTACAAGAGGATATACCACAAGTCACTGCACCGCGTGTCACAGAGGATACACAGGAGATACCTCATCGTAGCGGGAGGGTTGTTAGACAGCCTGATAGATTCATGTTCTTGGGAGAATCTTCTGATTTGGTCCCTAACGAACATGAACCTGATCCCTGGACATATGATGAGGCAATCCAAGATAAAGATGTAGCATCTTGGCAAAATGCGATGAATACTGAGATTGAATCAATGGATTCAAATCAGGTCTGGGAACTAATAGAACCACCCGATGGAGTAAAAACCATTGGATGCAAGTGGATCTACAAAAGAAAGAGAGGAATAGATTGGAAGGTTGAGACCTTCAAATCGAGGCTTGTTGCTAAGGGGTATACTCAGAAAGAGGGTATCGATTATGAGGAGACCTTTTCGTCGGTAGCCATGCTTAAGTCTATCCGAATTGTCTTATGCATAGCAGCCCATATGGATTATGAGGTGTGGCAAATGGATGTCAAGACTACTTTCCTTAATGGAAGTCTTGAGGAAAACATCTATATGAAGCAACCAGAGGGATTCATTGCGAAGGGCAAAGAGCATCTTGTATGTAAGCTTAATCGGTCCATTTATGGATTGAAGCAAGCTTCCAGGTCATGGAACATCCACTTTGATGAGGTAATCTAGTCTTATGGATTTATTCAAAGTCCGGATGAGTCTTGTGTATACAAAAGATGTGACGGAAACGTAGTGGTATTTCTTATACTATACATAGATGACATTTTGTTGATCGGAAACAATATCAAGGTGTTATCGGACGTAAGGGAATGGTTGTCCAAACAGTTTGATATGAAGGACTTGGGGGAAGTTGGACACATCCTTGGGATCAAGGTCATAAGGGATCGCAGGAAAAGGATGTTGTGCTTATCCCAAGCTTCATACATAGACATGATTATGGAGCATTTTAGCATGCAGAACTCCAAGAAGGGGTTTCTACCTTTCAGGCATGGAGTTCCTTTATCTAAGGAGATGAAGGCGGTTCCTTATGCTTCGGCGGTAGGAAGCCTCATGTATGTGATGCTATGTACGAGACCAGATATCTGCTATGTCGTGGGCATGGTCAGCAGATATCAGAGTAATCCAGGACAAGGACATTGGACTGCGGTAAAGCATATATTGAAGTACCTGAGAAGGACTAGGGATTATATGATAGTTTACCAGGTAGACCAATTACTCCCTTGTGGGTTACCGGATTCTGACTTCCAATCTGATAGGGATAACAGTAAGTCTACCTCAGATTTTGTGTTTACTTTGGGAGGTGGAGCCATTGTATGGAAGAGTGTCAAGCAGAAATGCGTGGCAGACTCCACCATGGAAGCTGAGTATGTGGCAACCTCTGAGGAGGCCAAAGAAGTTGTGTGGCTCAGGAACTTCCTGATGGACTTGGATATGATTCCTTGTTTGCCCAAAACTATCACAATTTATTGTGATAATAGTGGTGCCGTTGCAAATTCGAAGGAACCACGAGCCCATAAGGCTAGTAAACACATAGAGCGCAAGTACCACCTGATACGAGAAATCGTAAAGAGAGGAGAAGTTGTGGCCAAGATTGCATCGGAGGATAACCTTCCAGATCCTTTCACTAAGGCCCTTCTGGTAAGAGCTTTTGATAGGCACGTGGAGGGAATGGGGATCAGATGTATGGTAGTTTGAGGACAGCATAGTCTTTTAGTATAAGTGGGAGATTGTTGGGATGTTTATTGAAAAGTCTATCTTTTGTATGAACATCTTTATTTTGAAATAAGAATCACATGATCATTGTTTGCATATTTTTATGACTATGCATATTGTCTAATACATTACATTGTAGATAACATGGTGTGTGGTGTCACACGGGAGATCATGTTTTCAGCTCCTTGTAAAGTATAAGTAAAGGCTCACAACCGAGATGGCTTTGGATAAACCATCGGAATGGTTGTAGTGTGATTTGGTATTGGTTTGTCTTGACCATAGAATCACACTAGTGCACTTTGTGTGTATTGAGTAGGACCGACTTAGAGGTGATTCGATTTATTGCTGACTACATAATCGAATCGGACCTCAGATATTATTTTGTACATGCTCTTAATCCCGATATAATAATGGGCATATATACTTAGTATTCATCTCTTTGATTTACCAATGAGCGAGATTTATAGATTAAATCGATAGGCTCGGTAAGTTGGGAGATGATATTATTTATATGGTGTGCCGTTGATTATAGGAGGAAACCATGTCCTATATATTAGGATGATGATGTACCCTTGAGGAGCTTATAAGGTTCATCATGTAAACCCTGCAGGTGGACTTGGTCTGACATGATGAAAAGGTTGAGTGGTACTGCTCATGGAGTTAGATGTTGATTAATTAATTGTCAGTAAATTAATTATTCAACGGACATTCGAGATCTTAAACACGGAGAGAAAATGTACAAATAATATATGGAACTCATATTAACTTATGGGGGTTGGTGAGGTAGATCAATGATAATCCTTTAGTGGATTGGATTATCATTAATGGATCGGACTTTAGGTGGGCTTGATCCATGGGTGGCCAAGATCCAACTCCTCCTCATGGTCCCTATTGTAGCCTATTAACACCTCATGAAGCTTAGATCCAATGGATAGAAACAAAACTCTAGATCCAAAGGTAGAGATTAATTCTCTAAGATCCGACGGTTGAGATTAAATCTCTAGATCCGATGGTTGAGATTAAATCCCTAGAACCAATGGTGGAGATTAAAAGGAGGGTTATCCCTAACTCTATAAAAGGAGAACAAGGGGTTGGTGTGGAGACAATAAAGAGAAGGTAGGGTATTTGGAGGTTTGCGGCAAGAGCTTGGAGCTAGGCTTTGGGCTTGGCGGCACCTAATAAGGAAAGTTTTTCCTTGCCTTCTTCTTCTTCCTCAAGCTTCCGGCGCCCATTGAAGCCTTTCCAGCTCTTGGCCAGTGTCCAAAGTAGGTCCTCTCCTTCTTCTTGGCCGGTGGAACAAAGGTTTAGGGTCCTCCCTTGAAGCTTTTCTCCGACAATCATTAATCTCCTCTTCCTTCTTGGCCGGCGGTAAGCTCCATCCTTGGAGGTTGTTGGTTGGTTTAACGAAGAAAAAGAGCCTTGTTTCTATTCTTCCTCTTGCTTGGAATGAGCAAGGAAGGAAGATTGGTGATCTAGGAGCTTCAACTTTTGGTAGATCATCGCCCACACGACGTCCGAAAGGAGGAAGGTCATACATTAGAAGATCGAGAGGTATATCGATTCTCTATTCTCTTTTGTAACATGTTTGTTTTTGTTTTTCAATTATGAGCATGATATAATCTGTTTGTGGCTAAATAATACTTGGATCCCGAACATAAACATGAAAGCTGGTGATTCGGACATCGTCTATTCCACGGCTACTCGTAGAATAGAGGTTGGTCACTTATACAACAAGTTTGTTCAAGTGACCTCTCTAAATGAATAACACGACGATGACTTGGTTGTTTGGGCAATCCCTTTTGTCTAGGATTAAATTTTTTTAATCTGGGGACATCGATGGGATCGCCATGAATAAACGACCAAGGTGAAGTGGGAAGCAAAGTTTCCCCTCACGGATCAATGAAACCAACCCTTCAATTGGTATCAGAGCCAAGGTTTCCGATTTTGTGTGTTTAGGATTCGGTTAATTTTTATGCACTTTTCATATATTATATGAGCCGGATAATAGTAGGATATGCGTAGGTTAACTCTTTGGTTGTTGGCATAAGATCCGACTATTATTACCATATGTGTGTATGTGATTGTATGTGTATATTTTATTGAATTCTCAGGGTTGACGAGGCTAGTATTTAATATTTTTTGTAAATTAGATACGACATTGTTTAGCCACTCTTTTTATTTTAGTTTACTTTCGATCTAGATTTCATGTACACTCCCTCCTGGAGTATAGGATCAATGGATGTAAATTAAAGTAGATTTTAATCTCGGCTCGGATGTCCGGATGGCTCGTACATGGCGTAGGAGGAGCGGACGAGAAGGCGATGCGACAGGAGACATATTGAAGACAAAAGTCATAATAGTTGGGAAATAATTTATTTTTCATATTTATTGCTTTTTGTTTGATATGCATGTCGTAGGCTAGAAAAATTCCTCAATTTCAAATTACTAAGTGGGAGAGGGATATTTTTATAAATTCTCACGGCCTCCATCGTGAAAAACTCTTAGGCAAACAATACAGAATTTAGTCAATACTTAATTCATGATCCATCACAAACTCGAGGGTGGCCAGCCACTTGATGTACCCATTCATCTTTAACACAAACTGCACTACAAATGAACCTTCTTGCATCTTAGAGGTGAAGAGGAACCTGGAGACTTCGAACCTTTCGGATCTCGCTTGCTCATCAAACAACTCATGATGATGGAAGACTATGATATTAGCATCCATATGCTCATGCTGCTTCTGCAGCTCGGGTACCATCACGGCTAGCAAGATGCAACTCGCTAGTTCAAAATCAGCCACATGTTTTTGATAGGCCAACAATTGGTCTGGAGTTACATCGTCCTTAGGACAGTTGGGAAGAGACTATTCGAGGACATACACGAGCTTTTCTGCCTTGAGAACAATTCTCAAGTTTCTAAGCCAGTCCAAGAAGTTAGGCCCAGTCAATTTGTTTGAATCCAAAATACTGCGCAAATTCAAAGACGTCATGATCAATCGATTAACCTAGAAATACAAAATCGAGCATATATTAGAAAGACGAAAACATGCATCAACATATATTTACAAATCCCATTCATTTTTTGAATTTAAAAACCCCAAAATCACTTCGAGAAATCGTAGGTTCATCTCCGAATGGGCTAATATCCAACATAGATATGAACAACCTTGGAGAGAGTCCAATAAGTCATTCAAAGCTATAATGGTAGGTTTCAAGTATACCGATTGCATATCACATATATGCAACTATCACAATGTGCTATCAAGTAATTGAATGTTCACACATACATCGGATTGTTAACTCATTAACAAGTATGCATCATATGCATAGCACCCAACTTCACCTCCCTTCACATCGAACTTGGAGAGAGTTCAACAAGTCGATGCTCCAGGTTAAAGCCAACCCATTAATTGAGAAATAGTTTTAATATGGTTAGAGCGCATTCAACCAATTAACTCAGCTTTGAGAGAGTCCAACAACCAAAGATAATGATTGACCTCTGACTCTTACCATATCAGTATTAAACTATTCCATGGTTTGTGTTGGTGCAATCGGCCCAGGTTGACTCGAGTTTGACTCGAGCAGTACCTTGATAGTATTTTGATGATAGACAAAACTCATTACATGGGATTGTCATGGGAAAGTCCAACATGGGGTTGGCATGGAAAATCAAAGCATGGAGCTTGGTGTGGAAGTCCAAGGGGGAAGCCTTAGCATGGGAAAGTGCAAAGCATTGTGAAGTCGTGCGCTTGGTGCTTGGTGAGAAATGAATTGCGAAGCCGTGCGCTTGGTGCATTTGGGAAGTCTTGAGGACTTGGTAAGTTCACTAGGCTCGGGGTCCTTGAGTCGGTGAAGGATGGAATTTCGAAGCCATGCTCTTGGTGCATCCGAGGGACCGCCGGACGGGGAGCGAATGGAGTAAGTCCAAAGGGAAGCATACTTCTAGGGTATGAGACGCGAAGGATGGCGTTGCGAAGCTGTGTGCTTGGCGCATCCGAGGGACGTAGGCTGAGGGAAGAGAGCTTCGGTGGGGAACTCCATGAGGGATAAGGTGGACTTGGCCAAGTGGCTATGACTGAGTGTTGGAGGCTCAAACTTGATGTTTGAGGGTTTACCCGACGGTCGGATGCTCAAACAACTTGGTGTTTGAGGTTTTTCTCGACGTCAGTCGACTTGCATAGGTGCCGGTTCGACTGGTCCAAGTCGACTAGGGTTCGACTGGTGTAAGGCTAGGGTTTTATGCTTGGCAATCGACTGCCATGGGCGATCGGCTGATCGTGATCGGCGATCAATGTCGCGAGCAGGTCGCGAGCGCTCCGTAGCCGACTGGACAGTCGACTACTAGGTCACCAGTCGACAGATGGGCATCATCAGTCGACTAGTAGGTGATCCGTTGGAACTTGTCTGACGTGGATCTGGACGTTGTGAGACAACGGCTACAGGGGCAGTCGACTGGGGCCTTTGGGCAGTCGACTGCTAAGCGCGAAAATAGCTCGATGCAGGTTATAAAAGGAGCTCGAGATGGAGGTTTTTGCAATGGTTTTTGTAGAGATATTGGAGGGGAATTGCTGCTGCATTCCAGTCCTTCAAGAGCCAATCAAAGCAAGCAACAAGAAAGCGATCAAAGCAATTGTGTAAAAGTTCTCTTTTGTATTGTCTTTGTATTTCTTCTTGTATTTTCATATTACTTGTTGTAATAGCTTGTGAGAGGTTTCTCCACCTCCGACGTGTAGTCGATAAGGAGTGTTGTTAGTGTCGTGCGCATAACACGAGCTCGTTGAGCTCACCCCGTGGAGTAGGAACCATTCGGTTCCGAACCATGTATATGCTTGTGTATTGATTGTGCTTGTATTGTTGTTATTTCTATTATTATTCCGCTCATTATGTGCGACAATTGTAGACAAGCAACGCAGCGAGCGAGCAATTACGACATCCAACGAATGAGGGCTATTCACCCCCCTCTAGTCGGCCGTACCGATCCCCTACAAGTGGTATCAGAGTCGAGGTCGCTTATCAAGGACTAATCGCCACGAGAGCACTACAAATGGCCGGCTTCATCCATCCACCAAAATTCGATGGAGATTTTGCTTGGTGGAAGAAACGGATGGAGGTATATCTCGAAACCAATTTTGATTATATGATTATTATAGAAAATGGTTTTGAGATGCCTAGGGACAAACACAACAAGCCCATTGAAAAATCAAAGTGGACCCAAGACCAAATCAAGAACTTCAAGACAAATCTCAAGGTAATTAAATTGATTAGTGATTTATTACCTAACACTATTGGGTCAAGATTGGGTGATTATATGGATGCAAGGGAATTATGGGAGAAGATAATGAAATTTCAAGAAAGTTCCCAATCGGCACAAGTAGAGGAGAACGCCGAAGAAGAATCACCATCCACTTTTGAAGATGTGGATGACTTGGTGGAGACCTCCACCTCTAGCGTTGAGGGGGAGGAAAGGATTTCAATTCCGGAGCAAGATCAAAATGAAGCTTCTACCTCCAGAAGAAGTGAAGAGGCCTCCACCAACTCCCTAGGTAACTCAAGTGTTGTTATTTTAAATAAAAATCATATAATATGCTTTGAGTGTAGGGAGAAAGGGCACTACAAGAGTAAATGCCCAAAATTGGCTAAGGAAAATGCATCAACATCAAAAGTCAATCCAAAGTCAAAGGATGCCGGTGTTCCCAAAATCAAGAGCAAAGAGCACATTGTGTGCTTTAAATGCAACCAAAAGGGACACTACCGAAGCCAATGCCCTAGGGGGAGGAAGAAAGGGCAAGAAGGTTCAATTCATGTAGGGGGAGCTCCCAAAGCTAACCCTAAGGTAAATTTATTTAATGCACCTTTAATTCCTAGAGTTAAAAAGCATGCTAAGAATTATTTTAGCTCTCTTGCTATTGTTAATGAAAAGCATGCTAGGAGAAACAATAAGATTTATTGCTTAGGTGCCAAGCATGTTCATATGACTAAAGACAAACCTAGGACTCATAATTCTAGAAATATCTTGCCTAGGGAGTCAATTAGGAGAATTGAAGAAAATTTGGGTATTAATCCCAAAAAGTCTAGGCACATGCCTAAGAAGAAGAGGCCTTCCCAAAAACCTAATGAAAATTCAAAAATGGGAAAATTAGAGCTAGAGAACCAAGTCTTGAGAAAGGCGTAGTATAATTAGGTAGGCAATCTATTGCCAATTACATCTGATGTAACTCTTTAATAGCTTTGGTTAAGTTTTAGATTAGTTTAGTGTTTATTCCTAAACCGACTTCGGTAGTGGCGAGGCACTGAGGCCTTCTTGGATATCGAGCAGCGACCACTTCTAAGACAAAGTGATGTTGAAATCACATAAAACTAATTTTAAAACTTATGTTCAAAGCTAATATATGCCTCTACTTTCTTAACTAATTAAGAAAACTTAATTAAGTCTTAACCAAGTTTGATAGCGGGACATCACGATTGTCCACTGCACTCTTCAAGATAAAATGCATTGCTTTGCTTTTGGCAAACCCTATAACAAATGATCGAGGAAGTAGTGAGTACCAAGCTTTGGTAGGCATATCGTTTTGACTTATTAAGAAATAAACATGTATCATATACATATTAGCATACATCACATATAAGCTAAACTAATCATGCATCACATACAAGCTAAACTAACATGCATCACATACATATTAAACTAACGTGTCATGGTTATGGCCCTTATTCTACAATCTTCTCAAGCCAATGAAAAGATTGATTGGTCAACCTAGGGATAGCATCTTCTCCTAAGTGCTTCCTTTTGGTTGTCTTGTGTGTTGACTTCCTCCTTGTAACCTCATCTTCCAATGGACCTTCCATCTTTGTTTTGTACATTACAAAAGGAGAAATACTCGAGTTACATTCGAGTCTAAAACTAATTTTACAACAAGAATTTTAGGAGGAAGGCACGACACGCAGGCCGTATTTAAGAATTACAACACACACATATTCACAAACCTTTTGGGACTAGGCCATAACCATGCACCATGTCATTTTAACTTTTAAAAGACATTGGATATTTTATTATGTTTGACAATTGCTAATGCAATTATCAACTCATAATAAAATTTATCCTACTTCTATATCACATATAAAATAGAGAAAACCTATTTTATACGATCTTTCGCAAGTGGCTCTGATACCACTGTAGGGAATTCTTTATGCCAAATGGCATATCTTGTGAAAAATTAGGATCCCTTCCAAGTGATCCATGCGAAAGCAAACTCGTATAAAATAAATTTCTCTAAACCAAGCCTATCTTATAGGAGAGGATTACCTTTGTTGCGTGCCCTTGTTAATCCTGCTTCTTCCTTTTGTTTGTTGGATCTTTAGCACGTTCAAGTGTCCGTGCCTCTATATGTATCCACACGAGCAAGCTCTTGTCTCACAAAAGAAAACTAGAGGAGCTCTCCTTTACTTCTTGCTAGAGAAGTCCCTAAAGGAGAGGAAGCTAGGGAAAAGAGAAGGGAAGAAGAAGACTACTCTTCTTGCTACACTCACAAAAGCCACACAACAATAAGCTCACAAGCTCTCTCCAAGCCTCAAGCTCCCAACAACCACACTCCACCAAAAACTCTACTTTGGCCGGCCACTCCATGGAGCCTTTTATAGGGTTGGAAAAACCCTTCCACCTCCTTCACATTCAATGCAATCCATTGCATTGAGACACACTCAAAAAGGATTTGGCTTCCTTGTTTGGCCGGCCACTTAAGGAGACAAAACCATTTTGTTTCCTTCCACCTTATCTAGCTTAGGTGGATGCTTAGGTGGCATGCTTATGTGGCATGCTTATGTGGCATTCTTATGTGGCATTCATGCATGTTGAATTAATCTTATTAATTCAATTAAGCTTATGTTATCATATTGAATTAATCTTATTAATTCAATTAAGCTTATGTTATCATATTGAATTAATCTTATTAAATCAATAAGGTAACATATTGAATTAATCTCATTAAATCAATTAGCTAAAATTCTCATTAATCTTAAAGTCCAAAAACCATTTTGTACTTAAGCTTATTCCCAAATTATTCTAGTCAAACTAGAATACTCTAATTCCTCTAATTATCATGCTCTTTGTGTGTGACCCTATAGGCTCTCATAACGTTGGCAGTGGACCTAAACTCTTTTAGATACACAAGCAATGAGCGGCATCTAGCAATACATCATTGCTACCCAAGTTACAAGATAAGTCAAGATCCGACTAACCTTTCCGTGACTACTATAATATATGACCGTGTCCTTCTATCCTTGATATCAGATTGATCAATGAGGCATAGACCGTGTCATCCTCGATCAATCTATGTGTTTCTTGATCCCTGAGTAAACTAACTCAAACAAATGAGCTCAATATCTCATATTGACTCATTCGAGCATGGCCATGCATTTTAGTAGTTCTACTCAATCAAGGGGCCCACCGATATCACTCCCGTCATATGAGAGGGATAGATCCCATCTACATCACTCACATCCCTCCGCATAATTTGTTATATACCCAGTAATCGCCTTTATGGTCCACCCTGTTACGGGTGACGTTTGACGATACTAAAGTACATAACTTCTTATGTAGGGAACCGTAGTGACTTCAGGTCTGAGGACTATTCATACCAATAGTCACATGAGAAAGTTTATGACACTCATATAACGATCCATGAAACTTTCTCATGGCGGGTCAGTTCAGTATATATTCTCTAATATATACCCATGTGTCAACTTGATATCATATATCCATGACTTGTGAGATCAAGTCATCAATTGACCTACATGCTAGTCTTTATGTATTAATATTTCCCTTGCATATTAATACTTGACTAGGAACATTTAGAAAGTGTTCTCTACAGCCTCTCATAATCAATTCTGCCAATTGATGTGCTGTAGATAAGAACCTACTTTTCTAGGGCATTACTATATTTAATTTAGCTGGCACAAGCAAGACTTAAATATAATAACCAATCCTTTGCCTTTATAGAATATGATACAAAATGTTCCCTATTCAACCATCACATGATTGGTTCTTAGGGTTGTAACTAACAGAAAGTCCAACATGGGGTTGGCATGGAAAATCCAAGCATGGAGCTTGGTGTGGAAGTCCAAGGGGGAAGCCTTGGCATGGGAAAGTCCAAAGCATTGCGAAGTCGTGCGCTTGGTGCTTGGTGAGAAATGCATTTTGAAGTCGTGCGCTTGGTGCATTTGGGAAGTCTTGAGGACTTGGTAAGTTCACTAGGCTCGGGGTCCTTGAGTCGGTGAAGGATGGCATTTCGAAGTCGTGCGCTTGGTGCATCCGAGGGACCGCCGGACGGGGAGTGAATGGAGTGAGCCCAAAGGGGAGCATACTTCTAGGGTATGAGACGCGAAGGATGGCGTTGCGAAGTCGTGCGCTTGGCGCATCCGAGGGACGTAGGCCCAGGGAAGAGAGCTTCGGTGGGGAACTCCATAAGGGATAAGGTGGACTTGGCCAAGTGGCTAAGACTGAGTGTCGGAGGCTCAAACTTGATGTTTGAGGGTTTACCCGACGGTCGGATGCTCAAACAACTTGGTGTTTGAGGTTTTTCTCGACGTCAGTCGACTGGCATAGGTGCCGATTCGACTGGTCCAAGTCGACTAAGGTGTTGGATCAAGAAGCGTCGCTAGAGGGGGGGTGAATAGCGATCAAAAATCTTTCGTTCGAATTCGTTCGATACACAAAGTAAGAGCAGCGGAAAGTAAAGAAGACAAGTTTATTTTACTTGGTTCACAACCCAACGGTTGCTACTCCAAGGCCCTATTGGTCCTAGACCGCGTACGGAGGGCAAAGCACTATAACGTCTCCTCCTCGTTGGAGGTAGGAGACAACGATCACAAAATTCGGAAGTACGAGGATGAGGCAACAAGCCTACCTCACCTCGTTACGAGTAAAAATAACGAATACAATATTAAAATAAATTACTGGATGCTGCTGCCGATGAAGAAGATCTGAGGTTGTCGTCGCGTCGGCGTTATGACGGTGTCGGAGCGTTGGCGTTATAGGAGCACTTAATGAATAAACTTGATGTGATTTGGAGTTGGAATCCTCCCCTCCTTTTATAGATTTTAGCCTCTGAATTTGTCTCCTCATTTTTAAAAATGGATTACGAAATTGTCCAAAATTTATCGCAAAGTGGCCGCGTCAAACGTTATCCGTTTTTGACCTAGCACAAAGGATGATTCGTCGCCATCGATCGATGACTATCGGTCGGATGAGCATCGATCGCTCAGCGTCCGATCGTACCGGCTGGCCACTTCCTTGCAGTAAGAGGTTAGCTCGAAAAATGATAAATGCGACAGTTTCTGACCGTCCGATCTCGACCTAGACCTTCCACGGGAAGTCTTAATCGAATCGCCGCCTACGGTCGTCGCTGTAAAGAGGACACGACCTTACAATCTCTCACTCACACGAGCTTACCTCGATAGTATCTCTCGCTTTCGACCTTCCACTCGATTCCTTCGGCTCCCTTCGAAGTCACTCGAGTGTCGCCCGACCACCGCGGCTTCCTCCGGGTGTCGCTAGCCTTCAGCTCCAGCTTTAGCACTTTTCTGCACACTTGATTTAGCTCGTGAGATAACGATGTAAACTTAACTTTGTGTCTTTGCCATAATCAAAATACAGGTTCGATTATCTAGTGCCCCTGCACCAACATAGGGTTTGACTGGTGTAAGGCTAGGGTTTTGTGCTTAGCGATCAGCCATGGGTCGATGATGTGACTCGGCTAGGATGGAAGTCTGATGGGATGTCGCGAAAGCAGCGCTCTATAGCCGGATCGACTACTAGGTCACCAGTCGACTGATGGGCATCATCAGTCGACTGGTAGGTGATCCGTTGGAACTTGTCTGACGTGGATCTGGCCGTTGTGAGACAACGGCTACAGGGGCAGTCGATTGGGGCCTTTGGGAAGTCGACTGCTAGGCGCGAAAATAGCTCGCGTTATAAAGGAAAGATGGAGGTTTTGCAATGGTTTTGTGGAGCTATTGGAGAATTCTTTGCTGCATTCCAGTCCTTCAAGAGCCAATCAAAGCAAGCAACAAGAAAGCGATCAAAGCAATTGTGTAAAAGTTCTCTTTTGTATTGTCTTTGTATTTCTTCTTGTATTTTCATATTACTTGTTGTAATAGCTTGTGAGAGGTTTCTCCACCTCTGACGTGTAGTCGATAAGGAGTGTTGTTAGTGTCGTGCGCATAACACGAGCTCGTTGAGCTCACCCCGTGGAGTAGGAACCATTCGGTTCCGAACTACGTATATGCTTGTGTATTGATTGTGCTTGTATTGTTGTTATTTCTATTATTATTCCGCTGGGTATATTAACTATAATTGTAGACAAGCACACGAGAACGAACGAATTATGACATCCAACGAACGAGGGCTATTCACCCCCCTCTAGCCGGCCGTACCGATCCCCTACAGTTTGAACATGTTCAGGTTCGAGCCGGGCTTGGAGAGAGTCGAACAACCCAAACAAGAAATAGAACTCATGTTCTAACCATATTAATGGAAGGTGTAGGCTTTAATATTGTGTAAAGATTTTAATGTCTCATCCTTTTTGCATGCAAATAACTATTATCACAATGTCTCCAACTAGTGAGAATCAGCTGCTTGGATACACCAAGAAATATACCTCGTGCTGGTCTCGACAGAATTGATGGTGTCCAAATCCATCAATTCATCGACTAGGGATAATTCCAATACATCACAATTACACATGTAGAGATACTCACTAGTAGTGATCCAATAACAAATTCTCTCATGCTGTGAATCATATTATGGAAATTGAGTAAATGAGTTTAAGATCTAATCAAATACATGAAAACATGTATACTCAAGTAGTGAATCTTCACTTATCATATAAATGGTTTAAACATAAGGTAGTTGCCTTAGGACATCTCTCATATATAACTAATAGAGTCGGGCGGTGAGACTTGGGTAGTCATGATAGTGTTATGGAAGCACTTGACCAGCGCCTCGATTAGAGGCTAGTCGAGGTGGCACATCGATTGGACTACTCGACTAGCACCTCGACTGGTCGGTTCTGATGGAGGCACAGAAGCGAGGAAAACTCAGCCAGTGCCTTGACTAGGGCCTTGTTGAGGCGACATATTGACTGGTTCACTAACTGGTGCCTCGACTGGTTCCAAAATAGGTATGAAAATAGTCGATCGGAAGAAAGGCAGACTCGACTAGAACCTTTACTGGCAAGGCGACCGTTGTGTGCAATGTTTGGAATCACGAGCTTCGACGGGGCATATATGAGGAGGCTTGAGGGCATCTTTGAGCAAGTTTTTAGAGGGGTGATTTGAAGTGAGGTGTTGCTATTAGTTATATATGAGAGGTGTCCTAAAGCAATCGCCTTATGGTTGTACCATTTATTTGATAAATGAAGATTCACTATTTGAGTATACATATTTTCATGTATTTGATTGGATCTTAAACTCATTTACTGAATATCCGTAATATGAATCACAGCATAAGAGAATTTGTGATTGGATCACAACTAGTAAGTATCTCTACTTGTGTAATTGTGATGTATTGGAATTATCCCTAGTCAATGAATTGATGTATTCGGACACCATCAATTCCATTGAAACTAGCATGAGTTATACTCTTTGATTTATCCAAATAGTTGTTTCTAACTGGCTGGAGACATTGGGATGTCCGGAGTTAACCGTGGATGCTAGTTATGGTAACTAGTTCATTGGAGTTACTAGCTGTAAGACTTCATATGGTTCTCTGCATATACAGATATGTCAAAGAAGTCCTTACTGCAGCTTAAGTGTGATGTTCCTTCGACATGCGGTATTCAAGTCATCTTGGCCATGTAGGCTTATGCTTTGACATCTTAAGCAAGCATCTCCGAGGAGATGTGGATTCGGGATGATTGGGTATAAGTCGAACTGGTCGAAGGTGTTTTAATAGCCTACAAAAGATTCACCACTCCTTGCTACGAGATGTATACCCTATGGCCTCTTGTCGGATTGTTACTAAAGACTTTGGCCAAAGCATTACATGTTTAGAGTATGGTACTCTTGGATATGTATGCAATAACTAGAATTCGTAGGATGAGAAAAAAAACTTGGGCTAGGTGTGATGTAGTCAGCCTAGTGGTGATTGACACAATTGACCATGTCCTAAAAAAGTGTTGGTGCAATCGACCCAGGTCATGATTGACCAGACTTGAGTAGAACTCGAGTAGAGTTTTGATGTTCAACAATAGTTAATAATATGGTTTGACCACATGACTAGTGGATGGTATGGAACATCCAAGGTCATATGAGGAAGACTATTGGAGAAGTCCAAGTATGGTGACTTGGCAAGGAGAATTCCAAGTATGGATACTTGGCAAGGGAAAATCCAAGTCGGTCAAGGGAGACCGGACACTTGGTGTAGGAAAGACCAACGGGGAGTTGGCGAGGGAAGTCCCGGTAGGCCTGAGAGACCGTGCTTGGCAAATGAAGTCCCAGACGACGAGTCTTGGCAGTGAAGTCCTGGAGGCATGGCCTCTTGGCAATGAAGTCCCAGATAGGACGTCTTGGCAAGGGAAGACTCGGCTGATCAGGGAGATCGAACTTGACAAATGTAGACATGAGAGCATGACGATAGCCGATGAAAGCACTAGAAAGCTAGCACAAGAATGAAGAGTCGCGAACTCGAGGGATCCGGGAGGCGTGAGGATGATGGAAGTGGGTTGAAGGCTTAGGTCTAGGCTTAGGGTGAGTATTAAGTATGAAGGGATCATACTTGGGGTATTAAACCTCGTTATAGAGGTATAGCAGTCGACTGGTAGGTTGGATCAGTCGATTGGGCTTCATTTGTAGGCAAACAGAAGCAAGATGGGCTCAACCAGTGCCTCGACTAGAGGCTAGTTAAGGCGGTGCCTCGACTGGTAAGGTAGAGTCGAGCAGTGAGACTTGAGGAGTCGAGACAGTGCTATGGAAGCACTCGACCAGCGCCTCCATCTAGTCGTGGCGCCTCTGGAGGACTCTGATGCCTCTGTTATTCGGATGGTGGCACATTGCGAGGCACACTCGACCAGTGCCTAGACTGGAGGCTCGTCAAGGTGGTGCCTCGACTGGATCACTCGACTGGAACCTCGACCGATTCCACCACAGGTATGAAGACGCTTCTCAAAAGCAAGGCGACTCGACTGGATGCCCAGTCGAGGCGGCGCCTCGACTGGCGAAACAACCATTGCAAATCTAGAAGCTTCGATGAAGCTTTATAAAAGGAGGATCGAGGGAATCTTCAAGGTGATCTCTCTTGGAGGTTTTAGGAACGATTTGAAGGGACGTGGTGCTGTATTTCAAGGCCTTCAAAGTCATCCCAAATCGATCTACGGGCAAGAATTCAAAAGCCCTAAATCTATAACGTGTGTTCATTTGCTTTTGTATTTGTTGTATTTGCTTGTTTTATTTTGTTCTTATTATTGTAAGAGCCTTGTGAGAGGTTCTTCCACCTCCGGTGTGTTCACCGAGGAGGAGAAGTGATATAGTGGTGGTGTGCATCACTAGAGTCCGCTTGGGCTCGCCCGAGGAGTAGAAACTAGGGTTCTGAACCACGTAAAAACCTCGTGTTGTGCTTGCTATGTGTTTTGTATATGTATCTGTATTTGTATTTGTTTTTCCGCTGTGTACTAACAATTGTAGATAAGCACGACGATCGAAATCCATCAAGCGAACGAAATCGATGCGAAAAGCTATTCACCTCCCCCCCCCCCTCTAGCAACGCCAACAGTCCTAACAAGTGGTATCTGAGTGAGGTCTCTCTTCAAGGCTTAACAACCAAGGGAGCACGCTAGAGGGAAGAAGGAAGATGGAGGATCCAAATTTTGATTTGGGATGGGACATCAATGTGCCTCCTCCATATCAACTCTATGGAGCTAAAGAATTCGATCAATTGAAGGTAAGAATGGAACATTTTCTAATCTGTTAAATAGAAAATTTATTTATTTTGATGCAAGGAGTTGAAGTTCCTATGGACAAGAAAGGTAGAATACTCAAGAAAAAGAAATGGACAAAGGTACAATTAGAACAATTCGAAAGAAATGATAAGGTAACACAATTGTTGTTAAATTTGTTAGCTAATGCGGTTGTGTCTAGATATCTAGGAGGGAGATTCTAAGGAAAAGGGCAAGGGATCTTAGATCCTCATTAGAACCTAATCACTTCACAAGAAGAAAGAGAGAGTTCAATGAGAGGCCAAAATCCCTAAGGTAATTTTAAAAATGATCTTCTTTTAAGAAAACATGAAATTTAAAGTCTTGATTATCAGACAAAATGAAAAAAATAAAGTAGAGCAAGCATATTCAAAAAAGGGCATATAATGCCATAAGGTGAAGGAGAGTGAAAACAATAGGCAAACCCTAAAATGGATCTTCCTAAAGAAATAACAATGGCCAGGAAACAAAAATTAAGTTCAATGAATTAAAAATACTTTAGGTCAAGGCTTGATAAATTAAGAGAAAGACTAGGATATTAAAATCAATTTAGGATAAATGGTCAACATTTAGAATCAAATCAAAACCTAGGTTTAGGAGGCGATGATTAGGATAACAATGAGGTCAACCTATCAAGATTGAAGCCATTCAAATTTCAAATTTAGGATTAAGTCAAGATCTAGGATAACAAGGTCAAAGAGTCACCTAGATTACCATAATGTTTAATGGCTAGGGTTTCAAGGAAACCTAGGAAAGCAATCCCTAGGGTTAACCTTCCAAGATCATGACAAGGTTCCACCTAGAAGTCATGAGGTTCTAAGTTATCCTAGGAATCATGTTAACCCAAGGAGCTCCAATAGATATTGGGTTTCTAGGAGCGTGATCGATTCATGCTAAATGGTTAGGATATGTCAACTTGAATTGGTGGGGTAGTTAACCTAACCATAGCTAAGTTGGCACTTTAGGCTATTTCCAAGGTAATTGGGTACTTTGGAAATAAGATTGAATCAAATAGTGTTGCCTAGAAAATGCATGAGACCTTAATATAGGTATAACCAAAACCCACATCTCACATCAAATTGACATGTGTGTGTATTTATACACTCTAGACACGTGTGAGATCCTAGGAAATGAGTAAAGTTCAAGGTGCATAGATGTTGCATTTAGATGAACTCAAACTCATCTCATTCATAGGTATAAATCATGAGGAAAGCTAGTATACAAGTCATGTATACTTAGCTCATAGACCATGATTGAAATAAAGGTTTTGAAAACATTTAAATATCATTTTTAAAAACCTTGGTGAAGCCTATCTTTTTATAGCAATCACCATTGAAAAGATTGAAACAAAGTTAGCTTAAAACATTGAAAGTTTCAATTCTTTTGAACTTTGTATTATTATTTGAATTTAAAAGTTATTTTCATAGAAAACTATTTTTTTCTCTAATAGTGTTTGGCATAAGTAATGTGTGGTTGAAATTTCACGATTTTTTGAATTTTCTAGAATTATTTATGCATTTAAAGTTAATTCAAAATTGATTTCTAAAATTTGAGAAACTCAGTACCGCCTCTACTCCACTCATTGAAGCCTTTCTCGATCATTGTGATGTTTTGACTTATCAATGTTAGGTTAAGCCATCTGATCATAACCCTAGGCTAGATAACTACTCCTACACCTCTAATGTGCTTAAACAAGCATTGAAATGGTGAGATTTTCATTGGAAATGAATTGGAGTACAAATCAAAATTTAATGGTTATGAAAGTTCAAATATGATCTTTTATCCTAATTTTCTAGTGTTTAAGGTTTCTATTGGCTTAGGAATGTTAGGGATCGTTGTAACGGCTAGAGGGGGGTGATTAGCCTTTCTTCGTTTCTACAAGAACGTTAGCGGAAGCAATACAAAATATAAACACAAATCAAAGCAAGAAACAAAGCTAACACCCGATGTACGTGGTTCGGAGATGACGCTCCAACTCCACAGCAATCCGTAAGGTGGATTAGCCCTAATCAATCTTCACTAGAACCTCCTTTGGATGAACCAAGGTGGAGAAACCTTTCTTACAATGCTCTCCTCTTCTTTACAATGATGGATGATCAAGAACAAGAGAAGAGGAGGTTTTGAATCACTAAAAACACTTGGAAAGCTTGGTGAGCACGAGGGTGTAGTTAGGCGCAAGAGCACTAGCTTCACCAAACTCCCCATGACCCCTTTTTATAGAAGAGGGGTTGTTTTTCCCGGTGGGCTTCGATCAGTCGACTGATGCTTATCATCGATCATTGCAACGACCTCAACGCGATCTCCGCGGTCGTAGCGCAATCTCCAACGACGGTGATCGATCGTGATTCCTCCATCGATCGATGATGGGTGATCGATCAGTGATCAAGGCGGTCGAGTGAGGCGCGTGCATGGCGATATTCCCTTGATCATTCGATCGATTCCCTTGGCGGTCGATGCGACATCGGTTGCCCGCCGACTGGTCGATGGTCGAGGTTTCACCACGACTCGGTCGAGCGCTGACGGATACTCGTATCGATCGTGATACTCATCAAGTATGAGTAATTCACACTTGATTTTATACCCTAGACCTAGACTCAACCTTCTAGCTCCTTATTAAGCCTTGCGCCTTCAGGATCCCTCCGAGTCCGCGACTTGTTCATCCTTTGCGCTTTGCTTCCAGGAGTTTCCTTCGGTTTTGTCATGTCTTGGGTTGCCAAATGCTTGGACTTTACGCTGCCAAGACTACAGGCTTGGTCTTACGCTGCCAAGTCCATCCCTTGGACTTCCTTTGCCAAGGTTCACTTGGACTTTATGCTGCCAAGACTACAGGCTTGGTCTTACGCTGCCAAGTCCATCCCTTGGACTTCCTTTGCCAAGGTTCACTTGGACTTTATGCTGCCAAGACTACAAGCTTGGTCTTATGCTGCCAAGTCCATCCCTTGGACTTCCTTTGCCAAGGTTCACTTGGACTTTATGCTGCCAAGACTACAAGCTTGGTCTTATGCTGCCAAGTCCATCCCTTGGACTTCCCTTGCCAAGATCATACTTAGACTTCTCTTTTACCAAGTCTTCATCCTTGGATTTCCCTGTCACTTAAACATATTCACAATTAGATCACAAGATATTGCCTAACTTAGATGATTATCCAAACATCAAAACATATAAATGCTTAGAGCATTGTTGCACCAACAATCTTCCCCTTTTTGATGTTTGACAATCATATAAGTTAGGTATTTAAGAATACACACATAATCATCTAACTTAAACATCCCTTCTCCCCCTTTGACATACATCAAAAAAAGAGAAGGATTCAAAAATGAAGGAATCAAAGGTGTTGGATCTTGGACTAAGGTATAAAATTAAAATTAAAGCTCCCCCTTAATCCAAGATAAGCTTTATAATGTGTAAATAATATTTGAAGCAAAGAATAACAGAAATTTAAAAACATTAAGTCCTAACTTTGCACCAACAATGGATTTGGGGACGAAAAAGATACAATTTTATGAAACTCCCCCTAAACCACTGCACTAAACAGTCCTAAACCTTTGTTTATACGCAATATTATCAAGCTAAAGTTGTAGGACATCAAAGATACACTAAATACCATAAAATGGAGCTGTTATCAGAAAATACAGTGTATCAGTCATTGGTTTACGAACATGATCACTACGCTCAAATCGAAATTTCACCTTTTCATTTAACTTCAAAAATGCGTTAGAAATTCCAGAAATCTCGAAAAATCACGAAACTTTGCGTACATATTTATGAAATCATACTTTATTAAGGAAATATAATTTGAAAAATATATGTTTTCCATATTTCAAGATTGATACAAACTTGGAACCTAACAAAAGTTCTAAAGATTTTGTAAACTTTGTATCACTTTTGTGTTCCATTTGAAAACTGTTTTTCAAAATATGATGAACATAGTTTAAAATATATATTATTTGGAATTTCCAACCATGTTCTTTGAGCTATGTATTCATTACTTGAATACAAGCCTTCCCAATGATTGGTCCATAAGGTTGTTATGTCTCTAGGTGTGTTATTGGCTCATAGTAATGCATCATAACAAGCATGATGAGCCAAGTACACCTTCCCTATCATCTCACATGGTTCTAAGTGTCTCAATACAAAAATCAAGGTTTCTTAAGGCTTTTTGTGAGATGCATCAAGGTATAAATCTACTATAAAAGTATAGGATCATGCAAACCTAGAGTTTTACTCTACAAAGCACATACCAAGCTCCCTTCTTAATGATGAAAATTCGGCTTCGGAAAGAGCTTTTGTGAAGATATCGGCAAGGTTGGACTTAGATTCTACATAATTAAGTTCAATGTCCCCTCTTGCCACATGATCTCTTATGAAGTGATGTTTCACTTCAATGTGCTTGGTCCTAGAGTGATGTACCGGATTTTTGGTCAAGTTGATGGTACTCACATTATCACAATAAACTTTAATGTTAGAGTAGTGTAGCTCATAGTCCACAAGAGTATGTCTCATCCAAAGTAATTGAGCTACACAACCACCTATAGCCACATACTCGGCTTCGGTGGTTGATAAAGCAACACAATGTTGCTTCCTACTACTCCAACTAACTAGGGAGGACCCAAGAAATTGGCATCCACCACTAGTACTCTTCCTATCCAATTTGCACCCGGCATAATCGGAATCGGTATAACCAAGCAATTCAAATGACCTAGTCCTAGGATACCAAAGTCCTACATTTAGGGTGCCTTTAATATATCTTAATATTCTCTTAATGGCTACTAAATGTGATTCTTTGGCACAAGATTGGTATCTTGTACACATACCTACCGCAAATAAAATATCGGGTCTACTAGCGGTTAGGTATAGTAGACTACCAATCATACTCCTATAAAGTTTAAGATCAATTGATTTACCTTCATGATCACTATCTATTCTAGTGCTAGTGGCCATAGGAGTGGTTACAATTTTGGCATTTTCCAAACCAAATTTCTTGATCATTTCATTTGCATATTTGGTTTGATAAATATGAATACCCTCATTGGTTTGTTTGACTTGTAAACCTAGGAAAAAGGTAAGCTCTCCAACCAAACTCATTTCAAATTCATTTTCCATATTTTTTTATAAAGTCTTGAAGAAGATCATCATTCGTTGACCCAAAAATGAAATCATCAACATATACTTGGGCTATGAATATATCTTTTAATGTTGACTTTATAAACAATGTTTGATCTACTTGGCCTCTTCTAAAATCCTTAGAAATTAAGAAAGATGACAATCTTTCATACCATGCCCGGGGAGCTTGTTTTAACCTATATAATGCTTTCCTAAGCTTACATACATGATTTGGATAATCTATGTTCTCAAATCCGGGTGGTTGCTCTACATATACTTCCTCCTTAATATAACCATTTAAGAATGTCGATTTAACATCCATTTGGTAAAGTTTAAATCCCATGTAGGAAGCATACCCTAAGAGAATCCTAATAGATTCTAACCTCGCAACCGGGGCATAAGTCTCATCATAGTCAAGCCCCTCAACTTGATTGAATCCCTTAGCAACCAACCTAGCCTTATTTCTAGTGATATTTCCTTGATCATCTAGCTTATTCCTAAAGACCCATCTTGTAGTAATTATGGTGCTATCATTGGGTCTAGGTACTAATTCCCACACTTGACTTCTCTCAAATTGAGCCAATTCATCTTGCATTGCCAAAATCCAATCCGGATCATGTAATGCATCATTGATCGATTTGGGCTCAATTTGTGAGATAAGAGCTACTTGACTAGTAGGAGGTCTATGAAATGACCTAGTTCTTACTCCTTGAGATAGATCTCCTACTACTTGGTCAAATGGATGATCTTGATGAATTCTTAGGTTTCTAGAAGGGGTTTCAATTTGATCATTGTTATCTTCCACCCTTCTTTCATCATCGGAGTCTCCTCTTCCTCCCCCTTGATCATTACCCCTAATAGTCAAGTTTTGAAGTTTTTGGGTAATGTCTTGATTATTGTCATTAATATCCTTATCAATAGAGGACTTTCTAGGGTAGGTACTAGTAACTTCATCAAATTGAACATTGGAGGACTCCTCAATCCCTTGGGTTCTCTTATTGTAGACTCTATATCCTCTACTTGTGGATGAGTATCCAACTAGGATTCCCTCATCCGCTTTGGATTCAAATTTTCCTAAGTTATCCTTGGTGTTTAGAATATAAACTTTACATCCAAAGACTTTAAAATAATGAATTGTGGGAATAGTCCCATTCCATAATTCAAAAGGTGTCTTTCCTAAAAACCTATGGATTTGAACCCTATTTTGGATATAGCAAGCGGTATTAACCGCTTCCGCCCACAAGTAGCTAGGTAGAGAATATGCATTAAGCATAGTCCTAGCCACCTCTTGTAGGGCACGATTTCTCCTTTCCACCACCCCATTTTGTTGGGGTGTTCTAGGACAAGAGAACTCATGCTTGTACCCTTGCTCTAAACAAAATTGTGAAAATTTTAAGTTTTCAAATTCACCACCATGATCACTACGGATCCGGTTGATTTTGAGACTCTTTTCATTTTCAACCCTTTTACTAAATCCTATGATTATTTCTAAGGTATCATCCTTATGTTTCATAAAGTAGACCCAAGTATACCTAGAGAAATCATCTACAATAACCAAACAATATTCGTTGCCATTTAAAGATGGAGTACTATGACAATCAAATAGGTCAAGATGCAATGATTCTAATGGTAAGGAAGTATTAATTAGGGTTTTACCTTTGTGTGATGCCTTTGTTTGTTTTCCCTCTTGACATGCATCACACATTTTATTCTTGACATACTTGATCTTTGGTAGTCCTTTGACCAACTCCATCTTGGCTACCTTGGCTATGTTTTTCATGTTGATGTGCCCCAATCTCCTATGCCATAGCCAACTTTCCTCTTCTTTTGCAACAAAGCACTTAGTAGAAATGTTAGAAGCATATGAAAGATCAACATAATAGATATTTGATTTCCTATATCCAACTAACATGCAATCATTTAATTCCTTGTGCCTAATCATGCATTTAGAGGATTCAAAAGAGACATGATAGTTTGCATCACAAAGTTGACTAACACTTAATAGATTAAATTTCATATTTTCAACTAGTAAAACTTTGTGAATGACAATTTTGGGGGATACCTCAATTGTACCTCTACCTAATATCTTGAGTTTTCCACTATTCCCAAAGGACACCGCTCCCTTCTTCACATATTTAATTGTGGAGAACTTGCTCACATCCCCCGTCATGTGTTGAGCAACCGCTATCCACAATCCACATACCTCGTTCTCCTACCTAAATCACATGAAAAACACAAACTTTTGGTACCCAAACATTTGGACCGGTAACATTAAGTAAAAGCTTCTTAGGTACCCATGCTTTCTTAACTTTTCCCTTAATGGTTGCTTTCCTATTAATCAATGAAATATAAGCAACTTCTTTTTCTTTTGGCTTATATCCTAAACCGGCCTTGTTGTAAACGGCTCTTTGTCGACTAAGGATCATATCAAGACATTTTGAGCCATTTGAAAATTTCTCTAAACATGCTTTCAATTCACTAACCTCATCCTTAAGTTTGGCATTTTCTTCCTTAAGCATGCAAGAATCAACATGTGAGGGTTTCTCATTCCTAATAGCCTTTAGTTCTACCTTCATGCTCTTAACCTTAGATTTAGACTTATCTAGAGCTTCTTGAAGATAGGCAATTGATTTATAAAGAAGCGTAACTTTGGGAGAGTTCATTACCTCATCGTCACTAGATGACGATTCATCACTTGAGGAGTCTTCTTGGCTTGATGTGCCGGAATCATCTTCTAATGTCATGAGTGCCACATGGCGTGTGATGTGGCAAATCTCATCATCGGAGGAGGAGTCTTCAACACTTGGTGTGTCCCATGTGGTTTGAGCCACCATGGCCTCCTTCTTCTTCTTCTCCTTCTTGTCCTTCTTTTTCTTTTCCTTTTCCTCCTTCTTCTTTAGCTCCGGGCAATTTGGCTTTATGTGCCCCTTCTTATTGCAAGCATGGCAAATTACATTATTGTTAAAATTTGAATTACCACTAATTTTACCTCTTGAAGAATGGGACCCCTTCCTTCTCTATTCTTGAATTCCTTTGATTTTCTAAGGAACTTCTTGACAAAATGGGCCATCTCACTAGCCGAGTCTCCATCACTACTTGACTCACGCTCCGACTCGGATGATGATGACACCTCTTTCCTTTCTTTCTTCTTCTTTTCTTTCTTCTCAACAAATAGAGCTAAACCCTTTTCCTTAGAAGACATGTTAGTTTGCTCATGCAATTCAAACTCACAAAATAATTCATCAATTTTAATTTGAAAAAGATCCCTAGTTACCTTAATGGCATCAACTATAGAAGTCCATAAAGAATTTCTAGGAAACGCTTGAAGAATATACCTTACCAAGTCCCGATTGTCAACTCGCTCACCTATGATGTGAAGTCCATTCACAATTTCCTTGAACCTTCCATGCATTTGACTTACGGTTTCATGCATCTTCATTTGGAAGGCTTGAAGTTGTCCAATTAGTAGGTCCTTCTTGGCCCTCTTTGACTCCTTGGAACCTTCATTTAGCTCAATGAGCTTTTCCCATAGCTCCTTGGCGGATTCGAAAGGCCCCACCTTGTTGAGTTGCTCCATTGTAATGCCGCATTGGATGGTGAGTACGGCTTTCGCATTTGACTCGAACTTCCGGTTCATCTCCCTTGTCCAATCCTTGCTTGGAATAGGGTCTCCATGTTCATCCACCAGTTCCTTGAAGTCATCTACAATGCTATGCCAAATTTCAATATTACTCATAAGATAGTACTTCATCCTACCTTTCCAATACGCAAAATGACTCCCATCGAAGAGCGGTGGCTTGGCGGTGCTATATCCCTCTTGAAGAGCCATTGATGTCTTGGTTAATGGTGAGATCTTCCAAGCTAACCGGGCTCTGATACCACTTGTTAGGGATCGTTGTAACGGCTAGAGGGGGGTGATTAGCCTTTCTTCGTTTCTACAAGAACGTTAGCGGAAGCAATACAAAATATAAACATAAATCAAAGCAAGAAACAAAGCTAACACCCGATGTACGTGGTTTGGAGATGACGCTCCTACTCCACGGCAATCCGTAAGGTGGATTAGCCCTAATCAATCTTCACTAGAACCTCCTTTGGATGAACCAAGGTGGAGAAACCTTTCTTACAATGCTCTCCTCTTCTTTACAATGATGGATGTTGGGTTTCCGGCACCGCGGCGTGTGTGTGTTCGATCATGTTTCGTAAACATGAGCACAGCGGAAGCAATTAAAAATAATAAATACTCCTATTTATTACAACACACACAACACACGCATGCTATTACAACAAGTGTAGACATAACCGTAAATTAAAATTGCAATAAAAGGAAATTAAACTACGTTATACCTTCCGTATGACGTGTAGCGGGAACGACATCAACCGGAACGATCCTCGTAAGAATCGTCTCTATCCGTATCCACGCCGAGCTCCTCGGGATGACTTCGCCAAGCCACGAGCTTCGTCTTCGTACGGGTTACTAGCCTCGTGTTGAAGACGACGTGATCGAGAGATGACCACGATCCGAATCCAAATTCGGACCTAAAAACAAGTCCTCAAGACTTGCTTCTCCGGAGAGGTATTCGTCAACCGATTGACGAATCCTTCGTCCTCCACCTCAGAGGATTACCGGAGATCAAATCCCCGGTCTGTTAGCCGCTGTCGGAGCACTAACCGTCGTCCAAACGACGCTCCGACGAGAGGAGAAGAAGCTGTCCAGAAAACTGGACAGCTTGGTGGAGGAGTAGGCGCCGGCCAAAACAAGGAGAGAAAAGGCTCACCTTGATGCCGAACCTATAGGAGATCACCGGAGGGTCGCCGGAGGTTCACCGGCTGAAGCTTGGTCGCCGACAAAGACTTGGACGGCTGCACACAAGCGGGCGGTTGCTCTTTGGGTTGGCGCCGAAATCCTTCAACAAGGGTGGGCGGCAACACAAGGGGGGGAGGCTAGGGTTTTGATTAGTTAGGGTTTAACAATCCCTTAAGCCCACTTTTATAGAGAACTAATTCTCTTAATGGTTAATGGATCATATCCATAAAGCCCGTTAACCCGCTCCATTAAGATAAGTTAAAATAAACCAAACCATGATGGTTTATTTTAAGTTAAAACGAACTGAACCAACTTTTGGTTCATTCGTTTAAAATAAACCAAACCCTTTGGTTTATTCTTATCCATTGGATTAGAACCAAACCATTTTGGTCCATCCATTACGTCTTCATAAGACGCAGCCCATCCACGCTTCCATTGCGACTGAAACAATTTCATGCTCGCTTTATGTTTGGTCCAACCAAACATAGTTTCTCTCGGTCTGAGAATCCCATTCTCAAGCTCGTTTTAAATACTTTGGATTACACTCGTTGTGCGTGTGACCAAATAGGTTCTCGGTTTATGTTGGCCGTCTATAATTAACCATTAATAATAGAACGATCATGAGTGGCACCTAGTAGTACATCATGATCCCCAATTAACCGAAAAGATCAACGGTTGATCCGTAACTATTTACGAAACCCTTCAGAATGAATGAATCGTGCCCCATTCCTTCACTCATCTTATACCCACTTGGTTCAGGACATGGTCTATTGTGTCAGTCCCCACTAGGCTGACTACGTCACACCTAGCCCAAGTATCATTTCCTCGTCCTACGGATTCTAGTTACTCCACATGTATCGAAGAGTACCTTACTCTAAACATGTATTGCTTTGGCCAAAGACTTTAGTAACAATCCGACGAGAGGCCATGGGTATACATCTCCTCGCAAGGAGTGGTGAATCCTTTATAGGCTATTCAAACACCTTCGATCACTTCGACTTATACCCAATCATCCCGGGTCCACATCTCCTTAGAGATGTTTGCTTAAGATGTCAAAGCATAAGTCTCCATGATCAAGATGACTTGAATACCGCAAGTCAAAGGAACATCGCACTTAAGCCACAGTAAGAACTTCATTGACATATCTATATATTCAGAGAACCATATGAAGTCTTACGGCTGGTCACTCCAATGAACTAGTTACCATAACTAGCATCCACGATTAACTCCGGACATCACTATGTCTCCAGCCAGTGAGAATCAGCTGCTTAGATACACCAAGGAGTATACCTCGTGCTAGTCTCAACAGAATTGATGGTGTCCAGATTCATCAATTCATCGACTAGGGATAATTCCGATACATCACAATTACACATGTAGAGATACTCACTAGTTGTGATCCAATGACAAATTCTCTCATGCTGTGAATCGTATCATGGACATTCAGTAAATGAGTTTAAGATCCAATCAAATACATAAAACATGTATACTCAAATAGTGAATCTTCATTTATCATATAAATGGTTCATACATAAGGTGATTGCCTTAGGACATCTCTCATATATTACTAACAATGGATGATCAAGAAAATGAGAAGAGGAGGTTTTGAATCACTAAAAACACTTGGAAAGCTTGGTGAGCACGAGGGTATAGTTAGGAGCAAGAGCACTAGCTTCACCAAACTCCCCATGACCCCTTTTTATAGAAGAGGGGTTGTTTTTCCCATTAGGCCGATCGATCGTGATACTTATCATCGATCGCCGCCAACCCAACGCAATCTCCGCGGAGATTCGTAGCCGCAATCTCCAACGGCCAGGTGATCAGTCGACTGATCCCTCCAACAGTCGACTGATGGAGTGATCAGTCGAGTGATCAAGGCGGCGATCGAGTGAGGCGCGTGCATTCGGCGATATTCCTTGATCACCGACCGATTCCTTGGTAGTCGATCGATATCGATCACCGATCGCTCAAGCGATCGTGATGGTCGTGGTTTCACCGACTCTCGAACGCCGACGATCGATACATCGATCGCCGATCGATACTCATCAAGTATGAGTAATTCACACTTGATTTTATACCCTAGACCTAGACTCAACCTTCTAGCTCCTTATTAAGCCTTGCGCCTTCAGGATCCCTCCGAGTCCGCGACTTGTTCATCCTTTGCGCTTTGCTTCCAGGAGTTTCCTTCGGTTTCGTCATGTCTTGGGTTGCCAAATGCTTGGACTTTACGCCGCCAAGACTACAAGCTTGGACTTATGCTGCCAAGACCTTACTTTGGACTTCCTTTGCCAAGGTTCACTTGGACTTTACGCTGCCAAGACTACAGGCTTGGTCTTACGCTGCCAAGTCCATCCCTTGGACTTCCTTTACCAAGGTTCACTTGGACTTTGTGCTGCCAAGACTACAGGCTTGGTCTTACGCTGCCAAGTCCATCCCTTGGACTTCCTTTGCCAAGGTTCACTTGGACTTTATGCTGCCAAGACTACAAGCTTGGTCTTATGCTGCCAAGTCCATCCCTTGGACTTCCCTTGCCAAGATCATACTTGGACTTCTCTTTTACCAAGTCTTCATCCTTGGATTTCTCTGTCACTTAAACATATTTGCAATTAGATCACAAGATATTGCCTAACTTAGATGATTATCCAAACTTCAAAACATATAAATGCTTGGAGCATTGTTGCACCAATAAGGAACTCACCAAGGACATTGTTGGTGCAATGGTCTTGGGGGAGTAAGATCTTAGCAGGATAATTATCCATCTAGGCATGATGGATGATGGTTTATCACAAAAAGGGAGAAAATGGAAGTTTGATTTTCATCTAGTGATAGATCACTAAGAAGAATGAAGACAATCAAGATGAATGTTGACCAAGGAGGAGAAGGAAGAATCTCATTAGAAAATGAGACATTGGGAACCTTGGTGGACTTTTTGATGTGTGTCAAGAAGGGGGTGTTAGTTAAAGCCCTAGAACCAATCATGTGATGGTTGAATAGGGAACATTTTGTATCATATTCTATAAAGGCAAAGGATTGGTTATTATATTTACATCTTGCTTGTGCCAGCTAATTTAAATATAATAATGCCCTAGAAAAGTAGGTTCTTATCTACAGCGCATCAATTGGCAGAATTGATTATGAGAGGCTGTAGAGAACACTTTCCTAAATGTTCCTAGTCGAGTATTAATATGCAAGGGCAATATTAATACATAAAGACTAGCATGTAGGTCAATTGATGACTTGATCTCACAAGTCATGGATATATGATATCATGTTGACACATGGGTATATATTGGAGAATATATACTGAACTGACCCGCCATGAGAAAGTTTCATGGATCGTTATATGAGTGTCATAAACTTTCTCATGTGACTATTGGTATGAATAGTCCTTAGACCTGAAGTCACTATGGTTCCCTACATAAGGAGTTATGTACTTTGGTATCACAAACGTCACCCGTAACAGGGTGGACCATAAAGGCGATTCATCGGGTATGTAACAAATTATGCGGAGGGATGTGAGTGATGTAGATGGGATCTATCCTTCCATATGACGAGTGATATCGGTGGGCTACTTGATTGAGTAGAACTACTAAAAGCATGGCCATGCTCGAATGAGTCAATATGAGATATTGAGCTCATTTGTTTGAGTTAGTTTACTCAGGGATCAAGAAACACATAGATTGATCGAGGATGACACGGTCTATGCCTCATTGATCAATCTGATATCAAGGATAGAAGGACACGGTCATATATTATAGTAGTCACGTAAAGGTTAGTCGGATCTTGACTTATCTCGTAACTTGGGTAGCAATGATGTATTGCTAGATGCCGCTCATTGCTTGTGTATCTAAAAGAGTTTAGGTCCACTGCCAACGTTATGAGAGCCTATAGGGTCACACACAAAGAGCATGATAATTAGAGGAATTAGAGTATTCTAGTTTGACTAGAATAATTTGGGAATAAGCTTAAGTACAAAATGGTTTTTGGACTTTAAGATTAATGAGAATTTTAGCTAATTGATTTAATGAGATTAATTCAATATGTTACCTTATTGATTTAATAAGATTAATTCAATATGATAACATAAGCTTAATTGAATTAATAAGATTAATTCAACATGCATGAAAGCCACATAAGAATGCCACATAAGCATGCCACCTAAGCATCCACCTAAGCATCCACCTAAGCTAGATGAGGTGGAAGAAGACAAATTGGTTTTTGTCTCCTTAAGTGGCCGGCCAAACAAGGATATGTCTCAATGCAATGGATTGCATTGAATGTGTGGAGGTGAAAGGGTTTTTCCAACCCTATAAAAGACACCCTAAGTGGCCCGCCAAAGATGGCATTGGCTTTTGTTGTTGGTGGAAGCTTTGGTTGTGTTAGTGGTGAGAAAGCTTGGTGGAAGCTTTAGTTGTGTGGGTTTGTGAGTGTAGGCTAGCAAGAAGAGGAGTCTTCTTCTTCCTTTCTCCTTTTCCCTCTCTTCCTCTCCTTTAGGGACTTCTCTAGCAAGAAGTAAAGGAGAGCTCTTCTAGTTTTCCTTTGTGAGACAAGAGCGTGCTCGTGTGGATACGATAGAGGCACGGACACTTGAACGTGCTAAAGATCCAACAAACCGAAAGGAAAAGCGGGATTAACAAGGGCACGCAACAAAGGTAATCCTCTCCTATAAGATAGGTTTGGTTTAGAGAAATTTATTTTATACGAGTTTGCTTTCGCATGGATCACTTGGAAGGGATCCTATTTTCCGCACAAGATATGCCATTTGGCATACGAGATTTCTACAAAGGGTATCGAGCCACTTATAAAGATCGTATAAAAATAGGTTTTCTATTTTATATGTGATATAGAAGTAGGATAAATTTTATTATGAGTTGATAATTGCATTAGCAAATTTTCAAACATAATAAAATATCCAATGCCTTTTAAAAGTTAAAATGACATGGTGCATGGTTATGGCCTAGTCCCAAAAAGTTTGTGATTGTGTGTTGTAATTCTTAATACGGCCTGCGGTCGTGCCTTTCTCCTAATATTCTTGTTGTAAAATTAGTTTTAGACTCAATGTAACTCGAGTATTTCTCCTTTGTAATGTACAAAACAAGGATGGAGGGTCCATTGGAAGATGAGGTTACAAGGAGGAAGTCAACACACAAGACAACCAAAAGGAAGCACTTAGGAGAAGATGCTATCCCTAGGTTGACCAATCAATCTTTTCATTGGCTTGAGAAGATTGTAGAATAAGGGCCATAACCATGACACGTTAGTTTAATATGTATGTGATGCATGTTAGTTTAGCTTGTATGTGATGCATGATTAGTTTAGCTTATATGTGATGTATGCTAATATGTATATGATACATGTTTATTTCTTAATAATTCTAAACGATATGCCTACCAAAGTTGGTACTCACTACTTCCTCGATCATTTGTTATTGGGTTTGCCAAAGCAAAGCAATGCATTTTATCTTGGAGGGGTGCGAGTGGACAATCGTGATGTCCCGCTATCAGTCTTGGTTAAGACTTAATTAAGTGTTTTCTTAATTGGTTAAGAAAGTAGAGGCATATATTAGCTTTGAACATAAGTGTTAACATTAGTTTTGTGTGATTTCCGAACATCAGCTTTGTCTTAGAAGTGGTCGCTGTTCGATATCCAAGAAGGCCCTGTGCCTCGCCACACTGAAGTCGGTTTAGGAATAAACACTAAACTAATCTAAAACTTAACCAAAGCTATTAAAGAGTTACATCAGATGTAATTGGCAAAAGATTGCCTACCTAATTATACTACGCCTTGGGCGATTAGCCAAAGCTAACTCAAGACGAATTATGATGTGGATCTTTATCCCATATAAATTTATAGCTAAATAGTAGCTATGAGAATTTAGTGGGAGCCTCATTTAATTAAAGGCCTAATTAAATGATTTAGATATGATACTTAACTTTGCATTTTAATGTTGTAGATCACCATGTCATCTAACACGACACACCCCCTCAACTTGCGATCTGTCCTTGAGAAGGACAAGCTCAATGGAGCAAACTTTCTTGATCGGTATAGGAACTTGAGGATTATCCTCAAGCAAGAACGCAAACTATATGTCCTAGAGCGCTACCCCAAATACCCGCCTACGGCCACTGTGGTTTGAAAAGGATGCTTATAAGAGGCATCAAGATGACGATTAGATGTGTCATGCCTTATGCTTGCCACCATGAACTCGAGCTTGAAGCAACATGAGAACATGGATGCCTATGATATGGTTGAGCATTTGAAACAACTATATCAAGGACAAGCTAGGCACGAGCGCTTTTGAAGTGTCTAAGGCTCTTTTTGCATGCAAGATGCAAGAAGGAACACTGTGAGGAACTCACGACTAAAATGATTGGGCACGCTGAGAACCTCAAAGACTAGGTTTTCCACCGAGCCAAGAATTGGCAACCGATGTTATCCCCGCAATCGCTGTTTAAGCATATAATCAATTCGCATGAATTATAACATGAATGAAATTGATAAACCTTTGTTCGAGATTCTCAAAGATGTTAAGAATCACGAACCAAATCTCAAGAAGAAAGTTAGTAATGTACTAATGGTCAAGAAGGACAAAGGTAAGCGCAAAGGCAAGGGTAAGACCCAAGCCAAAGGCAAGGCCAATTCATCCACTTCAAAGGGTAAAGGTAAAGTACCTAAGGAAGGGGATCGCCCATTGCGGTGAGATCGACACCGGAAGCGGAACCGCAAAGTCTACCTTGAGGAAGTAAAGAACAAGAGAAGTGGACTTCGCCTGTGTATACATGTTATAGAAGTTAATCTATCTATTTCTTCTACATGGGTATTAGGATGTGCATCTCACATTTGTACTAATGTGCGGACCGAGAAATAGTAGAATAATGGCAAAGGGTGAAGTGGACTCACGAGTAGGCAATGGCGCAAAAGTTGTCAGCCAGAGTCAGAGGAACATATTCTTTGTCTTTGCCCACCGGGCTTATCTTAGAACTAGAGGAGTGCTTATGTACCGCATTAACAAAGAACATAATTTCAGATCTTGTTTAGACAAGAAAACTTTTCTTTTATAATAAAGGACAAATGTTGTTCCATTTATTTAAATGAAATGTTCTATTGTAATGCACCACTTATGAATGGTCTCTATGTTCTAGATTTAGATAACCCAATTTATAACGAATATTAAACGGTTCAAATCGAATGATTTGAACCGCATATCTTCGCATCGCCGCCTAGGTCACATAAATGAAAAACGATATCCCAACTCCATAAAGATGGATTATTGGACTCATTTGATTTTGAATCATATGAGGTACGCGAAGTCTTGTCTTTAGGAAAGATGACTAAAACTCCATTTAGTGGACATGGCGAGAGAGCGACGGATTGTTAGGACTCATACATACCGATGTATGTGGCCCTTTCAATGTCGGGCCGTGAGGAGGCTATAAGTACTTTATTACTTTCACTGATGATATGAGTAGATTTGGCTACTTATATTTGATGAGACATAAGTCAGAATCCTTTGAAAAGTTCAAAGAATTCAAGAATGAAGTGCAAAACCAACTTGGTAAGCGTATTAAGCTACTTCGATCAGATCGAGGTGGTGAATACCTTAGTCAAGAGTTTCGTGATCACCTGGCTGAGTGTGGGATAATATCCCAACTCACTCCACCTGGAACACCACAATGGAATGGTGTATTTGAGAGGAGAAATCGTACTCTATTAGATATGGTACGATCAATGATGAGCCAGACTGATCTACCTACTTCCTTTTGGGGTTTAGCTCTAGAGACAGCCGCTTTCACACTTAATCGCGATCCATCAAAAGCAGTAGAAAATACACCATATACGATATGGACAGGGAAGAGTCCCAAAATGTCTTTTATAAAGATTTGGGGTTGTGAAGCTTACGTTAGACGTCAAGTCTCAGATAAACTAGGACCCAAATCAGATAAGTGTTATTTTGTAGGATATCCCAAGGAAACTAAGGGATATTACTTTTACAATCCCACACTTGGCAAGGTGTTTGTTGCTAGAAATGCTGTCTTTCTAGAAAGAGAATTTATTTCTAGAAATACTAGTGGGAGTAAAATTCATCTTGAAGAAGTTCAAGATGATGATAACACTAAGGCTTCGATGGAAAATGAACAGTGCACCACAAAGTGTTGTGGATGAGGAATTTGTTGCCCAAAGAGTTGTGGAGCAAACACCTGTTCAAGTAGACCAACCTCTTCGTAGATCTAATAGGATCCGTCGTCAACCCGAGAGATATTCTTTTCTCTTGACTGACAACGGTGAAGTATTGCTTGTCGATCTTGACGAGCCTACATCCTATCAAGAAGCTATGATGAGCCCAGATTCCGAGAAATGGCTAGAGGCCATGAGATCTGAAATGGAATCCATGTACACTAACCAAGTATGGACTTTGGTTGATCCACCTGAAGGGGTAAAACCCATTGGGTGTAAGTGGGTCTTTAAAGTAAAGACCCACATGGATGGTAATAAGCATACCTATAAAGGTAGATTGGTGGCTAAAGAATTCAAACAAATTCATGGTATTGACTATGAAGAAACCTTTTCACCGGGCCATGATGCTTAAATCCATTCGGATCATACTTGCTATTGACCTACCATGATTATGAGATCCGCAGATGGATGTCAAAACCGCTCAATGGAAAGCTACTCGAGGATGTGTACATGACACAACGAGGGTTTTGAAGATCCAAAGCATCCCGAAAGGTATGCAACGCAAAGGTCCATTTATGGACTAAAGCAAGCCTCTCATTTGGAATCTTCGATTCGATGATGCAATCAAAGAGTTTGGGTTCATCAAGAATGAAGATGAGCCTTGTGTCTACAAGAGAAATAGTGGGAGCACAGTTGTATTTCTTGTCTTGTATGTAGATGACATACTTCTCATCGGAAATGATATTCCCTCACTCCAAATCTGTGAAGATGTGGTTAGGGAATTATTTCTCGATGAAGGACTTAGGTGAAGTCCGCCTTATATTCTAGGCATCAAGATCTATAGAGATAGATCTAGAAGATTACTTGGCCTAAGTCGAGTACATACATTGATAAAGTGCTAGATCGCTTTGCTATGCAAAATTCTAAGAAAGGGTTTCGCCTTTATCACATGGTGTGATTCTTTCAAGACTCAATGTCCCTCTTCTAAGGAGGAGAGAGATCGCATGGATAAGATCCCTTATGCATCCTATAGGGTCTATCATGTACGCCATGCTTTGTACTGTCTCCGATGTCTCGTATGCTTGACGAGTAGATACTCGGATCCAGTGAAAGTCATCGGATAGCAATAAAAATATTCTTAAGTACTTACGAAGAACGAAAGAATATTTCGATATTTGAGGCAATGAGGAGCTAATCAGAAGGGTTAAGTGATGCAAGCTTCCAAATGCAAGTATGACTATAGATCGCAATCGGTGCGTGTTTTGCTCGAATGGTGGAGCCGTGAGCGAAGAGTTCGGCAGACACAGCTGTCGATTCTACAATGAAGCCGAGTATATTGCAAAGATCCGATGCAAAGAAAGGAGGTTTGGCCCGCAAGTTCATCGCTGAACTTGGGGTAGTTCCTAGCATTGCAGATCCAATAGACCTCTATTGTGACAACAATGGGGCTATTGACGAGCTAAGGAACCTCGATCACATCGTGACAAACACACATCAAGGGCGCTTCCATCTCATTCGAGATCATCGATAGAGGAGATGTGAGGATATGAAACGAAGCTAACATCGCAGATCCATTGACCAAGGCTTTGGCACAGAGGAAGCATGATGGTCACACTAGGTCACTAGGTATTAGATATCATAGTGATTGGTACTAGTGCTAGTGGGAGATTGTTAGTTAAAGCCCTAGAACCAATCATGTGATGGTTGAATAGGGAACATTTTGTATCATATTCTATAAAGGCAAAGGATTGGTTATTATATTTACATCTTGCTTGTGCAATCTAATTTAAATATAATAATGCCATAGAAAAGTAGGTTCTTATCTACAGCACATCAATTGGCAGAATTGATTATGAGAGGTTGTAGAGAACACTTTCCTAAATGTTCCTAGTCGAGTATTAATATGCAAGGGCAATATTAATACATAAAGACTAGCATGTAGGTCAATTGATGACTTGATCTCACAAGTCATGGATATATGATATCAAGTTGACACATGGGTATATATTGGAGAATATATACTGAACTGACCCGCCATGAGAAAGTTTCATGGATCGTTATATGAGTGTCATAAACTTTCTCATGTGACTATTGGTATGAATAGTCCTTAGACCTGAAGTCACTATGGTTCCCTACATAAGGAGTTATGTACTTTGGTATCACAAACGTCCACCCGTAATAGGTGGACCATAAAGGCGATTACTGGGTATGTAACAAATTATGCGGAGGGATGTGAGTGATGTAGATGGAATCTATCCCTTCTATATGACGAGAGTGATATCGGTGGGCCCCTTGATTGAGTAGAACTACTAAAACGCATGGCCATGCTCGAATGAGTCAATATGAGATATTGAGCTCATTTGTTTGAGTTAGTTTACTCAGGGATCAAGAAACACATAGATTGATCGAGGATGACACGGTCTATGCCTCATTGATCAATCTGATATCAAGGATAGAAGGACACGGTCATATATTATAGTAGTCACGGAAAGGTTAGTCGGATCTAGACTTATCTCGTAACTTGGGTAGCAATGATGTATTGCTAGATGCCGCTCATTGCTTGTGTATCTAAAAGAGTTTAGGTCCACTGCCAACGTTATGAGAGCCTATAGGGTCACACACAAAGAGCATGATAATTAGAGGAATTAGAGTATTCTAGTTTGACTAGAATAATTTGGGAATAAGCTTAAGTACAAAATGGTTTTTGGACTTTAAGATTAATGAGAATTTTAGCTAATTGATTTAATGAGATTAATTCAATATGTTACCTTATTGATTTAATAAGATTAATTCAATATGATAACATAAGCTTAATTGAATTAATAAGATTAATTCAACATGCATGAAAGCCACATAAGAATGCCACATAAGCATGCCACCTAAGCATCCACCTAAGCATCCACCTAAGCTAGATGAGGTGGAAGAAGACAAATTGGTTTTTGTCTCCTTAAGTGGCCGGCCAAACAAGGATATGTCTCAATGCAATGGATTGCATTGAATGTGTGGAGGTGAAAGGGTTTTTCCAACCCTATAAAAGACACCCTAAGTGGCCCGCCAAAGATGGCATTGGCTTTTGTTGTTGGTGGAAGCTTTGGTTGTGTTAGTGGTGAGAAAGCTTGGTGGAAGCTTTAGTTGTGTGGGTTTGTGAGTGTAGGCTAGCAAGAAGAGGAGTCTTCTTCTTCCTTTCTCCTTTTCCCTCTCTTCCTCTCCTTTAGGGACTTCTCTAGCAAGAAGTAAAGGAGAGCTCTTCTAGTTTTCCTTTTGTGAGACAAGAGCGTGCTCGTGTGGATACGTATAGAGGCACGGACACTTGAACGTGCTAAAGATCCAACAAACCGAAAGGAAAAGCGGGATTAACAAGGGCACGCAACAAAGGTAATCCTCTCCTATAAGATAGGTTTGGTTTAGAGAAATTTATTTTATACGAGTTTGCTTTCGCATGGATCACTTGGAAGGGATCCTATTTTCCGTTGCGCATATGCCATTTGGCATACGAGATTTCCCTACAGGGGGAGAAATGCAAGGGGGTTAGACTTTTAACTTAGGATACCCTAATTTACACAAAACCCTTAGGATACCCTAATATACACAAAACCCCAAAAATTTAAAAATTTAAAAATCTAGATTGGGAACACTCCGTGATGCTTTAGCATAAGAAGTGTCAAGTTGGGTTTAGGGGATAACCTAACTTAACGGTATTGTCAAACATTAAAAAGAGGGAGATTGTTGGTGCAATCGAACCAGGTCATGATTGACTAGACTCGAGTAAGTTTTGATGTTCGACAATAGTTCATAATGTGGTTTGACCACATGACTAGTGGATGGTATGGGACATCCAAGGTCAAATGAGGAAGACTATTGGAGAAGTCCAAGTTTGGTGACTTGGCAAGGAGAAGTCCAAGTATGGATACATGGCAATGGAAAATCCAAGTCGGTCAAGGGAGACCGGACCCTTGGTGTAGGAAAGACCAATGGGGAGTTGGTGAGGGAAGTCCCGGCAGGTCTGGGAAATAATGCTTGGCAAATGAAGTCCCGAACGAGGAGTCTTGGCAGTGAAGTCCTGGAGGCGTGGCCTCTTGGCAATGAAGTCCCAGATAGAGAGTTTTGGCAAGGGAAGACCCGGCTGATTAGGGAGAACGAGCTTGGCAAATGTAGACCCGAGAGCATGATGATAGCCAATGGAAGCACTAGAAGGCTAGCGCAAGGATGATGTGTCACGAATTCGAGGGATCCAGGAAGCATGAGGTTGATTGATGTGGGTTGAAGGCTTAGGTCTAGGCTTAGGGTGAGTATCAAGTATGAAGGGATCATACTTGGGGAATTAAACTCGTTGTAGAGGTATAGTAGTCGACTAGTAGGTTGGATCAGTCGATTGGGCTTCGTTTGTAGGCAAATAGAAGCAAGTTGGGCTCAACCAGCGCCTCGACTAGAGCCTACTCGAGGCGGCGCCTCTACGGGTAAGGTAGAGTCAAGCGGTGAGACTTGGGGAGTCGAGATAGTGCTATGGAAGCACTCGACCAGTGCCTTGACTAGAGTCTAGTCGAGGTGGCAAGTCAACTGGAGGACTCGACTAGTGCCTCGACTGGTTATTCTGGATGGTGGCACATAAGCGAGGTACACTCGACTAGCGCCTCGACTGGAGGCTAGTCGAGGTGGCGCCTCGACTGGATCACTCGATTGGAGCCTTGACTGGTTCCAGCACAGGTATGAAGATGCTCCTCAGAAGCAAGGTGACTCGACTGGATGCCCAATCGAGGCGGCGCCTCGACTGGAGAAACGACCGTTGTAAATCCAGAAGCTTCGATGAAGCTTTATAAAAGGAGGATCGAGGGCATCTTCGAGGTGATCTCTCTTGGAGGTTTTAGGGGTGATTTGAAGGGAGGTGTTTCTTCATTTCAGGGGCTTCAAAGTCATCCCAAATTGATCTATGAGCAAGCATTCAAAAGCCCTAAATCTGTAACGTGTGTTCATTTGCATTTGTATTTGTTGTATTTGCTTGTTTTATTTCGTTCTTATTATTGTAAGAGCCTTGAGAGAGGTTCTTCCACCTCCGGTGTGTTTACCGAGAAGGAGAAGTGATATAGTGGTGGTGTGCATCACTAGAGTCCGCTAGGGCTCGCCCGTGGAGTAGGAACTAGGGTTTCGAACCACATAAAATACTCGTGTTGTGCTTGTTGTGTGTTTTGTATATGTATCTATATTTGTATTTGTGTTTCCACTGCGTACTAACAATTGTAGACAAGCACGATGATCGAAATCCATCAAGAGAACGAAATCGATGCGAAAAGCTATTCACCCCCCCCCCTCTAGCGATGCCAACGGGCCTAAAAACAAGTGGGTATAAGATGAGTGAAGGGAATGGGGCACGACTCACTATAGCTGCTGAAAGGTTTCAGAAGTTGTTCTGGGGTCAACTGTTGATTTTTTGGTTAATTGGGGATCATGATGTACTACTAGGTGCCACTCATGATCATTAATTATAGACGACCAACATAAACCAGGAATCTATTTGGTCACACACACTACGAGTGTTATCCGAAGGATTTAAAATGAGCTTGAGAATGGGATTCTCAGATCGAGAGAGACTTGGTTTGGTTGGACGAAAAAAGAAGCAAGCATGAAATTGTTTCAGTCACATCAGAAGCATGGATGGGTCGAGTCTTTTGAAGAAATGATGGATGAACTAAATTGGTTTGGTTCTAATCTAATGGTGGAAAATAAACCAAAGGGTTTTGTTTTTTTTAAATGAATGATCCAAAATTTGTTTGGTTTATTTTAACATAAAATAGACTAATGCAGTTTTGTTTATTTTAACTTAAATTTGGGTTAATAGGTTTTGGTTGTGAACCAATAACCGTTGAGAGAAGTTTTCTTTATGGTCAAGAAACACGTTCTCTATAAGTAAGAGAGTTGAGACAATTTTCGTGCACGACTTAGGTTTAGATAAACCCTAGCCACCCACTTCTCCTCTCCTTGCTTGTGCGACGCCCCTTGGTGTTGCCGCCACCCAAGCCCAATAGTCGGCCAGCCTTCAGCCGTCAACCAGCCACTAGTCGACAGCCATCCACCAAATAGCAGTCCAGCCGCTGGCCACAAGGTTGCCGCAGGCCACTTGTTTGGTCGGTCATCTCCTCAACCAAGATGCTCTCTTGGACAGCTTGTGTCTTTTGTGACAAGAGCATCATTTGGCCGGCGTTTGGAACTCCGGTAGTGTCCTCCTTGCCGGGGATTGGATCTCCAGCAATCCTCATTGGTGGAGTATCGAAGTTTTGTCATTTGATTGATGAAAATCGCTTTCGAGAAATGGGTTTGTGAAACTCGTTTGAATTTGAATACGATTAAAATTGTGATTGTCTCTCGGATCACAACGTCTTCGACATTAGACTAGTATCTCATGTAAAGACGGGGCTCGTAGCTTGTTGAAGCTATCTCGACGATACTCGACCTGGATACGGATAGAGGTGAAACTTGCAAGGGTTGCTAAGATTGATGTCATTTTCGTTTCACATAATTCGTTAGGTATACCTAGAGTAATTTTCTTTATTGTAAAATTTAAAATTATGATTATGTCTACACTGTTGTATCCTGCATGCGTGAGGTATGTGTAATGTAATAAAATAGTTTATTACCATTTTTATTTGCTTCAATTGGCATGTTTACGAAACATGTTCGAACACACGCCCACGTCAGTGCCCCGAAAACTCAACAGTGGTATCAGAGACTGACTGTGTTCTGACATAATCATAAAATTATTTTGCAATAAATGTTTTGTCATAATTGTAATTTTGGAAATTTTCTACTTTTGGAAAGTTTAGAAAGATTATGGAAATTTGAATTAGTTAAGAAATTCAAATTAGGAATTTCCTAATGTGATTAGGAAATTAGAATTTTGAAAATTTGTTTCCTAAATTAAATTTGAATTTTCTTAATTAATATTTTCCATAAATAAAGTATATAATTTAAATTTGGAAATTTATTTCCTAATTTAATAAATGAGATTTGATTTGAGAAATCAAATCACAAACCAATTTTAATTCCAAAATTAATTATGACAATTTGGAAATTACTTGAACATGTCATAGTTGTATGTCATATAATTGCATTAGATGCATATTATTATGTCATACGTGTCGTGACATGTAGATGCATTAGTTGCAAATATGTATGTCATGTGTGTCATGTCATATAGATAATAGTTATTTGCATGGAAAGGAGGATGAGACCACAAATCCCTTACACAATATTAAAGTCTACACCTTCCATTAATATGGTTAGAACCGGAGTTCCGTTTCTTGTTTTGGACACTCTCCAAGCCTAGCTAAACGATTGAATGCGCTCTAACCATATTAAAACTATTTCTTGATTAATGGGTCGGCTTTAACTTGGAACATTAGCTTGTTGGATTCTCTCCAAGATCGATGTGAAGGGAGGTGAAGTTGGGTGCTATGCATATGATGCATACTTGTTAATGTATTAACAACCCAATGTTTGTGCAAATATTCAATTAGTTGATAACACAATGTGATAGTTCCATATATGTGATATGTAATTGGTATATTTGATACATACCATCATATCTATGACTTGTTGGACTCTCTCCAAGGTTGTTCTTATCTATGTTGGATATCAATCTATTTGGAGATGGACCTACGATCTCCAAGGTTGATTTTAAGGGTTTTTCCGAATTCGAAAATGAATGGGATTTATAAATGTATCTTGATGCATTTTAAATCATCTTTCTCATATATGCTCGATTTGTATATCTAGGTTAATCGCTTGATCATGACGTCTATAAACTTGCGCTCTATTTTGGATTTAAATAAGTTGGCTGGGCCGAACTTCTTGAATTGGTTTAGAAACCTAAGAATTGTAAACAAGGTGGAAAAGCTTGCATATGTCCTCGAAGAGCCTCTTCCCACCTGTCCTAAAGATGGTGCAACTCTAGACCAATTGTTAGCCTATCAAAAATATGTGAATGATTCTGAATTGGCGAGTTGCATCATGCTAGCCGTGATGGTACCCGAGCTTCAGAAGCAGCATGAGCATATGGTTGCTAATATCATAATCTTTCATCTTCAAGAGTTGTTTAATGAGCAAGTGAGATCTGAAAGGTTCAAAGTCTCTAAGCTCCTCTTCACCTCCAAGATGCAAGAAGGTTCATCTGTAGTGCAATTTGTGCAAAAGATTAATGGGTACATCGAGCGATTAGCTACACTCGGGTTTGTGATGGATCATGAATTAAGTATTGACTTAATTCTACATTGTTTGCCCAAGAGTTACTCAAAATTTGTGATGAACTACCAGATGAACAAAATTAAAACCACCATTCCTGAACTCCTCAACATGCTGAAGACTGTAGATCCATCTGTGAAGCATGAGGAGAAGACAGTAATGTTAGTTGATTCCTCAAATAAAGGTTCTAAGAAAAAATCAAAGGAACATCGTAAGGGGAAGAAGAAGAAGGCTAAGAAGGCAGAACCAGCTCAAAAGGGTACTTGCCATCATTGTGGAAGGAGGGTCATTGGCGAAAAACTACAAGATTTATCTTAAGTCTATGAAGAAGAATAAGGCATCTGATGCCCCATCCTCTTCAGGTATCTTTGTTATTGATTGTCATTCTATTTCCTTAGACACTTGGGTATTGGATACTAGGTGTGGCTCACATATATGTAATGACATACATGGGTTAAGGAATAGAAGAAGGCTCGTCAAGGGAGAATCAAATTTGCAAGTTAGCAATGGATCAAAGGTTGCTGTAGTCGCCATCGGATCATATTTGTTGAAGCTCCCTACAGGACTTGTCTTAGAACTGGACAATTGCTCTTATGTTCCTTCATTAATAAAGAACATTATTTCTATTTCCTGCTTAAATAGAAATGGTTACCATTTGACTTTTAGTAACAATTGTTGTTACATAACTTTGAATGGTGTGATTTATGGGACTGGAACTTTATGCAATGGTATATATACGTTAGACGTATCTAGTGACATTTTCAATATCAAAGCGAGAAACAAGTGTGCTTGAAAAGATAATCAATTAGCCTCCTACATGTGGCATTGTCGTCTTGGACATGTAATCAAGAAACACATGCCCGAATTATACCGATCTAGAATTCTGGAATCGTTTGAATTTGATTCATTTGATACATGTGAATCATGCTTAAAAGGGAAGATGACTAAGTTACCTTTTACTGAAAAAGGTGAACCGGTGGGAGAGTTGCTTGGTCTAATACATACTGATGTATGTGGACCTATGTCAACTCATGCTCTAGGAGGCTATAACTACTTCATTACCTTTATCGATGATCACTTATGATTTGGGTATGTGTTATTTATGAAACACAAGTCTGAAACCTTTGAAAAGTTCAAAGAATTTAGAAATGAAGTAGAGAAGCAACTTAGGAAAAGTATTAAAATACTTCGATCTGATCGAGATGGTGAATACTTGAGTCAAGAGTTTTTGGATTATCTAAGGGACAATGGTATATTGTCTCAATGGACTCCGCCATATACACCACAACATAATAGTGTATCTAAGAGGAGAAACCGAACCTTGTTGGACATGGTTAGGTCGATGATGAATCATGCGAATCTTCCCAAGTTTTTTTGGAGCTATGCACTTCAGATAGTTGTTGTAATGCCCGCCCTTTTCCAGACCCTGAATGTCCGGAGGGGCGGCGCGTGACGCGACCGTACATACTTACATTACATACAGCGGAAGACTTTAGACATTTTTTTTTTCTTTTTAAAACATAAACATGCATTGACATATATATATATATATATACTTCTTCTTCTTCACATAGAGCATGCATCATAGCATATATAGATACTTCTTCTTACTTCTTCTTTAATTCTTCTTATTAGCTTAGAACATGCATCATAACATCGATAGGTACTTAGTGCTTAGTTCATGTTCTTAACGACACCATCATAAGCAGGCATAATAAGGACATCCATAGACATCATCATCATAGGTAAACACATATATATGTAGACCTAACGGATCTTCTCCACCATGCCACTACCACACACATTTGGCCCCTCCTGCTGCTCCCATTAGTTTATCCATCCCTTACCCTTATCTGCAGTACGAGGGAAAGATAAACTATAAGCACATAGGCTTAGTAAGATCCTGTCCTACTCACAAAAACCATACATCGACATTAATCATGGCATGTAGCATTCATAACATATAAGCAATATAATATGTAACATACGTGGCATCATCAACTTAACATGTAGCATAAGTAACATAAGTAAATATAACATGTATCATCCATAACTTAGCGACATAACATGAATATATGCTTAACCAACATAACATGCATCGTATGTAACTTAGTAACATAAACATCATAGCATATCCTCAAACATAACGAATTAACGTATATAACATAAGCATGTAAACATTCACAAGCGCGCATCCTAAATAGGCCGAGGTAGCAAGTCTCGAACCTAATAGGTTTCTAGGCCCGAGTCTTATTCCATCGACCTAGGGGCAATCATCATAGCGTAGAAGCCCATCCTAGGCCCGAGTCTTACTCCATCGACCTAAGGCATCTTGGAGCCCATCCCGTACTAGGCCCGAATCTTATTCCATCGACCTAGGGGCAATCATACATAGAAGCCCATCCTAGGCCCGAGTCTTATTCCATCGACCTAGGGCATCTTAGGAGCCCATCCCTTCTTGGACCTTGTTAAGGTCTTGGTACAAGCCATGCAGAAGGTAAAATACTTATATGCTTATTTGTACAACATAGCTTATTTCATTAACATAGCATGGCATACTTCATTTCATAACACATCATGCTTCATTTCATTAACATAGCATAGCATACTTCATTTCATAACACATCATGCTTCATTGCATTAACATAGCATAGCATACTTCATTTCATAACACATCATGCTTCATTTCATTAACATAGCATAGCATACTTCATTTCATAACACATCATGCTTCATTGCATTAAACATAGCATACTTCATTTCATAACACATCATGCTTCATTGCATTAACATAGCATAGCATACTTCATTTCATAACACATCATGCTTCATTGCATTAACATAGCATAGCATACTTCATTTCATAACACATCATGCTTCATTTCATTAGCATAGCATAGCATACTTCATTTCATATCACATCTTAGATATCACAATACACATAAGGCATGGCATAAGGCATGGAATCAAAGTAAGTAAATGCTAAACTATAACATGTTATCCTCATTTAGCATCATTTAATATCATAAGTCAACATGAATTCACCCAACATAAAACACATGTTAACCTAATTCATCACAACAACTTCATATGCATATAGAACATGAATTAGACTTCATCTAATCACCCAAATTTTATGGTGGCCGAATGGTCCATGTAGGGCTTTTAGGGTTAGCCTTTAACCTAATTCATTAAACATAACAACAACATCATAACCCTACAAAACATGGATTGAAACCTCATTGGGTCATCAATATCTAGGGATGGCCGAATGGTCCTTGTTGGCCTTTGGGTTTAACTTTTGACCTAATCCATTTTAAACCTTAACATCATCATATAGTTACAAAAAACATAGCATATAACTTCATGGAAACCTAAATCATGGCTTGGCGAATAGGCTTTAGTGGTTACTAGGGTTAACCTTTAACCTAAACCTTTTTCCCATCCTAACATCATCATCTAGTTACTAAACATAGCATATAACTTCATGGAAACCCTAAATCATGGCTTGGCCGAATAGGCTTTAGTGGTTACTAGGGTTAACCTTTAACCTAAACCTTTTTCCATCCTAACATCATCATCTAGTTACTAGACATAGCATATAACTTCATGGAAACCCTAAATCATAGGTTGGCCGAATGAACCTTAGTGGCTATTAGGGTTAACTTTGGTCCTAATCCATTTTAAATCCTAGCATCATCATCTAGTTATAAAAAAAAACATGGCATAGAGCCTCATTGAACCCTAAATCATGGCTTGGCCGAATAGGCTTTAGTGGTTATTAGGGTTAGCCTTTAACCTAAACCCTCTTTCCATCCTAACATCATCATCTAGTCACTAACAACATCTTCTTCTTACAAACATGATATAGACTTTCAATCAAACACCCAAACTTCATTTTTGGCCGAATATGTCATATGGGTTTCTTTTACAAAATAGCAATCGAAGCTACTCGTATGCAGGTGAGGGATACTTACATCCTTTGCTTTGCTTGTAGTGTGAAGAAGATAACCTAACACAAAACCTAGCCCTTTCTTCTTGCTTGGAGGAGTTTCGGCCAAGGGGTGGAGAAGGAGCTTGATTTCGGTGAGAAGAAGAAGAAGAAGAGAGGAAGTGGCAAATTAGAACCTTCCCTCTTCTTTATAAAGGGAGGAAGAGAAGTTTCTCTTCTCTTCTTCCATGCCTCTTCATTTACCTTTATCTCCCTTATCTATAATCCCCCCCTTTCATCTAATGATGTAGTCCTATTGGGCTTTTGGTTAGTGGGTGCATCTATAGGGTTTGGCTATCTCTAGAGGTTTGGAGTTCAATTCCTAGGCCTTGAACTCCCTTTTGGCTTATTTCTTTTATTTTTTTTTGGAAAAAAACCCCCATAAATCCCATGATCATCAAGCCAAATATTCTTGTAAAATTGCTAGGAATTTTACAGGCGTTACAATCCTTCATACCTTTTAAAAGTTTCGTCCTCGAAACTTTAGAACAATTCTGGGTACTTCTGCTTCATGTCCTCTTCGCGTTCCCAGGTAGCTTCCTCGTACCGTTGATTCTGCCACAGGACCTTTACTAAGGGCACCTCTTTGTTCCTTAGTCTCTTGACTCCTCGGTCTAATATTTGGATTGGCCGACTTTCAATACTCAGGTCCTCTTGAACTTGCACTATTTGTGGCTCGATCACTTGGTCCGCTTTGGAAATGCATTTCTTGAGTACAGAGACATGGAACACATTGTGGATAGCCGACATCTCTTGAGGCAGCTCTAGCTTGTAAGCTACCTTGCCAATCCTCTGCAATATCGGATAAGGTCCCACGTAGCGTGGACTCAGTTTACCCTTCCTTCCGAATCTCATCACTCCTTTCATAGGAGCCACTTTGAGGAATACTAGGTCCCCAACTTCGAATTCTAACAGTCTACGCCGCATATCCGCATAGCTCTTTTGTCGGCTCTGAGCAGTTTCAATTCTCTGACGGATGTTACGTATAGCTCGGGTGGTGTTGTCGATGAAGTCCGTCTGGAGTCCCATCCTCTTCTTTTCACCACCCTCGTACCAGCATATGGGAGATCTACATTTCCTCCCGTATAGAGCCTCATAGGGTGCCATCCCAATAGTAGCTTGATAGCTATTGTTGTAGGCGAATTCTGCCAAACATAAGTATCGGCACCAGCTGTAGGGAAATCTTGTATGCCAAATGGCATATGCGCAACGGAAAAAAAATTAGGATCCCTTCCAAGTGATCCATGCGAAAGCAAACTCGTATAAAATAAATTTCTCTAAACCAAGTCTATCTTATAGGAGAGTTCTACCTTTGTTGCGTGCCCTTTGCAATCCCGCTTTTCCTTTCGGTTTGTTGGATCTTTAGCACGTTCAAGTGTCCGTGCCTCTATACGTATCCACACGAGCAAGCTCTTGTCTCACAATAGGAAAACTAGAAGAGCTCTCCTTTACTTCTTGCTAGAGAAGTCCCTAAAGGAGAGGAAGAGAGGGAAAAGGAGAAAGGAAGAAGAAGACTCCTCTTCTTGCTAGCCTACACTCACAAACCCACACAACTAAAGCTTCCACCAAGCTCTCTCACAACCACAACACCAAAAACTCACTATGGCCGGCCACTCCATGGAGCCTTTTATAGGGTTGGAAAAACCCTTCCACCTCCTTCACATTCAATGCAATCCATTGCATTGAGACACACTCAAAAAGGATTTGGCTTCCTTGTTTGGCCGGCCACTTAAGGAGACAAAACCATTTTGTTTCCTTCCACCTTAACTAGCTTAGGTGGATGCTTAGGTGGCATGCTTATGTGGCATTCTTGTGTGGCATTCATGAATGTTGAATTAATCTTATTAATTCAATTAAGCTTATGTTATCATATTGAATTAATCTTATTAATTCAATTAAGCTTATGTTATCATATTGAATTAATCTTATTAAATCAATAAGGTAACATATTGAATTAATCTCATTAAATCAATTAGCTAAAATTCTCATTAAGCTTAAAGTCCAAAAACCATTTTGTACTTAAGCTTATTCCCATATTATTCTAGTCAAACTAGAATACTCTAATTTCTCTAATTATCATGCTCTTTGTGTGTGACCCTATAGGCTCTCATAACGTTGGCAGTGGACCTAAACTCTTTTAGATACACAAGCAATGAGCGGCATCTAGCAATACATCATTGCTACCCAAGTTACGAGATAAGTCAAGATCCGACTAACCTTTCCGTGACTACTATAATATATGACCGTGTCCTTCTATCTCTGATATCGATTGATCAATGAGGCATAGACCGTGGTCATCCTCGATCAATCTATGTGTTTCTTGATCCCCGAGTAAACTAACTCAAACAAATGAGCTCAATATCTCATATTGACTCATTCGAGCATGGCCATGCGCTTTAGTAGTTCTACTCAATCAAGGGGCCCACCGATATCACTCGCCATATGGAAGGGATAGATCCCATCTACATCACTCACATCCTCCGCATAATTTGTTATACATACCCAAGAACGCTTTATGGTCCACCTACATGTGACGCTTGACGATACCAAAGTACATAACTCCTATGTAGGGAACCATAGTGACTGTGTCTAAGGACTATTCATACCAATAGTCACATGAGAAAGTTTATGACACTCATATAACGATCCATGAAACTTTCTCATGGCGGGTCACCTCAAAGATATATTCTCCAATATATACCCATGTGTCAACTTGATATCATATATCCATGACTTGTGAGATCAAGTCATCAATTGACCTACATGCTAGTCTTTATGTATTAATATTGCCCTTGCATATTAATACTTGACTAGGAACATTTAGGAAAGTGTTCTCACAAATTCTCTCATAATCAATTCCGCCAATTGATGTGTCAGAGATAAGAACCTACTTTTCTAGGGCATTATTATATTTAAATTAGTGCACAAGCAAGATGTAAATATAATAACCAACTTTGCCTTTATAGAATATGATACAAAATGTTCCCTATTCAACCATCACATGATTGGTTCTAGGGCTTTAACTAACAATCTCCCACTAGCACTAGTACCAATCACTATGATATCTAATACCTAGTGACCTAGTGCACCATCATGCTTCCTCCGCGTACAAAGCCTCGTCAATGGATCTGCGATGTTAGCTTCGCTTCTGATCAGATATCCTCACATCTCTCTATCGATGATCTCTCGAATGAGATGGAAGCGCCGCAAGATGTGTTTGGTCCACGATGTGATCGAGGTTCCTTAGCTCAGGTAATAGCCCCATTGTTGTCACAATAGAGGTCTATTGATCCGCAATGCTAGGAACTACCCCAAGTTCACGATGAACTCATGGAGCCAAACATGCCTCCTTCACGCATCGATGCCGCAATATACTGGCTTCGCTGTAGAATCAAGAATCGTGTCTCGCTCGAACTCTTCCACCACACCCACCATTCGTGCAAAACACGCACTCGATTGCGATCTATAGTCATCCTTGTCTGCTTGAAGCTTGCATCACCGTAACCCTTTACGCTAGCTCTCATTGCCTTCCAAATATCGTGAAATATTCTTTCGCTCTTCGTAAGTACTTAAGAATATTTTCGATCGCTATCCAGGACTTTCACCGATCCGACCGTATCTACTCATCATGCTCAAAGCATACGAGACGTCAGGACGAGTACAAAGCATGGCGAACATGATAGACCCTATAGCTGATGCATAAGGGATCTTATCCATGCGATCTCTCTCCTCCTTAGAAGAGGGACAATGAGTCTTCGAAAGACTCACACCATGTGATAAAGGCAGAAACCCTTTCTTAGAATTTTGCATAGCAAAACGATCTAGCACTTTATCAATGTATGTACTCTGACTTAGGCCAAGTAATCTTCTAGATCTATCTCTATAGATCTTGATGCCTAGAATATAGGCAGCTTCACCTAAGTCCTTCATCGAGAAACAATTCCCTAACCACATCTTCACAGATTGGAGTGAGGGAATATCATTTCCGATGAGAAGTATGTCATCTACATACAAGACAAGAAATACAACTGTGCTCCCACTATTTCTCTTGTAGACACAAGGCTCATCTTCATTTTTGATGAAACCAAACTCTTTGATTGCATCATCGAATCGAAGATTCCAGCTTCGAGAGGCTTGCTTTAGTCCATAAATGGACCTTTGCAGTTTGCATACCTTTCCAGGATGCTTTGGATCTTCAAAACCCTCAGGTTGTGTCATGTACACATCCTCGAGTAACTTTCCATTCAGAAAAGCGGTTTTGACATCCATCTACCAGATCTCATAATCATGGTAGGATGCAATAGCAAGTATGATCCGAATGGATTTAAGCATCGCAACTGGTGAAAAGGTTTCTTCATAGTCAATACCATGAATTTGTTTGAATCCTTTAGCCACCAATCTACCTTTATAGGTATGCTTATTACCATCCATGTCCCTTTACTTTAAAGACCCACTTACACCCAATGGGTTTTACCTTCGTGGATCAACCAAAGTCCATACTTGGTTAGTGTACATGGATTCCATTTCGATCTCATGGCCTCTAGCCATTTCTAACTGGCTCATCATAGCTTCGATAGGATGTAGGCTCGCCAAGATCGATAAGCAATACATCATCGCTTGTCTACCAAGAGAAAAGAATATCTCTCGGTTGACGACGATCCTATTAGATCTACGAAGAGGTTGGTCTACTTGAATGTGTGTTTGTTCCACAACTCTTGGGCAACAATTTCTCATCCACAACACTTTGTGGTGCCTGCTCATTTTCCATCGAAGCCTTAGTGTTATCATCATCTTGAACTTCTTCAAGATGAATTTTACTCCCACTAGTTTTTCTAGAAATAAATTCTCTTCTAGAAAGACAAAGATTTCCGCAACAAACACCTTGCCAAGTGTGGGATTGTAAAAGTAATATCCCTTAGTTTCTTGGGATATCCTACAAAATAACACTTATCCGATTTGGGTCCTAGTTTATCCGAGACTTGACGCCTTACATAAGCTTCACAACCCCAAATCTTTATAAAAGACATTTTGGGACTCTTCCACCCATATCGATATGGTGTCTTTTCTACGGCTTTGATGGGACGCGATTAAGTGTGAAAGCTACTGCCTCTAGAGCTAAACCCCAAAAGGAAGTAGGTAGATCACTGCTCATCATTGATCGTACTCATATCTAATAGAGTACGATTTCTCCTCGATACACCATTCCATTGTGGTGTTCCAGGGAGTGAGTTGGGATATTATCCCACACTCACCAGTGATCACTTAAACTCGACTAAGGTATTCACCACCTCGATCCGATCAAGTAGCTTAACACGCTACTGCTGGTTTTGTACTCATTCTTGAATTTTCAACTTTAGCATAAGTTTATCCTACATAAATTCATGCATATTTAATCTTAAGGCATTTAACATCGATATAACAAAATAAGCTAAAGGCATTTTATGTCATACATGAAAAAAATAAGCTAAAGGCATTTCATATCATACATGAACAAAATAAGCTAAAGGCATTTTATGTCATACATGAACAAAATAAGCTAAAGGCATTTCATATCATACATGAATAAAATAAGCTAAAGGCATTTTATGTCATACATGAAAAAATAAGCTAAAGGCATTTCATATCATACATGAACAAAATTAACAAAGTTAGAGTAGACATAGAATTCTTACTTGGGCGGCGATTTGGAGCTTGATGTGTGTGTAGTGGAAAGGCGGATCCGCTCTGATACCACAGCTGTACGCCCTTTTCCGGACCACTGAATGTCCGAGGCGGCGTGTGACGACCGATACATACTTACATTACATACAGCGGAAGACTTTAGACATTTTTTTTTCTTTTTAAAACATAAACATGCATTGACATATATATATATATATATATATATATATATATATATATATATATATATATATATATATATATATATATATATATATATATATATATATATATATATATATACTTCTTCTTCACATAGAGCATGCATCATAGCATATATAGATACTTCTTCTTACTTCTTCTTTACTTCTTCTTATTAGCATAGAACATGCATCATAACATAGATAGGTACTTAGTGCTTAGTTCAAGTTCTTAATGACACCATCATAAGTAGGCATAATAAGGACATCCATAGACATCATCATCATAGGTAAACACATATATATGTAGACCTAACGGATCTTCTCCACCATGCCACTACCACACACATTTGGCCCCTCCTGCTGCTCCCATTAGTTTATCCATCCCTTACCCTTATCTGCGATCACGAGGAAAGATAAACTATAAGCACATAAGCTTAGTAAGATCCTGTCCTACTCACAAAAACCATACATCGACATTAATCATGGCATGTAGCATTCATAACATATAAGCAATATAATATGTAACATACATGGCATCATCAACTTAACATGTAGCATAAGTAACATAAGTAAATATAACATGTATCATCCATAACTTAGCGACATAACATGAATATATGCTTAACCAACATAACATGCATCGTATGTAACTTAGTAACATAAATATCATAGCATATCCTCAAACATAACGGGTAACGTATATAACATAAGCATGTAAACATTCCTAACATATCATCAAACATAACATGAAAACATATATAACATAAGCATGTAAACATAGACATCATATCATATCATCAAACATAACATGTAAACATAACATCATATCATATCATCAAGCAGAACATGTAAACATAAACATCATATCATATCATACAACATAACATGTAACGTATATAACATAAGCATGTAAACATAACAATCAGCAGGTAAACATATGCAGGATGCTTTGAAAACATATATTTTAGGTACGTAAACATAAATCTCAACATATTTGGGCCCGGCATTGTACCACTTCTTCATTATCATAGCACGCATCCCTAAATAGGCCCGAGGTAGCAAGTCTCGAACCTAATAGGTTTCTAAGCCCGAGTCTTATTCCATCGACCTAGGGGCAATCATCATAGCGTAGAAGCCCATCCTAGGCCCGAGTCTTACTCCATCGACCTAAGGCATCTTGGAGCCCATCCCGTACTAGGCCCGAATCTTATTCCATCGACCTAGGGGCAATCATACATAGAAGCCCATCCTAGGCCCGAGTCTTATTCCATCGACCTAGGGCATCTTAGGAGCCCATCCCTTCTTGGACCTTGTTAAGGTCTTGGTACAAGCCATGCAGAAGGTAAAATACTTATATGCTTATTTGTACAACATAGCTTATTTCATTAACATAGCATGACATACTTCATTTCATAACACATCATGCTTCATTTCATTAACATAGCATAGCATACTTCATTTCATAACACATCATGCTTCATTGCATTAACATAGCATAGCATACTTCATTTCATAACACATCATGCTTCATTTCATTAACATAGCATAGCATACTTCATTTCATAACACATCATGCTTCATTGCATTAACATAGCATAGCATACTTCATTTCATAACACATCATGCTTCATTGCATTAACATAGCATAGCATACTTCATTTCATAACACATCATGCTTCATTTCATTAGCATAGCATAGCATACTTCATTTCATATCACATCTTAGATATCACAATACACATAAGGCATGGCATAAGGCATGGCATCAAAGTAAGTAAATGCTAAACTATAACATGTTATCCTCATTTAGCATCATTTAATATCATAAGTCAACATGAATTCACCCAACATAAAACACATGTTAACCTAATTCATCACAACAACTTCATATGCATATAGAACATGAATTAGACTTCATCTAATCACCCAAAGTTTATGGTGGCCGAATGGTCCATGTAGGGCTTTTAGGGTTAGCCTTTAACCTAATTCATTAAACATAACAACAACATCATAACCCTACAAAACATGGATTGAAACCTCATTGGGTCATCAATATCTAGGGATGGCCGAATGGTCCTTGTTGGCCTTTGGGTTTAACTTTTGACCTAATCCATTTTAAACCTTAACATCATCATATAGTTACAAAAAAAACATAGCATATAACTTCATGGAAACCCTAAATCATGGCTTGGCCGAATAGGCTTTAGTGGTTACTAGGGTTAACCTTTAACCTAAACCCTTTTTCCATCCTAACATCATCATCTAGTTACTAAACATAGCATATAACTTCATGGAAACCCTAAATCATGGCTTGGCCGAATAGGCTTTAGTGGTTACTAGGGTTAACCTTTAACCTAAACCCTTTTTCCATCCTAACATCATCATCTAGTTACTAGACATAGCATATAACTTCATGGAAACCCTAAATCATAGGTTGGCCGAATGAACATTAGTGGCTATTAGGGTTAACTTTGGTCCTAATCCATTTTAAATCCTAGCATCATCATCTAGTTATAAAAAAAAAACATGGCATAGAGCCTCATTGAACCCTAAATCATGGCTTGGCCGAATAGGCTTTAGTGGTTATTAGGGTTAGCCTTTAACCTAAACCCTCTTTCCATCCTAACATCATCATCTAGTCACTAACAACATCTTCTTCTTACAAACATGATATAGACTTTCAATCAAACACCCAAACTTCATTTTTGGCCGAATATGTCATATGGGTTTCTTTTACAAAATAGCAATCGAAGCTACTCGTATGCAGGTGAGGGATACTTACATCCTTTGCTTTGCTTGTAGTGTGAAGAAGATAACCTAACACAAAACCTAGCCCTTTCTTCTTGCTTGGAGGAGTTTCGGCCAAGGGGTGGAGAAGGAGCTTGATTTCGGTGAGAAGAAGAAGAAGAAGAGAGGAAGTGGCAAATTAGAACCTTCCCTCTTCTTTATAAAGGGAGGAAGAGAAGTTTCTCTTCTCTTCTTCCATGCCTCTTCATTTACCTTTATCTCCCTTATCTATAATCCCCCCCTTTCATCTAATGATGTAGTCCTATTGGGCTTTTGGTTAGTGGGTGCATCTATAGGGTTTGGCTATCTCTAGAGGTTTGGAGTTCAATTCCTAGGCCTTGCACCCCCTTTTGGCTTATTTCTTTTATTTTTTTGGAAAAAAACCCACATAAAGCCCATGATCATCAAGCCAAAAATTCTTGTAAAATTGCTAGGAATTTTACGGGCGTTACAATCCTTCATACCTTTTAAAAGTTTCGTCCTCGAAACTTTAGAACAATTCTGGGTACTTCTGCTTCATGTCCTCTTCGCGTTCCCAGGTAGCTTCCTCGTACCGTTGATTCTGCCACAGGACCTTTACTAAGGGCACCTCTTTGTTCCTTAGTCTCTTGACTCCTCGGTCTAATATTTGGATTGGCCGACTTTCAATACTCAGGTCCTCTTGAACTTGTACTATTTGTGGCTCGATCACTTGGTCCGCTTTGGAAATGCATTTCTTGAGTACAGAGACATGGAACACGTTGTGGATAGCCGACATCTCTTGAGGCAGCTCTAGCTTGTAAGCTACCTTGCCAATCCTCTGCAATATCGGATAAGGTCCCACGTAGCGTGGACTCAGTTTACCCTTCCTTCCGAATCTCATCACTCCTTTCATAGGAGCCACTTTGAGGAATACTAGGTCCCCAACTTCGAATTCTAATGGTCTACGTCGCATATCCGCATAGCTCTTTTGTCGGCTCTGAGCAGTTTCAATTCTCTGACGGATGTTACGTATAGCTCGGGTGGTGTTGTCGATGAAGTCCGTCTGGAGTCCCATCCTCTTCTTTTCACCACCCTCGTACCAGCATATGGGAGATCTACATTTCCTCCCGTATAGAGCCTCATAGGGTGCCATCCCAATAGTAGCTTGATAGCTATTGTTGTAGGCGAATTCTGCCAAACATAAGTATCGGCACCAGCTACCTTTGAAATCCAGGGCGCAGGCTCGTAACATATCTTCCAGTACTTGATTCACCCTTTCGGTCTGTCCGTCCGTCTGGGGATGGAAAGCAGTACTGAACAATAGTTTCGTGCCTAGGGCCTTCTGAACACATTCCCAGAAATGGGAAATAAAGCGACCATCTCTGTCAGAAATGATGGTCTTAGGAATTCCATGTAGTCTAATAATTTCCTTAGCATATAACTGAGCCAATTGCTCGCTCTTGATTGCCAAGAAATGGGCGGACTTCGTCAATCTGTCCACAATACCCATATAGCATCATAACTGTTTGTCGTCTTGGGCAATCCTGAGATGAAATCCATAGAAATGTCCTCCCATTTCCATTCTGGAATCTGGATCGGCTGCAGTGTCCCTCCAGGTCCCTGGTGTTCTGCCTTAACCCTCTGGCAGGTCAGGCAGGTACTGACATGCTGAGCCACATCTCTTTTCATTCCAGACCACCAGAACTTTCGTTTCAGGTCTTGGTACATCTTGGTGGTTCCAGGATGCATCGTATAAGGAGTTCCGTGAGCTTCCTCAAATATCTCCTTCCGTAATTCTGGATCGTTGGGAATACACAAGCGATCCCTGAGGTAGAGTACTCCACTATCAGAGATCCGAAACCCGTCGTCCTTTCCTTCTAAGACCTCTTGCTTGATTTTCTGAAGGCTTGGGTCACGGGCTTGCTTTTCCGGTATGTCATCGAACAACGTCGGTGTTATAGCCATGGTGGAAAGTCGTCCAGAGATAATTTCTATTCCGTAATTCATTACTCCCCCCCCCTTTTTTTTTTTTTTCGTATGTTCCAGTCTACCCAGCATTGTTCAACTATATCATACACATCCCATGCAATGAACTCATCATCAATTTCAAAAAAAGAAATGACTTGTCGTCTCTTATTCACATCTCTTATTCATATTTTCCAATCAGAAGGAAAAATGTTAACATATAACATTCCTTATTTCCAAATTAAAGCACAGCAACTATTTGAGAAGATAGTTCATTATGACTCCCACTAGGACAAACCCTAGTGCGGTCGTAATTATTTTTAGTCCCATCTTCCTTGGCCTCACTAGGGTGGTCTTCGACTGGCCAATAAGTTGACTGTTTGCAGATCCCTCTTCCTTCCTCTCGAGGCCCCACACGGATTCTCGACCACGTGCTTCTCTTGAACCTCGTGCTCCAGCTAGCCTCGACAACTCCGCATAGGTTATCCGCCCTTCATAACGGCCCCACACGTGGTGTGTAACTACCATGAACTCACTTGGCAGGGAGCGGACCAAGGCCCATATCTTATAGTTGTCCAGTAACGGAAACTCCTGTCGCTCGAGTCTCCTAAAAAGACCATCGAGCCTTCTCATGTGTCCGATGACCCCACCATCTGGTTTATAGACTATCTCTTCAATAGCTTCCCTTAATCGGTTTCATGACACATCACGACGGGTCATGGTAGTCATCGTCCGTGCCATCTGAAATTAAAATAAATGAAGTCAGTACAAAACCGACCAACCCGTACGAAACCAGCTTAATTCAATTCAGATGAACATAGACCTTACACAATTAATTATGAAAAATCAAATTTTTGTAACAAAATTTATTTTATTTATTTATTTATTTGTTTATATATATATATATATATATTTATATAGATTTTTTTTTATAATTAAACTAAGGCTAGCATAAGGTCGTTTTAAGCTTAAGGCATCATTCATGTTCTCCTGCATAATTTTAAGCTTAAGGTATTTTATATGAACAAGCATAAGGGTATCATACCTATTTTCATGCATATTTAGCTAGACACATTCTTTATCATACACTTATCTTTATATATTATAATAAGGCTAGCATAAGTTTATCCTACATGAATTCATGCATATTTAATCTTAAGGCATTTAACATCGTATACGAACAAAATAAGCTAAAGGCATTTTATGTCATACATGAAAAAAATAAGCTAAAGGCATTTCATATCATACATGAACAAAATAAGCTAAAGGCATTTTATGTCATACATGAACAAAATAAGCTAAAGGCATTTCATATCATACATGAATAAAATAAGCTAAAGGCATTTTATGTCATACATGAACAAAATAAGCTAAAGGCATTTCATATCATACATGAACAAAATTAACAAAGTTAGAGTAGACATAGAATTCTTACTTGGAGCGGCAGGATTTGGAGCTTGATGTGTGTGTAGTGGAAAGGCAGATCCGCTCTGATACCACCTGTAACGCCCGCCCTTTTCCAGACCCTGAATGTCCGGAGGGGCGGCGCGTGACGCGACCGTACATACTTACATTACATACAGCGGAAGACTTTAGACATTTTTTTTTTCTTTTTAAAACATAAACATGCATTGACATATATATATATATATATATATATATACTTCTTCTTCTTCACATAGAGCATGCATCATAGCATATATAGATACTTCTTCTTACTTCTTCTTTACTTCTTCTTATTAGCATAGAACATGCATCATAACATAGATAGGTACTTAGTGCTTAGTTCAAGTTCTTAACGACACCATCATAAGCAGGCATAATAAGGACATCCATAGACATCATCATCATAGGTAAACACATATATATGTAGACCTAACGGATCTTCTCCACCATGCCACTACCACACACATTTGGCCCCTCCTGTTGCTCCCATTAGTTTATCCATCCCTTACCCTTATCTGCAGTACGAGGGAAAGATAAACTATAAGCACATAGGCTTAGTAAGATCCTGTCCTACTCACAAAAACCATACATCGACATTAATCATGGCATGTAGCATTCATAACATATAAGAAATATAATATGTAACATACGTGGCATCATCAACTTAACATGTAGCATAAGTAACATAAGTAAATATAACATGTATCATCCATAACTTAGCGACATAACATGAATATATGCTTAACCAACATAACATGCATCGTATGTAACTTAGTAACATAAACATCATAGCATATCCTCAAACATAACGGGTAACGTATATAACATAAGCATGTAAACATTCCTAACATATCATCAAACATAACATGAAAACATATATAACATAAGCATGTAAACATAGACATCATATCATATCATCAAACACAACATGTAAACATAACATCATATCATATCATCAAGCAGAACATGTAAACATAAATATCATATCATATCATCAAACATAACATGTAACGTATATAACATAAGCATGTAAACATAACAATCAGCAGGTAAACATATGCAGGATGCTTTGAAAACATATATTTTAGGTACGTAAACATAAATCTCAACATATTTGGGCCCGGCATTGTACCACTTCTTCATTATCATAGCGCGCATCCCTAAATAGGCCCGAGGTAGCAAGTCTCGAACCTAATAGGTTTCTAGGCCCGAGTCTTATTCCATCGACCTAGGGGCAATCGTCATAGCGTAGAAGCCCATCCTAGGCCCGAGTCTTACTCCATCGACCTAAGGCATCTTGGAGCCCATCCCGTACTAGGCCCGAATCTTATTCCATCGACCTAGGGGCAATCATACATAGAAGCCCATCCTAGGCCCGAGTCTTATTCCATCGACCTAGGGCATCTTAGGAGCCCATCCCTTCTTGGACCTTGTTAAGGTCTTGGTACAAGCCATGCAGAAGGTAAAATACTTATATGCTTATTTGTACAACATAGCTTATTTCATTAACATAGCATGGCATACTTCATTTCATAGCACATCATGCTTCATTTCATTAACATAGCATAGCATACTTCATTTCATAACACATCATGCTTCATTGCATTAACATAGCATAGCATACTTCATTTCATAACACATCATGCTTCATTTCATTAACATAGCATAGCATACTTCATTTCATAACACATCATGCTTCATTGCATTAACATAGCATAACATACTTCATTTCATAACACATCATGCTTCATTGCATTAACATAGCATAGCATACTTCATTTCATAACACATCATGCTTCATTGCATTAACATAGCATAGCATACTTCATTTCATAACACATCATGCTTCATTTCATTAGCATAGCATAGCATACTTCATTTCATATCACATCTTAGATATCACAATACACATAAGGCATGGCATAAGGCATGGCATCAAAGTAAGTAAATGCTAAACTATAACATGTTATCCTCATTTAGCATCATTTAATATCATAAGTCAACATGAATTCACCCAACATAAAACACATGTTAACCTAATTCATCACAACAACTTCATATGCATATAGAACATGAATTAGACTTCATCTAATCACCCAAAGTTTATGGTGGCCGAATGGTCCATGTAGGGCTTTTAGGGTTAGCCTTTAACCTAATTCATTAAACATAACAACAACATCATAACCCTACAAAACATGGATTGAAACCTCATTGGGTCATCAATATCTAGGGATGGCCGAATGGTCCTTGTTGGCCTTTGGGTTTAACTTTTGACCTAATCCATTTTAAACCTTAACATCATCATATAGTTACAAAAAACATAGCATATAACTTCATGGAAACCCTAAATCATGGCTTGGCCGAATAGGCTTTAGTGGTTACTAGGGTTAACCTTTAACCTAAACCCTTTTTCCATCCTAACATCATCATCTAGTTACTAAACATAGCATATAACTTCATGGAAACCCTAAATCATGGCTTGGCCGAATAGGCTTTAGTGGTTACTAGGGTTAACCTTTAACCTAAACCCTTTTTCCATCCTAACATCATCATCTAGTTACTAGACATAGCATATAACTTCATGGAAACCCTAAATCATAGGTTGGCCGAATGAACCTTAGTGGCTATTAGGGTTAACTTTGGTCCTAATCCATTTTAAATCCTAGCATCATCATCTAGTTATAAAAAAAAACATGGCATAGAGCCTCATTGAACCCTAAATCATGGCTTGGCCGAATAGGCTTTAGTGGTTATTAGGGTTAGCCTTTAACCTAAACCCTCTTTCCATCCTAACATCATCATCTAGTCACTAAAAACATCTTCTTCTTACAAACATGATATAGACTTTCAATCAAACACCCAAACTTCATTTTTGGCCGAATATGTCATATGGGTTTCTTTTACAAAATAGCAATCGAAGCTACTCGTATGCAGGTGAGGGATACTTACATCCTTTGCTTTGCTTGTAGTGTGAAGAAGATAACCTAACACAAAACCTAGCCCTTTCTTCTTGCTTGGAGGAGTTTCGGCCAAGGGGTGGAGAAGGAGCTTGATTTCGGTGAGAAGAAGAAGAAGAAGAGAGGAAGTGGCAAATTAGAACCTTCCCTCTTCTTTATAAAGGGAGGAAGAGAAGTTTCTCTTCTCTTCTTCCATGCCTCTTCATTTACCTTTATCTCCCTTATCTATAATCCCCCCCTTTCATCTAATGATGTAGTCCTATTGGGCTTCTGGTTAGTGGGTGCATCTATAGGGTTTGGCTATCTCTAGAGGTTTGGAGTTCAATTCCTAGGCCTTGCACCCCCTTTTGGCTTATTTCTTTTATTTTTTTGGAAAAAAACCTACATAAAGCCCATGATCATCAAGCCAAAAATTCTTGTAAAATTGCTAGGAATTTTACGGGCGTTACAGTTGTTTACTTGCTAAACTGAGTCCCGACTAAGGTAGTCTCTACTACTCCATATGAGATATGGAATAGTAAGAATCCTCATTTGTCTTACTTGAAGATATTGGATTATCCTGCTTATGTGAAGCGGACTGTATCAGACAAATTGGATGCTAAGTCTGATAAATGTCTATTTATTGGATACCCTGAGGAAACAAGGGGTTACCAATTCTATCACCCTGTGGAACAGAAGGTGTTTGTTTCAAGGCATGCTGTGTTTCTAGAGAAAGACTTTCTCTTGCAAGAAAATAGTGGAAGTGACGTTGAACTTGAGGTGGTTCAAGGGACTCCAATAGATATTGATGAGATACCTGGTCAAGCACCACAACTGATAACTCATAGCGATAAGCCATCGATTGAACCTATTGTAACACCACATCTTCATAGATCTGGTAGAACATGCAACATTCGTGAGAGATATGGATTTCTCATAAGTGAATTGAACGACGTGTTACTCATTGATGATGAGGAGCCTACCAGTTATGAAGAAGTTGTGAAAAGTTCAGAAAGGGACAAGTGGCTTGAAGCCATGAAGTCGGAAATGGATTCCATGTATGAAAATCAAGTTTAGAACTTGGTAGACCCACTTGAAGGCATTAATCCTATAGGGTGAAAGTGAGTTTTCTAGTAGAAAATAGACATGGATGGTAATGTGATTACCTATAATGCTAGATTAGTGGCGAAAGGCTATCGTCAAAAGCAAGGTGTTGATTATGACGAGACCTATTCACCAGTAGCTATGCTTAAATCCATTCGACTGCTCCTGGCCATAGCCGCTCATTATGACTATGAGATATGGTAGATGGATGTGAAAATGACTTTCCTTAATGTAAACCTACTTGAGGATGTGTATATGATACAACCTGAGGGTTTCACATCGGTAGATAAAACCAAGGTATGCAAACGTCGACGGTCTATATATGGACTGAAGTAAGCATCCAAGACCTAGAATATCCATTTTGATGAGACAATCAAAAGGTTTGATTTCTCACAAAATCTAGACGAACCCTGTGTGTATAAGAAGGTTAGTGAGAGTGCAGTCGTGTTCCTAGTGTTGTATGTCGATGACATATTACTTATAGGAAATGATATATCTATCTTACAGTCGATCAAAATTTTGTTATCCAAAATATTCTCCATGAAAGACCTGGGAGAAATGACCTACATTCTCGGGATTAAGATCTATTGAGATAGATCAAAATGGTTGCTTGGTCTTTCGCAGTCTACATATATTGACTGAGTGCTAAAGAGGTTTAGCATGTCATAATCCAAGAAAGGTTTCCTTTCCATCAGGCATGGGACACACCTTTCGAAGTCTATGTGTCCGCGCACAGAAGACGAGAGGATTTGCATGAGTAAGATTCCCTATGCATCCGCAATAGAATCTATGATTTATGCTATGTTATGTACGAGGCTCGATGTATCGTATGCTCTGAGTGTCACGAGCAGATGTCTATCTGATCCAGGAATGGATCATTGGGCTGCTGTTAAGATAATCCATAAGTACTTGAGAAGAACTAAGGATGTGTTCTTAATATATAGAGGTGCAATAAGTTGGAAAGGTTCTAAGCAAGACACTGTAGTGGATTCTACCACTGAGGTAGAATACATTGCAGCTTTAGAAGCAGCAAAATAAGTGGTTTAGATCAAAAAGTTCATCTTTGAACTTGATGTGGTCTCATCAACGATTCAAACATGTGCTTCTCTACTATCATCTGATCAGAGAGATCATCAATAGGAAGGAAATACAAATTGAGAAGATTCCCTCTAAAAGGAACTTAGTGGACCCTTTAACTAAGGTCTTACCTCAAAGTAAGTTTGAGGGTCATGTTAGAACTTATGGTATTGGATACCATGGCGATTGACATTAGGCCAAGTGAGAGTTTGTTAGTTATATATGAGAGGTGTCCAAAGGCAATAGCCTTATGGTTGTACTATTTATTTGATAAATGAAGATTCACTATTTGAGTATACATGTTTTCATGTATTTGATTGAATCTTAAACTTACTCAATGTCCGTAATACGATTCACAGCATAAGAGAATTTATGATTGGATCACAACAAGTGAGTATCTCTACATGTGTAATTGTGATATATTGGAATTATCCCTAGTTGATGAATTGATGTATTTGGACGCCATCAATTCTGTGGAGACTAGCATGAGTTATACTCTTTGGTTTATCCAAGTAGTTGTTTTTCACTGCCTGGAGACATTGGGAAAGTACGGAGTTAACCGTGGATGCTAGTTATGGTAACTAGTTCATTGGAGTGTCTAGCTGTAAGACTTCATATGGTTCTCTGCATATACAGATATGTCAATGAAATCCTTACTGCAGGTTAAGTGTGATTTTTCTTGGCCTTGCGGTATTGGAGTCATCTTAGCCATGTAGACTTATGCTTTGACATCTTAAGCAAGCATCCCCGAGGAGATGTGGACCCGAGATGATTGGGTATAAGTCGAAGTGGCCGAAGGTGTTTGAATAGCCTACAGAAGATTCACCACTCCTTGCGAGGAGATGTATACCCTATGACCTCCCGTCGGATTGTTACTAAAGTCTTTGGCCAAAGCATTACATGTTTAGACTATGGTACTCTTGGATACGTGTGCAGTAATGGTTAATTATATACGACCAACATAAATCGGGAACCTATTTGGTCACACGCACTACTAGTATTATCCGAAGGATTTAAAACGAACTTTAGAATGGGATTCTCAGATTGAGAGAGACTTGGTTTGGTTTGATCAAACAAGGAGAGAGCATGAAATTGTTTTAGTCACATCGAAAGCATGGATGGGCCGAGTCTTTTGAAGACATGATGGATGAACAAAATTGGTTTGGTTCAAATGCAATGGTGGAAAATAAACCAAAGGGGTTTGGTTTGTTTTAAACAAATGAACCAAAATTGGTTTGGTTTATTTTAACTTAAAATAGACCAACGCAGTTTGGTATATATTAACTTAAATTGATGGAGAGGGTTAATGGGTTTTGGTTGTAAACCAATAACCGTTGAGAGAAGTTTTCTTGATGGTCAAGAAACACGTTCTCTATAAGTAAGAGGGTTGAGACAAATTTTATGGACGACTTAGGTTTAGAGAAACTCTAGCCACCCTCTTCACCTCTCCTTACTTATGCGTCGCCCCTTGGTGTTGCCGCCGCCCAAGCCCAGCCGTCGACTTGCCTTCAGCCGTTGGCTAGCCACTAGCCATCCACCGGCCAGCAGTCTAGCCGCCGGTCACCTCCAGCTGTCGGTCACTTGTTTGGTTGGTCATCTCCTCCATCAAGCTGCCCTCTTGGATAGCTTGTGTCAATTGTGATGATAGCGTCGTTTGGTCGGCATTTGGAACTCAGGCAGCGACCTCCTTGCTAGGGATTGGATCTCCAGCAATCCTCATTGGTGGAGGATCGAAGTTTTGTTAATTGGTTGACGAAAACCACTTTCGAGAAACGAGTTTGTGAAACTCATTGGAATTCGAATATGATTCGAATTGTGATCGTCTCTCGGATCACAACGTATTTGACATGAGACTAGTATCTCGTGTGAAGACGGGGCTCGTAGCTTGTTGAAGATATCCCGATGATACTCGGCCTGGATATGGATAGAGGAAAAACTTGCGAGGGTCTCTAAGGTTGATGTCATTTCTTCTTCACATAATTCGTCAGGTATACCTAGAGTAATTTTCTTTATTGCAAAATTTGAAATTACGATTATATCTACATTGTTGTATCCTGCATGAGTGTGGTGTGTGTAATGTAATAAAATAGTTTATTACCATTTTTATTTGCTTCCTCTGTGCATGTTTACGAAACATGTTCGAACACACGCCCACATCAGTGCTCCGGAAATCCAACAGTTGTTGCATTTCAGGGCCTTCAAAGTCATCCCAATGCAACCAACAAGTGTTGGTGCAATCGGCCCAGGTCACGATTGACCAGACTCGAGTTTGACTCGAGTAGTGTTTTGATGTTTGACATTGATGTCTGACAAAGTGTTGGGGAGATTGTTGGTGCAATCGACCCAAGTCATATTTGATGTTTGACGATGGTTTGACTATTGTCATGAGAGAAGTTCAAGTCTTGTGTACTTGGCATGAAAAGTCCAAGCTTGAGTCTTGTCATGGAAAGTCCAACATAGGTTGGCAAGGAAAGTCCAAGCATGGGTCTTGGCAAGGAAAAGTCGAAGCATGGGTCTTGGCATGGAAAGTCCAACATGGGTTGGCAAGGGAAATTCCAAGCTTGAGTCTTGGCATTTGGAAAGTCCAAGGGGAATATTCGCGGCGTAAAGTCCAAGGGTGGAGTTGTGGCAGCATAAAGTCCAAGCGGAGTCTTGGTAGCATAAGCCCAATATGCCTTGGCGGTGTAGACCACATTAGCATGACAATAACTGATGGAAGCACCTGAAGGCTAGCGTATGAATGAATAAGTCATGGATGACTTGGAGTGATCCAATAGGCGTGAGGCTGACGGAGGTGGCTAGAAGGCTTAGGTCTAGGCTAAGGGTGGTCTAGCAAGTATGGGGGCACCATACTTGGGTCAAAACCTCATGGTTGAGGTGTATCAGTCGACTGGAACTATGGTCAGTCGACTGATGGGAGTCGACTAGAGTTGGTTTGTTTGAATTGGCCGATCCGAGGATCGATGAGAGCTCGGTCGTGATGGCATGAGCGATCGTGATCCGGAGTCGATCGACTATTGGTCAAAAATTCGAGCACAGTAAGCTCTCCAGTCAAGTGATCAGCCCGAGCACGTGACTAATTGAGCCATCAGTCGACTAATAGGCATGAGCAGTCGACTGATGGTCTATCCATTGGAACTTATCCAATGTGGCTCATGTCGTTGTGAGACAACGACTACAGGGGCAGTCGATTGATGGTCCCGATTAGTCGACTGTAAGGCGGAATCCAGCCCAAGGAGAAGCTTTAAAGGGAGCTCGTGGAGGAGATTTTCGCCATTAATTCTTGGACGTCTTTGAGACGATTTGCTGGTGCAAATCAGGGTCTTCAAGCATGATTCAAGCAATCAACAAGCAAGCATTCCAAAGAAATAGTTGTAAAGTTTTCTATACATTGTTTTGTATATTCATCTTGTATTTGCTTGTTTTACTTTGTATTACTTGTCGTAATTCATTGTACGAGGTTTCTCCACCTGTGACTTGTTGTCGAGAAGGAGTTTATTGGATTAGTGTGAAGGTAGAAAACTTCACTTGCACTTCAACTTGGTTGCTTGTTCATGGCGATCTCGTCTTCGTCCCTGGATTAAAAAATTAATCCATGACAATTAGGGATTACCAAAGCTACCGTTCCATAGTCGTGCTATCCGATTAGAGTGGTCACTTGAACAAACTTGTTGTTCAAGCAACCTACCTCTATTCTTCGAATAGCCGCGGAATAGACGATGTATGGAGCGCCGGTTTTTGTGTTTGTATTTGGGGTCCAAGTAAATTAGCCACATAACAAAAACATACAACATACAAAGAAACAAAAGGAAAGGAAAACAAAATTTATACCTCTTGTTTACCTCAAGGTCTTCTATCGTATGTCCTATACTCCTCTTGGACGTTGTGTGGGCAACGATCCTTCAAGAGATGAAGCCTCCTAGATCACGATCTTCCTTTCCTTGCTCGCTCCGAACAAGAGGAAGTATAGAAACAAAACTCTTCTCCTACTTAGGACCAACCATCAACCTCCAAGCTAGATGTTTGCCGCCGGCCCAAAGAGAGGAGTAGGGAGTATGGGTGTCGGCCAAAAGCTCCAAAGGAAGAAGACCTAGCTCTTGTTTCCACCGGCCAAGGAGAAGAGGAAGAGTGTTGGGACGCCGGCCAAGGATGAGAGGAAGAAAGGAGGCACCGGCCAAAACGCTAGGAAGGAGAGAAAGCCTTGCCGCCCAAGGAGGAGAGGAAACCCTAGCCACCCAATGCCTCTCCAAGCCCTAGCCACCCAAAACCCTAATCCCTCTTCTTTCTCCCTTGTCGCCCACCCATATGCCTCCTTTTATAGACCTAGGCTTAAGCCTCCTTTTAATCTCCACTGTTGGTTCTAGTGATTTAATCTCAACCGTTGAATCTAGAGATTTAATCTCAACTGTCGGTTCTAGAGATTTAATCTCAACCGTCAGTTCTAGAGATTTAATCTCCACCGTCAGATCTTAAGATTTAATCTCCTTCGTTGGATCTAGAGATTTAATCTCCACCATCGGATCTAGAGTTTCATTTTCCATCATCGGATCTAGGCTTCATGAGGGTTTTAATAGGCTACAATAGAGACCATGAGGAGGAGTTGGATCTTGGCCACCTAATGGATCAAGCCCACATAAAATCCGATCCATTAAAGATAATTCATTCCACTAGAGGATTATCATTGATCTACCTCACCAACCCCCATAAGTTCATATGGGCTCCATATATTATTTGTACATATATCTCTCTGTGTTTAAGATCTTGAATGTCCTTCGATTAATTAATATACTGACAATGAATTAATCAACATCTAACTCCATGAGTAGTACCACTCAACCTTATCATCATGTCGGACCAAATCCACCTACAGGGTTTACATGATCAAACTTATGAGCTTCTCAAGGGGACATCATCATCCTAATATATAGGACACGGTTTCCTCCTATAATCAACGACACACCATATAAATAATATCATTTCTCAACTTACCGAGCCTATCGATTTACTCTATAAATCTCGCCCATTGGTAAATCAAAGAAATGAATACTAAGTATATGTGTCCGTTATTATATCTGGATTAAGAGCATGTACAACATAATATCTGAGGTCCGATTCGATTATGTAGTCAGCAATAAATCGAATCACCTCTAAGTCGGTCCTTCTCAATACACACAAAGTGTACTAGTGTAATTCTTTGGTCAAGACAAACCAATGCCAAATTACACTATAACCATGCTAATGGTTTGTCCATAACCATCTCGGTTGTGAGCCTTTACTTATACTTTAGAAGGAATTGATAACATGATCTCCCGTGTGACACTACACACCATGTTATCTACAATGTAATGTATTAGATGATATGCATAACCATAAATATGCAAACAATGATCATGTGATTCTTATTTCAAAAATAAAGATGTTCACACAAAAGATAGACTTTTCAGTATACATCCCAACAATCTCCCACTTATACTAAAAGACTATGTTATCCTCATACTACCATACATCTGATTCCAATTCCCTCCACATGCCTATCAAAAGCTCTCGCTAGAATGGCCTTAGTGAAAGGATCTACCAGGTTACACTTTGATGCAATCTTGGCCACAACAACTTCTCCTCGCTTTACAATTTCTCGTATTAGGTGGTACTTGCGCTCTATGTGTTTACTTGCCTTATGGGCTTGGGGTTCCTTCGAGTTTGCAACTGCACCACTATTATCACAATAAATTGTGATAGTTCTGGGCAAACCAGGAATCACATCCAATTCCATCAAGAAGTTCCTGAGCCACACAGCTTCTTTGGCTGCCTCAGAGGCCGCCACATACTCAGCTTCAATGGTAGAGTCTGCCATGCATTTCTTCTTGACACTCCTCCATACAATGGCTCCACCTCCCAAAGTAAACACAAAACCTGAGGTAGACTTACTGTTATCCCTATCTGATTGGAAGTCGAATCTGTGTAACCCATAGGGAGTAATTTGTCTTCCTAGTAAACTAGCATATAATCCCTAGTCCTTCTCAGGTACTTCAATATATGCTTTACCGCAGTCTTATGTCCCTGTCCTGGATTACTCAGATATCTGCTAACTATGCCCATGGCAAAGAAGATATCTGATCTCGTACATAGCATAACATACATGAGGCTTCCTACTGCCGAAGCATAAGGAACCGCCTTCATCTCCTCTATCTCCTTAGATGTTCTAGGACACATCTTCTTAGATAAAGGAACTCCATGCCTGAAAGGTAGAAAACCTTTCTTGGAGTTCTGCATGCTAAAACGATCCATAATGGTGTCTATGTATGAAGCTTGAGATAAGCACAACATCCTTTTCCTACTATCCCTTATAACCTTGATCCCAAGGATATGTCCCACTTCTCCCAAGTCCTTCATATCAAACTGTTAGAACAACCATACCCTTACGTCCTATAACACCTTGACATTGTTGCCAATTAATAAAATGTCATCTACATATAGTACAAGAAATACCACTACGTTTCTGTCATATCTCATGTATACACAAGACTCATCCGGACTTTGAATAAATCCATAAGACTGGATTACCTTATCAAAGCGGATATTTCAAGATCTCGAAGCTTGCTTCAATCCATAAATGGATCGATTAAGCTTGCACACAAGATGCTCTTTTCCCTTTGCAATGAATCCCTCTGGTTGCTTCATATAAATGTTTTCCTCAAGACTTCAATTAAGGAAAGTTGTCTTGACATCCATCTGCCATATATCATAATCTATATGAGCAGCAAAACATAAGAGAATCCGGATAGACTTAAGCATGGCTATCGGCGAAAAGGTCTCCTCATAATCGATACCCTCTTTCTGAGTATACCCCTTCGCAACAAGCCTCGCTTTGAAGGTCTCAACCTTCCCGTCTATTCCTCTCTTTCTTTTGTAGATCCACTTGCATCCAATAGCTTTTACACCATTGGGTGGTTCTACTAGCTCCTAGACCTAATTTGAATCCATAGATTCTATCTCAGAATTCATCGCACTTTGCCAAGATATCACATCTTTATCTTGGATCGCCTCGTCATATGTCTAGGGATCAGGTTCATGTTCGCCAAGGACCAAATAAGAAGATTCTCCCAAGAACATGAATCTAACAGGCTGTCTAACAACCCTCCCACTACGATGAGGTATCACCTTTGTATCCTCTGTGACATGCGGTGCAGTGACTTATGGTATATCCTCTTGTACCGGTGGTACTGAAGCAGTGACTTCTCCTCTTAATTCCTTCAGAACAATCTTACTCATGGGCTTGTGGTTAATCACATAGTCTTCCTCTAGAAATCTGGCATTCATGCTAACGATCACCCTCTGATCTCTAGGACTATAAAACAAACTACCTTTCGTTCCTCTAGGATAGCCAACGAACATGTGCACTTCTGTACGAGGTTCTAACTTACCAGCATATTGTTGGTGCAATCGGCCCAGGTCACGATTGACCAGGACTCGAGTTTGACTTGAGTGATGTTTTGATGTTTCGACAAAAACATTGTCATGGGAAAGTCTAAGTTTTGTCTACTTGGCATGGAAAGTCCAAGTGGAACACTTGCCATTTGGTAAAGTCCAAGTCTTGAGTACTTGGCATGAAAAGTCCAAGAATGGGTCTTGGCAATGTAAAAGTCCAAGCATGGGTCTTGGCAATGTAAAAGTCCAACATGGGTTGGCAAGGGAAAGTCCAAGCATGGTCTTGGAATTTGAGAAGTCCAACATGGGTTGGCAAGGGAAAAGTCCAAGCATGGGTCTTGGCAATGTAAAAGTACAACATGGGTTGGCAAGGGAAAGTCCAAGCTTGAGTCTTGGCATGAGAAGTCCAAGGGGTTTGATATTGGCTGCGTAAAGTCCAAGCGGGAGTCTTGGCAGCATAAGTCCAATGGTTGGCGGCGTAAAGTCCAAGCGGAGTCTTGGTGGCGTAATGTCCAAGCGGAGTCTTGGCGGCATAAGTCCAATGTGCCTTGGTGGTGTAGACACCGTTAGCATGACATAGTCGAGGGAAGCACCTGGAGGCTAGCGCGATGGATGAACAAGTCATGGATGACTTGGAGGGATCCGAGAGGCGTGAGGCTGATGGAGGTGGCTAGAAGGCTTAGGTCTAGGCTAAGGGTGGTCTAGCAAGTATGGGGGCATCATACTTGGGTTAAAACTTCATTTTTGAGGTTGACAGTCGACTGGCATTATGGCCGGTTCGACTGCCGTGAGTCGACTTGAGTTTGACTGCCATTTTAGAGCTGGAAATGCTCTGGCAGTCGACTACTCATTGGAGCAATCGACTGGTGTCGATGGTAGTCGACTGCCAAGGGTCGGCATTGCCGATCAATGTCGAAACCTGAGAATGCTCGTAGTCGGTAGCGATCGGCTACGAGTCTTGGCTAGACGCCAATGTTGGCGATCGCCAGAGTCCCGTTGGAACTTGTCTGATGTGGATTGAGCTGTTGTCTCACAACAACAGTGGCATCAGTCGACTGGGGACTTATGGCAGTCGACTGATAGGCGAAAATCCAACCCGATGCAGATCAAAAAGAGGAGCTCATGGAGGATTTCATAATCAGTTCTTTGGGGGCTTTGGTGAGGCGATTTGAAGGCGATTTGCAGGTGCATTTCAGGGCCCTTCAAGCTCATCCAAGAAAACGACAAGCAAGCGCTCAAAACCCTAGTTTGTAAAGTGTTCTTTACATTTTCACTTGTATTTGCTTGTATTTCTTTCGTTTATTGTTGTAAACGTTTGTACGAGGTTTCTTCACCTCCGACTTGTTGTCGAGAAGGAGTTTATTGATTAGTGATTGCATTGGCGTCGCTAGAGCTCGTTAGAGCTCGATTCGTGGAGTAGGAACCGGTTCGGTTCCGAACCACGTTATATCCTTGCGTTTGTGTCTTTGTGTTTTCGTTATTGCTTTATTATCTTTGTTTCCGCTGCGCTAACGAAAATTGTAGACAAGCACGCGAACATTTTCCATCTACGCAAGAGTAAACACTATTCACCCCCCCCTCTAGTGGCCTCAATTTTCCAACAAGTGGTATCAGAGCAAGGTTGCTCTTCAACGGATTAACAACCGGGAGCAAGACGCTAGAGGGTAAAAGATGGAAGTCCAAGATCAATTAGATTGGGACATCAACACACCGGTGACCTACACCCTATACGGACGAGAAGAATTCAATTCTTGGAAGGAAAGAATTGAGGATTTTATTATGATGAGAGACTTTGAGGAATGGTCCATTTTGATGGATGGATTTGAATATCCAAGAGGACCAAGATGTGGATTCCTCAAAAAGAAGAGATGGACCGAAGAGCAAGTTCAAGCATCCGAGAAAAATGATAAGGTGATAAAATTTTTAATTGATTTAATGCCTAACAATATCTTGTGTATGTTAGGTAATTATGTAGATGCTAAAGAGTTATGGAGCCAAGTGGCAAAGCTCCATGAAAACTCATCATCGGTCCAAGAAGAAGAAGAAGAAGAGGAGTGCTCACCCTCTCAAGCTCAAGCAAGTGCATACCCATCTAAAGAGCTTGAGGAGTCGGAAGTTGATAGGGAGTCGACTTCCGGATCGGAGAAAGAAGAGGTGGAAGAAGCATCCACCTCAAGGATTGAGGGGGAGGAGAGAACTTCCACACCGGAGCCGGAACCAATTCAAGAAGAAGCCTCAATCTCCGGGAGGAATGAAGAATCCACTCCGGCACCCACCACAAATACCCTAGGTAACTCAAGCAATTTAGGTTTAAATAAAATCACATAACTTGCTTTGAGTGTAGGGAAAGTGGGCATTACAAGAGCAAATGCCCAAAGAGAGTAAGAAAAGCTCCTCCGGCGTCCAAAAGTCAACAAAAGTCAAAGGATGCCGGTGCCTCAAGTCAAAAGAGCAAGGAGCATATCATATGCTTCAAGTGCAACTCAAAGGGACATTACCGGAGTCAATGACCTAGGGGGAGGAAGAAGACCCAAGAAGGAGCTACACATGTAAGGGAAGCCTCGAAGGCAAACCCTAGGGTAACCTCTAATCTTGCACCTTCAAAATTTCAAAGTCAAAAGCATGCTAGGAGTTTAAATTCTCTTGCTATTGTACATGAAGAGCATGCTAGAAATAATAGATATATTTGTTTAGGTGCTAAGAGTGTCCACTTAGGAAATAAGAAGAAATTTGGGACTAATGTCCCTAAAAATATTTTACCTAGGGAATCTATCAAGAAAATAGGAGAACACCTAGGTTTCAATCCCAAATGGACTAGGCATATGCCTAGGAAGTCCAATGCCCAAGATTTAAATCAAAATTCTAAAATTGGGCAATTAGAAAAGGAAAATCAAGTCTTGAGGTCAAGGCTTGAAAAACTTGAAAAGACCCTTAATAAGATGCAAAATCAATTTAAAGGGTCTAGTGGTCAAAATCAAGGGTCCAAAAGTAAAAGTCAACACCAAGGACCTAAGAGTCAAAAGTCAACCAAGGGCAAGCAAGGTTTGGGTCACAAACCTAAGCCTAAAGTGACTTATCATAGTGTTCCATTTGACTATGGAACACAAACTAGGTCTAGGAAGACCAAGGTCAATAGGGAAGTCATCCCTAGAGTTGACCAAAGGGTGTGCCTAGTGGCTAGGGTTTCTAGGAAACCTAGGGTGGCCACTAAGAAGGTTGCAAGGGGAGTTACCCCTAGAGTCAACCTAGGTAAGACCCAAATGACAAAGGCTAACAAGCCTAGGAGGGTCATTAGGAAGGTATCTACGGAGGTTATCCCTAAGGAATACCTAATTAACCCTAGGAGCTCAAATCGGTTTTGGGTTCCTAAGAGCGTGATTGATTCACGCTAGATGGGTTTAGGGTGTGCCAACCTTGATTGGATGGGTAGTTAACTCAACCATGGTAAAGGTGGCACTTTAGGATATTTTCAAGGTTATGGTTACCTTGGAAATAGATTTGAATCAATATCCTAAAAGATTTTAGGATGTGCCAATGCACTTTTGAAATTAAGAAAAATCAATTAAATTGGCACAATTTAGGTTTAGAGGTTAGTGTGCCATTTTGGGTTTTTGGCACACTAGGGAGATTAGGTTAATATGGCAAAATATGATTAATCCCAACAAATGGCAATTAATATTAAAATTTAGGTATAATTATACCTATATATTTTATATGCCATGCTTTGTTTGCCATATAACATGTCATGACATCATGCTTACTTTTAATCATTTTATATGTCATGTTCATGTTTTAGGATTAAGGTTTTAAATGTCATGTGTTTTTAGATTTCATCTTATGCCATGACATCATGATTATGAGCATATGCTTATTTATATCATTTCTAATGCCATAATCATTCATGCATTTAAGACAATTGGTTGAAATTGATTTAAGGACTATGGCATGACTTGAAGTCTCATTTATAAGGGAATCAAGTAGGGTTGCCTAGGAAATGCATGAAACCCTAGTTTTAAATGAACCAAAACCCACATCTCACATCCAATTGACATGTATGTGTATTTATACACCCTAGATACATGTGAGATGCTAGGATATGAGTTAAGTTCAAGGTGCATAGGTTTTGCATCTAGATGAACTCAAACTCATCTTATATGATTAGTGGATCATTGGGAGAGCATGTGTACTAATCATGTACATAGAGCACAAGGAATATGATCCAAGACATGGTTTTGAAATCATTTTAAAATCAATTTAGAAAATCTTGGTGAAGTCTATCTTTTGATAGCAATCACCATTGATGAAGTTGATACAAAATAGAGCCAAAACATTGAAAATTTCAATGGTTTTGAGTTTTGTATCAAACTCACTATTTTATGGGTAAAATAATTTTCAAATATTTTTCACCCATTGTAATGACTATAAGTAATATACGTATCAAATTTCGTTATTTTTCGATATACGTAGAATTACTTATGTTTTTCCAAATCTCGATTCTGATAGTTGAAATTCGGAAATTTCAACTATCAGTCGACTGTCCTTGGTGGCAGTCGACTGATATGGGTGGCAGTCGATTGATTACTATCAGGAGTCGACTGCCAGGTCTGATTTCGGGTTAACAAGGTTTGTTTAGCCCGTGTTCAGCTATGGAAAAGGTTCCTAATCACTCCTAACCCTAGGATATGCTTTAGGAAGCATTATAAAGGGTGAAAATCCATTGGATATGGATCAGGAGCTGTGTTAGGTCAAAGTATCAAATTTAGGGTGAGTGAAAGTTCTATGTTGAACTTAAAACCTTAATTTTGATGGTTTAGAGTTCATATTGGCTTAGGGGCTTCCTAAGGACATTGTTGGTGCAATGGTCAAGGGGAAGCAAGCCTTTAGGGGGAGGTATCCATCTTGGGATGATGGATGTGTTTTTCTCCTTGAAGAGGAGAAGTTATTGGGAGAGTATCATCAATTGGGAAAATTGATGGGTTTTTGATACCCAATTTGGAAATTGGGAGAGAGTATAGGATTGCCTCTCTTGAGTGATATGTGAATTATCACTAGGAAGATGGTAGGCATCCTAGGTATTTATTTTTGGATCAAGGGGGAGATTGTAAGATCTCATTGGGACATGAGACATTGACCTCCTTGGAGAGAAAACCTTTTTGATGTTAGTCAAAAAGGGGAGAAATGTTTGGGGAGAACATTTGGAGAGTGTTTACCAATTTGGGATAATTGGTAAGGGATTTGAGTTAGTGGTCTAACTCGAATGATTTGTTTAGTTTTGTCAAACATCAAAAGGGGAGATTGTTTGTGCAATCGGCCCGTGTCACGATTGACCAGGACTCGAGTTTGACTCGAGTGATGTTTTGATGTTTCGACAAAAACATATGACAATGTAATTGTCATGGGAAAGTCCAAGTCTTGTGTACTTGGCATGGAAAGTCCAAGTGGAACACTTGGCATTTGGTAAAGTCCAAGTCTTGAGTACTTGGCATGAAAAGTCCAAGCATGGATCTTGGCAATGTAAAAGTCCAAGCATGGGTCTTGGCAATGTAAAAGTCCAACATGGGTTGGCAAGGGAAAGTCCAAGCATGGTCTTGGCATTTGAGAAGTCCAACATGGGTTGGCAAGGGAAAAGTCCAAGCATGGGTCTTGGCAATGTAAAAGTCCAACATGGGTTGGCAAAGGAAAGTCCAAGCTTGAGTCTTGGCATGAGAAGTCCAAGGGGTTTGATATTGGCTGCGTAAAGTCCAAGCGGGAGTCTTGGCAGCATAAGTCCAATGGTTGGCGGCGTAAAGTCCAAGCGGAGTCTTGGCGGCGTAAAGTCCAAGCGGAGTCTTGGCGGCGTAAGTCCAATGTGCCTTGGCGGTGTAGACACTGTTAGCATGGCATAGCCGAGGGAAGCACCTGGAGGCTAGCGCGATGGATGAACAAGTCATGGATGACTTGGAGGGATCCGAGAGCCGTGAGGCTGATGGAGGTGGCTAGAAGGCTTAGGTCTAGGCTAAGGGTGGTCTAGCAAGTATGGGGGCGCCATACTTGGGTTAAAACCTCATTTTTGAGGTTGGCAGTCGACTGGCATTATGGCTTTCGACGCCGCTATGAGTCGACGAGTTCGTGCCATTTGAAAGCGAAATGCTCGCGTCGATCGCTCATTGGAGCAATCGACTAGTGTCGATCGGCCGATCGCAAGGATCGGCGGATCATTGTCGGTCCCAATGTCGAGCACGAGCGCTCCGTAGCCAAGCGGCGGCCGGGGTAGCGATCGGCCAAGAGTCCCATTGGAACTTGTCCGATGGGGATTGAGTCGTTGTCTCACGACAACGATGGCATCGATCGGGGGACTTATGGCGGTCGGTGATGGCGGAAATCGGCCAGTCAGGATTTCATAATCAGTTCTTTGGGGGCTTTGGTGAGGCGATTTGAAGGCGATTTGCAGGTGCATTTCAGGGTCCTTCAAGCTCATCCAAGCAACCGACAAGCAAGCGCTCAAAACCCTAGTTTGTAAAGTGTTCTTTACATTTTCACTTGTATTTGCTTGTATTTCTTTCGTTTATTGTTGTAAATGTTTGTACGAGGTTTCTCCGCCTCCGACTTGTTGTCGAGAAGGAGTTTATTGATTAGTGATTGCATTGGCGTCACTAGAGCTCGATCCGTGGAGTAGGAACCGGTTCGATTCCGAACCACGTTATATCCTTGCGTTTGTGTGTTTGTGTTTTCGTTATTGCTTTATTATCTTTGTTTCCGCTGCGCTAACGAAAATTGTAGACAAGCACGCGAACGTTTTCCATCTACGCAAGAGTAAACGCAATTCACCCCCCCTCTAACGGCCTCAATTTTCCAACACATATGTCTTCAACACATGTGATGGACTCCTCCAAATCCGAATATATTTCAGACTAGACTTTCCCCCAGTCCATAATTTTTGGGAGTATAAGGCACTGATTTAGATAGTACCAAGTTTAGAATATACACTGTCGTATCTAGAGCATATCCCCATAACGAATCTGGCAACTCAGAATAACTCATCATTGATCTAACCATCTCCATAAGAGTCATATTCCTTCGTTCTACTGCACCATTCTGCTGGGGTGTGCCAGGTGCAGACAATTGGGATTGAATCCCAGCCTCTGATAAGTAATTCCTAAACTCTCCCAAGAGATACTCACCACCACGATCAGATCGTAGTGTCTTGATACTTTTACCCTGACGTTTCTCCATATCAGCCTTGAATTCTTTGAACTTGTCAAACCATTCAGACTTGCGGCGCATCAAGTAAATGTATCCATATCTTGAATAATTATCTATGAAAGAGATGAAATACTCAAAACCACCTCTTTCCTGGATAGACATAGGACCACACAAATCAGAATGAACTAATTCCAACACATCTTTGGCTCTATACCCCTTGGTTTTAAATGACCTCTTGGTCATTTTACCTTCCAAGCAAGATTCGCAAGTTGGGAAATCTTCCACCACTAATAAACCCAGAGGTCCATCAGCTATCAACCTTTGAATTCTGCTTAGGTCAATATGATCTAGCCTTAGATACCAAAGATATGTTTGGTTCATCTTCGAAGGTTCTTTTCTCTTTTGGGAATTAGAAGATGAATTATTCACTTCTATTTACATCGTGGGAGCTTTTGGTTCAAGTGTATATCAATTTCCTATCAATGCACCCGAACAGATAATCTCCCTATTCCATTTTATAACAACTCTGTCATTAAAGGAAATAGCATATCCATCTAAAAAAAATTTAGAAACCCAAATCAAATTCTTTCTAAATAAAGGTAAGTAAAGGCAATTTTTAAGAATCAAAACTTTATTCCTCTCAAAAGGAAAATAAAGATCTCTCACTGTAACAGTCGCTACCTTCGTAGCATCACCTAAGTAGACGGTAATCTCCCCTTCAGCCAATCGTCTGGTTTCCTGGAACCCCTGTAAAGTATTGCAGACATGATCAGTGGCTCCTGTATCTATACACCAGGTGCCGGTAGATAACACCGCTAAATATGTTTCAACGACTAGACCAAAAGATATACCTTTGTTCTGCTTCCAGTTGGGGAAGTCCTTCTTCCAGTGTCTAGTTTGCTTGCAAGTGAAGAGCACTTGCCTTTCGGCTTGTTCACTCCTCCCTGATATCCTCCCCCCACCTTTGACCCAGCTTGTTTCTTCTTCTTCTTGCCTTTCGGCTTAGAAGTAGAAACCTTTTGTGCAACCATGGCCTGTGCCTGAGCACTCTGACGAAATAGCCTCTCTGCCGCCTGGAGTTCTGTCAGAAGCTCCGCCAATGAATACAACCTTTTATTCATATTGTAGTTTAGGCAAAACTGCTCAAAACTCCTAGGTAGAGACTGGAGTATGATATTGACCTAGGTTTCCCCATCGATCTCAGCTCCAAGGACTTCTAGCTCATTCAAATGAGCCATCATCTTGAGAACATGTTCCCTCACGGGTGTTCCCTCGATCATGGTGGTCGTCATCAAGTTCCTCATGGCTTCCTGCCTCGCAGCCCGATTCTGGTATCCAAAAAGCTCTTTGAGATTGAGCATCATGTCATAAGCAGTGGGCATGGCTTGATGCTGATGTTGCAGTACATTTGACATAGATGCCAAAATGTAACATCGTGACATCTCATCAGCCTTAATCCACTTCTTATAACTCTCCTTCTCCTTTTCCCCAGAATCATCTGCAGGCTTAGGAGGACACTCTTCGAAGAGTACATATTTGTACTCCTCACAGTCAAGACAATGTCAAGATTCCTCTTCCAATCAACATAATTGGATCCAGTAAGTTTATTTTCTTTCAGTATCACAGCAAGTGGGTTGAAAGTCATTTTGAAAAACCTAAGAATCACATAGATCAAAACATTAGATTTCAAAAAATTATTGATTCCTCAAACAATAAAATTTTAAAATCAACCAACACCTCAAAACATCGAGATAATCGTATGCCACGATAGTGTGGACGTATACAAATTCTACATTTGTAAGAGGAGGTTTTACCCATTAATTTTACTATCTTGTCAACCTAACTTTTTGACAAATAAAATTAATAGTTAGTTCCTCTTCGGCCCTACAAATAAAAGCAGTGACTCCGATGGGGAGGATCCTCGTATTTGCATCTAAGTGTTCACCATTACTCGGAACCAAGGCAATTATCTCGGGTTATGTGGCTTCCGATGGGGAAGTACACACGCTCCTTAATAATTTCCTATAACCATATTCGACCCTGTGATCCATAAACAAACTCATCCGATGGGGAGGAAGGCACTCAGAGCCGACGCGCAAGTTTGTTTGCATCATATGTCAAATCGTAATGGAGGTCGTGTGAATTTATAAAAATATCCCTCTTCAACATAGTAATTTAAAATTGAGGAATTTTCCTAGCCTACGACATGCATATCAAACAAGAAGCAATAAATATGAAAAAAATATTTTCCAACTATTATGGCTTTTGTCTCCAATATGCCTCCCGTCGTATCGACATCTCGTCCGCTCCACCCTACGCCATGTATAATCCATCCGGAGATCCGAGTCAAGAAAAATTATTTTATTTTACATCCATCGATCCTATACTCCACGAAGGAGTGTACATGTAATCTAGATAGAAAGTAAACTAAAATAAAAGAGTGGCTAAACAATGTCGTACTTAATTATAAAAATTAAATACTAACCTCGTCAACCCCGAGGATTCAAATAATATACAATTACACACATACAATCACATACACACATATGGCCATAATAGTTGGATCCTATGCCTGCAACCAAAAAGTTAACATACGCACATTCTACTATTATCCGGCACATATAATATATGAAAAGTGCATAAAAGTAACCGAATCCTAAACACACAAAACCGGAAACAATGGCTCTAATACCACTTGAAGGTAGGAAACTTTGCTTCCCACTTCAACTTGGTTGCTTGTTCATGGCTATCCCGTCTTCGTCCCCGGATTAAAAAATTAATCCATGACAATTAGGGATTACCCAAGCTACCGTTCCATCGTCGTGCTATCCGATTAGAGTGGTCACTTGAACAAACTTGTTGTTTAAGCAGCCTACCTCTATTCTTCGAATAGCCGCGGAATAGACGATGTATAGATCACCGATTTTTGTGTTTGTATTCGGGGTCCAAGTAAATTAGCCACATAACAAAAACATACAACATACAAAGAAACAAAAGGAAAGCAAAACAAGATTTATACCTCTTATTTACCTCAAGGTCTTCTATCGTATGTCCTATCCTCCTCTTGTACGTTGTGTGGGCAACGATCCTCCAAGAGATGAAGCCTCCTAGTTCACGATCTTCCTTTCCTTGCTCACTCTGAACAAGAGGAAGTATAGAAACAAAACTCTTCTCCTACTTAGGACCAACCATCAAGATCCAAGCTAGATATTTGCCGCCGGCCCAAAAAGAGGAGTAGGGAGTATGGGTGCCGGCTAAAAGCTCCAAAAAAAGAAGACCTAGCTCTTGGTTTCCTACCTTCAACTCGGTTGCTTGTTCATGGTGATCCGGTCTTCGTCCCTGGATTAAAAAATTAATCCATGACAATTAGGGATTACCCAAGCTACCGTTCCATCGTCGTGCTATCCGATTAAAGTGGTCACTTGAACAAACATGTTGTTCAAGCAACCAACCTTTATTCTTCGAATAGCCGCGGAATAGACGATGTACGGATCGCCGGTTTTTGTGTTTGCATTCGGGGTCCAAGTAAATTAGCCACATAACAAAAACATACAACATACAAAGAAACAAAAGGAAAGCAAAACAAGATTTATACCTCTTGTTTATCTCAAGGTCTTTTATCGTATGTCCTATCCTCCTCTTGGACGTTGTATGGGCAATGATCCTCCAAGAGATGAAGCCTCCTAGATCACGATCTTCCTTTCCTTGCTCGCTCCGAACAAGAGGAAGTATGGAAACAAAACTCTTCTCCTACTTAGGACCAACCATCAAGCTCCAAGCTAGATGTTTGCCGCCGGCCCAAAGAGAGGAGTAGGGAGTATGGGTGCCGGCCAAAAGCTCCAAAGGAAGAAGACCTAGCTCTTGTTTCCACCGGCCAAGGAGAAGAGGAAGAGAGTTGGGACGTCGGCCAAGGATGAGAGGAAGAAGGGAGGCGCCAACCAAAACCCTAGGAAGGAGAGAAAGCCTTGCCGCCAAAGGAGGAGAGGAAACCCTAGCTGCCCAATGCCTCTCGAAGCCCTAGCCGCCCAAAACCCTAATCCCTCTTCTTTCTCCCTTGCCGCCCACCCATATGCCTCTTTTTATAGAGCTAGGCTTAATCCTCCTTTTAATCTCCACCATTGGTTCTAGGGATTTAATCTCAACCGTCGGATCTAGAGATTTAATCTCAACCGTCCATTCTAGAGATTTAATCTCCACCGTCGAATCTTAAGATTGAATCTCCCCCGTTGGATCTAGAGATTTAATCTCCACTGTCGGATCTAGAGTTTCATTTTCCATCATCGGATCTAGGCTTCATGAGGGTTTTAATAGGCTATAATAGCGACCATGAGGAGGAGTTGGATCTTGGCCACCCAATGGATCAAGCCCACATAAAATCTGATCCATTAATGATAATCCATTCCACTATAGGATTATCATTGATCTACCTCACCAACCCCCATAAGTTAATATTGGCTCCTTATATTATTTGTACATATATCTCCCCGTGTTTAAGATCTCGAATGTCTGTCGATTAATTAATTTACTGACAATTAATTAATCGACATCTAACTCCATGAGTAGTACCACTCAACCTTATCATCATGCCAGACCAAGTCCACCTGCAAGGTTTACATGATGAACCTTATGAGCTTCTTAAGGGTACATCATCATCCTAATATATAGGACACGGTTTCCTCCTATAATCAACGACACACCATATAAATAATATCATTTCCCAACTTACCGAGCCTATCGATTTACTCTATAAATCTCGCCCATTGGTAAATCAAATAAATGAATACTAAGTATATGTGCCCGTTATTATATCGGGATTAAGAGCATGTACAATATAATATCTGAGGTCCGATTCGATTATGTAGTCAGCAATAAATCGAATCACCTCTAAGTCGGTCCTGCTCAATACACACAGTGTAGTAGTGTAATTCTATAGTCAAGACAAACCAATGCCAAATTACACTACAACCATACCAATGGTTTGTCCATAACCATCTCGGTTGTGATCCTTTACTTATACTTTACAAGGAACTGATAACATAATCTCCCGTGTGACACTATACACCATGTTATCTGTAATGTAATGTATTAGACGATATTCATTACCATAAATATGCAAACAATGATCATGTTATTCTTATTTCAAAAATAAAGATGTTCACACAAAAGATAGACTTTTCAGTATACATCCTAACAATGTGGTGTGTGATTGCATCGCTAGGGCTCTTACGAGCTCAATCCGTGGATTAGGAACTATTTGGTTCTGAATCACGTTATATCGTGTTGTCTCTTGTGCTTGTGTTGTATTTACTTTTGTTATTATATATTCTACTGCATTAACAAGTGTTGTAGAGATGAACGCGATCAATTTCCGTCAACGTCGGAGCGCTATTCACCCACCCCCTCTAGCGGGCACCGAGGTTCTAACAACAAGCAAGCATTCAAAATCCCTATCTTGTAAAGTGTGTTCACTTTTTTTCATTTGCTTTTGTAATTGTTGTATTTTCTTATTGTATCTTGTTCTTATTATTGTAAGAGACTAATAAGAGGTTTCTCCTCCTCCGGTGTATCACCAAGAAGGAGAAGTTTGATAGTGGTGGTATGCATCACTAGAGCTCGCTAGGGCTCGATCGTGGAGTAGGAATTAGGGTTCCAAACCACGTAAAATCTGTGTGTCATATTTGTGTGGTGTTTTGTTCTTGTATTTATATTAGTATTAGTATTTCCACTTTGTACTAATGAATTTAGACAAGCATGACAAATTCCATAAATGAAATCGACGAATTGCTATTCACCCCCCCCCCTCTAGCAATGCTAACGATCCTACAATTGGTATCAGAGCCAGATAGCCTCTTCATTTGGACTAACCACCAAGGAGCTAAAGCTAGAGGCGATGGAGTTTAAAGACGGATTTGGGCGTGACAATCGATTTCCACTACCCTATGGATTTGGAGGATTTTCTCAATGGTAGACAATGATTGAATTTTTCTTCCAAATGAACATTGAGGAGTGGTTTGCATTAATAGAAGGTTTCAAGACTCCAACAGACAAGAAGGGGAGAACTCTCAACTAGAGTAAATAGACTGAGGGAGAAGTCCAAAGATTCGAGGCGAATGATAAGGTAATGAAGATTTTAGTTAGTTTAATAACTAATAATATTTTGTACAAATTAGGGAAGTTCAGGGATGCTAAGAAATTATGGAGAAAGCTTGCTAAGCTCTATGATGAATCTTCAATGATCCAAGATGCTGACAAGTCCAAAGGAGAAGAATATTCATCATTCCAAGGTCTTGATGATTCGGAGATTGAGAAGTGTTCAACTTCTGAGATTGAAGAAACTATAGAAGTCTCTACGTCAAAGATTGAGGGGGAGGTTAGATCTTCAACCCCGGAACAATATCAAGAGGAGGAGCCATCTACCTCCGGACATGAAGAAGAAGGCTAAAATCCACCTACCTTTCAAGAAGGTAACTCAAATGCAATTGTTAAAAATAAAAATTATATAACATGCTTTGAGTGTAGGGAAGTAGGACATTATAAGAGTAAATGCCCAAAAAGAGTCAAGAAGGCTCAACCGACACCAAGCACCAAAGAAAAGTCAAAGGAAGCCGGAGTCCAAATTCGTAATAGCAAGGAGCATATGTATACTTCAAGTGCAACAAATGGGGGCATTACCAGAGCTAATGTCCTAGGAGGAGGCACCCTCAGAAAGGCAAAGGAGAGAGTTCAAATGTAGGGAGAGCTAAGGCAAACCCTAAGGTAAATTTAAATAATGATTTCCTTTACGTAATGTTAGAAAGCATGATCATAATTTTATTGCTATCCATCATGACAAAAAGCATGCTAGAAATAGATTTTATTGCATAGGTGCTAAACATGTCAATTTACCTAAGGATAAATCTAGACCTATTAATTCTAGGACTACCTTACCTAAATATAGGAAGGTAGAGAATCAAAGTCTTGGCAATAATCCCAAGAATTATAGGCATATGCCTAGGAAGAAAAATATCTCAAGAAACAATGGAAATTCAGAAATTGAGGTATTAGAAAAGGAAAATCAAGTTGTGAGGTCAAAACTTGAGAAAATGGAGAAGACCCTAAGGATGATGGAAAACATGATTATGGGGTCCAATGGACAAAACTTAGGTGTTGGTAGGAAAGATTTAGTTAAGGGCAAGGAAGGTTTGGGTCACAAGACTAAGCCCATGAACACCGTACAAACCTACCACAATGTTCCATTTAATTATTGAACTAGTTCTAGGTCTAGGAAAGTCAAGGCTATTAGGGAAGTCATCCCTAAGGCTAATCTTGATAAGTCTCTAATGGCTAAGGTTTCAATGAAACCTAGGAAAGCCACTAACAAGGTGACAAGGGAAGCAATCCCTAGGGTTAACCTTGACAAGACCAAAATGACCAAGGCTTCTAGGCCTAAGAAAGTCATTAGGATGTTATTAAGGAAAGTTATCCATAGTGAGTACCTAATAAACCCAAGGAGCTCCAATAGGTATTTGGGTTCCAAGGAGCGTGATATCTTCACACCAGATGGGTTTAGGGTGTGTCATCCTCAAATGGATAAGTAAGTTTACCTAACCATGGTAAAGGTGGCACTTTAGAACATTTTTAAGGTTTTGGGATTCCTTGGAAATGAGGTTAAATTATGTCCTAAAAGATTTTAGGATGTGCCAATGAATTTTATGGAAGTTTAAAAATTGATCAAAATTGATACAATTAGATTATAGGTCATGGTGTGTACTTTTGGGTTTTTAGCACACTTGGGAATTTGGTTTATTATGAGTTTAAATCTAGAAAATGGAAATTTAATTCAAATCTTAGGTATTTGATACCTTTATATATTTGTCATGTTTTGCTTGCCATAGATGACATGTCATAACATCATGCTTCATATGATCATTTTAATTGTCATGATAGTACTTAAGTTAATTTTTGTCATGCTTACACTTAGGTTATTTTTTATGCCATGACATCATGATTTTTGGCTATGCTTTAATGATGCTATCATTTATGTCATGATCTTTATTCATGCATTTAGCATAATCAAAATCAATTTAAGGATAATGGCATGATTTGAAGTGCCAAGTATAAGGGAATCAAATAGTGTTGCCTAGAAAAATGCATAAAACCCTAATAACCTAAACCCACATCTCACAAGAATATTAGATTGACATGTGTGTGTATTGAGAGACCCTAGATACATGTGAGATGTTAGTAAAATGAGTTAAGTTCAAGGTGCATAGATGTTGCATCTAGATGAACTCAAACTCATCTCAATCATATGTATAAATCATGAGAAAAGCTAGTATACAAGTCATGTATACTTAGCCCATAGACCATGATTGAAATTAAGGTTTTGAAAATATTTTAAATTTTTTTTTGAAAAACCTTGGTGAATCCTATCTTTTGATAGCAATCACCATTGAGAAGATTGAAACAAAGTTGGCTAAAAACATTGAAGGTATCAATGCTTTTGAACTTTGTATCATTATTTGAATTTAAAAGTTATTTTTACAAAAAAAAAAATTATTTTTCCCTATAGTGTTTGACATAAGTAATGTGTGCATTAAATTTCAAGATTTTTAGAATTTTCTAGAATTACTTATGCATTTCTGAAGTTCGTTTGAAAATTCGATTTCAGAAAATTCAGAAACAAGTCGAGGCGGTGCCTCGACTGGAGCTGCTACAACTCGACTGGAGCTTTCTCATGAAGGTGGAAGCTTCGCTTCCCACTTCAACTCGTTCGCTTGTTCATGGCGATCCCGTCTACGTCCCCAGATGTAAAAATATTAATTCTTGACAAAGAGGGATTACCCAAGCAACCGTTCCATCGTTGTGCTATTCGATAAGAGTGGTCACTTGAACAAACTTATTGTTCAAGTAACCTACCTCTTTTCTTCGATTAGCCGCGGAATAGACGATGTACGAATCACCAATTTTTGTGTTTGTATTTGGGGTCCAAGTAAATTAGTCACATAACAAAGTATACAATATACATAGAATAAGAAAAGATTCATAAACAAGCATTATACCTCTTTTTTACAACTCTTGATCTTCTATTGTATGTCCTTCCTCCTTTTGGACGTCGTGTGAGCGACGATCATTCAAAAGTCGAAGCCTTCTAGAACACATTCTTCCCTTCCTTGCTTGCTCTGAACAAAAGGAAGAATGAAACAAAACTCTTCCCTATCTTGGACCGGCCACCATGTCAAGAGACTTGATGTTGCCGTCGGCCAAGGAATAGAAGAGGGAGTGGGCGCTGGCCAAGAGCTCTAAGGAAAAACCCTAACCCTTGTTTCCATAGGCCAAGGAGAAGAGGAAGAAGGGGTTGAGCACTGGCCAAGGTTGAGAGGACGATGATGGGTGCCGGCTACAACCCTAGAAAGTCTTGTCGCCCGAGACAACTCCAAACCCTAGCCGCCCAAAGGTAAAACCCAATCTCCCTTGAGTATCCTTGCCGCCCACCCCTTAAGCCTCCTTTTTTAGAGCTAGGCTTAAGCTTCCTTTTAATCTATACCGTCATATCTAGGGATTTAATCTCAACCATCGAATCTAGGGATTTAATCTCAACCTTCGGATCTAGAGATTTAATCTCCTCCGTCGAATCTAAAGATTTAATCTCCATCGTTGAATCTAGAGATTCAATCTCCACCATCAAATATAGAGTTTCATTTTCCATCATCGGAACAAAGCTCCATGAGGGTTTTAATATGATACAATAGGGACCATGAGGAGGAGTTGGATCATGGCCACCCAATTGATCAAGGTCACATAAAATCCAATCCATTAATGATAATTCATTCCACTAGAAGATTATCATTGATCTACCTCACCAACCCCCATAATTAAATATGGGCTCCATATATTAATTGTACAAATATCTTCCCGTGTTTAAGATCTTGAATGTCCGTCAATTAATTAATTTACTAATAATTAATTAATCAACATCTAACTCCATGAGTAGTACCACTCAACCTTATCATCATGCCGGACCAAGTCCACCTGCAGGGTTTACATTATGAACCTTATGAGCTCCTCAAGGGGACATCATCATCCTAATATATAGGACACGGTTTCCTCCTATAATCAATGACACACCATATAAATAATATCATTTCCCAACTTACCAAGCCTATCAATTTACTCTATAAATCTTGTCCATTGGTAAATCAAAGAAATAAATACTAAATATATGTGTCCGTTATTATATCGCGATTAAGAGCATGTACACTATAATATCCGAGGTCCGATTCAATTATATAGTCAACAATAAATCGAATTACCTCTAAGTCGGTCCTGCTCAATACACACAAAGTGCACTAGTGTAATTCTATGGTCAAGACAAACCAACACCAAATCACACTACAACCATACCAATGTTTGTCCAAAACCATCTCGGTTGTGAGCCTTTGCTTATACTCTACAAGGAACTGATAACATGATCTCCCGTGTGACACTACACACCATGTTATCTATAATGTAATGTATTAGACAATATATATAACCATAAATATACAAACGATGATCATGTGATTCTTATTTCAAAAATAAAGATGTTCATACAAAAGATAGACTTTTTAGTATACATCCCAACAATCTCCCACTTATACTAAAAGACTATGTTGTCCTCATACTGTCATACATCTGATTCCCATTCCCTCCACATGCCTATCAAAATCTCTCACTGGAAGGACTTTAGTGAAAGGATCTGCCAGGTTATCCTCTGATGCAATCTTGGCCACAACAACTTCTCCTCGCTTTACGATTTCTTGTATCAAGTGGTACTTGCACTCTATATGTTTACTTGCCTTATGGGCTCATGGTTCCTTCGAGTTTGCAACTGCACTACTGTTATCACAATAAATTGTGATAGTTCTGGGCAAACCAGAAATCACATCCAAGTCCATCAAGAAGTTCCTAAGCCATACAGCTTCTTTGGCCGCCTCAGAGGCTGCCACATACTCAGCTTCTATGGTAGTGTCCGCCACGTATTTATGCTTGACACTCCTCCATACAATGGCTCCACCTCCCAAAGTAAACACAAAACCTGAGGCAGACTTACTGTTATCCCTATTTGATTGGAAGTCAGAATCTGTGTAACCCACAGGGAGTAATTGGTCTGCCTGGTAAACTAGCATATAATCCCTAGTCCTTGTCAGGTACTTCAATATATGCTTTACCGCAGTCCAATGTCCCTGTCCTAGATTACTCTGATATCTGCTAGTCGTGCCCACGGCAAAACAGATATCCGGTCTCGTACATAGCATAGCATACATGAGGCTTCCTACTGCCAAAGCATAAGGAACCACCTTCATCTCCTCTATCTCCTTTGATGTTCTAGGACACATCTCCTTGGACAAAGGTACTCCATGCCTAAAAGGTAGAAAACCTTTCTTGGAGTTCTACATGCTAAAACGAGCCAAAATGGTGTCTATGTATGAAGCTTGAGACAAGCACAACATCCTTTTCCTGCGATCCCTTATAACCTTGATCCCAAGGATGTGTCCCACTTCTCCCAAGTCCTTCATATCAAACTGTTTGGACAACCATACCCTTACGTCCGATAACACCTTGACATTATTGCCAATTAATAAAATGTCATCTACGTATAGTACAAGAAATATCACTACGTTTCCGTCACATCGCTTGTATACACAAGACTCATCCGAACTTTGAATAAATTTATAAGACTAGATTACCTCATCAAAGCGGATGTTCCAAGATCTCGAAGCTTGCTTCAATCCATAAATGGACCGATTAAGCTTGCACACAAGATGCTCTTTGCCCTTTGCAATGAATCCCTCTGGTTGCTTCACATAGATATTTTCCTCAAGACTTCCATTAAGGAAAGTTGTCTTGACATCCATCTGTCATACCTCATAATCCATATGAGCAGCAATACATAAGAGAATCCAAATAGACCTAAGCATGGCTACCGGAGAAAAGGACTCCTCATATTCGATGCCCTCTTTCTGAGTATACCCCTTCGCAACAAGCCTCGCTTTGAAGGTCTCAACCTTCTCGTCTATTCCTCTCTTTCTTTTGTAGATCCACTTGCATCCAATGGTTTTTACACCATGGGTGGTTCTACTAGCTCCCAGACCAGAGTTGAATCCATGGATTCTATCTCAAAATTCATCGCACTTTGCCAAGATACCGTATCTTTATCTTGAATTGACTCGTCATATGTCCAACGATCAAGTTCATGTTCGCCAGGGTCCAAATCAGAATATTCTCCCAAGAACATAAATATGTCAGGCTGTCTAACAACCCTCCCACTACGACGAGGTATCACCTATGTATCCTCTGTGACACACAGTGTAGTCACTTGTGGTATATCCTCTTGTATCGGTGGTACTGAAGAAGTGACTTCCCCTTTCAATTCCTCCAGAACATTCTTACTCGTGGGCTTGTGGTTCATCACATAGTCTTCCTATAGAAATCTAGCATTCGTGCTAACGATCACCCTCTGATCTCTAGGACTATAAAACAAACCACCTTTCGTTCCTCTAGGATAGCCAATGAACATGCACACTTCTGTACGAGGTTCCAACTTACCAGCATCTGCCTTTAGTACATGTGTTGGACTCCCCAAAATCCGAATATGTCTCAGACTAGGCTTTCACCCAGTCCACAATTCTGTGGGAGTAGAAAGCACTGATTTAGATGGTACCAAGTTCGGAATATACACTGTCGTATCTAGAGCATATCCCCAGAACGAATCTAGCAACTCAGAATAACTCATCATCAATCTAACCATCTCCATAAGAGTCTTATTTCTTCACTCCGCTACACCATTCTGCTGGGGTGTGCCAGGTGCAGACAATTGGGATTGAATCCCAGCCTCTGATAAGTAATTCCTAAACTCTCCCAAGAGATAGTCACCACCACAATCAGATCATAGTGTCTTGACGCTTTTACTCTGACATTTCTCCACATCAGCCTTGAATTCTTTGAACTTATCAAAGCATTCAGACTTTCGGCACAACAAGTAAATGTATCCATATCTAGAATAATCTTCTATAAAAGAGATGAAATATTCAAAACCACCTCTTTCCTGGATAGACAAAGGACCACACAAATCAGAATGAACCAATTCCAACACATCTTTGGCTCTATACCCCTTGGCCTTAAAAGGCCTCTTGGTCATTTTACCTTCCAAGCAAGATTCGTAGGTTGGGAAATCTTCCACCACTGATGAACCCAGAGGTCCATCAACTATCAACCTTTGAATTCTGCTTAGGTTAATATGACCTAGCCTTAGATGCCAAAGATATGCTTGGTTCATCTTCGAATGTTCTTTTCTCTTATTGGAATTAGAAGATGAGTTATTTAGTTCTATTTGCATCGTGGGAGCTTTTGGTTCAAGTGTATATAAATTTCCTATCAATGCACCCGATCAGATAATCTCCCTATTCCTTTTTATAACAACTTTGTCATAAAAAGAAATAGAATATCCATCCATAAAAAATTTAGAAACCGAAATCAAATTCTTTCTAAATAAAGGTACATAAAGGCAATTTTTCAGAACCAAAATTTGATTCCTCTCAAAAGACAAATAAACATCTCCCACTGCAACACCCACACCTTCGTAGCAGCACCCAAGTAAATGGTAATCTCCCCCTCAGTCAGTCGTCTCGTTTCTTGGAACCCCTGTAAAGTATTGCAGACATAATCAGTTGCTCTCGTATCTACACACCAGGTGCCGGTAGATAACACCGCTAAATATGTTTCAACGACTAGACCAAAAAATATACCTTTGTTCTACTTCCAGTTGGGACAGTCCTTCTTCTCGTGTCCAGTCTACTTCCAAGTGAAGCACTTCCCTTTTGGCTTCTTCACTCCTCCCAGAGATCCTCTCGCCACCTTTGCCCCAGCTTGTTTCTTCTTCTTCTTGACTTTTGGCTTAGAAGCAGAAACGTTTTGGGCAACCATGGCCTGAGCCTGAGCACTCTGACGAAAAAGCCCCTCTGTCGCCTGTTGTTCTGTCAGAAGCTCCGCCAACGAATAAAACCTCTTGTTCATGTTGTAATTCAGGAGAAACTGCTCAAAACTCGTAGGTAGAGACTGGAGAATGATATTGACCTGGGTTTCCCCATCGATCTCAGCTCCAAGGACTTCCATCTCATTCAAATGAGACATCATCTTGAGAACATGATCCCTCACGGGTGTTCCCTCGATCATGGTGGTCATCATCAAGTTCCTAATGGCTTCCTGCCTAGCAGCCCGATTCTGGTGTTCGAAAAGCTCTATTAGATTGAGTATCATGTGATAAGCAGTGGGCATGGCTTGATGCTGATGTTGCAATACATTTGACATAGAAGCCAAAATGTAACACCGCACCATCTCATCAACCTTTATCCACTTCTTATAACTCTCTTTCTCCTTTCCCCCAGAATCATCCACAGGCTTAGGAGGACACTCTTCGAAGAGTACATATTTGTACTCCTCAGCAGTCAAGACAATATCAAGATTCCTGTTCCAATCAACATAATTGGGTCCAGTAAGTTTATTTTCTTTCAGTATCACAACAAGTGGGTTGAAAGTCATTTTTGAAAAACCTAAGAATCACATCGATCAAAATATTATATTTCAAAAAATTATTGATTCCTCAAACAATAAAATTTTAAAATCAACCAACACCTCAAAACACCGAGAATATCGTATGTCACGATAGTGTGGACGTATATGAATTCTACATTTGTAAGAGGAGGTTTTACCCATTAATTTTACTATCTTGTCAACAAAACTTTTTGACAAATAAAATTAATAGTTGGTTCCTCTTCGGCCCTACAAATAAAATCAGTGACTCCGATGGGGAGGATACTCCTATTTACATCTAAGTGTTCACCATTACTCGGTACCAAGGCAATTATCTCGGATTATGTGCCTTTCGTTGGGGAAGTACACATGCTCCTTAATAATTTCCTATAACCATATTCGACCCTATGATCTGCAAAACAAACTCATCCGATGGGGAGGAAGGCACTCTGAGCCGACGCACAAGTTTGTTTGCATCACATGTCAAATCGTAATGGAGGCCGTGGAAATTTATAAATATATCCCTCTCCCACTTAGTAATTTAAAATTTAGGAATTTTCCTAGCACACAACATGCATATCAAACAAAAAGCAATAAATATGAAAAAGATATTTTCCAACTATTATGGCTTTTGTTCTCCAATATGCCTCCCATCGCATTGCCATCTCGTCCGCTCCTCCATACGCCATGTACAAGCAATCCAGAGATCCGAGCCGACAATAACTATTTTAATTTTCATCCATTGATCCTATACTCCACAAAGGAGTGTACATGAAATCTAGATCGAAAGTAAACTAAAATAAAAAGAGTGGCTAAACAATGTCGTACTTAATTACAAAAATTAAATACTAGCCTCGTCAATCCAGAGGATTCAAATAATATTACACACAAGCAATCACATATACACATATGGCCATAATAGTTGGATCTTATGCCTGCAACAAAAAAGTTAGCCTATGCACATCCTACTATCATCCGACACATATAATATATGAAAAGTGCATAAAATTAACCGAATTCAAAACACACAAAACTGAAAACTGTGGCTCTCATACCACTTGAAGGTGGAGACTTTGCTTCCCACTTCAACTCGGTCGCTTGTTCATGGCGATCCCGTCTACATCCCTAGATTAAAAAATATTAATCCTTGACAAAGAGGGATTACCCAAGCAACCGTTCCATCGTTGTGCTATTCGATAAGAGTGGTCACTTGAACAAACTTGTTGTTCATGTAACCTACCTCTTTTCTTCGATTAGCCGTGGAATAAACGATGTACGGATCGCCGATTTTTGTGTTTGTATTTGGGGTACAAGTAAATTAGCCACATAACAAAGTATACAACATACATAGAATAAGAAAATATTCATAAACAAGCATTATACCTCTTGTTACACCTCTTGATCTTCTATTGTATGTCCTTCCTTCTTTTGGATGTCGTGTAGGCGACAATCTTCCAAAAGTCGAAGCCTCCTAGAACACGTTCTTCCCTTCCTTGCACGCTCCGAACAAAAGGAAAAATGAAACGAAACTCTTCCCTATCTAGGACCGGCCACCATGTCAAGAGACTTGATGTTGCCGCTGGCCAAGGAATAGAAGAGGGAGTGGGCGCCGGCCAAGAGCTCCAAGGAAAAACCCTAACCCTTGTTTCCATCGGCCAAGGAGAAGTGGAAGAAGGGGTTGAGCACCGGCCAAGGTTGAGAGGAAGATGATGGGTGTCGGCTACAACCCTAGAAAGTCTTGCCGCCGAAGACAACTCCAAACCCTAGCCGCCCAAAGGCAAAACCCTAATCTCCCTTGAGTATCCTTGCCACCCACCCCTTAAGCCTCCTTTTATAGAGCTAGGCTTAAGCCTCATTTTAATCTCTACCATCGGATCTAAAGATTTAATCTCAACCATCGAATCTAGGGAATTAATCTCGACCATCAGATCTAGAGATTTAATCTCCTCCGTCGGATCTAAAGATTTAATCTCCACCATTGGATCTGGAGATTTAATCTCCACCATCGGATATAGAGTTTAATTTTCCATCATCGGATCTAGGCTCCATGAGGGTTTTAATAGGCTACAATAGGGACCATGAGGAGGAGTTGGATCTTGGCCACCCAATGGATCAAGGTCACATAAAGTCTCATCCATTAATGATAATCCATTCCACTAAAGGATTATCATTGATCTACCTCACCAACCCCCATAATTAAATATGGGCTCCATATATTAATTGTAGAAATATCTCCCCGTGATTAAGATCTCGAATTTCCGTCAATTAATTAATTTTTTGACAATTAATGAATCAACATCTAACTCCATGAGTAGTACCACTCAATTTTATCATCATGCCGGACCAAGTCCACCTGCAAAGTTTACATGATAATCCTTATGAGCTCCTCAAGGGGACATCATCATCCTGATATATAGGACACGATTTCCTCCGATAATCAACAACACACCATATAAATAATATCATTTCTTAACTTACCGAGCCTATCGATTTACTCTATAAATCTCTTCCATTGGTAAATCAAAGAAATAAATACTAAGTATATGTGCCCGTTATTATACGGGATTAAGAGCATGTACACCATAATATCCGAGGTCCAATTCAATTATGTAGTCAGCAATAAATCAAATCACCTCTAAGTCAGTCCTGCTCAATACACACAAAGTGCACTAGCTCAATACACACAAAGTACACTAGTATAATTCTATGGTCAAGACAAACCAACACCAAATTACACTACAACCATACCAATGGTTTATCCAAAACCATCTCGGTTGTTAGCCTTTGCTTATACTCTATAAGGAACTGATAACATGATCTCCCATGTGATACTATACACCATGTGTATCTATAATGTAATGTATTAGACAATATGCATAACCATAAATATACAAACAATGATCATGTGATTCTTATTTCAAAAATAAAGATATTCATGCAAAAGATAGACTTTTCAGTATACATCCCAACATCCCAGTCGACTGTTAACATTGTTTTTAGCTTAACAATGTTATTTTAAGCCTTTTGATCATAACCCTAGGCTAGAACACTACTCCTAAACCTCTAATATTCTTAGACAAGCATTGAAAGGGTGAGGTTTTCATTGGAATTGAATTGGAGAGTTAATTTGGTTAAAAATCAAATTTTAAGGGCTATAAAGTTCAAATTTGAACTTTTATTCTTATTTTTGATGTTTTAAGTTTCCTATAGGCTTAGGAAATCTCCAAGGACATTGTTGATGCAATGGTTAAGGGGGAGTAAGCCTTTAGTGAGACATTATCCATCCAGGTACGATGGATGATGGTTTATAAAAAGGTTGGGGGGGGATATAAGATTGCTTTTCATTTAGTGATAGATCACTAAGGAGAATGAAGACATTCAAGATGATTTTTGTCCAAGGGGGAGAAGAAAGAGTCTCATTGAAAATGATATATGGTAAACCTTAGTAGTCTTTTTGATGTATGTCAACAAGGGAGAGAAATGGAAGGGGTTAAGTTAGGATCAACCCTAATATACACAACCCCCAAAATTTTAAAAAATTTGAAATTCTTATTTGGGAACACTTTGTTATGCTTTGGCATAAGAAGAGTCAAGCTAGGTTTATGGGATAACCTAACTTAAAGGTATTGTCTTTTTTTTATTTACATCAGGTGTCAGGAACGATTTCTCTTCCCTACTAGTCGTGATGGCTAGCTGACCAGGTCCCACGAAGAGCGCCACCAACTAACAAGGCTAAATCAGGGTAGCACAGGGCCAGCACACGTTGGAAACCTATTCTATACCAGGAGGCCGACCACGCTGGGACGGGGGGCATCGAGCACTACCACCCGCACAATTCACACTGCTGATGGGTGAAATTGACCCCTAGAAGCACAACCGATGTGCCATGTTCCTGGGGATAACTTAACGGTATTGTCAAACATCAATAAAGAGGAGATTGTTGGTTCAATCGACCCTGATCACGATTGACCAGACTCGTGTGAGACTCGAGTAGGGTTTTGATGTTTGACAATTGTTTACAATATGGTTTGACAATATGACTAGTGGATGGTATGGGACATCCAAGGTCATATGAGGGATATTATTGGAGAAATCTAAGTCGGTCAAGGTTGACCTAACACTTGGTGTGGAGAAGTCCAAGAGTGGTGACTTGGCAAGGAAAAATCCAAGTATGGATACTTGGTAAGGGAAAATCCAAGACAGTCAAGGGAGACCGGACACTTGGTGTTGGAAAGACCAATAGGGAGTTGGCGAGGGAAGTCCCGGTAGGTCTGGGAGAACGTGGTTGGAAAGTGAAGTCACAGATGAGGAGTCTTGGCAATGAAGTCCCGGAGGCATGGCCTCTTGGCAGTGAAGTCACAAACGAGGGGGCTTGGTAAGGGAAGACCCGACTGATCAAGGAGATCGAGCGTGGCAAAGGGAAAGTCCCGAAGGCAAGCCCTCTTGGCAAAGGTAGACCCTAGAGCATGATTATAGCCGATGGAAGCACTTGAAGGTTAGTGCAAGGATGAAGAATCACGAACTCGAGGGATCCGGGAGGCGTGAGACGTGAGGCTGATGGAAGTGGGTTGAAGGTTTAGGTCTAGACCTAGGGTGAGTATCAAGTATGTAGGGATCATACTTGGGGTGTTAAACCTCAGTGTTGAGGTATGACAGTCGACTGCTAGTTTGGTTTAGTCGATTGCCAGTTCGGTTCAGTCGATTGGGCTTCGTTTGTAGGCAAATAAAAGCAAGGTGACCTCGACCAATGCCTCGACTGGGGTGTAGTCGAGGCGGCACCTCGATTGGTAAGGTGGAGTCGGGCGGTGAGAATTGGGAAGTCGAGATAGTGCTATAGAAGCACTCGACCAGCACCTCGACTAGAGTCTAGTCGAAGTGGCGCGTCGACTTGACCATTCGACTAGCACCTCGACTGGTCAATTCTAAGGAAGCACAGAAGTGTGGTGCACTCAACCAGCGCCTCGACAAGGGCCTAGTCGAGGCGGCACCTCAAATTGTTCACTCAACTAGTGCCTCGACTAGTTCCAGCATAAGTATGAAAATAGCCCATGATAAGCAAGGCAGACTCGACTAGCGCCTCGACTGGTTATCAATCGAGGCGGTGCCTTTACTAGCGAGGTCACCATTGTGTGCAACGTTCGGAATTGCGAGCTTCGACGAGTCATATATGAGGAGGCTTGAGGGCATCTTCGAGCAACTTTTTAAAGGGGTGATTTAAAGTGAGGTGTTGCTGCATTTCAGGGCCTTCAAAGTCATCCCAAAGCAACCAACAAACAAGCATTAAAAAGCCCTAACATGTAAAGTGTATTCACTTGTTTTTCATTTGCTTTTGTAATTGTTGTATTTTCTTATTGTATCTTGTTCTTATTGTTGTAAGAGACTAGTAAGAGGCTTCTCCACCTCCGGTGTGTCACCGAGAAGGAGAAGTTTGAGAGTGGTGGTGTGTATCACAAGAGCTCATTAGGGCTCAGTAGTGGAGCAGGAACTAGGGTTCTGAACCACGTAAAATTCGTTTGTTGTGTTTTTGTGGTATTTTATGCTTGTATTTGTATTAGAATTTGTATTTTCACTGCGTACTAAAGAATGTGGACAATCATGACAAATTCCATCAACGAAATCGACGAATTATTATTCACCCCCCCCCTCTAGCGACTCTAACGATCCTACATATTTGCCAAAGGGGCTTCATCATCTTGCATATCTCTTTGTTCTGCTCTTCTTCTATGAAAGGTATGGTCTATCTCTGGGTCAATCGAAAACAGATTTCCCGATCTTGTGCGCCTGTGCATAAGATAAATACGACAACCAAATAGGAGTATCTATGCTACTTATTGAAAAGAAATTAAGTAAAATGAAAGTAATGAACTAAATAAAGAAAACTTAAAACTAAATTAAAACTAAATTAAATTTGAAACAAAATACTAGTGAAATAAATATAAACTAGGTCTGATCCAATCTATTCACTTTCGATCCAATATCGAATCTATAGTCCCCAACAACGGCACCAAAAACTTAGTCGACACACAAGAACAACCTTAAATGTCCAGCTGAGATTGCCAAGGACTTGAAGCGCGCACGTGTGCTCAACGGCCGCAATTGCATGGTTGTCATCAAGTAACCAACATAGACTATGATTCAAGTACTAGGTGTCCAGTGAATGTCTATTGTTCGGAGTGATTCTCTTACGAGTTAGAAGTATGGTTGGCAACGGTCTTAACTCAATTACGGTGTCACTTTGAGAGAATAAAGGGTGACTCAAGGTTGATTAAAGGATTCCAGGATTTCAGTTTCACTTATGAGTTGTTGAACATGCTATCAATTTAATGCTCCTAAGATCTCTAATTACGATCTTGCGGGAGGATCATCGTGTGTAATGTCGATGAACTTTTGCTTCTACAGAGAATTACCTATTCCTAACAAAGTATCCCTTTCATATCGACAGCGCTCAGAAGGTTGTTGTCACTAGGGTGGCTCTGTCAGGGCCCCACAACCACCAAGTTGATTTCTCCTACTTTGGCCTTCTACTGGAGTAAGTTCATGGAGTTCTAAGATGTCCTCTGGATCCCTATGAACATGTGAACCATATTTCATGTTCTACTCTTTCACAAACTATTTTCTACGGTGATGGGAGGGAGGATGATAGTTTGGTTCCTCCTTGATTCTCCTAGATTTCAATATAAGAGTCTTCCACCATTATATCGACTATGTATGATAGAAACAGAACCAAGGCATAGTTTTCATTGATCTAACTAACATAAATTGCAAATATAATTCAAAAGGTGATGAATAGAGATATTCAAACTAGCATGTCCAACTTGCATAGGTTACTCCCTAATCCTAGAATCAAAGTATCTACTCCTTGAAATCGAAAAAGCAAACACAACACATTATTCTATCAATCATCACAATCCAAATAGAATTAAAAAGATAAATTATATGCCCTGTTGGATCAAATACGTGGTCTTGGTAGCCCTTCAATATGTTGGAGCGTCAATTCCGTTCCTTGAGTTGATTCCTCTCTCGCCATTGTGAGCCTCCGGTGCTTTTTAGGGCACCTTCTTTTCGTCCCAGCCATCGATCCTCCTCCTTTTAGGTTTAGTTGTGCCTTCCTTTTTATAGGGGTGAAATTAACTTTCCTTAATTGCCTGCAAAATAAGTAAAATATGCATTAAACAAGTATGAAATGTAACTATATGTGTTCTAAAACTACTCCTAAAATCCTATATAATTTGCACACATCAAGAGGGAGCTAAGGCAACCCTTAAGGTATATTTTGATACTGCTCTTCCAATTATTAATGATAGAAAGCATGCTAGAAATGTATCATGTCAAAATTTACTTGTAATTGTCCATAATCAAAAGCATGCTAAAAATAAATTTTATTGTTTAGGTGCTAAATCTCATGAAATTAAAATTAAGGACGATTCTAGACAAATTAGCTCTAAGACTACCTCACCTAGGGATAAGAACAACCTAGGTGATAATCCTAAAAAATCTAGACATATGCCTAGGAAGAGAAACAATGTTCAAAGATACAACGGATATTCAAAAAATTGAGAAATTGGAAAAGGAAAATCAAGTTTTGAGGTTAAAACTTGAAAAATTGGAAAAGGGCCAAAATAGGATGGAAAATTTGATTAATGGGTCTAGTCGAAAAAATCTAGGTTTAAAGGTCAATAGGCAAGGTGCATCTATGGACAAGAAAGGTTTGGGTCAAAAGCCTAAGTCCAAGGTAGATAGGCCTACACACAATAATGTTACATATATTTATGGAACTAGCTCTAGGTCTAGGAAAGGCAAGGTCACAAAGGAAGTCATCCCTAGAGTTGACCATGGTGAAAGTCAAGTGACTAAGGTTTCGAAGAATCCTAGAAAAGTCATTAGGAAAGATACAAGATAAGTTATCCCTAGAGCTAACCTTAATGAGACCACAATAACCAAGGCTTCCAAGCCTAGGAAGGTCATTAGTGTTGGTGCAATCTGTCTAGGTCACGATTGACCAGACTCGAGTTTGACTCGAGTAGTATTTTGATGTTTAACAAAATGATTGACAATGTGATTTTCATGGGAAGTCCATGAATGGTCTTGGAATTTGAGAAGTCCAAGTCATGTGTACTTGGCAGGTAAAGTCCAAGTCATAGGTACTTGACAATGGTAAAGTCCAAGTCTTTGGTACATTACATGGAAAGTCCAAGCATGGGTCTTGGCAATGGTAAAGTCCAAGTCATGGGTACTTGGCAAGGAAAGTCCAAAGTTATAGTCTTAGCGGCATAAGTCCAAGCTGTAGTCTTGGCAACATAAAGTCCAAGTGAACTTTATCAGGGAAAGTCCAAGTATGGATACTTGGAAATTGGGAAGTTCAAGGGTGTGATATTGGCAGCGTAAAGTCTAAGTTGTAGTCTTGGCGGCATAATTCCAATTTTTGGTGCATAAAGTCCAAGCATTTGTCTTGGTGACGTAAGTCCAAATATACCTTGGCAAAGTAGACCTGTGATGTGAGCAAATCATAAAGGATTTTTGGAGTAGTTTTAGGACACATCTCATTGCATTCCATAAGTGTTTCATGCATATTTTTCTTTAGTCCAAACCTATTTTCCATTTTTTAGTTCGGAGGTCTGCGTTTGCTATTTTTATGTGTAGGATGATATTTTGGAGGCAAAATGGTGCTACAAAAGTATCTCAAGAAGGTCAAGGGTGCTTTGGCCATGTTCTAAAGACATTAGCATGCTTTGGATGAGAAGGATAGCATCAAAGTAGAGTTCTAGAGGAAGACATGGTCGACCATGTGAAATTCACATGCCCGTGCCTATTCCTGAAGCCAGATTCAGAGTTGATTTCCAGCCTTCCACACGGCCAGCCGTGTGGCATCAGCATGACTTATGCAAATAAGGGTTCATAGCTAATTAAGGAAAGTCGAGGTGCACCCCTATATAAGGAAAGGCATGCCTAAGCCTGAGGGAGAGGACCAATGGCTAGGACGACAAGAAGGTGCCCTAGAAGCACCGGAGGCTCGCAACAGGGAGAAAAGAAGCAGCTCGAAGACCCAAATCGATGCTCCAACACCTTGAAGAATGACCAAAGCACACATTGGATCCCACTGAATGTACTCTCTCTCTTCTTACAGTTATTTGGATTGTAATGATTCATAAATAGATGCCTAGTGTTCATTCTTCTTTATTCATGGAGTAGATACTTTGATTCTAGGATTAGGGAGTAGCTTGTGTATGTTGGATATGCTAGTTCAAATATTTATTCATTTCATTTGAATATATTTGAAATTTATGTGATTGAGATGTATGAAAGTTGTTTTTTACTTCTATTTCCACTGCACATAGTCGATACAAGGGTGGAAAGTCTTCGTATCGAAATCTAGTAGAACCAAGGAGGAACCTTACGGTCATCCTCCCTCCCATAACCGTAGGAAGTAGAATATAAAAGAGTAGGATATGAAATATAATCCACCTCTTCATAGGAATTAATAGGACATCCTAGTACCCCAAGAACCAATTCTAGTAGAAGGCCTAAAGTAGGAGACATCAACTCTAGAAGGGTTGAGGGATCCCAATGACAGGGGCCCCCCAAAGATATCATGTAAGATATCAGAAAATAAAATGATAATAAAATACCCCTGGTTAACTAGGAAATGGACTTATAGAATTTTCAGGGATTTTCTTTACTTTTTAGAAATTTTCCTTGAATTGAATGGAGTTTCTATAATATTTTGTGGGGAAAGATTTAATAGGATTCATTAAATTCTATTTGGATTATTTAGATTATTGGATTAATGAAGGGTTGATTTAGGATTAAATTAGCTTAACCCTAAGATTCAATTTCTTATAAAGCCTATTCAATTTTTTTTTCTCCCCTCTGTTTTCTGCGATCCCGATCTTCATAGCGACCTCCCTGTTCCTTCTTCTCTCTCGATCCACTTCCCAGCCATGATTTCTCATCGCCGAACCTTCTCCCTTCCAATCATCGCCGCCCCATTCCACCTCGAATCCGAGCTCAAGCTGATCGTAGCCTTCACTCGTCGGTCGATGCCGCAACTTCTCCATCTCTTCTCTTCCGCTAGCAGTCGTTGCCCCATCGTCGTCGGCCAAGCCAACTCTCCCGAGCCAGTCGATCTCTGCCGCCTTTTTACTCTCGTTGTTGTGGATTGCTCCAGTCGTCGCCCATTATAGTGGAAGCTCCATCACCTTGCATCTGATGCCCTTACTTCACGCCCAATGTCGATCGCAATGGGTGTCGATCTTCGTGCGACCGTGATGCCCTATTGATAACTGTCATTTTGTTGTATTATTTTGGTCCTTAATATCACTGTTTTTATCCTCTCGAGTGATTTATTATTGATTATTATCATGTTTTATGAGTTGGATATATTTTTGGACCTTATTGTAAATTCTCCTAATTTTTAGACTTATATGCAAATTTTATCTTTGTTTGTAGGAGATCGAGATGAGCCACCAGACTAGACTCACAGTGGATCAAATATGGCTTCATTTAGGGTCATAAAGGACATTTCAAGCTGGTTTAATCTGAGTTCTTTATCGAGATCGGAAGCAATTTAAGCAAGGGACCAGATCTGATCAATCTGGATGGTCCATGAAAGCGGCTTGATTCTGAGCCATCTACCTAGATCTGGAGAGATCCAGTCCGTATATTTCGATCTGAACATCTGAGTCATTCTTCAAGATTCGATCGATCGTAATTACCCTTTCAGATGGATCAGATCCATCCATTCAAAATCGGAGGAATCACATCCGTTGGATCACAGCCTTCTTAATGGATTAATTGCTTAATCAAGCCCTAGCTTCAAATGGACGGCTGAGATCGTGGACGAAATGATCGGACGGCTCAAAGAATTCATTTAATAACCTACCTTTCCTAAACTCAATAGAATCGACAGAAGGCAGAAACTTCACGAATGGCGTCTTCTTCCTCGCGAGCGACGACGGCGTCCTCTTCCACTTCCGCGTGAGCGGCGGCGGGATCGCACAGGAAGCCGACGGCAAAGCAGGAAGAAGATCCTAAACATCGCGATGAGAAGTGCAACTCGAGCCGAGGCATTTTTTCCCCCTGTTCACGCGCGGCAGAGTGATCTTCTTCCCCACGAGCGACGGCGACAGTCCGACAGCTTCTTCTGGCGACCTCCCTTCCGAGATCCGGCGGCAATCCCAACCGATCATCGACGGCAGATCCAGATGCGCTGATTGCGACAGCTGATCCGAAGCGGGGTGAGGTAGGATTCCGGTGATTCACCTTCACCGGCATTCCACTCCATTCCGGTGACTGGGATAGGCCTTTCCACATCGCCGGAGTCACCCACCAGCTATGCCGGATTAGGGCAGTTCCATCTCCAACCGGTGAAGATTCCATTCATTGTCCGGTGAATTCAGATCGCCGGAACAATGTTTGCGTTCCTCCGTATGTCCGTCCTCCCTGCTGCGCCGATCGGGACAGCTTCGCATTCACCGCCGGAATGGTTGTTCGGGTTATTGTGGCCATCGTGGGGTTACCGATTACTTATATTTTAATTCAGTCCATTTAATTGGATATTCTACTTTGTTATGTTTGTTCTGTTACGGTTAATTTGTTATGTTATGTTGATCATGTTTAAGTTAGTTTTCATTTACATTCCACGATGTGTATATAGTGTGATCACGATTACTGATTGAATTGCTTTCGTTATTAGTTTAGATTTCATTTACATTTGGCCAATGTACCGTATAGTGACAGTGCGGTGCCTGATTGAATTACTTTCGTTATTAGTTTAGATTTCATTTACATTTGGCCAATGTACCGTATAGTGACAGTGTGGTGCTTGGTTGAATTGCTTTCGTTTATTGCAGTTTTCAGTGACTGTTTGATCATTGTACCGTATAGTGACAGTGCGGTGCTTGGTTGAATTGTTCACCTTTATTTCGTGATCATTGTACCATATAGTGACAGTGCGGTGCGTGATTACTTACGTTTGCGCATTAGGATAGTTACTTGTTAATTGTTATTTGGTAGTTAGATTTACTTCCTGCAGATTTAATTTCCATGTCTGTTTACTAGAATTGTTTGACCATTGCATCGTATAGTGACAATGCGGTGCAAGGTTGAATCGTTCTTGCATTAGGTTAGCTTTGAATAATTGTTTTGATAATTATAAAAATCCCCAGTGTTTACTTCTGTTTAAAAATAAACGTCCAGCCATTAGGTTCGTTGGGAGACGATCTGAGTCAATCCTATACTGCATTAGTGTAGTTAGGGAGTTCAGTAAATAATTTGGGAATGGTATTGCGACAATTAAAATCGTTCGATCAAATTTTGGCGCCATTACCGGGGAACTTTAATAGGTTTGTTTGTCTTTAAACTGTAGTTTGTTTGTTTTTTTTCTTTTTCTTTTATTATTATTGTCTTTCTTATTATCTATATTTGTTTCTCATTGTATTTGTTTGTGTGGATGACTAGGTCTTCAGGCGATAATCTTCTTGAGTTTTATGCAGCAGTTGTTCTCTTCCCTCAGAGGCCCAGCCTAGGAAGAGGGTTGTTGAAGGAAAGGCTAGGGAATTCAAAGAGCTAATAGATTCCCAAGTATGCCAAGTTTTTTTTAAAGATATGTGTGTTCACGAGAAGTTGTACTCTTTCTATGGAGGTAGGAGATACTGTAGTTCGGTTCGGTATTTTGGACGCTTTGAAGCACTCGATGGAGGATCATTCTATTCTTAGCGTGGATATAGCTGATGAGCTGAACTGCATGAACTTTATTTCTTAGTCTGTTTTTCATTTGGATATCTCTGTACCTTCTATATTTTATTGTGATTTTATTGATTCTGTTGATTCTGATGTTGATAATGATTTGTTGTTAGGACCTATCTGTGGGCCCTCTTTATTGTAGACAGGGATATGGAATATGTAGGGATTTGCACGCTTCAGGTGACACCCCAAGGATCACTTCCATCAGATGTTTGTAAGAAATGTCATTTCATGGTCAAGTATGGGATATCTTAGGTTATATTATCTCTGTGTATGATATTGAAGTAGATCCTGCTACAATTCATGTTATATCTTCTTTATCTTACCCCGCTTCCGTGCGGGAAATTTATGCTTTTCTAGGTCATGCAGGTTTCTACAGACGTTTTATCAGAGACTTTAGCAAGATTACCCCTAACCTTGACCAACTTGTTGTTGAAGGAGGTGGTATTTCATTTTGACCAGGATTGTGAGGGAGATCGAGCCCACCTCCATAGCAAATTCTTTTCCAGATGAGCAACTTTTTCACCTGTAGGGTAAGACACCATGGTATACAGATCTTGCTATTTATTTAGTTGTCGTGTTGTACCTTCACATTTTACTCATGCACAAGTCCAGAAATTGAAAAGTGATGCTAAGTATTATGTATGGGATGATCTTTATCATTGAAAATTTTGTAGAGATCAGATTATTAGATGATGTGGACTTGATTATGAGTTTCATTTCATATGTACTTACTTTTTGTTATTCTTTGGCTTGTGGGGGGTATTTTGGACCCCAAAGAACTGCTAGGAAAGTTTTAGAGTCTGATTTGTATTGGCCCACCATATTTCATGATGCCTCTGAATTCTATAAGTCTTGTGAGCGATGTCAACGAACAGGGAATATAGGACGTAGAAATGAAATGTCTCAACAATCCTTGTTATTCTGTGAGATTTTCGATATTTGGGCTATTGATTTTATGGGTCCATTTCCTGTATATTTTTTAATTTTCATATATTCTTTTGGCATATGATTATATTTCCAAATGGGTGGAGACAATCCTCACCAGGACTGATAATTCTCTAGTTATTGTGGATTTTGTTAGGTCTCACATATTTTGCAGATTTGGAGTTCCCAGGGCGATCATTAGCGATCAAGGGTCTCACTTTTGCAATAGACTCATGAAGTGTCGAACAAAGAGATCAAGTCTATTCTTAAGAATACGGTGGGGCCAGACATGATGATGCTTCTTTTTTGACTTGAAAGGGGAGTGTGTTCTTTTATTTACTGTATTTATTTTCTTCCTTTCATGTTCAGAATAATTTATATGGGTTGATTGCTTATTTGCCTATTTACCTAGGTTTGTTTGTCTGTTGTCGAGTCAAATAATATTCCCTATGCATGCCTTAGTATCATTTCAGAGGTGGTGAAAATTAGTTAAGTTTGATCATGAAATTATGGAGTTTTGTGTATAATAGGAGACTTCACTTGCATGCAGTCACTTGTTATGATGGTGAACTTTTTATTGATAGTCTAAGCTTGATGTTTATTCACCTACTGAGGTTACAAGCCATTCTTATCATCTACCCACTTTTGTGCGATAACACATATGATTCTTGTTACTCTAGAACTTGCTTTGAGTCTTTTCAAAACTGCAGTAACATTTACTTGCATGAATATGATGAAGGATTTCATTCTTGACTCTTTTTCTGACTTGGTTTGCTTGTCTAATCCACATGATACTTCCTTATTCCATGTCTTACTTGTCATATCTCTTCATTTGCTATCCATTGTCTTTGTATCTTTGTGGATTATCTTTTTCATATCTATTGTTTTCCATGTTGGAGGAATAGTTTGATGGGTTTTATTGTCCAAGACGGACAAAATTTTTAAGTGTGGGGGAGGAGCTATATTATTTTTGTTGGAAACATGATATGGAAGGAATAGTTTTCAGAGGTCATTGGTCCTGAGATATATTTGTCTGTGATTAGTACTTGATTTTCTGCACATCAAAAAAAAAAAAAGAAAGGCGCCATCGATGTTTCTTTTGTTGAAAAAAAAAAGAAAAAAAAAGTGCAATTGTAATGCAGGCAAATGGGATTGCAATGTGTTGGATAGAGTCATTTGATCCTGAATCCAATTCTAAAGTTTCTAATTGTCCTAGTCTCCCCATATTGCTGGTTACTGAGCATTTCACAGAGCAACTCATCAAGTTTATTTCTCGAATTCTTCTCTTGTTCCCTATTCATTTGTACCTTTGTCTTGTACTTCTCTTTGCATACTTTATCTGCAATCTACTTTTGATCTTATTCTGATTCATGATAAATCCTTTTGATTCATGTATGAGATGTATTGTTAGCAGTAGAGAAGTAGATGATAAGCAAGCATATGGTAGTACAAAATTGCATGTTGTTTTGAGGGCGTCCCACTCCTATGTTATTATGTGAGCATCAGTACATTTATCCATTTTGGGAGGTTTTGTATCAGGCTTAGTCTATTTGATTTGACTATAAATTATCATACATGTTGACTGTTGTAGGAGTCAGATCTTTTTGACTACCTAAGATTCAGACCTATTTGGTGATCCTAAGTAACTTATTTTTCTTATCTCTGAATTATTGATCTGGGTATTATTTGAGAAATGAGTGAGTGAGTCAGTGTTTCTTTATTTTCATTATTGCTCGGGACGTGCAAAAATATGTGGGGGAATTGATAACTGTCATTTTGTTGTATTATTTTGGTCCTTGATATCACTGTTTTTATCCTCTTGAGTGATTTATTATTATCATGTTTTATGAGTTGGATATATTTTTGGACCTTATTGTAAATTCTCCTAATTTTTAGACTTATATGCAAATTTTATCTTTGTTTGTAGGAGATCGAGATGAGCCACCGGACTAGACTCACAGTGGATCAAATATGGCTTCATCTAGGGTCATAAAGGACATTTCAAGTTGGCATAATCTGAGTTCTTTATCGAGATCGAAAGAAATTTAAGCAAGGGACCAGATCTGATCAATCTGGATCGTCCATGAAAGCGGCTTGCTTCTGAGCCATCTACCCAGATCTGGAGAGATCTAGTCCGTATATTTCGATCTGAACATCTGAGTCATTCTTCCAGATTCGACCGATCATAATTACCCTTTCAGATGGATCAGATCCATCCATTCAAAATCGGAGGAATCACAGTCGTTGGATCACAGCCTTCTTAATGGATTAATTGCTTAATCAAGCCCTAGCTTCAAATGGACGACTGAGATCGTGGACGAAATGATCGGACGGCTCAAAGAATTCATTTAATAACCTACCTTTCCTAAACTCAATAGAATCGGCAGAAGGTAGAAACTTCACGAACGACGTCTTCTTCCTCGCGAGCGACAGCGACGTCCTCTTCCGCTTCCGCATGAGCAGCGGCGGGATCGGACAGGAAGCCGACGGCGAAGCAGGAAGAAGATCCTAAACATCGTGACGAGCAGCGCAACTCGAGCCGAGGCATTTTTTTCCTCTGTTCACGCGTGGCAGAGTGATCTTCTTCCCCACGAGCGGCGGCGACGGTCCGGTAACTTCTTCCGGCGACCTCCCTTCTGAGATCCAACGGCAATCCCAACCGATCCTCGACGGCAGATCCTGATGCGCTGATTGCGGCAGCTGATCCGAAGCGGGGTGAGGCAGGATTCCAGTGATTCACCTTCACCGGCATTCCACTCCATTCCGGTGACTAGGATAGGCCTTTCCACATTGCCGGAGTCACCCACCAGCTGTGCCAGATTAGGGCAGTTCCATCTCCAACCGGTGAAGATTCCATTCACTGTCCGGTGAATTCAGATCGCCAGAACAGTGTTTGCGTTCCTCCGTATGTCCGTCCTCCCTGCTGCGTCGATCAGGGGCAGCTTGGCATTCACCGCCGGAATGGTTGTTCGGGTTATTGTGGCCATCATGGGGTTATCGATTACTTATATTTGAATTTAGTCCATTTAATTGGATATTCTACTTTGTTATGTTTGTTCTGTTACGGTTAATTTGTTATGTTATGTTGATCATGTTTAGGTTAGTTTTCATTTACATTCGACAAGTGTGCCGTATAGTGACAGTGCGGTGCCTGATTGAATTGCTTTCGTTATTAGTTTAGATTTCATTTACATTTGGCCAATGTACCGTATAGTGACAGTGCGGTGCTTGGTTGAATTGCTTTCGTTTATTGCATTTCGTTTATTGCAGTTTTCAGTGACTGTTTGATCACTGTACCGTATAGTGACAGTGCGGTGCTTGGTTGAATTGTTCACCTTTATTTCATGATCATTGTACCGTATAGTGACAGTGCGGTGCGTGATTACTTACTTTTGCGCATTAGGATAGTTACTTGTTAATTATTATTTGGTAGTTAGATTACTTCCTGCAGATTTAATTTCCATGTCTGTTTACCAGAATTGTTTGACATTGTATCGTATAGTGACAGTGCGGTGCAAGGTTGAATCGTTCTTGCATTAGGTTAGCTTTGAATAATTGTTTTGAGATTTGTAAAAAACCCCAGTGTTTACTTCTGTTTAAAAACAAACGTCCAACCATTAGGTTCGTTGGGAGACAATCCGAGTCAATCCTATACTGCATTAGTGTAGTTAGGGGGTTCGGTAAATAATTTGGGAATGGTATTGCGACAATTAAAATCGTTCGATCACCTATTTACACTGCTTGGATTCCCTATTACAGTCCGTTGGTCACTTCCCATCACCATCCACCTACATCTTCATTGATGCGCTCTTCTTCTTCTGGCTGCCCCCATAGTTCGGATCCTTATAACGATTGCTGGCATCAAACGGGAGCAGTAGTTTCGGTCACCCGTAGCCAGCCACGCGACCACTGTCGCCATTCCCCCAGTCGCAACTAGTAGGAATTTGGAGTAGATACAGACATTCCTTTGGGTAATTTCATAGTCATTTCTATTTTTGTTTGGATTTTTTATTCATATAGAAACTTTGGTTAAGGTTGATTAATGATTGGTTAAATTGGGTATGTGGAGGTTGTCAATCTTAGAGAAGTTTATGATTTCTACATTTACAGGTTGGGAGGAGCCTTGTGAATCCAATTGGGCTGTAGAAATTGAACGTTTGAGGTAAGTTCATATTTGAATGGTTGCAAATGCTTATCATTTGATAGGTTGTTAGTTAATCTAAGTGTGATGGATGCTACTATAATTTGCAATTGATGTTGTAATTGAATTGGGGATTAGGTGAGTTTTGACCTGATCATGCTATAGAGTGCAGTAGTAATATCGTTATATGATCTTTGTTATAGTTGATGGATGGTGGATTTGCATGTTGTATTTTGACAAGGAATTGATTCAGAATAAAGGGATTCATAACTAATTACTTGTATGATTAGTGGGATCAAAAGGTAGGATGAATAACTCTCATCTTAGAGATGACTGTGAATTATATGAATCTATAAAGGGAATGATTACTAGGGGTTAACTAATCAGAGCTTAGGGTTATACTAGAGATCTATTGATATATATATTGCATGTTGCAGGATTTTGATTTGAGACATTCTTGGACATGAATACTATCAGCATAGTCTACATATCAGGTGGGTAATATTCTACCCTGGTCATGTAGTTGATTATTCTTAGTGCATGAGTTTCTATATGGTTGATATTGTACCTTGACTCCACTCATATTATTCTGTGCTTGATACTTAAGTCTTTGCACTTTGAGATATACTATTGTTGTTGTTATATATCGTTCATCGTTGTTATAAATTACCAATGCTATGGTAGGTGGATCTTTAGATGATTAACCATGGGTATGTAGCTGAGTCTGGTTGTTGATTTGACTCGTGTCATTAGAAACAATCATCCGGGGATGGGTGATGTCCTTAATGTAGAGTTGGTTGTTATATCATCTTACCTTTCGTTGTATAACTATTACGGATCATATGTCTGTACATGGTAGTAAGGGTTATTGATAGTGTGTCGCTACGGACTGGAGGTCCTAGCATAGTCGATTGTTAGTTGTGTACGACTCTCTGTTGGATGGAGAGTGTGTTGTGTATGTGTGTATATGTTGGTTGTGCATTCATTTCATTTACATGCATGCTGGCGACTTGGTCTCCCTTGTGGTTGAGAGGGTCGTAGTCATTCTGCCTCCACGGTTACTCGTGGTAGTAGTAACTAGTGTGGGGGCAGTTCATTTGTTGTGTCACACTCGACCACTCTTGATAGTGGTAGTTGGAGTTGCATGCAGTTGTCCTAAATGTGTGGCACTCGACCAATCATGGGTAGTGTCAATCGGAGTGGCCAGCAATAGGGACCCGCATTGTGTAGCTTATAGCTCTATAGCTTATCGTTACTTATTCATACTGGTCACTCGGCCACTTGAGAGCAGTGGTTGTTATTGAGTTGAGATAGTTGTCATATCGTGTCACCTAGGCCACACTAGTGTCGTGGTAGCAAGTGAGTGCGCAGGCATGACCATGCATTTGCATTGTCATGTGTGAGGGAATTTGCATATATATATATATATATATATATATATATATATATATATATATATATATATATATATATATATATATATATATATATATATATATATATATATATATATGTATGTATATATATGTGTGTGAGTGTGAGTAGTATATATAGATACAGTCTATACATATATGCTTGTTGTGATGTTACATTTGTTTGAGCTATGCTTGCTGCATATGTTTGTTCATCATTTTGCATATTATTTGTATATTCTATATTTTTGTGTGTGGAGTACAGTGTACGAGTTGGATCAGACTATTGTACGCGTTTGATCAGCGTCATGTTGTGGTATAGGATAGACCAGGTTTGTTTATGTACTTGTTTATATGTTGTTCATATAGTAGTGTGTTGATTACAGATATAGTATTGTTCCTTTATGTTGTATGTGTTATAGAGTGGTATATGTGTTCAGGGTGTATGAGTTGTATCGTTGCAGATCCTCAGGTATGTTAGTACTTTACATTACGTTATGTATGATTGATCAGTTGGTTTGGTATATGCACTGATTTGTATTATACTGATAGTTTCATTATTTTCTTTTGAGATTGTATGTTCGTTGATCTCCCTAGGTATACCTGTTGATCTTCATTTGTATACCTGTTGATCTTCATTTGTATACCTGTTGCTCCACATATGTTATTTGTTCATGCGCTATCTTTTATACTAGCGCTGAGTTTTATACTCACCACCACAGACCCTGGGTTTTCTTGTCGCCCAAGTAACAGGTAGAAGATTCCTTGGATGCTCGAAGCTCCACCAGCTGATCCCATCTCACCTTGAGTATTTGGATTAAAATCCATATTGGTGTTGTATATTTTGGATTGTATGTTTTGGATTTTTATCCTATATTATTTCCGTTGTTTGGTAATCGATTATGTTGTTATGTATTTGGTTTCGATCATGTTTTCTTGTTGTGTCAAAGTCGTATCGGTACGCATGTATTTGAGTCTTTATATTTTTATTATTGTTGGTGTATTCCGCTGTGACTTTGGTTATATACTTCTATATGTTGTGTGGTTGTGGCCGAAAGGCTTTGTATCAAAAGGGAATTATATCACGTACAAGGGAGATGTTGTTCGATTTTCGGACTCGGCATACTCTCGGGGCATGACGTATCTGAAGGTAGGAAACTTCGCTTTCCACATCTACTCGGTCGCTTGTTCATGGCGATCCCTTCTACGTCCTCGGATAAAAAAATTTATCCTTGACGAGGAGGGATTACCCAAGCTATCATTTCATCGTCGTACTATTCGATTAGAGTGGTCACTTGAACAAACTTGTTGTTCAAGCAACCAACCTCTATTGTATGATTAGCCGCGGAATAGACGATATACGGATCACCGGTTTTTGTGTTTGTATTCGGGGTCCAAGTTAATTTAGCCACAAAATAAAACATACAACTTGCATATAATTGACAAACAATTATAGACATAATACAAAAGAATATAAACAAGCGATATATCTCTCGATCTTCTATTGTATGTCCTTCGTCCTTTTGGACGTCGTGTGGGCGACGATCTTCCAAAAGTCGAAGCCTCCTAGATCACCAATCTTCCTTTCTTTGCTCGCTCCAAACAAAAGGAAGAATATGAAACAAAACTCTTCTCCTTCCTTTAACCGACCACCAAGCTCCAAGCTTGGTGCTTGCCGCCGGCAATGGAGAAGAACAAGGAGATGTGGGTGCTGGCCAAGAGCTCCAAGGAACAACCCTAGCCCTTGTTGCCACCGGCCAAGGAGAAGAAAAGGAATAGGTTGAGCGCCGGCCAAGGTGGAGAGGAGAAGGAAGGGCGCCGGCAACACCTAAAGAAGAAGAAAACCTTCCTTAATTGTGGCCGCCCAAGACACCTCCAAAAACCCTAGCTGCCCACTTCTTCCTTGCCGCCCAAGCCAAGGAAGAAATACCCAAACCTCTCTTCTATATGTTGCCGCCCAAGCCATAAGCTCTTACTTATAGAGTTAGACTTAAGCCTCCTTTTAATCTCCACCGTCAATTCTAGGGATTTAATCTCAACCGTCGAATCTAGAGATTTAATCTCAACCGTCAGATCTAGAGATTTAATCTCAACCGTCGGATCTAGAGTTTTATTTTCCATCATCGGATCTAGGCTCCATGAGATTTTAATAGGCTACAATAGGGACCATGAGGAGGAGTTGGATCTTGGCCACCCAATGGATCAAGCCCACATAAAGTCCGATCCATTAATGATAATCCATTCCACTAGAGGATTATCATTGATCTACCTCACCAACCCCCATAAGTTAATATGGGCTCCATATATTATTTGTACATTTATCTCCCCGTGTTTAAGATCTCGAATGTCTGTCGATTAATTAATTTACTGATAATTAATTAATCAACATCTAACTCCATGAGTAGTACCACTCAACCTTATCATCATGCCGGACCAAGTCCACCTGCAGGGTTTACATGATGAACCTTATGAGCTCCTCAAGGGGACATCATCATCCTAATATATAGGACATGGTTTCCTCCTATAATCAATGGCACACCATATAAGTAATATCATTTCCCAACATACCGAGCCTATCGATTTACTCTATAAATCTCCCCCATTGGTAAATCAAAGAAATGAATATTAATTATATGTGCCCGTTATTATATTGGCATTAAGAGCATGCATAACATAATATTTGAGGTCCGATTCGATTATGTAGTTAGCAATGAATCGAATCGCCTCTAAGTCGGTCCTGCTCAATACATACAAAGTGTACTAGTGTAATTCTATGGTCAAGACAAACCAATACCAAATTACACTACAACCATACCAATGGTTTGTCCATAACCATCTTGGTTGTGAGCCTTTACTTATACTTTACAAGGAACTGATTACATGATCTCCCATGTGACACTACACACTATGTTATCTACAATGTAATGTATTAGACAATATGCAAAACTATAAATATGTAAACAATGATCATGTGATTCTTATTTCAAAATAAAGATGTTCATACAAAAGATAGACTTTTCAATATACATCCTAAAAATCTCCCACTTATGCTAAAAGACTATGTTATCCTCAAACTGTCATACATCTGATTCTCATTCCCTCCACATGTCTATCCAAAGCTCCCGCTTGAAGGGCCTTAGTGAAAGGATCTACCAAGTCATCCTCTGATTCAATCTAGGCGACAGCAACTTCTACCCACTTTACGATCTCTCGTATCAGGTGGTACTTGCGCTCTATGTGTTTACTTGCCTTATGGGCTCATGGTTCCTTCGAGTTTGCAACTGCACCACTATTATCACAATAAATTGTGATAGTTCTGGGCAAACCAAGAATCACATCCAAGTCCATCAAGAAGTTCCTGAGCCATACAACTTCTTTGGCTGCCTGAGAGGCTGCCACATACTCAACTTCCATGGTGGAGTCCGCCACGTATTTCTGCTCGACACTCCTCCATACAATGGCTCCACCTCCCAAAGTAAATACAAAACCTGAGGTAGACTTACTGTTATCCTTATCTGATTGGAAGTCGGAATATTTGTAAACCATAGGGAGTAATTGGTCTGCCTGGTAAACTAACATATAATCCCTAGTCCTTCTCAGGTTGTAACACCCGTAAAATTCCTAGAAATTTTATAAGAATTTTTTTTTCATTATCATAGGGTCTTTTATGTGGGATCTTTCAAAAATAAAAGAAAATAGAGCCAAAAAGGATGCAAAGCCCAGGGTTTGAACTCTAAACCTCCAAGTAGATAACTAAACCCTAGGATGCATCCAATAACCAGAAGCCCAACAGGGTTGTGCTATTAAAAGGGTATAGGAAATGATAGATAAGGGTAAGGAAGGCTAAGGGACACCTTCAAGTGAATAAATAGGAGTATGAGGAGACAAGAGAACCCAAGTTGGCATTCTCCACTTTCTCTTCTTCTTCCCCACCGAAACCCAAGCTCTCCCTTCTTCCATTTCCAAAAACCAACCAAGCAAGAAGAAAGCTCTAGTCTTGGCATCACAACCTAGGGTATATTCTATTACTAAACAAGAGAAAGGATGTAAGTATCCCCTCACCTGCAGTACAAGTTGTTTCAATTTTCGATTGCTTAGAAATCTTTTTGAAACTCTCAGCCAAGACTCCTTCATGCTTCCAATGATTTTTCCATGCCATGTTTTGTATGAATATGATGATAATATGTTGATAGATAGGCTTGATTGAGTGTTTAATTCCAAAGCTCTCCTTGAAACTTTCGGCCAAGACCTATATATGCTCCTAATGGTCTTTCATGCTATGATCTATATGTCTCCATGCAATGTTTTGTATGTAGATGAAGATGACATGTTGATAGCTAGGTTTGGTTTGAGTGTTTGATCCCAAGACCCCTTGAAACTTTCGGCCAAGACCTATATATGCTCCTAATGGTCTTTCATGCTATGATCTATATGTCTCCATGTCATGTTTTGTATGTAGATGAAGATGACATGTTGATAGCTAGGTTTGGTATGAGTGTTTGCTCCCAAGACCCCTTGAAACTTTCGGCCAAGACCTATATATGCTCCTAATGGTCTTTCATGCTATTATTTATATGTCTCCATGCCATGTTTTGTATGTAGATGAAGATGACATGTTGATAGCTAGGTTTGGTTTGAGTGTTTGATCCCAAGGCCGCTTGAAACTTTCGGCCAAGCCCTATATATGCTCCTAATGGCCTTTCATGCTATAATCTATATGTTCCCATGCCATGTTTTGTATGTAGATGAAAATGACATGTTGATAGCTAGGTTTGGTTTGAGTGTTTGAACCCAAGGCCCCTTGAAACTTTCGGCCAAGTCCTAGTTGTGCTCCTAATGCTCTTCCATGTCATGATCCATAGGTAATGGATGTTAACATGTGGTTAGTTAGATCTTGTACAAGTGTTTAGGGTTTAAATTCTTAAGAACCCTCCCTTAGGGTTTCAGACAACCCATGCTCATGCCCTCAAATAATCCTCCATGCCATGCTATATGTATATAAGATGTTAATATGGTGTTAGTTAGACTTTATGATAGCATGATTGGTTTATGTCACTACCTTATGTCCATGTTAATTGTATGAATGTATGAGTATGTTATGCTCATTGACAAGTTAATTGTATGAATGTATGATTATGTTATGCTTATTGTCATGTTAATTATTTGAATGTATGATTATGTTATGCTCATTGCATCATGATTAACAAGTATGTATGATGAAAATGCCTAAGAGATGCTTCCCTATGAATGGGGACTAAGAGCACTCTTTATGTTATGAAAAGAAATATGATATGTTATAAATAAGGAACATGATATGCTATGAGATGGAACATGATATGTTATGAAAAGAAATATGATATATTATGATAAGGAACATGATATGTGATAGAGCGGTTAATGATGAATTGTCGTAATACCGTTCCCAAATTATTTATCGAACCCCCTAACTACACTAATGCAGTATAGGACTGACTCGGGTCATCTCCCAACGAACCTAATAGTTGGACGTTTATTTTTAAATAGAAGTAAACACTGGGGGTTTTCACAATTTATCAAAACAATTAAAATGCAAAATCAAAAGCAACCATGAGAATTAAACATGCAAGAAGTAAATCTAACTACCAAATAACTATTAACAAGCAACTATCCTAATGCGCAAAAGTAAGTAATCACGCACCGCACTGTCACAATACGGTACAATGATCACGAAACAAAAGTGAACAACTTAACCATGTACCGCACTGTCACTATATGACACAGTAGTCAAACAGTCACTAAAAATTGCAATAAACGAAAGCAATTAGACCATGCATCGCACTGTCACTATACGACAACTGGACGAATGTAAATGAAATCTAATCTAATAATGAAAACACTCCAACCAAACACCGCACTGTCACTATACGATGCCTGGATTGGACAATTTTAATTGATGGGGTTAGTACATCAGCAACAAGAAATTAAACTAACCTACAAATGCACGACGAACGAAATTAAACAACTAAGCAACAATCAAACCTATAAAAATAACATTGCAAGTAAACAAACAAACAAAGCAAAACAAACCTAATCAGCTACTACCAAATGCATAATCTAACAGGAATAATTAACAGAATGTAACTAACACAAAATCTCAACTAATTAGGTGTTCAACACACAAACAAACATGCGTAGACACCCATATTAATCCAAATAAACAACGACCGGTAATCACACAGCGGTCGCAACAAACCGAACAACCCTCTCCGGCGTGAATGCGAAGCTGCCCAACCAACGCAGTAGGGAGGACGGACAGACGGAGGAACGCGATCACCGCTCCGGCAACTGTGGAGTCACCGGACAGTGAGGTGGAACTTCACCGGTGGAGATGGCGCTGTCCTAACTGGCGCAGCGTGTGGGTGGCTCCGACGAGGAAGGGAAGGCCTATCCCACCACGATGGATGGAGTGAACGCCGGTGAAGGTTGTACTCGCCGGAATCCCGCGCTCGCCCCTCTTCCGATTAGCTGTCCGAACCACGGCATCTAATCGTCCGCCGAGGCTCGCCTGGGATCATCGCCGGCTGTCGGAGGGAAGGTCGCCGGAGTGGAGTGCCGAACTGTCGCCGCCGCGCGTGTAGTCGCCGGTCGCCCGCGCTCGCGAGGGGAAGAAGACGGCCGCTCGCTCGAAAAGGGATTTTCGCGATTCTGCTCTGCCGATTTGGGAAGGTAAGTTATTAACTGAAAAACACCAGCCGTCCGATCTGAGCTTCATCTAATCCCAACCGTCCAAACAAGCTAGGGTTTAATGGATATATCAATTGCTTAATTAGGCTGCTCCATCCAACGGCTAAAATCAGTCTGATTTGAAATGGACGGATCTGATCCGTCTGAATATATAATCATGATCCAACGGTCCGGATGAACGGCCAAGACGTGTAGATCTTAATGTACGGCCCGGATCGCTCCAGATCCAGATGGATGGCTCAGAATAAATTACTTTCCTCGGACGGTCCATAATGCTCAGATCTGAACCCTTGATTTAATTTGCCTTCTGATCTGGATGAAGGGCTCAGATTAAATCCTTTTGAAATGTCCATTATGACCCCAGATGAAGCCATACTTGATCCACTTTAAGTCTAGTCCAGTGGCTCATCTCGATCTCCTACAAACAAAGATAAAATTTGCATATAATTCCAAAAATTAAGAGAATTTACAATAAGGTCCAATTGTAGGGAAATCTCGTATGCCAAATGGCATATGCGCAACGGAAAATAGGATCCCTTCCAAGTGATCCATGCGAAAGCAAACTCGTATAAAATAAATTTCTCTAAACCAAACCTATCTTATAGGAGAGGATTACCTTTGTTGCGTGCCCTTGTTAATCCCGCTTTTCCTTTCGGTTTGTTGGATCTTTAGCACGTTCAAGTGTCCGTGCCTCTATACGTATCCACACGAGCAAGCTCTTGTCTCACAAGAGAAACTAGAAGAGCTCTCCTTTACTTCTTGCTAGAGAAGTCCCTAAAGGAGAGGAATCTAGGGAAGAAGAGAAAGGAGGAAGAAGACTACTCTTCTTGCTAGCCTACACTCACAAAGCCACACAACCAAAGCTTCCACCAAGCTTCTCAAGCTCTCTCTCACAACCACACCACAATCACAATCCAAAAATGATGCTTTGGCCGGCCACTCCATGGGGCCTTTTATAGGGTTGGCAAAACCCTTTCACCTCCTACAATTTAATGCAATCCATTGCATTGAGACCCCTTTGTTTTGGCCGGCCACTTAAGGAGACAAAAACCATTTTGTCCCCTTCCACCTTATCTAGCTTAGGTGGATGCTTAGGTGGCATGCTTATGTGGCATGCTTATGTGGCATTCATGCATGTTGAATTAATCTTATTAATTCAATTAAGCTTATGTTATCATATTGAATTAATCTTATTAATTCAATTAAGCTTATGTTATCATATTGAATTAATCTTATTAAATCAATAAGGTAACATATTGAATTAATCTCATTAAATCAATTAGCTAAAATTCTCATTAAGCTTAAAGTCCAAAAACCATTTTGTACTTAAGCTTATTCCCATATTATTCTAGTCAAACTAGAATACTCTAATTCCTCTAATTGTCATGCTCTTTGTGTGTGACCCTATAGGCTCTCATAACGTTGGCAGTGGACCTAAACTCTTTTAGATACACAAGCAATGAGCGGCATCTAGCAATACATCATTGCTACCCAAGTTCTGAGATAAGTCAAGATCTGACTAACCTTTCCGTGACTACTATAATATAGGACCGTGTCCTTCTATCCTTGATATCAGATTGATCAATGAGGCATAGACCGTGTCATCCTCGATCAATCTATGTGTTTCTTGATCCCTGAGTAAACTAACTCAAACAAATGAGCTCAATATCTCATATTGACTCATTCGAGCATGGCCATGCGTTTTAGTAGTTTTACTCAATCAAGGGGCCCACCGATATCACTCCCGTCATATGGAAGGGATAGATCCCATCTACATCACTCACATCCCTCCGCATAATTTGTTACATACCCGATGTCGCCTTTATGGTCCACCTATTCTACGGGTGGCGTTTGTGATACCAAAGTACATAACTCCTTATGTAGGGGCCGTAGTGACTTGAGTCTAAGGACTATTCATACCAATAGTCACATGAGAAAGTTTATAACACTCATATAACGATCCATGAAACTTTCTCATGGCGAATTCGATTCATTATATATTCTCCAATATATACCCATGTGTCAACTTGATATCATATATCCATGACTTGTGAGATCAAGTCATCAATTGACCTACATGCTAGTCTTTATGTATTAATATTGCCCTTGCATATTAATACTCGACTAGGAACATTTAGGAAAGTGTTCTCTACAGCCTCTCATAATCAATTCTGCCAATTGATGTGCTGTAGATAAGAACCTACTTTTCTAGGGCATTATTATATTTAAATTAGCTGGCACAAGCAAGATGTAAATATAATAACCAATCCTTTGCCTTTATATGATATGATACAAAATGTTCCCTATTCAACCATCACATGATTGGTTCTAGGGCTTTAACTAACAATCTCCCACTAGCACTAGTACCAATCACTATGATATCTAATACCTAGTGACCTAGTGTGACCATCATGCTTCCTCTCGCAAAGCCTTGGTCAATGGATCTGCGATGTTAGCTTACATCGATTACTCTGCATATCCTCACATCTCCTCTATCGATGATCTCTCGAATGAGATGGAAGCGCCGCAGCAGGTTCCTTAGCCTGTGCAATAGCCCCATTGTTGTCACAATAGAGGTCTATTGGATCTGCAATGCTAGGAACTACCCCAAGTTCACTGATGAACTTGCGGAGCCAAACAGCCTCCTTTGCTGCATCAGATGCTGCAATATACTCAGCTTCTGTTGTAGAATCAGCAACTGTGTCCTGCTTCGAACTCTTCCAGCTCACAGCTCCACCATTCAGGCAAAACACGTACCCCGATTGCGATCTATAGTCATCCTTGTCTATTTGGAAGCTTGCATCACTGTAACCCTTTACAGTTAGCTCCTCATTGCCTCCAAATATCAGGAAATATTCTTTCGTTCTTCGTAAGTACTTAAGAATATTTTTGACTGCTATCCAGTGACTTTCACCTGGATCTGACTGGTATCTACTCGTCATGCTCAAAGCATACGAGACGTCAGGACGAGTACAAAGCATGGCGTACATGATAGACCCTATAGCAGATGCATAAGGGATCTTATCCATGCGATCTCTCTCCTCCTTAGAAGAGGGACATTGAGTCTTCGAAAGACTCACACAATGTGATAAAGGCAGAAACCCTTTCTTAGAATTTTGCATAGCAAAACGATCTAGCACTTTATCAATGTATGTACTCTGACTTAGGCCAAGTAATCTTCTAGATCTATCTCTATAGATATTGATGCCTAGAATATAGGCAGCTTCACCTAAGTCCTTCATCGAGAAACAATTCCCTAACCACATCTTCACAGACTGGAGTGAGGGAATATCATTTCCGATGAGAAGTATGTCATCTACATACAAGACAAGAAATACAACTGTGCTCCCACTATTTCTCTTGTAGACACAAGGCTCATCTTCATTCTTGATGAAACCAAACTCTTTGATTGTATCATCGAATCGAAGATTCCAGCTTCGAGAGGCTTGCTTTAGTCCATAAATGGACCTTTGCAGTTTGCATACCTTTCCAGGATGCTTTGGATCTTCAAAACCCTCAGGTTGTGTCATGTACACATCCTCGAGTAGCTTTCCATTCAGAAAAGCGGTTTTGACATCCATCTGCCAGATCTCATAATCATGGTAGGTCGATAGCAAGTATGATCCGAATGGATTTAAGCATCGCAATCGGTGAAAAGGTTTCTTCATAGTCAATACCATGAATTTGTTTGAATCCTTTAGCCACCAATCTACCTTTATAGGTATGCTTATTACCATCCATGTCTTTACTTTAAAGACCCACTTACACCCAATGGGTTTTACCCCTTGAATTGGATCAATCAAAGTCCATACTTGGTTAGTGTACATGGATTCCATTTGGATCTCATGGCCTCTAGCCATTTCTCGAATCTGGGCTCATCATAGCTTCTTGATAGGATGTAGGCTCGTCGATCAAGATCGACAAGCAATACTTCACCGTTGTCAGTCAAGAGAAAAGAATATCTCTCGGGTTGACGACGGATCCTATTAGATCTACGAAGAGGTTGGTCTACTTGAACAGGTGTTTGCTCCACAACTCTTTGGGCAACAAATTCCTCATCCACAACACTTTGTGGTGCTGTTCATTTTCCATCGAAGCCTTAGTGTTATCATCATCTTGAACTTCTTCAAGATGAATTTTACTCCCACTAGTATTTCTAGAAATAAATTCTCTTTCTAGAAAGACAGCATTTCTGGCAACAAACACCTTGCCAAGTGTGGGATTGTAAAAGTAATATCCCTTAGTTTCCTTGGGATATCCTACAAAATAACACTTATCTGATTTGGGTCCTAGTTTATCTGAGACTTGACGTCTAACGTAAGCTTCACAACCCCAAATCTTTATAAAAGACATTTTGGGACTCTTCCCGGTCCATATCGTATATGGTGTCTTTTCTACGGCTTTTGATGGAACGCGATTAAGTGTGAAAGCACTCTCTAGAGCTAAACCCCAAAAGGAAGTAGGTAGATCACTGCTCATCATCGATCGTACCATATCTAATAGTCGATTTCTCCTCTCGGATACACCATTCCATTGTGGTGTTCGGTGGAGTGAGTTGGGATATTATCCCACACTCATCCAGTGATCACGAAACTCTTGACTAAGGTATTCACCACCTCGATCTGATCGAAGTAGCTTAATACGCTTACCAAGTTGGTTTTGTACTTCATTCTTGAATTCTTTGAACTTTTCAAAGGATTCTGACTTATGTCTCATCAAATATAAGTAGCCAAATCTACTCATATCATCAGTGAAAGTAATAAAGTACTTATAGCCTCCTCTGGCTTCGACATTGAAAGGGCCACATACATCAGTATGTATGAGTCCTAACAAATCCGTCGCTCTCTCGCCATGTCCACTAAATGGAGTTTTAGTCATCTTTCCTAAAAGACAAGACTCGCATACCTCATATGATTCAAAATCAAATGAGTCCAATAATCCATCTTTATGGAGTTGGGATATGCGTTTTTCATTTATGTGACCTAGGCGACAGTGCCAGAGATATGTCTAGTTCAAATCATTCGATTTGAACCGTTTGGTATTTACGTTATAAATTGGGTTTTCTAAATCTAGAACATAGAGACCATTCATAAGTGGTGCATTACAATAGAACATTTCATTTAAATAAATGGAACAACATTTGTCCTTTATTATAAAAGAAAAGTTTTTCTTGTCTAAACAAGATCTGAGATTATGTTCTTTGTCAATGCAGTACATAAAAGCACTCCTCTAGTTCTAAGATAAGCCCGATAGGCAAAGACAAAGAATATGTTCCTCTGACTCTGGCTGAACTTTTGCGCCATGGCCTACTCATAGGTCCACTTCGCCCTTTGCCATTATTCTACTATTTCTCAGTCCCTGCACATTAGTACAAATGTGAGATGCACATCCGGTATCTAATACCCATGTAGAAGAAATAGATAGATTAACTTCTATAACGTGTATACCGCGAAGTCCCACTTCTCTTGTTCTTTACTTCCTCAAGGTAGACTTTGCGATTCCTTCCGATTGTCGATCTCACCGCAATGGAAGCGATCCCTTCCTTAGGTACTTTACCTTTACCCTTTGAAGTGGATGAATTGGCCTTGCCTTTGGCTTGGGTCTTACCCTTGCCTTTGCGCTTACCTTTGTCCTTCTTGACCATTAGTACATTACTAACTTTCTTCTTGAGATTTGGTTCTGATTCTCAACATCTTTGAGAATCTCAGCAAAGGTTTATCAATTTCATTCATGTTATAATTCATGACGAATTGATTGTATGCTTCCAGAACGATTGCGAGGATAACATCGATTGCCAATTCTTGGCTCGATGGAAAACCTAGTCTTTCAAGGTTCTCAACGTACCCAATCATTTTGAGTACGTGAGTTCCTACAGTGTTCCTTCTTGCATCTTGCATGCAAAAGAGCCTTAGACACTTCAAAGCGCTCGTGCCTAGCTTGTCCTTGATATAGTTGTTTGGTGCTCAACCATATCATAGGCATCCATGTTCTCATGTTGCTTACGAGCTCGAGTTCATGGTGGCAAGCATAAGGCATGACACATCAATCGTCATCTTGATGCTTCTTATAAGCATCCTTTTACTGAGTGGTGCATGGGGTGTTTCAGGATTATTTGCTCTAGGACATACAGTTTACGCTCTTGTTTGAGGATAATCCTTAAGTTCCTATACCCAAGAAAATTTGCTCCATTGAGCTTGTCCTTCTCAAGACGGACGCAAGTTGAGAGTGCGTGTTAGATGTCATAGTGATCTACAACATTAAAATGCAAAGTTAAGTATCATACCTAAATCATTTAATTAGGCCTTTAATTAAATGAGGCTCCCACTAAATTCTCATAGCTACTATTTAGCTATAAATTTATATGGGATAAAGATCCACATCATAATTGCCTTGAGTTAGCTTTGGCTAATCGCCCAAGACGTAGTATATAATTAGGTAGGCAATCTTTTGCCAATTACATCTGATGTAACTCTTTAATAGCTTTGGTTAAGTTTTAGATTAGTTTAGTGTTTATTCCTAAACCGACTTCGGTGTGGCGAGGCCAGGGGCCTTCTTGGATATCAGAGCAACGACCACTTCTAAGACAAAGCTGATGTTCGGAAATCACACAAAACTAATGTTAACACTTATGTTCAAAGCTAATATATGCCTCTACTTTCTTAACCAATTAAGAAAACACTTAATTAAGTCTTAACCAAGGGATGGCGGGACATCACGATTGTCCACTCGCACCTCTCAAGATAAAATGCATTGCTTTGCTTTGGACCCAATAACAAATGATCGAGGAAGTAGTGAGTACCAACTTTGGTAGGCATATCGTTTAGACTTATTAAGAAATAAACATGTATCATATACATGTTAGCATACATCACATATAAGCTAAACTAATCATGCATCACATACAAGCTAAACTAACATGCATCACATACATATTAAACTAACGTGTCATGGTTATGGCCCTTATTCTACAATCTTCTCAAGCCAATGAAAAGATTGATTGGTCAACCTAGGGATAGCATCTTCTCCTAAGTGCTTCCTTTTGGTTGTCTTGTGTGTGACTTCCTCCTTGTAACCTCATCTTCCAATGGACCCTCCATCCTTGTTTTGTACATTACAAAGGAGAAATACTCGAGTTACATTGAGTCTAAAACTAATTTTACAACAAGAATATTAGGAGAAAGGCACGACACGCAGGCCGTATTAAGAATTACAACACACAATCACAAACTTTTTGGGACTAGGCCATAACCATGCACCATGTCATTTTAACTTTCAAAAGACATTGGATATTTTATTATGTTTGAAAATTTGCTAATGCAATTATCAACTCATAATAAAATTTATCCTACTTCTATATCACATATAAAATAGAGAAAACCTATTTTTATACGATCTTTATAAGTGGCTCTGATACCCTTTGTAGAAATCTCGATGCCAAATGGCATATCTTAGCGGAAAATAGGATCCCTTCCAAGTGATCCATGAGAAAGCAAACTCGTATAAAATAAATTTCTCTAAACCAAACCTATCTTATAGGAGAGGATTACCTTTGTTGCGTGCCCTTGTTAATCCCGCTTTTCCTTTCGGTTTGTTGGATCTTTAGCACGTTCAAGTGTCCGTGCCTCTATATGTATCCACACGAGCAAGCTCTTGTCTCACAAGAGAAACTAGAAGAGCTCTCCTTTACTTCTTGCTAGAGAAGTCCCTAAAGGAGAGGAATCTAGGGAAGAAGAGAAAGGAGGAAGAAGACTACTCTTCTTGCTAGCCTACACTCACAAAGCCACACAACCAAAGCTTCCACCAAGCTTCTCAAGCTCTCTCTCACAACCACACCACAATCACAATCCAAAAATGATGCTTTGGCCGGCCACTCCATGGGGCCTTTTATAGGGTTGGCAAAACCCTTTCACCTCCTACAATTTAATGCAATCCATTGCATTGAGACCCCTTTTGTTTTGGCCGGCCACTTAAGGAGACAAAAACCATTTTGTCCCCTTCCACCTTATCTAGCTTAGGTGGATGCTTAGGTGGCATGCTTATGTGGCATGCTTATGTGGCATTCATGCATGTTGAATTAATCTTATTAATTCAATTAAGCTTATGTTATCATATTGAATTAATCTTATTAATTCAATTAAGCTTATGTTATCATATTGAATTAATCTTATTAAATCAATAAGGTAACATATTGAATTAATCTAATTAAATCAATTAGCTAAAATTCTCATTAAGCTTAAAGTCCAAAAACCATTTTGTACTTAAGCTTATTCCCAAATTATTCTAGTCAAACTAGAATACTCTAATTCCTCTAATTATCATGCTCTTTGTGTGTGACCCTATAGGCTCTCATAACGCGTTGGCGGTGGACCTAAACTCTTTTAGATACACAAGCAATGAGCGGCATCTAGCAATACATCATTGCTACCCAAGTTCTGAGATAAGTCAAGATCCGACTAACCTTCCGTGACTACTATAATATATGACCGTGTCCTTCTATCCTTGATATCGATTGATCAATGAGGCATAGACCGTGTCATCCTCGATCAATCTATGTGTTTCTTGATCCCTGAGTAAACTAACTCAAACAAATGAGCTCAATATCTCATATTGACTCATTCGAGCATGGCCATGCGTTTTAGTAGTTCTACTCAATCAAGGGGCCCACCGATATCACTCCCGTAATATGGAAGGGATAGATCCCATCTACATCACTCACATCCCTCCGCATAATTTGTTATATACTCGGTAATCGCCTTTATGGTCCACCCTGTTACGGGTGACGTTTGACGATACCAAAGTACATAACTCCTTATGTAGGGAACCGTAGTGACTTCAGGTCTAAGGACTATTCATACCAATAGTCACATGAGAAAGTTTATGACACTCATATAACGATCCATGAAACTTTCTCATGGCGGGTCAGTTCAGTATATATTCTCCAATATATACCCATGTGTCAACTTGATATCATATATCCATGACTTGTGAGATCAAGTCATCAATTGACCTACATGCTAGTCTTTATGTATTAATATTGCCCTTGCATATTAATACTCGACTAGGAACATTTAGGAAAGTGTTCTCTACAGCCTCTCATAATCAATTCTGCCAATTGATGTGTTGTAGATAAGAACCTACTTTTCTAGGGCATTATTATATTTAAATTAGCTGGCACAAGCAAGATGTAAATATAATAACCAATCCTTTGCCTTTATAGAATATGATACAAAATGTTCCCTATTCAACCATCACATGATTGGTTCTAGGGCTTTAACTAACACCAATAATATATGCAACTCATAAAACATGCAAATAATCAATAATAAATCACTCGAGAGGATAAAAACAGTGATATTAAGGACCAAAATAATACAACAAAATGACAGTTATCAATTCCCCCACATTTATTTTTGCGCGTCCCGAGCAATAATGAAAATAAAGAAACACTAACACCCTAACTCATTCCCCTAGCAATACCTAGATCAATAATTCAGAGACAGAAAAAATAAGTTACTTAGGATCACCAAATTCATCAGGATCTAGGGTATTCAAAAGATCCGACTCCTACAACAGTCAACATGTATGATGGTTTACAGTCAAATCAAATAAACCAAGCCTGATACAAAACCTCCCAAAAATGGATAAATGCACTGATGCTCACATAATAACATAGGAGTGGGGCGCCCTTAAAACAACATGCAATTTTGTACTACCATATGCTTGCTTATCATCTACTTCTCTACTGCTATCAATACATCTCATACATGAATCAAAAGGATTTATCATGAATCAGAATAAGATCAAAAGTAGATGGCAGATAAAGTATGAAAAGAGAAGTACAAGACAAAGGTACAAATGAATAGGGAATAAAAGAAGAATTGGAGAAATAAACCTGATGAGTTGCTCTGTGAAATGCTCAGTAACCAACAATATGGGAAGATGCTAAGACAATTGGAAACTTTAGAATTGGATTCAGGATCAAATGGCTCTATCCAACACATTGCAATCTCATTTGCCTGCATTACAATTGCACAATTTTTTTTTTTTTTTTTTTTACAAAAGAAACATCAATGGCGCCATTTTTTTTTTTTGTGTGCAGAAACTCAAGTACTAATCACAGACAAATATATCTCAGAACCAATGACCTCTGAAAACTATATCTTCCATATCATATTTCCAACAAAAATAATATAGCTCCTCCCCCACACTTAAAATTTTGTCCGTCTCGGACAATACAACTCATCAAACTATTCCTCCAATATGGAAAATAATATATATGAAAAAGACAATCCACAAAGATACAAAGAAAATGAATAGCAAATGAAAAGATAAGACAAGTAAGAAATGGAAGATGGAAGTATCAAGTGGATTAGACAATCAAACCAAGTCAGAAAAAAAAAGCCAAAGAATGAAATCCTTCATCATATTCATGCAAGTAAATGTTACTGCAGTTTTGAAAAAAACTCAAAGCAAGTTCTAGAGTAACAAGAATCACATGTGTTATCACACAAAAGTGGGTAGATGATAAGAATGGCTTGCAACCTCACTAGGTGAACCAAAATCAGCTTAATCTATCAATAAAAAGTTCACCATCATAACAAGTGCATCACAAAAATCCATAATTTGATGATCAAACTTAACTAATTTTTATCACTTCTGAAATGATACTAAAGCATGCATAGGGAATATTATTTGACTCAACGAAAACAACTAAACAACCGAGGCAAACAAACACACAACCCATACAATTTATTCCGAACATGAAAGGAAGAAAATAAATGCAGTAAATAAATGAACACACTCCCCTTTCAAGTCGGAGAAGAAGCATCATCATGTCTGGCCCTACCGTAATCTCTAGTATAGACTTGATCTCTCTGTTCGACACTTCATGAGTCTGTTGCAAAAGTGAGACCCTTGATCGCTAATGATCGCCCTGGGAACTCCAAATCTGCAAAATATGTGAGACCTAACAAAATCCACAACTAGAGAATCATCAGTCATGGTGGGGATGACCTCCACCCATTTAGGAACATAATCATATGCCAAAAGAATATATGAGAATCCAAAAGATACAGGAACCGGACCCAAAATCAATACCCCAAATATCGAAAATCTCACAGAATAACAAAAGTTGTTGAGGCATTTCATTTCTACATCATATGTTCCCTGTTCGTTGACATCGCTCACAAGACTTGTAGAATTCAGAGACATCATGAAATAAGGTGGGCCAATACAAATCAAACTCTAAAACTTTCCTAGCAGTTCTTTGGGGTCCAAAATACCCCCCACAAGCCAGAGAATAACAAAAAGTAAATACATATGGAATGAAACTCATAATCAAGTGCACATCATCTAATAATCTAATCATTACAAAATTTTCAATGATAAAGATCATTCCATACATAATACTTGGCATCACTTTTCAATTTCTGGACTTGTGCATGAGTAAAATGTGAAGGTACAACACGGCAACTAAATAAATAGCAAGATCTGCATACCATGGTGTCTTATCCTACAGGTGAAAAAGTTGCTCATCTGGAAAAGAATCTTGCTATGGAGGTGGGCTCGATCTCCCTCACAATCCTGGTCAAAATGAAATACCACCTCCTTCAGCAACAAGTTGGTCAAGGTTAGGGGTAATCTTGCTAAAGTCTCTGATAAAACGTCTGTAGAAACCTGCATGACCTAGAAAAGTACAAATTTCTCGCACAGAAGCGGGGTAAGATAAAGAAGATATAACATAAATTTTAGCAGGATCTACTTCAATACCATACACAGAGATAATATAACCTAAGATATCCCATACTTGACTATGAAATGACATTTCTCACAAACATCTGATGGAAGTGATCTTTGGGGCATCGCCTGAAGAGCGCTAGTCCCTACACAATCCATATCCCTGTCTACATAAGAAGAGGGCCCACAGATAGGTCCTAACAATAAATCATTATCAGCATCAGAATCAACAGAATCAATAAAATCACAACAAAATATAGAAGGTGCAGAGATATCCAAATGAAAAATAGACTAAGAAATAAAATTCATGCAATCCAAATCATCAGCTATAACCACGCTAAGAATAGAATGATTCTCCATCAGGTACCTCAGAGCGTCCAAAATACTGAACCGAACTACAGTATCTCCTACCTCCATAGAAAGAGTACAACTTCTTGTGAAACAAAACCTCGGCATACTTGGGAATCTGTTTCCCTAGCCTTTTCTTCAACAACCCCCTTCCTAGGCTGGGCCTCTGAGGGAAAAGAAAAACTGCTGCATAAAACCCAAGTAGATTATCGCCTGAAGACCTAGTCATCCACACAAACAAATAAAATGAGCAACAAATATAGATAATAAGAAAGACAATAATAACAAAAGAAAAAGAAAACAAACAAACAAACAAACTACAGTTTAAAGACAAATGAATCCATTAGAGTTCCCCGGCAACGGCGCCAAAATTTGATAGAGCGGTTAATGATGAATTGTCGTAATACCGTTCCCAAATTATTTACCGAACCCCCTAACTACACTAATGCAGTATAGGACTGACTCGGGTCATCTCCCAACGAACCTAATGGCTGGACGTTTGTTTTTAAACAGAAGTAAACACTGGGGGTTTTCACAATTTATCAAAACAATTAAAATGCAAAATCAAAAGCAACCATGAGAATTAAACATGCAAGAAGTAAATCTAACTACCAAATAACTATTAACAAGCAACTATCCTAATGCGCAAAAGTAAGTAATCACGCACCGCACTGTCACTATACGGTACAATGATCATGAAACAAAAGTGAACAACTTAACCATGTACCTTTGTCACTACTATCGACCGCATCAAGCAGTCAAACAGTCACTAAAAATTGCAATAAACGAAATACAATAAACGAAAGCAATTCGACCAGGCATCGCACTGTTACTATACGACAACTGGACGAATGTAAATGAAATCTAATCTAATGATGAAAACACTCCAACCAAACACCGCACTGTCACTATACGATGCCTGGATTGGACAATTTTAATTGATGGGGTTAGTACATCGTGACAAGAAATTAAACTAACCTCAAATGCACGAGCGAAATTAAACAACTAAGCAACAATCAAACCTATAAAAATAACATTGCAAGTAAACAAACAAACAAAGCAAAACAAACCTAATCAGCTACTACCAAATGCATAATCTAACAGGAATAATTAACAGAATGTAACTAACACAAAATCTCAACTAATTAGGTGTTCAACACACAAACAAACATGCGTAGACACCCATATTAATCCAAATCAACAACGACCGGTAACCACATGGCGGTCGCAACAAACCGAACAACCCTCTCCGGCGTGAATGCGAAGCTGCCCAACCAACACAGTAGGGAGGACGGACAGACGGAGGAACGCGATCACCGCTCCGGCAGCTGTGGAGTCACCGGGACATGGTGGAACTTCACCAGTGGAGATGGCGTATTGTCCTAATCGGGCGCATGTGGGTGGCTCCGGCGAGGAAGGAAGGCCTATCCCGATCGCCGGGATGGAGTGAGCAGCCGGTGAAGGTTGTACTCGCCGAATCCGCGCTCGCCCTCTTCCGATTAGGTCGTCCAACCACGACATCTAATCGTCGCCGAGGCTCGCACAGGATCATAAATCGGTCGGAGGAAGGTCGCGGAGTGGAGTGTCGATCGCATGCGCGCGTGTAGTCGCATGCCGTCGCCATCTCGCAAGAGGAAGAAGACGGCCGCTCGCTCGGAAAGGGATTTGCGCGATTCTGCTGTGCTGATTTGGGAAGGTAAGTTATTAACTGAAAAACACCAGCCGTCCGATCTGAGCTTCATCTAATCCCAGCCGTCCAAACAAGCTAGGGTTTAATGGATATATCAATTGCTTAATTAGGCTGCTCCATCCAACGGCTGAAATCAGTCTGATTTGAAATGGACGGATCTGATCCGTCTGAAGGTATAATCACGATCCAACGGTCCGGATGAACGACCAAGACGTGTAGATCTTAATGTATGGCCCGGATCGCTCCAGATCCAGATGGATGGCTCAGAATAAATTACTTTCCTCGGACGGTCCATAATGCTCAGATCTGAACCCTTGATTTAATTTGCCTTCTGATCTGGATGAAGGGCTCAGATTAAATCCTTTTGAAATGTCCATTATGACCCCAGATGAAGCCATACTTGATCCACTTTGAGTCTAGTCCAGTGGCTCATCTCGATCTCCTACAAACAAAGATAAAATTTGTATATAAGTCCAAAAATTAAGAGAATTTACAATAAGGTCCAAAAATATATCCAACTCATAAAACATGCAAATAATCAATAATAAATCACTCGAGAGGATAAAAACAGTGATATTAAGGACCAAAATAATACAACAAAATGATAGTTATCAATATGTTATTTTACTTTTTGCATGGCTTGTACCGGACCCTAACAAGGTCCAAGGGATGGGCTCCTACGTGCCCCTAAGTCGACGGTCATAGTACGGACATAGTACGGGATGGGCTCCTAAGTTTCCCTAGGCCGACGGACATAGTATGTGTAACGCTTGTAAAATTCTAAACTATTCAAAGTAATTATATGGGTTTTAATGCCCATAAAAGGTTTAAAATAAAATAAAATAAAATAAAAGATGGTTATAGGTAGGATTTGAACCATGAACCTCCTAATAAGGAGGTAACCTTGACACCACTAGACCATAGGATGATTCGTGGATAAGATATATAAAGAATATACAAAGAATATAGATGGGAAGATGAGGAGTTGGTTCATCCCCCCCCCCCCCCATGAAAGGATGAAGAGTGTTCATTCCCTAGGTATTAAAGAGGAGAATTAAGACAAGAGAGGAAGAAAAACTCCACTTTCCTTCTTCCTCATCCTTGGCCGAATTTCTCATTCTCCTTCCTCCCTTTTTCATCCCAAGCTCTAGGGCTTCTTGTGTAGGGATTCTCAAGAGGGGTTTTCCAAGAGGAGTTCCTCACAAGTCTTAGTAATGCTAGAAGATCCAACTCCACCGAAACCACTCCTCTCCTTCTCCCATTTCCGAAAGCTCAAGAAGAAACAAAAGAGGCCTTGTCTTGACCACCTAGGGTATATCCTTATACTAAACAAGTGAAAGGATGTAAGTAATCCCCTCACCTGCAGTACAAGTTGTTTTGGTTGTTGGTTGTTTAAAAACCTCTTTTTAAACTTTCGGCCAAGACCCCCCCCCCTTCATGCTTCCAATGATTTTCCATGCCATGTTTTGTATGAATATGAAGATAACATGTTGATAGATAGGCTTTATTGAGTGTTTGATTCCAAAGTCCTCCTTGAAGTTACGGCCAAGACCTAATCATGCTCCTAATGGTCTTCCATGCCATATTTTGTATGAATATGAAGATAATATGTTGATAGATAGGCTTGATTGAGTGTTTGATCCCAAAGTCCTCCTTGAAGTTTCGACCAAGACCTAAACATGCTCCTAATGGTCTTCCATGCCATGTTTTGTATGAATATGATGATAATATGTTGTTAGATAGGCTTGATTTGAGTGTTTGATCCCAAAGTCCTCCTTGAAGTTTCGGCCAAGACCTAATCATGCTCCTAATGGTCTTCCATGCCATGACCTATATGTTTCCATGTCATGTTTTGTATATAGATGAAGATAACATATTGATAGATAGGCTTGATTTGAGTGTTTGATCCCAAAGCCCTCCTTGAAGTTTTGGCCAAGTCCTAATTGTGCTCCTAATGGTCTTCCATGCCATGATCTATATGTAATGGATGTTAACATGTGATTAGTTAGACCTTGTACAAGTTGTTTAGGGTTTGAATTTTGTTAGAACCCCCATGAAGTTTCGGCCACACCATGTTATGCTTGTTAATGATGTTTCATACCATACTCTATATGTATATGATGTTAGTATGATGTTAGGTAGACCTTGTATAAGTTGTTTTAGTGTTTGAATTCTTAAGAATCCTCCCTTAGGGTTTCGGCCAACCCATGTTCATAGCCTCTAATAATCCTCCATGTCATGCTACATGTATATAAGATGTTAATATGATGTTAGTTAGACTTTATGATAGCATGATTGGTTTATGCCACTACCTTATGTCCATGTTAATTGTATGAATGTATGATTATGTTATGCTCATTGTATCATGATGAACAAGTATGTATGATGAAAATTCCTAAGAGATGCTTCCCTATGAATGGGGACTAAGAGCACTCTTTATGTTATGAAAAGGAACATGATATGTTATGAAAAGAAATATGATATGCTATGATAAGGAACATGATATGTTATGATAAGGAATATGATATGTTATGATAAGGAACATGATATGTTATGATAAGGAACATGATATGCTATTTTACTTTTTGCATAGCTTGTACCGGACCCTAACAAGGTCCAAGGGATGGGCTCCTACGTGCCCCTAGGTCGACGGTCATAGTACAGACCTAGTATGGGATGGGCTCCTAAGTTGCCCTAGGCAGACGGTCATAATACGGACCTAGGATGAGCTTCTATGTTATGTTGCCCCTAGGTCGACGGACGTAGTACGGACCTAGTACCCTAGTAGGTTCGGGATTAGCTACATCGGGTCTATTTAGGGATGCGCGCAATGATGATGATGTATGTGGTACAATGTCGGGCCCAATATGTTGAGATTATGTTTAAGTACCTATAAAATATATATTTTCAAAGAGCATCTTGCATATACTTTTATTTCATGTCTATGTGATTATGATATTTATATGTTCTTGAATGATCATGTCATTACTTGTATATGAATACTATGCTTATATGTTCTTGAATGTTTATATGAATGTTATGCTTATATGTTCTTTAATGTTTATATGAATGCTATGCTTATATGTTCTTAAATGATCATGTCACTACTCTATGTCTAATTCTTGATGTATGACTTTTGTGAGTAGGAAAAGATCTTACTAAGCCTATGTGCTTATAGTTTCATGTTCCCTTGTACTGCAGATAAGGGTAAAGAATGGCTAAACTAAAGGGAGCTGCAGGAGGGGCAAAGTGTGTATGGTAATGGCATAGTGGAGGAGATCTATTTATGTTCCCAGACTTATGCATGTTTCCCCTCAAGTTATCATGAACTTGAACTAAGTACTTATGAAATGATTATGCATGTTCCATATTTCATGCTTTATGTTTAAAAAGAGAGGAAAGAAAGAAAAAAAAAGAAGTTTAAAGTCTTCCGCTGTAAATGCATGTAGTCTTCCGCTGTAAATGCATGTATGTATGATCGCGTTGCACCACCCTTCCAACTCCTATAAAGGGTGGGCGTGACAGTACGAGCCTAGGATGGGCTTCTATGTTATGATTTCCCCTAGGTCGACGGACATAATACGGGCCTAGTAACCTAGTAGGTTCAGGATTAGCTACCTCGGGTCTATTTAGGGATGCACGCAATGATGATAATGAATGTGGTACAATGTCGGGCCCAATATGTTGAGATTATGTTTAAGTACCTATAAGAATATATGTTTTCAAAGAACATCTTGCATATACCTTTATTTCATGTCTATGTGATTATGATGTTTATATGAATGCTATGTTTATATGTTCTTGAATGTTTATATGAATGCTATGCTTATATATTCTTGAATGTTTATATGAATGCTATGCTTACATGTTCTTGAAAGTTTATATGAATGCTATACTTATATGTTCTTGAATGTTTATATGAATGTTATGTTTATATATTCTTGAATGTTTATATGTATGCTATGCTTATATGTTCTTAAATGATCATGTTACTACTCTAGGTCTAATTCTTGATGTATGGCTTTTGTGAGTAGGAAAGGATCTTACTAAACCTACGTGCTTATAGTTTCATGTTCCCTTGTACTGCAGATAAGGGTAAAGAATGGCTAAACTAAAGGGAGCAGTAGGAGGGGCAAAGTGTGTATGGTAGTGGCATAGTGGAGGAGATCTATTATTATTCCAAGACTTATGCATGTTTCCCTTTAAGTTTTGCATGTTAGGTGTTAAGAGTAGAACTCTACTTGATGATGAATGGTTGCAACTTAGTGTCCTTTAAGTTGATTATCATGAACTTGAACTAAGTACTTATGAGATGATTATGCATGCTCCATGTTTCATGCCTTATGTTTTAAAAAGAAAAAAAAAGAAGCCTAAAGTCTTCCACTGTAAATGCATGTAGTCTTCCGATGTAGATATATGTATGTATGATCGCGTCGCGCCGCCTTTAAAAAGGGTGGGAGTGACACAGGTACTTCAATATATGTTTTACCGCAGTCCAATGTCCCTGTCCTGGATTACTCTGATATCTGTTGACCATGCCAATGAGAAAAAAGATATCCGGTCTCGTACACAGCATGGCATACATGAGGCGTCCTACTGCCGAAGCATAAGAAACCGCCTTCATCTCCTATATCTTCTTTGATGTTCTAGGACACATCTCCTTAGATAAAGGAACTCCATGCCTGAAAGGTAAAAAACCTTTCTTGGAGTTTTGTATGCTAAAACGAGCCAAAATGGTGTCTATATATGAAGCTTGAGATAAGCACAACATCCTTTTCATGCGGTCCCTTATAACCTTGATCCCAAGGATGTGCCCCACTTCTCCCAAGTCCTTCATATCAAACTGTTTGGACAACCATACCCTTACGTCCGATAACACTTTGACATTGTTGCCAACTAACAAAATGTCATCTACGTATAGTACAAGAAATACCATTATGTTTTTGTCACATCTCTTGTATACAAAAGACTCATCCGGACTTTGAATGAATCCATAAGACTGGATTACCTCATCAAAGCGGATGTTCCAAGATCTTGAAGCTTGCTTCAATCCATAAATGGACCGATTAAGCTTGCACACAAGATGCTCTTTGCCCTTTGCAATGAATTCCTCTTATTGCTTCATATAGATGTTTTCCTCAAGACTTCCATTAAGGAAAGCTATCTTGACATCCATCTACCATACCTCATAATCCATATAAACAGCAATACATAAGAGAATCCGGATAGACTTAAGCATGGCTACCGACGAAAAGGTCTCCTTATAATCAATACCCTTTTTCTGAGTATACCCATTCGCAACAAGCCTTGCTTTAAAGGCCTCAACCTTCCCGTCTATTCCTCTCTTTCTTTTGTAGATTCACTTGCATCCAATGGTTTTTACACCATTGGGTGGTTCTACTAGCAATCAGACCTGATTTGAATCCATAGATTCAATCTCAGAATTCATCGCACTTTGCCAAGATACTGCATCTTTATCTTGGATCGCCTCATCATATGTCCAGGGATCAGGTTCATGTTCGCCAGGGACCAAATCAGAAGATTCTCCCAAGAACATGAATCTATCAGGCTGTCTAACAAACCTCCCACTACGATGAGGTATCACCTATATATCCTCTATGACACGCGGTGCAGTGACTTGTGGTATATCCTCTTGTACCGGTGGTACTGAAGTAGTGATTTCCCTTTTCAATTCCTCCAGAACAATCTTACTCATGGGCTTGTGGTTCATCACATAGTCTTCCTCTAAAAATTAGGCGTTCGTGCTAACGATCACTCTCTGATCTCTAGGACTATAAAATAAACCACCTTTCGTTCCTCTAGGATAGCCAATGAATATGCGCACTTCTGTTTGAGGTTCCAACTTACCAACATCTGTCGTCAGCACGTGTGTTGGACTCCCCCATATCCGAATATGTCTTAGACTAGGCTTTCGCCCAGTCCACAATTCTATGGGAGTAGAAGGCACTGATTTAGATGGTACCAAGTTCAGAATATACACTGTCGTATCTAGAGCATATCCCCAGAACAAATCTAGCAACTCAGAATAACTCTTCATCGATCTAACCATCTCCATAAGTGTCTTATTCCTTCGCTCTACTACACCATTCTACTGGGGTGTGCTAGGTGCAGACAATTGGGATTGAATCCCAGCCTCTGATAAGTAATTCCTAAATTCTCCCAAGAGGTACTCACCACCACGATCATATTGTAGTGTCTTGATACTTTTACCTTGACATTTCTCCACATCAGCCTTGAATTCTTTGAACTTGTCAAAGCATTCAGACTTGCGACGCATCAAGTAAATGTATCCATATCTTGAATAATCGTCTATGAAAGAGATGAAATACTCAAAACCACCTCTAGCCTGGATAGACTTAGGACCACACAAATCAGAATGAACTAATTCTAACACATCTTTGGCTCTATATCCCTTGGCCTTAAATGGTCTCTTGGTAATTTTACCCTCCAAGCAAGATTCGCAGGTTGGAAAATCTTCCAACACTAATAAACCAAAAGGTCCATCAGCTATCAACCTTTGAATTCTGCTTAGGTTAATATGACCAAGTCTTAGATGCCAAAGATATGTTTGATTCATCTTCGAAGGTTCTTTTCTATTATTGGAATTAGAAGATGAATTATTAACTTCTATTTGCATCGTGGGAGCTTTTGGTTCTAGTGTATATAAATTTCCTTTCAATGCACCAGAACAGATAATCTCCCTATTCCTTTTTATAACAACTCTGTCATTAAAAGAAATAGTATATCCATCCATAAATAATTTAGAAACCGAAATTAAATTCTTTCTAAATAAAGGTAGATAAAGGCAATTTTTAAGAACCAAAACTTTATTCCTCTCAAAAGACAAATAAACATCTCCCACTACAATAGCTGCCACCTTCGTGGCATCGTCCAAGTAAATGGTAATCTCCCCTCAGTTAGTCGTCGGATTTCCTGGAACCCCTATAAAGTATTGCAGACATGATCAGTGGCTCCCGTATCTACACACTATGTGCCGGTAGATAACACCGCTAAACATGTTTCAACGACAAGACCAAAGGATATACCTTTGTTCTACTTTCAGTTGGGACAGTCCTTCTTTCAATGTCCAGTCTGCTTGCAAGTGAAGCAATTGCCTTTCGGCTTCTTCACTCATCCCTGAGATCCTCCCACCACCTTTGCTCCACCTTGTTTCTTCTTCTTCTTGCCTTTCGGCTTATAAGTAGAAACCTTCTGAGCAACCATGGCCTGAGCCTGAACAAGCCCTTCTTCTGCCTGGAGTTCTGTCAGAAGCACCGTCAACAAATACAACCTCTTATTCATGTTGTAATTCAAGTGAAACTGCTCAAAACTCCTAGGTAGAAATTGGAGAATGATATCGACCTGGGTTTCCCCATCGATCTCAGCTCCAAGGACTTCCAGCTCATTCGCAGGCTTAGGAGGACACTCTTCGAAGAGTACATACTTGTACTCCTCCACAGTCAAGACAATATCAAGATTCCTCTTCCAATCAACATAATCGAGTCTAGTAAGTTTATTTTCTTTCAGTATCACAGCAAGCGGGTTGAAAGTTATTTTGAAAAAACAAACTTAAGAATCACATAAATCAAAACATTAGATTTCAAAAAATTATTTATTCCTCAAACAATAAAATTTTAAAATCAACCAACACCTCAAAACACCGAGAATATCGTATGTCACGATAGTGTGGACGTATACGTATTCTACATTTGTAAGATGAGGTTTTACCCATTAATTTTACTATCTTGTCAACCTAACTTTTTGACAAATAAAATTAATAGTTGGTTCCACTTCGGCCCTACAAATAAAAGAAGTGACTCCGATGGGGAGGATACTTCTATTTGCATCTAAGTGTTCACCATTACTCGGTCCCAAGGTAATTATCTCAGGTTATATGTCTTCCGATGGGGAAGTACATACACTCTTTAATAATTTCCTATAACCATATTCGACCTTGTGATCCACAAACAAACTCATCCGATGAGGAGGAAGGCACTCAGAGCCGATGCGCAAGTTTGTTTGCATCACATGTCAAATCGTAATGGAGGCCATGGGAATTTATAAAATATCCCTCTCTCACTTAATAATTTAAAATTGAGGAATTTTCCTAGCACACGACATGCATATCAAACAAGAAGCAATAAATATGAAAAAATATTTTCCAACTATTATGACTTTTGTTCTCCAATATGCCTCCCGTCGTATCGTCATCTCGTCCGCTCTTTCATACGTCATGTACAAGCCATCTGGAGATCGAAGCCGACAATAACTATTTTAATTTACATGCATCAATCCTATACTCCACGAAGGAGTGTACATGAAATCTAGATCGAAAGTAAACTAAAATAAAAAGAGTGGCTAAACAATACCGTACTTAATTACAAAAATTAAATACTAGCCTCGTCAACCCCGAGGATTCAAATAATATTACACACGTGCAATCACATACACACACACATATGGCCATAATAGTTGGATCTTATGCCTATAACTAAAGAGTTAGCCTACGCACATCCTACCATCATCTGGCACATACAATATATGATAAGTGCATAAAATAACCGAATCCTAAACACACAAAATTGGAAACCGTGGCTCTGATACCACTTGAAGGTAGGAAACTTCGTTTCCCACTTCAACTCGGTCGCTTGTTCATAGCGATACCTTCTACGTCCCCGGATAAAAAATTTATCCTTGACAAGGAGGGATTACCCAAACTACCATTTCATTGTCATGCTATTCGATTAGAGTGGTCACTTGAACAAACTAGTTGTTGAAGCAACCAACATCTATTCTACGATTAGCCGCGGAATAGACGATGTACGGATCGCCAGCTTTTGTGTTTGTATTCGGGGTCCAAGTTAATTTAGCCACAAAATAAAACATACAACTTGTATATAATTGACAAACAATTATAGACATAATACAAAAGAATATAAACAAGCGTTATACCTCTCGATCTTCTATTGTATGTCCTTCCTCCTTTTGGACGTCGTGTGGGCAACGATCTTCCAAAAGTCGAAGCCTCCTAGATCACTAATCTTCCTTTCTTTGCTCACTCTGAACAAAAGAAAGAATATGAAACAAAACTCTTCTCCTTCCTTTAACCGACCACCAAGCTCCAAGCTTGGTGCTTGCCGCCGGCCAAGGAGAAGAAGAGGAATAGGTTGAGCGCCGGCCAAGGTGGAGAAGAGAAGGAAGGGCGCCGGCGACACCTAAGGAAGAAGAAAACCTTCCTTAATTATGGTCGCCCAAGACACCTCCAAAAACCCTAGCCGCCCACTTCTTCCTTGCCGCCCAAGCCAAGGAAGAAAAACCCTAACCTCTCTTCTATATGTTGCCGCCCAAGCCATAAGCTCTTATTTATAGAGTTAGACTTAAGCCTCCTTTTAATCTCCACCGTCAGTTCTAGGGATTTAATCTCAATCGTTGGATCTAGTGATTTAATCTCAACCGTCGGATCTAGAGATTTAATCTCCACCGTCGGATCTAGAGTTTTATTTTCCATCATCGGATCTAGGCTCCATGAGGTTTTAATAGGCTACAATAGGGGCCATAAGGAGGAGTTGGATCTTGGCCACCCAATGGATCAAGCCCACATAAAGTCTGATCCATTAATGATAATCCATTCCACTAGAGGATTATCATTGATCTACCTCACCAATCCCCATAAGTTAATATGGGCTCCATATATTATTTGTATATTTATCTCCCCGTGTTTAAGATCTCGAATGTCCGTCGATTAATTAATTTACTGACAATTAATTAATCAACATCTAACTCCATGAGTAGTACCACTCAACCTTATCATCATGTCGGACCAAATCCACCTGCAGGGTTTACATGATGAACCTTATGAGCTCCTCAAGGGGACATCATCATCCTAATATATAGGACACGGTTTCCTCCTATAATCAACGGCATACCATATAAGTAATATTATTTCCCAACTTACCGAGCCTATCGATTTACTCTATAAATCTCGTCCATTAGTAAATCAAAGAAATGAACACTAAGTATATGTGCCCGTTATTATATCGGGATTAAGAGCATGTACAACATAATATCTGAGGTCCGATTCGATTATGTAGTCAGCAATGAATTGAATCACCTCTAAGTCGGTCCTGCTCAATACACTCAAAATGTACTAGTGTAATTCTATAATTAAGACAAACCAATATCAAATTACACTACAACCATATCAATGGTTTGTCCATAATCATCTTGGTTGTGAGCCTTTATTTATACTTTACAAGGAACTGATAACATGATCTCCCGTGTGACACTACACACCATGTTATCTACAATATAATATATTAGACAATATGCATAACCATTTATATGCAAACAATGATCATGTGATTCTTATTTCAAAATAAAGATGTTCATACAAAAGATAGACTTTTCAGTATACATCCCAACAATATCAACCCCCTGAGCTCTGATAATTCGAAAGGAAAACTTGGTTAGGAATAGGTCGAGTGTGCACTTCAAATCCATAGTGATCTCGGTCGGAGATTTGCGGATGCGCTTGCGTACATCATGTTTTTTGCGTTGTTTATGGCAACTATTGATTTGATATCGAATCGAAAGTTAATATTTTGGATCAGACCTAGATTAGATTTTCTTTCTAGTTTTACTCTAGTTTATATAGTTTTAGATTTTTGTTATCTATATTTAGTTAAGATTTATTTCACTAGTCATATTTTATTTCACGTTTAGGATAGTCTTAATTCAGTTTTTAAGTTTTCTTTATTTGGTTTATTACTTTGAGTTTATCTGATTTCATCCCAATAAGTAGCATATACAATTCTGATTGTGTAGCTGGGTTTATCGTATGGACAGACAGTTAAGATCAAGAAATCTGCTTCCGATCGACTTAGAAATAGATAGAACCTATCATCAAAGGAGAGCCGAACAAAGAGATATGGAAGAACACGACACTCTTTTAGCAAACATAGGTAGTCATCCTTTATGGGATTATGCAGCTCCTAGTGCTAGAGGATATAAACCTTGTATAACTGGACCATCAATCACAACCAATAATTTTGAACTTAAGCCTGCACTCATCCACATGGTCCAGCAGAGCCAATTCGAAGGAGCTGCAACTGAAGACCCTAATCGACACTTAGAGACGTTCTTAGAAATATGCTCAACCTTGAAATCAATGGAGTACCCACAGATGCAATTCATTTGAGCTTATTCCCATTCTCATAGCAGGATAAGGCAAAGACGTGGTTGCACTCCTTACCTTCAGGAAGCATTACCACATGGGAGTAGTGTGAGCTACAGTTTATGAATAAGTTCTTTCCACCGAATAAGATAGCTCACATGCGGCACCTGATCACTAGCTTCCACTAGAAAAAAGGAGAGTCCCTTTTCGAAGCCTAGGATCTCTACAAAGGGTTACTTTATTAGTGTCCCCACCATGGTCTCGAGAAGTGGTTGGTGATCCACATATTCTATAATGGGATCACGTACGCCATGAAAGTTTCCCTAGATTCTCCGGCAGGAGGAGCTTTGATGAACAAGACTATTGAGGAAGTAGAAGAACTGATTGAGGAGGTGGCCCAAAATCACCATCAATGGGCTTCTGAACGTAGTAACCTAGCACTTGTAGCCAGAAGATATTCCGTTAACTCCATCGATCATTTAGTGGCCAGGATGGACGCACTAAGTAGACGGTTTGACTCCATAACCTCTGCTTCTAGAGTAATGGAATACCAGGAAGACTATTGTGGAGGGAAAAGCAGCCATGAAGAGCAGGTTGACCATGTCAATGCAGTGGGTGTGTATAATTAGAGACCCAACAATCTATATTCTAGCCATATTCTAGCACGTACAATCCTGGATGGCGGAACCACCCAAACTTTTCATACAGGAACAATTCGGGAAATTTCCAACAGTTGGGAGGGTACGGACAGTAGGGTAGTGGGCAGCAGCAACCGCCTAAATCCAAACTTGAGTTAATGATGGAAGGCTTCATTACTACCTAGACAAAGGCTAATGCAGAATTCCAATAGCGACATCAAAGAAGCAAATAGGTACTGAGGGAGTTGAAGGCTCTATCGATGGGTTCATAAGCCACACTAAGATGCTAGAAACACAGGTAGCTCAGATAGCCAAGACCGCATCACAACCTACGGACGATTCTCCTGAAACATCTAAGCAAAGCCCGAGTGAACATTGTAATGCCAGTTACACTTCAGAATGGCAGCAAAACCTAGTAAAGGGAGATAGGGCATACATGGAATCAGTGGGTCAGAAAAATAAGATTACTAAGGGGTGCGCATCCATGATTTCAATTTTAGTAAGCCAAGTAGAAATTGAAGACAAGGTTCCACCGAAGCTTGATGACCCTGGTGATTTTGTCATACCCTGGATGATCTATGGGGAGAGCTTCGATGAGGCATTATGTGACCTAGGGTCATCTATTACCAAGATGCCCTATCCATTTTATAGGGAGATGGGACTGAATGGGATACTACTGGCAGACATGGTTCTTCAAATGGAAGATGACACGATTAGGGAACCAGTTGGAATGTTGGAAAATGTACCTATTATCATAGAAAATTTTATGATACCCACGGACTTCATTATATAGATACAGGACAAGACCCTCAGAACCCACTCATCCTAAGGAGACCATTTCTGGCAACTGCTAGAGCTCGTATAGATGTGAAGGAGCACAGAGTCTCCTTGGAAGTGGACGGTGAGATCATCAAGTTTAACTTCTTAGGGTGTAAGGATCCATTCCCAGCAGGGTATACTTCTTGCAGGATAGAAAAATCCCCAGTGGAATATAAGCATTCTAATGTCGACAAGTGGAAGTTCACGAAACCACCAGGTCAAGCAGAAGCGTGGGAGTATGGTTGAGCTAAAGACCTTAAACAAACGCTTCTTGAGAGGCAAGCCAAGTTTAACTTTATATGATTTTAGTCTTTTTGGCATTCATGCATACTAGGTTTAGGTATAAATTATTGTCCATTATAATCCTTACAAGTGTTTTAGGGTCAGTTAGAACTTTCTTTGAAGAAGGAAGATTTCTTCCTAAACCCCAAGAAGGAAGCACGGGCGGCTGTGTGGATTCCACATGGTCGTGCCCCATGGGCAGAAGAGAACACGACAGGGCATGTGGTATCTCTCAGACTGTGTGGCACTCAAGGAGAAATCCAGAGTTGCACACGGCTGGCCATGTGAATTTCACACGATCGTGCCAATTTTTGGCCTTCTTCCCACTGCTCAAGTCAGAGCCTAACACGGCCAGTCGTGTGGATTCCACACGGTCGTGTCACAACTCGTTAAAAGGGCATGAGCAGTGTGATTTGTTCTAAATCAGTCATGCGACTCAAATCGTCTACCCTAGCCTATGCAAAATCGTCTCCTCCAACTTCCAAGGATCCTCTCCAACCTCCAAGAATCTTTCACGAAGTAAGGATGAGGATGACAAAGCATTCTGCAACAAGGGATGCCTCATCAAGTTCATGGACAAGAGGAAGGAGCAACCAGCAAGCTCTGAAAGAAGGTAATGCTCCCTCTAACATTATATTTCGAGATGATACTCATAGGGATACATTTAACATACTTTCTACTCAGAAAATAACTTCTACCCATTATTTAGATACTACTCTTTTAGAAACCCTAGGTATGATGGGAGATGTTCAATGGTTATTTTCCAAGGTAGGTTGGGAGGAGAATGGGAGTTATATGTCCAACCTACCCAGGGATAATTTTAGAGTTTTTAAGTTCAGCAGATGAGGAGATCTTGACGGGTAGAGATCATGAAGAGGGCAAGATTATCTTAGATTGTTTAACATAGATCATGAGTGGACCCTTAATAAATGGAACCTTTTCTTTGGGTTGCCTAGTGGGGGAGAGAGGAGAGTGATGGTGTAGTAAGGGTAAGTGAAATTTTGTGCTTATGGAGTATGTTAGAGAGGAATAATTTTGTTGATGTGGGATCTCACTTCATTAGGCACCTAGTGAAGATGGGGAAAGTGCCCAAGGGTGATATCATCTTTGGTGGTTTATTCACCCACATTTGTGACACGATGGGATACGATTTTAAGGGATTGGATAGAGTAGAAAGGAGCCCTAGTGTAGATTTAGTTGTGTGCATGGCTATGAGGATAATAGTTAGAGAAGGATATTCATTTTTCTTTGTAAGGAATAATTTGCCAGCTCTTAGGCTCCCTGATACCGATCGCACCACCATCACCAACGATGTCAATTGGTGGTTGGATCTGATAGTGGAGTCCCCACCACATGCAGGGTCCTCCACTCATACACCCCCTTCACCTCCTGCCCACCACTCACCTATAGAACTACCTATGTATAGGAGCCCACCTAGTCCATGCCTCGATCCTACACCTGCACCACATTCCTTCCATTGTTTTGAGCATGATATAGGATCGTCTGCTTTCAACTTCTCGGAGTTCCAATCACGCCTTGATGACATCTTCACGGAGCAGTATATTATGTGAGCAAATCATATAGGGTTTTTGGAATAGTTTTATCACACATCTCATTGCATTTCATACTTATTTCATGTATATTCTACCTTGTTTTGCATTCATTTGCTATTTTCTAGTTCGAATAACTGCTTTTGTTATTTTTATATGTAGGACATCATTTTTGGAGAAAAAATGGAGCATTTATTAGAGCACGGACTTTAGAGAACACGCTCAGGTCGTGTCCCAAGACACGGGCATGTTTCCAAAGAAAAACAGATCTAAACGGAGGCTCCAGAGTGACACACGGTTAGCCGTGTGAAATCCACACGGGCGTGTTAAAATTCCAGCTCAATTTTTAGCCTAGAATTTAGCAGTTTCCAACCTTGCACATGGCCGGTCATGTGGAGACACCGCAAATTCAAGAAAATAGGGGTTTTCCAAGCACTTATGGAAAGACGGAGCCACCTCTATATATAGGAAACTCATCTAAAAGGCTGGGGATGATGAGGGGAGCCACCATAGGGCTCCAAAACCCTAGAGGAGGCACGATGGTTGGGAGGCTCACAACGTGGAGAGAGGAAGCGCTCAAAGACAAGAATCTACACTCCAATGCCTTGGAGAACGACCAAGACATACATTGGATCCATCTGAACGTACTATCTCTTTTCTTTCAACTATTTAGATTATAATGATCTACCTTAAGATGTCTTGTGTTTATTCTCATTCATTTATGGAGTAAATACTTCGATTCTAGGATTAGGGAGTACCCTATCTTGATTTGCAAACGGTATATTGCAATGAATCCATTGTTCGCTTGAATTGTTTTCGATTGCTATATATTTATGCTTTCTTTTTATTCTATGATAGGAGTATTCATGGTCCAGCTTTATTGTGTTAATCCAATTTAGATGCCAAAAGTACTACGTCATATTTTAGAGGTATGGGGATGGACCGAAAGGGGAACCCAATCCTCCAAACCATAGATAACTGAGACGTGGGGGAATCGACTATGAGTGAGGTGTTAATCTGCTGGGGTTCTCGTGATAAGTTCCCTATGTGACTAAGGTTACACCACAAGTAGATTAATTTATCGCGAGGACACATAGGTATTATAGAACGTAATGGACCTATTCTAGAAGAAGGCTCAAAGTAGGAGAAATTAACTATAGAACGGTTGTGGGACCTAGTGACAGGGGGCCTCCCAAAGATAGCAACCCCCTGAGCTCTGATGATCCGAAAGGAAAACTTGGCTAGGAATTGGGTAATCTAATGTAGTTCCAAAAGACCACGTCGGATAAAATAGGATATCCTACCTACATGAATAACCATTGAGAGTTAGGAGTAAGACATATGTTTATAATCATTTAAGGGAAATCAAAATCTTAGAATCCTTTAAAGAACTTTGAGCTCACCTTTGCTTTCTCCAAGTGACACCGTAATTGAGTTAGGACCGTTATCGACCTCGTACACCCGACTAGCAATATATTTTACTTCGAAAAAATGACATCCATTGGACAAATGTTATTCGAATCACAGTCTCTATGGGATCAATATTTTTATTACTTGATGACAACCGTGCACTTTTGGGCATTGAGCGCGAGTGCATGCTTCGAATTCTCGGCAATCCTAGTCGAATATTTGATGTCGTGCTGGCATGTATCAAGTTTTTAGCGTCATTGCCGAGGACTGTTGATTTGATATCAAATCGAAAGTGGATAATTTTTTATCAGACCTAGTTTAGGATTATTTTCTAAGTCTTTATTAATTTCTATTTTAATCTAGTTCTAATTAAGATTTTAGTTTTTCTGCTAGCTTCAGTTATTTTCTAGCAGTTTTTTTTTAATTATTTTCTTAGCACCTGGTTTCCTTTATTTTGATGTTGATTTTTTTTTAGTCTCTTACCAAGGCATTGTTGTTCCTTCCCTTGTCTATATTTACCTGTATATAACGATGCATGCTTTCACTCATGATTATGATCAATATAATATTGTGAGTTTTGTTAACATTTATTGTGAGTATTGTGGTGAAAAATTGCATACCATTAATGATTGTCCGGATATATTTGAACCTTCATAATTTGAACAAGAAGATGTCACCTACAATTACAACAAATGACCATGAGATGATTCCTATTAATATAGTTATGGCCCTGGCTACCTAAACCCTCAATATTGTTTCCCAAGTGAGAATGAGAACTATGAATCACCATGCGAATTTTATCCAGAACCAAGTTCCGACTTAGAAGTCTTCCTAGACAAATTTACTAGGCAATGCGAGGAGCATAGTCGACAATTCGCAGAGTATATGCAATGACAGCTAGTAGAAGATGAATCCAAAAGACTAAAAGGTGGCTTTGATGACTGGATTACACCTAATATGGCAAAGACTCACTTTGAATGAATAAATTAAGAAGACGTAGATGACATAGAAAGTGAAGAATGACAATCCATTCAATAACAACTTGAAGGAGAACATGAGGATTATATAGTGGATACTTTAATCGAGGAGTGCATTGCTTCAATCAAAACACCTCCTAACCTAAAGGATCTAGAAGAGTCTACCTTAACCCTCACCGAAACTTTCGTTACCAATAACGAAGCCCTTTTAGTGATTTGTGACAATAAAATTTCATTTGACCTAATAGAATCTACTAATCAATCTTTTGGTGAGGATGTCTGTGGTGAGTTACATTATTTATAGCATATGGATAAAATGAAATATGATGATCAAACTCCTAATGACTTTGAAGATAAGCATGTTCAATCTCGAACCAAGGAAGATAGCTAATAAATATCTTGCCCTTCCATTAGCAAGATTAAAGAGATATGGTGATGGAGGACCACAAGGTAAGAGGCATAAATTGAACAAGTATCTTCCCCCTCCACGAGCAAGATTTAAGAGATATGGTGATGAAGGGCTAAAAGGCAAGAGGCGTAAAGTGAGCAAATATCTTGCTTCCCCATGAGCAAGATTCAAACGCATCAAGAAAGGGAGGAGGAAAAATCTTCTTGGGACATCAGAGCCAAGATGAAACATTGGGGTGCGGTCAAGTTAATGACCTTAAACAAGCGCTTCTTGGGAGGCAACCCAAGTTTAAATTTACATGTTTTAGTCTTTTTGCATTCATGCATTGATAGTTTAGACTTTAATTTTTTTTGTACATTGGAATCTTCACAAGTGTTTTAGGGTCAGATAGAACTTGCTAGGTAGAGAGATCCCTTGTTAGAACCTCAGAAGGAAGCACGGGCCATGTGAATTTCACACGGTCGTGCCCAACAGTCAGAATAGCACACGACGGTCATGTAAATTTTAGAGCCTCATTCTCACATGGCCGTGTTGCACGGTAGAGAGGAGATCCCTTGTGGAAAGTCTCGCACTGTGTTGCACTCCGAAAGAAATCCAGGGTCGCACATGGCCGGCCGTGTGAAATTCGCATGGTCGTACAAAATTCCAAACTTTTTCCAAACACCAGGCCAGAGCCTAGCACGGTCGACCATGTGAATTCCACACGACTGTGTCACGTCCCTTCAAAAGGGCATGAGCCATGTGATTTGCCCTAAATCCACCATGTGAAATAACCTTCTCACCTCCTTACCATCACTCACCAATAGACCCACCTATGTATGAGAGCACACCTAGTCCACGCCACGATCCTACACCTGCACCGCCTTCTTTTTTCACTTTTGAGAAGGATGCTGATGTGAGAAAAATATATAGGGCTTTAAGAGTAGTTTTTGCTCACATCTCGTTACATTTCATACATGTTTCATGCATGTTTTACTTTGTTTTTCATGCATTTCCTATTTTATAGTTCGAAGATCTACTCGTTGTACTTTTGTGTGAAGGACAACATTTTACAGGAAAAATGACACATTCTTTGAGCAAAAGGAAGACATTTGGGAGGAGGAACAGAAGGGGACACGACCTAGCCATGTGAATCCACACGGTCGTGTCCAAACCACGAATTTGACCACCCCAGCGCCACACACGACCAGGTCATGTGGAAACACACGGCCGTGTGGTGCTAGCTTATTTCGACGTGACTAGGGTTCTTTTGTGGCTTCGGGCAATGCCGACTTCAAGTCTATAAAAGGAAAGTCACGCCCAAACCTTAGGGGGAGGTTCGACGGTTGGGATGGCACACCGATGCCCTAAAAAGCATCAGAAACTCGCAACGGGGATGAAGGAGATGGTGAGAGGATCATAACCTGCGCTCCGACATCGAAGAGAAGAACTTAGAGTACTACAATTTACTTCCTATTCATCTCCTGCTTTGTAATGGATTATTTTATTGTGCATTGTGTTCGTTCTTTTCCGTCTATGAAGTAGAATCTTCGATTCTAGGATCATGGAGTATCTTGTGTACGTAGAACATGCTAGATCGAATGTTAATTATATTTTTGAATTTCTATTCGCAGTTAGTGTTTGTTTGTTTTGATGAAGATTTTTTTTTTTTTTTCTATCTATTGTGCATAGCCAATACAAGGGGTGACAACCCTTGTATCAAAGATATAGGGGAATTAAGGAGGAACCAAGCGGTTGTCCTCATCTCCAGTAACTGTAGGTAAAAGGGTATGATGGAGTAGGGAACGAGACACGTTCCGACTCTTCATAGGGATTGATTTGGCATCCTCGTACAATCTATCATATCTTAATGAAAGGGTCGGCCTGGATAAGGATAGGTAGTTCCCGATAGAAGGAAAAGCTCATCTGAAAAGGGTATGATGTCCCTTCAAAAAGACCCTAATTAGAGAACTAGACAATATTTAATTGATTAGCATGATCCATGTTGCACAAGTGAAACAAAAGACCTAAGATCCCTTTTTGAACCTCGAACCAATCTTCCCTTTCTCTGTGTGACACCGTACTTGAGTTAGGACAACCGTCAACCTCGTAACCACAACCCTTAGAACTAAACTCCGAACAACAATGTCCACTGATCAATCGATACTTGAATCTTAGTCTCTGTGAGATCGATAATCCATTTATTACTTGACGACATTTATGCACTTGCGGGCGTTGAGCGCGAGCACGTGCTTCGAGTCCTCGACACTTCTCGTCGCGATATTTGAGGTCACATTCGCATTCATCAAGTTTTTGATGTCGTTGTCGGGAACTGATTAATTCTCTATCGAATCAAAAAGTGGATAGTTGGATCGGATTTAGGTTAGATTCATTTTCTTACTTTATTTTTATTTTATTTACTTCTATTTTAGATTTTTAATTTCTAGATTAAGTTAGATTAATTTCAGTAGTTGCATTGCTTCAACCTTTAATTTAAATTTTCTGCATTTGATTTAGTATTTAAATTAGGTTATTTCCAATTTTTAAGTAGTAGGTATACTTCTAATTTAGTGGCTCGATTCTTCGTATGCGTAGACGCTACGGATCGAAAAATCTATTTTCGATAGACCTAGAAATCGAAAGAACCTATGATCGTAGGAGAGCTGAGCAGAGAAGCATCGAAGACCTAGATGCATCTGTGGTAAACATAGGTAGTCGGCCTTTGCGAGACAATGCAGCCTCCAGTGCTAGAGGATATATGCCAAGTATAACTGGACCATCAATCTCAGCTAACAACTTTGAACTGAAACCTGCACTTATACACATGGTTCAGCAAAGGCAATTCGGAGGTGCTGCAACTGAAGACCCGAACCGGCACCTAAAGACCTTTTTGGAGATATACTCGACGATGGAACTCAATGGAGTACCAGCTGACGCGATCCGTCTGAACCTATTCCCATTCTCACTGTGGGATAAGGTGAAGACATGGCTTCACTCCCTTCCTTCAGGAAGCATCACCACGTGGGAGCAATGTGAGTAGCAGTTCTTAAAAAAAAATTTCCCACCAAATAAGACTACTCACATGAGCCACATGATCACTAGCTTCCGCCAGAAAGAAGGGGAGTCCTTGTTCGATGCCTAGGATCACTACAAAGGGCTACTTTACGAATGCCCCCATCATGGTCTAGAGAGGTGGCTGGTGATCCACATATTCTATAATGGGATCACGTACGCCACTAAGTTGTCCCTCGATTCTGCTGCAGGAGGAGCATTAATGAATAAGACTATCGAGGAAGCAGAGGAGCTGATAGAAGAGGTGGCTCAGAACCACCATCAATGGGCTTCCGAGCATTGTAACCCAGCGCATGCAGTTGGTCGATATGTTGTCAACTCCATCAACCACTTAGTGGCAAGAATAGACGTGCTAAGCAGACGGCTTGACTCTATAACCCCTGCATCTGCATGTGCGGACAATACTATTGGGGAAGGAGTACCAGCGTATCAGGAGGACCACTATGGATGGCGAAGCAGCTACGAAGGGCAAATTGAGCATGTCGATGCGCTTGGGGACCACAATCAAAGGCCCAACAACCCATATTCCAGCACCGATAATCTTGGATGGAGGAACCACCCGAACCTTTCCTATAGGAATAATTCGGGGAATTTCCAACAATCGGGAGAATATGGACAACAACAGGGCAGCGGACAACAACAACCACCCAAATCTAGACTGGAAATGATGATTGATGATTTTATTGCTACCCAAACAAAGACCAATGCAGAATTCCAACGCCAATATCAAAGATCTGAAGAGGCACTTAGAGAGTTGAAGTCCTCTGTCGATGGGCTTACAAGCTGCACAAAAATGCTGGAAACGCAAGTGGAAAAAATAGCCCAGATCGTATCGCAGACCATGGATAGCTCTCCATCATCAACCAAACAAAACCAGGTTAAGGAAGAAGGGATATACAGTGAGGGAATATGATAGAAAAACAGATTTACTAGGGGGTGTGCAGCCATGATTTCGACTTTACCAAACTAAGCTGAAATTAAAGATAAAATTCCACCCAAGTTGGAGGACCCTGGAGAATTTGTTATACCCTACTCGATTTACGATGAGAGCTTCGATGAAGTATTGTGCGACCTAGGGTGATCAATTAGCATGATGTCATACGCATTCTACGTTGAGATCGGACTGAGTGGTATACAACCGACGGGCATAGGTATTCGAATGGGGGACAACACGATCAAGGAGCCCATTGACATGTTAGAACATGTACCTGTGGTTGTTGAGAATTTTGTCATACCAACAGATCTTATCATACTAGACACATGACCAAATCCTCATAATCCCATCATTTTAGGAAGACCCTTTTTGGTGACTGTGGGAGCATGCATAGACGTGAAGGCGCATAAAGTCTCCTTGGAAGTAGATGACGAGATCATAATATTCAACGTATCAGAGTGTAAGGCTCCCTTCGCAGATGGGTATACCTTGTGTAGGATGATGACCACTTCACTAGAAGATACTGATTTCGAGACGAATGAAGGGAGGTTTACGAAACCTCCGGAGCCAAGTTGAAATGATAGAGTATGATTGAGCTAAAAGACCTTAAATAAAGCGCTTCTTGGGAGGCAAGCCAAGTTTAGTCTTTAGTTGTTTTAATTTTATTGCATTCATGTGTATAATTTAGAATTTTGATTTATGATCATTTAAATTTTTGCAAATAGTTTTAGGACTAGAAAAACTTGCTATGTAGAAACAAAAATCATTTTGAGCCTACACGGCGGGGCGTGTAGGAGAATTCGGACTGTGGTGCGCTCTGGGAGACAAACGGTGGGCACCCGGCTAGGTCGTGTGTTTACACACGGTCGTGCCCCGTCCGACTCATATCCCAGTGGCGCACGCAGTCGGTCGTGTGTTTACACACTACCATGCCCCGTCTGACTCATCTCCCAGTAGCACACACGGCCAGATGCAGAGGCAGCGATGGGGGAAGAAGAGCACCTATGCGCAGGCAGAGTTTCAGGGCTTATGGGAGCACTTCCAGTAGGTCAAGGAGTTTTACGACGAGGCCCGTATCTATTTCCAGAAGGAGACTGCATATCGCCAGGAGGTTCAGTAGCACATGTGTGCCTAGTAGGAACAGTGGGCCTGGGATGAGAAGCACAGAGTAGTCGCTGCATCCACTAGCTCCCAGATCGACCACATGTACATGTGGCATCAGCGGCTGAGCACCATGTTTTCTCAGGAGCCCGACATGTCGAGACTGTCGGACTTCCCACCTCGGCCACTGTATTAGAGGTATTGTTTCATACAAGTCTGGGGGGACCCCATGTTTTGATATGTTTTATTTCTAGCAGTACTTTCTTTCTTGATATTTGCATTTTAATCTTAGTTGACATTCATTTGTTCATGCATAGAGTGTCTAGTTTCTTTCAACACTTAGTTTTTACTATTTTTAAGCTACCTCAGTAATATTTTTAAGATTTCTTCACGAATTGTCTCTGTAAGTAGCCTAACTTCATTTATCTCGTAGTATTTTATTGCTCTAATGAATGTTCTAGACTTGCACTCGTTAGCTTTTATTTTACACTTACACTCAACGAATATTCTAAAAGGGAGAATCTATTACATACCTAGTTATGATTCATCCCAATAGTCTAGTACCTTGGAATCCATAGGTGACTCTAGATTTAACATTTTAGTTACTGGAGATGCTCGGATTGTGTAAGCCCGTTTGGAAAAATCAAAATCACCCGTGAGTATGAGAAGAACGAGAGTTCTATTCGCAAAAAAAAACAATTTTTCGCGGGTGCAAATGGCTAGGTGCCCATTTGAGACCGAGTTAGGTTATTGGGAAACACCTACCAATTTCTCTCAATACCGAGCACGCCTTTGAGACTTTATGCTAGATCTAGGGAACGACCATCACTTAGGGCAGACTAGTGCCTAAAAAGTCGGAAATCTTAGGAAAGCTATAAAATGACGACTTAACTTATCGTGGAATGATGTATCCCTTAAGAAGATTCGCTTAGCACGTGCACGAGAAGCTAACTTAGTGAACCTTTACAACATATTTGTTTTGCTTTGATGAAAAATATCACTTGATAAATCTAGTTAACATGCTGAGTATGGAACAATGCTTTTCAAAATTTCATGGGACTGAGGTTTGCTTGAGAACAATCAAAGATTTAAGTCTGGGGGAATTGATGTGAGCAAAATATATAGGATTTTAGGAGTAGTTTTTGCTCACATCTCGTTACATTTCATACTTGTTTCATCTATGTTTCACTTTGTTTTGCATACATTTCCTATTTTTTAGTTCGGAGATCTGCTTATTGTACTTTTGTGTGCATAATAGAATTTTACAGGGAAAACGACACATTCTTTGAATAAAAGAAAGACATTTGACAGGAAGAACAGAAGGGGACATGGCCTAGCCGTGTGAATCCACAAGTCATGTCCAAACCACGGATTTGGCCACCCCAGCGCCACACATGGCCTGGATGTGTGGATCCACACATCCGTGTGGTGCTGGCTTATTTCGAATAAACTGGGGTTCTTTCGTGGCTTCAGGCAATGCCAACTTCAAGTGTATAAAAGAAAAATCACGCACAAACCCTAGGGGGAGGCTCGACGGTTGGGACGGCACACCGATGCCCTAAAAAGCATCGAAAACTTGCAAGAGGGAGGAAGGAGACGACGAGAGGATTGTAACCTATGCTCCGACGTTGAAGAGAAGAACTAAGAGTACTTATGTCACGCCCCGCGGCATAATCGTCATCCAAATGACGGAGGAGCCCCTTAGTGACAATTTTCAAAAATACAATACTGGAACCAGATCTGGGTAAAACTTTCAAAATAATATAGAAATATAATGATTTTAATGATCGCATGCATGCACGACTAAAATATATATATCAATTAAAAGTAAATTAGTTTTATGACACTAAACCCAATTGCGACAAAATCCAAATATGTAAACAAAATGTGATGACAATAAAGAAAGACAAATCGACATCTCGACGATGTAGTGAGATTAGCACGGCAAGGAACTCTCTGAGCAACGTGAAGGTAAGACAACTGGACTCATCCTTTATCGGCTAACCTAGAGAATAAGAGAAGAGAGGATGAGTACAACCACTCAATGGGTGGATAGAAAATAGTGTAAAATCATAATAGACATAATGGAAGTCAAAGGAAACAAACTAGAGTAACCCAAACCTCAGAGTATCAATATCGATCTACAACTAACCTGGTTAGCAGTATAACAAATATACCTACAACATATACAACCTACTGCAATCTACAAGCAATACATTGTAGGGGATCTCGGTGACCACTAGAGGGGGGGGGTGAATAGCATCGTCGCTTGTCGATGAAATTGATTCGCATTTGATTGTCTACAATCTTGTTAGCACAGTGGAATGATAATAACAAAAATAAACAACAAGATACACAACCACAACGCGAGATATAATGTTGCTCGGAATCGAATGGTTCATACTCCACGGATTGGGGTCGTAAGAGCCCTAACGATGTCAATCACACACCACTACTCAAATAGCTCTTTCTCGGAACAATCCGGAGGCGGAGAAACCTCGTACAAGTATTCTTACAACAATAAAATTGAAATACTAGCAATTATAAATGAAATACAACAAGAGAAGTAAAAACGCTTTACAAAAACTCTTTTGGATGTTTGCTTGTAGATTGCCTTGGACTAGCCTTGAAGACCCTGACTTGCAATAGCAAATCGCTCCAAATTGACCAAGAAAACCAGTGCCAAAACCTTTCCTTCGTGCTCCTTTTAAACCTACAACTCGGGCTGATTTTCGCCTATCAATCGACTGCTCGGGACAATCAGTCGACTAATGTCACTATTGTCGTGAGACAACAACTAGATCCAAGCTGGAAAAATCTAACGGATAGACCATCAGTCGATTGATATAGTCATCACTCGACTGTTAAGCACCAACAGTCGACTCGAAAAGTTTACGTGCGAAATCCGACCCGATCGGTGATCTCGGATCGATCGATTTGCTCGCCATCAATCCCGGCGCCAATGTCGACATTCGGCGCCCGATCGACATTATTGCTTGGCCATTTCATAATCAACCCCTAGTTGACTCACACACCATCATTAGGTTTTAACTCAAGTATGATTCCCCAATACTTGCTAGACCACCCGTAACCTAGACTTAAGCCTTCTAGCCACCTCCGTCAACCTCGCGCTTATCGGATCCCTCAAGTCATCCATGACTTGTTCATCCATACGCTAGCCTTCAGGTGCTTTCATTGGCTATTGTCATGCTAACGATGTCTACACCGCCAAGGCACATTGGGCTTACGGTGCCAAGACTCCCGCTTGGACTTTACACCGTCAACCATTGGACTTATGCTGCCAAGACTCCCGCTTGGACTTTACGGCGCCAATATTCCCCTTGACTTTCCAAATGCTAAGACTCAAGCTTGGACTTTCCCTTGTCAACCCATGTTGGACTTTCTATGCCAAGACTCATGCTTGGACTTTTCCTTTGCCAACCCATGTTGGACTTTCCCTTGCCAAGACCTATGCTTGAACTTTACATGACAAGTACTCAAGACTTCGACTTTCCCAATGTCAAGTGTCCCACTTGGACTTTCCATGACAATGGTCAAACCATCGTCAAATATCAAATACTAACCTGGGTCAATTGCACCAATCTCCCGAACACATGTCAGACATCAATGTCAAACATCAATGTCAAACATCAAAACACTACTCGAGTCAAACTCGAGTTTGGTCAATCGTCACCTGGGCCGATTGCACCAACAATCTCCCCCTTTTTAATTTTTGACAAAAACAACCTTGAGTTTAACCCCTAACTTAAATTCCCTTTCCAATTATCCCAAATTGATAATTTTAACATTCTCTCCCTTTTTGACATACATCAAAAAGGTTCACCCAAAAAGGTCAATGTCTCATATCCAATGAGATCTTACAATCTTCCCCTTGGTCCAAAAACACCTAGGATGTCTACTATCTTCCTAGTAATAAGTCTCATATCACTCAAGTGAGACACTCCTATAAACACTCCCAATTTCCAAATTGGGTGCTCACATTCCCATTAATTCTCCCCTTCAAGAGGAAAAACACATTCATCATCCCATGATGGATAACTCCCCCTAAAGGCTTGCTCCCCCTTGACTATTGCACCAACAATGTCCTTGGAAAATCCCTAAGCCAATAGAAACTCTAAACCACAAAAAATAAGGTTCAAAGTTAAACATTGAACTTTCCACACCTTAAAATTGATACATCACCCTAACAACTCTCCTAATCCATATCTAATGGATTTTCACCTTTTATAATGCTTCCCAAAGCATATCCTAGGGTTAGAAGTAGTTAGGAAACCCTAACATAGCTGAAATTGAGCTAAACATACCTTGTTTTTTCGAAATGAGCATGACAGTCGACTTTATCAGGCAACAGTTGACTATCGCTCATCATCAGTCGACTGCCATCAAGCGGTAGTCGGCTGATAACTGAAATTTCCGAATTTCAACTATTAGAATCGAATTTCAGAAAGTCAAAAGTAATTTTACGTATTTTGAAAATTTGTGAAAATTCATACATATAATACTCATGACCAATACAATGGGTGAAAAATATTTTACCCACAAAATAGTGAAATTGACACAAAGTTCAAAAGTGAAGAAAAACTTCAAATGTTTTAGCTCACTTTGTATCAACTTCATCAATGGTGATTGCTATCAAAAGATAGACTTCACCAAGGTTTTCTAAAATGTTTTTAAAACCTTATATTGGATCATATTCTTTAGGATTAATGTACATGGCTTGAACATAAGCTTTCCCAATGATCCATAATATGATTTTAGATGAGTTTGAGTTCATCTAGATGCAAAAACTATGCAACTTGAACTTAACTCATATCCTATCATCTCACATGTATCTAGGGTGTATCAATACACATACATGTCAATTTAGATGTAAGATATGGATTTTGTTCATCCTAATCTAAGTTTTCATGCATTTTTCTAAGGCAACACTACTTGATTCCCTTTTAAATGGGACTTCAAGTCATGCTATTGTCCTTAACTCAATTTTTATAAATGCATGAAATAATCATGGCATAAATAATAGCATAATTAAGCATGGTCAATGATCATGATATCATTGCATATGATATAATCTAAATATACATGACATTAAAAACTAACCCGAAACATACTCGTGACATTTTATGTGATAAAGATAAATATGATGTCATAACATGTTATATGGCAAATTAAGCATGACAAACATAATGTAATGGTATATAATACATAAATTTTGATAGTAGTTGTCATTTGTTATTATTAAGTCCATTTTGCCATATTATTATTTATCGCTCAAAGTGTGTCAAAAATCCAAAATGACACACTAAGACCTCTAAACCTAACTTGTGTCAATTTGATTGATTTTTCATAATTCCAAAAATATATTGGCACATTCTAAAATCTTTTAGGATATAAGATCAAACTTATTTCCAAGGTATCCATAACCTTAAAAATAACCTAAAGTGTCACCTTTACCATGATTAAGTTAACTACCCATACATTTAAAGTTGACACACATAAACCCATCTAGCGTGAATCGATCACGCTCCTAGGAACCCAATACCTATTGGAGCTCTTTGAGTTTACTAGGTATTCCTTAGGGATAACCTCCCTCGATACCCTCCTAATGACCCTCCTAGGCTTGGTAGCCTTGGTCATTGTGGTCTTACCTAGGTTGACTCTAGGGGTAACTCCCCTTGCAACCTTCTTAGTGGCTTCCCTAGGTTTCCTTGAAATCCTAGCCACTAGACATACACCTTGGTTACCCTTAAGGATGACTTTCCTAGTAACCTTGGTCTTCCTAGACCTAGTTTGAGTTCCATAATCAAATGGAACATTGTGGTAGGTCTTTTTGGGCTTAAGTTTGCCCTTGGATGGTTCTTGTTTCCTAGGTCTTTGATTTTGACTTCTAGACCCTAGGCTTTGACTATTTGACCCTTGCATTTGATTTTGTATATTTCTAAGGGTCTTTTCAAGTTTCTCAAGCCTTGACCTCAAGACTTGATTTTCTTACTCTAATTGCCAAATTTTTGAATTTTTATTTAATCTTTGGGCATTACCATTCCTAAGCATATGCCTAGTTCATTTAGGGTTAAACCCTAGGTGGTCCTCTATTTTCTTGATAGATTCCCTATGTAAGGTTTTTCTAGGGACATTAGTCCCAAATTTCTCCTTATTTGGAATGTTTACACTCTTAGTACCTAGACAAAAATATTTGTTATTCCTAGCATGTTTTTCATGAGTAATAGCAACATTATTAACATAACTCCTAGCATGCTTTTAATGAATAAATGAAGAAGAAGCATACTTAAAAGTTACCTTAGGGTTTACCTTAGCTCCCCCAATATATGTAGCTCCCTCTTGAGTCTTTTTCCTCCCCTTAGGGTATTGACTCCGGTAGTATCCCTTTTGGTGGCACTTGAAGCACACCACATGCTCCTTGCCCTTCATGGTTGAGGCTCCAGTCTCCTTGACTTTTGGCACCGGTTGAGCCTTCTTGACTCTTTTAGGACACTTACTTTTGTAGTGTCCATTTTCCCTACACTCAAAACATATTATATGATTTTTAATTTTAACTACAATGTTTGAGTTACCTAGGTCAATGGTGGAGGCTTGGGCTTGCTCTTCTTCTTGACCGGAAGTAGAGGGTTCCTCTTGAGGTTGCTCCGGTATGGAAATTCTCTCCTTCCCCTCAATCCTAAAGGTGGAGGCTTCTCCTACTTCTTCTTCCTCCTCTTCCACCGATCCAGAAGTTGACTTCTCTTCAACTTCAGAATCCTCACTTTCTTGTGAGGATGAGCTCTCTTCCTCCTCTTCCTTATCTTCTTGGATTGAGTGAGGCTCTTCATGGTATTTTGTCAATTTGTTCCATATCTCCTTGGCATCTTTGCAATCTCCTATCTTGATCAAAATATCATTAGGAATTACATTATACAAAATACCCATTACATTATTATTAATGTTGTAATATCGAGTTGGTCTTGGCTCCAATTCTTCTTCTTGAATTTTCTTCCTTCTTCGTATTTTGGAGTGTCAAAGCCTACTAAGACACTAATCCAATTGTCAAAGTCACACATTAGAAAGTGCATCATTCTACCTTTCCAATATGCGAAATCTTCGCGGTCGAAAGACGGTGGAATGTTGACGTCATCACCCAATCTATCTTGAAGATCCATCTTCTTTCCTCTAGCGTGCTCCCTCTGATGTGAAGCCGGTGAAGAGCTCCTTGCTCTGATACCAATTGTAGGGGATCTCGGTGACCGCTAGAAGGGGGGTGAATAGCGTCGTCGCTTGTCGATGGAATTGATTCGCGTTTGATCGTCTACAATCTTGTTAGCACAGCGGAATGATAATAACAAAAATAAACAAGAAGATACACAACCACAACGCGAGATATAACGTGGTTCGGAACCGAATGGTTCCTAGTCCACAGATTGGGCTCGTAAGAGCCCTAGCGATGCCAATCACACACCACTACTCAAATAGCTCATTCTCGAAATAATCCGGAGGTGGAGAAACCTCGTACAAGTATTCTTACAACAATAAGAATGAAATACAAGAAATTATAAATGAAATACAACAAGAGAAGTAAAGAACGCTTTACTAAAACGCTTTTAGATGTTTACTTGTTGATTGCCTTGGACTAGCCTTGAAGACCCTGATTTGCAACAGAAATCGCTCCAAATTGTCCAAGAAAACCGGTGCCAAAACCTTCCCTTCGTGCTCCTTTTAAACCTGCAACTCAGGCTAATTTTTGCCTATCAGTCGACTGCTCGGGACAATCAGTCGACTGACGCCACTATTGTCGTGAGACAACGGCTAGATCCACACTGAAAAAATCAAACGGATAGACCATCAGTCGACTGATCATGCCTATCAGTCGACTGATCAAGTCATCACTCGACTGTTAAGCCCCAACAGTCGACTCAGAAAGTTTCTGTGCCTGAAACCCCGAATAGAAGTCGATTGATCTCCAGATCAGTCGACTGCTCAGGCCATCAGTCGACTACCCAATGTTGACAGTCGACTGCTTGGTCATTTTCCACAATCAACCCCTAGTTGACTCACACCAGTCGAATGATACACCTCAAACATGAGGTTTTAACCCAAGTATGGTTCCCTGATACTTGCTAGACCACCCATAACATAAACCTAAGCTTTGTAGCCACCTCCGTCAGCCTCGCGCTTATCAGATCCCTCCAAGTCGTCCATGACTTGTTCATCCATACGCTAGCCTTCAGGTGCTTCCATCGGCTATTGTCATGCTTACGGTGTCTACACCGCCAAGACACATTGGGCTTACACTACCAAAACTCCCGCTTGGACTTTATGCAGCCAACCATTGGACTTATGCTGCCAAGACTCCCGTTTGGACTTTACGCCGCCAATATTCCTCTTGGACTTTCCAAATGCCAAGACTCAAGCTTGGACTTTCCCTTGCCAACCCATGTTGGACTTTCCATGCCAAGACCCATGCTTGGACTTTTCCTTTGTCAACCCATGTTGGACTTTCCCTTGCCAAGACTCATGCTTGGACTTTACATGCCAAGTACTCAAGACTTGGACTTTCCCAATGTCAAGTGTCCCAAATGGACTTTTCATGACAATGGTCAAACCATCGTCAGTCAAACATCAAATACTAACCTGGGTCGATTGCACCAATCTCCCCAACACATGTCAGATATCAATGTCAAATATCAAAACACTACTCGAGTCTAACTCGAGTCTGTTCAATCATGACCTGGGCCGATTGCACCAATATACATATCAAGATACCAGGACAAAGCCTCGTGGCTCTCGAGGTAATACATAGGGCACTATCTGTGGGCAATGATATGCTACCACGATCGGGATCCGTGGCGGTCAAGCGATATCTGAAATCTTGTCTTGGCCTTGACGATATCTTTGTTAGGGATCGTTTGAAAGCTAGAGGGGGGGTGAATAGCGCTTTTCGTTTCTACAAGAGTAATTAGCGGAAGCAAACACAAATAATATATGTAAAAACAAAAAGACAATGCTAACAAAGCCTTTACGTGGTTCGGAGATAACGCTCCTACTCCACGGCGATCCTTAAGGTGGATCAACCCAAGCAATTTCACTAAGAAGCTTTCTCTTTACAAAGACCTCCTCTTCTTACAAAAGATGACAATTAAGATTTGAGAGGAGAAAGGAGATTAATACACTTAGAAAGCTTGGAAAACTTGTAGGAGCTTAGAAGAAAGATCAGAATGTAAGCATTAGCCCCTTCTTGCTCCCCTTGGGCTCTTTTTATAGGAAAGAGCCTCTTTTTCCCGTTGGAGGTCTATCAGTCGACTGATGACTTACATCGATCATTCGCCGATTCTAACGGCTTACGAGCGGCCGGTTGCGGGATTTACCGTCGTCGCCAGCGGAAGACTATCGATCGGGCCAGCGATGGCGATTCGGGTAATCTTGCTAAATAGCCGTGGCGATCGGCTCACGAACCATTGTTTATAGCGATCGGGCCAATAATGGCGATCATTGCCGGCTTGTATCTTTGCGATCAGTCGAGTCGTATCACGATTCGAGGATAACTTGATCGTGTGATGACCTTCGACCTCTAATGCTTTGTATTTTAAGGGCAGTTCTCGGCCACACCATGTTCGGTCATTGGCACACTCAAGTATGACTAATTCATACTTGAAAACATAACCTAAGCCTAGACTTAACCTTCTAGCTTCTCCATCGACCTTGCGCCTCTAGGATTTCTCTGAGTCCACGACTCCATCCATGCGCTTGCCTTCAAAAGCTTCCTTCGGTTTCGTCATGCTTTGGGTTTCTTCTTTGCCAAAGTACGCTTGGACTTTACGCGGCCAAGACTACATGCTTGGACTTATGCCGCCAAGACTTTCCTTTGGTCTTCCTTTTCCAAGGACTACTTGGACTTTACGCCGCCAAGACTAAATGCTTGGACTTATGCTGCCAAGACCTTTCCTTGACTTCTCTTTGCCAAGATCACACTTGGAACTTGTCTTTACCAAGTCTTCATACTTGGATTTTCTGTCAGCTACTTAAACATGTATACAATTAGATCACAAAACATTGCTTAACTTAGATGATTATCCAAACATCAAAATATATATAAATGCTTGGGGCATTGTTGCACCAACAATCTCCCCCTTTTTGATGTTTGGCAATCATTTAAGTTAGGTCTTTAACACATAAACATATTTCAATATGAATTCTAACTTAAATATCCCTTCTCCCCCTTTGACATACAACAAAAAGAGAAGAGGTTATCCAATAAGTGCAGGAAGGAATTATAATTGACACATCTTGAACAAAGGTATAAAATTGATATGAAGCTCCCCCTAAATCCAAGACATGTTTCATGATGTGTAAATAACATGTGAAACAAAACATAAGCAATAGAATAGGCAAATATGTCCTAGCCTTGCACCAACAATTATATAAATAAGGGATGTAGCTCCCTAAACCAAAGGCACCAAGAAAATCCGCCTTTCCATACAAGGTATCATGTATATCGTGGAAATCGTATAATGTCCAAAATTGAACCTTTTAACCGATGAAAAACCGCTTTCCAAAGGCGTGATCAGCTGTGACCATGCGATCGGCCGATCGCTAATAATCATATCGATCGATATCGCATAAATCAATTTCGAGTTTTCACCAAGGTTTGAAAATGCGTAGAAAATCACGTGGGTGTCCAAAAATCACGAAACTTGGCATACACATTTTATTACTAATATAACATATGAAAAATATTAGAAAAAACATGTTCATCGATTAATGGATTGATACGATATTTAAAATAACAAAATTATGAAAAAAGTGTAATTGTATCGTATCAATATTCATAACTTCGTACTATATGCTCAACTTCTAAACTTGACAAATAACAAATTGTAGGCACTAATAGAAGTGAATAAAAAACACAATTTCATTTCATTAATAAAAAGTCATTATATAAGTAGGAGTTTGTCGTACATACGGCCAAAAAGAGAATAAAAAAGAAAACAAGCGAGCTAACGAACGTCGTCCTCAGCATCCATCGGTGCAGATGACGAACCATCGTGAGGTGGGTGTCCAGTGCGAGGCGAGAATCGCCAAGATGTCCTGCTCGCTGAGATGCACCTCTCTCACGAGGAGAGGAGCTCTGATGCTCTAGGCGCACTCCTCAAGCGATGTGTCCACGCTCCGAAAAAGCATGGCGGGCGAGGGATGTCTCGTAGACAAGATCGCTCGCAGCTCTCCCGCATCGCCCCTCAAGAACACTGCGCAGACCACCCTCAAGAACTCCTTCCAGCGGCATCCTCTCGTGCCGGAGCGGCACTGCTACCCGCCGTCTTTGGGTCCTAGAAGACGGATCCTCCAGCCGGCCTTGCCCGCCAATGAGAAAACTCCGTCGAGTCATCTGATCATATTTTCTATTCATGACTTTAATGACTCCTATATTGACATCAATGCCTACAGAGCTGAGCCATTGAGTGAGGACATTTCCAAATGGTATGTGAATCTTCCCATTGTTTGGCCTTATGAAATGAATGATGCATTGGAAGGTATTGAGACCAATGTTAATGTCTGAGTATCGTATTGAAAGAAATGCATGAGAAGTGTGGAGGCGAACCAAGGCCAAACCACGGGTAACTATGGGGAGAAGACAATGAGCAACGACCTTATAAAGGACATTGTCAGAAACAGAAAGTTCTTGTGATTGAAATAAATTGGTGTTCAAAGGTCAAGGATAGTGATAGAAAGTATCATGAAGGGAATCTAAAGAAATCTCCTCAAAGGGAGATGGAAGAGGTTCACTCCAAGATGGATATAGAGTGAAATCATTCTCGGAAGAAAGACATCCGAGAAAATCGGTCCAGATCTGGGATCGAAATCCGGATCCTGTTGAGCAACGCGAGTCCCAGATCTCAGCCCATCTCCAACCGGTCGTAGGTTGTTGAAAAATTCAGAGAGAAGGGTGATATTTACGTGATGTTCACAGAAAACTAAAGACTCAAGGTTGTAATGTTGGATGATTTGAACAATGTCGAAACAGTAGTCTTTAAGAAACTTGGAATCCATTGATTTAGGTGGAATAAGTTGAAATTTGTTTTTATGGAAAGCACTTTCAAGGGCGAAATTTGGAAATCGAGGATCAACAGAGGGTTGAGAGTTTGACGGGCCCTCATTGGTCGGAGGTGCCCGGGTGCGCTTAGTAGCAAAGTGCTTAATTCTAAATGGGTGAAAAGACAACACAAAAAAAATATGCACAATGTAGGTTGATGATGCATGGACAAAGACAACAAGACAAGCATGGGTTAGTGAAATACAATCATAGGAACAAAACAAACATTGATCAGGAATGAAAATATACCTAGGCGGCATGGTGAACAAAGATCAGTGCCGGACCACGGAACCCTAGCCGAGTGACTGGAAACTAGAGCGTGAACGGAGTGACAAGAGAAGGTCCTCAAGTTGGAGAGCACTCCAAATGGGATCACATGTCGATGAAGTCGCCGGAAAACAAAGTAGAACGGCTAAGAGGTGCGGTGGAAGGTCGTCGGAAGAGGAAAAGAAGAGAGAAATCGAGAGGTTAGTTGGAAAGCCCTAAAACGCCGTTAGTAATGAATGATGGTGATCCCGAATCGCGATACGAACGATTCAGATCGGGCCGACGATCGCTATAAATGGCGGTCGAATCGATGGTTATCACGAATCGATGACCCGATCGATACGTAACGATTTCAGATTGCTTACCGACCGCCATAAATGGCGGCCGCCGATAACGAATCGGTAAACCCGGTTCGATATCGGCAGATATCGAATCAAGTGGCGTTAGGTACCAATGATCGATATCATCGATAACCTTTTGGCCAGATTTAAAAATTCATAATTAATTCAATAAAGATCAAAAATCACGAAATTTTGTGGGTAATATTGTTAGATCATTTCCTATCAAGGAAAAATTATTTTAAAATTATATTACCTCTAGATTTTGATATTGACACAATCTTGAGATTTTGCAAAAGTTATGATATTTTTGCAAAACTTTGTATCACTTTGGCTTATCAATAGGAAATTGTTTCTCAAGGTTTGATAGACATAGTTTATATTTTATTTTATTTGACATTTCTAATCATATTCTTGGAGCTATATGCACATTAATTGTACATAGGTCTTCCCAATGATTGGTCCAATGAAAGATTAATGTTTCTAGATGACACTTTGGTTCATAATAATGCATTATAACAAGCATGATGAACCAAGTGCATCTTCCTAACATCTCACATGTTGTCTAGGTGGCTCAATACAAAAATCATGGTTTCCTAAGTGTTTTGTGAGATGGTTAAAGGTATAAATCCTAGTATTTCTATAGAATCATGCAAAACTACACTTCTATTCTACAAAGCACATCCCAAGTTCTCTCCTAAGTGATGAAAATTCTATTTCGGGGAGAGGCTTGGTAAAGATGTCGGCTAGGTTGGACTTAGATTCAATGTAATTAAGCTCAATGTCCCCCTTAGCCACATGGTCTCTAATGAAGTGATGTTTCACTTCAATGTGCTTGGTCCTAGAGTGATGCACCGGATTTTTGGTCAAGTTAACGGTGCTCACATTATCACAAAGTACTTTCATGTTGGAGTAAGTTAGCTCATAATCTTCTAAGGTATGTTTCATCCATAATAGTTGAGCTACACAACCACCCATAGCAACATATTCGGCCTCGGTGGTGGATAAAGCAACACAATGTTGCTTCCTACTACTCCAACTCACTAGGGAGGACCCAAGGAATTGGCATCCACCACTAGTACTCTTCCGATCCAATTTGCAACCGATAATCGAATCGGTGTACCCAATTAAATCAAAACACCTAGTCCTAGGGTACCATAGACCTACATTTAGTGTGCCCTTGACATATCTTAAAATTCTTTTAACGGCAACTAAATGAGATTCCTTAGCACATGATTGATACCTAGCACACATACCAACCGCAAATAATATGTCGGGTCTACTAGCGGTTAAATACAAGAGACTACCAATCATGCTCCTATAAAGGGTAAGATCTATTTGTTTTCCTTCACTATCACTATCTATTTTGGTATTGGTTGCCATTGGAGTTGACACTACCTTAGCATTTTCTAAACCAAATTTCTTAATCATTTCCTTAGCATATTTGGTTTGATAAATGTAAATTCCTTCACTAGTTTGTTTAACTTGCAAACCTAGGAAGAAATTTAATTCTCCAACTAGACTCATCTCAAACTCTTTTTCCATATTTTGAATAAAGTCTTCAAGAAGCTCATCATTTGTTGACCCAAAGATAATGTCATCAACATATACTTGGGCTACAAAAATGTCCTTAGATGTTGACTTTATAAAGAGAGTTTGATCTATACTACCCCTTCTGAAATCCTTAGAGATTAGGAAAGTTGACAATCTTTCATACCAAGCCCGGGGAGCTTGTTTCAAACCATATAAGGCTTTCCTAAGTTTGTATACATGGTTTGGGTAGTCCATATTTTCAAACCCGGGAGGTTGTTCTACATACACCTCTTCCTTAATAAACCCATTTAGGAATGCCGATTTGACATCCATTTGATGGAGTTTGAAACTCATATAGGAGGCATATGCTAAAAGTATTCTAATGGATTCTAATCTAGCAACCGGGGCATATGTTTCATCATAATCAAGTCCTTCAACTTGATTAAAACCCCTTGCAACTAATCGTGCTTTATTTCTAGTGATATTTCCTTGGTCATCTAGTTTGTTCCTAAAGACCCATCTTGTAGTAATAATAGTGTTTTCACTTGGTCTAGGAACTAACTCCCACACTTGACTCCTATCAAATTGAGCCAATTCATCTTGCATTGCTAAGATCCAATCCGGATCAAGTAATGCATCTTTAATGTTTTTGGGCTCAATTTGAGAAATTAGAGCTATATGACTAGTGGGGTCCCTATGGAATGATCTAGTCCTAACTCCTTGAGATAATTCACCCACAATTTGATCTAATGGGTGACTTTGATGAACTCTTATGGTTCTAGGAGGTGTATCAAGTTGAGTTTGATCATGATTTACTTCAATTCTATGTTCATTATCTAATCATCCCTTACTTCCCTTGATCCAATCCTCCCCTTGATTATTACCCCTAAGTTTAAATCTTGAAATTGTTTGGTAATTTCTTGATTTTCATTATTTATGTCATCATCAATAGGATTTTCTAGGGTATGTATTTGAAGTTTCATCAAATTGAACATTTGAAGATTCTTCAATCTTTTGAGTCCTTTTATTGTAAACTCTATATCCTACACTAGTGGATGAGTATCCAACTAGGATTCCCTCATCCGCTTTGGACTCAAATTTACTTAGGTTGTCTTTGGTATTTAAGATATAGACTTTACATCCAAAGACCTTAAAATAATGAATTGTTGGAATTGTACCATTCCACAATTCAAATGGAGTTTTTCTTAAAAACCTATGAATTAATACCATATTTTGGATATAGCAAGTGTATTAACTTCGCTCACCACAAGTAGCTAGGTAAGGAATATGCATTAAGCATTGTCCTAGCTCAGCTTCTTGTAGGGCACGATTTTTTCTTTCCACAACCCCATTTTGTTGGGGTGTTCTAGGACAAGAAAATTCATGCTTGTACCCTTGTTCTAAGCAAAAAGTTGAAAAGTTAGAATTCTCAAACTCTCCACCATGATCACTACGGATCCGGTTGATTTTGAGTTTTCTTTCATTTTCTACTCTTTTGCTAAATCCTATGATTATTTCTAAAGTTTCATCCTTATTTTTCAAGAAAAACACCCAAGTAAACCTAGAAAAATCATCTACTATTACCAAGTAATATTTACTACCAATTATAGATGGGGTACTATGGCAATCAAATAAATCCATATGTAGTAATTCTAATGGTAAAGCAGTACTAAGTAAATTTTTACCTTTGTGTAATGTTTTTTATTGTTTCCCTTCTTGACAAGCATCACACATCTTGTCCTTGAGATATTTGACTCTAGGCAATCCTTTGACTAGCTTCAATTTTGCTATTTTGGCTATATTCTTCATGTTTATGTGACCTAGTCTCCTATGTCAAAGCCAACTTTCTTCCTCTTTTGCAATAAGACACTTAGTGGAAGGATTAGTAGCAAAAGATAAATCAACATAATATATATTTGATTTTCTAAAGCCTACTAACATGCAATCATTTATAGTTTTGTGTCTTATAAAGCATTTTGAGGAATCAAACTTAACATCAAAATTTGCATCACATAATTGGCTTACACTAAGTAAGTTAAATTTCATATTTTTAACTAATAGAACTTTATGAATAGCAAGATTAGGAGATACCTCAATGGTGCCCTTTCCTAAAATTTTAAGTTTGCCGCTATTACCAAAAGACACTTTTCCTTGGCTAGTGTGGTTGATAGTGGAGAATTTTCTCTCATCCCCGGTCATATGCTTTGAGCACCCACTATCAACTATCCACAAGCTTGATTCTTCTACCTATGTCACATGAAAAACACAATCCTTAGGTACCCAAATCTTAGGACCACTAGCATTAATTATAAATTTCTTTGGTACCCATACTTTTCTCCCCTTGCTTTTAATCATGGATTTTCTACTAACTAGGGATGCAAATGCTATCTCTTTCTCCTTAGGTCTATATCCTAAACTGGTCTTATTGTAAATTGCCCTTTGGTCCTTAATAATCATATCTAGATATTTGGAACCATTAGTGAACTTTTCTAGGCATGTTCTTAATTTACTTATTTCTTTTCTTAACTCATCATTTTCATCCCTAAGAGTACAATCATCATCACTAGATGGTTTATCACATGATGCATCTATATTCTTAAATGATTTGATTTCTAATTTTAGATCTTTAATCCTAGTTTTTGATCTATTTAAAGCATTTTGTAAACATGCAATAGTCTTATAAAGTAAATCTACTTTGGGTGAGTCATTTACCTCATCATCATCACTTGAAGAGGAAGAAGACTCCTCGCTTGAGCTTCCGGTTTCTTCCAATGCCATGAGGGCTAAGTTCCGGGTTGAATGGCAAACTTCTTCATCGTCGGTAGACTCCTTCATACTTAGAGTGTCCCACGTTTGTGCCATCATCGCCTCCTTCTTCTTCTTTTCCTTCTTCTTCTTATCCTTCTCCTCCTTTTTCTTTAGTTCCAGGCAATTGGGCTTTATATGCCCTTTCTTGTTGCAACCAAAACACGTCACGTTAGAAATAGAATTTGAATTGTTAGAAGATTTACCTCTTGAGGATTGAAACATCCTCTTCACATCTTTCTTGGTGAGCCTCCTTGACTTCCCACCAAATTTCTTGACGTAGTGTACTACCTCACTTGCCGACAACTCATCCTCACTACTTGATGAGTCTTCCTCGGATTCAGATGAGGAAGACACCTCCTTTTTTCCTTTTTCTTCTTCTCCTTCTTTCCTACAACAAGAGTTATACCCTTCTCTTTGGATGAAGTGTTAGCTTGTTCATGCAATTGAAATTCACAAAATAACTCATCTAATTTAACTAATGAAAGATCCCTAGAGACCTTATAGGCATCTACCATTGAGACCCATAAGGTGGTCCTAGGGAAGGCTTGTAGTACATACCTCACAAGGTCTCGGTTGTCGACCTTTTCACCTATAACGTGTAGTCCGTTGACTACCTCCTTGAAGCGCCCGTGCATTTGGCTCACCGTTTCATTTGTCTTCATAGTGAAGCTTTGGAGTTGGTCAATCAAAAGATCCCTCTTGGCCCTTCTTGGCTCTTTGGATCCTTCGTTGAGTTCGATGAGCTTCTCCCAAAGCTCTTTTGCGGAGTTGAATGGCCCGACCTTAGATAGTTGCTCCTTGGATAGACCACATTGAAGTGTGGTCGTTGCTTTTGCATTCGCTTGTGCTTTCTTGGCCATCTCTCTTGTCCAATCCTTTGCGGTAGTGGTGCTCAATTTGTCGACGGCTTCTCAAAACCATCTACAATACTAAACCAATTTTCAATATCGCTCATTAAATAATACTCCATCCTACCTTTCCAATATCCAAAATCGCTGTTGCCGAAGAACGGAGGCCTCGCCTGCTATACCCTCTTGAAATGTCATCTTTGCTCGGTTGATCGCTAGATCTTCCGATGCGATCCGCTCGATACCACTTGTTAGGGATCGCTTAAAAGCTAGAGGGGGTGAATAGCGCTGCTTTCTACAAGAGTAATTAGCGAAGCAAACACAAATAATATATGTAAAAACAAAAAGACAATGCTAACAAAGCCTTTACGTGGTTCGGAGATAACGCTCCTACTCCACAACGATCCTTAAGGTGGATCAACCCAAGCAATTTCACTAAGAAGCTTTCTCTTTACAAAGACCTCCTCTTCTTACAAAAGATGACAATTAAGATTTGAGAGGAGAAAGGAGATTAATACACTTAGAAAGCTTGGAAAACTTGTAGGAGCTTAGAAGAAAGATCAGAATGTAAGCATTAGCCCCTTCTTGCTCCCCTTGGGCTCTTTTTATAGGAAAGAACCTCTTTTTCCCGTTGGAGGTCTATCACCGATCGATGACTTACATCACGATCCGCCGATTCTAACGGCTCAATACCGATTCGGGATTTGCCATCGTCATCGCTAACGGAAGACTATCACGATCGCCAACAGCGGGCGATCGAGATATCGGCTCGCCGATCGACCACGCGGCCACGCCATTCTGAGGATACCGATCCGCCACCATGCGCGGCATCGAAATCGAAGTCGATCACCGGTTCTGACCGATAACCCCACGATCGATAACACCTTCCAACCTCTAATGTTGTATTTTAAGCGCCAGTTCGACCGACACCATATTCCAGTCGACTGGCACACTCCAAGTATGACTAATACATACTTGAAAACATAACCTAAGCCTAGACTTAACCTTCTAGCTTCTCCATCACCTCGCCTCTAGGATTTCTCTGAGTCCACGACTCCATCCATGCGCTTGCCTTCAAAAGCTTCCTTCGGTTTCGTCATGCTTTGGGTTTCTTCTTTGTCAAAGTACGCTTGGACTTTACGCGGCCAAGACTACATGCTTGGACTTATGCCGCCAAGACTTTCCTTTGGTCTTCCTTTTCCAAGGACTGCTTGGACTTTATGCCGCCAAGACTACATGCTTGGACTTATGCTGCCAAGACCTTTCCTTGACTTCTCTTTGCCAAGATCACACTTGACTTGTCTTTTACCAAGTCTTCATACTTGGATTTTCCTGTCACTTAAACATGTATACAATTAGATCACAAAACATTGCCTAACTTAGATGATTATCCAAACATCAAAATATATATAAATGCTTGGGGCATTGTTGCACCAACATATGCTACCAAGACTAAGTCTCGTGGGTAGACAGGCAATAAAAGACTCAATATCTGCGGGCAACGACATGATACCAAGACCGGGTCTCGTGGGCAAACAGAGCATATAGCTATCTAGCTATGGACTGCACGCAACAACATGCTACCACGATCGGATCTCGTGGGCAGTCATGATGTAAGGTAGCTATCTAGCTACACACGATACACAAATCCAACTATCACTAACTCCGAACGAGTAGTCCAAGAATATAACTCCACGGTAGATTATCTCAACCACGAATGAGAGACATGATCGACCACAGGTATACAAATGCAACCATAGTTCAAAAGTAGGGAACCTCTACTGCAGACCCTCTCAACCACAAATGAGAGACATAGCTGGCTGTCGAGATAGAAGAAAAAGTTATAAATCCTCTACTCCAGACCCTCTCAACCACAAATGGGAAACATAGCTGGTAGTCAAGATAGAAGAAAAGTAATAAATCCTCTACTGTACACCCACTCAACCACGAATCGGAGACATAGCTAGCAGCCGAAATAGGGGAAGAAGTTATAAATCCTCTACTGCAGAACCTCTCAACCACGAATGAGAGACATAGCTGGCAATCGAGATTGAAGAAAAGTTATAAATCTTCTACTGCAGACCCTTTAAACCACAAATGGGAGACATAGCTGGCAGTCGAGATAGGAGAAAAATTATAAATCCTCTACTACAGACTCTCTCAACCACGAATAGGAGATATAGTTGGCAGCCGAGATAGCAGAAAAGTTATATATCCTCTAAGGATTAATCTAATCTTAATTATACTATTTCACTAGTCCAATCATGATACCAATCGAACAAATAATATGTACCAGCAATAAATACCAATCTACTAGCAATATCTACCTATTTATATCTCAGCAATAAATAGACACATATAATACTAATATCAATTAATAACTACATGCTAATGATGAGCAAGAAATCAAAAATCCAAGGGTTCAGCAAATATAGTATCAAAGCAATTCTAGCAATATCGTAAAGGGTAACTACAATATAACATAAGTAAACCACATAACCAATATAACCATACACTAAATTCTAAAGATGTTAAAGATCCACCCACCTGATTCGAAGACTCATCTGAGAATCTTAATGTCTGGATGATCATTCCGAATCAAAGTCCTGAATCTCCCCCGATTTGAATTAGCCACAATTTAATCCAAAAACATACCCCCACTTCTTTGCTCGAGCAAATGTAGCCGCATTTGTTATATCATAAACAACCACAACAACTGCAGCTCCTCTCCTCTGTAGGACGTATATTAGGGCAAAGATATGATACCTCTCTTGTCCAGCAGTATCCCAAATCTCAAATTTCACTGATTCATCATTTACAACAACTACTTGTGAAAAGAATGCAGCACCTATGGTTGATTCTTGGAATTCAACAAATTGCCCTTTCACAAACCGTAATATGAGACTCGACTTTTCAGTGCCTACATCTCCAAGAAGAACCAATTTCGCGTTCTTGATCTGGTTATTTGCAGCGGCCGCCATCGCACGAAGATCGGAAGCTGGAAAATGCAATCCCTACCTAAGATTGCGCGAACCTTCCTTCGTGATGGGTCGACAGCGTGGTGCTAGGTAGAAGGCAATGGTGAACCTCCCCGATGGCAGTGGTAGCATCAGCAATCGCTAAATTCCACTCGCAGCTGATCTGGAAGCCGGCGGCGGGAACACCCAGAAACAGAGGCGGCGGGGTGTTGTGGCCGTGCGTCGGTGGTTTATGCGGGAGCTGCCGTAGCGGTCACAACATCTGCGAGAGTGGAGCTCGGCCGGTAGTGGTCGAAGGCGAGACCAACAATCGTAGTCGGTGATGGCGGCGTCGCGGCAGTCGCGGTTGGCAGTGTCTCGTGTGCGCTACAGCTACGAAGGCAAGGCAACCGAGCTCGAGTCGCAGTGGACAACGGTTGGCAGGCGGCGCTGGCCGTTGGTGGCGACGACGAGCTGGCCAAGGGGGAAATGGAGGCGGCGGTAGAGGGTGGCCACTTGACCGCACTGACCTGACCAAGGCGGCGGCGGGCGTGAGTTGCGATGCGAGAAGAGTAACGGGTAAGGATTTTTAATCCTAAATTAAACCTACAGCTTAATTATATATAACCTAAACTTAATTGAATTAATCAATATTATTATTAATAATAATTAGACTTAGCCCAGTACAATAAAATTTTATCCCGAAATCTCTAATAAATATTTAATAACTAAATTCGACTTTTGAAATGATCAACTTTATTATTGGATAAAGTCAATTATACTTAGTTCAATCTGATAAAAATTTATCCCGAAATTAACAAATAAAATACTAATAAATAATTAATTTCCATTTTATAAAATAAATAAATAAATTTATTTTATTTATCTCATTTTTAAATTATATTATATTATTTTTTTTATAAAAATTTATTTTCTTTTTCTTTTTTTCGATATATTATATTCTCCCCTACTAATAAAAAATCGTCCCCAAATTTCCTACTTGATATACCCTAATAGTTTCTTTATCAAAATCTCGTTACCATCCAACTTCAATCCAGCAGATGACCTTGCTTCATCTCAAAATTCTTCGCGCTTGGAATATAATCTTGAACTTCAACTATATCCTTCACAACATAAATAAATTGAGTACATACTTCCATATTAACAAAATATGGAAGTCATTATGTACTTCTACGATTAGATAACCCTAAGTATTATGTCACTCTTCTAGCTTATTCTAATATCTTAACATTTCCATTATCAGATCGTAAACTTCTATATGGGTTATGAGCCCACCATGTTTCCGTTGCGCAACTCTGATCCATATCTCAATCGGTTACTAGCCTCCTTATCTTCGGTAAGTGTGAGATCTAGTACCTTTGTATTGAGTTTTGTATGTCGAGTCTCATACTCTGAGTTACTGATAGTCTAACCTCAAGTCTAGGTATGACTATCAAAATCTAAGGGTTACTCCTTTACTTTGTAACGAGACGTTAAAGTCTTCATTGGTTGTGTTATTATAACTAATCTACATGGTCGAGGTATCAGAATTCTACTAATTTTTTCTAAATTATCGAGATATAAAGGAATGTGAGCTATCAATATATCAGCTATAACAGGATAAACAAACATGATACCTCGTATATCGAGCCCATCAGCTCACTAGTCATCTCGATCAATATGACTCGACCTAGTGCCTCTCGATAGATACCCATGGAGGATTCGGACATCCTAATCCGAATGTGGGGCTGCAAGACCATGGACAACCTAGAGCATACCATCATAGTCCTGAGCTCCTTAATGAGGTAAAAATTCTACAAGTCGATTAAATTTCTTCAATGTAATCTGTGACGCTTCGATCTCCTTGCTTACGATTTAGACACTCCTGATGACAACTTATACAGAAAGAGACAGGACAAATAGTGTCTCTCTAAGGCCTCTCGGAATAGTATCGAAATGATCCTCTGCCTCCCGAAATCATCCGTTGCATTTTCCACCATGTAATGGTCTGACCTCGTAAGTGATACACGACAAGCTCCATCTTCCCTGCATCCATGCAAGTTATGTATCCAAATGAGTCTTCTAGATTATCCATCTATGCATGAGTAATCCATGGACCGGTATCCCCTAAAATAAAGTAAAATGATCCTTCATAGTCTTGGCCAGTGTAGGTATACACGCCTTAACTATGACCAATTCACTAGTAGTATGAACTGATACTCTGTGAGGGCTTATTCCTTTGACCCCCAAATGGGTAGCTAGTGGGTATGACCCTAGCTTTCTAATTCAACATTAGTCATCACCTCTAAAGAGTCTACATTTTCAACCATGAGGGTAGTGTTGGATATTTGACGCCACTAGAGGGGGGGGTGAATAGTGTTTGATCGTTCGTAGATGGAATTCGATCGCGTGTTCGTCTCTACAATTTCGTTAGTGCGCAGCGGAAATAGATATAATACAATAACGAAATACGCCAACACAACAAGAACACGGGTATGTAATGTGGTTCGGAACCGCATGGTTCCTACTCCACGGATCGAGCTCTACGAGCTCTAGTGATGCACACGCAACCACTAATAAACACTCCTCGGAACAATTCAGAGGCGGAGAAACCTCGTACAATAATGATTACAACAATAATCAAATAAATACAAGCAAATACAATGAAATACAAATGCAAGTAATAGAAAAACACTTTACAAGAGCTTTGGATTGCTTGATCTTTGATTGCCTTGAACTAGCTTTGAATGACTGGAAAGCAACAACTTCCCCCTTCAATTTCGCTCAAGAAAATCGCTATCTTTTTCTCCATCATGAGCTCCTTTTATAGCGACCATCGGTATCGATCGATCACATCGTTGTGAGACAACGGTGTAATCCACGCTGGAAAAATCCAACGGCTAGGACATCAGTCGACTGATCATGAGCATCAGTCGACTGATGAGCCATCTCTCGATCGCCATCGCGGTCGAGTGAGACTCCATTCTCGTGGTCGGTAATCCGAGCACCGGTCGATCACACAATCACCGATCGCTGAGCTTCGATCGGCCAACCTCCTCGGCAATGATCGCTAGACCACTTCCCGCATAAACCCTAGTTGACTCGGTCGATCGCCACATGGCACCGGGCCGACCGGGCACACCTCAAACATGAGGTTTTAGCCCAAGTATGGTTGCCCCCATACTTGCTAGACCACCCTTAGCTTAGACCTAAGCCTTCTAGCCACCTCCATCAGTCTCACGCCTCTCGGATCCCTCCAAGTCATCCATGACTTGTTCATCCATCGCGTTAGCCTTCAGGTGCTTCCATTGGCTATGTCATGCTAATGGTGTCTACACCGCCAAGGCACATTGGACTTACGCCGCCAAGACTCCGCTTGGACTTTACGCCGCCAACCATTGGACTTATGCTGCCAAGACTCCCGCTTGGACTTTACGTAGTCAATATCAAACCCCTTGGACTTCTCATGCCAAGACTCAAGCTTGGACTTTCCCTTGCCAACCCATGTTGGACTTTTACATTGCCAAGACCCATGCTTGGACTTTTCATGTGCCAAGTGTCCCACTTGGACTTTTCATGCCAAGACTCAAGCTTGGACTTTCCCTTGCCAACCCATGTTGGACTTTTACATTGCCAAGACCCAAGCTTGTGTTGGATCGATGCGGTTCGCTAGAGGGGGGGTGAATAGCGAAAAACCTTTTCTTTTTCTTTCGTTAAAACTCGAGAGATAATTAATTAATTGCAGCGGAAATGTAAAAATAAAAAGACAATCAACACAAGGGTTTTACTTGGTTCGTAGTCGAAGGCTACTACTCCAAGGCCCTAGTGGTCCTTGACCACGTACGGAGGGCAAATTACTAAACAAACTCCTCCTCGTTGGAGGTAGGAGTTAATCGATACAAAAAGAACTTGAGGTAGAGGGACACTCCCCCTCTCCTCGTTACAATAAAAAAGCTTCGAAGAATGTAAATGAGCAACGACACTAAAATTAAAGCCGACGTACAAAAATAAAGGAAATGAAACCTAGACGTCGGAGAAGAAGAAGCACGTTGTTGTCGGTAGCTTTGCGGAGACTTTTTGGAAGCTTAGAATTGTTGTTAAAACCCTAGGTTTGGCTCTCCTTTTATAGCCTTTGAGCCCCTTTTCGAGTGGGTCTTCAACCAATCACAAATGGACACCAAACCGCTTTGAGGTGGAGTGATAAGCCTTGACTCCTCGAATCTGATCATTGACCATCAGTCGACTGATGGCCATCATCACGATCGATGGCGATCACCGATTGATGACCTTCTAGCGATCGATACACGCGGCAATGAGTCCTCCAAGCCGGCAATGATCGATGCTTGCTGCAAGTCAAAGTTAGCTCAATAAAAACATAATTTCGATGGTCGTCGACCATCCGATCTCGACCTAGACCATCTATAAGATGTCTTTGGTCGGATCTACGCTTAAGATCATCCCCGTAAAGAGGATACGACCTTACTTACTCTCGCACATACGAGCTTACCTCGATACTTACGTGTCGCTTTTGCTTCCGGCCTTCCACTCGATTCCTTCGGCTCCCTCCGAAGTAACTCAAGTATCGCCCGACCACCGCGGCTTCCTCCGGGTGTCGCTAGCCTTCAGCTCCAGCTATATCAATCTTCTGCACACTCGATTCAGCTCGTGAGAAAATAAAATAGACTTAACTTTTGTGTCTTTGCTATAATCAAAACACAGGTTCGATTTCGGTGCCTCACTGCACCAACAGCTTGGACTTTTCATGTGCCAAGTGTCTCACTTGGACTTTTCATGCCAAGTACCCATAACTTGGACTTTACCTTGACAATTACATTGTCATATATTTTTGTCGAACATCAAAACATCATTCGAGTCAAACTCAAGTCCTGGTCAATCGTGACCTGGGCCGATTGCACCAACAATCTCCCCCTTTTTGATGTTTGACAAAAAACAAACCATTTGAGTTAGACCGCTAACTCAAGTCTCTTACCAATTATTCCAAATTGGTAATCCCAAATATTTTCCTAAACATATTCTTCCCCTTTTTGACATACATCAAAAGGTTATCTCTCCAAGGAGGTCAATGTCTCATGGCCCAATGAGATCTTACAATCTCCACCTTGGTTTAAAAATATCTAGGATGCCTACCTTCTTCTTAGTGATAAGTCCCATATCACTCAAGAAAGGCAATCCTATACACTCTCCCAATTTCCAAATTGGGTTTCTAAAAATCCATCAATTTTCCCAATTGATAACATTTTTCCCTTCAAGAAGAAAGAAAAAACACATCCATCACTCCAAGATGGATACCTCCCCCTAAAGGCTTGCTCCTCCTTGACCATTGCACCAACAATGTCCTTGGGAAGTCCCTAAGCCAATAGGAACTCTAAACCATCAAAATTAAGGTTAGAAATTCAACATTGAACTTCCCAACACCTTAAAATTGATACAAACCCTAAACACCTCTCCTAATCCATATCCAATGGATTTTCACCCTTCATCATGCTTCTCAAAGAATATCCTAGGGTTAGGATGTTAGGACCTTTGTAACGCTAGAGGGGGGGGGTGATTAGCGTTTCTTCGTTTCTACAATCAAGTTAGCGGAAGCAATACAAATACAAAACAAATACAAATACGAAATAAGAAACCAAACGCTAACACCCAATTTACGTGGTTCGGAGATGACGCTCCTACTCCACGGCAATCCGTAAGGTGGATTAGCCCTAGCCAAGCTTCACTATCTTCTCCTTTGGATGAACCAAGGTGGAGAAACCTTTCTTACAATACACTCCTCTTCTTTACAATGATGGATGATGAAGAACAATAGAAGAGGAGGTTTTGGATTGCTAAAAACACTTAGAAAACTTGGTGAGCACGAGGATGAAGTTAGGAGTTAGAGCACTCGCCCCCCAATGCTCCCCATGACCCCTTTTATAGAAGAGGGCTGTTTTCCGTTGGGCCTCGATCGGTCCGTGATGCATGCCATCGATCGATCACGCCGGCCAACGGCCAAACGCGATCTCCGCGGAGATTCGTAGTCGCAATCTCCAACGGCCAGGTGATCAGTCGACTGATCTCTCCATCATCGATGGAGTGATCGATCAGTGATCACAGCGAATGAGTGAGACCGCATTCGTGGCATTTCTTTCCTTGATCGATCATTATTTCCCATAGCGGTCGATCGATCGAGATCGCCGATCGATATGTCAAGGCGCCGATCGATGGTGATTTCACTACGACTCGGTACACCGACGGTCGATCGATACATCGTCACGATCGATACTTATTAAGTATGAATAATTCATACTTGTTTTAATACCCTAGACATAGACTCAACCTTCTAGCTCCATATTAAGCCTTGCGCCTTCAGGATCCCTCCGAGTCCGCGACTTGTTCATCCTTTGCGCTTTGCTTCCAAGAGCTTCCTTCGGTTTCGTCATGTCTTGGGTTGCCAAATGCTTGGACTTTACGCCGCCAAGACTACAAGCTTGGACTTATGCTGCCAAGACTTTACTTTGGACTTCCTTTGCCACTTATCGCCAAGTCCATCCCTTGGACTTCCTTTGCCAAGATCATACTTGGACTTCTCTTTTTTACGTCACTTAAACACATTCGCAATTAGATCATTAATACATTGCCTAACTTAAATGATTATCCAAACATCAAAACACATAAATGCTTGGAGCATTGTTGCACCAACAATCTCCCCCTTTTTGATGTTTGACAATCATTTAAGTTAGGTCTTTTTAATCATATTTCCAATATAGATTCTAACTTAAACATTCCTTCTCCCCTTACATACATCAAAAAGAGAAGGATTCATAAATGAAAGAGTTAAGGATATTGGATCTTGACTAAGGTATAAGATTTAAATTAGGCTCCCCTTAATCCAAGATATGATGTGTAAACCATATTTGAAGCAAAGCATATCAAGGAATTAACCATGAAGTTCTAACTTTGCACCAACAATGGATTTTAGGGAAGAAAACGATATTATATATGAAACTCCCCCTAAAACACGATTAATCATCCTACAACTTTGTTTATTGCAATATTATCATACCATAGTTTTAGGACATCAAGGATACACTAAATATCAGAAAATGGAGTTTAATATCAGAAAAGGTTTCGAACTACCGATCGCTAGACTAAATCAAATTTCGACCTTTTTCATTAACTTTAGAAATGCGTAGAAATTCCAGAAATCTTGAAAAAATCACGAAATTTTGCGTACACATTTCTGAAATCATACTTGATGAAGGAAAAATAATTTGAAAATATATGTTTTTCAGATTTCAAGATTGATACAACTTGGAATCTAACAAAAGTTCTAAAGAGTTTGCAACTTTGTATCACTTTTGTGGTTCATTTGAAATTGTTTTTCAAAATATGATGAACATAGTTTAAAATATATATTATTTGGAATTTCCAACCATGTTCTTTGAGCTATGTATCCATTACTTGAATACAAGCCTTCCCAATGATTGGTCCATAAGGTGTTTATGTCTCTAGGTGTGTCATTGGCCCATAGTAATGCATCATAACAAGCATGATGATCAAAGTACACCTTCACTATTATCTCACATGGTTCTAGGTGTCTCAATACAAAAATCAAGGTTCTTAAGGCTTTTTGTGAGATGTAACAAGGTATAAAGATAACATATAATCATGGGATTATGCAAGCCTAGAATTTTACTCCACAGCACATACCAAGCTCTCTCCTTAAAGATGAAAATTCATTTTCTGGAAGAGCTTTGGTGAAGATATCGGCAAGGTTGGACTTAGATTCTACATAATTAAGTTCAATGTCCCTCTTGCCACATGATCTCTTATGAAGTGATGTTTCACTTCAATGTGCTTGGTCCTAGAGTGATGTACCGGATTTTTGGTCAAGTTGATGGTACTCACATTGTCACAATAAACCTTAATGTTAGAGTAGTGTAGCTCATAGTCCACAAGAGTATGTCTCATCCAAAGCAATTGAGCTACACAACCACCCATAGCCACATATTCGGTGGTTGATAAAGCAACACAATGTTGCTTCCTACTACTAACTAACTAGGAGGACCCAAGAAATTGGCATCCACCACTAGTACTTTTCCTATCCAATTTGCACCGGCATAATCGGAATCGGTATAACCAAGCAATTCAAATGACCTAGTCCTAGGATACCAAAGTCCTACATTTAGAGTACCTTTAATATATCTTAAAATTCTTTTCTGGCTACTAAATGTGATTCTTTGGCACAAGATTGGTATCTTGCACACATACCTACCGCAAATAAAATATCGGGTCTACTAGCGGTTAGGTATAGTAGGCTACCTATCATACTCCTATAAAGTTTAAGATCGATTGATTTACCATCATGATCACTATCTATTCTAGTGCTAGTGGCCATAGGAGTGCTTACAATTTTGGCATTTTCCAAACCAAATTTCTTGATCATTTCATTTGCATATTTGGTTTGATAAATATGGATACCTTCATTGGTTTGTTTTACTTGTAATCCTAGGAAAAAATTGAGTTCTCCAACTAGACTCATTTCAAATTCATTTTCCATATTTTTATAAAGTCTTGAAGTAGATCATCATTTGTAGACCCAAAGATGATATCATCAACATATACTTGGGCTATGAATATATCTTTCAATGTTGACTTTATAAATAAGGTTTGATCTACTTGTCCCTCTTCTAAAATCCTTAGAAATTAAGAAGGATGACAATCTTTCATACCATGCCCTAGGAGCTTGTTTTAACCCATATAATGCTTTTCTAAGCTTATATACATGATTTGGATAATCTATGTTCTCAAACCCGTGGTTGCTCTACATACACTTCCTCCTTAATAAAACCATTTAAAAATGCCGATTTAACATCCATTTGGTAAAGTTTAAATCCCATGTAGGAGGCATACCTAAGAGAATTCTAATAGATTCTAATCTAGCAACCGGGCATAAGTCTCATCGTAGTCAAGCCCCTCAACTTGATTGAATCCCTAGCAACCAACCTAGCCTTATTTCTAGTGATGTTCCTTGGTCATCTAACTTATTCCTAAAGACCCATCTTGTAGTAATTATGGTGCTATCATTGGGTCTAGGTACTAACTCCCAAACTTGACTCCTCTCAAATTGAGCCAATTCATCTTGCATTGCCAAAATCCAATCCGGATCATGGAGTGCATCATTGATCGATTTAGGCTCAATTTGTGAGATGAGAGCAACTTGACTAGTAGGAGCCCTATGAAATGACCTAGTTCTTACTCCTTGAGATAGATCTCCTACTACTTGGTCAAGTGGATGATCTTGATGAATTCTTAGGTTTCTAGAAGGGGTTTCAAATTGATCATTGTTATCCTCCACCCTTCTTTCATCATCGGAATCTTCTTTTCTCCCCCCTTGATCATTGCCCCTAATGGTCAAATTTTGAAGTTTTTGGGTAATGTCTTGATTATTGTCATTAATATCCTTATCAATGGAGGACTTTCTAGGGTAGGTACTCGTAGTTTCATCAAATTTAACATTTGAGGACTCCTCAATCCCTTGGGTCCTCTTATTGTAGACTCTATACCCTTTACTTGTGGATGAGTATCCAACTAGAATTCCCTCATCCGCTTTAGATTCAAATTTCCCTAAGTTGTCTTTGGTATTTAAGATATAAACTTTACATCCAAAGACTTTGAAATAGTGAATTGTAGGAATAGTTCCATTCCATAGTTCAAAAGGTATCTTTCCTAAAAACCTATGGATTTGAACCCTATTTTGGATATAGCAAGCGGTATTAACCGCTTCCGCCCACAAGTAGCTAGGTAGAGAGTATGCATTTAGCATAGTCCTAGCCGCTTCTTGTAGGGCACGATTTCTCCTTTCCACCACCCCATTTTGTTGGGGTGTTCTAGGACAAGAGAACTCATGCTTGTACCTTTGCTCTAAACAAAATTGTGAAAATTTAAAGTTTTCAAATTCACCACCATGATCACTACGGATCCGGTTGATTTTGAGTTTCTTTTCATTTTCAACCCTTTTACTAAATCCTATGATTATTTCTAAGGTATCATCCTTATGTTTCATAAAGTAAACCCAAGTATACCTAGAAAAATCATCCACAATGACTAAACAATATTTGTTACCATTTAAAGATGGAGTGCTATGGCAATCAAATAAATCAAGATGCAATAATTCTAATGGTAAAGACGTATTAGTTAAGGTTTTACCTTTGTGTGATGCTTTTGATTGTTTTCCTTCTTGGCATGCATCACACATTTTGTTCTTGACATACTTGATCTTTGGTAACCCTTTGACCAACTCCATCTTGGCTACTTTGGCTATGTTTTTCATGTTGGCGTGCCCCAATCTTCTATGCCATAGCCAACATTCTTCCTCTTTTGCCACAAGACACTTAGTAGAAATGTTAGAAGCATATGAAAGATCAACATAATAGATGTTTGATTTTCTATATCCAACTAACATGCAATCATTTAATTCCTTGTGTTTAATCATGCATTTAGAGGATTCAACGAGACATGATAGTTTGCATCACAAAGTTGACTAACACTTAATAAATTAAACTTCATATTTTCAACTAGCAAGACTTTGTGAATAACAATTTTAGGGATACCTCAATTGTACCTCTACCTAGTATCTTGAGTTTTCCACTATTTCCAAAGATACCGCTCCCTTCTTCACGTATTTAATTGTGGAGAACTTGCTCACATCCCCGGTCATATGTGTTGAGCAACCGCTATCCACAATCCACATACCTCGCTCTCCTACCTAAATCACATGAAAAACACAAGCTTTTGGTACCCAAACATTTGGACCGGTAACATTAATTAAAAACTTCTTAGGTACCCAAGCTTTCTTAACCTTACCCTTAATGGTTCCTTTCCTATTAATTAATGAAATATAAGCAACCTCTTTCTCTTTTGGCTTATATCCTAAACCGGCCTTGTTATACACCTCTTTGCCTACTAAGGATCATGTCAAGACCTTTTGAGCCATTTGAAAATTTTCTAAACATGTTTTCAATTTACTAACCTCATCCTTAAGTTTTTCATTTTCTTCCCTAAGCATGCAAGAGTCAACATGTAAAAGTTTTTCATCCCTAATGGCTTTTAATTCTATCTTCATGCTCTTAACCTTATATTTAGATTTATCTAGAGCTTCTTGAAGATATGCAATTGATTTGTAAAGAAGTTCTACTTTAGGAGAATTCATTACCTCATCGTCACTAGATGACGATTCATCACTTGAGGAGCTTTCTTCTTGGCTTGACGTTCGGAATCATCTCCTAGTGCCATGAGTGCCACATGGCGAGTGATGTGGCAAAGCTCATCATCGGAAGATGAGTCTTCAACGCTTGGTGTGTCCCATGTGGTTTGAGCCACCATAGCCTCCTTCTTCTTCTTCTCCTTCTTGTCCTTCTTCTTCTTTTCTTTTTCCTCCTTCTTCTTTAGCTCCGGGCAATTTGGCTTTATGTGCCCCTTCTTATTGCAAGCATGACAAATCACATTATTGTTAAAATTTGAATTACCACTACTTTTACCTCTTGATGAGTGGAACCCCTTCCTTGCTTCTCTATTCTTGAATTCCTTTGATTTTCTAAGGAACTTCTTGACAAAATGGGCCACTTCACTAGCCGAGTCTCCATCACTACTTGACTCTTGCTCCGACTCGGATGAAGATGACACCTCTTTCCTTTCTTTCTTCTTCTTTTCTTTCTTTTCAACAAATAGGGCCAAACCCTTTTCCTTAGAAGACATGTTAGTTTGTTCATGCAATTCAAACTCACAAAATAGTTCATCAATTTTAATTTGTGAGAGATCCCTAGTTACCTTAATGGCATCAACTATAGAGGTCCATAAAGAATTTCTAGGAAAAGCTTGTAAGATATACCTTACTAAATCCCGGTTGTCAACTCGCTCACCTATGATATGGAGTCCGTTCACAATTTCCTTGAACCTTCCATGCATTTGGCTTACGGTTTCATGCATCTTCATTTGGAAGGCTTGAAGTTGTCCAATTAGAAGGTCCTTCTTTGCCCTCTTTGACTCCTTGGAACCTTCATTTAGCTCAATGAGCTTTTCCCATAGCTCCTTGGCGGATTCAAAAGGCCCCACCTTGTTGAGTTGCTCCATTGTGACGCCGCATTGGATGGTGAGGATGGCTTTTGCATTTGACTCGAAATTGCGGTTCATCTCCCTTGTCCAATCCTTGCTTGGAATAGGGTTTCCACGCTCATCCACCGGTTCCTCGAAGCCATCTACAACACTATGCCAAATTTCAATATTACTCATTAAATAGTACTTCATCCTACCTTTCCAATATGCGAAGTGACTCCCATCGAAGAGTGGTGGCTTGGCGATGCTATATCCCTCTTGAAGAGCCATTGATGCCTTGGTTGATGGTGAGATCTTCCAAGCGATCCAAGTATGATGCAACAAGCTCCAAGCATTTATGTGTTTTGATGTTTGGATAATCATTTAAGTTAGGCAATGTATTGTGATCTAATTGCGAATGTGTTTAAGTGACAGGTAAAAGAGAAGTCCAAGTATGATCTTGGCAAAGGAAGTCCAAGGGATGGACTTGGCAGCATAAGACCAAGCTTGTAGTCTTGGCAGCGTAAAGTCCAAGTGAACCTTGGCAAAGGAAGTCCAAGTATGATCTTGGCAAAGGAAGTCCAAGGGATGGACTTGGCAGCATAAGACCAAGCTTGTAGTCTTGGCAGCGTAAAGTCCAAGTGAACCTTGGCAAAGGAAGTCCAAAGTAAGGTCTTGGCAGCATAAGTCCAAGCTTGTAGTCTTGGCGGCGTAAAGTCCAAGCATTTGGCAACCCAAGACATGACGAAACCGAAGGAAGCTCTTGGAAGCAAAGCGCAAAGGATGAACAAGTCGCGGACTCGGGATCCACGAAGGCGCAAGGCTTATCACGGAGCTAGAAGGTTGAGTCTAGGTCTAGGGTATAAAAACAAGGATGAATTATTCATACTTAATAAGTATCGATCGGATCGATCGATGTATCGATCGGCCCGTCAGTCGGCTAAGTCGGTGAAACCACGACCATCGATCAGCTTGCCTTGGACATATCGGTCGGTGATTCTCGATCGATCGGCTAGCTATGAAACGATCGGTGATCAGGAAAGAAATGCCACGAGAATGCGGTCTCACTCGGCTCATTGCGCGTGATCACTCGGTGATCACTCCATCGGTGATGGAGAGATCGATCGGGTGATCACTGGCCGTTGGAGATTGCGACTCACGAATCTCGCGAGATCACGTTTGAAGCCGTTGGCCGGCGATCGTGATGGCATGCATCGATGGCATCACCGACCGATCGAGGCCCAACGGGAAAAACAGCCCCTCTTATAAAAGGGGTCATGGGGAGCATGGGGAGGCTAGTGCTCTAACTCCTAACTTCATCCTCGTGCTCACCAAGTTTTCTAAGTGTTTTTAGCAATCCAAAACCTCCTCTTCTATTGTTCTTCATCATCCATCATTGTAAAGAAGAGGAGTGTATTGTAAGAAAGGTTTCTCCACCTTGGTTCATCCAAAGGAGAAGATAGTGAAGCTTGGCTAGGGCTAATCCACCTTACGGATTGCTGTGGAGTAGGAGCGTCATCTCCGAACCACGTAAATTGGGTGTTAGCGTTTGGTTTCTTATTTCGTATTTGTATTTGTTTTGTATTTGTATTGCTTCCGCTAACTTGATTGTAGAAACGAAGAAACGCTAATCACCCCCCCCTCTAGCGTTACAAAGGTCCTAACAAGTGGTATCAGAGCCCGGGGCTCTTCTACGGACTAACCGCCGAGAGTTGAAGAAGCTAGAGGGAAGACGATGGAGCTTCAAGAAAGATGGGGCGGGGACATCAATACTCCACCGCCATACGACCGAGAAGATTTTCCGGCGTGGAGATCAAGAATGGAAAAATTCTTGATGAAGAACATAGAGGATTGGTTCATCCTCGTTAAAAGCTTTGAACCCCCTAGGGACAAGAAGGGAAAGGTCCTCAAATTGAAAAAGTGGACCAAAGAACAACGCCAAAATCTCAAGACCGAAATTAAGGTAACAAAACTTTTAGAAGATTTAATTCCTAATGATGTTTTGTGCAAGCTAGGGGAGTACACATATGCCAAGGAGCTATGGAAGAAATTGGCAAGGTTCCATGAGGAGAGCTCATCCTCGAGTGAAAGTGAGGAATCGGAAGTTGAGATGGAGTCAACTTCCGAATCGGAGCAAGAAGAAGAAGAAGAGGTGGAAGAAGTGGAAGAAGCATCCACTTCTAGGATTGAGGAGGAGAGACCATCCTCGATACCGGAGCAACCTCAAGAAGAGCCTTCAACATCCGGTCAAGATGAAGAAGCTCAAAGTCCAATTCCGGTCTCCACCACCATCGGTAACTCAAACACCTCAATTCAAAATAAAAATAATATAATGTGTTTTGAGTGTAGGGAGTATGGGCATTATAAGAGCAAATGCCCAAAGAGGATCAAGAAAGCTCCTCCGGCACCTAAAAGTCAAGAAAAGTCAAAGGATGCCGGTTCCCCAAGTCAAAAGAGCAAGGAGCACGTGGTGTGCTTCAAGTGTCGACAACCGGGACATTTCCGGAGTCAATGCCCAAGGGGAAAGAAGAAAGGGCAAGAAGGAGCAACACGTGTAGGGGGAGCCTCTAAGGCAAACCCTAAGGTAAAATTTGTTAATGCACCTTCAATTTCTAGGCAAAAGCATGCTTTTAATTCTCTTGCTATTTATCATAAAGAGCATGCTAGAAATAACAAACATATTTGTTTAGGAGCTAAGAAGGTACACCTTAATAATAAGGAGAAATTTGGGACTAATGTCCCTAGAAAAACCATACCTAGGGAATCTATTAAGAAAATACAAGAACATCTAGGTATTAACCCTAAATGGACTAGGCATATGCCTAAGAAGTCCAATGCCCAAGATTTAAATCAAAATTCTAAAATTGGGCAATTAGAATTAGAGAACCAAGCCTTGAGGTCAAGGCTTGAGAAATTGGAAAAGACCTAAACAAGATACAAAATCAATTTCAAGGGTCTAATTGTCAAACTTTTAGGTCAAGAAGTCAAAGTCAACATCTAGGACCTAAGAGTCAAAAGTCAACCAAGGGCAAGAAAGGTTTGGGTCACAAACCTAAGCCTAAGGTGGCTTACCATAGTGTTCCATTTGACTATGGAACACTAACTTCTAGGAAGACCAAGGTCAATAGGAAGTCATCTCTAGAGTTGACCATGGTGTGTGCCTAGTGGCTAGGGTTTCTAGGAAACCTAGGGTGGCCACTAAGAAGGTTGCAAGGGGAGTTACCCCTAGAGTCAACCTAGGTAAGACCCAAATGACCAAGGCTACCAAGCCTAGGAGGGTCATTAGGAAGGTATCTAGGGAGGTTATCCCTAAGGAATACCTAGTTAACCTTAGGAGCTCAAATAGGTTTTGGGTTCCTAAGAGCGTGATTGATTCACGCTAGATGGGTTAGGGTGTGCCAACTTTAAATGGAAGGGTAGTTAACCTAACCATGGTTAAGGTGGCATTTTAGGTTATTTTCAAGGTTATGGTTGCCTTGGAAATACATTTAAGTCTTAATCTTAAAAGCTTTTAGGATGTGCCAATATTACTTGAGAAGTTTGTTAAAATGATCAAAATTGGCACAATTTAAGTTTAGAGGTTAGTGTGCCATTTTGGGGTTTTTGGCACACTTGGGAGAAAAATAGAAATATGGCAAAATATATCTAATTATATTAAATGGCAATTAATATTAAAATTTAGGTATTACATACCTTTATATCTTATTTGCCATGCTTTGATTTGTCATATGCCATGACATGACATCATGTTCATTCTCATCATTTATATGTCATGTACATGGTTAGGATTAAGGATTAAATGTCATGTGTTTTTAGATTTCATATTATGCCATGACATCATGATTATGAGCATATGCTTATTTATATCATCGTTAATGCCATAATCATTCATGCATTTAAGAAAATTTGATTAAAATTGATTTAAGGACTATGGCATGACTTGGAGTCCCATTTATGAGGGAATCAAGTAGGGTTGCCTAGAAAAATGCATGAAACCCTAGTTTAGGGTGAGCAAAACCCACATCTCACATCCAATTGACATGTATGTGTATTTATACACCTTAGATACATGTGAGATGCTAGGATATGAGTTGAGTTCAAGGTGCATAGTTTTTGCATCTAGTTGAACCAAAACTCATCTTATTTTTATTTGTGGATCATTGGGAAAGCTTGTGTACAAGTCATGTGCATAGAGCCCAAGAATTATGGTCCAAGATAAGGTTTGAAAACATTTTAAAATCATTTTGAAAAATCTTGGTGAAGTCTATCTTTCGATAGCAATCACCATTGATGAAGTTGATACAAAGTAGGGCCAGAACATTGTAAATTTCAATGTTCTTGAACTTTGTACCAATGTCACTATTTAATGGGTAAAATAATTTTCAAACATTTTCACCCATTGTATTGGTCATAAGTATTATCGTATCGTGATTTTTCGATAAACGTATAATTATTTATGATTTTTTGAAATTCATTTCTGATAACTGAAAATCGGATTTTGATTATCGATCGCTATTGGTGGTGATCGTGATAGGTATGTGATCATTGTTATCTGACAGTCATTGCCAAGGCTGATTTTGGGTTGACAAGGTTTGTTTAACCCGATTCATTCTGATGAAAGGTCCCTAACCACTCCTAACCCTAGGATATGCTTTGGGAAGCATTATGAAGGGTGAAAATTCATTGGATATGGATTTGGAGAGGTGTTAGGTCAAAGTATCAAATTGAGGTGGTGGAAAGTTCAATGTTGAATTTCCAACCTTAATTTTGATGATTTAGAGTTCCTATTGGCTTAGGGACTACCCAAGGACATTGTTGGTGCAATGGTCAAGGGAGCAAGCCTTTAGGGAGGTATCCATCTTGGGATGATGGATGTGTTTTCTCCTTGAAAAGGAGAAGTTATGGGAATGTTATCAATTTGGGAAATTGATGGATTTTAGAAACCCAATTTGGAAATTGGGAGAGTGATTAGGATTGCCTCTCTTGAGTGATATGGGACTTATCACTAGGAAGATGGTAGGCATCCTAGGTATTTTTGAACCAAGGGGGAGATTGTAAGATCTCATTGGGACATGAGACATTGACCTCCTTGGAGAGAAAACCTTTTTGATGTTAGTCAAAAATGGAGAATGTTTGGGGGAGAACATTTGGGATAATTGGTAAAGGATTTGAGTTAGTATTCTAACTCAATTATTTTGTTAGTTTTGTCAAACATCAAAAGGGGAGATTGTTGGTGCAATCGGCCCAGTCACGATGACGAGGACTCGAGTTTGGCTCAGTGATGTTTTGATGTGTTTTGATGTTTACAAAAACATATGACAATGTAATTGTCATTTGGTAAAGTCCAAGTCTTGAGTACTTGGCATGGAAAGTCAAGTGGGACACTTGGCATTGGGAAAAGTCCAAGCATGGGTCTTGGCAATGTAAAGTCCAACATGGGTTGGCAAGGGAAAGTCCAAGCATGGTCTTGGCATTTGAGAAGTCCAAGCATCGTCTTGGCATGGAAAGTCCAACATGGGTTGGCATTTGAAGTCCAAGGGGATTGATATTGGCGGCGTAAAGTCCAAGCGGTAGTCTTGGCAGCATAAGTCCAATGGTTGGCGGCGTAAAGTCCAAGCGGAGTCTTGGCGGCGTAAGTCCAATGTGCCTTGGCGGTGTAGACACTATTAGCATGACATAGCCGGAAGGCAAGGCTAGCGCGATGGATGAACAAGTCATGGATGACTTGGAGGATCCGAGGCGTGAGGTGATGGAGGTGACTAGAAGGCTTAGGTCTAGGCTAAGGGTGGTCTAGCAAGTATGGGAACCATACTTGAGTTAAAACCTCATGTTTGAGGTGTGCCCGGTCGGCCCAGTGCCATGTGGCGATCGGACCAATCAACTAGGGTTTGATTTGCGGGTTATGGCCTAGCGATCGCGCCATAGGTTGGCGATCGGTGATGGCTCAGCGATCGGCCCGATCGTCCGATCGGTCGATTGGTGCTCGAGAATTGCCCGAGAATGGAGTCGAGACTCGGCGGTCGAGTGAGGACTCCATCGGCGCGATGGTCTGTCGGTCGGTGATGGTAGTTCCGTTGGACTTATCAGCGTGGAACTAGCCGGTGTATCACGACAACAGTGGCATCCGTCGACTGATGGTCTCGATCAGTCGACTGATCGACTTTTTCCCGCACAGGTTGAAGCTCTATATGGAGCTCGAGGTGGAGGAAAAAGTAATGGTTCTTTGAGGCGATTTGGGGCGAGTTCTTTGCTGCGATTCGTGCTACTCGATCAAGCGATCAAGCATTCAAAGAGCATTTGTAAAGTGTTTCCTTTACTTGTATTGCTTTGTATTTCACTATATTGCTTGTATTCATTTGATTATTGTTGTAATCATATTGTACGAGGTTTCTCCACCTCCGGATTGTTCCGAGAAGGAGTTATTTGATAGTGGTGTGTGATTGGCATCGCTAGGGCTCATTTGAGCCCGATCCGTGGAGTAGGAACCGTGCGGTTCTGAACCACGTTATATACTCGTGTTAGCGTGTTTTGTTTTCATTATTGTTATTGTATTGTCTATATTCCGCTGCGCTAACGAATTTGTAGACACAACCGCGATTGAATTCCATTAACGCTAATCACCCCCCCTCTAGCGTTACAAAGGTCCTAACATAGGAGTGGTTAGGGACCTTAACCGCAGCTGAAATCGGGTTAAACAACTTTGGTTACCCCGAAATCAGGCTATCAGTCGACTCTGTCAGCTACGATCGGCGATGTGTCCATCGATCACCAGCGCACGATCGAGTGATCTTTGCAATGATGATCAGTCAACGCCCCATCGATCATTGCCTGTAGAGCGATCGTGATCAAAACGATTTTAAATCAGACTCGACTTTTGGAAATTCATAAGTAATTCTACGTAAATAAAAAAAATCACGAAACTTGATACGTATATTACTTATCACACATACAATCAGTGAAAAATTTTAGAAAAATATTTTTACCACTGAAATAGGAGATTGGTACAAAGTTCAAAAACTATTAAAACTTTAAAGTTTTTGATCCACTTTGTATCAACTTCTACAATGATGATGACTATCAAAAGATAGATTTCACCAAGGTTTTCTAAATTGATTTTAAAATGTTTTTGAAAACCTATTTTGAACCATGGTTTATTGGCTAAATATACATAACTTGTATATTAGCTTTCCTTATGATTCTTGGTGATAATTAAAATAAGTTTGAGTTCATCTAGATGCACTACCTATGCACCTTGAACCTAACTTATTATCCTAGCATCTCACATGTATCTAGGGTATATAAATATACATACATGTCAATGTGATGTGAGATGTGGGTTTTGATTCATTTTATCTAGGGTTTCATGCATTTCCTAGGCAACCCTACTTGATTCCCTTATAAATGAGACTTCAAGTCATGCCATTTTCCTTAAATCAATGTTCAATCAAATTAATGCATGAAATGATCATGGTATAGTGATAGCAAAATAAAAACATGACCAATGATCATGATGTCATGACATATGATGAAATTTAAAAACTCATGACATTTAAAGTAATCACAACCAATGATATGACATGTTATATAATAAGATGAAATTCCATGTCATGTCATGATATAGCAATTTTCATAAACCAATACATTAATACAAATACACACTCAAACACACATGATTTTCACAAATAGAAATTTCATTAAATTTAAAAAGATTTCAGTTTTTACATTCAAAATGGAGATTTGATATACTCAATCTCACTACAAAACTGAGAAAAAAAATCTAACATCCTCTAAATCTAGTCATCTGTAGGAGGTGGCGGTGGAGGAGGCTGCTGGCTCAAAGTCCAAGCCCGCATCATCTCATACATATCGAGCTGACGCTGCTCGATACGACTCTGGGACTCTGCAATCTACATGTATCTCTCCTCCATCCGACCAAGACATGCGCCCATGGATGCTTGCCCTACTAAGAGCTCTGTCAGTCTAGAGTCGACCGTCTGCTGATAGTCCTGGAATCTGGACTCCAGCTGGCCAAGATGATCTGATGGACCCGCCGCTGATGCATCTGCTGGCAGCTCATCCTCCTCAATAGCGGCGTCTGCACCCTCATAGTCCTCTGCCGCCTCTCTGCGTGCCCTGGCTGGTGGTCGAGGCGCTAACTCCATCTGTCAAGGCCCCATCCACAACTTCGCTAACGAGAAGTTGCGAATCGATATCGATCGTACACCTCGAGGCGCTCTCGAGAGAACCCCGTGAATGTTGATGCCTCGACTCTAGTCATGCTTTGTGATAATGTGACCATATGGCATATGCACTTTCCTTATGCGAAATGAAATGCACTATGAAACATATTTAATGCAATGTTAATGTCTAATCTATTACGCATGGCGTAGAGTAGAAAGAGATGGGGAGGCCGAATCTTGGCCAGACCCCGAGTGACGATCGGAAGAAAGCACCCAACAATGACCTTGTAGAGTACATTGTCATGTGCAGATAACTCAGTAATAGGAAATAAATTCTGGGCTGGTGGACGAGGATGACCAAAAATAAGCTTATGCATAGAGTCCAAAGAAATATGGGCAAATGGCTCGGGTAAAGGAGCATCAAAAGTGGGGTAAAAAATGAAGGTGTCATCCGAGGGCTTACACTCGAGAAACTCCTGCAGTATCGCAGGAGTGAACTCTAAATCACATTTTGCAACGCGAGTAGTGTAGGTAGGGCCATCATCTACCTTCTTTAGGTTCTAATAAAACTCCTTAAGGAGGTCATCGTTAATGGGATGTGTGCATAAGACAATTTTCATGAGATGATAGTATGCAAATAAGTCCATGACATCACTACAATAGCGATGAAAAAAGTCCCTATCGATGTACCTAACCAACATAGGTTGGTACAATCGAGATTCACCCTCGGGTGGATCATTCCTACGGGCTCTCCTATTATTAATGCAATGTAATGATATGACATGCAAGGACACCAATACATGATTAGATAAAAATAAATTACAATGGAAAGGAAAATTAGGGTTTTGGGTAAGAAAATTTTTACTTCAGTGCCATTTGGAGGTGTGACGATGAGGATGCTTTGATATTCTGAGGGTCACAAAGTTCACGAGGACTCAAACGCCGGAACCCTAATCGGAAACAGGGAAACAAACCCTAGAACGAGTGAACTAAGGCTTGAGATAAGTGAAAAACACAAAAAGAGGGGCTTAGCTATCAAACCTAAAAGCTTGGGCGGCTGGCACGGTCGGAAAGACTGGTCGGAGAAGAGGATGGCAATCGGAGAGGAGAGGAACACGAAAGAGCTTCACGTGAGGACGCCAAACCCTAGCGGTTCGGCGTTATAAAATCGTGGTGCCAGTCGACTGATGTGCAGCATCAATCGACTGATCACGGCTTATTAGCGGGTTTATCGAACCGGTAGTCGATCGCTTCCGGCTCAAAGAATCGATCGCCGAGTCTTCGCGTGACGTGCTCTAGATATCACGATCGATCGGTGTATCCATCGATCGATGTTCAAGCAGCGAGTCCTGATCAATTGACAATCTCGATTCCTTCATCTAAATTAGCCCATTTTATCATGTTTAATCTTGTATATCAAACATATTGATGTTACACTTATATTCATGTATTCGTTAATGTATTTTAATGTTTTATTCTATTTTGGCAAACATTAACATCCAATGATTTCCAAATCCTAACATCTCACCCTTTCTAAGTGTTGAAATACACAATCAAGGTAAAAGACTTGTTTTGTGAGATGCAATCCATCCTAGACATTCCTTCCATGCAAACACATGGTGAAACATATGAAGCATGGTAAGTACAAGACATCAAGTTGTGTGGCACTTGAGTATCACTCTTGATGTTACTTTTACATCTTAAATACACTTATCTTGGTATATGAACTTCTAAAGTGTGCCAACAATCAAAGTTACACACTATGACCTCTAAATCTAGATTGTGCCAATTTTATTGATTTTCATGTTTTCAAAAATATATTGACACATCCTAAAATCTTTTAGGATTAAGGCTTAAATGTATTTTCAAGGTAACCATAACCTTGAAAATAACCTAAAGTGCCACCTTTACCATGGTTGAGTTAACTACTCATCCAATCATGGTTGGCACATTCTAACCCATTTAACGTGAATCAATCACGCTCTTTGGAACCCAAAATCTATTTGAGCTCATTGAATTAATTAGGTATTCCTTAGGGATAACCTCCCTAGATACCTTCCTAATGACCCTCCTAGGCTTGTTAGCCTTGGTCATTGTGGTCTTATCTAGGTTGACTCTAGAGGTAACTCCCCTTGCAACCTTGGTCTTCCTAGACCTAGTTTGTGTTCCATAGTCAAATGGAACACAATGATAAGTCACCTTAGGCTTAGGTTTGTGACCCAAAGCTTTCTTGCCCTTGGTTGACTTTTGTCTTTTGGGTCCTAGATGTTGACTTTGAGATCTTGACCCTTGACTTTGACCATTAGACCCTTGAAATTGATTTTGTAGCTTATTTAGGGTCTTTTCTAGTTTTTCAAGCCTTGACCTTAAGGCTTGGTTCTCTAATTCTAATTGCCCAAATGATTTTTGATTAGGTTTTTGGACATTACCATTTACCTTAGACATATGTTTACCCTTATTGGATTTGATACCTAAATGGTTTTCGATTTTCTTAATTGCTTTCTTAGGAATGACATTTCTAGGGACATTAGTCCCAAATTTCTCCTTCTTTGAAATAGATCTAAAGTTATCATTCCTAGCATGCTTCGATTCATGAGTATTAGCAAAGTTATTTGAATTAATTCTAGCATGCTTTTGCTTAGAATTTAAGGAATGAGCATTATGAAAATATACCTTAGGGTTTGCCTTAGTAGCTCCCCCTACTTGTGATACTCCTTCTTGGATCTTCTTGCTCCCCCTAGGACATTGATTTCGGTAATGTCCCGGTTGCCGACATTTGAAGCAAATGATATGCTCCTTGTCTTTAGATGATGGGGAACCGGCATCCTTTGACTTTTGTTGACTTTTAGGCGCTAGAGGAGTCTTCTTAACCTTCTTTGGGTACTTGCTCTTATAGTGTCCGGTTTCCCTACACTCAAAATATATTATATGCATTTTATTATTAACACATATGTTTGAGTTACCTAGGTTAATGGAGACTGGAATTGGACTTTGGGCTTCTTCATCTTGACCAGATGTCGAAACTTCTTCTTGATGTTCCGATGTGGAAGTTCTCTCCTCTCCCTCAATCCTTGAGGTGGATGCTTCTTCCACTTCCTCCACCTTTTCCGATCCGGATATTGATTCCCTATCAATCTCCGAATCCTCACTTCCTTGTGAGGATGATGCATTAGCCTCTTTGGTCTCTTCCTCTTGGACCGTTGATGGGCTATCATGAAGCTTGGCCACTTGGCTCCATAGCTTGTTTGCATCTACATAATTACCTAACATACACAAGATATTGTTAGGTATTAAATCAATTAAAAACTTCGTTACCTTCTCATTTTTCTCGAAGGCTTGAACTTGTTCTTCGGTCCATCTTTTTTTCTTGCGGAATCCACCTTTTGGTAGCTATATCCTTCCATTAAAATGGACCATTCTTCGAGATCCCTCATCATTAGGAAGTCCTCAATTCTCGCCTTCCATTGTCTAAATCCTTCTTGTCCATAGAAGGAATAGGGAATTGGGGTGTTGATATCCCATCCCAATGGTTCTTCCATCTTCACCCTCTAACTTCTTTATCTTAGCTCCCGGCGGTTAGTCCGTAGAAGAGCCCCGAGCTCTGATACCAATTGTTGGATATTTGACGCCGCTAGAGGGGGGGTGAATAGCGTTTGACCGTTCGTAGATGGAATTCGATCGCGTGTTCGTCTCTACAATTTCGTTAGTACACAGCAGAAATAGATATAATACAATAACGAAAAACGCCAACACAATAAGAACACGAGTATGTAATGTGGTTCGGAACCGCACGGTTCCTACTCCACGGATCGAGCTTTACAAGCTCTAGTGATGCACACACAACCACTAATAAACACTCCTTCTCGGAACAATCTAGAGGCGGAGAAACCTCGTACAATAATGATTACAACAATAATCAAATAAATACAAGCAAATACAATGAAATAAAAATGCAAGTAAAGGAAAAACACTTTACAAGAGCTTTGGATTGCTTGATCTTTGATTGCCTTGAACTAGCTTTGAAGGACTGGAAAGCACCAACTTCCCCCTTCAATTTCTCTCAAGAAAATCGCTATCTTTTTCTCCATCACGAGCTCCTTTTATAGCTTCAACCTGTGCTGGAAAAGGTCGATCAGTCGACTGCTCGGTGTTAGGGCAATCTCTTGCCATGATTAGGTTTTGATGTGTGTGGCAAAGGGTTTAAGTTAGTTTGTTATGTTGATTTGATATGTGCGTTGAAGTCATGCAGGACTTAGTAATTCGCACATGGAGCCGTGGCGAGTTTCACATCTCATGACTCGGTCCTTGAGTCGGTGAAGGATAGCTTTGCGGAAGCCGTGTGCTTAGAGCATCCGAGGGACCGCCGGACGAGGAGCTTGGAGTGAAGCTGGAGGAAGTAGACTTCAAGGCAAGAGACGCGAAGGAGCATTGCAGAGCCGTGCGCCTGATGCTGCCGAGGGACGTGGCCTTGAACGAAGAGAACTTCGAAGGCGAGGGACTCCAAGGGATGAGAGTGAGCGAATGTAACCCGGGAAGGGGTAGTAGCTCGTAGGTGAAACTTGGCCATTTGGCTAAGTGTCGGATGAGATTTCGAACACCCGATCATTGCCATGGAATGGCGATCGGCTGCTAATCGATGGTTCGATCGGGGTTTAATCGGTGAATCAAGTTGATCGTCGATTACCAAGGGCGGCGATCGTGATGTACATGCGCAGGCATAGAATGGAGTCGATCTCGCGGAGCACTCGATTGATTGACATCAGTCGACTGATGGGTGCCATTAGTCGACTGATGCCAATACTGTTGAAGAGAATCCAACGTGGAAAGCGGCCGTTATTGGGCAACGGCTACAGGACCAGTCGACTAATCGAGGGCATCAGTCGACTGCTTCTGTGTCAACGGGAAGAAACCCTCTTCCTCTATAAAAAGGAAGAGGATGGGGCTTTGAAAGGCAAATGCTTGAACGCCCAACTACTCCCAAAGTGCCCTAAACGTTTTTCCACTCTTCTACTTGCTCTAATCTTCATTCCATTGTAGAAGAGTGATCTTGATTGTAAAGGTTACCTCCACCTAGCTTGGTGCAAAGGAGAGACCAATAGTGGATTGGTTTTGGCGGAGTGATTCACCGAGGACGAATCGGGTCGTGGATTAGCGGCGTAGCCGTGAACCACGTTACATCCTTGTTAGCATTGTTTGTTTATCTTTTGTTTTGTCTATTTGTATTTGTATATTCCGCTTGCGCTAATCTCTTGTAGACGAGCAATTTTCGACATCCATCGTACGAGGGCTATTCACCCCCCTCTAGCCGGCCGTCCCGATCCCCCAACACTCGGGACCATCAGTTGACTGATCACACTGTTGCTGTGAGACAACGGTGTAATCCACGCTGGAAAAATCCAACGGCTAGGACATCAGTTGTAATGCCCATAAAATTTCTAACAATTTTACAAGAATTTTTGGCTTTACGATAATGGGCTTTATGTGGGCCTTTTTCAAAAATAAAAGAAAATAAGCCAAAAAGGGATGCAAGGCCTAGGAATTGAACCCCAAACCTCTAGAGATAGCCAAGCCCTATAGATGCACCCACTAACCAGAAGCCCAATAGGATTATATCATTAGAGGAATAGGGGAAATTATGGTTAAGTGTAAGGGAGATCAAGGGACTCTTCAAATGAATAAATAGGGGGAATGAGGGGGCATGAGTTATCAAAACTTCATTTCTCCTCTTCCTCTTCCTCATCGAATTCTAGAGCTCCCTCTTCATCCTTTGGCCGAACCCCATCCAAGCAAGGAGAAGGCTAGGTTTTGGTTTTCCTTAGGCATCTTCCCACTAAAAGCAAAGCGAAGGATGTAAGTATCCCTCACCTGCATACGAGTAGCTTCGATTGATGTTTGTAAAAGAAATCCATATGATATATTCGGCCAACATGAATTTTTGGGTGTTTCATTGAAATTCTATATCATGTTTGTAAGAAGAAGATGTTGTTAGGAGGTTAATTGGATTAAGTTAAAAGTTAACCCTAAAAAACCTACATGGATAATTCGGCCACTCCTATATTTTGATGATTCAATGAAGCTTTAATCCATGTTTTGTAGGCTTATGACGTTGTTAGTATGTTAATTGGATTAGGTTAAAAGATAACCCTAGAAACCCCTATGGACTATTCGGCCAACACATATTTTTGGGTGTTTTATTGAAATTCTATATCATGTTTGTAAGAAGAAGATGTTGTTAGGAGGTTAATTGGATTAAGTTAAAAGTTAACCCTAAAAAACCTACATGGATCATTCGGCCACCCCTATATTTTGATGATTCAATGAAGCTTTAATCCATGTTTTGTAGGCTTATGACGTTGTTAGTATGTTAATTGGATTAGGTTAAAAGATAACCCTAGAAACCCCTATGGACTATTCGGCCAACACATGTTTTTGGGTGTTTTATTGAAATTCTATATCATGTTTGTAAGAAGAAGATGTTGTTAGAAGGTTAATTGGATTAAGTTAAAAGTTAACCCTAAAAACCTACATGAATCATTCGGCCACCCCTATATTTGATGATTCAATGAAGTTTTATTCCATGTTTTGTATGCTTATGATGTTGTTAGTATATTAATTGAATTAGGGTAAAGGTCTAGCCCTAAAAACCTATAAGGACATTCGGCCACCCCTATATTTTGATGATTCAATGAAGCTTTATTCCATGTTTTGTATGCTTATGATGTTGTTAGTATGTTAATCGAATTAGGGTAAAGGATTAGCCCTAAAAACCTATAAGGACATTCGGCCACCCCTATATTTTGATGATTCAATGAAGCTTTATTCCATGTTTTGTATGCTTATGATGTTGTTAGTATGTTAATTGAATTAGGGTAAAGGACTAGCCCTAAAAACCTATGAGGACATTCGGCCACCCCTCTTGTATGGATGCTCCAATAAAGTTTTATTCCATGTTTGTATGCATATGGTTTTGTTAGTATGTTAATTGAATTAGGTTAAAAGACTAGCCCTAAAAACCTACAAGGACCATTCGGCCACCCCTCTTGTATGGATGCTCCAATGAAGTTTTATTCCATGTTTGTATGCATATGATGTTGTTAGTATGTTAATTGAATTAGGTTAAAGGACTGGCCCTAAAAACCTACATGAACCATTCGGCCAACCATTGTCCTTTAACATGCTCTAGGTTAGGTTAACATGTGTTTTATGTTGGGGGAATTCATGTTGACTTGTGATATTAAATGAGGCTAGATGAAGATGACATTCTTTAGGTTAGTGTTTATTTACTCTTGATGTTTATGCCTTATGTCATGCCCTATGTGTATGTGATGTTTAAGATATGTTATGAAATGAAATACGATATGATCATGAAATGAAAAATGATATGTTTATGAAACGAAGTATGATATGGGTATGAAGTGAAAAAAAAATGATATGTTCATGAAGTGAAGAACGATATGCTATGAAATGAAGTATGCTATGTTTGCAAAATGAAATAAGCTATGTTATAAGAAAAGTATATAAGTATTTTACCTTCTGTATGGCTTGTACCAAGACCTTAACAAGGTCCAAAGGGATGGGCTTCTAAGACGCCCTAGGTCGATGGAATAAGACTCGGGCCTAGGATGGACCTCTATGTATGATTGCCCCTAGGTCGACGGACTAAGATCGGGCCTAGTACGGGATGGGCTCCAAGATGCCCTAGGTCGATGGAATAAGACTCGGGCCTAGGATGGGCTTCTACGCTATGACGATTGCCCTAGGTCGACGGACTAAGATCGGGCCTAGTAACCTAGTAGGTTCGAGACTTGCTACCTCGGGTCTATTTAGGGATGCGCGCTATGATAATGAAGAAGTGGTACAATGCCGGACCCAAATATGTTGAGATTATGTTTACGTACCTATAATATATGTTTTCAAAAGCATCCTGCATATGTTCACATGATTTGATAGTTATGTTCACATGCTATGTTGATATGTCATATATATGTTGCATGTTATGTTTGATATGTCATGTTTATCTTTGCTATATTACATATGATGTATGTTATGGTTGATATGTCATACATAGGTTGCATGTTATGTTGATATGTCATGTACATGTTGCTATGTTACATATGATGCATGTTATGTTTGATTAAGTCATATATATACATGTTATGCTGCTAAGTTATGGATGATACATGTTATGTCTATTTATGTTACTTATGCTACATGTTAAGTTGCTTGCGCCATGTATGTTATATGTTATGTTGCTTATATGTTATGAATATTACATGCCATGAATAATGTTGAGGTATGGTTTTTGTGAGTAGGACAGGATCTTACTAAGCCTATGTGCTTATAGTTATCTTTCCCTCGTACTGCAGATAAGGGTAAGGGATGGATAAACTAAAGGGAGCAGCAGGAGGGGCCAAGTGTGTGTGGTAGTGGCATGGTGGAGAAGATCCGTTATGTCCTTATTTATGTCTCCTTATGATGATGATGTTATGAACTTAAACTAAGCACTAAGTATCTATATATGTTATGATGTATGCTCTATGTTAATAAGAAGAAGTAAGAAGAAGTATCTATATATATTATGATGCATGCTCCATGTTAAGAAGAAGAAGTATCTATATATGTCAATGCATGTTTATGTTAAAAAAAAAAAAGAAAAAAAATGTGTCTAAAGTCTTCCGCTGTAAGAAGTACGAAGAATGTATAAAGTCTTCCACTGTAAGTAATGTATGTATGTACGGTCGCATCACGCGCCGCCCCTCCGGATTCCGGACCCTTGGAAAGGGCGGGCGTGATAGGTTGGTATCAGAGCGGATCTGCCTTTCCACTACACACACATCAAGCTCCAAATCCTGCCGCTCCAAGTAAGAATTCTATGTCTACTCTAATTTTGTTAAATTTGTTCATGTATGATATGAAATGCCTTTAGCTTATTTTGTTCATGTATGATATAAAATGCCTTTAGCTTAAATTATGCATGAAAACATTAATGATAACTTTATGCTAGCTTTAGTTTAATTATGCGTAGATAAACAAACGAAAAACTCATACTAGCCTTACTTTAATATATGAAGATAAACATATCTGGAAGATGCAGTAGTAGAGCTGATGAGATAGCACCCCCGCATGACCTTACACACGTAGTCACAGAACTCCAGTGATAAGTCACAGAACAACAACAAGTAATAAATACCCTAATGAATCAGCGAGGAAACCCTACTGCTCCACCAACGGGCCTCGGCCCGATGGTTCGACAGGAAGCTTACCTGATCCGATGGCGAGGCGAAGGGAAAATTTCTCTGTCTTGGTGAGCCATGGGATGCCCGGGCACAGTTCAAGGCGGTGGAAAGCATCGTGGAGCTCTTTGGGTGCGAATGCGAGAAGATTAAGTGTGCCTCATTACGCCTTTCGAGAGATGCTCGGATGTGGTGGGAAGCGGGTTAAAGCAAAAGACAAGACAAATCGGATGAGATGGACAAATTTCGAGTACGAGTTTTTCGAGGAATTCTTCCACATGAGGGTAACCAACAAGCATTACGACGAGTTCACTGGGTTCAGACAAGGTGACCTATCAGTCAGCGAAGCCGTGAAGAGATTCAACCGACTCGCACGCCTATGCCCGAGTTAGTGTCGCGGAAGAGAAAGGGTCGGACTCATCTTGAAGATGCTCAGGACCGAAATAGCTCTCGAATGTGGCCGGCGGAGTTCATAGACCTGACCGCGGAGGAGCCGCTTCAATAGTGCCTTGATTACGAGCATTACGAACAACATTAATCGTCAACAAAGAAAGCGAGTGAAGGCGGTCGAGGCCCGGTCGAGGTCAGAGGAACCAGAGTAATTGGAAAGGGAACCACACTGGAAAGAGAAGACAATGGGAGGATCCTAAAGGTGGTCCAGCAAACAAGCAGCCCAGGATCCCTCTGTGTACTACCTGCGGAAAAGTACATCCTAGAGTATGCTACCAAGGCACGAATAGATGTTACAACTGTGGACGGACAGGACATAGAATCAGGACTGTCGAGTTGAGCACCTCCTCGCAGTATGCCGGCCAGAGTGCTCCTCCACAGTTACATGAGATGTAGGCTGCAATCGAAGGAACCCCGATCAACCAAGGAAGACTAGAAGCCCCACCAGTTATGACAGATGTCAGGGTATTCTCTCTCACCCAAGAAGATGTGGCGAACGCCTCTCTGATTATCACAGTCGGATATTTATTTTACGATCGGCATACTCTGCATTATTTGATCTTTGAGGCAACACATTCGTTTGTTTCTACACACTTTACTGGAGGGATAGACATACCACCACAAGCTCTAGATCGCAAGTTCTTAACCACCCTGCCCTGGGGAGAAGTAATGCCCTCCACTCATATACTGTGAGCCGCACCCATCAGAATTGCAGACAGAGAACTCTACTGCGATCTGATAGTGCTTGACATGTAGGATTATGATATTATATTGGGCATGGATTTCTTAAGCAAGTACGGTGCTTCGATCGAGTGCCGTAAAAGAAAAGTGGTCTTCGGTAGGAAGGAACTGAAGTTTGAATTTATTGGGGAGCCGAAGAGAAGAGCCAATAAAATTTTATCAACGCTACAGGCACGCAAGATGTTAGACAGTGGGTGCACTGGGTTTCTGGCACACATAGTTGATACAAGTCAAGCCGAGGAACAGAAGCTAGAAGATGTCAGAGTTGCATGCAACTACCCGGTATATTCGGATGAACTACCAGGGTTAGCCCCAGATAGAGAAGTTGAATTCGAGATCGAATTGATTCCGGGTACTAACCCGATCTCTAAAGCACCTTACCGTATGGCGCCGGCTGAATTAAAGGAACTTCAGGGACAGCTATAGGAGTTACTCAACAAGGGACTTATTCGCCCAAGTCGCTCTCCATGGGGAGCTCCAGTGCTGTTGGTGAAGAAGAAAGATGGGTCTATGCGAATGTGCATAGACTACCGAGCGCTAAATAATGTGACGATCAAGAATCGGTACCCTTTGCCGCGGATTGACGACCTGTTCGACCAACTAAAGGGTGCCACCGTCTTCTGTAAGATCGACATGAGGTCCGGCTATCATCAAGTAAAAGTGAAATCAGATGATATACCAAAAGGCGACCTTCGGACCCGGATGGACACTACGAGTTCGTAGTTATGCCCTTCGGAGTGACGAATGCACCTGCTCTGTTCATGGATTTGATGAACCGGGTATTCTCGACATTCCTCGACAAGTTTGTGATCGTCTTCATCGACGACATACTGATATATTCGAGAACCCCAGAGGAGCACGCAGAACACCTGAATATAGTATTGTAGATTCTCCAGGAAAAGCAGTTATTTGCAAAGTTCTCCAAATGTGAGTTCTGGCTCGAACAAGTATCATTTTTGGGTCACGTCATATCCAACCACGGAGTGATGGTAGACCCAATAAAGATTCGGCCGTGAGTAAGCAGAACCGACAAGAATGCCAGTGAGATCAGAAGCTTTCTTGGACTAGCAAGCTACTACCGGAAGTTTGTAGAGAACTTCTCCAGGATTGCCGCCCCTATGACAGTCCTCACTAGAATGAACAAGAAATATGAGTGGAAGGACGCCTGCGAGAGGAGTTTCACAGGTGAAAAAGGCGACCAGCGCTCAATCCTTGCTCTTAGGACGATGTGAAGGCTTTGACATGTACAGTGATGCCTCCAAGTTGGGACTCGGAGCTGTACTCATGCAGAATGGCAAGGTCATTGCCTACGCCTCTAGGCAACTCAAGGAACACGAAAGGAATTATCCCACCCATGATTTAGAGCTAGCGGCCGTGGTCTTTGCTCTCGAAACATGGAGGCATTATCTATATGGAGCTCAGTGTAGGATTTATACAGACCACCAGAGTCTGAAATATTTCTTCACACAGAAGGACCTGAACATGAGACAATGCAGATGGCTCAGCTCGATCAAGGATTATGAGAGATTCTCTACCATCCGGGAAAAGCTAAAGGTGGTGATGCACTCGTGAAGTCTGCGCCACCTTGATGTCTCTATCGGTGTTATCTCTTAGAAAAGAGATTATCGTTACGGGGTTGAAATCATTTGACAGACTCGACCATGGCGATAGCAGCGTTGTTCGATGATATCTTTGGAAAAGCAAGCCCGTGACCCAAGCCTTGGAGGATCAAGCAAGAGAGGTCTTAGAAGGAAAGGGCGATGGGTTTCGGATCTCGATAGTGGAGTACTCTACCTCGGGGATAAGCTTGTGTATTCAGCGATCGAATTATGGAAGGAGATATTTAGGAAGCTCACGGAACTCCTTATGCGATGCATCCTGGAACCACCAAGATGTACCAAGACACGAAGAAAGTTACGGTGGTTGGAATGAAAGAGATGTGGCTCGGTATGTCGATTACTACGACTGCCCAGAGGGTTAAGCGAGAACACCGAGACACGGAGGAACACTGCGGCCGATCCAGATTCGAATGGAAATGGGAAGACATTTCTATGGATTTCATCTCGAGATTGCCCAAGGCGACAAGCGGTTATGATGCTATATGGGTAATTATGGGCCAGTTGAGCGAAGTCCGCCCACTTCTTAGCAATCAAGATGACCTATTCAATGAACAGTGGCTCGATTATATGCTAGAAATTATCGGACTACATGGAATTCCTAAGACCATCATTTACAGCGAGATGGTCGCTTTATCTCCCATTTCGAATGTGTTGAAAGGCCCTAGGCACGAAGCTATTGTTCAAGATCGCCTTCCATCCCCCAGACGGACTGAATGATCGAAAGAGTAAATTAAGTAATCTTGGAGGATATGTTACGAGCTTATACTCGATTTCAAAGGTGGCTGGTGCAGATATTTATGTTTGGCAGAATTCGCCTACAATAATAGCTACCAAGCTACTATTGGGATGGCACCCTACGAGGCTCTATACAGGAGGAAATGTAGATCTCCTATATGCTGGTACGAGGGTGGTGAAAAGAAGAGGATGGGACTCCAGATGGATTTCATCGACGACACCACCCGAGCTATATGGAACATCCGTCAGAGAATTGAAACTGCTCAGAGCCGACAAAAGAGCTATGTGGATATGCGGCGTAGACCGTTAGAATTCGAAGTTGGGGACCTAGTATTCCTCAAAGTGGCTCCTATGAAGGGAGTGATGAGATTTGGAAGGAAGGGTAAACTGAGTGCACGCTACGTGGGACCGTATCCGATATTGCAGAGGATTGGCAAGGTAGCTTACAAGCTGGAGCTGCCTCAAGAGATGTCGGCAATTCACAACGTGTTCCATGTCTCTGTGCTCAAGAAATGCATTTCCAGTGCGGACCAAGTGATTGGGCCACAAACAGTACAAGTTCAAGAGGACCTGAGTGTTGAAAGTCGGCCTATCCAAATACTAGACCGAGAAGTCAAGAGGCTAAGGAAAAAAGAGATGCCCTTAGTAAAGGTCCTGTGGCAGAATCAATGATACGAGGAAGCTACCTGGGAACGCGAGGAGGACATGAAGCAGAAGTACCCAGAATTGTTCTAAGTTTCGAGGATGAAACTTTTAAAAGGTATGAAGGATTGTAACGCCCGTAAACGTAAAATTTCTAACAATTTTACAAGAATTTTTGGCTTTACGATAATGGGCTTTATGTGGGCCTTTTTCAAAAATAAAAGAAAATAAGCCAAAAAGGGATGCAAGGCCTAGGAATTGAACCCCAAACCTCTAGAGATAGCCAAGCCCTATAGATGCACCCACTAACCAGAAGCCCAATAGGATTATATCATTAGAGGAATAGGGGAAATTATGGTTAAGTGTAAGGGAGATCAAGGGACTCTTCAAATGAATAAATAGGGGGAATGAGGGGGCATGAGTTATCAAAACTTCATTTCTCCTCCTCTTCCTCTTCCTCACCGAATTCTAGAGCTCCCTCTTCATCCTTTGGCCGAACCCCATCCAAGCAAGGAGAAGGCTAGGTTTTGGTTTTCCTTAGGCATCTTCCCACTAAAAGCAAAGCAGAGGATGTAAGTATCCCTCACCTGCATACGAGTAGCTTCGATTGATGTTTGTAAAAAAATCCATATGATATATTCGGCCAACATGAATTTTTGGGTGTTTCATTGAAATTCTATATCATGTTTGTAAGAAGAAGATGTTGTTAGGAGGTTAATTGGATTAAGTTAAAAGTTAACCCTAAAAAACCTACATGGATAATTCGGCCACCCCTATATTTTGATGATTCAATGAAGCTTTAATCCATGTTTTGTAGGCTTATGACGTTGTTAGTATGTTAATTGGATTAGGTTAAAAGATAACCTTAGAAACCCCTATGGACTATTCGGCCAACACATGTTTTTGGGTATTTTATTGAAATTCTATATCATGTTTGTAAGAAGAATATGTTGTTAGGAGGTTAATTGGATTAAGTTAAAAGTTAACCCTAAAAACCTACATGGATCATTCGGCCACCCCTATATTTGATGATTCAATGAAGCTTTATTCCATGTTTTGTATGCTTATGATGTTGTTAGTATGTTAATTGAATTAGGGTAAAGGACTAGCCCTAAAAACCTATAAGGACATTCGGCCACCCCTATATTTTGATGATTCAATGAAGCTTTATTCCATGTTTTGTATGCTTATGATGTTGTTAGTATGTTAATCGAATTAGGGTAAAGGATTAGCCCTAAAAACCTATAAGGACATTCGGCCACCCCTATATTTTGATGATTCAATGAAGCTTTATTCCATGTTTTGTATGCTTATGATGTTGTTAGTATGTTAATTGAATTAGGGTAAAGGACTAGCCCTAAAAACCTATGAGGACATTCGGCCACCCCTCTTGTATGGATGCTCCAATGAAGTTTTATTCCATGTTTGTATGCATATGGTGTTGTTAGTATGTTAATTGAATTAGGTTAAAAGACTAGCCCTAAAAACCTACAAGGACCATTCGGCCACCCCTCTTGTATGGATGCTCCAATGAAGTTTTATTCCATGTTTGTATGCATATGATGTTGTTAGTATGTTAATTGAATTAGGTTAAAGGACTGGCCCTAAAAACCTACATGAACCATTCGGCCAACCATTGTCCTTTAACATGCTCTAGGTTAGGTTAACATGTGTTTTATGTTGGGGGAATTCATGTTGACTTGTGATATTAAATGAGGCTAGATGAAGATGACATGCTTTAGGTTAGTGTTTATTTACTCTTGATGTTTATGCCTTATGTCATGCCCTATGTGTATGTGATGTTTAAGATATGTTATGAAACGAAATACGATATGATCATGAAATGAAAAATGATATGTTTATGAAACGAAGTATGATATGGGTATGAAGTGAAAAAAAAATGATATGTTCATGAAGTGAAGAACGATATGCTATGAAATGAAGTATGCTATGTTTGCAAAATGAAATAAGCTATGTTATAACAAAAGCATATAAGTATTTTACCTTCTGCATGGCTTGTACCAAGACCTTAACAAGGTCCAAAGGGATGGGCTCCTAAGGCGCCCTAGGTCGATGGAATAAGACTCGGGCCTAGGATGGGCCTCTATGTATGATTGCCCCTAGGTCGACGGACTAAGATCGGGCCTAGTACAGGATGGGCTCCAAGATGCCCTAGGTCGATGGAATAAGACTCGGGCCTAGGATGAGCTTCTACGCTATGACGATTGCCCTAGGTCGACGGACTAAGATCAGGCCTAGTAACCTAGTAGGTTCGAGACTTGCTACCTCGGGTCTATTTAGGGATGTGCGCTATGATAATGAAGAAGTGGTACAATACCAGGCCCAAATATGTTGAGATTATGTTTACGTACCTATAATATATGTTTTCAAAAGCATCCTGCATATGTTCACATGATTTGATAGTTATGTTCACATGCTATGTTGATATGTCATATATATGTTGCATGTTATGTTTGATATGTCATGTTTATGCTGCTATGTTACATATGATGTATGTTATGGTTGATATGTCATACATAGGTTGCATGTTATGTTGATATGTCATGTACATGTTGCTATGTTACATATGATGCATGTTATGTTTGATTAATTCATATATATACATGTTATGCTGCTAAGTTATGGATGATACATGTTATGTCTACTTATGTTACTTATGCTACATGTTAAGTTGCTTGCACCATGTATGTTATATGTTATGTTGCTTATATGTTAAGAATGTTACATGCCATGAATAATGTTGAGGTATGGTTTTTGTGAGTATGACAGGATCTTACTAAGCCTATGTGCTTATAGTTATCTTTCCCTCGTACTGCAGATAAGGGTAAGGGATGGATAAACTAAAGGGAGCAACAGGAGGGGCCAAGTGTGTGTGGTAGTGGCATGGTGGAGAAGATCCGTTATGTCCTTATTTATGTCTCCTTATGATGATGATGTTATGAACTTGAACTAAGCACTAAGTATCTATATATGTTATGATGCATGCTCTATGTTAATAAGAAGAAGTAAGGAAGAAGTAAGAAGAAGTATCTATATATATTATGATGCATGCTCCATGTTAAGAAGAAGAAGTATCTATATATGTCAATGCATGTTTATGTTTAAAAAAAAAAAGAAAAAAAAATGTGTCTAAAGTCTTCCGTTGTAAGAAGTACGAAGAATGTATAAAGTCTTCGGCTGTAAGTAATGTATGTATGTACGGTCGCGTCACGCGCTGCCTCTCCGGATTCCGGACCCTTGGAAAGGGCGGGCGTGACATCAGTCGACTGATCATGAGCATCAGTCGATTGATAAGCCATCACTCGACTGCTCGTCGCAGCTGTCGAGTGAGACTCCATTCTGTGGTCGAAAATCTGAGCACTAGTCGACTGATCACACGATCAGTCGATTGCTCGACCCATCACCGATCGGCCAACCTCTGGCGATCGCTAGACTCACTTCCCGCGATCAAACCCTAGTTGACTTCGTCGACCACACCTCAAACATGAGGTTTTAGCCCAAGTATGGTGCCCCCATACTTGCTAGACCACCCTTAGCCTAGACCTAAGCCTTCTAGCCACCTCCATCAGCCTCACGCCTCTCGGATCCCTCCAAGTCATCCATGACTTGTTCATCCATCGCGTTAGCCTTCAGGTGCTTCCATCGGCTATGTCATGCTAACGGTGTCTACACCGCCAAGGCACATTGGACTTACGCCGCCAAGACTCCGCTTGGACTTTACGCCGCCAACCATTGGACTTATGCTGCCAAGACTCCCGCTTGGACTTTACGCGGCCAATATCAAACCCCTTGGACTTCTCATGCCAAGACTCAAGCTTGGACTTTCCCTTGCCAACCCATGTTGGACTTTTACATTGCCAAGACCCATGCTTGGACTTTTCATGTGCCAAGTGTCCCACTTGGACTTTTCATGCCAAGACTCAAGCTTGGACTTTCCCTTGCCAACCCATGTTGGACTTTTACATTGCCAAGACCCATGCTTGGACTTTTCATGTGCTAAGTGTCCCACTTGGACTTTTCATGCCAAGTACCTATGACTTGGACTTTACCTTGACAATTACATTGTCATATATTTTTGTCGAACATCAAAACATCATTCGAGTCAAACTCGAGTCCTGGTCAATCGTGACCTGGGCCGATTGCACCAACAGGTAGGTCCCGCAGCATCAATAGGTCGTTTTCGAGGTCGACCGCGTCCTACTATGAGCAAATATGTAAGTATCTAACAAAACATAATGATAACTTCCTATTACATAAGGAAAGTACAGTGACCACAACAGACAACTACTTTTCCTATAGCTCAAGGATGTCCTTTAGCTTTCTTGGTCCCAAAACACGAGACAAAGAGCAAGAAAATCACAAAACATAAAACCCACAAACCGAAATCGCAAACCTAAGCTATGATACCAATAAAAATGTCATGCCCCGGGGCATAATCGTCATCCAAATGACAGAGGAGCCCCTTAGTGACAATATTTAGAAATACAATACTGGAACCAGATCTGGGTAAAACTTTCAAAATAATATAGAAATATAATGATTTTAATGATCGCATGCATGCACGACTAATATATATATATATCAATTAAAAGTAAATTAGTTTTATGACACCAAACCCAATTGCGACAAAATCCAAATATGTAAACAAAATGTGACAACAATAAAGAAAGACAAATCGACAGTCGAGATAGGAGAAAAAGTTATAAATTCTCTACTGCAAAATCTCTCAACCATGAATGGGAGACATAGCTGGCAGTTGAGATAGAAGAAAAGTTATAAATCCACTACTGCAGACCCTCTCAATCACGAATGGGAGACATAGCTGGCAGCCAAGATAGGAGAAAAGTTATAAATCCTTTACTGCAGACCCTCTCAACCACGAATGGGAGACATAGTTAGCAGCCGAGATAGGAGAAAAGTTATATATACTCTAACGATTAATCTCATTTTTGTTAGGAATGATGTGCCCGCTAGAGGGGGGTGAATAGCGTTGTCGTCGCTCGATGGAATTCGATCGTGTTGGTATCTACAAGTCATGTTAGTGCAGCAGAATATATATAAATAACAAAATAAGACAAACACAATTCACAACACAAAATATAACGTGGTTCGGAACCGAATGGTTCCTACTCCACGGATTGGGCTCGTAAGAGCCCTAGCAATGTAAACACGCACTACAAATCAAATAAACTCCTCCTCGGAACAATCCAGAGGTGGAGAAACCTCTTACAAGATATTACAATAGTAATACAAGTAAACAACAAGCAAATACATTTTAATACAACAAAAGAAATGCAAAGAAAACTTTACAATCAATCTTTTGGAAGCTTGCTTGTTTGGTTGGTTGAGTTGCACTTGGAGACCCTGAATTACACTAACAATTCGCCCCAAAAACTCCTCAAATAACCATGCTCAATCCCTCCTCTAAGAGCTCCATTTAAAGCTGCTACCTGGGCTGGATTTCACCTATCAGTCGACTCATCGGGACCATCAGTCGACTAGTGTCACTGTTATCGTGAGACAACGGCTAGATCAACGCTAGAAAAATCCAACGGATCCATCATCAGTTGACTGATCATACCCATCAGTCGACTGATAGAGCCTTCACTCGACTGTTAACCCCAACAGTCGAGTCTGACTCCATTCTGTGTCCGAATTCTCGAGCATCAGTCGATTGATGCCCATATTAGTCGACTACTCAGGCTAGCAGTCGACTGATCACTTCTAGCAGTCGACTGCTAGGGCACTTCCCGTAGTCAAACCCTAGTTGACTCACACTAGTCGACTGACCCATGGTCCCAATCGACTGATAATCCTGAAACATGAGGTTACCCCAAGTATGGTACCCCCATACTTGCTAGACCACCCGTAGCCTATACCAAAGCCTTCTAGCCACCTCCATCAGTCTCGTGCCTATCGCATCCCTCCAAGTCATCCATGACTTGTTCATTCATACGCTAGCCTTCAGATGCTTCTATCAGCTATTGTCATGCTAACGGTGTCTACACCGCCAAAACACATTGGCCGCCAAGACTCCGCTTGAACTTTACGCCGCCAACCATTGGACTTATGCTGCCAAGACTCCCGCTTGGACTTTACGCCACCAATATTTCCCTTGGACTTTCCAAATGCCAAGACCCAAGCTTGGACTTTCCCTTGCCAACCCATGTTGGACTTTCCATGCCAAGACCCAAGCTTGGACTTTCCCATGACAAGATCTATGCTTGGACTTTATCTGCCAAGTACTCAAGACTTGGACTTTCCAAATGCCAAGTGTCCCACTTGGACTTTCCATCACAATGGTCAAACCATCGTTAAACATCAAGTACTAACCTGGGTCGATTGCACCAATCTCCCCAACACATGTCAGACATCCATGTCAAACATCAAAACACGTACTCGAGTCAAACATCAAAACACATACTCAGAGTGCTCAGGCTCAGGCCATGGTTTCCCAGAAGGTTACAACTTCTAAGCCAAAAGGTAAGAAGAAGAAGAAACAAGGTGGAGCAAAGGTGGTAGGAGGATCTCAAGGAGGAGTGAAGAAGGCGAAAGACAAGTGCTTCACTTGCAAGCAGACTGGACATTGGAAGAAGGACTGCCCCAACCGAAAGCAAAACAAAGGTATATCTTTTGGTCTAGTCATTGAAACATGTTTAGCGGTGTTATCTACCGGCACCTGGTGTGTAGATACGGGAGTCACTGATCATGTTTGTAATACTTTGTAGGGGTTCCAGGAAACCAGACGACTAGTTGAGGGGGAGATTACCGTTTACTTGGACGATGCTACGAAGGTGGCAGTTGTTGCAGTGGGAGATGTTTATTTATCTTTTGATAGGAATAAAACTTTGTTTATGAGAAATTGCCTTTATGTACCTTTATTTAGAAAGAATTTGATTTCAGTTTCTAAATTATTTTTGGATGGATATTCTATTTCTTTTAATGACAGAGTTGTTATAAAAAGGAATAGGGAGATTATCTGTTCTAGTGCAATGAGAGGAAATTTATATACCCTTGAACCAAAAGCTCTCATGATGCAAATAGAAGTAAATAACTCATCTTCTAAATCTAATAAGAGAAAAGAACCTTCGAAAATGAACCAAACATATCTTTGGCATCTAAGGTTAGGTCATATTAACCTATGTAGAATTCAAAGGTTGATAACTGATGGACCTCTGGGTTCATTAGTGGTGGAAGATTTCCCAACCTGCAAATCTTGCTTGGAAGGTAAAATGACCAAGAGGCATTTTAAGGCCAAGGGGTATAGAGCCATAGATGTGTTGGAATTTGTTCATTCTGATTTGTGTGGTCCTATGTCTATCCAGGCTAGAGGTGGTTTTGAATATTTCATCTCTTTTATAAACGATTATTCAAGATATGGATACATTTACTTGATGCGCTGCAAGTCTGAAAGCTTTGATAGGTTCAAAGAATTCAAGGATGATGTGGAGAAACGTTAAGGTAAAAGTATCAAGACACTACGATCTGATCATGATGGTGAGTACCTCTTGGGAGAGTTTAGGAATTACTTATCAAAGGCTAAGATTCAATCCCAATTGTCTGCACCTGGCACACCCCAGCAAATTTTTTTTTGCTAATTCATCTTATGAGTCACTGCCCATTTTGTCCATCTCTATAAACCCAAGACCTCCAGATGGCCAGGTGTGTTCGACACCGTCCGACTTGAACCAGCCCACTTGGCAGACCATCTGCTTGGCTGAATCAACTCGGACACAGGCGGAGTCGGCACCATCCGACTTGATTCAGCCCACTCGGCAGACTATCTGCTTGGCTAAATCAACTCGGACATAGACCGAGTTGGCACCATCCGACTTGATTCAGCCCACTCGACAGACTATCCGCTTGGCTAAATCAACTCGGACATATACCGAGTCGGCAAAAAGAAACATAATAAAACTAATCTCATGTTTATATCACATAAAACATCCAAAAAAAAAATGTGTACATTTTTTTTTACAAGTGGCTCTGATACCACTGTAGGGATCCCGAGCGATAAACAAAATTCGCAGCGGAAAACTTAGGATCCCTCCAGAGATCCAAGCAAAAAAAATATACTCGTTTCAATTATCGATTCTATCCTTGAGAAGAATCGAATACCCTCTCTCTGCGATCGGTCCTTGAGAAGGACAAGCTCAATGGAGCAAACATCATTGACTGGTTCTGAAATTTGAGAATAGTTCACAAACAGGAGCGGAAACTCTATGTCCTAGAGCAACCCATTTCTGAACCACCCGCCAATAATGCTACTCGTGCAGATAAGGATGCATACAAGAAGCATAAAGATGATGCATTAGATGCATCATGCCTTATGCTTGCAACCATGAACTCTGAGCTTCAGAAGCAACATGAGAACATGGATGCCTTCGATATGGTTGCAGACTTAAAGCAACTATATCAAGGGCAGGCGAGGCATGAGAGATTTGAGGTATCTAAGGCATTATTTTCATGCAAAATGCAAGAAGCACTACACCAAAAAATCGAATAGACAACGGTGAAAAACCGTTGTCTATTAGCCAAAAAATCTGTTGTTAATCGACCCGTTGTGAAAAGGGGGTCGGTCAAAGACAACGGTGAAAAACCGTTGTAGATTTAAGGAAAGACAACGGTGAAAAACCGTTGTCTATTAGAAAAAAAACCGTGGTAAATCGACCCGTTGTGAAAAGTGGTTTGGTCAAAGACAACGGTGAAAAACCGTTGTCTTTTCAAAGATAAGACAACGGTTTTTAACCGCTGTCTTCGACCAAACCACTATTTACAACGGTCGATTTACTTGGTTTTTTTCTAATAGACAACGGTTTTTCACCGTTGTCTTTCCTTAAATCTACAACCGCTTTTCACCGCTGTCGTTTCAATTTAATTTACCACGGTAACTTTTGCTCATAGACAACGGTTTTTTCAGCGTTGTCATTTCTCAACACATATATACACATAATAAAGCGTTGTAGATGTTGCATTTTTAATATAAATCATACAACATCAATAAGAATTATAGAAAACACATATATACACTCCACTTGTAGCAATGTAAAATACAAGGTCACATTACATTTTAAACGATCACTTTTACCGATATATATGAAAAAGTACTGTGACAAAACAACTACACATCATATGCACCAAAAGTATTTGCATAGCAAAACACTTATAGAATGTAACCAAAAGATGTATGTACACTGAAATCTCTCCTAATCATCAGATATGTAATCTTGTATGCAATCAGCCCACTCCGAATGTACTTCATCAATTTCCTTTGCACCTATCACAGAATTTGCGAACTGCATGTGAAAAAATGAAAATGTAATTAAACGCTATGGTATCAATAAGAAAATTTGAAAAAATATCTAATATTACTATTGATCGTAGGGAAGACTTGTCAAAGGATGCGGCGCCTTCAATTATCTCTCTCATATATCGTAAAACAAAATACCCGCATTGAGCTCCATCCGGTTGAAGGGAACTGTGATGGAAAAAACATCATCTAGCAATGCGAAGAAACACACAAAGATCAAAATGAGATACGTTCATTGCCAATTTGATTAGTACAAATGTTTAACATGAAACGCTATGTTTAACGGAAGAAGAAGAAGCTAAAGTGCATTACGGGAAGAACAGAAAGCATGGGCTTCTAAATTGGTTCAAATCACGGGTATAGATCAATCTGTATATGCGTCTTGCTAGTATTTTTTTTTTTTGCTTGTCAGTAAGGTTGTTTTTTTTACTAGTGACTTTTTGCAACTTTGCTGTAGTATTGTTGTAACATTTAGAATGAAAGAAGATTTTGGGTCTGACTTTTGATTCTTTTACTCTGTCAATAAGAAATAGGAATATTGTTCTTAGAAAAAAAGGGAAAACACTCAATATGCAAGATTGAAAAAAAAGTTCAGTAGAATGCCATAAATCATACTAATGGAAGATGAATTTCATATCATGATAGTACATGCATTGCCTTATCAGTTATGCATGCTTTAAGATACGAATAAATATTTGACTTTAAATTGCTAACTTTATATCCATAGGATGATAGGAGCAAAAATCCTTTTGAGACATTCCTCACAACTATCTGTGCAATCTACTTCATCATCATTGGAAAATTTATGCCCTGTTGGATTGCAGCCAATTCAGAGCACAATGTCAATTTGCTCCAGAACACAATGTCGATTGGCAAAACACTCCAGAATAGATTGGAGTAAGTAGCCCGATCAGAGCACAATGTCAATTTAGCCACAGTCAAGAAGCAGATCAAAGGCAAAACAAAATGTCGGGGAGGAGGTCAGATTAGGTTATGCTTAACAAAAAATAAGGAATTTGTAGATCTAACTCAAACTAATTTGATACCCACCTCAGCCAATTCCAGAATAGATCTGAGTTATCTGAATATTATCAAAATGTCACTAAATAATTCACAAATAACTTGATTATATAAATGTCACTAAATAACAAATAACTTGATTATATAAATGTCACTAAATAATTCAAATTATATAAGCTTCCCACGATGTAAAACATACCTTGATTATTGCCCACAAAGGGTGTTTCTTCCCGTGCTTGCCAATGTCTGTGTTGAACAATTTCAAGGCCCTTCATAAAATCAAAAAAAATTATAGACTTTTAGTGCATATAGTATATATAAAAAAATTATAATAAATATTGACAATATTTTGCTACTAAAACTTACATCTTCACAACATTCTTCCAAGTCTCATCACGATTACGCTGACTGAGAGGATCCAATAACGAAACAACCTCTTTGTGAGGATCGATGACAGTCAAAATCCAATGGAAACTACATATATACACAATAGTAATGCATGTAATTAAGCAAGTGTTTATCAAAGTAAAAAAATTAGCATTCCACCTCTATTTTACACACCCTATGTTAACTGGAACCAAAACTAGCTGGTTTGGTGGTGTGCCATTCAACCTAGCTGCCAAACCAAGGGCCCTCTTATCAACTGATGTGAAATGACACCCAACAACATATGGATCCACAAATCTAAACCTCTCCAGCTTATCTTCCTCCTTCATCTTTTTATATAAATGCCTACCATTTAAACATACAACAAAATGCATAAGACCAAGATAAATAAAACTCATAAATCAATAGTCAAAGTGTTAGTACATGAAAACAATATACATTACCATATGTACACAACTATGCAATTGTATGAAATTGGTGCCAAGTTGCGTAAAGGAATGATGTCTTGAAGGCAAACACGCTGAACTTACCACCAAATACATCATACTCCAACATAAATTTCATAGATCGGTGATCATGAAGAGCACGCTTGCAATAACAATACATACCCATAGTGATCTAGGCATATCGATGATCGTGACTGTTAATGATTGCACATTTGGTGATTGCAATCGATGCTTCCTTTGCCACGATCAGGTTTTTTCCCTTGACCTTCTAGTTTATGAAAACATATACTTGTTAGGCACTTGTATAGCTAAATTTAAATAGATTGTAGCATTTACAAGACTCTTGTGTTTGCATCAAGTGTCCGGCCAAGCTACATGTGATCCGATAGCATCACCAATGCTTTGACACACAGTGTTGGAATTGGCAAAGGGCGGTTTCATCCAATGCTTCATCAACCATTACGAAACAATGGTTTGTATGCTTACTTGGATCACCATTAAGATGCTCATCATCTCCCCCAATATTAACAATTGTACCAAAAGCTACATGGATGCCAGATTCCACACTCAATGCAACTAATTGACCCTTGTAAGACAAAACATAATGCTTGTATAAAAAATAAATGTATTTAAATTGGACAATTTCAATGATATCATTAAAGATTAAAGATACCTGTAAAGGCTCAGCCTCGTTAATAAACTCCACATCGGCATCACTGTCTGCTTTCATCTCATTTGATAGACCATGATCATAGTTAAACTCATTTTCCTGCAAGGTTTGAGGAAACTTCACACTACAACTTCCCTTCTCATCATTCTCAATCTCGCATTTGCCATTTTTGAAAACCATTGCTTCTAACTTGTTTATCCGATCCTCCTGCTCTAAAATTTTTTTATGTTGCTCCAACAACATATTTTGTTGATCATTAAATACAGCTTGCTGAACGTGAGACCCCCATTTTGACAAGCCAAAGTATGTACTTGGAGTGACGTAAGCTCCAACTGCCCTTATACGCCCACCATGTTCCTTAGATTCAAGTGCAACTGTTAGAATGTCTTGTGTCGGTTCACCAAGCATTAACTTTCCCTCCCTCTTTTGTAAGATACCATCATCCTGCAATGCACAAAAACATATATTGACTAATATCTGGATGGGAACCATTAACATAACAAGCCAAAATCTAAAACATTTACTTACAATTTTTGAGGTTGTTGCCTTCAGTTGATCACCAACAAACTCCCCTTCTTTATTGAGTCGGCCTTTCTTCCAAAGGATAGCTCGGTTGATTTCATTATCAGTAGATAATTCATCCTTCTAATAACAATAACAAATGAATCAATATTATTTAAATACCTGTTCGTTAAGGTATAAAATTTATTGTAAGTGATAATTAAACATTACTTACTATCTCTTCAGCTAGGCGTGCATATCCTTTGCGAGAAAGTCGATGGGGGTATTTGTTTTGGGCTCTCCTTTCCTGTTGTTTCTCACTTAGTTCCTTAAAAAATAAACAAGACAACAATGCATTACCAATAACAATATTCTATTAAGAGTTAATTATTTGAGACATGAGATTTAAAAATCTTACTTTAAATTCATTAGACAAACGACTTATCACGAACTTGCTCCATATGTCTTCTGGAATATTTGATCCTCGGAGGTGGCATATGCAACTTCTCCGGATTTTTGCAATTGGGATAAATATAGTTTTATGTGAGACTGCTTTTCCATTGCGCCACTTATCATTTGCCGAGGTCAAACATCCCTTTTCCAAGCAACATCAACCTTGTACGCCAACTACAAATCCATAAAAAATTTAATAAACATCAAATGTTAATAAACACAAACAAAAGTATTAGTTTATATTTGAAGAATAAAAGTATGGTCATTTATATTTACATTCACGGCTTCCCACACACGCTCCTTGATGTCAATAGGAACATGCTTCCAAGTATTGTAAGTTATTGGTACTTTCTCTCGAACAATCTGGCCAAGTGAACTTTGCATTTTAATCGCATTTTCCCCAATAGGTCATTCCCGATTATTGAATTCAACTTTCAAAGATAATGCCCTTATTCCTTAGCCTTGAAATCGTCCATATGTGTAGGACCTCTACTCATTTTGTTTGATTGGGTTGGTGGAATCTGTGACCAACATTTTCCTCGTATAATAAATCAGCGCCAATTTTTTCCTTACCCTTGTCAAGGTTTCTACCTCCTCGTTTGCTTTGATTTTTTTGTCATAGAGTTGACAACCTATTAATCACAAAATCTGCACTTTGCAAATATAAGGTAAATATCATAAATTACTGATGGAGATAACAATAAATATTAAACTTGCAACTTCATCTTGTGTGAGTTGACAACAAAAATTCAAATTTAGATTAATATAATCTACAATAAGCAAGTTTTTTCCAACAGAATATAATCATGTTGCAGATCCACACGAAATGAGATTGCTAAAATATGTGCAACTATTAAGAAAAACAAATAACAAGTAAGCAACATAAAGTTGAAATTCTTACAATCTCCTGTAAGGGTTGATAAATTTGGAGGTGCAGCGACTATCACAAAGAATAAAACTGGCATTTCATTATTGTGTTGCAAAATTATCTGACATATAAAGCAGTATCATTTACCAAACCAGATTTAATGCCGGTGTGGTAAACCATCATCAAAATTATGGGATAAAGAGTATCATTTATGATAATGATAATAGATAAAGCAGTATCATCTACCAAAACAGAAATAATCGAGTGACAAATAAAATAAAGCAATCCCATAAGATATAGCAAATTTATGGGAAAAAAATATAATTCCAAAGGTGACACAAAGACAAACCAAAACATTAATGTAGGATTTAAATTTAAATATAATTTCCACACTAAGGTAAAACATCATCAACCCAAGTTCCACACAATCTTCACGCATGCACGGGTGGTTCATTGTCATCTAATTCACAACATCCATTATTGGGAGCCCTCGAAAAACATTGATAGTTGCGCTTTCTTCCAAATTATCACCAATAATATTTTCAAAGTAGTCTCTACTAGGAGTTGCAAGTGCAATGTACCATGTGGATCTTCAGGTCTTCAAGGTAAAAACTTGTTTCGCTTGACTACCTAAGATGAATGAATCGATTTAAACCCTATCCTTTGAGGTTTACTAATGTGAAACCATGTTCATCTACTTTAATACCACCATTGTTATCAACCCAACTACATTTAAACACTGGAATTCGATAGAGATGGTAATCGAGCTCCCATATTTCATCAATAACGCCATAGAATACCATGTCTGACACAATTGGATTCCTATCCTTTGCGCTAGAAAGTTTCATAGTATTTTCAACTAAGCTTAATCTTTTCTGCACTACCCGCACGTCATCACGCTCTTTTGTGTGATAAGTAACCCCAGCAATTAAATATGCAGAATACTTGAATACTCGCGTGCTTGGTCCATGCGCCAACCACTTTAATTGTTCAGAGATTTGATGTGTCGAATGGTTAATTGCATTTGCAACCTATAAATTGCACAAAAGTTGAATTATATATTAATCTTCATAAATTATAAATACCCCCATTAATTTGCATGTAACTTACGATCACGCAACCACGGAATAAAAGTCCGATTGTGCTCATCTTGTAACCACTTTTTTGACTTTGCTTTCTGATGAAATGTTGCCTTCAAATGAGCCATGTGTTTGCTGTTGAAGAAACGATTAGATACTATAATTTAATGTCGCATTTGAAAGTACCAATGAGTTGGAGAAATTACTCGATATATGGCTCTATCTCATCATTATTTTCTAATACATGACCATGTGCTTGCTCCCACTCCTCATGATTGGTGGAGGCGCTCGATCTCGTGATAAAGGTCCGGTAAACTCCAATTGACGATTCCTTGTTGGGATGCCAACGGTGTACATTAAACAGTAGTCCGAGCAAAATTCTAGAGCCTCCTCAAAGAATATAACATTCTGGCTATACAACCTTCGGGTCGATTGCGGTTTCGCATATAACCTTTCAATGTTTTCATGAATCTTTCAAATGGGTACATCCATCTATACCAAACTGTCCACACAATTTAACCTCACGCACGAGGTGAATAAATAAATGGAGCATGACATCAAAAATGAAGGAGGAAAATATTTTTCAAGTAAGCACAATGTTGTCACAATATCTCTTTGCATATCATCTAACTTGAGACATCTATCACTTTGCTACATAACTGTTGAAGAAAAGCACAATCGAGTGATAGTATATCTAATATGTTTGGGTAAGACACCACGAATGGCAATCGAAGTAATCATGCATCAAAGTGTGACAATCGTGTGATTTCATACCAAAAGTTGCAATTCCTTCATTGATACAAGGCTTCTAATATTGGATGAATAACTGTAGGAACCTTCATTCCCAACAAGGAGCTACAAAATTTCCTTTTCATCTTTACTTAATGTATAACATGTCACTGGCAAAAAGTTTTCTTTTTCCCCTCCTTTGGTGCCAATTCCAACCTGACATTCATATCCACAAGGTCTAGTCGTGCTGCTAATCCATCTTTTGTTTTCCCTAGAATGACAAGTAATGTGCTGACCAAGCTTTCACATATATTTTTCTCGATGTGCATCACATCAAGAACATGTCTGACATGTAGATGCTCCCAATACGCAAGTTCAAGAATATTGATTTCTTCTTCCAATATGGATGACTACCATCCTCCGATGCTTGAAGTTTTCTATTCATTTTTCCCCAACGACAATTAATTTTATTTGCTTTGGAAATATCACGACCACTCAATGGTCTTGCAATGTTAAAGTCTTGCTTTCCATCAAATGCTTTCTTTTGCCTTCGATAAGGATGGTTCTCGTGAAGAAACCTTCTATGGCCTATGAATGACATTTTTCTACTATGTTTCAATCTTTTGCACATGTGTTTTCACCACAGATAGGACATGCATTATATCCTTTCACGCGACATCCGTAAAGGTTTCCATATGCAAAGTCATTAATTGTCCATAATAAGACTGCCTTAAGGGTGAATCTTTCTTGGCGATATGCATCATATGCTTCAATACCTTCTTCCCATAAATGCTTTAAGTCATCAATCAAAGGTGCTAGGTAAACATCAATATCATTCCCTGGTTGTTTAGGACCCGATATTAATAAAGTAAGCATCATAAATTTTCGTCATACACAAAAATGGAGGAAGATTGTAAGTGATCAACAGAACTGGCCAACAACTATACGTAGAACTCATCAATCTATGTGGATTTATTCCATCTGCCGATATGGCCAATCTCAAATTTCTTGGCTCATAAGAAAAATCTGGCCACTTATGGTCGACTACCTTCCAATTGGGTGAATCGGATGACGCAAATAACCATCACAAGTTCTACTATCGATGCCAGTTAACACCTTAGAGGTTTCTTGGTTTCTAAACAATTTTCAAATCTTGGAATAGGTGGAAAGTACCATAGGACCTTTGCAGAACTCCTTCATTTACTTTTGAATTCTTGCATATCTTCCATCTTGAAAACCCACAAGTAGGACAATATTCCTTCCGATATAAGATACAATCATTAGGACATGCATGGATTTTTTCATATTCCATACCCAATACAGCCAAGGATTTCTTGGCAGCATACACTGATAAAGGCAAGTCATTACCAGCTGGAAGCATTTCTCCCAACAAAGAAAGAATGTCTGTGAATCCTTTATCGCTCCAACTATATTTGGCTTTCAAGTTGTACAATTTAACAATGGCATATAACTTTGTAAATTTTGTACATCCAGGATATAAAGGTTTCTAAACATCATGGAGTAGGTTATTGAATGTAGTTGGATTCTCATCATATTCATATGTCGAATTTACCATATCTACAAGCTTCTAATCAAAGAAATTCTGTTCACCTTGTTGGCCTTGTTCACTATCATTCATTAAGTTGGTAAATGAGGGTTTTTCTCCATGCCATATCCACACTACGTATGTTAAATCAATACCATTACTTCTTAAATGAGCCCTTGTGACATCAATACTATTCCTTCTTAGGTTACCACACATGGCACATGGACAAGATATTGCATTAGAATTTTTGCTAGAATCGCAAATTGCAAGAAGGACTCTACTCACTACGCATACTCAGTGATAATCTATCCTTGAACATCCATTCTTTGTCCATTCTAGTTAAAAACATTAATTGACAATTAAATAAACCTTCATAATACTTAACACCACTAGATCATTAATAAAGAATAGATGCTTCAATGTATCAAACTTATATTTCCGTGATAAGAAGGTAATATGAAGTAACTTAAATTTGTATATGATCTAGTCCACCTAAGCTAAAGTTAGAAAGTACAAACAAAGCAAATTGCTCAAAGGAATAAAATATAAATGTACATTTTATATTATAGAAAATACCGAGAGAATGGCTTCTAGAATAGATAAATACGATGTACAAACGATGATATAAGGTGAATAATCTTCATGAAGAATAAGGTTGGAACATAATCGATTTTTCAGTATGCGCATACCGGATTATCTCGTGGTTCAATGGATATAAACAATCCAACTCAAACCTTCTTAACCAATAAAGGTTTGAAGGCACAACATGATAACCCTAAAACAAGAGTTTATGACGCTAAACCCGCTGGGACTAATCAGATGTCAACGATGGACGAAGGCGACGACGGAGGTCGAGGTCGAGCAATGGCCACGGAAAAGGAAGAGAACGAACAGAGGCGACCAACCGTGAGAATGCAACATGAAGAAGATGGGATGGACGAGCGCGCAATGGAGAACGGGAGGTTTTTTGGGAAGTAGGAACCATGAAGATTTTCGGAAAGTAAGAACGAGAGAAGTTTAGGAAGATTTATTTAACCTAAATATATATATAACAACTTTTAAAAATAAAATTTGTTGTAATATATTGTTTAAAAAATATATATAGACTTTTAAATATATTGTTGTAAACGATATATTTATAATTTTTAAAAAAACTTATTTCCAATAATTAAAAAAAATAGTATTAATAATTAAAAAAAGAATTTCACCGTTGTTTTATAATAATAAAATAGTATTAATAGTATTATAAACTTTTAAAATTTTATTAACAACGGTTTTAAACCGTTGGAATATTATCACAACGATAACAAAAACCCTCATTCACACGGTTGATTGCACCGTTGTCCCAACCGCTGTTAATATAAAAAATCTTAAAGACAACAGTTTTGGAAAACCGTTGTAAAATGTGTTGTTGATTTAAAAAAAAATATGCTCAACGACAACGGATACTGTAAAACCGTTGTCGTTTGTGTTATGTGGCCGCTCAAAGACAACGGTTTTGTCAAAAACCGTTGTCTTTTAACAAAAAGACAACGGTTTCTCCTAAAACCGTTGTCTTTGTGGTGTTGTCTTATGTCATTTTTGTTGTAGTGAAGGAACACCCGTAGGAACTCATGTGCTCAAGATGATTGGGTATGTTGAGAACCTTGAAAGATTGGGGTTTTCTTTAGGCCAAGAGTTGGCCACTGGCCTTATTCTATATTCGCTGCCTAGAGGCTTTAGTCATTTGTCATGAATTATTACATGAGCGAAATTGACAAACCATTGCCTGAGCTCTTAAGCATGTTGAGAACTGTTGAGAGTAATCTTAAGAAGATGCAACCTGGTACTAATGATGTACTTATGGTTAAAAAGGGCAAGGGTAAGAAAAAGTCTAAAGGCAAGGGTAAGACCCAGAATAAAGATAAGGACAAAGCATTGAAGCCTAAAGGTGGGGTGGCCAAGGAAGGGACTTGCTTCCACTGCAAGGAAGCTGGACATTGGAAGAGGAACTACAAAAAGTACCTCGAGGAAGTTCAGAAGAAGAAAGGAAGTGAGACTTCCACTTCAGGTATACATGTTATAGATGCCAATCTATCTATTTCTTCCTCATGGGTATTGGATACCGGTTGTGCTTCTCACATTTGTACTAATGTGCAGGGCTTGAGAAGAAGTAGATCTTTGACAAAAGGAGAAGTGGACCTACGTGTTGGCAATGGCGCAAGAGTTGTTGCTATAGCTGTAGGAACATATTCCTTATCATTACCCAGTGGTTTAATTCTAGAACTTGAAGAGTGTTATTTCGTACCTGCAATAACTAAGAACATTATGTCTATATCTTGTTTGGGCAAGAAAGGTTTTTCATTTATAATTAAGGACAAGTGTTGTTCTGTATATTTAAATGAAATGTTCTATTGCAGTGCACACTTGATGAATGGACTCTATGTTCTAGACCTTGAAAACCCAGCCTATAACATAAATACCAAACGATTCAAATCTAATCATTTGAATCAAACATATCTTTGGCATTGTTGCTTGGGTCACATAAATGAGAGTCACATAGCCCAACTCCATAAGGATGGATTACTGGACTCATTTGATTTTGAATCATATGAGGTATGTGAATCTTGTCTTTTAGGCAAGATGACCAAGACTCCATTTAGTGGACGTAATGATTTGTTAGGCCTCATACATTGTGATGTATGCGGTCCTTTCAAAGTCGCAACCAGAGGAGGTTATCAGTACTTCATCACATTTATTGATGATTTCAGTAAATATGGACATGTGTATCTTATGAGACACAAATCAGAATCCTTTGAAAAGTTCAAAGAATTCAAGAATGAAGTACAGAACCAACTTGGTAAGAGTATTAAGATGCTTCGATCAGATCGAGGTGGGGAATACCTAAGCCAAGAGTTTAGTGACTATCTAGTTGAGTGTGGGATAAGATCTCAACTCACTCCACCTGGAACACCACAGTTGAATGGTGTATCTGAGAGGAGAAATCATACTCTATTAGATATGGTACGATCAATGATAAGTCATACAGAACTTCCTCCTTCCTTCTGGGGATATGCTCTAGAGACCGCCGCTTTCACACTTAACCGTGTTCCTTCTAAGGCAAATGTAAAGACACCATATGAGATATGGATCGGGAAGAGTCCCAAGATGTCTTTTATGAAGATTTGGGATAGTGAGGCTTACATTTACGCCAAGTATCGATAAACTAGGCCCCAAATCGATATAGATGCTATTTCGCTGGATATCCCAAGGAAACTAAGGGATATTACTTTTATAACCCCACACAAGGCAAAGTATTTGTTGCCAGAAATGGTGTTTTTCTAGAAAAATAAGTGGGAGTAAAATTGATCTTGAAGAAGTTCAAGATACACAAAATAGCACTGATACCTTAATGGAACAAGAACAGTCATCACAAGGAGTTGTGATACAACCTGTTTAGGTAGACCAAGCTCTGCGCAGGTCTGATAGGATACGTCATCAACCTGAGAGATATTCTTTTCTCTTGGATGATAACGATGGTATCATGCTTGATGAGCCGACATCCTATCAGGAAGCTGTAATGAGCCCAGATTCTGAGAAATGACTCGAGGCCATGAGATCCGAAATAGAATCCATGTACACTAACCAAGTCTGGACTTTGGTTGATCCACCTAAAGGGTTCAAACCCATTGGGTGTAAGTGGGTCTTTAGGAGAAAGACTGACATGGAAGGTAATGTGCATACCTATAAAGGGCGATTGGTAGCAAAAGGATTCAAGCAGATTCATGGTATTGACTATGATGAAACCTTTTCTCCAGTTGCGATGCTCAAATCCATTCGGATCATGCTTGCTATTGCAGCTTACTATGACTATGAGATCTGGCAGATGGATGTAAAAATAGCATTTCTTAATGGAAATCTACTCGAGGATGTGTATATGACACAACCTGAGGGTTTTGTCGATCCAAAGGATGCTGGAAAGGTTTGTAAGTTGCATAGGTCCATTTATGGTTTAAAGCAAGCTTCTAGAAGCTAGAATCTTCGTTTCGATAATGCGATCAAAACGTTTGGTTTCATTAAGAACGAAGATGAACCTTGTGTCTACAAGAAGGTTAGTGGGAGCTCAATTATTTTTCTCATATTGTATGTAGATGACATACTGCTCATTGGAAATGATATCCCTATGCTGCAGTCTGTGAAGACTTGGCTTGGGAATTGTTTTTCAATGAAAGACTTAGGTGAAGCAGCCTATATTCTAGGCATCAAGATCTATAGAGATAGATCTAAGAGATTGCTTGACTTGAGTCAGAGTACATATGTGGACAAGGTGTTTAAGCGTTTTGCCATGCAGAATTCCAAGAAGGGATTTTTGCCAATGTCACATGGTATGAGTCTTTCGATGACTCAATCTCCCTCTTCTAAGGAGGAGAGAGATCGCATGGTTCAGATCCCTTATGCATCAGCTATAGGATCTATCATGTACGCCATGATTTGTACTCGCCCCGATGTCTCGTATGCTTTAAGCATGATGAGTAGGTATCACGATCCCTGAATGTCATCGACAGTGCCAAGAATATTCTAAGTACTTAAGGAAAAAAATATTTCTTGATATTTGGAGGCAATGAGGAGCTAGTTGTAAAGGGATACAGTGATGCGAGCTTCCAAACTGACAAGGATGACTCCAGATCGCAGTCAGGGTATGTATTTTGCTTGAATGGTGGTGCTGTGAGCTGGAAGAGTTCGAAGCAGGACACAGTTGCAGATTCAACAATGAGGGTTTAGTATATTGTCGCTTCTACAAAGAAAGGAGGTCATTTGATGGAAAAGTTCATCATCAACTTGAGGTGGTTCCTAGCATACTAATAGACCTCTATTGTGACAACAATGGGGCTATTGCTCGTGCTAAGGAACCTCGCTCTCATCGAGGACCAAACACATATCATGAGATCACCTCATTCGAGAGATCATCAATAGAGGAGATGTTCAGATATACAGAGTAGACACTGATGCTAACATTGCGGATCCCTTGACCAAGGCTTTGGCACAGAGGAAGCATGATGGTCATACTAGGTCATTGGGTCTTAGAGATTACAGTGATTGGCACTAGTGCTAGTGGGAGATTGTTAGTATGAGCCCTTAGTGTCAATTATGAGATGATTGGTGAGGGAGACTTTTGTATTATATTCTTGCAGTAATAAAGGCAAAGATTGATTATTATATTTCTTTATGCGTGTGCCAGCTAAATAAATATAATAATGCCCATGAATAGTAGGTTGTTATCAACAGTATATCAATTGGTAGAATTGATTATGAGAAGCTGTAGAGAACACTATTCTTAAATATTCCTAGTCGAGTATTGTATTAATAAACAAGAGCTATATTGATACATTGAGACTAGCATGTAGGTCAATGGATGACTTGATCTCACAAGTCATGGATATGTGATATCACATTGATACATAGGTATATATATTGGAGACTATATATACTGAATTGACCCACCATGAGAAAGTATCATGGATCATTATATGAGTGTCATATACTTTCTCATGTGACTATTGGTATGAATAGTCCTTAGACCTGAAGTCACTACGGTTCCCTACATAAGGAGTTATGTACTCTAACGTCACACCGTAATGGTGGGTGACTATAACGCGATCACCGAGTATGTAACGAATTATGCGGAGGGATGTGAGTAATGTAGATGGGATCTATCCCTCCCATATGACGGGAGTGATATCTTTGGCCTCTTGATAGAGTAGGACCACGAAATGCATGGCCATGCTCAAATGAGTCAATATGAGATATTGAGCTCATTTGTTTGAGTGAGTCTACTTGGGGATCAAGAAACATAAAGATTGATAAGAGGGTGACACGGTCTATGCCTCATTGATCGATCTGAGATATCAAGGATAGAAGGACACTGTCATATGATAATAGTCACAGAAGAGGTTGTCGGATCTCGACATTCTCATCACTTGGGTAGCAATTATGTATTGCTAGATGCCGCTCATTGCTTATGTATCTAAAATGGTTTTGGATACATTGCCAACGTTATGAGAGCCTATAGGGTCACACACAAAGAACATATTATTTTGGAGAGGAAATCATATTGGTTTGACTAAAATGAATTATTAGTTAATTGGATTAACTAGAATGAGTAAGACTCATTACTTGGCTAAATTTGAGTTGGACTCAAATTGGTTTATGTTGAGTTAGACTCAAGTCAAACCAAGAGAAGAAGGCTAAAATGAATAATACACGAATTAATAATATAATACACGAATTAATAATATAATACATGAATTAATAAATGGGGTTTTAAATGGGATTTAAAACTCATTAATGTGCATTTAATGAACATTAATTGACTTCCTCTCTTTTACCATGGAGAATAAGGAAGTGCATTTAATTACTCATTAAGGTGTATTATTATTGCTTCTTCTTCTTCAACGTGGACAATAAAAAAATAGAATAAGATTTTATTTTTTTCATTGACAACACAAGAGGGCCAAGTACCGAGTGGAAAAGTGAGACCTTGGAGTGGTTACTAGCACAACCGAAAGGGCTTACCTCTTCTCTCCAAGATCGTGTATGTGTGCACCATAGAGGCGTGGACATTCTGACCACGCTTAGATTCGCAAGTGTTGCTGACTGGAATTCGAAGGGCACGCTTCGAAGGTAATCTCGATTCCTATAGGATAGAATCGATAATTGAAACGAGTATATTTTTTTTGCTTGGATCTCTGGAGGGATCCTAAGTTTTCCGCTGAGAATTTTATTTATCGCTCGGGATCCCTACATACAATTAGATCACAAAACATTGCCTAACTTAGATGATTATCCAAACATCAAAATATATAAATGCTTGGGGCATTATTGCACCAACAATGTCTTGTGACATGGCCAGTGTGTATTCCCTAAGGTCCGTGCTCTACAAATTGCTCCATTTTTGCTCCAAAAATGGCGTCCTACACATAAATTAACAAAAGTAGATCTCCGAACTAGAAAATATGAAATGAATGAAAAACAAGGGAGAATATGCATCAAATAAGTATGAAATGCAATGAGATGTGTGCTAAAACTACTCCAAAAACCCTATATCATTTGCTCACATCATCTAACCCCCAGTCGACTACCACAGCTCAGTCGACAGTCAAGTCTCAATCGACTAGATGACCAGTCGACTGGGTCATAACCCCAGTCGACTGCCCGAGTCAATTAGATCTTCCAAGTGTCAAACACTCGACCAGTCGACTAGTCCATAACTCCAGTCGACTGGTAAACAAACGTGAGTTCTAACTCAAGTATGATGCCCTCATACTTGATGACCACCCATAGCCTAGACCTAAGCCTTTTAGCCACCTCCATCATCTTCATGCCTCTCGGATCCCTCGAGTCCATGACTCTTCATCCTTCACATTAGCCTTTAGGTGCTTCCATTGGCTATATCATGCTAACTGAGTCCTTTTCTAAGGTTCATTTGGACTTATTCTACCAAGCCTACATGCTTGGACTCTATGCTACCAAAACCTCACCCTTGGACTTCCTTGACAAGATCTATTTGGACTTACACCACCAAGACTATATGCTTGGACTTTACGCTACCAAAACTACACCCTTGGACTTCCTTGCCAAGATCCATTTAGACTTTCACCGCCAAGACTACATGCTTGGACTTTATGTTGCCAAAACTATATCCTTGGACTTCCCATTTCCAAGCCTCAATGCTTCGACTTTCACCGCCAAGACTACACACTTGGACTTACATGGCTAAGACCATTCTTGGACTTTCCAATTGCCAAGCATCCATACTTGGACTTTCCATTGCCAAGATCATTTTTGTACTTTCCCTTGCCAAGTCTCAAAACATGGACTTTCCATGCCAAATATCCAAACTTGGACCTTTCCTCGAGTCTCACTCAAGCTCGATCAACATTGATATGAGGTTTGATTGCTCCAACAATCTCCCCAAAATAATCTCCCCCATATGACTTTGGATATCCCAATCATCTATTAGTCATATGGTCAACATATAGTCAAACCATACTGTCAAATAATGGTCAAACCCATTGTCAAACATTAAAACCCTACTCGAGTCCCACTCGAGTTTGGTTAACATTTTTTTGGAGCCTATTGCACCAACAATCTTCCCCTTTTTGATGTTTGAAAATACCTTTAAGTTTGGATAATAATAACCAAACTTAACTCTTCCAATGCCAAAACATAGTGATGATTTACCTAACTTAAACCTCACTTATCCCCCTTTGGCATACATCAAAAATCCTACCAAGGTTTTCAATGTGTTCATCTCCCAATGAGATCCTACATTCTCCCCCTTGGTTCAAAGTCATCTAGGATGCCTTCACTCTTCCTAGTGATAAAACCCATAACACTAAATGAGAGGCAATCCATAATGAAGGTACCTAAACTCTCAATTCTCCCCTTTGTAATCAAAATTGCATCCATCTTCCCTTGATGGACACAAAAAAACTCCCCCTAAAGGCTTGCTCCCCCTTGACCATTGCACCAACAATGTCCTTAGAGAGTTCCTGAGCCTATAGGATACTTAAACTATCAAAAATAAGGGTAAAAGTTCAAACTTGAACTCTAACCTCCCTTAAAATTCGATACTCTACACTAAATAACTCTCCTAATAATTTTCAATGATAATTTCACCCTTCCAATGCTTTCCAAAGTATATCCTTGGGTTAGGAGACATTAGGGTAGTCTAAAATTGTTGATAAATGGCTAAACAAACCTTGTTCAGTCGAAACCAGACATGACAGTCGACTAAAATAGAAAATAGTCAATTGCGCCATCACTAGTCGACTGCTCCAAGCAGCAGCCGATTGGACTCTAATTTTCCAAAAATCATATTTTTGAGTCTAATTTCAATCCTCATAAGTAATTGTACGTAATTTTAAAAATCTTGAAAATTCATACGTATATTACTTACATGAAATACAATGGGTCAAAATTATTTTAATAATAAAATACCCATAAAATTAAGAGGTTGATTTTAAAATATTTTCAAAACCTTATTTTGAACCATGGTCTATGGGCTAGATGTATATGTCTTGTACATTATCTTTCCTCATGATTCCTTAATGTCATATTATAAGTTTGAGTTCATCTAGATGCAACATCTATGCATCTTGAACTTAACTCATTTTTCTAACATCTCACATGTGTCTAAGGTGTATCAACACACACATGTCTTTCTTATGGTCTTTGTGAGATGTGGGTTTTTGTTCTTCCTTATCTAAGGGTGCATGCATTTTATCTAAGGCAACTCTATTTGATTTCCTTATCATTGGGCTTCAAATCATGTCATTGTCCTTAATTTCATTTTAAATATCCTAAATGCATGAATGATGATCATGGCATAAAAATGTGGAAAAGGCATATTTGTCAATGATCATGATGTCATGGCATAAAGATAAATCTAAATACAAACATGATATATATTACCCTAAGCATGATAATGACATTTAAATAATTATATGAAGTATGATGTCATGACATGACATATGACAAACAAAGCATGACAAATATAAAATATAAAGGTATAGAATACCTAAGTTTTTAAAATCTAATTGTCATTTACTAGAATTATATCACTTTTGCCATAATGCCTAATTTCTCTCAAGTGTGCCAAAAATCCAAAATGACACACCATTGACTCTAACCTATCTTGTGCTAATTTTGATTGACTTTTCAAACATGACAAATTTTATTTGCACATCCTAAAATATTTTAGGATATATTTCTAATTTCATTTTCAAAGTATTATAATACTTCAAAAATGTCCTAAAGTGCCACTTTTACCATGGTTAGGTTAACTATCTATCCATTCAAGGTTGGCACACCCTAACCCATCTAGCATGAGGGAATCATGCTCCTAGAAATATAATACCTATTGGAGCTCCTTGGGTTTACTAGGTACTCACTAGGGATGACTTCCCTTAGTACCCTCCTAATGGCCCTCCTATCCTTTGAAGCTTTGGTCATTTGGATCTTCTCAAGGATAACACTAGGGGTAACTCCCCTTGTAACCTTGTTAGTGGCATTCCTAGGTTTCTTTGAAGACACTTACCATGGTCAACTCTAGGGATGACCTTCCTTGTGACGTTAGTTTTCCTAGACCTAGAGGTGGTTCCATAGTTAAATGGAACACTATGGTAGGATGGCATTACCTTCTTTTACTAAGGTTTGTGACCTAAACCCTTCTTGTCCTTAGGTAGGTCTTGCCTCCTAGAACCTAGACTTTGACTATTTGACCCTTGAATCATATTTTCCATTTTACTAAGGGTCTTTTTTATTTTCTCAAGCTTTGACCTCAAGGCTTGATTTTCAACGTCTAATTTCTCAATTTGTGATTTTTCATTATTCTTTTGGGAATTTCTCTTCCTAGGCATATGTTTACTTTTCTTTGGGTTATTGCCTAGATTATTATTTTTTGATGAGCTAGGTCTTGAGGTAATTTGTCTAGATTTATCCTTAGACCTAAATTCATAACTTTTAGAAGCTAAACAAAGATATTTATTATTTTTAGCATGCTTTTTATCATGAATGATTGCAATAAAATTATTAGCATGCTTCTTGTCATTGATAATTGAAATTTTATTATTCATGGTTACCTTAGGCTTTGCCTTTGGGGTTCCCCCTACACTTGAGTTCTCTACCTTTTCCTTCCTAGGGTGACTCCCCCTCGGACATTAGCTTTGGTAATGCCCCCTTTGTTGGCACTTGAAGCAGACAATGTGCTCCTTGCCTTTGCGTGTTGGGGCTCCAGCCTCCTTGATCTTCTCCATGCCCTTTGGCACCACTTGTGTCTTCTTTTTGACCTTACTCGGACACTTACTCTTGTAGTGTCCTACTTCCTTACACTCAAAGCATATAATATGATTTTTATTTTTAACAATTATGCTTGAGTTACCTATAGAGGAATATTGAGCTTGATCCTCATTTGATCCAAAAGTTGATGTGAAAGGTTCCTCTTTCTCTTACTCCGCAGCTGAAGATTGTCTCTCCTCCCCCTCAATCCTAGAGGTGGAAACTTCTTCAACCTCTTCTAGCGATCCGGATGTTGAGCATCTCTCAACTTCCGAATCCTCAAGCTCTTGGGATGATGATGTGCTTTCTTCTTTGGATTCCTCCTCTACTTGAGTCGGTGAGGGTCTTTCGTAGAGCTCAATCAATTTGTTCTACAACTCTTTTGCATCATAGAATTCTCCTAGACTATGCAATAAATCCTTAGGAATTTATTTAGCTAACATTAACATTACCTTTTTATTAATTTTGTATTTTTGATTTTTCTCCTTGGTCCACTTCTTCTTCTTGAGAACTTTTCCTTTCATGTCCTCAGGGGGATCAAATCCATGCACAATGCAAAGCTAATTATCAAAAACGTTCATTAAAAAATATGTCATCCTACTTTTCTAGTAAGCAAAGTCTTCACCATTGAAGATAGGTGGAACCATTATGTCATAGCCCGATCCATCATTAGGTAACTCCATTCTTCTCTTCAACCTCTAGCGCTTTGCTCCCTCGGTTGTTAATCCTTGAAGAGTGTCTTCGCTCTGATAAAACTTAATTATTGGGTTGGTAATCAAGTCGACTTGTTCTTCTGAGTGCACCAAGCTCTGATACCACTTGTTGTGGATCGATTGTCGTGCTAGAGGGGGGTGAATAGCGATTTTTAGTCTCGCACTTCGATTCGATCGATTGCATGCTGATCTACAAAACTTGTTAATGCACAGTACAATATATAATATTAGAAATGCACAACAAGACAATCACAAGTATAAACAAAATAGCGATTTAACGTGGTTCAAAATTAGGGTTCCTACTCCACGAGGTGAGCTCTAGTTGAGCTTTAGTGATGCACCACCACTATCAAAAATATCCTTCTTTGTATGACACCGAAGGTGGAGAAACCTCTTACAATATGATCTTACAACAATAAGAAACAAGAGTATAACTAAATATAATAATGAACCAAAAATAAAAGTAAAGAACACTTTACAAAACTTGATTTCTTGCTTGCTTGTTGGTTGCTTCAAGATGCCTTGGAATGTCTAGAATGCAACAACAATTCCCCTTTCAAATCTCTAAAAAAACCGTTGACAAAATCCTCCCTTTGTTGCTCCTTTTATAACCTGCATCGGGCTAATTTCACACCTTCCAATCGACTGCTCTTACCTAGCAGTTGAGTGGCCTCAATGTCATTATCTCACAATGGCTCTATCCATGCTAGAATCTGCCCAACGTATACCTCAGCAGTCGACAACCCTTACTAGCAGTCAACTACTGGCCTATAGTCGACTACGCAATAATTTGAGGACAACTATAGTGCCATCGGTTGACTGCCCAAGGCCAGTCGATTTGTCTAAACCCTAGTCGACTACTAGCGCTCATTCGACAGTCGAGCCTCAATCAACTACACGACTAGTCGATTGGGTCATAACCCTAGTCGACTACCCGAGTCAATCAGGCCTTTCGAGTGTTAAACACTCAACTCGACTGGTCCATAACTCAAGTCGACTGGTAAACCTCAAACATGAGATTTAACCCAAGTAGAATCCCCTCATACTTAATACTCACCCATGGTCTAGACCTAAGCCTTCCGACCACCTCCATCAGCCTCACGCCTCTCAGATCCCTCACCTAGTTGAAGCATTTCATAAGCCCTCTGCCCGAGTTGAGTCCTTTTATATGGAGTGTTGTTATTTATTTGCCCTCCTAAGGTTGTTTGTAAGCTCTCCGCATGTCTCTATTGGTGCAGGGGCACCAAATAATCGAACCTAGGATTTGATGATGGAAAAGATTCAAAGTTAAGTCATTTTTGTTATCTCATATGTTATGTTGAGTGTGCGGGCAATGTACTATGCTTTGCTAAGGTTGACAATGCCAGGAGAATCTCGGGATGAGAAACCTCGATGGTCGGGTGACACCAGGAGAACCTCGGTGGTCAAGTGATCGGAAGCTAAGCGACAGGTCAGAAAGACCAAAGGTAAGCTCCGGGTGTGGAGCGGTGGTAAGGATGTGTCCTCCGTATGGGGATAACCATAGGTGGCGATCTGACTAAGACTTCCGAAGGAAGGTCTAAGTCGATGTCAGATGGTACATGACCATCAGATTTGTTATCTTTAAAGTTATTGTGCTAACCATGTGTTGTAGGTGGTTTATCAAGCTATCGGTCGACTGGAGGAAAATGGCAGTCAACTGAACTACCATCAGTTGACTGCTAGTCAAGCTGATCACTTCAAGAAGAGTCATGATAAGATCCACTATAGGAGGGATGATGTGGATGTTTGACCCAAATTTGGATCTCAATGAGATGGGGTTCAAAAGGCTATAAAAGGAGAGGCAAATCACTCTTTTTCATTAACTTGAAAGGCTTCCAAAAGTGCTCCATCAATCCAAGTCGGTATTCTTGTTAAGTTGTTTTTTTCTTTGCACTTATTTTTGCTAGAGGAAGAGGCAACAAGCCTACCTCTCCGCTTAGTAATGAAAAACACAAGTAAAAGACAACAATTAAAGAATGCTACCGACTAAGGATTCGAAGTTGAGCGTGATGTTGGTGTTACGAAAACGTAGCATTATAGAAGAAGGCTTGCATTTGTCGGACCACTTTAGGAGCAATTTGAGATAATGAAAAGAGGTGAAACCCTTCTTCTTTTATTGCCCTTTGATCCCTAGTTCGTTGAGATCCAGATCTGGGTCAAAGCTCCACCTCACTCCACTTTGAGTGGATTTTATCTTGACTCACTTCGAAGTGATTAGATTGACCATCCATCGACTGATGCCCTATGGTAGTCTGAAGGTGGAAACTTCGCTTCCCACTTCAACTCAGTCGCTTATGCATGGAAATCCCATCTACGTCCCCGGATTAAAAAAAAAATCCTTGATGAAGAGGGATTACCCAAGCAACCATTCCATCGTCGTGCTATTCGATTTGAGTGGTCTCTTGAACAAAATTATTGTTCAAGCAACCTACCTCTTTTCTTCGATTAGCCACGGAATAGACGATGTATAGATCACCCGTTTTTGTGTTTGTCTTCGGGGTCCAAGTAAATTAGCCACATATAATTGTAAAGAATTATATAGATAATACAAAAGAACACTAATCAAAGTAAACAAGCTTATAGCTCTTGTTATACTTCTTGATCTTCTATTGTATGTCCTTCCTCCTTTAGGACGTCGTGTGGGCGATGATCTTCCAAAAGTCGAAGCCTCCTAGATCACATTCTTACCTTCCTTGCTCGCTCCGAACAAAGGGAAGAATAAAACAAAACTCTTCTCCTATCTAGAACCGACCACCAAACCAAGGAACTTGATGTTGCCGCCCGCCAAGGAGTGGATGAAGAAGATGGAGTGGGAGCGGACCAAAAGCTCTAAGGGAAGAAACCTAACCCTTGTTGCTGTCGGGCAAGGATGAGAGGAGGAAGATTGAGGCGCCGGCCAAGAAGAGAAAAGAGAAGAGGAGCACCGACCAAAACCCTAGGAAGATAGAAAGTCTTGCCGCCCAAGACTTCTCCAAACCCTAGCTGCCCAATGCTTCTCCAAACCCTAATCTCCCTTGAGTTATCCTTGCCGCCCACCCCTTAAGCCTGATTTATAGAGTTAGGCTTAAGACTCCTTTCAATCTCCACCATCGGATATAGGGATTTAATCTCAACCGTCAGATCTAGGAATTTAATCTCCACCATCGGAATTAGAGATTTAATCTCCACTGTCGGATCTAGAGATTTAATCTCCACCGTCGGATCTAGAGTTCCATTTTTCACCATCGGATCTAGGCTTCATGAGGGTTTTAATAGGCTACAATAGGGACCATGAGGAGGAGTTGGATCTTGGCCACCCAATGGATCAAGCCCACATAAAGTCCGATCCATTAATGATAATCCATTCCACTAGAGGATTATCATTGATATACCTCACCAACCCCATAAATAAATATGGGCTCCATATATTATTTGTACAAATGTCTCCCCGTGTTTAAGATCTCGAATGTCCATCAATTAATTAATTTACTGACAATTAATTAATCTACATCTAACTCCATGAGTAGTACCACTCAACCTTATCATCATGCCAGACCAAGTACACCTGCAGGGTTTACGTGATGAACCTTAAGAGCTCCTCATGGGGACATCATCATTCTAATATATAGGACATGGTTTCCTCTTATAATCAATGACACACCATATAAATAATATCATTTCCCAACTTACCCAGCCTATCGATTTACTCTATAAATCTCGCCCATTGGTAAATCAAGGAAATAAATACTAAGTATATGTTCCCATTATTATATCGGGATAAAGGGCATGTACACCATAATATCTGATGTCCGATTCGATTATGTAGTCAGCAATAAATTGAATCACCTCTAAGTCAGTCCTGCTCAATACACACAAAGTGTACTAGTATAATTCTATGGTCAAGACAAACCAATACCAAATCACACTATAACCATACCAATGGTATGTCCAAAACCATCTCGGTTGTGAGCATTTACTTATACTTTACAAGGAACTGATAACATGATCTCCCGTGTGACACTACACACCATGTTATCTACAATGTAATGTATTAGACAATATGCATAACAATAAATATGCAAACAATGATTATGTGATTATTATTTCAAAAATAAAGATGTTCATACAAAAGATAGACTTTTCAGTATACATTCCAACAATCTCCCACTTATACTAAAAGACTATGCTGTTCTCACACTGCAATACATCTGATTCTCATTCCCTCCACATGCCTATCAAAAGCTCTCACTGGAAAGGCCTTAGTGAAAGGATCTGCCAGGTTATCCTCTGATGCAATCTTGGCCACATCAACTTCTCCTCGCTTTACGATTTCTCGTATCATGTGGTACTTGCGCTCTATGTATTTACTTGCCTTATGGGCTCGTGGTTCCTTCGAGTTTGCAACTGCACCACTATTATCACAATAGATTGTGATAGTTGTGGGCAAACCAGGAATCACATCCAAGTTCATCAAGAAGTTCTTGAGCCATACAGTTTCCTTGACCGCCTTAGAGGCTGCCACATACTCAGCTTCCATGGTAGAGTCCTCCATGCATTTATGCTTGACACTCCTCCATACAATGGCTTCACCTCCCAAAGTAAACACAAAACCTGAGGTAGACTTACTGTTATCCCTATCTGATTGGAAGTCGGAATCTGTATACCCCATAGAGAGTAATTGATCTGCCTAGTACACCAGCATAAAATCCCTAGTCCTTCTTAGGTACTTTAATATATGCTTTACCACAGTCCAATGTCCCTGTCCTGGATTACTCTGATATCTGCTAACCATGCCAACAACAAAGCAGATATCTGATCTCGTATATAGCATAGCATACATGAGTCTTCCTACTGTTGAAGCATAAGGAACCGCCTTCATCTCCTCTGTCTCCTTTGATGTTCTAGGACACATCTCTTTAGATAAAAGTACTCCATGCCTAAAAGGTAGAAAACCTTTCTTGGAATTCTGCATGCTAAAACGAGCCAAAATGGTGTCTATGTATGAAGCTTGAGATAAGCACAACATCCTTTTCCTGCGATCTCTTATAACCTTGATCCCAAGGATGTGTCCCACTTCTCCCAAGTCCTTTATATAAAACTTTTTGGACAACCATATGTAGGGATGTATACTGAAAAGTCTATCTTTTGTATGAACATCTTTATTTTGAAATAAGAATCACATGATCATTGTTTGCATTTTTATGGTTATGCAATATTGTCTAATACATTACATTGTAGATAACATGGTGTGTGGTGTCACATGGGAGATCATGTTATCGGCTCCTTGTAAAGTATAAATAAAGGCTCACAACCGAGATGACTTTGGACAAACCATAGGAATGGTTGTAGTTGAAGGGTTTTTGCTTATCGAGTCCGTGAGGGGAAACTTCGCTTCCGACTTCACCTCGGTAGCTTGTCCACGGTGATCCCTTTGATGTCCCCAGATTAAAAAAATTTAATCCTAGACAAAAGGGATTGCCAAAACCACCAAGTCATCGTCGTGCTATTCGTTTAGAGAGGTCACTTGAACAAACTAGTTGTTCAAGTGACCATCCTCTATTCTACGAGTAGCCGCGGAATAGACGATGTCCGGATCACCGGTTTTCGTGTTTATACTCGGGATCCAAGTATTATTTAGCCATTTACATATTTATAACATGCTTATAATTGAAAAACAAATACAAGCAATAAACAAAAGAAGAAAGTAGAATAGGTATACCTCTCGATCTTCTAATGTATGACCTTCCTCCTTTTGGACGTCGTGTGGGCGACGATCTACCAAAAGTCGAAGCTCCTAGATCGCAAATCTTCCTTCCTTGCTCTTCCAAAGCAAGAGGAAGAATAGAAACAAGGTTTTTCTCCTCTCTAGAAACAACCAACAAGGAACTAAAACTATCCTTGCCGCCGGCCAACTAGGTGAAGGAGAAGATGGTGGAAAACAACCAAGACACCAAGGGAAGCCCTATATCTTGTTTCCACCACCTAAGGAGAAGGAGAAGGGAGCTTTTGGGCACTGGCAAAGGCTGGAAAAGAGGCTAGAGAGGTGCTGGATGCTGGCCAAAAGAGGAAGAAGAAGAGATGAATACCTTCCTTATTTGGTGCCACCCTTGCCTCCAAACCCTAATCCTAATCCTATCTCAACTAGGATTCCTCTTCCTTGCTGCCCAAAAACCCTAGCTCTCATCAATTATCCCACACAAACTCCCTTGACATCCTTTTATAGAGTTAGGGATAAGTCATGAATTAATCTCATCCATTGGTTCAAGGGATTTAATCTCAACCGTCGGATCTAGAGATTTAATCTCAACCGTCGGATCTTAGAGATTTAATCTCTACCTATGGATCTTAGAGTTTTGTTTCTATCCATTGGATCTAAGCATCATGAGGTGTTAATAGGCTACATTAGGGACCATGAGGAGGAGTTGGGTCTTGGCCACCCATGGATCAAGCCCACATAAAGTCCGATCCACTAATGATGATCCAATCCACTAAAGGTCCATCATTGATCTACCTCACCAACCCCCATATGATAATATGGGCTCCATATATTATTTGTACATTTTCTACCCATGTTTAAGATCTCAAATGCCCATCGATTAATTAATTTACTGACCATTAATTAATCAACTTCTAACTCCTTGAGTAGTACCACTCAACCTTTTCATCATGCCGGACCAAGTCCACCTATAGGGTTTACATGATGAACCTTATGAGCTCCTCAAGGGGACATCATCATCCTAATATATAGGACATAGTTTCCTCCTATAATCAACGACACACCATATAAATAATATCATCTCCCAACTTACCGAGCCTATCGATTTAATCTATAAATCTCACCCATTAGTAAATCAAAGAGATGAGTACTAAGTATATGTGCCCGTTATTATATCAGGATTAAGAACATGTACTAAATAATATCTGAGGTCCGATTCGATTATGTAGTCAGCAATAAATCGAATCACCTCTAAGTTGGTCCTGCTCAATACACACAAAGTGCACTAGTGTGATTCTATGGTCAAGACAAACCAATACCAAATCACACTACAACCATTCCGATGGTTTATCCAAAGCCATCTTGGTTGTGAGCCTTTGCTTATACTTTTCAAGGGGTCGATAACATGGTCTCCTGTGTGACACCACACACCATGTTATCTATAATGTAAAGTATTAGACAATATTGCATAACCATAAAAATATGCAAACAATGATCATGTGATTCTTATTCCAAAATAAAGATGTTCATACAAAAGATAGACTTTTCAGTATACATCCCTACAATCTCCCACTTATACTAAAAGACTATGCTGTCCTCAAAGTGTCATACATCTGATCCTCATTCCCTCCACATGCCTATCAAAAGCTCTCGCCGAAAGGGCCTTAGTGAAAGGATCTGCCAGGTTATCCTCCGTTGCAATCTTGGCCACAACAACTTCTCCTCTCTTTACGATTTCTCGTATCAGGTGGTACTTGCGCTCTATGTGTTTACTAGCCTTAGGGGCTCGTGGTTCCCCTAACAATGGCTCCACCTCCTAAAGTAAACATAAAACCTAAAGTAGACTTACTGTTATCTCTATCAGATTGGAAGTCAGAATTCGTGTAACCCACAAGGAGTAATTGGTCTACCCGGTAAACCAACATATAATCCCTAGTCCTTCTCAGGTACTTCAATATATGCTTTACCGCAGTCCAATGTCCCTGTCCTGGATTACTTTGATATCTGCTGACCATGCCCACGGCAAAGCAGATATCTGGTCTCGTACAGAGCATCGCATACATGAGGCTTCCTACTACCGAAGCATAAGGAACGACCTTCATATCCTCTATCTCCTCAGATGATCTAGGACACATCTCCTTAGATAAAGGAACTCTATGCCTGAAAGGTAGAAAACCTTTCTTGGAGTTTTGCATGCTAAAACGCTCCATAATCGTGTCTATGTATGAAGCTTGGGATAAGCACAACATCCTTTTCCTGCGATCCCTTATAACCTTGATCCCAAGGATGTGTCCCACCTCTCCCAAGTCCTTCATATCAAACTGTTTGGACAACGATACCCTTACATCCGATAACACCTTAATATTATTGCCAATCAACAAAATGTCATCTACGTATAGTATAAGAAATACCACTACGTTTCCGTCACATCTTTTGTATACACAAGACTCATTCAGACTTTGAATAAATCCATAAGACTGGATCACCTCATTAAAGCGGATGTTCCAAGACCTCGAAGCTTGTTTCAATCCATAAATGGACCGATTAAGCTTACACACTGATGGCGTTGCTCGGAGGCTCGTTGGCTCCCATGTCCCCGCATTAAAATTTTCATTAATGAAAACTAATCCGGATGGGATGAGTTTCCTAAGCTCAACCAATTCGTCGTCGTGCTAACGACTTGAGTGATCGCTTGAACAAACTAGTTGTTCAAGCAACAAAACTCTTATAGTCGCTTAGCCGCAGAAGAGAAGACGGATGGATTGCTGATTTTTGAGTTTATCTTCGGGGTCCATGATTATACAAATACATATGGATGTAGACATGTATAATCAACACATATAAACATATTAATAAGAACATGCAAAGATCAATAATAAAACTTTTAAAACTTTTATACCTCTCGATCTTCTATCGTATGTCCTAACTGTTGGTGCAACAATGCTCCAAGCATTTATATATGTTTTGATGTTTGGATAATCATCTAAGTTAGGCAATATCTTGTGATCTAATTGCGAAAATGTTTTAAGTAACAGGGAAGTCCAAATATGATCTTGGCAAAGGAAGTCCAAGTATGATCTTGGCAAAGGGAGTCCAAGTATGATCTTGGCAAAGGAAGTACAAGGGATGGACTTGGCAGCGTAAGACCAAGCTTGTAGTCTTGGCAGCGTAAAGTCCAAGTGAACCTTCACAAAGGAAGTCCAAAGTAAAGTCTTGGCAGCATAAGTCCAAGCTTGTAGTCTTGGCGGCGTAAAGTCCAAGCATTTGGCAACCCAAGACATGACGAAACCGAAGGAAGCTCTTGGAAGCAAAGCGCAAAGGATGAACAAGTCGCGAACTCGGAGGGATCCTGAAGGCGCAAGGCTTATTGAGGAGCTAGAAGGTTGAGTCTAGGTCTAGGGTATAAAATCAAGTATGAATTACTCATACTTGATGAGTATCGATCGGCCGGTCGGTCGATTCGAGTCGAGGTGAAACCCTAACCATCGATCCGCTGCTTTGGGAGCAGAGCGATTGATCCGTGATCGATCCAATCGCCAAGGGCATCGATCGATCAAGGGAATATCGCCACGAATGCGGTCTCACTCATTCGCCTTGATCACTGATCGATCACTCCATCGATCGGTGATGGAGGGATCAGTCGACTGATCACCTGGCCGTTAGAGTTTGCGACTACGAATCTCCGTGGAGATCGATTTGGCCGTTGGCGGCAATGATCGATGGTAAGCATCGACCGATCAAGCCCAACGGAAAAACAACCCCTCATCTATAAAAAGGGGCCATGGAGAGCTTGGTGAAGCTAGTGCTCTTGCTCCAAACTACACCTACGTGCTCACCAAGCTTTCCAAGTGTTTTTAGCAATCCAAAACCTCCTCTTCTTTAATCCTAATCTTCCATCATTGTAAAGAAGAGAAGTGCATTGTAAGATAAGGCTTCTCCACCTTGGTTCATCCAAAGGAGGTTCTAGTGAAGATTGATTAGGGCTAATCCACCTTACGGATTGCCGTGGAGTAGGAGCGTCATCTCCTAACCACGTTACATCGGGTGTTAGCTTTGTTTCTTGTTTTTTTTGTGCTTATATTTGTATTGCTTCCGCTAACATTTTTGTAGAAAGAAAGAAAGGCTAATCACCCCCCCTCTAGCCATTCCAAGGGTCCTAACAAGTGGTATCAGAGCCCAGATAGCTTGGAAGATCTCAACATCAACCAAGACATCAATGACTCTTCAAGAGGGATATAGCACTGCTAAGCCACCGCTCTTCGATGGGAGCCATTTTGCGTATTGGAAAGGTAGGATGAAGTACTATCTTATGAGTAATATTGAAATTTGGCATAGTGTTGTAGATGGCTTCGAAGAACCGGTGGATGAACATGGACATCCTATTCCAAGCAAGGATTGGACAAGAGAAATAAACAAGAAATTTGAATCAAATGCAAAGGCCGTCCTCACCATCCAATGCGGCGGCACAATGGAGCAACTCAACAAGGTGGGGCCTTTTGAATCCGCCAAGGAGCTATGGGAAAAGCTCATTGAGCTAAATGAAGGTTCCAAGGAATCAAAGAGGGCCAAGAAGGACCTATTAGTTGGACAACTTCAAGCCTTCCAAATGAGGATGCATGAAACCGTAAGTCAAATGCATAGAAGGTTCAAGGAAATTGTGAACGGACTCCATATCATAGGTGAGCGAGTTGACAACCGAGATTTGGTAAGGTATATTTTACAAGCATTTCCTAGAAATTCTTTATGGACTTCTATAGTTGATGCCATTAAGGTAACTAGGGATCTTTCGCAAATTAAAATTGATGAATTATTTTGTGAGTTCGAATTACATGAGCAAACTAACATGTCCTCTAAAGAAAAGGGTTTAGCTCTATTTGTTGAGAAGAAAGAAAAGAAGAAGAAGGAAAGAAAAGAAGCATCATCATCATCCGAGTCCGAGAATGAGTCAAGTAGTGATGAAGACTCATCTAGTGAAATGGCAAATTTTGTCAAGAAGCTTTATAGAAGGTCAAAAGAGTTCAAGAATAGAGAAGCAAGGAAAGGGTCTCATTCCTCAAAAGGTAAATTTAGCGGTAATTCAAGTTTTAGTAATAATGTGATTTGTCATGCTTGCAACAAGAAGGGACACTTAAAGCCGAATTGCCCGGAGCTAAAGAAGAAGGAGGAAAAAGAAAAGAAAAAGAAGGACAAAAAGGAGAAGAAGAAGAAGGAGGCTATGGTGGCTCAAACCACATGGGACACACCAAGCGTTGAAGACTCTTCCTCCGATGATGAGCTTTGCCACATTACACGCCATGTGACACTCATGGCATTAGAAGATGATTCCGGCACATCAAGCCAAGAAGACTCTTCAAGTGATGAATCGTCATCTAGTGACGATGAGGTAATGAATTCTCCCAAGATTAAGCTTCTGTATAAATCAATTGCCTATCTTAAAGAAGCTCTAGATAAGTCAAAATCTAAGGTTAAGAGCATGAAGGTAGAACTAAAGGCCATTAGGGATGAAAAACTTTCACATATTGACTCTTGCATGCTTAAGGAAGAAAATGACAAACTTAAGGATGAGGTTAGTGAATTGAAAGCATGTTTAGAAAAATTTTCAAATGGCTCAAAGTGTCTTGATATGATTCTTAGTAGGCAAAGAGCGGTTTATAACAAGGCCGGTTTAGGATATAAGCCAAAAGAAAAAGAAGTTGCTTATATTTCATTAATAAATAGGAAAGCAACTATTAAGGGTAAGGTTAAGAAAGCTTGGGTACCTAAGAAGTTTTTACTTAATGTTACCGGTCCAAATGTTTGGGTACCAAAAGCTTGTGTTTTTCATGTGATTTAGGTAGGAGAGCGAGGTATGTGGATTGTGGATAGCGGTTGCTCAACACATATGACCGGGGATGTGAGCAAGTTCTCCACAATTAAATATGTGAAGAAGGGAGCGGTGTCCTTTGGGAATAGTGGAAAACTCAAGATATTAGGTAGAGGAACAATTGAGGTATCCCCCAAAATTGTTATTCACAAAGTCTTGCTAGTTGAAAATATGAAATTTAATTTATTAAGTGTTAGTCAACTTTGTGATGCAAACTATCATGTCTCCTTTGAATCCTCTAAATGCATGATTAGACACAAGGAATTAAATGATTGCATGTTAGTTAGATATAGGAAATCAAATATCTATTATGTTGATCTTTCATATGCTTCTAACATTTCTACTAAGTGTTTTGTTGCAAAAGAAGAGGAAAGTTGGCTATGGCATAGAAGATTGGGGCATATCAACATGAAAAACATAGCCAAGGTAGCCAAGATGGAGTTGGTCAAAGGGCTACCAAAGATCAAGTATGTCAAGAACAAATTGTGTGATGCATGCCAAGAAGGAAAACAAACAAAGGCATCACACAAAGGTAAAACCTTAACCAATACCTCTTTACCATTAGAATTATTGCATCTTGACTTATTTGATTGCCATAGTACTCCATCTTTAAATGGTAATAAATATTGTTTGGTTATAGTAGATGATTTTTCTAGGTATACTTGGGTCTATTTTATGAAACATAAGGATGATACCTTAGAAATAATCATAGGATTTAGTAAAAGGGTTGTAAATGAAAAGAGTCTCAAAATCAACCGGATCCGTAGTGATCATGGTGGTGAATTTGAAAACCTAAAATTTTCACAATTTTGTTTAGAGCAAGGGTACAAGCATGAGTTCTCTTGTCCTAGAACACCCCAACAAAATGGGGCGGTGGAAAGGAGAAATCGTGCCCTACAAGAGGCGGCTAGGACTATGCTTAATGCATATTCTCTACCTAGCTACTTGTGGGCGGAAGCGGTTAATACCGCTTGCTATATCCAAAATAGGGTTCAAATCCATAGGTTTTTAGGAAAAACACCATTTGAATTATGGAATGGGACTATACCCACAATTCATTATTTCAAAGTCTTTGGATGTAAAGTTTATATTCTAAACACCAAAGATAACTTAGGAAAATTTGAATCAAAAGCGGATGAGGGAATCCTAGTTGGATACTCATCCACAAGTAGAGGGTATAGAGTCTACAATAAGAGAACCAAAGGGATTGAGGAGTCTTCTAATGTTCAATTTGATGAAACTACTAGTACCTACCCTAGAAAGTCCTCCATTGATAAGGATATTAATGACAATAATCAAGACATTACCCAAAAACTTCAAAATTTGACCATTTGGGGTAATGATCAAGGGGGAGAAAGAGGAGACTCCGATGATGAAAGAAGGGTGGAAGATAACAATGATCAAATTGAAACCCCTTCTAGAAACCTAAGAATTCATCAAGATCATCCACTTGACCAAGTAGTAGGAGATCTATCTCAAGGAGTAAGAACTAGGTCATTTCATAGATCTCCTACTAGTCAAGTTGCTCTTATCTCACAAATTGAGCCCAAATCGATCAATGATGCATTACATGATCCGGATTGGATTTTGGCAATGCAAGATGAATTGGCTCAATTTGAGAGAAGTCAAGTGTGGGAATTAGTACCTAGACCCAATGATAGCACCATAATTACTACAAGATGGGTCTTTAGGAATAAGCTAGATGATCAAGGAAATATCACTAGAAATAAGGCTAGGTTGGTTGCTAGTGGATTCAATCAAGTTTAGGGGCTTGACTATGATGAGACTTATGCCCGGTTGCAAGGTTAGAATCTATTAGGATTCTCTTAGGGTATGCTTCCTACATGGGATTTAAACTTTACCAAATGGATGTTAAATCGGCATTCTTAAATGGTTTTATTAAGGAGGAAGTATATGTAGAGCAACCACCCGGATTTGAGAACATAGATTATCCAAATCATGTATGTAAGCTTAGGAAAGCATTATATGGGTTAAAACAAGCTCCCCGGGCATGGTATGAAAGATTGTCATCCTTCTTAATTTCTAAGGATTTTAGAAGAGGCCAAGTAGATCAAACTTTGTTTATAAAGTCAACGTTAAAAGATATATTCATAGCCCAAGTATATGTTGATGATATCATTTTTGGGTCAACAAATGATGATCCTCTTCAAGACTTTATAAAAAATATGGAAAATAAATTTGAAATGAGTTTGGTTGGAGAGATTACCTTTTTCTTAGGTTTACAAGTCAAACAAACCAATGAGGGTATTCATATTTATCAAACCAAATATGCAAATGAAATGATCAAGAAATTTGGTTTGGAAAATGCCAAAATTGTAACCACTCCTATGGCCACTAGCACTAGAATAGATAGTGATCATGAAGGTAAATCAATTGATCTTAAACTGTATAGGAGTATGATTGGTAGCTTACTATACCTAACCGCTAGTAGACCCGACATTTTATTTGCGGTAGGTATGTGTGCAAGATACCAATCTTGTGCCAAAGAATCACATTTGGTAGCCGTCAAATGAATATTAAGATATATTAAAGGCACCCTAAATGTAGGACTTTGGTATCCTAGGACTAAGTCATTTGAATTGCTTGGTTATACCGATTCCGATTATGCCGGGTGCAAATTGGATAGGAAGAGTACTAGTGGTGGATGCCAATTTCTTGGGTCCTCCCTAGTTAGCTGGAGTAGTAGGAAGCAACATTGTGTTGCTTTATCAACCACCGAAGCCGAATATGTGGCTTTGGGTGGTTGTGTAACTCAATTACTTTGGATGAGACATACTCTTGTGGACTATGAGCTACACTACTCTAACATTAAAGTTTATTGTGATAATGTGAGTACCATCAACTTGACCAAAAATCCGGTACATCACTCTAGGACCAAGCACATTGAAGTAAAACATCACTTCATAAAAGATCATGTGGCAAGAGGGGATATTGAACTTAATTATGTAGAATCTAAGTCCAACCTTGCCGATATCTTCACCAAAGCTCTTCCCGAAGATGAATTTTCATCATTACAGAGAGAGCTTGGTATGTGCTTTGTAGAGTAAAATTCTAGATTTGCATGATCCTATACTTATATAGCTTCATTAATACCTTGATGCATCTCACAAAAGCCTTAAGAAACCTTGATTTTTGTATTGAAATACTTAGAAACATGTGAGATGATAGGGAAGGTGTACTTGACTCATCATGCTTGTTATGATGCATTACTATGAGCCAATACTATACCTAGAGACATAAATACCTTATGGACCAATCATTGGGAAGGCTTGTATTCAAGTAATGAATACATAGCTCAAAGAACATGGTTGGAAATTCCAAATAATATATATTTTAAACTATGTTCATCATATTTTGACAAATAGTTTTCGATTGGAACACAAAAGTGATACAAAGTTTGCAAAAATCTTTAGAACTTTTGATAGGTTCCAAGTTTGTATCAATCTTGTAATCTGAAAAAGATATATTTTTCAAATTATTTTTCCTTGATAAAGTATGAATTCAGAAATGTGTACGCAAAATTTCATGATTTTTTGAGAACTCTGGAATTTCTACCGCATTTCTGAAATTGGGATGAAAAGGCTGAAATTTCGGTTTCCGACCTAGCAGTCGACTGGTTCAGAAACCAGTCGACTGATACACTGTGTTTTCTGATAATAAACTCCATTTTCTGATATTTTGTGTATCTTTGATGTCCTAACACTATAGTATGATAATATTGCGTATAAACAAGATTTAGGACTGACTAATGCAGTGTTTTAGGGGGAGTTTTCATAAATTATATCTTTTTCATCCCCAAAACCATTGTTGGTGCAAATTTAGGACTTAATTTTTGAATTTTTGGTATGCTTTGCTTCAACTATTGTTTACACATTATAAAGCATATCTTGGATTAAGGGGGAGCTTAATTTCAATATTGTACCTTAGTCCAAGATCTAACACATTATTTCCTTCATGTTTGAATCCTTCTCTTTTTGATGTATGTCAAAGGGGGAGAAGGAGTGTTTAAGTTATAATTCATATTGAAAATTTGATTATGTGTGTACTTAAAGACCTAACTCAAATGATTGCCAAACATCAAAAAGGGGGAGATTATTGGTGCAACAATGCTCCAAGCATTTATATATGTTTTGATGTTTGGATAATCATCTAAGTTAGGCAATATCTTATGATCTAATTGCGAAAATGTTTTAAGTAACAGGGAAGTCCAAATATGATCTTGGCAAAGGAAGTCCAAGTATGATCTTGGCAAAGGAAGTCCAAGTATGATCTTGGCAAAGGAAGTACAAGGGATGGACTTGGCAGCGTAAGACCAAGCTTGTAGTCTTGGCAGCGTAAAGTCCAAGTGAACCTTCACAAAGGAAGTCCAAAGTAAAGTCTTGGCAGCATAAGTCCAAGCTTGTAGTCTTGGCGGCGTAAAGTCCAAGCATTTGGCAACCCAAGACATGACGAAACCGAAGGAAGCTCTTGGAAGCAAAGCACAAAGGATGAACAAGTCGCGAACTCCTGAGGGATCCCAAGGCGCAAGGCTTATTGAGGAGCTAGAAGGTTGAGTCTAGGTCTAGGGTATAAAATCAAGTATGAATTACTCATACTTGATGAGTATCACCGATCGATATGATGTATCACCGACCGTCGCGCTCGATCGAGTCGGTGAAACCCTAACCATCGATCCGACCGCTTGGGCGAGCAATGATCGATATCGCGTGATCACCGATCGCCAAGGGCATCGACCGATCAAGGGGAATATCGCCACGAACGCGCCTCACTCGATCGCCGCTTGATCACTGATCGATCACCCATCACCGATCGATGGAGGGATCACCGACCGATCACCGCCTTAGAGTTCGCTACGAATCTCGCGTGAGATCGCTTTCGGTCGCTGAGCTGCGCCACGATCGACTGATGGTAAGCATCAGTCGACTGATCGAAGCCCAACGGGAAAAACAGCCCCTCTTCTATAAAAAGGGGCCATGGGGAGCTTGGTGAAGCTAGTGCTCTTGCTCCAAACTACACCTACGTGATCACCAAGCTTTCCAAGTGTTTTTAGCAATCCAAAACCTCCTCTTCTCTAATCCTAATCTTCCATCATTGTAAAGAAGAGGAGTGCATTGTAAGATAAGGCTTCTCCACCTTGGTTCATCCAAAGGAGGTTCTAGTGAAGATTTATTAGGGCTAATCCACCTTACGGATTGCCGTGGAGTAGGAGCGTCATCTCCGAACCATGTTACATCGGGTGTTAGCTTTGTTTCTTGTTTTGTTTATGCTTATATTTGTATTGCTTCCGCTAACATTTTTGTAGAAAGAAAGAAAGGCTAATCACCCCCCCTCTAGCCATTCCAAGGGTCCTAACACTAACCTCCTTGTAGACTTCGTATGGGCGAAGATCCTCCACAAGTTGAAGCTTCCTAGAACACGCTCTTCCTTCCTTGCTCGCCCCGAACAAGAGGAAGTGTGGAAATAAAATTCATCTCTTATCTAGGACCAACCATCAAGCTCCAAGCATGATGTTTACCCCCGGCCCAAAGAGAATAAAAGGATTGCCGACCAACCTTGAAGAAGGTTGCCGCCGGCCAACCTTGATAGAGAAGAGGAGAGGATGCTCCGGCCAAGAGAGGAAGATGAGAAGCTAATCCCTTACCTTCTTGCCATCGGCCACACCCTATGGGCAATGGGCGCCGCCCAACCATTAGGGTTCTAAACCCTAATCTTGCCTCCCAACCATTAGGGTTCTAAACCCTAATCTTGCCGCCCAAAGTTTCTCCCAAAACCCTAATCTTCTTAGCATTCCCTTGCCGCCCAAGCCAAGAAGCCTTATTTATAGAGTTAGGCTTAAGCCTCCTTTTATTCTCCACCGTCGGATCTAGGGATTTAATCTCAACCGTTGGATCTAGAGAATTAATCTCAATCATCGGATCTAGAGATTTAATCTCCACCTTCGGATCTAGGGATTTAATCTCAACCATCGGATCTAGAGAATTAATCTCAACCGTCGGATCTAGAGATTTAATCTCCACCGTCCGATCTAGGGATTTAATCTCAACCGTCGGATCTAGAGATTTAATCTCAACCGTCGGATCTAGAGATTTAATCTCCACCATCGAATCTAGAGTTTTGTTTTCCATTATTGGATCTAGGCTCCATGAGGTTTATATTAGGCTACGATAGGGACCATGAGGAGGAGTTGGATCTTGGCCACCCGATGGATCAGAACCACACAAACTTGATCCATCAATGATGTTCCATTCCACTAGAGGATCATCATTGAATTACCTCACCAACCCCCATAAATTAATATGAGCTCCATACATTATTTGTACATCCATCTCACCGTGTTTAAGATATCAAATGTCCGTTAATTAATTGATTTACTGACCATCAATCAATTAACATCTAACTCCTCGAGTAGTACCACTCAACCTTATCATCATGTTAACTAAGTCAACCTGCAGGGTTTATATGATGAACCTTATGAGCTCCTCAAGGGGACATCATCAATCTAATATATAGGACACGGTTTCCTCCTATAATTAACGACACACCATGTAAATAATATCATTTCCCAACTTATCGGGCATATTGATTTAATCCATATAAATCTCACCCTTTGGTAAATCAAAGAAATAAATACTAAGTACATGTGCCCGTTATTATATCGGGATTAAGATCATGTACAACATAATATCCGAGGTCCGATTCAATTATGTAGTTAGCAATAAATTGAATCACCTCTATGTCGATCCTGCTCAATACACCTAAGTGTACTAGTGTAACTCTATGTTCAAGACCAAACAATACCAAGATACACTACAACCATGCAAATGGTTTTTCCAAAACCATCTTGGTTGTGAGCCTCTACTTATATTCTACAAGGGACTGATAACATGATCTTCTGTGCCACACCAAGCACCATGTTATCTACAATGTAAAGTATTAGACAATATGCACACATATAATAAATATAAAGTGCAAACAATGATCATGTGATTCTTATTTCAAAATAAAAATATTCATACAAAAGAGATAGACTTTCAGTATGCATCCCAACAATCTCCCACTTATACTAAAAGACTATGCTGTCTTCATACTGCCATACATCTGATTCCCCTTCCCTCTACATGCCTATTAAAGCTCTCGCTAGAAGGGCATTAGTGAAAGGGTCTACCAGGTCATCATCTGATGCAATCTAGGCGACAACAACTTCGACCTCCTTTACGATTTCTCGTATCAGGTGGTACTTGCACTCTATGTGTTTACTAGCCTTATGGGCTCGTGGTTCCTTCGAGTTTGCAACTGCACCATTATTATAACAATAAATTGTGATAGTTCTGGGCAAACCAGGAATCACATCCAAGTCCATCAGGAAGTTCCTGAGCCATACAACTTCCTTGGCTGCCTCAGAGGCTGCCACATACTCAGCTTCCATGGTAGAGTCTGCCACGCATTTCTGCTTGACACTCCTCCATAATATGGCTCCACCTCCAAAAGTAAATACAAACCCCAAGGTAGACTTACTGTTGTCCCTATCTGATTGGAAATCAGAATCTGTGTAACCCACAGGGACTAATTGATCTGCCCGGTAAAACATCATATAATCCCTAGTCCTTCTCAGATACTTCAATATATGCTTTACCGTAGTTAAATGTCTCTGTCCAGGATTACTCTGATATCTGCTAACCATGCCCACGGCAAAGCAGATATCTGGTCTCGTACATAGCATAGCATACATGAGGCTTCTTACTGCCGAAGCATAAGGAACCGACTTCATCTCCTCTATCTCCTTTGATGTTTTGGGACACATCTCTTTAGATAAAGGTACTCCATGCCTAAAAGGTAGAAAACCTTTCTTGGAGTTATGCATGCTAAAACGAGCCAGGATAGTGTCAATGTATGAAGCTTGAGATAAGCACAACATCCTTTTCTTGCGATCCCTTATCACCTTGATCCCAAGGATGTGTCCCACTTCTCCTAAGTCCTTCATATCAAACTGTTTGGACAACCATACCCTTACGTCTGATAACACTCTGATATTATTGCCAACTAACAAAATCTCATCTACATATAGTACAAGAAATACCACTACATTTCCATCACATCTCTTGTATATACAAGGCTCATCCGGATTTTGAATAAATCCATATGACTGGATTACCTCATCAAAGCGGATGTTCCAAGATCTAGAAGCTTGCTTCAATCCATAAATGGACCGATTAAGCTTACACACAAGATGCTCTTTGACCTTTGCAATGAATCCCTCTGGTTGCTTCATATAGATGTTTTCCTCAAGACTTCCGTTAAGGAAAGTTGTCTTGACATCCATCTGTCAAATCTCATAATCCTCATGAGCAGCAATAAATAAGAGAATCCGGATAGACTTAAGCATAGTTACCGGTGAAAAGGTCTCCTCATAATCGATACCCTCTTTCTGAGTATACCCTTTCGCAACAAGCCTAGCTCTGAAGGTCTCAACCTTCCCGTCTACTCCTCTCTTTCTCTTGTAGATCCACTTGCATCCAATGGCTTTCACACCATCGGGTGGTTCTACTAGCTCCCAGACATGATTACAATCCATAGATTCTATCTCTGAATTCATCGCTCTTTGCCAAGATACCGCATCTCTATCTTGGAGTGCCTCGTCATATGTCCAGGGATCAGGTTCATGTTTACCATGGACTAAGTCCGAAGACTCTCCCAAGAACATGAATCTCATGGGTTGTCTAACAACCCTTCCACTACAATGAGGTGCCTCTTGTGTATGCTCTGTGACATGCGGTGCAGTGACTTGTGGTATTTCCTCTTGTACCGGTGGTACTGAAGTCGGGACTTCCCCTGTCAACTCCTCAAGAACAATCCTACTCGTGGGCTTGTGGTTCATCACATAGTCCTCCTCTAGAAATCTGGCATTCGTACTCATGATCACCTTCTGATCTCTAGGACTATAGAACAAACCACCCTTCGTTCCCTTAGGGTAGCCAACAAACAAGCGTACTTCTGTACGAGATTCCAACTTACCAGCATCTCCCTTCAGCACATGTGCTGGACTATCCCAAATCCGAATATGTCTTAGACTAGGCTTTTGCCCAGTCTACAATTCTGTGGGAGTAGAGGGTACTAACTTAGATGGAACCAAGTTCAGAATGTGTACTGCCGTTTCCAGAGCAAACCCCATAATGAATCAGGTAACTCAGAATAACTCATCATCGATCTGACCATCTCCATAAGAGTCCTATTCCTTCGCTCCGCCACACCATTCTGCTGGGGTGTGCCAGGTGCGGACAATTGGGATTGAATCCCAGCCTCTGATAAGTAACTCCTAAACTCTCCAAAGGGGTACTCGCCACCACGATCAGATCGTAGTGTCTCGATACTTTTACCTTGACGGTTCTCCACATCAGCCTTGAATTCTTTGAACCTGTCAAAGCATTCAGACTTGCAGCGCATCAAGTAAATGTATCAACACCTTGAATAATCGTCTATAAAAGAGACAAAGTATTCAAAGCCACCTCTATCCTGGATAGACATAGGATGACACAAATCAGAATAAACCAATTTCAATACATCTTTGGCTCTATACCCCTTAGCCTTAAAAGGCCTCTTGGTCATCTTACCTTCCAAGCAAGACTCGCAGGTTGGCAGATCCTCCACCACTAATGAACCCAAAGGTCCATCAGCTATCAACCTTTGAATTCTACTCAAGTTAATATGACCAAGTCTTAGGTGCCAAAGATATGTCTGGTTCATTTTCGAAGGTTCTTTTCTCTTATTAGACTTAGAAGATGAGTTATTCACTTCTATATGCATCGTGGGAGTTTTCGGTTCAAGAGTGTACAAATTGCCAACCAATGTACCAGAACAGATAATCTCCCTATTCCTTTTTATAACAACTTTGTCATTAAAAGAAATAGAATATCCATCCAGAAACAATTTAGAAACATAAATTAGATTCTTTCTAAAAGTAGGCACATAAAGACAATTTCTCAAAACCAAAACTTTATTCCTATCAAAAGATAAATAAACGTCTCTCACTGCAATAGCCGCCACCTTTGAAGCATTGCCCAAGTAATTAGTAATCTCTCCTTCAGCTCGTCGTCGGGTTTCCTGGAACCCCTGCAAAGTATTGTAGACATGATCAGAGGCTCCTGTATCTACACACCAGGTGCTGGTAGATAACACCGCTAACTATGTTTCAACGACTAGACCAAAGGATATACCTTTGTTCTGTTTCGGACTGGGACAATCCTTCTTCCAATTTCCATCCTGCTTGTAAGTGAAGTACTTGCCTTTCGGCTTCTTCACTCCTCCCTGAGACCCTCCCACCACCTTTGCTCCACCTTGTTTCTCCTTCTTCTTGCCTTTCGGCTTAGAAGTAGAAACCTTTTTGAGCAACCATGGCTTGAGGACACTCTTTAGCAGTTAAGACAATATTAGGATTCCTTTTCCAATCATCATAATTATGTACAGTAAGTTTATTTTCCTTTAGTATCATAGTAAGTGGACTGAAAGTCATTTTTGAAAATCCTAAGAATCACATAGATCATTACTGTAGATTTCAAAAAATTATTGATTCCTCAAACAATAAAATTTCAAAATAGTGTGGACATATACGAATTCTACATTTGTAAGAGGAGGTTTAACCCATTAATTTTATTATCTTGTCAAACTTACTTTTTGACAAATAAAATTAATAGTTGGTTCCTCTTTGGACCTACAAATAAAAGCAGTGACTCCGATGGGGAGGATACTTTTTATTTGCATCTAAGTGTGCACCATTACACGATACTAAGGGAATTATCTCGGATTATGTGCCTTACCGATGGGGAAGTACACACGCTCCTAAATAATTTCCTATAACCATTATTTGACCTAGTGATCTGCAAACAAACTCATCCGATGGGGAGGAAGGCACTCAGAGCCGATGCGCAAGTTTGTTGCATCACACGTCAAATTGTAATGGAGGCCGCGGGAATTAATTAAAATGTCCCTCTCCTACTTAGTAAATTGACAGTGAGAAATTTTCAAGCACACACAACATGCATATAAAAAAAATCAACAATAAATATGGAAAAAATCAGAATTTTCCCAACTATTATGGCATTGTTCTCCAATATGCGTCCCGTCGTGTCGCCACCTTGTCCGCACCACCTTTTCCCGTGCGCAAGTCACCAAAGAGATCTGAGCCAAGATAAACTATTTTAATTTACATCCATCGATCCTATACTCCACGAAGGAGTGTATAAATAATCTAGATCGAAAGTAAACTAAAATGAGTGGCTAAACAATGCAATATTTAATTACAAAAATTAAATACTAATTTAGCCTCGTCAACCCCGAGGATTCAAATAATATACAATCACACACACATGCAATCACATTCACACATATATAGCCATAATAGTTGGAACTTATGCCTGCAACCAAAAAGTTATCCTACACACATCCTACTATCATCCGACATACACAATATATCATAAGTGCGTGAAAGTAACCAAATCCAAAACACACAAAATCGGAAATCGTGGCTCTGATACCATTTTGATGGCGTTGCTCGGAGGCTCGTTGGCTCCTATGTCCCCGGATTAAAATTTTCACAAATGAAAACTAATCTAGATGGGATGAGTTTCCTAAGCTCAACCAATTCGTCGTCGTGCTAATGACTTGAGCGATCTCTTGAACAAACTAGTTGTTCAAGCAACAAAACTCTTCTAGTCGCTTAGCCGCGGAAGAGATGACGGACGGATCGCCGGTTTTTGTGTTTATCTTCGGGGTCCATGATTATACAAATACATATGGATGTAGAAATGTATAATCAACACATACAAACATATTAATAAGAACATGCAAAGATCAATAATAAAACTTGTAAAACTTTTATACCTCTCGATCTTCTATCGTATGTCCTAACCTCCTTGTAGACTTCGTGTGGGCGAAGATCCTTCTATAATCAACGGCACACCATGTAAATAATATCATTTCCCAACTTACCGGGCATATTGATTTAATCCATATAAATCTCACCCTTTGGTAAATCAAAGAAATAAATACTAAGTACATGTGCCCATTATTATATCGGGATTAAGAGCATGTACAACATAATATCCGAGGTCCGATTCAATTATGTAGTCAGCAATAAATTAAATCACCTCTATGTCGGTCCTGCTCAATACACCTAAGTGTACTAGTGTAACTCTTTGTTCAAGACAAAACAATACCAAGCTACACTACAACTATGCCAATGGTTTATCCAAAACCATCTTGGTTGTGAGCCTCTACTTATATTCTACAAGGGACTGATAACATGATCTTCTGTGCCACACCAAGCACCATGTTATCTACAATTTAAAGTATTAGACAATATTCACACATATAATAAATATAAAGTGCAAACAATGATCATGTGATTCTTATTTCAAAATAAAAATGTTCATACAAAAGAGCTAGGCTTTCTGTATACATCCCAACACATACAAGATGCTCTTTGCCCTTAGCAATGAATCCCTATGGTTGCTTCATGTAGATGTTTTCCTCAAGACTTCCATTAAGGAAAGTTGTCTTGACATCATCTGCCACACCTCATAATCCATATGAGCTGTTATGCACAAGAGAATCTAGATAGACTTAAGCATGGCTACCAGCGAAAAGGTCTCCTCATAATCGATACCCTCTTTCTGAGTATACCCCTTCGCAACAAGCCTCGCTTTGAAGGTCTCAACCTTCCCATCTATTCCTCTCTTTCTCTTGTAGATCCACTTGCATCCAATGGTTTTTACACCATCGGATGGTTCTACTAGCTCCCATACCTGATTTGAATCCATAGATTCAATCTCAGCATTCATTGCACTTTGCCAAGATGCTGCATCTTTATCTTGGATTGCCTTGTCATATGTCCAGGGGTCAGGTTCATGTTCGCTAGGGACCAAATCAGAAGATTCTCCCAAGAACATGAATCTATCAGGCTGTCTCACAACCCTCCCACTACGACGAAGTATCACCTGTGTATCTTCTGTGACATGCGGTGTAGTGACATGTGGTATATCCTCTTGTACCGGTGGTACTGAAGTAGTGACTTCTCCTTTTAACTCCTCCAGAATAATCTTACTCATGGGCTTGTGGTTTATCACATAGTCTTCCTCTAGAAATCTAGCGTTCGTGCTAACGATCACCTTCTGATCTCTAGGACTATAAAATAAACTACCTTTCGTTCCTCTAGGATAGCCAACGAACATGTGCACTTCTGTACGAGGTTCCAACTTACCAGCATCATCCTTCAGCACATGTGCTGGACTCCCCCAAATCCGAATATGTATCAGACTAGGCTTTCGCCAAGTCCATAATTCTATGGGAGTAGAAGGCACTGCTGTATCTAGAGCATACCCCCAGAATGAATCTGGCAACTCAGAATAACTCATCATCAATCTAACCATCTCCATAAGAGTCCTATTCCTTCGCTCAGCTACACCATTCTGCTGGGGTGTGCCAGGTGCAGACAATTGGGATTGAATCCCAGCCTCTGATAAGTAATTCCTAAACTCTCCCAAGAGGTACTCACCACCACGATCAGATCGTAGTGTCTTGATACTTTTGTTTCAACAACTAGACCAAAAGATATACCTTTGTTCTGCTTCCGATTGGGGCAGTCCTTCTTCTAGTGTCCAGTCTGCTTACAAGTGAAGCACTTGCCTTTCGGCTTCTTCACTCCTTCCTGAGTTCCTCCTGCCGCTTTTGCCCCAGCTTGTTTATTCTTCTTCATGCCTTTCGGCTTAGAAGTAGAAACCTTTTGGGCAACCATAGCCTGAGCCTAAGCACTCTAACGAAATAGCCCCTCTGTCGCCTGGAGTTCTGTCAAAAGCTCTGCCAATGAATACAACCTCTTGTTCATGTTGTAGTTCAGGAGAAACTACTCAAAACTCCTAGGTAGAGACTGGAGAATGGTATCGACCTGGGTTTCCCCATCGATCTCAGCTCCGAGGACTTCCAGCTCATTCAAATGAGCCATCATCTTGAGAACATGATCCTCATGGGTGTTCCCTTGATCATGGTAGTCGTCATCAAGTTCTTCATGGCTTCTTGCCTAGCAGCCCGATTCTGGTGTTTGAAAAGCTCTTTGTGATTGAGCATCATGTCTTAAGCAGTGGGTATGGCTTAATGCTGATTTTGCAATACATTTGACATAGAAGCCAAAATGTAACACCGCGCCATCTCATTAGCCTTTATCCACTTCTTATGAGTCTCCTTCTCCTTTTCCCAAGAATCATCTGTAGGCTTAGGAGGACACTCTTCGAAGAGTACATATTTGTACTCCTCAGCAGTCAAGACAATATCAAGATTCCTCTTCCAATCAACATAATTGGGTCCAGTAAGTTTATTTTCTTTCAGTATCACAACAAGTGGGTTGAAAGTCATTTTTGAAAAACCTAAGAATCACATAGATCAAAACATTAGATTTCAAAAAATTATTGATTCCTCAAACAATAAAATTTTAAAATCAACCAACGCCTCAAAACACCGAGAATATCATATGCCACGATTGTGTGGACGTATACGAATTCTACATTTGTAAGAGGAGATTTTACCCATTAATTTTACTATCTTGTCAACCTAAATTTTTGACAAATAAAATTAATAGTTGGTTCCTCTTCGTCCCTACAAATAAAAGCAGCGACTCCGATGGGGAGGATACTCCTATTTGCATCTAAGTGTTCACCATTACTCGGTACCAAAGAAATTATCTTGGGTTATGTGCCTTCCGATGGGAAAGTACACACGCTCCTTAATAATTTCCTATAACCATATTCGACCCTGTGATTTGCAAAACAAACTCATCCGATGGGGAGTCCGATGCGCAAGTTTGTTTGCATCACATGTCAAATCGTAATGGAGGATGTGGGAATTTATAAAAATATCCCTCTCCCACTTAGTAATTTTAAATTGAGGAATTTTCCTAGCACACGACATGCATATCAAACAAAAAGCAATAAATATGAAAAAAAATATTTTCCAACTATTATGGCTTTTGTTCTCCAATATGCCTCCCGTCGTATCACCATCTCGTCCGCTCCTCCCTACACCATGTACAAGCCATCCGGAGATCTAAGCCGAGAATAACTATTTTAATTTACATCCATTGATCCTATACTCTACGAAGGAGTGTACATGAAATCTAGATCGAAAGTAAACTAAAATAAAAAGAGTGGCTAAACAATGTTGTACTTAATTACAAAAATCAAATACTAGCCTCGTCAACCCCGAGGATTCAAATAATATTACACACATCCAATCACATACACACACATATGGCCATAATAGTTGGATCTTATGCCTGCAACCAAAAAGTTAGCCTAAGCACATCCTACTATCATCCGACACATACAATATAAGATAAGTGCATAAAATTAGACAAATCCTAAACACACAAAATCGAAAATCATGACTCTGATACCACTTGAAGGTGGAAACTTCGCTTCCCACTTCAACTCGGTCAATTATGCATGGTGATCTCATCTACGTCCCCGGATTAAAAAAAATTAATCCTTGACAAAGAGGGATTACCCATGCAACCGTTCCATCATCGTGCTATTCGATTTGAGTGGTCACTAGAACAAACTTGTTGTTCAAGCAACCTACCTCTTTTCTTCGATTAGCCACGGAATAGACGATGTACGGATCACCAATTTTTATGTTTGTCTTCGGGGTCCAAGTAAATTAGCCACATATATTATTTGTACAAATGTCTCCCCGTGTTTAAGATCTCGAATGTCTATCAATTAATTAATCAAAATCTAACTCCATGAGTATTACCACTCAACCTTATCATCATGCCGGACCAAGTACACCTGAAGGGTTTACGTGATGAACCTTATGAGCTCCTCAAGGGGACATCATCATCCTAATATATAGGACACGGTTTCCTCCTATAATCAACATCACACCATATAAATAATATCATTTCCCAACTTACCAAGCCTATCGATTTACTCTATAAATCTCGTCCATTGGTAAATCAAGAAAATAAATACTAAGTATATGTGCCCGTTATTATATCGAGATTAAGAGCATGTACACCATAATATCCGAGGTCCGATTCAATTATGTTGTCAGCAATAAATCGAATCACCTCTAAGTCGGTCTTGCTCAATACACACAAAGTGTACTAGTGTAATTCTATGGTCAAGACAAACCAATACCAAATCACACTACAACCATACCAATGGTTTATCCAAAACCATCTCAGTTGTGAGCCTTTACTTATACTTTACAAGGAATTGATAACATGATCTCCCGTGTGACACTTGTTGGGATGTATACTGAAAGCCTAGCTCTTTTGTATGAACATCTTTATTTTGAAATAAGAATCACATTATCATTGTTTGCACTTTATTTATATATGTGCATATTGTCTAATACTTTACATTGTAGATAACATGGTGCTTGGGTGTGGCACAGAAGATCATGTTATCAGTCCCTTGTAGAATATAAGTAGAGGCTCACAACCAAGATGGTTTTGGACAAACCATTGGCATGGTTGTAGTGTAGCTTGGTATTGTTTTGTCTTGAACATAGAGTTACACTAGTACACTTAGGTGTATTGAGCAGGACCGACATAGAGGTGATTCAATTTATTACTGACTGCATAATTGAATCGGACCTCGGATATTATGTTGTACATGCTCTTAATCCCGATATAATAATGGACACATGTACTTAGTATTTATTTCTTTGATTTACCAGAGGGTGAGATTTCTATGGATTAAATCAATATGCCCGGTAAGTTGGGAAATGATATTATTTACATGGTGTGCCGTTGATTATAGGAGGAATCCGTGTCCTATGTATTAGGTTGATGATGTCCCCTTGAGGAGCTCATAAGGTTCATCATGTAAACCCTGCAGGTTGACTTAGTCAACATGATGATAAGGTTGAGTGGTACTACTCGAGGAGTTAGATGTTAATTAATTGATGGTCAGTAAATCAATTAATTGACGGACATTCGATATCTTAAACACGGGGAGATGGATGTACAAATAATATATGGAGCCCATATTAATTTATGGGGGTTGGTGAGGTAGTTCGATGATGATCCTCTAGTGGAATGGAACATCATTGATGGATTAAGTTTGTGTGGTTCCGATCCATCGGGTGGCCAAGACCCAACTCCTCCTCATGGTCCCTATCGCAGCCTAATATAAACCTCATAAAGTCTAGATCAAATAATGGAAAACAAATCTCTAGATCCAACGGTTGGGATTAAATCCCTAGAACCGATGGTGGAGATTAATTCTCTAGATCCGATGGTTGGGATTAAAACCCTAGAACCGACGGTGGAGATTAAACCAAGGCCTAAACCTAACTCTATATATATATAGGCTTAAGGTGGGCGGCAAGGGTGATTGATGATGGATGGTTTAGGGGATTAGGGTTTGCTTCCTTTGGAGGCTAGGAACCCTAGTTGGTTTAGAATCTTTTGGGCGGCTAGGGTTTGGGAGAAAGGGATGGGGCGGCAACAAGTGGAAGAAGAGTTTCTTCTTCTTCCTAAGGCATGGCCGGTCCCTTCCTTCTACCCTTCTACCTTGGTTGGTCCACATTCTATTCTTCTATCCCCTCTTCCATGGCCGGCGCATAAATGATGGAGTTGGATGGCTTGGGCGGCAAGAAACCCTAAGGAGGAAACCCTAATTAGGGTTTGGCTCCTTTTGGGTCGGGCGGCCAAGGTTTGGAAGGAGGGTAGGCGGCATCTTGTGGAAGAGTTCTTCTTCTTCCTAGGAAAGGTGGCTGGTTTAGATCTCCTCCTTCCACCTTGGTTGGGCGGCAAGAAGACCTAAGGAGGAAACCCTAATTAGGGTTTGGCTCCTATGGTTCGGCGGCAACTATAGGAGAGGAGCTCTTCCTCTTCCTAGGTTGTGGCTGGCTCCTTCCTCTATTCCCTCCACCGTGGCCGGCGCCCAACATATTCCCTTTCTCCTCTTCACTCCATCTTGGCCGGCGGCACCAAAACTAGGGTTTGTCCCTAGTTCGGTTCCTTGGTTGTTTCCATTATGTTCTGTCTATTCTTGGGGCCGGCGGCATCAATCCTTTGTGGATTGGTGGTTGGCTCAAGCAAGAAGGGAAAGAGAGTTCATCTTTCTTTGGATTGAAGAATATCTAGGAAGCTTCAACTTGTGGAGGATCTTCGCCCACACGAAGTCTACAAGGAGGTTAGGACATACGATAGAAGATCAAGAGGTATAAAAGTTTTATAACTTTTATTATTGTTCTTTGCATGTTCTTATTGATATGCTAGCTTATGTTCTTTATGTTAGTATATGTTGATTATACTAGTTTACATTTGTATGTATTTGTATAATCATGGACCCCGAATAAGAAACACAAAAACCGGCGATCCGTCCGTCGTCTCTTCTGCGGCTAATCAACTAGAAGAATTGTGTTGCTTGAACAACTAGTTTGTTCAAGCGACCACTCAAGTTATTAGCATGACGACGAATAGGTTATGCTAAGGAAACTCATCCCATCCGGATTAGTTTTCATTAGTGAAAATTTTAATCCGGGGACATGGGAGTCGATGAGCATTCCGAGGAATAGCACATTGCCTACAATTGGTATCAGAGCCACGGTTTCTGGTTTTGTGTGTTTTGGATTCGGTTACTTTCATGCACTTATCATATATTGTGTATGCCGAATAATAGTAGGATGTGCGTAGGCTAACTTTTTGGTTGCAGGCATAAGATCCAACTATTATGGCTATATATGTGTGTATGTGATTGCATATGTGTGTGATTGTATATTATTTGAATCCTCGGGGTTGACGAGGCTAGATTAGTATTTAATTTTTGTAATTAAATACGAAATTGTTTAGCCACTCTTTATTTTATTTTACTTTCGATCTAGATGTCATGTACACTCCCTCGTGGAGTATAGGATCGATGGATGTAAAATAAAATAGGTTTTATTCTCGGCTCGGATCTCCGGATGGCTCGTACATGGCGTAGGAGGAGCGGACGAGGTGGCGACACGACGGGACACATATTGGAGAACAATACCATAATAGTTTGAAAAATTCTGATTTTTCCATATTTATTGCTGATTTGTTTTGTATGCATGTTGTGTGTGCTTGAAAATTCCTCATTTTCAATTTACTAAGTGGGAGAGAGATATTTTAATTAATTCCCGCGGCCTCCATTACAATTTGACGTGTGATGCAACAAACTTGCGGCTCGCAGTGCCTTCCTCCCCATCGGATGAGTTTGTTTGCGGATCACTAGGTCAAATAATGGTTATAGGAAATTATTTAGGAGCGTGTGTACTTCCCCATCGGTAAGGCACATAATCCGAGATAATTCCCTTAGTATCGTGTAATGGTGCACACTTAGATGCAAATAAAAAGTATCCTCCCCATCGGAGTCATTGCTTTTATTTGTAGGGCCAAAGAGGAACCAACTATTAATTTTATTTGTCAAAAAGTAAGGTTAACAAGATAATAAAATTAATGGATAAAACCTTCTCTTACAAATGTAGAATTCGTATACGTCCACACTATCGTGGCATGCGATATTCTCGGTGTTTTAAGGTGTTGGTTGATTTCGGAATTTTATTGTTTTGAGGAATCAATAAAATTTGAAATCTAATATTTTGATCATTGTGATTCTTAGGATTTTCAAAATGACTTTCAGTCCACTTATTATGATACTAAAGGAAATAAACTTACTGTACCCAAATAATGTTGATTGGAAAAGATTCAAGATATTGTCTTATCTGCTAAGCAGTACAAGTATGCACTCTTCAAAGAGTGTCCTCAAGCCATCATTGCTCAAAAGGGTTTCTACTTCTAGGCCGAAAGGCAAGAAGAAGAAGAAACAAGGTGAAGCAAAGATGGTGGGAGGATCTCAGGGAAGAGTGAAGAAGCCGAAAGGCAAGTACTTCGCTTGCAAGCAGGATGGTCATTGGAAGAAGGACTGTCCCAATCCAAAACAGAACAAAGGTATATCTTTTGGACTAGTCATTGAAACATGATTAGCGGTGATATCTACCGGCACCTGGTGAGTAGATACGGGAGCCACTAATCATGTCTGCAACAATTTGCAGGGGTTCCAGAAAACCCGATGACTAGCTAAAGGGGAGATTACCATTTACTTGGGCAATGCCATGATGGTGGCGGCTATTGCAGTGGGAGAAGTTTTATTTATCTCTTGAAAATAATAAAACTTTGGTTCTGGAAAATTCCCTTTATGTACCTTTATTTAGAAAGAATTTAGTTTCAGTTTCTAAATTATTATGGATGGATATTCTATTTCTTTTAATGACAGAGTTGTTATAAAAAGGAATAGGGAGAATATCTATTCAGGTACATTGAAAGGAAATTTGAACCAAAACCTCCCAAGATGCAAATTGAAGTTAATAACTCATCTTCTAATTCCAATAAGAAAAAAGAACCTTCGAAGATGAACCAAACATATCTTTGGCTTCTTAGGCTTGGTCACATTAACCTAAGCAGAATTCAAAGGTTGATAGCTGATGGACCTTTGGGTTCATTAGTGGTGGAGGATCTCCCAACCTACAAATCTTGCTTGGAGGGTAAGATGACCAAGAGGCCTTTTTCAAGGCCAAGGGTATAGATCCAAAGATGTGTTGGAATTGGTTCATTCGATTTGTATGGTCCTATGTCTATCGGACAAGAGGTAGTTTTGAACATTTCATCTTTTTCATAGATTATTGTTCAAGATACGAATGATACTACGATCTAATCGTGGTGATGAGTACCTCTTGGGAGAGTTTAGGAACTACTTATCAGAGGCTGGGATTCAATCCCAATTGTGCTGGCACATGAGCGGTGTAGCGGAGGCGAAGGAAAGGACTCTTATGGAGATGGATTAGATCGATGATGAGTTATTACGACTTGCAGTTCGTTACTAGGATATGCTCTAGATCTGACGGTATACATTACGAACTTGGTTCCATCTAAATCAGTGCCTTCTACTCCCTGATTGTGGGTGGTGAAAGCCTAGTCTAAGACATATTCGGATATGGGAGTCCGGCACATTGTCTTTGGCGAATCTTGTAAGTTGGAACCTCGTCTGAAATGCGCATGTTCGTTGACTATCCCGAGGAATGAAGGGTGGATTGTTTTATAGTCCTAGAGATCGGAGGTGATCGTTAACACAGGCCTTGATTTTTAGAGGAAGACTATGTGATGAGCCACAAGCCCAAGAGTAAAATTGTTCTGGAGGAGTTAAAAAGGGAAGTACCACCGGTACAAGAGAACATACCACCGGTACAAGAGGACATACCACATGTCACTGCACCGCGTGTCACAGAGGATACACAGGTGATACCTCGTCATAGTGGGAGGGTTGTTAGATAGCCTGAGAGATTCATGTTCTTGGGAGAATCTTTTGATTTGGTCCCTAGCAAACATGAACCTGATCCCTAGACATACGACGAGGCAATCCAAGATATAAATACAACATCTTTGCAAAGTGCAATGAATACTGAGATTGAATCTATGGATTCAAGTCAGGTCTGGGAGCTCTTGTGCACTGCAGCTCATATGGATTATGAGTTGTGACAGATAGATGTCAAGACAGCTTTCCTTAATGGAAGTCTTGAGGAAAACATCTATATGAAGTAACCAGAGAGATTCATTGCTAAGGGCAAAGAGCATCTTGTATGTAAGCTTAATCGGTCCATTTATGGATTGAAGCAAGCTTCGAGGTCTTGGAACATCCGCTTTGAGGAGGTAAATCAGTCTTATGGATTTATTCAAAGTCTGGATGAGTCTTGTGTATACAAGAGATGTGACGGAAACGTAGTGGTATTTCTTGTACTATACATAGATAATATTTTGGTAGTTGGCAACAATATCAGAGTGTTATCAAACGTAAGGGTATGTTTTTCCAAACAATTTTGAAGGACTTGAGAGAAGTGGGTCACAACCTTAGGATCAAGGTTGTTGTGCTTATCCCAAGCTTCATACATAGACATGATTTTGGATCATTTTAGCATGCAGAACTCCAAGAAGGGTTTTCTACCTTTCAGGTATGGAGTTCCTTTATTTAAGGAGATGTGTCCTAGATCATCTGAGGTGATAAAGGAGCTGAAGGCGGTTCCTTATGCTTCGGCAGTAGGAAGCCTCATGTATGCGATGCTCTGTGCTATATTAGATATCTGCTTTGCCATGGGCATGGTCAGCAGATATCAGAGTAATCCAGGACAGGGACATTGGACTGTGGTAAAGCATATATTGTAGTGCCTGAGAAGGACTAGGGATTATATACTAGTTTACCGGGCAGACCAATTACTCCCTGTGGGTTGCATGGATTGCGATTTCAAATCAGATAGGGATAACAGTAAGTCTACCTCAGGTTTTGTGTTTACTTTGGGAGGTGGAGCCATTGTATGGAGGAGTGTCCAGCAGAAATACGTGGCGGACTCCACCATGGAAGCTGAGTATGTGGCAGCCTATGAGGCGGCCAAAGAAGCTGTATGGCTCAAGAACTTCCTGATGGACTTGGATGTGATTCCTGGTTTGCCCAGAACTATCACAATTTATTGTGATAATAATGGTGCAGTTGCAAACTCGAAGGAACCACGAGCCCATAAGACTAGTAAACACATAGAGTGCAAGTACCACCTAATACGAGAAATCGTAAAGGAGGTAGAAGTTGTTGTCGCCTAGATTGCATCAGAGGATGACCTGGTAGACCTTTTCACTAAGGCCTTTCTGGCGAGAGCTTTGATAGGCATGTGGAGGGAAGGGGAATCAGATGTATGGCAGTATGAGGACAGCATAGTCTTTTAGTATAAGTGGGAGATTGTTGGGATGTATACTGAAAGACTAGCTCTTTTGTATGGACATCTTTATTTTGAAATAAGAATCACATGATCATTGTTTGCACTTTATTTATATATGTGCATATTGTCTAATACTTTAAATTGTAGATAACATGGTGCTTGGGTGTGGCACAGAAGATCATGTTATCAGTCCCTTGTAGAATATAAGTAGAGGCTCACAACCAAGATGGTTTTGGACAAACCATTGGCATGGTTGTAGTGTAGCTTGGTATTGTTTTGTCTTGAACATAGAGTTACACTAGTACACTTAGGTGTATTGAGCAGGACCAACATAGAGGTGATTCAATTTATTGCTGACTGCATAATTGAATTGGACCTCGGATATTATGTTGTACATGATCTTAATCCCGATATAATAACGGACACATGTACTTAGTATTTATTTCTTTGATTTACCAGAGGGTGAGATTTCTATGGATTAAATCAATATGCCCGGTAAGTTGGGAAATGATATTATTTACATGGTGTGTCGTTGATTATAGGAGGAATCCGTTTCCTATGTATTAGGTTGATGATGTCCCCTTGAGGAGCTCATAAGGTTCATCATGTAAACCCTGCAGGTTGACTTAGTCAACATGATGATAAGGTTGAGTGGTACTACTCGAGGAGTTAGATGTTAATTAATTGATGGTCAGTAAATCAATTAATTGACGGACATTCGATATCTTAAACACGGGGAGATGGATGTACAAATAATATATGGAGCCCATATTAATTTATGGGGGTTGGTGAGGTAGTTCGATGATGATCCTCTAGTGGAATGGAACATCATTAATGGATCAAGTTTGTGTGGTTCTCATCCATCGGGTGGCCAAGACCCAACTCCTCCTCATGGTCCCTATCGTAGCCTAATATAAACCTCATAAAGTCTAGATCAAATAATGGAAAACAAATCTCTAGATCCAATGGTTGGGATTAAATCCTTAGAACCGACGGTGGAGATTAAATCTCTAGATCCGACGGTTGGGATTAAAACCCTAGAACCGACGGTGGAGATTAAACCAAGGCCTAAACCTAACTCTATATATATATATATAGGCTTAAGGTGGGCGGCAAGGGTGATTGATGATGGATGGTTTAGGGGATTAGGGTTTGCTTCCTTTGGATGCTAGAAACCCTAGTTGGTTTAGAATCTTTTGGGCGGCTAGGGTTTGGGAGAAAGGGATGGGGCGGCAACAAGTGGAAGAAGAGTTTCTTCTTCTTCCTAAGGCATGGCTGGTCCCTTCCTTTTACCCTTCTACCTTGGTTGGTTCACATTCTATTCTTCTATCCCCTCTTCCATGGCCGGCGCATAGATGATGGAGTTGGATGGCTTGGGCGGCAAGAAACCCTAAGGAGGAAACCCAAATTAGGGTTTGGCTCCTTTTGGGTTGGGCGGCCAAGGTTTGGAAGGAGGGTAGGCGGCATCTTGTGGAAGAGTTCTTCTTCTTCCTAGGAAAGGTGGCCGGTTTAGATCTCCTCCTTCCACCTTAGTTGGGCGGCAAGAAGACCTAAGGAGGAAACCCTAATTAGGGTTTGGCTCCTATGGTTGGGCGGCTAGGGTATGCAAGGAAGGTGGGCAGCAACTATAGTAGAGGAGCTCTTCCTCTTCCTAGGTTGTGGCCGGCTCCTTCCTCTATTCCCTCCACCGTGGCCGGCGCCCAACATATTCCCTTTCTCCTCTTCACTCCATCTTGGCCGGCGGCACCAAAACTAGGGTTTATCCCTAGTTCGGTTCCTTGGTTGTTTTCATTATGCTCTCTCTATTCTTGGGGCCGGCGACATCAATCCTTTGTGGATTGGTGGTTGGCTCAAGCAAGAAGGGAAAGAGAGTTCTTCTTTCTTTGGATTGAAGAAGATCTAGGAAGCTTCAACTTATGGAGGATCTTCGCCCACACGAAGTCTACAAGGATGTTAGGACATACGATAGAAGATCAAGAGGTATAAAAGTTTTATAACTTTTATTATTGTTCTTTGCATGTTCTTATTGATATGCTAGCTTATGTTCTTTATGTTAGTATATGTTGATTATACTAGTTTACATTTGTATGTATTTGTATAATCATGGACCCCGAATAAGAAACACAAAAACCGACGATCCGTCCGCCGTCTCTTCCGCGGCTAATCAACTAGAAGAGTTGTGTTGCTTGAACAACTAGTTTGTTCAAGCGACCACTCAAGTTGTTAGCACAACGACGAATAGGTTGTGCTAAGGAAACTCATCCCATCCGGATTAGTTTTCATTAGTGAAAATTTTAATCCGGGGACATGGGAGTCGATGAGCATTCCGAGGAATAGCACATTGCCAACAACACTACACACCATGTTATCTACAATGTAATGTATTAGATAATATGCATAACCATAAATATGCAAACAATGATCATGTGATTCTTATTTCAAAAATAAAGATGTTCATACAAAAGATAGACTTTTTAGTATACATCCCAAAATAGTCAACTGATGGTAGGTTCAGTCGACTGCTATTAGCTTCCAATCGACTGCCAGCTTAATCATTTACCTACAACACAAAGTTAGCATTGAATACTTCATTGATGGTAAATTTAATGGTCCCTTATCGTCCGACCTCGACCTAGACCTTCCTCCAGAAGTCTTAGTCAGATTGCCGCCTACGATTGTCCCCGTACGGAGGACACGACCTTACCATCACTCCGCACCCGGTGCTTACCTTTGGTCCTCCTGACCTGTCACTTAGCTTTCGGCCACCACCGAGGTTCCTCATCTCGAGATTCTCTTAGTGTCACTCGACCATCGAGGTTTCTCATCTCGAGATTCTCCTAGTGTTGTTGGCCTTAGCAAAGCTTAATACACTACTTGCACACTCAACACAGCATGTGAGATAACAATAATGACTTAACTTTGAACCTTTGCCATTATCAAAACCTAGGTTCGATTATCTGGTCCCCCTACACCAACAATATCCTCCTTTTTGATATATGGCAAATCAATTCAATGTTGAGGAAAAATAAGCATGAAATGAATTAATTTCTTTTTCAAATCATCCCCCTCAAGGTTACCTCCCCCTTAACCCTAGGTGAGTTTTGAAAGAGAAACTCACTTTATGTTTTGAAAAACTTTTTCTCCCCCTTCATGTGAGTTTTGAAAAAGAAACTTTTAACTTATTGTTCTAACTAAAAAAATGTGTTAACTCAAAAAGTCTCAAATTTTGAAAAATAAAACTTTCTCCCCCATAATCTTTGACCTCTTCTCCCCCTTTTGCCATATATTAAAAAAAAGGGTGTATTTATAAGATTAATGTGTGAAACATTTATAAAGAAAAAGGAAACTTTATATGTGTTTGTAAGTCCAAGCATGCCCCTTTTTATTTTGAAAAATAATAGTTTCAACATAATTCATCTAATAAGTATGTTCAACTCTTTTTGACTCAATTGATATAATATGATCAATAAGTCTTGATTAGAGTTGGTTATTTTGAAAAATTATACTCCATGATTCATGTCAATGTACTTGATCTACTTCTGTAATTAGGAGTAAGGTCCTAACATCTCATGCCGATCTACGAGGCTCAGTACACAAACACATTGAGCCTATGTGTTGTGAGATGTGTTGGCTCCTTAAATCTATAGGTGCATGCTTTCTAAGGTAAGCTCTAATCTAGTTCCATGAAAGAAAGGTATATTATAAGTAAAAATTAGATCCTACTCTACTACGCACATTCCTAATCTTCGTCTAAGCAGATTGAACTCTACTTCGGGTAAGGGTTTTGTAAAAATACCCGATAGGTTCGATTTCGACTCAACATACTCAAGCTTTATATTTTCATTAGCTACATGTTCTCGTATAAAGTGATGCTTTACTTCTATGTGTTTAGTTCTAGAATGACATATCGGGTTTTTAGTTAGGTTAATTGAGCTAATGTTATCGATTAAAATTTTAGTATTACTAAAGTTTAATTGAAAGTCTTTGAGAGTGTGCTTCATCCAAAGAAGTTGAGCTACACACTCGCCCATGGCTATGTATTCGGCTTCGGTAGTAGAAAAGGCAATACAATGTCGCTTTCTACTACACCAGCTGACTAGACTCGATCCTAGGAGTTGGCAACATCCACTCGTGCTCTTCCTATCGAGTTTATTACAGGCAAAATCCGAGTCGGAGTAGCCGATTAGTTCGAACTCACTTTACCTAAGGTACCAAATTCCTACGTTTTGTGTTCCTTTTAAGTATCTAAAAATCAATTTAACTAACGTTAGGTGTGATTCTTTAGCACAAGATTGAAATCTTGCACACATACTTACCGTAAAGAGTATATCGGGTCGACTTGTAGTTAAGTAAAGAAGGCTACCTATTGCACTCCTATAGTATTTTAAATCTACAGTTTCCCCTCTAAGTCTTCTCCTATGTTTGCGTTGGTTGCCATAGGTATACTAATTTCTTTAGCATTTTGCATTCCAAATTTACTAATTAATTCCTTAGCATATTTAGGTTGATGCATATAAATTCCTTCTCTAGTTTGTTTTATTTGTAAACCTAAGAAGAAGGTAAGTTCACCTACTAAGCTCATTTCAAATTCACTTTCCATTAGTGAAATGAACTCATTTAAAAGCATTGTATTGGTTGTTCCAAAGATTATATCATCTACATAAATTTATTCTATGAAAATTTCTTTTCCTATGGTTTTTACAAATAGAGTTGGGTCAACTAAACCTTGATTGAATCCTTTAGACTTAAGATAAATTGATAGCCTTTCATACCAAGCTCTAGGAGCTTGCTTTAATTCATATAAGGCTTTTCTAAGTTTGAATACATGGTTAGGTTTGTCTAGGCTTTCAAATCCTGGTGGTTGGCTAACATAAACTTCTTCCTTGATCAACCCATTTAGAAATGTTGACTTGACATCCATTTGAAACAACTTAAAACCTCGATGTGAAGCGTAAGCTAAGAGCATTCTAATTGATTCAAGTCTAGCAATGGGTGCATATGTTTCATCATAATATAATCCCTCTACTTAGCTAAATCCCTTAGCTACTAACCTAGCTTTATTCCTTATAACTTCTCCTTTGTCATCAAGTTTATTCTGAAATACCCACCTTGTTCCAATGATTATTTTTCCTTTAGGTGGGGGTACTAATTCCCAAACTTGACTTCTAGTGAATTGGGCTAACTCTTCTTGCATAGCAATGATCCAATCTGGGTCAAGAAGAGCTTGCTCTATGGTTTTGGATTCGATTTTAGATATAAGTGAGATTTGACTTAGGTTCCTATAGGATGCTCTAGTTTGAACCCCTAAATTCGGATCACCTATCACTTGGTCAATTGGATGGTTCACTCATGATCTAGATTGATTTGGGTTAGGGTCTACACTAGATTAGTTATGTGGGTTAGGTTCAGTTCTAACATCATTTTCTACTTGCCCATTATTCAATTTTACTTCGGATTTTTGTAGACTTGTTTTCTTCATCAAACACTACATTAATTGTTTCTTCTATTTTTAGGATTTCATTGTTATATACCGTGTAGGTTTTATTAGTGTTTGAATACCCTAGAAATGTTCCGGTAATTGTTTTAGAAGAAAATTTTCTTATGTAATCTTTAGTGTTTAGTATGTGTACCCTACATCCAAACACTCTAAAGTACTTAATGTTAGGCAACTTTTCGTAATAAATTTCATATGACATTTTTTTATGTCGTTTAACTAATAAAATTCTATTTTGTACATAGCAGGTAGTATTGACCGTTTCTGCCCAAAACCTATTAGGTAGATGGTATTTGTTTAGCATGGTTATAGCAACTTCTTGTAGGATTCTATTTTTTACGTTCAACTAGCCAGTTTTGTTGAGGGGTCCTAAGGCAAGAGAACTCATGGTGGTATCCATTTTGACTACAAAAATCGGTGAACTTATGGCTTTCGAATTCACCACCATGATCACTTCTAATTCTCTTAATATTTAGGTTCTTTTTATTTTCTATTAGTTTACATAAATTAGTGAGTTGGTCTAAGGTTTCACTCTTATGTTTTAAAAACTTAACCCATGTTAACCTAGAGTAGTCATCTATTATTACTAGGCAATATTGACTTCCATTTAGTGACTTGGCTCCATGAGAGTCAAGAAGATCTATGTGTAGGAGCTCAGCCACACTTTTAGTTCTTTCTTGATTAGTTAGTTTATGTGAAGTCCTAGTTTTTTTTCCTTATTGACAAGCATTACATATTTTATTTTCTAGGTTACCTAGGTTGGGTAGACCTCTAACTAAACCATTTTGAATCATTTTATGAATGAGTCTTGGATGGAAGTGGTTGAATCATCGATGCCACAACCATGATTCCTGTTGTCGTGAAATCGGACACTTGGTTGAGGAGTTAGGTATATCGATTGTATAAATATCAAGCATTCATTTGGTAAGAAAATAACCTTATAATTATTATCACATAATTGACTAACACTTAGAAGATTAAATTCGAAGATTTCAACTAAAAGTACTTAACGTATTATAAAGTTCAAGTTTAGCTCAATATCACTTGATTCGATGATTTTGAGCTTCTCGTTGTTTTCGAAGGCTATTGATCCTTGGTTTTTGAATCTGAGCTTCGTAACTTTAGTCGGTCTTCGGTCATATGTCGGGAGCACCCACTGTCCAACATCGATTGATCCTACACATATAGTAGTTGGATCGGATATTAGAATTTTAAATTTGTTTGAAAATTTTAAACCTAGGAATCATCTCACCCTTTTTACATGATCAAATATGTTCACCTTATATGTTTTTGTGAGATGACTTCAATTTGACTTGGTTAAATTTAGTGATTTGATGAATAATCGACCTTGGATTAGCTTCGGATTTAACCTTTAGTTAGTTAAGTGAACCTTTCAAAAGATGGGTTCCAAGTCATGGCGAGGCACATAGGCATTCTTTGATTGGAACAACGACCACTTTCTTAGACAAATCCAATCTTATGAAATTGCTCACTTAATTCACTTAGGGTTACGTCCTAGTCTAACTAGTTTAGGATGTGGTGAGGTAGCTTCAGCTAGTTCCACTTAGCTGAGTGCACCGAGCTAGATATGCCTTATCTAGCTCGGATACATAAGACCTTGTTTCCCTAATGTACTATCATCTAACTGCATTCTAATACTATGTTGTCAAGGTTGATTAATCATTGGTCCTATTTAGCCATTCTAAAAATTACAACAAAAAAAAACTAATCATGCAAAGTTACACTAATCAAGAGATTGAGCAAACAAGTTTAGTATTGGCTCCCCCTAGATCATTGAACCGATGCGGTCTATCAACATAGTGGATTTGATCCTTGGGGACCCAATACTTAGTAGCACCCATTTGTGAAATCAAAAAGGTCTTAGCGACCCATGCTTGGACTTTTCGATTATTACGATTAACAATTGACATGTAGGTCTTGTTTGTTGTTGTTGTTCTAAATCCGAGTCCGACCTTGTTGTACACGACTCTTTATGATCCAAGAAGTAGGTCATGACCCTTAGACCCCAAAGTGAACCTTTCCGACATCTCCCTAAGCTCTTGAACTTGTCCTTTCAAGAAAGAATTCTCTTCATCATGTTTTTCAACTTGAGTTGAGTTTCTTTCTCGGACTTGAATAGTCGAAGAGGTTAGGGTAGCCTCATGCTTAAGAAGTTTAACCTCCTTAAGCAAGGACTCAACCTTAGACTCGGACTTAGATAACTTCTTATTTAATTACTTAATTTCATTATATAAAGTATTGATTAAGGATCGACTTACCTTGATCGAATCTTTTGAACTGGATGTGAATCCGTGGCTTGTCTTGAATTGAAGCTCGGTGTCGGATCTAGAGTCAGACTCGGTGACGGACCCGATTGGTTTCGGGTTCGGATTCAGACTCGGTTGGTTTTTCCATGAATGCCAAGTTATTGAGTTCTTCTTCTTCCTCCGAGGACTCTTCCCAAGTTCCATTGAGAGCTTTCTTGGTTTGTGGTTGCTTGTTCTTTAGCCTCGTACATTCGGATTTAATGTGACCTCTCTTGTTGCATTCGTAGCACTTGTAATTTAGATTCTGATCGGGTCTCTTCTCCTTAGTTTGCTTGATGGGTCACCTTCTACTTTGATCATCTTCTGAATTAGATTGACTAGCTCGATCTCCATTTCATCGTCTACCTCTGATTCGTACTCTTCTTCTTCGAGATGTGGTTTGCTCTTTCTGTAACACCCCAAAATTTTCTCCAAAATTTTTGTATAGAGTTTAATTTCATGTCTAGTAGATTATATATGGAATCCTGGAAAATGATGATAAAAGAATAAAAAGTGGAGAGGTGAGGTTTGAACCTTAAACCTCTTGGTGAGAGTTAACTCTTACCATGCATGTGATGACCAAGTGCTAAGCAGTAGCTTACTGTTGGAGAAAGAGGAGAAATTGTAGATGAGTGTGAGGAGGGTAAATGAAGAGGCATGAAAAGAGAAGAGACACTTCTCTTCCTCCCTTTATAAATGAGAGGGAAAGTTTCATTTGCCAACTTCTTCTTCCTTCTTCCTCCTTCCACCGAAATCCTAGGGCTCCTTCCTTGAGTTTCGGCCAAAACAAAATAGGGTTCCACCCTAGAGAGTTAAGCAAAGGGAAGGGTTCATCTAAGGGGCTAATCTTCATCTAAGGGTCAAGAGCACCAAGAAGGGTTCTAGGGCAAGATTATTTCTTGTCTCCTCTCCAATCAAGGTCTCTCTTATTAAGGGGTAATATAAGTGGTAAGATTCCCTCACCTGTAGTATATTTGTTCTTGTAGGATATGATATATGAAAGAAATATAAAATTTTGATACCCTACAAGTTTCGGCCAATTCGGGTTTTAGGGCTAGGGTTGCATGAAAATACTCCTTATGAAATTATGATATGTTGTATGCCTTCATGTATGAATTTTAGGTGACAAAAATGAAAGTTTGTGCCCCTACATGTTTCGGCCACCTAGGGTTTTAGGGCTAGGGTTGCATGAAAATACTCCTTATGAAATTATGATATGTTGTATGCCTTCATGTATGAATTTTAGGTGACAAAAATGAAAGTTTGTGCCCCTACAAGTTTCGGCCAATTAGGGTTTTAGGGCTAGGGTTGCATGAAAATACTCCTTATGAAATTATGATATGTTGTATGCCTTCATGTATGAATTTTAGGTGACAAAAATGAAAGTTTGTGCCCCTACATGTTTCAGCCATCTAGGGTTATAGGGCTTGGATTGCATGAAAACACTCCTTATGAAATTATGATATGTTGTATGCCTAGGTGATGAACATGTTTATGATTTAATATGCCATGAATTATGACTATGTGATGATCATGTTTATGATTTAATATGCCATGAATTATGACTATGTGATGAACATGTTTATGATTTAATGTGCCATGAATTATGCCTAGGTGATGAACATGGTTATGATTTATTATGCCATGAAATATGCCTATGTGATGAACATGTTTATGATTTAATATGCCATGAATTATGCCTATGTGATGAACATGTTTATGATTTAATATGCCATGAATTATGCCTATGTGATGAACATGTTTATGATTTAATATGCCATGAAATATGCCTATGTGATGAACATGTTTATGATTTGATATGCCATGAAATATGCTTATGTGATGAACATGTTTATGCTTTAAGACCCCTTTAGGGTATTCTTATGTTATGAATGCATATATGCTATGAAATGTCTAAGAAGATGCTTCCCCTTATTATGTTGGGATTAAGAGCTCTCTTTATGATAAGATAAGACGGAGATGCTTCCCTTTTTATGTTGGGATTAAGAGCTCTCCTTATGATAAGATAAGACGGAGATGCTTCCCTTTTTATGTTGGGGATTAAGAGCATTCTTTATGATATGACAAGAAAGAAAAGAAAGAAAATTAAGTATTTTACTTTGTAAGAGGTTAAGTACCCGACCTGTTAGGTGGTCGTTAATCAAATCCAAGGGACATAAGAAGATGTAAGAGGTCTTGCCCTGGTAAGACGTAAGAGGTCTTGCTCTAGTAGGTCTGGTGGCTCGCTACCCCAGCCTATTAGGGAACGCGCTTTATGTGTTACTTAGCCTGGGGCCCCCCTTCATGTTATGATTATGTTGAAGTATCTATATGTAAATGTTTTGAAAAGAAAGGGCTTGTATGAAATTGTGAATGCTTATGTTTAAGTTTAAGAATGCTTATGATTATGTCCTTTATGCATGTTTAGGATTGATGATGTCATGAATGCTTATGGTTAATTTATGCCATGCTTAGATTTAATTATGTTCAGCATGCTTATGTCAATTTTATGCCATGCTTATGTTTCATTACAATAGTATGTTGATGATTAGTGTTGTTATGAAATACTTATGTTATTTATGCTAGTATGCTCATGTTTTCTAATTATTTGATGTAATTGGTGGCTTTTGTGAGTAGGCAAGAATCTTACTAAGCTATATGCTTATAGTTTATGTTGTCCATATACTGCAGATAAAGGAAACCTGAACTAGAGGAAGTAGCAGGAGGGGCAGAGTGTGTGTGATAGTGGCATGGTGGAAAAAGACCCTATTACTCTCTGCTTTTATTTATATGCTCAATGAACAACTTAAGACATTTGCTTCCGCTTTTATGACTTGTGATTTATTAGTACCATGTTGGATGTTGCATAGTTCACGTTATTACTCACCTTACTTATGAAAGTTTGATATGTTAGAACTCATGAATGGATAGTGTTAATAATAGTTACATTCTCTAATCTTTATGTTATGCATGTTATAAAATGACATATGATGTGGTAACATGCTAATTATGATTATGATATGTGATGCATGTTATAAAAGAAGTTAGGATATGTTAACATGCTAATTATGATTATGATATGTAATGCATGTTATAAAAGAAGTTATGATATGTTAACATGCTAATTAGGTCTATGATATGTGATGCAAAGAAGATTTATGTCATGATAACATGTTCGATTATGTAGATTGTGAAATGATCCATATAAGTTATGTTATAAAAAAAAAAAAAAGGTAGCGCCGCCCTAAGAGCAGATAAGGGCGGGCGTTACACTTTCCCTTTCTTTTTTGTCCTACAATCGAAGCAACACTTTTCTCGACTGAGGGCGAGTAAGACTGTTCATACAATTCGAATTCTGAAAACAACTCATCTAATCTAATTTTTGAAAGATCTCTATATACTTTGTAGGCATCTGTTGGTGCAATCGACTCAGGTCACGATTGACCAGACTTGAGTTGGGCTCGAGTAGTGTTTTGATGTTTGACAATATTTTGGAGAGATTTCTGGTGCAATCGACCCGGGTCATGATTGACCGGACTCGAGTTTGACTCGAGTGGTATTTTAATGTTTGACGATGGTTTGACCATTATTTGACTATATGGTTGACATAGGGTTGACTATATGATGGAAAGTCTAAGTCATAGGTACTTGGCATGGAAAGTCCAAGTCATGGGTACTTAGCATGGAAAGTCCAAGCATGGGTCTTGGCAAGGGAAAGTCTAAGCTTGAGTCTTGGCAATTGGAAAGTCCAACATAGATTGGCATGGAAAGTCCAAGCATGGGTCTTGGCAAGGGAAAGTCCAAGAATGGGTCTTGGCAAAGGGAAAGTCCAACATGGGTTGGCAAGGAAAGTCCAAGGGTTGATATTGGCGGCGTAAAGTCCAAGGGTGAAGTATTGGCAGCATAAGTCTAATGGTTGATGGTGTAAAGTCCAAGCGGAGTCTTGGCAGTGTAAGTCCAATGTGCCTTGGCGGGATAGACCAGCTTAGCATAACAATAGCCGATGGAAGCACCTGAAGGCTAGCGTATGGATAAAAAAGTCATGGATGACTTGGAGGGATCCGATAGGCATGAGCCTGATGGAGGTGGCTAGAAGGCTTAGGTCTAGGCTAAGGGTGGTCTAGCAACTATGAGGGCATCATACTCGGTGGCAAACCTCATGGATGAGCTTATCAGTCGACTGACACTATGATCAGTCGACTGATGGGAGTCGACTAGAGTTCGACTATAGGAAATGGCCTGGTAGTCGACTGTCAGCATTGGGCAATCCACTGATGGCCTGATCAGTCGACTACTATGGTTGGCAGTCGACTGAAGGTCGATGTCGCAGCCATAGAAGGTTCCAAAGTCGACTGTTAGGGTTTGACAATCGAGTGATGGCTCGATCAGTCGACTGATGGGTATGATCCGTCAACTGATGGTCTATCCATTGGAACTTATCCAATGTGGCTCGGGCCATTGTGAGATAATAGCTACAGGAGCAGTCGACTGATGGTCTCGATCAGTCGACTGCTAGGCGAAATTCAGGACGAATATAGGTTATAAAAGAAGCTCATGGAGATGGATTTTGGCATAGTTCTTTGAGGCGATTTGGAGGGGATTTACTGCTGCAATCCAGACCTTCAAGGCTACTCTTAAGAAACCAAAAGCAAGCACTCAAGTTCACATTGTGTAAAGTTTTCTTTACTTGTATTTGTGTAGTTTACTTGTATTCATTTTTTATTGTTGTAAGAACTATTGTAAAAGGTTTCATCTACCTCTGGATTGTTCCGATAAGGAGTGTTTATTGTTTAATGGTGTGATGCATGCAAATGCGACATCAAATCTCGTGACGAATACCATCGAGGACTCAAAGCACGCACTCACGCTCAATGCCCGTAAGTGCACGGGTGTCATCAAGTAATAAAGATTTATTGATCCCTTAGGGACAGAGATTCGAGTACCGATCTATTCAGTGGAGGTTATTGTTCGGAAATCGATTCTAATGGTTGCGATTCAGAGGGTTGTCGGCAGTCCTAACTCTAGTACGATGTCACACGAAGGAAGAGAAGGGATGCTACGAGCCTCTGGATGGATTCTAGGATTTCGGTTTTGTTTGTGTCGCAGAACACATTGTCAATTGGGTTTTGTCTAGGTTTCTAGCTACGGTTTTATGGAAAGGACATCATACACTCCCCCGATGAGCCTTCGCATCTATCGAAAGCTACCTCTTCCATACCAGGTCAACCCTTGTCATTAGGATGGGATAGCCGGTATGAGGATGCCGAATCGATCCCTGAGACAAGTTGAAAACAGGGCACATTTTCTACTCTATCTCATCCTTCTACCCACAATTACCGGTGATGAGGACAACCCCTAGGTTCCTCTTTAAATTCCCCTAAATCTTTGATACGAGGGTTGTCACACCTCGTATCGGCTAAGCACAATGACTAGAAAACCAAAACAAAAGTTATAGATCTAAACCAAACACCAATTGCAAATATAGATTCAAGAACGAAAAGATATTTGAACCAACATGTTCTAACTCAACACAAACTACTCCCTAGTCCTAGAATCAGAGAATCTACTCCATGAATGTGAGAAAAGAATCACAAGGCATTGTCGAATTCATATATACAAGATAAAGTATGGAAAGAATATAGATTACAATGCATTGAGGTTCTTCTCCTTAGCGTTGAGGTGCAAAACTTGGATCTCGAGAGGCTTCCTTCCTCCCCGTTGCAAGTTTTCGAAGCTTTTTAGGGCTTCGGAGTGTTGTCCCAGCCATCATGCCCCCCCCTAGGGGCTAGGCATGGCTTTCTGTCTATAGACATGAGATCGGCTCTTCATGAAATCCAGAAAAAGACCTAATCGCGCCAAAATGGTGGGCCGCCACACAGCCGTGTGTTTCCACACGGCCAGGCCATGTGTGGCCCTATGGTGGCCAATCTCGAGCTTCGGACATGGTCGTGTGTAGCCACATGCCTTGGCCGTGTGCCCTACTGCATCCAGCTGCCAAATTCTCTTTTTCGCTCTGAAAGTGCGACGTTTTCCCCATTAAATGCTATCCTGAACACAAAAGTACAAAGAGCAAATCTCCGAACCAGAAAACAGGAAATGCATGAAAAACAAAGTAAAATATGCATGAAACAAACATAAAATGAAATGAGATGTGAGCGAAAACTACTCTTAAAACCCTATATATTTTGCTCACAACAATTCCCCCAAACTTAGATCTTTGCTTGTCCTCAAGCAAACATCGGTGCCTAATAACTACCTTTTTTTCGTATTATTTTTGTCCTTAATATCACTGTTTTTATCCTCTCGAGTGATTTATTATTGATTATTATAATATTTTATGAGTTGGATATATTTTTGGACCTTATTGTAAATTTTCTTAAATTTTGGACTTATATGCGAATTTTATCTTTGTTTGTAGGAGATCGAGATGAGCCACTGGACTAGACACAAGTTGGATCAAATATGGCTTCATCTAAGGGTCATAATGGGCATTTTAAGCTGGACGAATCTAAGCCCTTCATCAAGATCAGAGGCAATTTAATCAAGGGTTCAGATTTGTTTAATCTTGACTGTCCGATGAGATCATATTGATCTGAGCCATCTATCCAGATTTGGAGCGATCCGGTCCACACATTAAGATCCACACATCTTGGCCGTTCATCCGGACCGTTTGATCTCGACCTTTCATTCAAATCTAATCAGATTCGTCCATACAAAATCAGAGCATTTTGGGCTATTGGATCAAGACTAGAATTTTGGGTCAAATCTCAAGGTTCTCCATCGCGCATCCACCACCAGCAGCCCCATTTTCTATTCCGTGATAATCACCCGATGCCTTATCCCTTTATCATCGCCGTGCTCTCCCCTTCCTCGTCGGTTGCCGGAGAGGAAAGGGGATTCCCTCTTCCGATGACCGGCGGTCTCCTCCACCTCCTCTACCACTGTCAACCATAGTCGCTTCTCCACAGTCGGCATTTCCATTTCTTCCGTGAATTTTGCCCGATCAGCACAATTTCAAGCTCCACCCGCTCCATCCACTGCCAACAAAACAGAGTGGGGATTCCCCTCCGTTCGGTCCAACAACCACACCTCCGCCGCTGCGACATCCCTTCTCCAGCCACCACACCTCCGCCGGCAGCCATCATCTCCGCCCAATCGATCCGGCCAGTAGCTACAACAATTTCTTCCATGTGTTGATTGTTCTTTAAGCTTAATTTGTTGAATGCTTGTAGTCAAATTCAGGTTCCATGTTTAGTTGCACGTACTCGATTTGCTTTGTCTTATGCCCATTTAGTGTTTGTTTAAATGTCTTTTTAGTAATTAGAATACAGTTAGATTAGGATACTTAGTTTATGTTGTCCTTAATTTCATCGCAATCGTAGTTTAGTTAGTTGCTCTCTTAGTTTATGTTGTCCTTAATTTCATCGCAATCGTAGTTTAGTTAGTTGCTCTCTTTTAATCATGTTCATGCAGTAGATTTCGTTGATGCATTGCTTATTTCTTTTGGTTGTTAGTTAAATCTTGTCTTCCCTTGAGTCCTAGCAACCGCCATCACCTTCCTTCCATCCATTTTCCTCCATGGATTCGAGGAGGAACCACTTCATCGAGAGATTTCGGCGACGTCCTCCATCTCCACAACTCATCCACCTTCTCTTTCGAATTCGAGGAGGAGTTCCGTCCCGACGACACTTATTCAAGCTCAACTGGATCCGTGAGAGTTCGAAGCATCCATCAAACTACTGGATTAAAAAGTTTGCACCATCCCACATCCATTGTCATTTGTGGAGTCTCGATCGAACTTCATTGGACTTAGCAGGAGGAACTTGTTCATTCACCAGGCCTATCTTGTTGGGGATCGAACGATCGGCTAGAGGGGGGTGAATAGCCCTCAATCGTTGGATGTCGTAATTTACTTGTCTACAAAACGTTAGCGCATGAGGAAATAATAAAACAAGACAAGAAAATAAACAAAAGAGAATACAAACAATAACACCGAGATGTAACGTGGTTCACGGCTACGCCGCTAATCCATTCGTCCAAGATGAATCACTCCTCCAAATCAACTAGATCTCTCCTTTGCACCAAGCTAGGTGGAGGTAACCTCTTTACAATTTCTCTTCTTACAATAGAATGAAAATAAAGCAAGTAAGAAGAGTGGAAAAACCCTTAGAGCACTTTGGGAGAAGATTAGAGCATAAGCATTAGCCTCCCAAAGCCCCATCATCTTCCTTTTTATAGAGGAAGAGGGTTTCTTCCCGTTGACATAGGAGCAGTCGACTGATGCCCTTGATCAGTCGACTGGTCCTGTAGCCGTTGCCCAATAACGACCGCTTTCCACGTTGGATTCCATCCAATGACACTAGCATCAGTCGATTGATATTACCATCAGTCGACTGGTGCTCGATCAGTCGAGTCCTCAACGAGGTCGACTTCATTCTGTGCCCGTGCACAATGCCATCAGTCGACTGCTCCCCATGAGAGCGATCGGTGATCAACTCCATCGATCGTCGGCCGTTGCGATAGTCGATAACAGCGATCCGACCACATTAGACGGTCGATCAGACCATCGACTCAGAGCAGTCGACTGCCATGACATGGAAGTCGACTGGTGTCGGGAAAACTCATCCGACACTTAGCCAAATGGCCAAGTTTCACCTAAGAGCTACCCCTTCCCGAGTTACATTCGCTCACTCTCATCCCTCAGAGTCCCTCTCCTTCGAAGTTCTCTTTGTTCGCGGCCACGTCCCTCGGCAGCATTAGGCGCACGACTCTGCAATGCTCCTTCCCGTCTCTTGCCTCGAAGTCTACTTCCTCTGGCTTCACTCCAAGCTCCTCGTCCGACAGTCCCTCGGATGCTCCAAGCGCACGACTTCCGCAAAGCAATCCTTCACCGACTCAAGGACCGAGTTATGAGATGTGAAACTCGCCACGGCTCCATGTGCGAATTACTAAGTCCTGCATGACTTCAATGCACATATCAAATCATAACAAACTAACTTAAACCCTTTTCCACACACATCAAAACCTAATCATGGCAAGAGATTGCCCTAACAATCTCTCCCTTTTTGATGTGCGGCAATCCGTTTAAGTTAGATAAGAACATTTGATAAAAATTTCTAAGGAAAGAAAGCATGTAAACATAAACATGATATAGCAACATGCAACTCCCCCTTAATCCATGAAACTCTCTCTCCCCTATCATAATTTACCCCCTATCATAATTAACTTAAACATAATCATTTCTTTCCCTTTGACACAATAAAAAAGATTAACACTAAGTTATAAACTCATGGAATCAAGTATAATAGAAGAAAAATACCAAAAATTAGTCTAAAACCTGAATTCGGCCTTAACTAGTCTGATTTTCAGGCCGCCAGTTGGCTGGTTCAGACTACCAGTCGACTGACACGCGAATTTCAGAACGTTCTGATTTTTTGACCGAATTTTAGAAATGCATTAAAAATTCCAAAAAATTCAAAAAATCATAAAATTTGGGGAACATATTTCTTGTAAGATTCTTTATCAGTGAAAAATAGTTTTTCATAAAAAGTCATTATATTTCCAGAGATTTGACAAAAATCCAAAAGTTTTAAAAACCACTTGGTTTTTGATCATTCTAGTATCAAGTTTACCACCTAGTTTTGGTTCCAATTGTTTCGAAACATGAATACATAGATTTTAGATTAAGAAATTGTTTTGAAAACTTATGAAATATCCAACCATGATCTTTGGGCAATATGTCTATGAATTAAACATAAGCCTTTCCCATGATTGGTCTATTATTGCTATTTTGATACTTTAAATGACCATCTAAATGTCATAGGCATTAGTGGACATTTGTATCATCCTAACATCTCACTCATGCTAAGTTTTCAATCATGGTAGCCTATAGTGAGTGTGAGATGTATCCTAGAGGTATTTGTATATACTTAACCATTATATTCATGCAATTCTATCAAGGTTAAGTATCACCCTAACAGTCCACATGATCATAATGACATATATGAATGAATTATACATTATGATCATGAAACACATGTATTCATTGAATTTTTATCATGCATTAGGTATTATATCATGATAATAAGCAAAATATCACCTAAGGCATGATTTAAACCCTGTTTCTCATGATGATGTGCCAAATTTCAAAATCATAAATCATGATTGCAAATATTCATAGCAATTTTATTAATTATCATGATTTAAGCATTATTATCTATTTATAGGCACGTTATCATCACCTAACACTATTTCAAAATGTTGTCCCGCCATCCTAAGTCAACCAAAATATGATATAGGTCAATTGCATATGGTTGACTACCCTAGGGGTTTTCTAACCCTTAAGGATGGATTTTGGAACCCAAAATAAGTTCTTGCCTATGGGGTTCACTAGATACTCCTTAGGAATCCATTTCCTAGCTATTACTTTCTTATCTTGTCCCCTAGCAATTAGGCATTTGTAGGCCTTTTCATTTTTCTTTTCTTTGTATCCTAGGCCTTTCTTGTTGAAGCTAGCTCTTTGGCTCCCTATGATCATATTCAAGGTGTTGGAGCCTATAGTGAATTTTTCTAGGGCTTTTGTCAAATAATCTACCTTTTCCCTTAAAGCCCTATTTTCTTCTATACATGCATCACTAACATCCAAAGACATATAGTTATCATGTGAGCATGCATAATTTAAGCTAGAAGAAATATTTTCATTTTGATTTAAACATGCTTTTTCTAGTTTATTTTCTAAGTCCTTAATTTGATCTAGCATGCTCTTATTTTTCTTCTTTGCTCTAAATAAATCCCTAGTTAAGCTAGAAACTATGGAAACTATTTTCTTAGGAGAGGCATTCGTTACCATAGTTTCCATGTCTTCTTCTTCTGATGAGGAGGAGGATGAGGAAGCTCCCCCTTCACTTGAGCTCTCTCCACTTGAGCTTGATCCTTCATTTTTGGAGGAGGAGCAATCCAAGTCGTCGAAGGCCATCAATGCAAGGTTGGAATAGACTTGTTCCTCTTCTTCGGATGAGGATGAGGAGGAAGGATCATCCCATGTCTTGGCTTTGAATGCTTTGGCCTTCCCCTTTTCCTTTGTCTTCTTCTCCTCTTTCTTCTTGCTCCCCTTTTTCTTCTTCTTTTCTTCTTTCTTCTTCTTTTCTTCTTTCTTCTTCCTTTCTTCTTTGCTCTTGTTTAGGAGAGGACAATTTTCCCTTATGTTCCCCTCTCCTTGGCAATTGTAGCATATGACTTTCCCCCTTGGTCTTCTATTCCTATCATTAGACTTATTAAATCTAAAACCTTTTAATGCACGCCTTACCCTCCTTACCATATACGCTTCTTCCGTGCTATCCATGGAGGAGGAGGAAGAGGCTTCATCATCGGAGGAGGAGGGGATCTCTATCTTCTTCTTCCCCTTGCTTGCTATCAAAGCTACTCCTCTTGAAGTTGGAAACTTTGGCTCTTCTTGTATTCCTTCAAGCCTCGTTTTGTGGAGTTCCATTGTTGAGAAGAACTCCTCCAAGGTGCTCACTTCTAAATTCTTCGAGATATAGAAGGAGTCCACCATGGAGCTCCACTTTGAGGACCGGGGAAAGGAATCTATGACCTTCATTACCATATCCCGGTTGGAGAGCTTTTCACCTACACTTGTCAAACCGGTTAGAATTTCCTTAAATCTAGAGTGTAGGGATTTTACCTTCTCTCCCTTTTCGAGTTTGATATTGGACAATTGGGAGCGAAGGACATCTCTCCTTGCTAGCTTTGCCTCGGATGTGCCTTCATGGATCTCTATTAATTTCTCCCACATTTCCTTGGCGCTAGCACACTCTCCTATCTGGTTGACTTCTTGTTGAGGGAGTACATTGTATAGGTGGTGCTTGGCCTTTGAATTTGCCAAATACTCCTCTCTTTGTCTTTTGCTCCATCTCGATTTCTCCAATGGCTCCCCATCTTCGTTGCTAGGCAACTCGAAACCATTTTCTTTTATTAAGAGAATTTCAAAGTCGATTTCGAAGAATACCTCCATTCGCTTCTTCCACCAAGCGAATTCCCCTTCGAACTTCGGTGGATGAATGTTCGAACAGGCCATCTTTTGATGAAGAGCTTGTTGCGATGGTTAGTCCGGTGACAAGCAACCTTGCTCTGATACCACTTGTTGGGGATTGAATGACCGGCTAGAGGGGGGTGAATAGCCCTCAATCGTTGGATGTCGTAATTTACTCATCTACAAAACGTTAGCGCAAACGGAAATAATAAAACAAGACAAGCAAATAAACAAAAGAGAATACAAACAATAACACCGAGATGTAACGTGGTTCACGGCTATGCCGCTAATCCACGGTCTGATTCGTCCAAGGTGAATCACTCCTCCAAATCAACTAGATCTGTCCTTTGCACCATCCTAGGTGGAGGTAACCTCTTTACAATTTCTCTTCTTACAATAGAATGAAAATAAAGCAAGTAAGAAGAGTGGAAAAACCCTTAGAGCACTTTGGGAGAAGATTAGAGCATAAGCATTAGCCTCCCAAAGCCCCATCCTCTTCCTTTTTTATAGAGGAAGAGGGTTCTTCCCATTGACACAGGAGCAGTCGACTGATGCCCTCGATCAGTCGACTGGTCCTGTAGCCGTTGCCCAATAACGACCGCTTTCCACGTTGGATTCCATCCAACGACACTGGCATCAGTCGACTTATATTACCATCAGTCGACTGGTGCTCAATCAGTCGAGTCCTCAACGAGGTCGACTCCATTCTGTGCCCGTGCACAATGCCATCAGTCGACTGCTCCCCATGAGTCGGTGATCAACTCATCGATTGGCCCGACCATTCTTTGCCGTGATCGGTGATCAACGATCGACCACATTAGACCAGTCGATCGAACCATCGACTCAGAGCAGTCGATTGCCATGACATGGCAGTCGACTGGTGTCGGGAAAACTCATCCGACACTTGGCTAAATGGCCAAGTTTCACCTAAGAGCTACCCCTTCCTGGGTTACATTCGCTCACTCTCATCCCTCGGAGTCCCTCGCCTTCGAAGTTCTCTTCGTTCGCGGCCACGTCCCTCGACAGCATCAGGCGCACGACTCTGCAATGCTCCTTCGCGTCTCTTTCCTCGAAGTCTACTTCCTCTGGCTTCACTCCAAGCTCCTCGTCCGGCGGTCCCTCGGATGCTCCAAGTGCACGGCTTTCGCAAAGCAATCCTTCACCGACTCAAGGACCGAGTCATGAGATGTGAAACTCGCCACGACTCCATGTGCGAATTACTAAGTCTTGCACGACTTCAACGCACATATCAAATCATAACAAACTAACTTAAACCCTTTGCCACACACATCAAAACCTAATCATGGCAAGAGATTGACCTAACATATCTTGGGTTGATCAGATTATTTCCTCTTTCAGTTTTTGTTGATTTAATTTCGTGCATTATCTTTTCGGTCAGTAGGATTAGTCTTTTAAAACCCAAACCCCCAATCTTCAATAGAAAACCCAAGAAATAATAGTGATCTTAAGTTTACTATTCTATCGATTACACTCGTTAGAAAATGATCCGAGCCATCAATTATGCTATATTAGTGTAGTTAGGGGGTTCGATAATTAATTTAAAATGGTGCCATGACACAAATAATGTTATCAAATTTTGGCGCCGTTGTCGGGGAAGGAACGAATCCCCTTTCCTCTCTAGCGACCTGCGAGGAAAGGGAGAGTGCGACGGCAGTGGGCAAGGTGTCGGGCGAAAATCACGAAAGAAGATGGAAATGTCGGTTGTCTAACTTGGAAGATGTTGGTTTAATTAAATGCATTTCCTTAGCCACCCGATTCAAGCACCCTTCAATCCCAGCTGTCCAATAAAGCTAGGGCTTGATTAAATTGATTAATCTCTTAAGCTAGTTGTGCATCCAACGGTTGAGAATTCTCCGACTTTGAATGGATGGATCTGATTCATCTGAAGGGATAATCACGATCGGTCGAATCTGGATGAAGGGCTCAAATATCCAAATCTAAATGTATGGACTGGATCTCTCCATATCTGGATAGATGGCTCAGAATCATCTACTTTCATCAGACGGTCCATAATGCTCAGATTTGATCCCTTAATTGAATTGCATCTGATCTTGATAAAAGCTCAGATTAAATCAACTTGAAATTCCCATTATGATTCAAGATGAAGCCATATTTGATCCAACTTGAGTGTAGTCCATTGGCTCATCTCGATCTCCTACAAATAAAGATAAATTTTGCATATAAGTCCAAAATTTAGGAGAATTTACAATTAGGTCCCAAAATGAATCCAACTAATAATACATGCAAATAATCAACAATTAAACATACGAGTGAAGGTTGGAAACTTCGCTTCCCACTTCAACTCGGTTGCTTGTTCATGGCGATCCCGTCGTCGTCCTCGGATTAAAAATTTAATCCATGACAATTAGGGATTAACCAAGCTACTATTTCATCATCGTGCTATTCGATTAGAGTGGTCACTTGAACAAACTTGTTGTTCAAGCAACTAACCTCTATTCTACGATTAGCCGCGGAAAAGACGATGTACGAATCGCCGGTTTTTGTGTTTGTATTCGGGGTCCAAGTTAATTTAGCAACAAAACAAAACATACAACATGCATATAATTGAAAAACAATTATAGACATATTATAAAAGAATATAAACAAGCATTATACCTCTCGATCTTCTATTGTATGTCATTCTTCATTTTGGACGTCATGTGGGCGACGATCTTCCAAAAGTCGAAGCCTCCTAGATCGCCAATCTTCCTTTCTTTGTTCACTCTGAACCAAAGGAAGAATAAAACAAAACTCTTCTCCTTCCTTTAACCGACCACCAAGCTCCAAGCTTGATGCTTGCCGTCGGCCAAAAGGAGAACAAGGATTGTGGACGCCGGCCAAAATCTCCAAGGGAAGAGACCCTAGCCTTTGTTTCCACCGGCCAAGGAGAAGAGTGGAAGAGTGGGATGCCGGCCAAAGAGAGAAAAGGAGAGAAAGGGTGCCAAACAAAACCCTAGGAAAACCTTCCAAAAATGTCGCTCCCAAGCCTCCTCCAAAAACCCTAGCCTCCCTTTTGTTTCTTCCCGCCCAAGCCAAAAGAAACAAAAACCCTAATCTCTCAAGTAAGTTCCACGCCCAAGCCTTAAGCCCATATTTATAGAGTTAGGCTTAAGCCTCCTTTTAATCTCCACCGTCGATTCTAGGGATTTAATCTCAGCCGTCGGATCTAGAGATTTAATCTCAACCGTCATCTAGAGATTTAATCTCCACTGTCGGATCTAGAGTTTTATTTTCCACCATAAGATCTAGGCTCCATGAGGTTTTAATAGGCTACAATAGGAACCATGAGGAGGAGTTGGATCTTGGCCACCTAATGGATCAAGCCCACATAAAGTCCGATCAATTAATGATAATCTATTCAACTAGAGGATTATCATTGATCTACCTCACCAACCCTCATAAGTTAATATGGGCTCCATATATTATTTGTAGATATATCTCCCCATGTTTAAGATCTTGAATGTCCATCGATTAATTAATTTACTGACAATTAATTAATCAATATCTAACTCCATGAGTAGTACCACTCAACCTTTTCATCATGCCGGACTAAGTCCACCTGCAGGGTTTACATGATGAACCTTATGAGCTCCTCATGGGGACATCATCATCCTAATATATAGGACATGATTTCTTCCTATAATCAACGACACACCATATAAGTAATATCATTTCCCAACTTACCGAGCCTATCGATTTACTTTATAAATCTCGCCCATTGGTAAATCAAAAAAATGAATACTAAGTATATGTGTCCGTTATTATATCGGGATTAAGAGCATAAATAATATAATATCTGAGGTCCGATTCGATTATGTAGTCAGTAATGAATCGAATCACCTCTAAGTCGGTCCTGCTCAATACACACAAAGTGTACTAGAGTAATTCTATGGTCAAGACAAACCAATACCAAATTACATTACAACCATACCAATGGTTTGTCCATAACCATCTTGGTTGTGAGACTTTATTTATACTTTACAAGGAACTGATAACATGATATCCCGTGTGACACTACACACCATGTTGTCTGCAATGTAATGTATTATACAATATGCATAACCATAAATATGCAAACAATGATCATGTGATTCTTATTTCAAAAATAAAGATGTTCATACAAAAGATAGACTTTTCAGTATACATCCCAACAATCTTCCACCTATACTAAAAGACTATGTTGTCCTCAAATTGCCATACATCTGATTCTCATTCCTTCCACATTCCTATCAAAAGCTCTCGCCGGAAGGGCCTTAGTGAAAGGATCTGTTAGGTTATCCTCTGATGCAATCTTGGCTATAGTAACTTCTTGAAGGTAGAAAACTTCGCTTCCCACTTCAACTTGGTCGCTTGTTCATGGCGATCCCTTCTACGTCCCCGGATAAAAAAAATTTATCCTTGACAAGAGGGATTGCCCAAGAAACCTTGTCATCGTCGTGCTATTCAATTAGAGTAGTCACTTGAACAAACTTGTTGTTCAAGCGACCAACCTCTATTCAATAAATAGCTACGGAATAGACGATTTACGGATCGCCGACTTTTGTATTTGTATTCGGGTCAAAGTATATTTATCCATAAAACAGAATATATCATGCATATATAATTGAAAAACAATTACAAACATGTTACATATGAAGATAGATAAGTTTTATACCTCTCGATCTTCTATCGTATGTCCTTCCTCCTTTTAGACGTCGTGTGGGCGACGATCTACCAAAAGTCAAAGCTCCTAGATCACCAATCTTCCTTCCTTACTCATTTCAAGTAAGAGGAAGAATAGAAACAAGACCATTCTACTTCCTTTAGCCAACCAACAAACAACAAGCAAGTTGCTTGCCGCCGGCCAACAAGGAGAAGGAGAGAAAGATGAATGTCGGCCAAAAGCTCCAAGGGAGGACCCTAAGCCTTGATTCCATAGGCCAAGGAAAAGAGGAGAGCTAGGTTTGGATGCCGGCCAAGGAAGGAGAGGAGCTGTATAGACGCCGACCACCAAAGAAGAAGAAGAAGATAAGGAAAATATTTCCTTATTTGGTGCCGCCAACTCCAAACCCTAACTCCAAGCTTCTTGCCGCCAACTCCAAAGCTCCCTTGCTTCTAATTGCTCTCCATGCCAACCCTAAAGCCTCCTTTTATAGAGTTAGGGATAAGCCTTGTTTTAATCTCCACCATTGGTTCTAGGGATTTAATCTCAACTGTCGGATCTAGAGATTTAATCTCAACCGTCGGATCTAGAGATTTAATCTCTACCTTTGGATCTAGAGTTTTGTTTCCATCCATTTGATCTAGGCATCATTAGGTATTAATAGGCTACAATAGGGACCATGAGGAGGAGTTGGATCTTGGCCACCCAATGGATCAAGCCCACATAAAGTCCGATCCATTAATGATAATCCAATCCACTAAAGGATTATCATTGATCTACCTCACCAACCCCCATAAGTTAATATGGGCTCCAAATATTATATGTACATTTTCTCCCCGTGTTTAAGATCTCGAATGTCTGTCGATTAATTAATTTACTGACCATTAATTAATCAACATCTAACTCCATGAGTAGTACCACTCACCCTTTTCATCATGCTGGACCAAGCCCACCTGCAGGGTTTACATGATGAACCTTATGAGCTCCTCAAGGCGACATCATCATCCTAATATATAGGACACAGTTTCCTCCTATAATCAATGGCACACCATATAAATAATATCATTTCCCAACTTACCGAGCCTATCGATTTAATCCATAAATCTCGCCCATTTGTAAATCAAAGAAATGAATAATAAGTATATGTGCCCGTTATTATATCGGGATTAAGAGTATGTACAATATAATATCTGAGGTCCGATTCGATTATGTATTCAGCAATAAATTGAATCACCTTTAAGTCGGTCCTGCTCAATACACACAAAGTGTACTAGTGTGATTCTATGGTCAAGACAAACCAATATCAAATCACACTACAACCATTCCAATGGTTTGTCCAAAGCCATCTCGGTTGTGAGCCTTTACTTATACTTTACAAGGAGTCGATAACATGATCTCTCGTGTGACACCACATACCATGTAATCTACAATGTAATGTATTAGCAATATGCATAACCATAAAATTATGCAAACAATGATCATGTGATTATTATTTCAAAATAAAGAAGTTCATACAAAAGATAGACTTTTCAGTATATATCCCAATAATCTCCTACTTATACTAAAAGACTATGTTGTCCTTAAACTGCCATACATCTGATCCCCATTCCCTCCACATGCCTATCAAAAGCTCTCACCAGAAGGGCCTTAGTGAAAGGATCTGCCAGGTTATCCTGTGATGCAATCTTGGCCACTGCAACTTCTCCTCTCTTTATGATTTCTCGTATCAGGTGGTACTTGTGCTCTATGTGCTTACTTGCCTTATGGGCTCGTGGTTCCTTCGAGTTTGCAACTGCACCACTATTATCACAATAAATTGTTATAGTTCTGAGAAAACCAGGAATCACATCCAAGTCCACCAAAAAGTTCCTGAGCCACACAGCTTCCTTGGCCGGCTTAGAGGCCGCCACATACTCAGCGTCCATGGTGGAGTCCGCCACGCATTTCTGCTTAACACTCCTCCATACAATGGTTCAACCTCCCAAAGTAAACACAAAACCTGAGGTAGACTTACTATTATCCCTATCAGATTAGAAGTCGGAATCCGTGTAACCCACATGGAGTAATTTGTCTGCCTGGTAAACTAACATATAATCCCTAGTCCTTCTAAGGTACTTCAATATATGCTTCACCGCAGTCCAATTTCCTTGTCCTGGATTACTCTGATATCTGCTGACCATGCCCAAGGCAAAGCAGATTTTAGGTCTCGTACATAGCATCGCATATATTAGGCTTCCTACTGCCAAAGCATAAGGAACTGCCTTTATCTCCTCTATCACCTCAGATGTTCTAGGACTCATCTCCTTAGATAAAGGAACTCCATGCCTGAAAGGTAGAAAATCTTTCATGGAGTTTTGCATGCTAAAACGATCCATAATCGTGTCTATGTATGAAGCTTGGGATAAGTACAACATCCTTTTCCTGTGATCCCTTATAACCTTGATCCCAAGGATGTGTCCCACTTCTCCCAAGTCCTTCATATCAAACTGTTTGGACAATCATACCCTTATTGATGGAATGCTCAGAGGCTCATTGGCTCCCATGTCCGTGGATTAAAATTTTCACTAATGAAAACTAATCCGGATGGGATGAGTTTCCTAAGCTCAACCAATTCGTCGTCGTGCTAACGACTTGAGCGATCCCTTGAACAAACTAGTTGTTCAAGCAACAACACTCTTCTAATCGGTTAGCCGCGGAAGAGATGACGGACGGATCACCGGTTTTTGTGTTTATCTTCGGGGTCCATGATTATACAAAAACATACAAATGTAGATATGTATAATCAACACATACAAACATATAAATAAGAACATGCAAAGATCAATAATAAAACTCGTAAAAGTTTTATACCTCTCGATCTTCTATCATATGTCCTAACCTCCTTGTAGACTTCGTGTGGGTGAAGATCCTCCACAAGTTGAAGCTTCCTAGATCTTCTTCAATCGAAAGAAAGAAGAACTCTCCTTCCCTTCTTGCTTGAGCCAACCACCAATCCACAAAGGATTGATGCCGTCGGCCCCAAGAATGGAGAGAACAAGATGGCCAACCAAGGAACCGAACTAGGGAACAATCCCTAGCTCCTTTGTGCCGCCGGCCAAGAGGAAAAGAAGAGGAGAAGAGGAAATCGGTTGAGCCCCGACAAAGGTAGAAGGAAGAAGAGGTAGGAGCCGGCCACCCCGTAGGAAGAAGAAGAACACCTCTCCTATAGTTTCCGCCCACCTTAGCTTCCAAACCCTAGCCGCCCAACCTTCTAACCTTCTAGGGTTTCTTGCCGCCCAACTAAAGTTAGGCAAAACCCTAATCCTCCTAGGGTTTCTTGCCGCCCAACCTTTTGATTGGCAAACCCTAATCTCCCTCAAAAACCAACAACCTCTTGCCGCCCACCCTAAGCCACCCTTTTATAGAGTTAGGGATAAGCCTTGATTTAATCTCCACCGTTGGTTCTAGGGATTTAATCTCAACCGTCGGATCTAGAGATTTAATCTCAACCGTCGGATCTAGAGATTTAATCTCAACCATCGGATCTAGAGATTTAATCTCAACCGTCGGTTCTAGGGATTTAATCTCAAGCGTCGGTTCTAGAGATTTAATCTCAACCGTCGGATCTAGGGATTTAATCTCAACCGTCGGTTCTAGAGATTTAATCTCAACCGTCGATTCTAGAGATTTAATCTCAATCGTCGGATCTAGAGATTTAATCTCCACCGTCAGTTCTAGAGATTTAATCTCAACCATCGGTTCTAGAGATTTGTTTTCCATCATTGGATCTAGACTTCATGAGGATTATATTAGGCTACGATAGGGACCATGAGGAGGAGTTGGATCTTGGCCACCCGATGGATCGGAACCACACAAACTTGATCCATCAATGATGTTTCATTCCACTAGAGGATCATCATTGAATTACCTCACCAACCCCCATAAATTAAAATGGGCTCCATATATTATTTGTACATCCATCTCCCCGTGTTTAAGATATTGAATGTCCATCAATTAATTGATTTACTGACCATCAATCAATTAACATCTAACTCCTCGAGTAGTACCACTCAACCTTATCATCATGTTGACTAAGTCAACCTGCAGGGTTTACATGATGAACCTTATGAGCTCCTCAAGGGGACATCATCAACCTAATATATAGGACACCGTTTCCTCCTATAATCAACGGCACACCATGTAAATAATATCATTTCCCAACTTACCGGGCATATTAATTTAATCCATCTAAATCTCACCCTTTGGTAAATCAAAGAAATAAATACTAAGTACATGTGCCCGTTATTATATCGGGATTAAGAGCATGTACAACATAATATCCGAGGTCCGATTCAATTATGTAGTCAACAATAAATTGAATCACCTCTATGTCGGTCCTGCTCAATACACCTAAGTGTACTAGTGTAACTTTATGTTCAAGACAAAACAATACCAAGCTACACTACAACCATGCCAATGGTTTGTCCAAAACCATCTTGGTTGTGAGCCTCTACTTATATTCTACAAGGGACTGATAATATGATCTTCTGTGCCACACCAAGCACCATGTTATCTACAATGTAAAATATTAGACAATATGCACACATATAATAAATATAAAGTGCAAACAATGATCATGTGATTCTTATTTTAAAATAAAAATGTTCATATAAAAAAGAGCTTGGCTTTCAGTATACATTCCAACAATCTTCCACTTATACTAAAAGACTATGCTGTCATTACAATGCCATACATCTGATTCCCCTTCCCTCCACATGCCTATCAAAGCTCTCGATAGAAGGGCCTTAGTGAAAGGGTATACCAGGTCATCCTCTGATGCAATCTAGGCGACAACAACTTCTACCTCCTTTACGATTTCTCGTATCAGGTGGTACTTGCGCTCTATGCATTTACTTACCTTATGGGCTCGTGGTTCCTTCAAGTTTGCAACTGCACCATTATTATCACAATAAATTGTGATATTTCTAGGCAAACCAGGAATCACATCCAAGTCCATCAGGAAGTTCCTGAGCCACACAGCTTCTTTGGCCGCCTTAGAGGCTGCCACATACTAAGCTTCCATGGTGGAGTCCGCCACGCATTTCTGCTGGACACTCCTCCATACAATGGCTCCACCTCCCAAAGTAAACACAAAACCTGAGGTAGACTTACTGTTATCCCTCTCATATTGGAAATCGAAATCCGTGTAACCCATAGGGAGTAATTGGTCTTCCCGGTAAACTAGCATATAATCCCTAGTCCTTCTCAGGCACTACAATATATGCTTTACCGCAGTCCAATGTCCCTGTCCTAGATTACTCTGATATCTGCTGACCAGGCCCATAGCATAGCATATATCGGGTCTCATACATAGCATCGTATACATAAGGCTCCCTGCTGTCGAAGCATGAGGAACCGCCTTCATCTCCTCTATCTCCTCAGATGTTCTAGGACACATCTCCTTAGATAAAGGAACTCCATGCCTGAAAGGTAGAAAACCTTTCTTGGAGTTTTGCATGCTAAAATGATCCATTATCGTGTCTATGTATGAAGCTTGGGATTAGCACACTAACCTTGATCCCAAGGATGTGTCCCACTTCTCCCAAGTCCTTCATATCAAACTATTTGGACAACCATACCCTTACGTCTGATAACACTCTGATATTGTTGCCAACTACCAAAATATTATCTACGTATAGTACAAGAAATACCACTACGTTTCTGTCACATCTCTTGTATACACAAGACTCATCCGGACTTTGAATAAATCCAGCTGTCTAGATTTACCTCATAAAAGTGGATGTTCCAAGACCTCGAAGCTTGCTTCAATCCATAAATGGACCGATTAAGCTTACATACAAGACGCTCTTTGCCCTTAGCAATGAATCCCTCTGGTTGGTTCATATAGATGTTTTCCTCAAGACTTTCATTAAGGAAAGCTGTCTTGACATCCTCCTGCCACACCTCATAATCCATATGGGTTGCTATGCATAAGAGCTCCCAGACCTGACTTGAATCCATAGATTCAATCTCAGTATTCTTTGCACTTTGCCAAGATGCTGTATCTATATCTTGGATTGCCTCGTCGTATGTCTAGGGATCAGGTTCATATTTGCCAGGGACCAAATCAGAAGATTCACCCAAGAACATGAATTTAAGAGGCTGTCTCACAACCCTCCCACTATGATGAGGTATCATCTGTGTATCCTCTGTGACACGCGGTGCAGTGACATGTGGTATATCCTCTTGTACCGGTGGTACTAAAGAAGTGACTTCCCCTTTTAACTCCTCCAGAATAATTTTACTCTTGGGCTTGTGGCTCATCACATAGTCTTCCTCTAGAAATCTGGCGTTCATGTTAACGATCACCCTCTAATCTCTAGGACTATAAAACAATCCACCCTTCGTTCCCCTGGGATAGCCAACGAACATGCGTACTTCTGTACGAGGTTCCAACTTACCAATATCTGCCTTAACCATATGTGCTGGACTCCCATATCTGAATATGTCTTAGACTAGGCTTTCGCTCAGTCCACAATTCTGAGGGAGTAGAAGGCAATGATTTAGATGGAACCAAGTTCAGAATGTACACCGCCATTTCTAGAGCATATCCCCATAACGAAACTGGCAAGTCAGAATAACTCATCATCGATCTAACTATCTCCATAAGAGTCCTATTCCTTCCCTCTGCTATACCATTCTACTGGGGTGTGCCAGGTGCAGACTATTGGGATTGAATCCCAGCCTCTGATAAGTAGTTCCTAAACTCTTCCAAGAGGTATTCTCCACCACGATCAGATTGTAGTGTCATCCATATCTTGAATAATTGTCTACGAAAGAGACGACATATTCAAGACCACCTCTTGCCTGGATAGCCATAGGACCACACAAATCAGAATGAACCATTTCTAACACATCTTTGGCTCTATACCCCTTGGCCTTAAAAAGGCCTCTTGGTTATCTTACCCTCCAAGCAAGATTCATAGGTTGGGAGATCATCCACCACTAATGAACCCAAAGGTCCATCATCTATCAACCTTTGAATTCTGCTTAGGTTAATGTGACCAAGCCAAAGAAGCCAAAGATATGTTTGGTTCATCTTCGAAGGTTCTTTTCTCTCATTAGACTTAGAATATGAGTTATTAACTTCAATTTGCATCGTGGGAGGCTTTGTATACAAATTTTCTTTCAATGTACCTGAACAGATATTCTCCCTATTCCTTTTTATAACAACTCTGTCATTAAAAGAAATAGAATATCCATCCATAATAATTTAGAAACTGAAACTAAATTCTTTCTAAATAAAGGTACATAAAGGGAATTTTCCAGAACCTAAGTTTTATTTTTCTCAAGAGATAAATAAAACTTCTCCCATTGCAATAGCCACCACCTTAGTGGTATTGCCCAAGTAAATGGTAATCTCTCCCTCAGCTTGTCGTCGGGTTTCCTAGAACCCCTGCAAAGTATTGCAGACATGATCAGTGGCTCCCGTATCTACACTCCAGGTGTCGGTAGATAACATCGCTAATCATGTCTCAACGACTAGTCCAAAGGGTATACTTTGTTCTATTTTGGACTGGGACAGTCCTTCTTCTAATGTCCATTCTGCTTGCAAGTGAAGTACTTGCCTTTCGGCTTCTTCACTCCTCCCTGAGATCCTCCCACCACCTTTGCTCCACCTTGTTTCTTCTTCTTCTTGCCATTCAGCTTAGAAGTAGAAACCTTTTTGAGCAACAATGGCTTGAGGATACTCACCGAAGAGTGCATAGTTGTACTCCTTAGCAGATAAGACAATATCTAGATTCTTTTCCAATCAACATTATTTGGGTACAGTAAGTTTATTTCCTTTAGTATCATTATAAGTGGACTGAAAGTCATTTTTGAAAATCCTAAGAATCACAATGATCAAAATATTAGATTTCAAATATTATTGATTCCTCAAAACAATAAAATTTCGAAATCAACCAACACCTCAAAACACCGAGAATATCGCATGCCACGATAGTGTGGACGTATACGAATTCTACATTTCTAAGAGGAGGCTTTACCCATTAATTTTATTATCTTGTCAACCTTACTTTTTGACAAATAAAAATAATAGTTGGTTCCTCTTTGGCCCTACAAATAAAAGCAGTGACTCCGATGGGGAGGATACTTTTTATTTGCATCTAAGTGTGCACCATTACACGATACTAAGGGAATTATCTCGGATTATGTGCCTTACCGATGTGGAAGTACACACGCTCCTAAATAATTTCCTATAACCATTATTTGACCTAGTGATCCGCAAACAAACTCATCCGATGGGGAGGAAGGCACTCAGAGCTGACGCGCAAGTTTGTTGCATCACACGTCAAATTGTAATGGAGGCCGTGGGAATTAATTAAAATATCCCTCTCCCACTTAGTAAATTGAAAATGAGGAATTTTCAAGCACACACAACATGCATATCACACAGATCATTACTGTAGATTTCAAAAAATTATTGATTCCTCAAACAATAAAATTTTGAAATCACCAACACCTCAAAACACCGAGAATATCGCATGCCACGATAGTATGGACGTATACGAATTCTACATTTCTAAGAGGAGGTTTAACCCATTAATTTTATTATCTTGTCAACCTTACTTTTTGACAAATAAAATTAATAGTTGGTTCCTCTTTGGCCCTACAAATAAACGCAGTGACTCCGATGGGGAGGACACTTTTTATTTGCATCTAAGTGTGAACCATTACACGATACTAAGGGAATTATCTCGGATTATGTGCCTTACCGATGTGGAAGTACACACGCTCCTAAATAATTTCCTATAACCATTATTTGACCTAGTGATCCGCAAACAAACCCATCCGTTGGGGAGGAAGGCACTCAGAGCCGACACGCAAGTTTGTTGCATCACATGTCAAATTGTAATGGAGGCCGCGGGAATTAATTAAAATATCGCTCTCCCACTTAGTAAATTGAAAATGAGGAATTTTCAAGCAGACACAACATGCATATAAAACAAATCAGCAATAAATATGGAAAAAATTAGAATTTTTCCAACTATTATGGCATTGTTCTCCAATATGCGTCCCGTCGTGTCGCCACCTCGTCCGCTCCACCTTTTCCGTGCGCAAGCCACAAAAGAGATCCGAGCCGAGATATATCATTTTAATTTACATCAATCGATCCTTTACTCCACGAAGGAGGGTACAAACTATCTAGATCGAAAGTAAACTAAAATGATCGGCTAAACAATGCCGTATTTAATTACAAAAATTAAATACTAATCTAGCCTCGTCAACCCCGACGATTCAAATGATATACATACAATCACACACAAACAATCACATACACACATATAGCCATAATAGTCGGATCTTATGCCTGCAACCAAAAAAGTTAGCCTACGCACATCCTACTATTATCCGGCATACTCAATATATGATATGTGCATGAAAGTAACCGAATCCAAAACACACAAAGCTGGAAACCGTGGCTCTGATACCATTTGATGGAATGCTCGGAGGCTCATTGGCTCCCATGTCCCCGCATTAAAATTTTCACTAATGAAAACTAATCTGGATGGGATGAGTTTCCTAAGCTCAACCAATTCGTCGTCGTGCTAACGACTTGAGCGATCGCTTGAACAAACTAGTTGTTCAAGCTACAACACTCTTCTAGTCAGTTAGCTGCGGAAGAGACGATGGACGGATCACCGGTTTTTGTGTTTATCTTCGGGGTCCATGATTATATAAAAACACACAAATGTAGACATGTATAATCAACACATACAAACATATAAATAAGAACATGAAAAGATCAATAATAAAACTCGTAAAAGTTTTATACCTCTCGATCTTCTATTGTATGTCCTAACCTCCTTGTAGACTTCGTGTAGGTGAAGATCCTCCACAAGTTGAAGCTTCCTAGATCTTCTTCAATCAAAAGAAAGAAGAACTCTCCTTCCCTTCTTGCTTGAGCCAACCACCAATCCACAAAGGATTGATGCCGCCGGCCCCAAGAATGGAGAGAACAAGATGGCCAACCAAGGAACCGAACTAGGGAACAATCCCTAGCTCCTTTGTGCCACCGACCAAGAGGAAAAGAAGAGGAGAAGAGGAAATCGGTTGAGCCCTGACCAAGGTAGAAGGAAGAAGAGGTAGGAGCCGACCACCCCTTAGGAAGAAGAAGAACACCTCTCCTATAGTTGCCGCCCACCTTAGCTTCCAAACCCTAGCCGCCCAACCTCCTAACCTTCTAGGGTTTCTTGCCACCCAACAAAAGATAGGCAAAACCCTAATCCTCCTAGGGTTTCTTGCCGCCCAACCTTTTGATTGGCAAACCCTAATCTCGCTCAAAAACCAACAACCTCTTGCCGCCCACCCTAAGCCATCCTTTTATAGAGTTAGGGATAAGCCTTGGTTTAATCTCCACCGTTGGTTCTAGGGATTTAATATCAACCATCGGATCTAGAGATTTAATCTCAACCGTCAGATCTAGAGATTTAATCTCAACCATCGGATCTAGAGATTTAATCTCAACCGTCGGTTCTAGGGATTTAATCTCAACCGTCGGTTCTAGAGATTTAATCTCAACCGTCGGATCTAGGGATTTAATCTCAACTGTTGGTTCTAGAGATTTAATCTCAATCGTCGGTTCTAGAGATTTAATCTCAACTGTCAGTTCTAGAGATTTAGTCTCCACCATCGGTTCTAGAGATTTAATCTCAACCATCGGTTCTAGATATTTGTTTTCCATCATTGGATCTAGACTTCATGAGGATTATATTAGGCTACGATAGGGACCATGAGGAGGAGTTAGATCTTGGCCACTCGATGGATCGGAACCACACAAACTTGATCCATCAATGATGTTCCATTCCACTAGAGGATCATCATTGAATTACCTCACCAACCCCCATAAATTAATATGGGATCCATATATTATTTGTACATCCATCTCCACGTGTTTAAGATATCGAATGTCCCTCAATTAATTGATTTACTGACCATCAATCAATTAACATATAACTCCTCGAGTAGTACCACTCAACCTTATCATCATGTTGACTAAGTCAACCTGCAGGGTTTACATGATGAACCTTATGAGCTCCTCAAGGGGACATCATCAACCTAATATATAGGACACGGTTTCCTCCTATAATCAACGGCACACCATGTAAATAATATCATTTCCCAACTTACCGGGCATATTGATTTAATCCATCTAAATCTCACCCTTTGGTAAATCAAAGAAATAAATACTAAGTACATGTGCCCGTTATTATATCGGGATTAAGAGCATGTACAACATAATATCCGAGGTCCGATTCAATTATGTAGTCAACAATAAATTGAATCACCTCTATGTCGGTCCTGCTCAATACACCTAAGTGTACTAGTGTAACTCTATGTTCAAGACAAAACAATACCAAGCTACACTACAACCATGCCAATGGTTTGTCCAAAACAAACTTGGTTGTGAGCCTCTACTTATATTCTACAAGGGACTGATAACATGATCTTCTGTGCCACACCAAGCACCATGTTATCTACAATGTAAAATATTAGACAATATGCACACATATAATAATTATAAAGTGCAAACAATGATCATGTGATTCTTATTTCAAAATAAAAATGTTCATACAAAAAAGAGCTAGGCTTTCAGTATACATTCCAACACTTATGTTCGATAACACCTTGACATTGTTGTCAATTAACCAAATATCATCTACGTATAGTACAAGAAATACCACTATGTTTCTGTCACATCTCTTGTATACACAAGACTCATCCGGACTTTGAATAAATCGATAAGACTGGATCACCTCATCAAAGCGGATGTTCCAAGACCTTGAAGCTTGCTTTAATCCATAAATGGACCGATTAAGCTTACATACAAGATGCTCTTTGCCCTGCGCAATGATTCCCTCTGGTTGCTTCATATAGATGTTTCCCTCATGACTTCCATTAAGGAAAGCTGTCTTGACATCCATCTGTCACACCTCATAATCCATATGAGCAATGCACAAGAGAATCCGGATAGACTTGAGCATGGCTACCGGTGAAAAGGTCTCCTCATAATTGATACCCTCTTTCTGATTATACTCCTTCGCAACAAACCTCGCTTTGAAGGTCTCAACCTTCCCAACTATTCCTCTCTTTATTTTGTAGATCCAGTTGCATCCAATGGTTTTTACACCATCGATTGGTTCTACTAGCTCCCAGACCTGATTTGAATCCATAGATTCAATCTCAACATTCATTGCACTTTGCCAAGATTCCACATCTTTATCTTGGATTGCCTCGTCATATGTCCAGGGATCAGGTTCATGTTTGCCAGGGACCAAATCAGAAGATTTTCCTAAGAACATGAATCTATCAGGTTGTCTAACAACCCTCCCACTACGATGAGGTATCACCTGTGTATCGTCTATGATACACGATGCATTGACTTGTGGTATATTCTCTTGTATCGGTGGTACTGAAGAAGTGACATCCCCTTTCAATTTCTCCAAAACAATCTTACTCATGGGCTTGTGGTTCATTACATAGACTTTCTCTAGAAATCTGGCGTTAGTGCTAACAATCACCCTCAAATCTCTAGGACTATAAAACAAACAATCCTTCTTTCCTCTAGGATAGCCAATGAACATGCGTACTTATGTACGAGGTTCCAATTTACCAGCATCCGCCTTCTGCACGTGCTGGAGTCCCCCAAATCCGAATATGTCTTAGACTAGGCTTTCGCCTAGTCCACAATTATGTGGGAGTAGAAGGCACTAATTTAGATTGAACCAAGATCAGAATGTACATCACCGTATCTAGAGCATATCCCCAGAACGAATCTGGCAACTCAGAATAACTCATCATCGATCTCACCATCTCTATAAGAGTCCTATTCCTTCGCTCTGCTACACCATTCTGCTGTGGTGTGCCAGGTGGAGACAATTGGGATTGAATCCCAACCTCTGATAAGTAATTCCTAAACTCTCCCAAGAGGTACTCACTACCACGATTAGATCGTAGTGTCTTGATACTTTTACCTTGATGTTTCTCCACATCAGCCTTGAAATCTTTGAACTTGTCAAAGCATTCAGACTTGCGGCGCATCAGGTAAATGTATCCATATCTCGAATAATCATCTATAAAAGAGACGAAATACTCAAAACCACCTCTAGCCTGGATAGACATATGACCACACATATCAGAATGAACTAATTCTAACACATCTTTAGCTCTATACCCCTTGACCTTAAAAGGCCTCTTGGTCATTTTACCCTCCAAGCAAGATTCGTAGGTTGGGACTAATGAACCCAGAGGTCCATCAGCTATCAACCTTTGAATTCTGCTTAGGTTAATATGACCAAGCCTAAGATGCCAAAGATATGTTTGGTTCGTCTTCGAAGGTTCTTTTCTCTTATTGGAATTAGAAGATGAGTTATTAACTTCTATTTGCATCGTGGGAGCTTTTGGTTTAAGTGTGTATAAATTTCCTATCAATGCACCCGAACAGATAATATCCCTATTCCTTTTTATAACAACTCTGTCATTAAAAGAAATAGAATATCCATCCATAAACAATTTAGAAACTGAAATTAAATTCTTTCTAAATAAAGGTACATAAAGGCAATTCTTAATAACCAAAACTTTATTTTTCTCAAAAGATAAATAAACGTCTCCCCCTGCAACAGCCGCCACCTTCGTGGCATCGTCCAAGTATACGGTAATCTCTCCCTCAGCCATTCATATGGTTTCCTAGAACCCCTGCAAAGTATTGCAGACATGATTAGTGGCTCCCGTATCTACACACCAGGTGCCGATAGATAACACCGCTAAAAATGTTTCAACGACTAGACCAAAAGATATACTTTTGTTCTGCTTACGGTTGGTGCAGTCCTTCTTCCAGTGTCCAGTCTCCTTACAAGTGAAGCACTTGCCTTTCGGCTTCTTCACTCCTCCCTGAATTCCTCCCACCACCTTCGTCCCAGTTTTTTTCTTCTTCTTCTTTCCTTTCGGCTTAGAAGTAGAAACCTTTTGGGTCACCATGGCATGCACCTGAGCACTCTAACAAAATAGCCCCTCTGCTACCTGGAGTTCTATCAGAAGCTCCGCCAACGAATAAAACCTTTTGTTAATGTTGTAGTTAAGGCGAAACTGCTCAAAACTTCTAGGTTGAGACTAGAGAATGATATCGACCTGGGTTTCCCCATCAATCTCAGCTTCGAGGACTTCCAACTCATTCAAATGAGCCATCATCTTGAGAACATGATCCCTCATGGGTGTTCCCTCAATCATGGTGGTCATTATCAAGTTCCTCATGGCTTCCTACCTTGTAGGCCAATTCTAGTGTCTGAAAAGCTCTTTGAGATTGAGCATCATGTCATAAGCAGTGGGCATGGCTTGATGCAGATGTTGCAGTACATTTGACATAGATGCCAAAATGTAACACCATGCCATCTCATCGGCTTTTATCCACTTCGTATAACTCTCTTTCTCCTTTTCCCCAGAATCATCCATAGGCTTAGGAGGGCACTCTTCGAGGAGTACATATTTGTATTCCTCAGCAGTCAATACAATGTCAAGATTCCTCTTCTAATCAACATAGTTGGGTCAAGTAAGTTTATTCTCTTTCAGTTTCACAGCAAGCGGGTTGAAAGTCATTTTGAAAGAAAACCTAAGAATCACATAGATCAAAACATTAGATTTCAAAAATTATTGATTCCTCAAACAATAATATTTTAAAATCAACCAACACCTCAAAACACCGAGAATATCATATGCCACGATAGTGTGGACGTATATGAATTCTACATTTGTAAGAGGAGGTTTTACCCATTAATTTTACTATCTTTTCAACCTAACTTTTTGACCAGTAAAATTAATAGTTGGTTTCTCTTTGGCCCTACAAATAAAAGCAGTGAATCCGATGGGGAGGATACTTATATTTGTATCTAAGTGTTCACCATTACTCGGTACCAAGGTAATTATCTCGGGTTATGTGCCTTCCGATGGGGGAGTACACACGCTCCTTAATAATTCCCTATAACCATATTCGACCTTGTGATCCGCAAACAAAGTCATCTGATGGGGAGGAAGGCACTCAGAGCCGACGCACAAGTTTGTTTGCATCACATGTCAAATTGTAATGGAGGCCATGGGAATTTATAAAAATATCCCTCTCCCACTTAGTAATTTGAAATTGTGGAATTTTCTAGCCTATGACATGTTAGTAATATATGAGAGATGTCCTAAGGCAATCACCTTATGTATGAACCATTTATATGATAAATGAAGATTCACTATTTGAGTATACATGTTTTATGTATTTGATTGGATCTTAAACTCATTTACTGAATGTCCTCGATACGATTCACAGCATGAGAGAATTTGTGATTGGATCACAACTAGTGAGTATCTTTACATGTGTAATTGTGATGTATCGAAATTATCCCTAGTCGATGAATTGATGGATTTGGACACCATCAATTCTGTCGAGACTAGCACGAGGTATACTGCTTGGTGTATCCAAGCAGCTGATTCTCACTGGGTGGAGACATTGTGATGTCTGGAGTTGATCGTGGATGCTAGTTATGGTAACTAGTTCATTGGAGTGACCAACCGTAAGACTTCATATGGTTCTCTGCATATATAAATATGTCAATGAAGTTCTTACTGTAGCTTAAGTGTGATGTTCCTTTGACTTGAGGTATTCAAGTCATCTTGATCATGGAGACATGGGCCGTGTCTTATGAAGACATAATGGATGAACCAAAATGGTTTGGTTCTAATCCAATGGAGGAGAATAAACCAAAGGGTTTGGTTTATTTTAAACGAATGAAGTTGGTTCGGTTCGTTTTAACTTAAAATAAACCATCATGGTTTGGTTTATTTTAACTTATCTTAATGGAGCGGGTTAACGGACCTTATGGTTATGATCCAATAACCATTAAGAGAATTAGTTCTCTATATAAGAGGGCTTAAACCCTAATCCAAAACCCTAGCCCTAAGTTGCCGCCCACCTCCTTCCTTGGAGATTCTCGGCACCAACCTCCATTGCCGCCCAGCTCCTTGTGCCGCCATCCAACTTGTTGCCGGCGTCCAAGCTTCAGCCGGTGATCCTCCGGCGACCCTCCGGTGATCTTCCTAGGCTTCGGCGATAAGGTGAGCACTTGGCTTTCCTTGCTTGGCCGGCGCCTACTCCTCCACCAAAGCTGTCCCGTTTTCTGGACAGCTTGTTTTCCTCTCGTCGGAGCATCGTTTGGACGACGGTTAGAGCTCCGACAGTGCCTAACTTACCGGAGATTCGATCTCCGGTAATCCTCTGAGGTGGAGGACGAAGGATTCGTCAAACGGTTGACGAATACCTCTCCGGAGAAGCGAGTTTTGAGGACTCGTCTTTAGATCCGAATTTGGATTCGGATCGTGATCATCTCTCGATCACGTCGTCTTCAATACGAGGCTAGTAACCCGTACAAAGATGAAGCTCGTGGATTAGCGAAGTCATCCTAAGGATACTCGACGTGGATACGGATAGAGACGATTCTAGCGAGGATCGTTCCGGTTGATGCCGTTCCCGCTACACGTGATACGAAAGGTATACGTAGTTGAATTTCCTTTATTGCAAAATTTAAATTTACGGTTATGTCTACACATGTTGTACTATGCATGCGCGTGTTGTGTGTGTTGTAATAAATATAGATTTATTATTTTTATTTCTTCCGCTGTGCACATGTTTACGAAACATGTTCGAACACACACTCGCCGCGGTGCCGGAAACCCAACAGTGGTATCAGAGCCCAGGTTGTGTTTCAACATAATCGTAAAATGGTTTTGCGATAGTCATAATGTTATTTCTGGAAATTTTCTAATTTTGGAAATTTAGAAGTATTTATGGAAATTTTTCAATTTTGGAAAGTCTAGAAGTATTTATGGAAATCTTCCACTTTTGGAAAGTTGGAAGTATTTATGGAAATTGATATTTTCCATAAATAAAATATTTGATTAGATTCTGGAAATTTGTTTCCTAATTTAATCATGATTTGATTTGGGAAATCAAATCTTAAAATATTTTATTTCCATAAGTAGTTTTGATGATTTAGGAAATTGGTTTCCTAAATTGATTTTCCTTAATCAACTAATTCCATAAATAAAATATGTGATTAGATTTGGAAATTTGTTTCCTAATTTAATCATGATTTGATTTGGAGAATCAAATCTTAAACATATTTTATTTCCATAAATAGTTATGACAAATAAGGAAATTATGTACATGACATAATTGTATGCCATGTAATTGCATTAGATGCATATCATTATGCCATGCGTGTTGTGACATGTAGATGTATGCCATGTATGCCATGCCATGTAGATAATAGTTATTTGCATGTAAAGAGGATGAGACATAAAAACCCTTACTCAATATTAAAGCATACACCTTCCATTAATATGGTTAGAACCAGAGTTCCGTTTCTTGTTTGGGTTGTTGGACTCTCTCCAAGCCTGGCTCGAACCCGAACATGTTCAAACCATGGAATAGTTTAATACTAATATGGTAAGAGTCAGAGGTCAATCGTTAGCTTTGGTTGTTGGACTCTCTCCAAGCTGGGCTAATTGGTTGAATGCGTTCTAACCATATTAAAACTATTTCTCGATTAATGGGTTGGCTTTAACCTGGAGCATCGGCTTGTTGGACTCTCTCCAAGGTCGATGTAAAGGGAGGTGAAGTTGGGTGCTATGCATATGATGCATACTTGTTAATGTGTTAACAACCCGATGTATGTGTGAACATTCAATTAGTTGATAGCACATTGTGATAGTTGCATATACGAGATATGCAATCGGTATAGATGATACCTACCGTCGTAGTTATGAATGACTTGTTGGACTCTCTCCAAGGTTGTTCATATCTAGAGCTGTCAAATGGGCCGACCCATGGCGGGGCGGGCCAACCCGTCGTAAACTCAATATTTAGCGGAGAGGGGTGGGCCGACCCGCCATCTCGGCGGGTTGAGAAATTTCCAACCCAACCCAACCCAAGGCGGGTTATGTTAAAACACAAATTTTAAAAATATATTTAAAATTACTAAGGTGTTGAGGGCTTGAGGTAATGATTTGTAAGACAGATAGAGTACCATGATTAAAAAAATAAATATTTGAAGTAACTAAAATCTTATAATTGTGATTCAATTATCGACTTACAAAATTAAGTACCGATATTTTTGATTCCTTTCCAATGTTCTAAAATATTTAAATCTTGATAATATATGTAAATGTAAATTTTTACTCTTTCAAATAGAGATTCAATTGAGATTTTTTAACTTGGGTAATTATTTGATTTTGATATGTTATTATTTCCTATATTGATTAGAATAGTAGTGAAAAGATAATAAAAAGCAATTAGAGTATAAAAAATATTCTTTTGTTCTTTACTCTTAACTTCTTTTATACTTTGTTGAGGTGTATGTGTGATAGAAGAAGATTGTAATGGTGAAAAATTTGTCTTTTGACATTTCTCAACCCACGGGCCAACCCGTCCCACGGCGGGCCACCCGTCTAGACCCGCAACCCGCGTGGGTCGCTCCGTTTAGGCCCGCCAAAATGGCGGGTTGATAAAAGTTCAACCCAACCCGCTTAAATTGTTTGGCGGGCGGGCCAACCCGGTGGGCCTAACCCAACTTGACGCCTCTATTCATATCTATGATGGATATAAGCCCATTCGGAGATGGACCTACGATCTCCCGAAGTGATTTTGGGGTTTTTGAAATTCGAAAAATGAATGGGATTTATAAATGTATATTGATGCATTTTAAAATCATTTTCTCATATATGCTCGTTTTGTATTTCTAGGTCAATAAATTGATCATGACGTCTTTGAATTTGCACACTATTTTGGATTCAAACAAACTGACTGGGCCTAACTTCCTGGACTGGCTTAGAAACCTGAGAATTGTTCTCAAGGCAGAAAAGCTTGCATATGTCCTTGAAGAGCCTCTTCCCAACAATCCTAAGGACGATGCAACTCCAGACCAAATGTTGGTCTATCAGAAGCATGTGGCAGATTCTGAGCTGGCGAGTTGCATCATGCTAGCGGCGATAGTACCTGAGCTGCAAAAGCAGCATGAGCATATGGATGCTAATACTATGGTCTTCCATCTTCATGAGTTGTTCGATGAGCAAGCGAGATCCGAAAGGTTCGAGGTCTCTAGGCTCCTCTTCACCACAAAGATGCAAGAAGGTTCGTCTGTAGTGCAGTTTGTGCTAAAGATGAACGGGTACATTGAGCGGCTAGCTACCCTCGGGTTTGTGATGGATCACGAATTAAGTATTGACTTAATTCTGCATTGTTTTCCCAAGAGTTTCTCACAATTCGTGATGAACTATCGGATGAACAAATTGGAATCCACTATTCTCGAGCTCCTCAATATGCTGAAGACTGTGGAGCCTTCTGTGAAGCATGAGGAGAAGGCGGTTCTGTTAGTTGATTCCTCAAAGAAAGGTTCTAAGAGGAAGGCAAAAGAACAGAAGAAAGGGAAGAACAAAAAGGCAAAGAAGGCGGAACCAACGCAAAAGGGCACTTGCCATCATTGTGGCAAGGAAGGCCACTGGCGAAGAAACTGCAAGATTTATCTTGAGTCCATGAAGAAGAAGAAGGCATCCGATGCCTCATCCTCTTCAGGTATCTTCGTTATTGATTGTCATTCTATTTCCTTAGACACTTGGGCATTGGATACTGGGTGTGGCTCACATATATGTAATGACATACAAGGGCTAAGGAATAGAAGAAGACTCGTCAGAGGGGAGTCAAATTTGCGAGTTGGCAATGGAGCAAAGGTTACTGCGATCGCCATCGAAACTTATTTGCTGAAGCACCCCAGTGGACTAGTCTTGGAACTGGACAATTGCTATTATGTTCCTTCTCTAATAAAGAACATTGTTTCTATTTCCTGTTTAAATAGAAATGGTTTCCATTTGACGTTTAGTAACAATTGTTGTTATATAACTTTGAATGACATACTTTATGGAACTGGAACTTTGAGTAATGGCATTTATACGTTGGACATATCCAGTGACATCTTCAATATTGAAGCGAGCAACAAGCGTGCTCGAAAGGATAATCAATTAGACTCCTATATGTGGCATTGTCGTCTTGGCCATGTAAGCAAGAAACGCATGTCCGAATTACACCGATGTGGAATTCTGGAATCGTTTGAATTGGATTCATACGATACATGCGAATCATGCTTAAAAGGCAAGATGACTAAGTTACCTTTTACTGGAAAAGGTGAACGAGTGGGAGAGTTACTAGGTCTAATACATACTGATGTATGTGGACCTATGTCAACTCAAGCTTTAGGAGGCTATAACTACTTCATTACCTTCACCGATGATCACTCACGGTTTGGGTATGTGTTCTTGATGAAACACAAGTCTGAAGCCTTTGAAAGGTTCAAAGAATTCAGAAATGAAGTAGAGAAACAACATGACAAGAGTATTAAAATACTTCGATCGGATCGAGGTGGTGAATACTTAAGTCAGGAGTTTCTTGATTATCTAAGAGACAATGGTATATTGTCTCAATGGACTCCGCCATATAAACCACAGCATAATGGTGTATCTGAAAGGCGTAACCGGACCTTGTTGGACATGGTCAGGTCAATGATGAATCATGCGAATCTTCCCAAATCCTTTTGGGGCTATGCACTTGATACCGTTTACTTGTTCTACTACTCCATATGAGATATGGAATAGTAAGAAACCTCATGTATCTTACTTGAAGATATGGGGTTGTCCTGCTTATGTGAAGCGGACAGTATTAGACAAATTGGATGCTAAGTCTGATAAATGTCTATTTATTGGATACCCTAAGGAAACAAGGGGTTACCAATTCTATCATCCTGTGGAACAAAAGGTGTTTGTTTCAAGGCATGCTGTGTTTCTAGAGAAAGAGTTTCTCTTGTAAGAAAACAGTGGGAGTGTCGTCGAGCTTGAGGAGGCTCGAGAGACTCAAATAGACATTGATGAGATACCTGGTGAAGCACAACAGCCGACAACTCATAGTGATGAGCAATCGGCTGGACCTATTGTAACACCACATCTTCGTAGATCTGGAAGAACATGCAATATTCCTGAGAGATATGGATTTCTCGTAAGTGAATCGAATGACGTGTTACTCATTGATGATGAGGAGCCTACTAGTTATGAAGAAGTGCTGACAAGTTCAGAAAGGGATAAGTGGCTTGGTGCCATGAAGTCGGAAATAGATTCCATGTATAAAAACCAAGTTTGGAACTTGGTTGACCCACCTGAAGGCATAAAGCCTATAGGGTGCAAGTGGGTTTTCAAGAAGAAAACCGACATGGATGGTAATGTGATTACCTATAAAGCTAGATTAGTGGCGAAAGGATATCGTCAAAAATAAGGTGTTGATTATGACAAAACCTATTCGCCTGTAGCTATGCTTAAATCCATTCGGATGCTCCTAGCCATAGCGGCTCATTATGATTATGAGATATGACAGATGGATGTGAAAACAACTTTCCTTAATGGAAACCTGCTCGAGGACGTATATATGATACAACCTGAGGGTTTCACATCGGTTGATAAAACCAAAGTACGCAAATTGCGATGGTCCATATATGGATTGAAGCAAGCATCCAGAAGCTGGAATATCCGTTTTGATGAGACGATCAAAAAGTTTGATTTCTCACAAAATACATACGAACCTTGTGTGTACAAGAAGGTTAGTGGGAGTGCAGTCGTGTTCCTAGTATTGTATGTCGATGACATATTACTTATAGGAAACGATGTTTCAATCTTCTGATCGATTAAGGTCCGTTATCCAAGACATTCTCCATGAAAGACCTGGGAGAAGCAACCTACATCCTCGGGATTAAGATCTATAGAGATAGATCGAAACGGTTGCTTGGTCTTTCGCAGTCTACATATATAGACCGAGTGCTAATGAGGTTTAGCATGTCAGAATCCAAGAAAGGTTACCTACCTATCAGGCATGGGGTACACCTTTCGAAGTCTATGTGTCCGCGCACAGAAGACGAGAGGATTTGCATGAGTAAGATTCCCTATGCATCCGCAATAGGATCTATCATGTATGCTATGTTATGTACGAGGCCCGATGTATCGTATGCTCTGAGTGTCACGAGTAGATACCAGTCTGATCCAGGAATGGATCATTGGGTGGTTGTTAAGACGATCCTTAAGTACTTAAGAAGAACTAAGGATGTGTTCCTAATATATGGAGAAGGAGACATGGTGATACGTGGGTATACGGATGCCAGCTTCCAGACAGACAAGGATGATTCCAGGTCTCAGTCTGGATACGTGTTCACCTTGAATGGGGGCGCAGTGAGTTGGAAAAGTTCCAAACAAGACACTGTAGCGGATTCTACCACTGAGGCAAAATACATTGCAGCTTCGGAAGCAGCAAAGGAAGCGGTTTGGATCAAGAAGTTCGTTTATGAACTTGGTGTGATTCCGGCCATTGTTGAAGTAATATCGGTCTACTGCGACAACAATGGAGCAATTGCACAAGTGAAAGAGACAAGATCTCATCAACGATCCAAACATGTGCTTCGCCGCTATCATCTTATCAGAGAGATAATCAGTAGGAACGAAATACAAATCGAGAAAATTCCCACTGAAAGGAACTTAGCGGATCCTTTGACTAAAGCATTACCTCAAAGTAAGTTTGAGGGTCATGTTAGAGCTTATGGTATTGGATACCGTAGCGATTGGCATTAGGCCAAGTGGGAGTCTGTTAGTAATATATGAGAGATGTCCTAAGGCAATCGCCTTATGTATGAACCATTTATATGATAAATGAAGATTCACTATTTGAGTATACATGTTTTATGTATTTGATTGGATCTTAAACTCATTTACTGAATGTTCTCGATACGATTCACAATATGAGAGAATTTGTGATTGGATCACAACTAGTGAGTATCTCTACATGTGTAATTGTGATGTATCAAAATTATCCCTAGTCGATGAATTGATGGATTTGGACACCATCAATTCTGTCGAGACTAGCACGAGGTATACTCCTTGGTGTATCCAAGCAGCTGATTCTCACTGGCTGGAGACATTGTGATGTCCGGAGTTGATCGTGGATGATCGTTATGGTAACTAGTTCATTAGAGTGACCAGCCGTAAGACTTCATATGGTTCTCTGCATATATAGATATGTCAATGAAGTTCTTACTATAGCTTAAGTGCGATGTTCCTTTGACTTGCGGTATTCAAGTCATCTTGATCATGGAGACTTATGCTTTGACATATTAAGCAAGCATCTCTAAGGTGATGTGGACCCAGGATGATTGGGTATAAGTCGAAGTGATCGAAGGTGTTTGAATAGCCTATAAAAGATTCACCACTCCTTGCGAGGAGATGTATACCCATGGCCTCTCGTCGGATTGTTACTAAAGTCTTTGGCCAAAGCATTACATGTTTAGAGTAAGGTACTCTTCGATACATGTGCAGTAACTAGAATCCGTAGGATGAGGAAATGATACTTGGGCTAGGTGTGACGTAGTCAACCTAGTGGGGACTGACACTATAGACCATGTCCTGAACTAAGTGGGTATAAGATGAGTGAAGGGAATGGGGCATGATTCATTCGAGCTACTGAAGGGTTTCAGAAGTAGTTCTGGATCAATCGTTGATCTTTTCGGTTAATTGGGGATCATGTTGTACTACTAGGTGCCACTCATGATTGTTCTATAATTAATGGTTAATTATAGACGACCAACATAAACAGAGAACCTATTTGGTCACACGCATAACGAGCGTAATCCGAAGGATTTAAAACGAGCTTGAGAATGGGATTCTCAGACCGAGAGAAACTAGGTTTGGTTGGACCAATCAAGAAGCGAGCATGAAATCATTTCAGTAGCAATGGAAGCGTGGATGGGCCGTGTCTTATGAAGACATAATGGATGAACCAAAATGGTTTGGTTCTAATCCAATGGAGGAGAATGAACCAAAGGGTTTGGTTTATTTTAAACGAATGAAGTTGGTTCGGTTCGTTTTAACTTAAAATAAACCATCATGGTTTGGTTTATTTTAACTTATCTTAATGGAGCGGGTTAATGGGCCTTATGGTTATGATCCAATAACCATTAAGAGAATTAGTTCTCTATAAAAGAGGGCTTAAACCCTAATCCAAAACCCTAGCCCTAAGTTGCCGCCCACCTCCTTCCTTGGAGATTCTCGGCGCCAACCTCCATTGCCGCCCAGCTCCTTGTGCCGCCATCCAACTTGTTGCCGGCGTCCAACCTTCAGCCGGTGATCCTCCGGCGACCCTCCGGTGATCTTCCTAGGCTTCGGCGATAAGGTGAGCACTTGGCTTCCCTTGCTTGGCCGGCACCTACTCCTCCACCAAAGCTGTCCAGTTTTCTGGACAGCTTGTTTTCCTCTCGTCGGAGCGTCATTTGGACGACGGTTAGAGCTCCAACAGTGCCTAACTTACCGGGGATTCGATCTCCGGTAATCCTCTGAGGTGGAGGACGAAGGATTCGTCAAACGGTTGACGAATACCTCTCCGGAGAAGCGAGTTTTGAAGACTCGTCTTTGGATCCGAATTTGGATTCGGATCGTGATCATCTCTCGATCACGTCGTCTTCAACACGAGGCTAGTAACCCGTACGAAGACGAAGCTCATGGCTTAGCGAAGTCATCCTAAGGATACTCAGCGTGGATACGGATAGAGACGATTCTAGCGAGGATCGTTCCGGTTGATGCCGTTCCCGCAACACGTGATACGAAAGGTATACGTAGTTAAATTTCCTTTATTGCAAAATTTAAATTTACGGTTATGTCTACACATGTTGTACTATGCATGCGTGTGTTGTGTGTGTTGTAATAAATTTAGATTTATTATTTATATTTCTTCCGCTGTGCACATGTTTACGAAACATGTTCGAACACAAACTCACTGCGGTGCTAGAAACCCAACATGACATGCATATCAAACAATAAGCAATAAATATGAAAAATAAATATTTTCCAACTATTATGGCTTTTGTCTTCAATATGTCTCCCATCGCATCGCCATCTCGACCGCTCCTCCTACGCCATGTACGAGCCATCCGGAGATCCGAGCCGAGACTAAAAAACTATTTTAATTTACATCCATCGATCCTATACTCCATGAGGGAGTGTACATGAAATCTAGATCGAAAGTAAACTAAAATAAAAAGAGTGGCTAAACAATGCCATATCTAATTTACAAAAAAATTAAATACTAGCCTCGTCAACCACGAGGATTCAACAAAATATACAATTACACACATACAATCACATACATACATATGGCCATAATAGTTGGATCCTATGCCTGCAACCAAAGAGTTAACCTACGCATATCCTACTAATATTTGGCACATATAATATATGAAAAATGCATAAGAGTAACCGAATCCTAAACACAGAAAATCGGAAACAGTGGCTCTGATACCACTTGAAGGTAGGAAACTTCGCTTCCCACTTCAACCCGGTCGCTTGTTCATGGCGATCCCTTCTACGTCCCCGGATAAAAAAAAATTATCCTTGACAAGAGGGATTGCCTAAGCAACCTTGTGATCGTCGTGCTATTCTATTAGAGTAGTCACTTGAACAAACTTCTTGATCAAGCGACCAACCTCTATTCAACGAATAGCCGCTGAATAGATGATGTACGGATCGCCGACTTTTGTATTTGTATTCGGGGTCCAAGTATATTTAGCCACAAAACAGAATATATCATGCATATATAATTGAAAAATAATTACAAACATGTTACATATGAAGATAGATAAGTTTTATACCTCTCGATCTTCTATCATATGTCCTTCCTCCTTTTGGACGTCGTGTGGGCGACGATCTACCAAAAGTCGAAGCTCCTAGATTACCAAACTTCCTTCCTTACTCGTTTCGAGCAAGAGGAAGAATAGAAACAAGATCCTTGTCCTTCCTTTAGCCAAGCAACAAACAACAAGCAAGTTGCTTGCCGCCGGTCAACAAGGAGAAGGAGAGAAAGATGAATGCCGACCAAAAGCTCCAAGGGAGGACCCTAAGCCTTGGTTCCACCGGCCAAGGAGAAGAGGAGAGCTAGGTTTGGACGATGGCCAAGGAAGGAGAGGAGCTGTATGGATGCCAGCCACCAAAGAAGAAGAAGAAGATAAGGAAAATATTTCGGCAATTTACCAAACACAGCTGATAAAGTTTCGAAATGCCCAAAACGCGCACTATACTTTCAGAATTACCAAATCGCGCGCATAATTCCCAAAATACCCCTCCCGCCAAACAGATTGCAATTTAATGCAGAGAGAGATTTGCATCCATCCGAGCCACAACTGGAAATCCCGAGCCATCCAAACGTCACTTCCAGACGCGTGGGAGTGGCAGGACCATGCTGTTGATGAGCACCACACACAGGTTTCCTCCGTAAACCAACTGAGCAACACCATTTTTTATGAAACCCTAATAGTTATCAACGACATCACTGCTCTCACGAATATATCAGCACTTAATCCAGAAGTTGGCGCAGCTCACTCACCAGCCTCTTCACATGGTATTATCATGTATGTATATGTTTTTATTCTTGAGACGGCTATGAGGTTAATAAATGCATTGTAGGTGGTTGTATAGCCAAGTTTGCCACACACCCATAAATACGATGTAGGCATATCATACCAAAGTAGACCAATGCACCCATAATTGCGATGCAGGAGATTCATAATCGAGTTTTGTCGCCACCTAAACAAATTCCACCTAACTTAAAAGGTGATGCTTCCAATTAAATCTCACGATTACTTAAGTTCCCTGATTGATATTCCCAGCACTAGGAGATTCAATCTGTCTGAGAGAGTAGGTGGTGCTGGCAATGAAATTCCCAGCACCACCGGATCCCTAAAATTTAAAATCCCAGCACCATGGGAGAGTAGGTGGTGCTGGCCATGAAATTCCCAGCTCGCTGGTCTGGATAAAAAGTGATGCTGGGAATTTAAATCCCAGTAACATCGTGGCGCTGGGCTTCAAATTCTCAGCACCATTAAGGTTCAACAAATTCGGGATAAAATCTGGTGCTGGGAATTTAAATCTCGTCACCACCGTGGTGCTGAGTTTAATACTCCCAGCACCATGGGGAATGAACTTGTCGAGATAAATGGTGGTGCTGGTAATTTATATTCCAGCACCACCATGGTAATGAGATTCAAACTCCCAGCAACACCTTGGTGCTGGGAATCTAATTCACTAGACCAGGGAGATATAAGTGGTCGACATTAAGGGTGGTGCTGGGATTTGAAACCTCAGCAACACTATGGTCCTGCGAATAAGACTCTCAGTACCATTGGCATTGGACTGGTCGAGATAAATGGTGGTGCTAGGAATTATATCTCAGCACCACCGTGGTAATGGGATTAAAACCCCCAGCAACACCATGGTGCTGGGAATGTAATTTCCAGCACCATATACATATAAGTTGCCGGAATTGTTGGTGGTGCTGGGAACTAAAACCCCAGCAACACAGTGGTTCTGCGTTTAAAAATCCCAAAGACTGTGTGAGATGGAACGTCAGGATAAATGGTGGTCTTTGGGAATTTATATCCCAGCACCACCGTGGTAATGGGATTAAAACCCCCAGCAACACCATGGTGCTGGGAATGAAATTTCTAGCACCATGTACATAAAATTTACCGGAATTGTTGGTGGTGCTGGGAACTAAAACCCCAGCAACACAGTGGTTCTGCATTTAAATATCCCAAACACTGTGAGATGGAAGTCGAGATAAATGGTGGTGCTGGGAATTTATATCCCAGCACCACCGTGGGCTTGAGATATAAATTTCCAGCACCATGGAGAGGGAACCTGGCCGAGAAAAAGAGTGGTGCTGTCAATTTATATTGGAGATAAATAAAGTCCTCTAGGCGGGATGAGTCCAAGCGTGACCTATACTATCATTCTCCACCTTTCCTTATGCTCCCTAACAGTAGTTATGAAAATTAATGCTCTGTGCCAACATTGACGAGCGTGCAATTGGCATCTTTGCATGTCAGATGCCAATTGGCACGCACCTTGCCGACGGAGTGTGGGAACTAAGTATCCCTCTGCACATAAACCCTATAAATGTCTTCCTCTTCCATTCCATATAAACCGTTCATAAGTTCAACATTGAAAGGTCCATCAATGGGTTTCGGTAAATACCCATTGATGGCCCTATCAACATCAAATGTTCTAATTAGTTAAGTGTATAATTGGGAAACCTAACCATAAACTCTCATCCTCCACTTGTCTTCAGACTTCTAAAGCCTAGTTAAAAAAATTCAGCCTACTTGCATAGCACACTACATATAACAGTGTTGATTTTAAAAACATTTGCAGGGACGACCCCCTTCCTGATGAAGTGTTAACATTTTGGAAACAATTGAATCAAATTTGAAGGATAGAGAGTTAGATGATCAAGATTCCATAAATCTGTGCCCAAGTAATATTCCATCTTCATCTCAGTTTACTGATGTGGGCAATAGAATTACCAGTGATCAACACCTTGATATAAATAGAGATGCTCGTTCCATACTCGAAGAAGAGTTTGTCACTGCTACCACAGTAGATCATGAATATTTTGAACAAACTTGGAGTGAAGAGGAGGTAAGTGATATACATGGGATAGAAGAGTTAGAATATACAAATTCTTCGGAAGAATTCTTAGCTGATGATATCCAACATGAAGAAGGTGAGTTAAACCCAGATCAGTACAGTGACTTAGAGGAAGTGTTCCCAATTGCTGATGATCCCTATGTTTTAAATCCACAAATAAGACTATTGGCAGATGTCGGTTCATCAGATCCAAATGAATTTTTTACTGGACAAGTTTTTTCCTCTCGACAAGAGTTTAAAGATGCACTAGTAAGGCATGCGATGCTAAAAAACTTCAGATACAAGCCAGTTGACACCAGACTCAATAGAATTAAAGTTATTTGATTTAGTCAGCCTTGTTCATGGAGTCTAGTTGCAAGTGGAGACGTGGAGTTCATCACATAAAATATGTAGCGGCATGAATGTGACGGTGTTAGGGAAACAATGATCATCATGCTTGCACATCCACATTTAGTAAACCAAACTGTGTAGAAGCAGGTTAGCTACCTCGTGATTACAAACTAAGTTCAATTCGAAGAGAAATGCAAGCTAGGTTTGGTGTTCACATTTCATACAAGAAAGCATACACAGCCAGACAGAAAGCATTAAAAAGAGTGGTAGGTGATTTTGATCAGGCCTATATTGATCTTCCAATGTACTTGCGTGAGTTAAGAGTTAGAGATCCTGATACATATGTTGCAGTACTAAGAAATGGTGAAAATCAATTCCAGTGACGTTTTTGGGCATTTGGTGCTTGTCGAAGAGTATTCAGTTGTATTTATAAAACTAATTGGAATTGATGCTACATATAGACCTAAGTATCACTCGTGTTTTGCTAATAGCTACTGCCATTGACGGTAATGCAAAAATTATGCAGTTGCATTTGGAATTGCTGAAGTTGAATGTGGATCTGCCTGGGAGTGATTTTTGAATCATGTAAAGACATTCCTTGCTGTCCTGCCAGAGTCGTTGAGCATTGTATCGGATAGATATCGGGGATTATATCGTGATTAACAAAGTGTATCCATCACTATCATGCTTTTTATTGCTATCACTTGTCTTGTAACATAGTAACAGATATCCGGGATAGATCCTCATTAGGTTTATTTTGGGCAGCAGCAAGAGCCAATACAACAGTTGAGTTTGATCGATTAATACAGAACATGCATGCATGTGACACAAGGAAGCATATGCGTGGCTACAAATGATCGATCCAAAAAGATGGGTCAATGCACACTTTCCTGGCAGGAGGTACACAATGTTAACCACTAATTGTTCTGAGAGTTTAAATGCATTATTCAAGGAAACACGTGAACTCCCCATCACCAGTTTAATTGACAACACTAGAAGAAAGCTTGCTCAATGGTTCTATAACCGTAGGGAAGAATCTTCAAAAAGGTCAGGTTTTCTAACACCTTACGCCATTAAAGAGATTGATGAAAGGAGAGAAAGAACTCGATTATATTCGGTATTCCCATATTCACAAACGGAAATGGAAGTATAGATAATAGCTTCTTCGTATATTGTTGATTTGGATAGGCGAAGTTGCATATGCGGTGAGTTTCAAATTTCAGGAATTCCTTACTCTCATGTTATTGCAGTCATCATATATCGGAACATGGATCCATACCATATCATGAGCATTATTTTCTAAGGGAAACCTGGGAGGCCACTTACATGGATCGTATTTACCCATGTCGAAGTAAGAAATTTTGGCCTAATGGTGACAAAATTTTCGGAGTTCTACCTCCTCGTAGCCTTGTGCAGCCCGGGCGAAGAAAAAAGGCACGCATAGAGTCCAAACATACTGGGAGGGTGAAAAATAAATGCAGCAGATGCAAACAGCTTGGGCATAATAGGAGGTCTTGTAGAATGCCACCGGCTACTAATTCCTAAGTATGTTTATTGTGGATGTGTAAATATTTTTAAAGGAAACAATGTTAATGTTAATGTTAATGTTAATGTTAAGCTATTTTGCAGAATTGTAATGGAAAATTTTGGTACGCTATTTTGCAAAATTGTAATCTCAATATCTCTGTGTATCGTGTCCAAAATTTTTGATTTTCAAGGCAGGATTAGGTTTACATACACCAATTTTCGAATCAATCCTCGCGCAAGTGACACGCTCAACTCGAGGTAGTAGGATCAGAAGGAAGTATCCTCGATGCAACAACATGTGAAGCCGTTAGGTCTTTCAGTCGATGTAAAGAATTCAGAATTTGGACTCCTGTAGGTCCATCAATGGGCTTCGGTCAAAACCCATTGATGGCCCTAGTCACCTCAACTTCGGTCCAAACCAACTCCAGTGGATTTGGGACTTGACCCTCTGTGTATAGTGTCCAACATATCTGTTTTTCAAGGCAGGATCACGTTTACACAGCCAATTTTCAGAAATCTGGGCCGTGCGAGGTAGCGCCTTGTAAAACTTGGAGGTAGGAGGATCTCCTCGATGCAACAACATGTGAAGTCGTTAGGTCTTTCAGTCGATGTAAAGATTTCGGAATTTGGACTCCTGTAGGTCCATCAATGGGTTTCGACCAAAACCCATTGATGGCCCTACACAGGACTACTGTGTTCCTGGGATTAAAATTGCCAGCACCACCTTATTTCCGGGCTGTTTGAAAGTGTACGTGGTACTGGGAATTGAAATCCCAGGACCACTGTGTGTTCTCCGGCCAGTTCTAAATTGTACGTGGTCCTGGGAATTGAAATCCCAGACGATGTGTGTTCCGACGATTATAAATTATGCGTGGTCACAGGAATTGAGATCCCAGGACCACCTTATTCCGTAGCCATTTCGAAATTGTTCGTGGAGCTGGGAAATAAATTCCCAGGACCACTTTGTTTCTGGGATTATAATTACCAGCACCACCGTATTCTAAATCCGTCCGACCGCACCCGACCCGTTAATATAAAACTCCCCGGTGGAAGTTCAAACATCTCAACACCACATTTCATTTCTCTATCGCTCCTTGCGTTCTGTCTCTGTGGAATTCCGCTTCCGTTCCCCGGCGGCCGTTCAAAGTCTCCGGTTCCAGTTCAAACTCCCCGGTGCCAGTCATAACCCCCCGGTGTCAGTTGAACCTCCCCGGTGCGAGTTAAAGCATCTCAACACCAGCTCAACACCATCTCAACGCGATTTTCGACCTAAGTAAGTTTTGTAGATTTCTTAAATTCTGTGTCGCTATCGTTTCTTCCGATCTATCTAGGGTTTTTGCCTTTTTCCGTTCACGATCTCGTTTAAACTCGGGCCTGATAGGGTTTAGGGTTTTAGGGTTTACCATTTAAGCAGAGGTAACGTATGTTTGTATCATCACACATGTTTCAATCCATTTCATCTATTAGTTTAAAATCGCTGTATTACAATGCATTTGGTTGTTAACCTAAGGAATTTTTTTCAGTTAACGATGGCTTCAACTGGTGAATCATCAAGCGATACTTCTGCAAGAACCCGTGCGTTGATGCGAGGAAGAACCAAGAGAATGAACTGGAAAAGCAACGTTTCACAGTTTAAAAAATTTATTGCAAGTGTGCCGCCGAGTGTGGAAGAAGAAACGCTTATTCGGAGCTCCCCCTTTGCGTGGGTTTTGGACATTCCAGATATTACCCATGTCAGACCCCTCGTTCAGAATATGTTTGATAATTGGGACTGCACGGAGAAATGTTTTATATTCCAAGACAAGAAATTGCATTTCACAAAGACGGATGTCTCCCTCATCCTTGGTCTACCAGATGATGGACTCGAAGTTCCTATGAATAATGAAGCTCCGTCTAGACAGCTATATTTTCAATATTTCGTGGAAGCTGATTGCTCTAACAAGCATCTGGAGGATATGAGGAGCTTCAGATTCAGACAGCAGGATATGAGGAGCTTCAGATTCGTGGTGGGGAATAGAATAATGCGCAACTCATAATTTTGTTTGCAATTATGACTGTGCTGTATAGTGGGATATGTTGTAAGACTATAGAGAGTTTTAGATATGTAACTACACCAAGGTGCCTGCCTGTAAAAATCATTAGTAAGCTGCAAAGGTGTTTGCAATCTGTGTAGTATCTGTACAATTATGGAATAAATATACTTTGTTAAATATTTCAACAACTTCGACTTTATGATTTTGTGATGGGATATCTACGTGGTGTTGGGAATTATATTTCCAGGACCACCGTGTTCCTGGGATTAAGATTCCCAGCACCACCTTATTTCTCGGCCAGTTCGCAATTGGACGTGGTTCTAAGAATTAAATTTCCAGGACCACTGTGTTCCTGGGAGTTAAATTCCCAGCACCACCGTATTCCTTGGCCAGTTCGAAATTGTACGTGGTTGTGAGAATTCACTTTCCAGCACCACCGTGTTCCTGGGATTAAGATTCCCAGCACCACCTTATTTCTCGGCCAATTCGCGAATGGACGTGGTGCAGGGAATTAAATTTCCAGGACCACTGTGTTCCTGGGAGTTAAATTCCCAAAGACCACCGTATTAAATCGGCGATTCGGATCAGTGGTTCGGGAATTCACTTTCCGGCTCACCGTGTTCACAGATTAAGATTCCCAGCACCACCTTTTTTCATGGCCAGTTCGCGAATGGACGTGGTGCAGGGAATTAAATTTCCAGGACCACTGTGTTCCTGGGAGTTAAATTCCCAGCACCACCGTATTCCTCGGCCAGTTCGAAACTGTACGTGGTTCTGGGAATTCACTTTCCAGCACCACCGTGTTCCTGGGATTAAGATTCCCAGCACCACCTTTTTTCTCGGCCAGTTCGCGAATGGACGTGGTGCAGGGAATTAAATTTCAGACCACTGTTCTGAGATTCAATTCCCGGCACCACCGTATTCCTCGGCGATTGGCTATGCGTGGTTACGGCAATTCACTTTCCAAAGGCACCACCATGTTCACGGACTAAGATTCCCGGCACCACCTTTTTCATGGCGATTCGCGAATGGGCGTGGTGCGAAATTAAATTTCAGACCACTTTGTGTTCTGGAGATAAATTCCCAGACCACCGTATTCCTCGGCGATTCAAAGCAGACGTGGTTGCGAATTCACTTTCCAAAGACTACCGTGTTCCTGGGATTAAGATTCCCAGCACCACCTTTTTTCTCGGCCAGTTCGCGAATGGACGTGGTGCAGGGAATTAAATTTCCAGGACCACTGTGTTCCTGGGATTCAATTCCCAGCACCACATTTTATCTCGTCCAGTTCGATACTGTACGTGGTGCTGGGAATTCACTTACCAGCACCACGGTGTTCCTGGGGTTGAGATTCCCAGCACCACCTTATGTCTCGGCCAGGTCGCAAATGGACGTGGTCCTGGGATTTAAATTTCCAGGACCACTGTGTTCCTGGGATTTAATTCCCAGCACCACATTTTCAGAAATCAGGCCCCGTGCCAAGTGGCACGAGGCCGAAACTGGGAGGCAGGAGGATCACAACGGATGTTTGCTCGACGCAACAACATGTGAAGCCGTTAGGTATTTCAGTCGATGTAAAGAATTCGGAATTTGGACTCCTGTAGGTCCATCAATGGGTTTCGGTCAAAACCCATTGATGGCCCTAGTCACCTCAACTTCGGTCCAAACCAACTCCAGTGGCTTTGGGACTTGCCCCTCTGTGTATCGTGTCCAAAATTTCTGATTTTCAAGCCATGATTAATTCCCAGCACCACATTTTATCTCGTCCAGTTCGATACTGTACGTGGTGCTGGGAATTCACTTACCAGCACCACGGTGTTCCTGGGGTTGAGATTCCCAGCACCACCTTATGTCTCGGCCAGGTCGCAAATGGACGTGGTCCTGGGATTTAAATTTCCAGGACCACTGTGTTCCTGGGATTTAATTCCCAGCACCACATTTTCAGAAATCAGGCCCCGTGCCAAGTGGCACGAGGCCGAAACTGGGAGGCAGGAGGATCACAACGAAGTTTGCTCGACGCAACAACATGTGAAGCCGTTAGGTCTTTCAGTCGATGTAAAGAATTCAGAATTTGGACGCCTGTAGGTCCATCAATGGGTTTCGGTCAAAACCCATTGATGGCCCTAGTCACCTCAACTTCGGTCCAAACCAACTCCAGTGGCTTTGGGACTTGCCCCTCTGTGTATCGTGTCCAAAATTTCTGATTTTCAAGCCATGATTAATTCCTTGCACCACATTTTATCTCGTCCAGTTCGATACTGTACGTGGTGCTGGGAATTCACTTACCAGCACCACGGTGTTCCTGGGATTGAGATTCCCAGCACCACCTTATTTCTCGGCCAGGTCGCAAATGGACGTGGTCCTGGGATTTAAATTTCCAGGACCACTGTGTTCCTGGGATTTAATTCCCAGCACCACATTTTCAGAAATCAGGCCCCGTGCCAAGTGGCACGAGGCCGAAACTGGGAGGCAGGAGGATCACAACGAAGTTTGCTCGATGCAACAACATGTGAATCCGTTAGGTCTTTCAGTTGATGTAAAGAATTTGACATTTGGACGCCTGCAGGTCCATCAATGGGTTTCGGTCAAAACCCATTGATGGCCCTAGTCACCTCAACTTCGGTCCAAACCAACTCCAGTGGCTTTGGGACTTGCCCCTCTGTGTATCGTGTCCAAAATTTCTGATTTTCAAGCCATGATTAATTCCTTGCACCACATTTTATCTCGTCCAGTTCGATACTGTACGTGGTGCTGGGAATTCACTTACCAGCACCACGGTGTTCCTGGGATTGAGATTCCCAGCACCACCTTATTTCTCGGCCAGGTCACAAATGGACGTGGTCCTGGGATTTAAATTTCCAGGACCACTGTGTTCCTGGGATTTAATTCCCAGCACCACATTTTCAGAAATCGTGCCAAGTGGCACGAGGCCGAAACTGGGAGGCAGGAGGATCACAACGGATGTTTGCTCGACGCAACAACATGTGAAGCCGTTAGGTATTTCAGTCGATGTAAAGAATTCGAAATTTGGACTCCTGTAGGTCCATCAATGGGTTTCGGTCAAAACCCATTGATGGCCCTAGTCACCTCAACTTCGGTCCAAACCAACTCCATTGGCTTTGGGACTTGCCCCTCTGTGTATCGTGTCCAAAATTTCTGATTTTCAAGCAGATTAGGTTTACACCCAATTTTCAATCGGGCCCGTGCTGGCTGCCGCGCACGCAGGAGGTAGGAGTATCAGAAGGAAGTGTCCTCGACGCAACACCTTGTGAAGCCGTTATGTCTTTCAGTCGATGCAAAGATTTTGGTATTTGGACTCATTTTGGTCCATCAATAGGTTTTGGCCAAAATCCATTGATGGCCCTATTGAGACCACGTGTTCTGGAATTTAAATTGCCACCACCTTATTTCGCCTTTATTTGAAGTGTATGTGGTATCGAATTGAAATCCTAGGACCAGTGTGTTCCCGGCGATTCTAAATTCTCGTAGGTCCCGAGAATTGAAATCCGGGACCACGCTGTGTTCCCCGGCCATTCTAAATTGTCGTGGTCACGGGAATTGATATCCCAGACCAACTTATTCCTCACCATTTCGAAATGCGTGGTCCCGGGAAATAAATTCCCGGGACCACGAAGTTCGGGATTATAATTACGGCACCACCATATTCCTCGGCCGATTCGAAATTATGCGTGGTCCCGGGAATTAGAATCCCAGACATTGTGTTCTGGGATTTTAATTCCCGGACCACCTTATTACTTGGCGGATCGAAGCATGCGTGGTCTTTGGGACTTTTTTTCCCAGCACCCTTGTGTTCCTGGGAGTTAAATTCCCAGCACCACCGTATTCCTGGACCAGTTCGAAATTGTACGTGGTCCTGGGAATTAAAATCCCAGGACCATTGAGTTCCTGGGATTTTAATTCCCAGCACCACCTTATTTCTCGCCCAGTTCGAATTGTACATGGTGTTGGGACTTTAATTCCCACCACCACTGTCTTCCAGGGAGTTAAATTCCCAGCACCACCATAGTTGTTGGTGAGTTCAAAATTGTACGTGGTGCTGTGAATTAAAATCCCAGAACCACTGTGTTGCTGGAAAATTTAATCCCAGGGCCATTGTGTTCCTGGGATTTCATTGTCAGCACCAGCAAAGTATTGAACAATATATTATATAACATTTATTAAAGCTCAAACACAAACAATAAACATATTTAAAGTCACTGTTGATCTATGGGAAGCAGTACTATTTACAAATTAGCAAATTTCATTAATTACAACAATGCATTGTCATACTGCCACCTGAACACTTCTAAAATTACATCAGGAAGAACTCATCCCTTAAAATTGAGACAGAGACATCTATTCTGAATTTGGTCATGTCTGCTTGTTTGAAGTCCATCTTCTCACCATAAAGCAGACATCTCATGTATTGCATCACAAAGAAGGCACAATCATTGCTGTAAACATGCAAAGAAAAATTTTATATTTCAATTCAAAAGTATAATTTTCACGTTCAGTATTTTTCTTTTAGTACCTTGCCACTTGTTGGGGACAATCCGTTGTAACAGAAACCCAGCTGTCGATGGGGTAATAGGCTTGTAAACATGGATGAATTGCTGCAAGCTCCTTGGGTGAATATCCTTTAAATTGGGATACCTATAATTACACGATGACTAAGTTAACATAACTATTCATTAACAGATAACAAAGTTAAATTGATGGAATATCTATATTTAAAATATTTAACTACTCACCACTGCTTCAAAATCAGCTTTTGATCTTCCACCATATGAAATGGAGTTGTAATGATTGAAACTCATTGCTTTTGTGTCGATACACAATAGGTGAAAGTGAGTTTGGTCAGTATTTAGAGGTATAAAAATATATCTAACCTCTCCATCATTCATGTTCTTGTTTATGATTTGTGTTGTGGCAGTCTTCCACGACAATCTTAATCTTAATGTCGATCAAATTGTGTGTAGAGGAAAATATTTAAGCAGATTAGTATAACATCAAATGTCATGAAAATACAAGATAATTTAACTCCCTTACAATGAACACGGATGAGCAATACACAGACTTGTTATATGACCTACATGAAGAGGAGGCCCCCCTTAAAAGAATTGATCAAAATGTATCGATAACCTCCCAATCAGGAAAATGCATCCATTAACTCCAGAGTATAAAGAATTCAGAGTTAATGAAAAAGGACCTTCCTCCCAAACATAACCTGTTATCGGCCTACAAAAATTTTTTATCGTAAATAAATATTTGCACTTTATAATATTGTAATAGAATTTTTGAATGTAATGGTGGATGTAACTACCATACTTTATTGTTTCTAAACTTTTTAGCAAGTAGGTCACATCAGCATCTTGTTTCTTGTTCTTTGCCGTCTTACAATTTTTCTTGACATACTATGATACAAAAATATTATTTGTTATTTAAATAAAATAACACAAACTATTTTTGGGAAGTATTCTGACTAACCGCAATGGCTTCCATTCTCATTTGGTTGAGTTTATCAATTATTGCTTCATCCCTGTCAAGATCTTTTTCATCTTCTTCCAAAACACAGATAGTACCCCTCGCTTGCAATTCATCTATACTAATTTTTTGTTTGCCTTTCTTGTCAAATACTTCTGCTTTTTTTACATCTTTATCAGGTTGCCCTTCTAATAACTCAACATCAGAAATTTCTGTCTTTTTTCTTTTGCTTTGAGGAACCATTTTTGCCCACAGTGGACTATCAACGGGAGTATCCCTGTAATCATAGCGGGCTCTATCTCGCCGTCTTGTTCTGCTGGCAATTGGTTCCGGTTGAGGTTGAGGGTCAACTTCAGGCTTATTTGGTTCAGCCTCCATACCTTCTCTTCCTATAATTTCCATTAGTTCTTTTACCCTTTCAGTTAGTGCCATGTTTTCCATTCTTAACTCTTTGAGTTGTCTCTGATAAACTAAACACTCATGGCATTCACTAGCTGGGTATTTTTCTTGTATAGTTTGTGATGATGATGTCTCTATTGGATGAGGAGTATTTTCAATATAATAGTCAACCTTATCAAGCAATATATTTTCACTACGGGTACATACTAGATCAACAATGACCTATCAAAAAATCAACAATTATTTAGATAACGAAAATGAAAAAGTGCTAAGTTATGGTCTTCTATTTACCTGTTCAGGGGAGACTTGCTCCAATAAATTCCTGACCTTGCTAATATGTGAAGGAGTTGCCCTCCACTTATTTATTCGTGACCCTTCAGTATTGTATGGTCTCTGGATTGGGACATGTTCCAGAAACCAAGCCTGCTCATATCGAAAGTGTTACATACTTACATAAATATAAAAGAAAAAATTATTTAGTAAGAAAGAACTTACAGCCAAAAGGCCGGCAAACCCCTTTAGATAAGGAATTCGGCTCTTCTGCGCAACTGTATTATTAGATGAACATATATCTCCAATAGTAGGCAATTGTGGAGCCATAAATTGATGGATGGCTTCGACCCAATTGAAACTACCTATGTTGTCAAAATCATCTACAATATCTACAAGACCTATGGGGACCTTATATGTAGTAGTACAGAACAACACACAAGCAAATATATACAATACATACAACTTACAAAATACCAAAACATCTTCATCTACTTCTACTCTAGTAGAAAATGTTTTAAGCAAAAACTCTAACCTCGATCTAGTTGGTTCTTTTTTGGAGAATTGAGAATTGAAAAGAGCACCTGATGCATTAGTTGAATTCATAGGAACATAAGCCCCTCTATCTGCAATACCGAGCAAAAGGGACACATCTCTTCTGGTGAAAGCAACTGGCACAGTTGAAAACTTAAAGCTTTGACTTGTCGAATCCCAACTTTGAAATATATTGACCAATATTCCACGGATTTGTGGAATGTCTTGTATATTCAAAAAAACAGCAAATGGGGTTTGTTTAATTATCTCTCTGTGCCTTTCATGTAAACAAACTGACGGACGTTGCTTCCCTTTAGCACTTGGACCTCCAAAAAATTCAATAAAGTGGCCTAAAACGCTGGTCCATTGCAGTTTCTTCGCACACTCATTATTTCCCTAACAATTTGAAAATACATAATTTATTCCTTCATTTTATAATTGTAAAAAACAAATTTGAGATTCGGCAATTCTTTGCAATAATCCTGTAAAAAAAAATTGACAGCACCACTCTTTTTCTCGGCCAGGTTCCCTCTCCATGGTGCTGGAAATTTATATCCCAGGCCCACGGTGGTGCTGGGATATAAATTCCCAGCACCACTATTTATCTCGACCAGTTCCATCTCCCTGGTGCTTGGATATTTAAATGCAGAACCACTGTGTTGCTGGGGTTTTAGTTCCCAGCACCACCAACAATTCCGGCAACTTTTATGTACATGGTGCTGGAAATTACATTCCCAGCACCATGGTGTTGCTGGGAGTTTTAATCCCATTACCACGGTGGTGCTGGGAAATAAATTCCCAGTACCACCATATTTCTTGACTAGTTCATCTCCCTGGTGCTGGGATTTTTAAACGCAGAACCACTGTGTGGCTGGGGTTTTAATTCCCAGCACCACCAATAAATCCGGCAACTTATATGTACATGGTGCTAGAAATTACATTCCCAACACCATGGAGTTGCTGGGAGTTTTAATCCCATTACCACGGTGCTGGGATTTTATGGCTCTATTTATCTAATTCATATACAGATTGAAGAGATCGTCCATTTGTATTTGAATGTTTGAAACCATTCCAAAACCATTATGGAGAAATCATTTTAAACATATGGCATACTTCATATTGGACTAAACCAAGGAATGCGACACATACCTTGGCCGGTGAAGGAGAGGTTGAACCGGATGCTTGACTCATTCTGCAACACGAAATGGTAGAAAAAAACCCAATGAGATATACGCCTTTCAATGGAAACCCTAAAACCGAGTAAGAAATGGGTAAAACTCTAGTTAAATGAGAGGATGACACCATATTACCTCAAAGCGTCTCGACGAAATTCCAAGAACTCGGAAGCTAACATAATGAAGCAGGAGGAAAAATGGAGTCTAAGCTTTTCCAAGTTTTTGTGCGCTCGAAGATTTCTCGAAAGCTGAAGCAACGAAGATGCTAATGTGGTGACTTGTTTGGACGGGACATTTCGATGGCTCGGGATTTGAAAATGTGCCTCGGATGCATGCGAGATCTTTGCATTAAAAACGCTGTTTGGCGGGAGGGGTATTTTGGGAATTATGCGTGCGATTTGGTAATTCTGAAAGTATAGTGCGCGTTTTGGGAATTTCGAAACTTTAACAGCTGTGTTTGGTAAATTGCCGAAAATATTTCCTTATTTGGTGTCGCCAACTCCAAACCCTAACTACAAGCTTCTTGCTGCCAACTCCAAAGCTCCCTTGCTTCTAATTGCTCACCATGCCAACCTTAAAGCATCCTTTTCTAGAGATTTAATCTCAACCGTCGGATCTAGAGATTTAATCTCAACCGTCGGATCTAGAGATTTAATCTCTACCTTTGGATCTAGAGTTTTGTTTCCATCCATTGGATCTAGGCTTCATGAGGTATTAATAGGCTACAATAGGGACCATGAGGAGGAGTTGGATCTTGGCCACCCAATGGATCAAGCCCACATAAAGTCTGATCCATTAATGATAATCCAATCCACTAAAGGATTATCATTGATCTACCTCACCAACCCCCATAAGTTAATATGGGCTCCATATATTATATGTACATTTTCTCCCCGTGTTTAAGATCTCGAATGTCCATCGATTAATTAATTTATTGACCATTAATTAAACAACATATAACTCCATGAGTAGTACCACTCAACCTTTTCATCATGTCGGACCAAGTCCACCTGTAGGGTTGACATGATGAACCTTATGAGCTCCTCAAGGGGACATCATCATCCTAATATATAGGACACGGTTTCCTCCTATAATCAATGGCTCACCATATAAATAATATCATTTCCCAACTTACCGAGCCTATTGATTTAATCTATAAATTCTCCCATTGGTAAATCAAAGAAATGAATACTAAGTAATGTGTCCGTTATTTTATCGGGATTAAGAGTATGTACAATATAATATCTGTGGTCCGATTCGATTATGTAGTCAGCAATAAATCGAATCAACTCTAAGTCGGTCCTGCTCAATACACACAAAGTGTACTAGTGTGATTCTATGGTCAAGACAAACCAATACCAAATCACACTACAACCATTCCAATGGTTTGTCCAAAGTCATCTCGGTTGTGAGCCTTTACTTATACTTTACAAGGAGCCGAAACATGATCTCCCGTGTGACACCACACACCATGTTATCTATAATGTAATTTATTAGACAATATGCATAACCATAAAAATATACAAACAATGATCATGTGATTCTTATTTTAAAATAAAGATGTTCATACAAAAGATAGACTTTTTAGTATACATCCCAACACTTCTCCTCTCTTTACGATTTCTCGTATCAGGTGGTACCTGCGCTCTATGTGTTTACTTGCCTTATGGGATCATGTTCCTTCGAGTTTGCAACTGCACCACTATTATCACAATAAATTGTGATAGTCCTGGGCAAACTAGGAATCACATCCAAGTCCATCAAGAAGTTCCTGAGCCATACAGCTTCTTTGGATGCCTCAGAGGCTGCCACATACTTAGCATCCATGGTAGAGTCCGCCATGCATTTCTGCTTGACACTCTTCCATACAATGGCTCCACCTCCCAAAGTAAATACAAAACTTGAGGTAGACTTACTGTTATCCCTATCTGATTGGAAGTCAAAATCTGTGTAACCCACATGGAGCAATTGGTCTGCCTGGTAAACTAGCATATAATCCCTAGTCCTTCTCAGGTACTTTAATATATGCTTTACCGCAGTCCAATGTCCCTGTCCTGGATTACTCTAATATCTGCTCACCATGCCAACGACAAAGCAGATATCTGGTCTCATACACAGCATAGCATACATGAGGCTTTCTATTGCTGAAGCATAAGGAATAGTCTTCATCTCCTCTATCTCCTTAGATGTTCTAGGACAAATCTCCTTAGATAAAGGAACTCCATGCCTGTAAGGTAGAAAACCCATCTTGGAGTTCTGCATGCTAAAACGAGCCAAAATGGTGTCTATGTATGAAGCTTGAGATAAGCACAACATCCTTTTCCTGTGATCCCTTATAACCTTGATCCTAAGGATGTGTCCCACTTCTCCCAAGTCCTTCATATCAAACTGTTTGGACAACTATACCCTTACGTCCGATAACACCTTGACATTGTTGCCAATTAACAAAATGTCATCTATGTACAGTACAAGAAATACCACTATGTTTCCGTCACATCTCTTATATACACAAGACTCTTCCGAATTTTGAATAAATCCATAAGACTGGATTACCTCATCAAAGCGGATGTTCCAAGATCTCGAAGCTTGCTTCAATCCATAAATGGATCGATTAAGCTTGTACACAAGATGCTCTTTGCCCTTTGCAATGAATCCCTCTGGTTGCTTCATATAGATATTTTCCTCAAGACTTCCATTAAGGAAAACTGTCTTGACATCCATCTGTCATACCTCATAATCCATATGAGAAGCAATACATAAAAGAATCCGGATAGACTTAAGCATGACTACTGGTGAAAAGGTCTCATCATAATCGATACCCTCTTTCTGAGTATACCCCTTCGCAACAAGCCTTGCTTTGAAGGTCTCAACCTTCCCGTCTATTCCTCTCTTTCTTTTGTAGATCCACTTGCATCCAATGGTTTTTACATCATTGGGTGGTTCTACTAGCTTCTAGACCTGATTTGAATCCATAGATTAAATCTCATCATTCATTGCACTTTGCCAAGATACCGCATCTTTATCTTGAATTGCCTCGTCATATGTCCAGGGATCAGGTTCTTGTTCGCCAGGGACGAAATCAGAAGATTCTCCCAAGATCATGAATCTATCTGGCTGTCTCACAACCCTCCCACTACGACGAGGTATCACCTGTGTATTCTCTGTGACCCGCAGTGCAGTGACTTGTGGTATATCCTCTTATACCGGTGGTACTGAAGTAGTGACTTCCCCTTTCTATTCCTCCAGAACAATATTACTCATGGGCTTGTGGTTCATCACATAGTCTTCCTCTAGAAATCTGGCGTTCGTGCTAACGATCACCCTCTGATCTCTAGGACTATAAAATAAACCTCCTTTCGTTCCTCTAGGATAGCCAACGAACATGCGTACTTATGTAGGAGGTTTAAACTTACCAGCATCTGCCTTCAGCACATGTGTTGGACTCGCCCAAATCCGAATATGTCTTAGACTAGGCTTTTGCCCAGTCCACAATTCTGTGGGAGTAGAAGGCATTGATTTAGATGGTACCAAGTTCAGAATATACACTGTTGTATCTAGAGCATATACCCAGAATGAATCTGGCAACTCAGAATAACTCATCATCGATCAAACCATCTCCATATGAGTCCTATTCCTTCGCTCTGCTACACCATTCTGTTGGGGTGTGCCAGGTGCAGACAATTGAGATTGAATCCCAGCCTCTGATAAGTAATTCCTAAACTCTCCCAAGAGGTACTCACCACCACGATCAGATCATAGTGTCTTCATACTTTTACCTTGATGTTTCTCCACATCAGCCTTGAATTCTTTGAACTTGTCAAAGCATTCAGACTTGCTGCGCATCAAGTAAATGTATCCATATCTTGAATAATCGTCTATGAAAGAGACGAAATACTCAAAACCACCTCTAGCCTGGATAGACATAGGACCACACAAATCAGAATGAACCAATTCTAACATATCTTTGGCTCTATACCCCTTGGCCTTAAATGGCTTCTTGGTCATTTTACCCTCTAAGCATGATTCGCAGGTTGGGAAATCTTCCACCACTAATGAACCCAGAGGTTCATCAGCTATCAACCTTTAAATTCTGCTTAGGTTAATATGACCAAGTCTTAGATGCCAAAGATATGTTTGGTTCATCTTCGAAGGTTCTTTTATCTTATTGGAATTAGAAGATGAGTTATTAACTTCTATTTTCGTTGTAGGAGCTTTTGGTTCAAGTGTATATAAATTTCCTATCAATGCACCAAAACAGATAATCTCGCTATTCTTTTTTATAACAACTCTGTCTTTAAAAGAAATAGAATATCCATCCATAATCAATTTAGAAACTGAAATCAAATTTTTTCTAAATAAAGGTACATAAAGGCAATTTTTAAGAATCAAAACTTTATTCCTCTCAAAAGACAAATAAACATCTCTCACTGCAATAGCTGCCACCTTCGTTCCATCGGTCATGTATACGGTAATCTCCCCCTCAGTCAGTCATCTAGTTTCTTAGAACCCCTGCAAAGTATTGCAGACATGATCAGTGGCTCCCGTATCTACACACCAGGTGCCGGTAGATAACACCACTAAACATGTTTCAACGACTAGACCAAAAGATATACCTTTGTTCTGCTTCCGGTTGGGGCAGTCCTTCTTCCAGTGTCCAGTCTTCTTGCAAGTGAAGCACTTGCCTTTCGGCTTCTTCACTCCTCCCTGAGTTCCTCCTGTCGCCTTTACCTCAGCTTGTTTCTTCTTCTTCTTGCCTTTCGTCTTAGATGTAGAAACCTTTTGGGCAACCATGGCCTGAGCCTGAGCACTCTGATGAAATAGCCCCTCTGATGCCAGTAGTTCTGTCAGAAGCTCCGCCAACGAATACAACCTCTTGTTCATGTTGTAGTTCAGGCGAAACTGCTCGAAACTCCTAGGTAGAGACTGGAGAATGATATCGACCTGGGTTTCCCCATCGATCTCAGGTCCAAGGACTTCTAGCTCATTCAAATGAGCCATCATCTTGAGAACATGATCCCTCATGGGTGTTCCCTCGATAATGGTAGTCATCATCAAGTTCTTCATGGCTTCCTTCCTATCAGCCCGATTGTGGTGTTCAAAAAGCTCTTTGAGATTGAGCATCATGTCTTAAGTAATGGGTATGGCTTGATGCTGATGTTGCAGTACATTTGACATAGATGCCAAAATGTAACACCGTGTCATCTCATCAGCCTTGATCCACTTCTTATGACTCTCCTTCTCCTTTTCCCCAGAATCATCTGCAGGCTTAGGAGAACACTCTTCGAGGAGTACATATTTTTATTCCTCAGCAGTCAAGACAATGTCAAGATTCCTCTTCTAATCAACATAATTGGGTCCAGTAAGTTTATTTTCTTTCAGTATCACAGCAAGCGGGTTGAAAGTCATTTTGAAAAAACCTAAGAATCACATAGATCAAAACATTAGATTTCAAAAAATTATTGATTCCTCAAACAATAAAATTTTAAAATCAACCAACACCTCAAAACACCGAGAATATGGTATGCCACGATAGTGTGGACGTATACGAATTCTACATTTGTAAGAGGAGGTTTTACTCATTAATTTTACTATTTTGTCAACCTAACTTTTTGACAAATAAAATTAATAGTTGGTTCCTCTTCGGCCCTACAAATAAAAGCAGTGACTCCGATGGGGAGGATACTCCTATTTGCATCTAAGTGTTCACCATTACTCGGTACCATGGTAATTATCTCGGGTTATGTGCCTTCCGATGGGGAAGTACATAGGCTCCTTAATAATTTCCTATAACCATATTCGACCTTATGATCCGCAAACAAATTCATCCGATGTGGAGGAAGGCACTCAGAGCCGATGCGCAAGTTTGTTTGCATCACATGTCAAATCGTAATAGAGGTCGTGGGAATTTATAAAAAATATCCCTCTCCTACTTAGTAATTTAAAATTGAGGAATTTTCTATCCTACGACATGTATATCCAACAATAAACAATAAATATAAAAAATAAATATTTTCCAACTATTATGGCTTTTGTCTCCAATATGCCTCTTGTTGTATCATCATCTCGTCCGCTCCTCCCTACGCCATGTACAAGCCATCCGGAGATCCGAGCCGAGAAAAATTTAAAGTAAACTAAAATAAAAAGAGTGGCTAAACAATGTCGTATCTAATTACAAAAATTAAATATTAGCCTCGTCAACCCTGAGGATTCAACAAAATATACAATTACACACATACAATCACATACGCACATATGGCCATAACAGTTGGATCCTATGTCTGCAACCAAAAAGTTACCCTATGCACATCCTACTATTATCCGACACATATAATATATGAAAAGTGCATAAAAGTAACTGAATCCTAACCACACAAAACCGAAAATCGTTTCTCTGATACCACTTGAAGGTAGGAAACTTCGCTTCCAACTTCAACTCGGTTACTTGTTCATGGCAATCCCGTCATCATCCCCGAATTAAAAATTTAATCTATGACAATTAGGAATTACACAAGCTACTGTTTCATCATCGTGCTATTCGATTAGAGTGGTCACTTGAATAAACTTATTGTTCAAGCAACCAACCTCTATTCTACGATTAGCCGCGGAAAAGACAATGTACGGATCGCCGGTTTTTGTGTTTGTATTCGAAGTCCAAGTTAATTTAGCCACAAAACAAAACATACAACATGCATATAATTGAAAAACAATTATAGACATATTACAAAAGAATATAAACAAGCATTATACCTCTTGATCTTCTATTGTATGTCCTTCTTCCTTTTGGACGTCGTGTGGGCGACGATCTTCCAAAAGTCGAAGCTTCCTAGATCACCAATCTTCCTTTCTTTGTTTACTTTGAACTAAAGGAAAAACAAAACAAAACTCTTCTCCTTCCTTTAACTGACCACCAAGCTCCAAGCTTGATGCTTGCCGCCGGCCAAAAGGAGAATAAGGATTGTGGACGCCAACCAAAAACTCCAAGGGAAGAGACCCTAGCCTTTGTTTCCACTGGCCAAGGAGAAGAGAGGAAGAGTGGGATGCCGGGCAAAGAGAGAAAAGGAGAGAAAGGGCGCCGGCCAAAACCCTAGGAAAAAATTCCAAAAGTGTGGCCGCCCAAGCCAAAAGAAACAAAAACCCTAATGTCTCAAGTAAGTTCCACGTCCAAGCCTTAAGTCCATATTTATAGAGTTAGGTTTAAGCCTCCTTTTAATCTCTACCGTCGGTTCTAGGGATTTAATCTCAACCGTCGGATCTAGAGATTTAATCTCAACCGTCGGATCTAGAGATTTAATCTCCACCGTCAGATCTAGAGTTTTATTTTCCACCATCGGATCTAGGCTCCATGAGGTTTTAATAGGCTACAATAGGGACCATGAGGAGGAGTTGGATCTTGGCCACCCAATGGATCAAGTCCACATAAAGTCCGATCCATTAATGATAATCCATTCCACTAAAGGATTATCATTAATCTACCTCACCAACCCCCATAAGTTAATATGGGCTCCATATATTATTTGTATATATATCTCCCCATGTTTAAGATCTCGAATGTCCGTCGATTAATTAATTTATTGACCATTAATTAAACAACATATAACTCCATGAGTAGTACCACTCAACCTTATCATCATGCCGGACCAAGTCCACCTGTAGTGTTTACATGATGAACCTTATGAGCTCCTCAAGGGGACATCATCATCCTAATATATAGGACATGGTTTCCTCCTATAATCAAAGACACGTCATATAAGTAATATCATTTCCCAACTTACCGAGCCTATCGATTTACTCTATAAATCTCGCCCATTGGTAAATCAAATAAATGAATACTAAGTATATGTGCCCGTTATTATATCGGGAACTGATAACATGATCTCCCGTGTTACACTACACACCATGTTATCTACAATGTAATGTATTAGACAATATGCATAACCATAAATATGCAAACAATGATTATGTGATTCTTATTTCAAAAATAAAGATATTCATACAAAAGATAGTCTTTTCAGTATACATCCCAACAACGAAAGAATAAAAACAATGATATTAAGGACCAAAATAACACAACAAAATGGTAGTTATCAATTCCCCCATACTTATTCTTTTAGTTTACTTTCCTTGCTCGGGACGTGCAAGAATAGAGAGTAGCTCAGGGAAATTTAGTGTTAGTATAGGCAAGTCATGCTTGATCACCATGAGTTAGCCATGCTCTTTATCTTTTTAGCTGAGCTTGATGTTGGAGCATAGGGAAGTGCACTACATGTTGGAAAAAAAAAAGAGTTTAAAAAAAAAGCTGAAAAAAAAATAAATTGGGTGGCCATGAAATAAAAAAAATATTGTGAAAATTTTGACATGTTGTGCCATTTTTTTTATTTATCTGTTATAGTATTTTTGTTAACGACATCTCTTGTTGCAATCATTGAGAGATTTATTGTATATCATGAGTAGATTTGTTTTGAAGAATGTGATAAGGGTTGTTTACATGTTTTTTGAGTTGGAAGAAAAAAGTTTAGGACAATGCTTTCTTGTACTCATCTATGGAGCATTCCAGTATTTCCATATCTTCTTGCATTTCTTTAGCTATTTCTTACCTTTCTTTCCTTTGGCACATATTGTCATTTTTCTTGTATTCATGTTTCCCTTACATTCTTAATAAGCCTTCAGTGATTGTGTATTCTTATATGTATATAGTGGTGAAGGTAGAAGAAAAGCAAGCATATGGTAGTTCATAAACCATGAGTAGCTTGAGTGAACTCCACTATTACATGCTTATGAGAGCGAGATAAACCACCACTTACCTTGTGAGGCTTAATCATTCTTAATCTATACATGATGGATTGAAGTCACCATGTTTGTTAACCTATGTAAGATTTGAGTCCATAATTGCTTGAGCCTCTGAGAATTGACAATCCTAGGTAACTTTATTTCACGATTTTCTATATATGATTGGGAATTGCTAGGGAAATATATTTTCAGCTTGTTTTTAGTTTTCTTTACTTGCTCGGGATGTGCAAGAATATGTGTGGGGGAATTAATAACTACCATTTTATCATATTATTTTGGTCCTTAATATCACTATTTTTATCCTCTCGAGTGATTTATTATTGATTATTATCATATTTTATGAGTTAGATATATTTTTGGACCATATTGTAAATTCTCCTAAATTTTGGACTTATATGCAAATTTTATCTTTGTTTGTAAAATATCGAGATGAGCCACTAGGCTAGACTCAAGTTGGATCAAATATAGCTTCATCTAAGGGTCATAATAGGCATTTAAGCTGGAAGAATCTGAGCCCTTCATCAAGATCAGAGGCAATTTAATCAAGGATTCAGATATGTTTAATCCTGACCGTCCGATGAGATCTGATTGATCTGAGCCATCTATCCAGATTTGGAGCGATCCAGTCCACACATTAAGATCCACACATCTTGGTCGTTCATCCGGACCATTTGATCTCGACCATTCATTCAGATCTTATCAGAACCCTCCATAGAAGATCGGAGCATTCTGGGCCATTGGATTAAGACTAAGATTTTGGGTTAAATCTCAATGTTCTCCATCGAGCATCCACCGCCTGTAGCCCCATCTTCTCTTCCGTGACAATCGCCCGATGCCTCAACCCTTCATCATCGCCGTGCTCTCCCCTTCCCCACCGGTCGCCGGAGAGGAAAGGGGATTCCCTCCTTCTCCAGTTACCGGTGGTCTCCTCCACCTCCTCTACCGCCGGTAACCACAATTGCTTCTCCACAGCATGCATTTCCATTTCTTCCATGATTTTCACCCGATCAGCACCATTTCAAGCTTCGCCCGCTCCATCCATCGCCGACCAAATGGAGTGGGAATTCCCCTCTGTTCGATCCAACAACCACACCTCCGCCACTGCGACAACCCTTCTCCAACCACCACACCTCTGCCGGCAGCCATCATCTCTGCCCGATCGATCCAGCCAGTAGCTACAACAATTTCTTCCATGTGTTGATGTGTTGATTGTTCATTAAGCTTAATTTGTTGAATGCTTGTAGTCAAATTCAGGTTCCATGTTTAGTTGCACGTACTCGATTTGCTTTGTGTTATGCCCATTTAGTGTTTGATTAAATGTCTCTTTAGTAATTAGAATACAGTTAGATTAGGATACATAGTTTATGTTGTCCTTAATTTCATCGCAATCATAGTTTAGTTAGTTACTCTCTTTTAATCATGTTCATGCAGTAGATTTTGTTGATGCATTGCTTATTTTATTTGGTTGTTAGTTAAATCTTGTCTTCCCTTGAGTCCTAGCAGTTGTCGTCACCTTCCTTCCATCCATTTTCCTCCAAGGATTCGAGGAGGAACCGCTTCATCGAGAGATTTCGGCGACGTCCTCTATCTCCACAACTCATCCACCTTCTCTTTCGGATTCAAGGAGGAGTTCCATCCCGACGACACTTCTTTGAGCTCAACCGAATCTGCAAGAGTACAGAGCATCCATCAAACTACTGGTTTCAAAAGTTTGCACCATCCAACATCCATTGTCATTTGCGGAGTCTCGATCGAGCTTCGTTCGACTTAGCCGGAGGAACTTGTTCGTTCACCGGGCCTATCATGGGTTGATCAGATTATTTCCTCTTTCAGTTTTTGTTGATTTAATTTCATGCATATTCTTTTCGTTCAGTAGGATTAGTCTTTCAAAACCCAAACCTCTAATCTTCAATAGAAAACCCAAGCAATAATTAGTGATCTTAAGTTTACTATTCTATCGATTACACTCGTTGGGAAATGATCCGGGCCATCCATTATGCTATATTAGTGTAGTTAGGGGTTTCGATAATTAATTTGAAACGGTACCATGACACAAATACTGTTATCAAATTTTCATCATTACACTCCCGGGCAACGACGCCAAAATTTGATAACTGTATTTGTGTCGTTGTACCATTTCAAATTAATTATCGAACCCCCTAACTACACTAATATAGCATAATGGATGGCTGATCATTCGTGTAATCGATAGAATAAACTTAAGATCACTAATTGCTTGCGGGTTTATTGATGAAGTTTGGGTTTTAAAAGACTAATCCTACTGAACGAAAAGACAATGCACGAAATTAAATCAACAAAAACTGAAAGAGGAAATAATCTGATCAACCCAAGATAGGCCCGATGAATAGACAAGTTCCTTTGGCTAAGTCCGACGAAGCTCGATCGAGACTCCGCAAATGGCAATGGATGTGGGATGGTGCAAACTCCTGAATCCAGTGTTGTTTGCGGAGTCTCGAGCGAGCTTCGTCGAACTTAGCCGGAGGAACTTGTTCATTCATCGGGCCAATCTTTGGTTGATCAGATTATTTCCTTTTTCAGTTTTTGTTGATTTAATTTCGTGCATTGTCTTTTCGTTCAGTAGGATTAGTCTTTTAAAACCCAAACCCCCAATCTTCAATAGAAAACCCAAGCAATAATTAGTGATCTTAAGTTTTCTATTCTATCGATTACACTCATTGGGAAATGATCCGGGCCATCCATTATGCTATATTAGTGTAGTTAGGGGGGGCGATAACTAATTTGAAACGGTACCAGGACACAAATATTGTTATCAAATTTTCATCATTACACTCCCCGGCAATGGCGCCAAAATTTGATAACAATATTTGTATCATGGTACCGTTTCAAATTAATTATCAAACCCCCTAACTACACTATTATAGCATAATGGATGGCTCGGATCATTTCCCAATGAGTGTAATCGATAGAATAGTAAACTTAAGATCACTAATTATTGCTTTTTTGAAGATTAGATTTGCCAAAGACTAATCTTGAATGAAAGACAATGCGAATAAATCAATAAAAGCGAAAGAAAATATCGATCAACCAAGATCCCGATGAATGAACAAGTTCTTCTAGTTCCGAAAAGTTTCGATCGAGACTCAAAGCACTGATCGAGAGTTTGCACCATCCCACATCCATTTCCATTTGCGGAGTCTCGATCGAGCTTCGTCGGACTTAGACGGAGGAACTTGTTCATTCACCGGGCCTATCTTGGGTTGATCAGATTATTTCCTCTTTCAGTTTTTGTTGATTTAATTTCATGCATTGTCTTTTCGTTCAATAGGATTAGTCTTTTAAAACCCAAACCCCCAATCTTCAATAGAAAACCCAAGCAATAATTAGTGATCTTAAGTTTACTATTATATTGATTTCACTCGTTGGGAAATGATCCAGGCCATCCATTATGTTATATTAGTGTATTTAGGGGGTTCGATAATTAATTTGAAACGGTACCACGACACAAATATTGTTATCAGTGCCATGAAATTTTAAAAAGGTATCATTCCATACTTAGCATGTTAACTAGATTTATCAAGTGGTATTTTCAATCAAAGCAAAATAGATGTATTCTAAAAATTCACTAAGTTAGCTCCTTGTGCACCTGTCAAGCGAATATTTTTAGGGGATACTCATTCCATGGTAAGTTATGTCGTCATCCTATAGCTTTCATAAGGTCTCCGGCTCTTAGGCACTTACCTACCCAAAGCGAGGGTCATTCCCTAGATCTAGCATAAAGTCTCAAAGGCGTATTCGGTATTGAGATAAATTGGCAAGTGTTTCCCCAATAACCTAACACGGTCTCAAAGGGGCACCTAATCATTTCCTCCCATGACAATTGTTTTTTTATCCCTCATAATCTTTCTTTTTCAATTTTTTTTCTTACTCTATTTTTCTTTCTTTTTTGGGATTTTGATTTTTCCAAATGGGCTTCCACAATCTGAGCATCTCAAGTAACTAAAATGCTAAATCTAGAGTCACCAATGGATTCCAAAGTTTTATACTACTGAGATGAATCAAAACTAGGTATGTACTAGATTTTCCCATTCAGAATGTTCGTCATATATAGGTGTAAAAATAAAAGCTAACCAGTGTAAGTTTAAAACATTCATTAGAGCAAATAAAATAAAATACCATGAGGTAAATGAAGTTAAGCTACCCATGGAAAAAACTCATGAACAAACTTTAGAAATACTATTGAGGAAGTGGCTTCTTATGCATGAACAAATGAATGCTAACCATAATGCAAATATCAGGAAAGAAACTATTGTTAGAAACAAAATAAATCAAAACTTGGGGTCTGCTAGCTCAGGATCTCGGGATCTAGGGAGAATCTGGTGTTGAGCCGCTGATGTCACATGTACATGTGGTCGATCTGAGAGATGGTGGATGCAGTGGCTTCTTGGTGCTCCTCCTCCCTAGCCCACTGTGCCTGCTGGGCATGCATGTCATGCCGCATCTCCTGACGGTGGGTGGCCTCCTCCTGGCGACAGGCAGGCTCCTCTTGGAAGTAGATACAGATCTTGTCGTAGAACCTCGGCCCCCTGGAAGGGCTCCCGGAAGCCCTGAAACTCTGCCTACGTGTAGGTGCTCTGCTCCTCCCATCGCTACCTCTTCATCTATTGCTCGGTATATATGTCATCATGGCGCGATCGGAACTCTGAAAAATCATAGGCAGATGTACCTGCATCCTGCTCAAAAGTAGAAAAAGGTGGCGGTGCAGCTGCAGGCTCATGCCGATGTGGACTAGGTGGGCTCAAAATGATCTTTGCTTCTTCCTAGCAAGTTTTTCCTTATTCCTAAGCTATTTTCAAAGAACATAAGTGATAATAAATCAAAGTCTAAATTATACACATGAATGCATAAAGATTAATAACATGTAAAATTAAACTTGGGTTGCCTCCCAAGAAGCGCTTTGTTAAAGGTCTTTTAGCTCGACCACACTCCATTATCTTCAACTTGGCTTCGGAGGCTCTGTGAACCTCCATTCATCCGTCTCGGTGCTGATATCTGATGGGCTCAACTTTACCCTGCTAAAAGTGTAGTCGTCTAAGAAGGGAGCTCTACACTCTGACAGATTGAAGAGGATGATCTCCCCATCTACCATCAAGGAGATCTTATGCGCCTTTACATCTATGCATGCTCCCGCAGTCGCCAGAAAGGGTCTTCCCAAGATGATGGGATTTTAGGGATTTAGTCCTGTGTCGAGTATAATAAAATCTGTATGTATAACGAAGTTCTTAATGACCATAGGCACATGTGCTAGCCTGCCGACGGGTTCCTTGACTGAGTCATCCCCCATACAAATACCATGGTTCGATGGTTAGATCCCATTCAGTCTCATCTTCAGATAGAGTGCGTAGGGAATTACGCAAACTGATGACCCTAAATCGCACATCGCTTCATCAAAGCTCTCCCCATAAATCAAGCAAGGTATAACAAATTCACCAGGGTCCTCAAGCTACGGTGGAATCTTATCTTCAATTTCAGCTTGGTCAGGTAGGGTGGAAATCATGGTTGTACACCCCTTGCCGAATCTGTTTCTCTGTGCTACTCTCTCACTGCACACTCCCTCTTCCTTGACTTGACTTGGCTCGGGTAATGATGGAGAACTATTCATAGGTTGCGACATGGTTTGGGCTATCTTGGCCACTTGTGTTTCCAACATCCTCGTGTGACTTGTAAGACCATTAACAGTGGCCTTCAAATCCCTAAGTGACTCTTCTGTCTTCTGATGTTGGTGTCGGAATTCTTCATTGGCCTTTGTTTGGGTAGCAATGAAGTCTTCCATCATCAATTCTAGCCTACACTTCTATGGTTGTAGCTGCCCATTTCCCTGTTGTTGGTCATAACCTTCTGATGGTTGGAAGTTCCCCGAGTTATTCCGATAGGAAAAATTTGGGTGATTCCTCCATCCAGGATTGTAAGTACAGGAGTATGGGTTGTTGGGTCTTTGATTATAATCCCCAACTGCATTGACATGCTCAAGCTGCTCTTCTAAGCCACCCTGTCCTCTATAGTAGTCCTCCCGATATGCTGCTGCTCCTTCTTCAAAGTCATTGGCCACACATGCAGATACAGAATTTAAAGAGTCGAACCTTCTGCTAAGCACGTCCATCCTCGCTTCTAGGTGGTCCACAGAGTTGATAGCATATCGTCCCGCTGTAGGAGCTGGGTGACTACATTCAGAAGCCCATTGATTGTGGTTTTGGGCCACCTCTTCTATCATCTCCTCTGCTTCCTTGATAGTCTTGTTCATTAGCGCTCCCCCTACAGTAGAATTGAGGGACATCTTTGTTCCGTATGTGATCCCATTATAGAAGATGTGGATCACTAGCCACCTTTCCAGTCCATGGTTTGGGCATTGGTAGAGTAGCCCCATGTAGTGATCCCAGGCTTCAAATAGGGACTCCCCTTCCTTCTGACGAAAGCTGGTGATTAGATGGTGCATGTGAGCAGTCATGCTTGGCGTGAAGTACTTGTTAAAAAATTGGTGCTCACACTGCACCCATGTAGTAATGTTTCCCAATGGCAGGGAGTGAAGCCATGCCTTAGTCTTATCCCGCAATGAGAAAGGGAATAGGCTCAGGTGGATCACGTCGGTAGGGATTCCATTGATCTTCGTTGTCAAGCATATTTCTAAAAATGTCTCCAACTGCCGGTTCGGGTCTTCAGTCGTAGCTCACCCAAATTGACTCTATTAGACCATGTGTATGAGTGTCAGTTTCAGCTCAAAGTTGTTTGCCGAAATGGACGGTCTAGCTATACTCAGCCTAAATCCTCTAGCACTAGGGGTTGTGTACTCCCGCAAAGGTCGCCTACCTACGTTTAGCATGGATGCAGCTTCGTCCTCCATCCTCTTCTATTCAGCTCTTCGGCGATGGTAGGTTCGTTCGATTTCTAGATTGATCGGAATTAGGCCATCCGATCCTAGGTGTCTAAGCATACGAAGAACCGAGCCACAAAATTAGGAGTATTTCCTAATGCTAAGAAACAAGAAATAAACTAATCTAGCTAACTAAATCAAATGAAGAAGAGCTAAAAAGAAAACGTAGAACTACTGCTAAAATAAAAAATAATTCTAGATATGGAAAATATAAAACTGAAGTAAATACAGTAAAATAAATAAATAAGAAAAAACTAAAAGTAAAGCAAGTAAATAAATCTAACCTAGGTCTGATCCAATTTTCCACTTCTTGATTCGATATCAAATCAATCAGTCCCCAACAACGGCGCCAAAAACTTGATGCACACAAACACGACCTCAAATCTCGAGACAAAAACCATCGAGGACTCAAAGTGTGTGCTCACGCTCAATGCCCGCAAGTGCACGGGTGTCGTCAAGTAATAAAGATTTATCGATCCTACAGGGACTAAGATTCGAGTATCGATCTATTCGGTGGATGTTATTGTTTGGAAATCGATTCTAATGGTTGCAGTTCAAAGGGTTGTTGGCAGTCCTAACTCTAGTACGGTGTTACACGGAGGAAGAGAAGGGGCGCTACGAGTTTTTGGATGGATTCTAGGATTTCGGTTTCATTTGTGTGTCACAGAACACATTGTCAATTGGGTTTTGTCTAGGTTTCTAGCTACGGTTTTGTGGAAAGGACATCATACACTCCCCCGATGAGCCTTCGCATCTATCAGAAGCTGTTGGGAGATTGTTGGTGCAATCGTCCCAGGTTGACTCGAGTTTGACTCGAGCAGTACCCTGATAGTATTTTGATGATAGACAAAACTCATGACAGAGGATTGTCATGGGAAAGTGTGGTGTGAAAGTCCAAAGCATTGCGAAGCCGTGCGCTTGGTGCTTGGCATGGGAAATCCAAAGCATTGCGAAGCCGTGTGCTTGGTGCATTTGGGAAGTCTTGAGGACTTGGTAAGTTCACTAGGCTCGGGGTCCTTGAGTCGGTGAAGGATGGCATTGTGAAGCCGTGCGCTTGGTGCATCCGAGGGACCGTCGGATGGGGAGCGAATGGAGTGAGCCCAAAGGGAAGCATACTTCTAGGGCATGAGACGCGAAGGATGGCGTTGCAAAGCCGTGCGCTTGGCGCATCTGACGGATGTAGGCTGAGGGAAGAGAGCTTCGGTGGGGAACTCCATGAGGGATAAGGTGGACTTGGCCAAGTGGCTAAGACTGAGTGTCGGAGGCTCAAACATCGTTATGTTTGGCATAGCTGCCGATCGGCTTCTAGGTCGAATGTGCTCGACCAGTGTTCGACTGAACCACGTCTGGTTGGATCAGTCGACTACCATGGGAGGCAGTCGACTGATGGGAGCATCGGGCCGATCGCTAATGGGTGGCACGATCGATGACACTGCGCGACAGTACGTAATGGAGTCGACTCGACTAGACACTCAACTGATGGATGATCAGTCGACTGATGGGTGCCATCAGTCAACTGATGTGTGATCCGTTGGAACTTAACCAACGTGGATCCGGCCATTGTGAGACAACGACTACGATACCAGTCGACTGATGGTCACGATCAGTCGACTGATGGGCGCGAAAACAGCTTGATGCAGGTTATAAAAGGAGCACGAGTTTGAGGATTTCGCTATGGTTTTTGTGGAGCTATTGGAGGGGAATTGCTGCTGCATTCCAGTCCTTCAAGAGCCAAACAAAGCAAGCAACAAACAAGTAATCAAAAGCAATCGGTGAAAAGTGTTTCTTTTGTATTGTATTTGTATTCTTGTTTGTATTTGTATATTACTGTTGTAATTGCTTGTGAGAGGTTTCTCCACCTCCGATGTGTAGTCGAGAAGGAGTTTGAGTATTGCCGTGTGCATCTCTAGAGCTCGAGGAGCTCGCCCGTGGAGTAGGAACCATTCGGTTCCGAACCACGTATATGCTTGCGTATTTGGTGTGCTTGTATTGTTGTTAGTATTATTGTTTTATTGTTTCCGCTGCACTAACGACAATTATAGACAAGCAACGCAACGAGAATGAACGAATTACGACATCCAATGAACGAGGGCTATTCACCCCCCTCTAGCCGGCCAATCGATTCGATTCGATCCTCAACAAGTGGTATCAGAGCCGAGGTCGCTCTTCAAGGACTAACCGCCGTGAGAGCACTACAAATGGCCGGCTTCATCCATCCACCGAAATTCGATGGAGATTTTGCTTGGTGGAGGAAACGGATGGAGGTATATCTTGAAACCGATTTTGATTCTATATTAATTATAGAAAATGGTTTTGAGATGCCTAGGGACAAATACAACAAGCCAATTGAGAAGTCAAAATGGACCCAAGACCAAATCAAAGACTTCAAGACAAATCTCAAGGTAATCAAGTTGATTAGTGATTTGTTACCTAACACTATTTGGTCTAGATTGGGTAATTATAGGGATGCAAAAGAATTATGGGAGAAGATAATGAAATTTCAAGAAAACTCCCAACCGGCACAAGTAGAAGAAAATGTCGAGGAAGAAGAACCCACAACATTTGAAGATGTTGATGACTTGGTGAAGACTTCCACCTCTAGCATTGAGGGGGAGGAGAGGCAATCTTCCATCCCGGAGCAAGAACAAGAAGCATCCACATCCGGGAGAAGTGAAGATCAAGAAGAGGCCTCCACCACCTCCCTAGGTAACTCAAGTGTTATTATTTTGAATAAAAATCACATAATATGCTTTGAGTGTAGGGAGAAAGGGCACTACAAGAGTAAATGCCCTAAATTGGCTAAGAAGAAGGCATCGACACCAAAAGTCAACCCAAAGTCAAACGATGCCAGTGTTCCCAAAATCAAGAGCAAAGAGCACATTGTGTGCTTCAAATGCAATCAAAAGGGACACTACCGAAGCCAATGCCCTAGGGGGAGGAAGAAAGGGAAAGAAGGTGCAACTCATGTAGGGGGAGCTTCTAAAGCTAACCCTAAGGTACATTTACTTAATGCACCTTTAATTCCTAGAGTTAAAAAGCATGCTAAGAATTATTTTAGCTCTCCTGCTATTATCAATGAAAAGCATGCTAAGAGAAATAATAAGGTTTATTGCTTAGGTGCCAAGCATGTTCATATAACTAAGGACAAACCTAGGACTCAAAACACTAGATCTATTTTACCTAGGGAGTCAATTAGGAGAATTGAAGAAAACTTGGGTGTTAATCCCAAGAATTCTAGGCATATGCCTAAAAAGAAAAACATTTCCCAAAAGATAAATGAAAATTCAAAATTGGGAAAATTAGAGTTAGAAAACCAAGTCTTGAGGTCAAGGCTAGAAAAATTGGAGAAGACCCTAGCAATAATATCAAACTCGGTTAAGGGGTCTAATGCACAAAAGTCAAGACCTAGGAAACAAGAAACATCTAAGGGCAAGAAGGGTTTGGGTCACAAACCTATGTCCTACCATAATGTTCCATTTAATTATGGAACCACATCTAGGTCTAGGAAAACCAAAGCTAATAGGGAAGTCATCCCTAAGTCTAGCCATGGTATGTGTTTAGTGGCTAACACCTCAAAGAAATCAAATGTAGCCACTAAGAAGGTCAATAAAGGAGTCATCTCTAGAGTTGACCTAGGAAAGACCCAAAAGACTATGGCTTCAAAGCCTAAAAGGGTCATTAGGAAGGTAACTAGGGAAGTTATCCCTAGAGAATACCTTGTTAACCCAAGGAGCTCCAATAGATATTGGGTTCCTAAAAGCGTGATCGATTCACACTAAATGAGTTAGGGTGTGTCAACCCTAAGTGGATGGGTGGTTAACCTAGCCATTGTGAGTTGACACATTAGGGTGTGCCAATATGGTTTGAGAAGTTAAAAAAAAATGATTTAAATTGGCACAATTAGGTCATAGAGGTCATGGTGTGCTATTTTGGGTTTTTGGCACACTAAAGAAATAATGGCATTAAGGCAAAATGAATTTAATCCCTAGAAATGACAAATTGATTTTAACACTTAGGTATTTTATACCTTAGTATATTTTTCTTGCCATGCTTTATTTGCCTTGCTATGTCATGACATCATTTTCATTTTTATCTATAAAATGTCATGATCATGTTTAGAATTATGTTTAGATGTCATGAATGCCTAGATCTCATTTACATGCCATGACATCATGATATTGGCATATGCTTTTACTTATATCATATCTATGCCATAATCATATCATGCATATAAATAAAATGAAATTATGGACTATGACATGATTTGATGGGAATCAAAGAATATTGCCTTAGAAATATGCATGAGAACATAAACAAAACAAAACCCACATCTCACAAAAATTTGACTTGTATGTGTTTTACACATCTAGATATTGGTGAGATGTTTAGGAAAAAGAAAATAAAGGTTTGAAAAACATTTTGAAAACATTTTAAAAAAAAAAAAAAAAACCTTGGTGAAGCCTATCTTTTGATAGCTATCACCATTGAATGGGATGATACAAAGATGGCTCTTTATTAAAGCTTTTCTTAAATTTTGAACTTTGTATCAATCTCCTAATTTAATGGGTAAAATAAAGTTTCAATATTTTTCACCCATAGTGTTTAGGATAAGTATTATACGTATGCATTTTCATGATTTTTAAAATTACGTATATTTACTTATGGATTTCGAAAATCCAATTCAAAATCAGAATATAGTTATCGGTCATCGCCTATAATGGCAATGATCGATGGTAAGTCCAATGATCCGTATCCGATGAGTCGACTGGCACAGGCTGATTTCGGGTAAACTTGATAGTTAGGCCCATGTTTAGCCATGTTTTGGTCCCCTAACCACTCTTAACCCTAGGATATGCTTGGGAGAGCATTAGAGAGGGTGGAAATCCATTGGATATGGATTAGGAGTTGGGTTGAGGTTGAGTATCAATTTTAAGGTGGAAGAAAGTTCATTGTTGAACTTTGCCTTAATTTTGATTTGGTTAATGTTCCTATTGGCTTAGGGACTCTCCAAGGACATTATTGGTGCAATGGTCAAGGGGGAGCAAGCCTCTAGGGGGAGGTATCCATCATGGGAAGATGGATGTGTATTTCCTCATGGGAGGAAAATTGGGTTGCCTCTCTTTAAGTGATATGGGATCACTAAAAAGATTGTAGGCATGTGTTCCTCCAAGGGAGAGATTGTAAGATCTCATTGGGATATGAGACATTCATACCCTTGGGGAGGACCTTTTTGATGTAATGTCAAAAAGGGGGAGAAGTTACCAAGTTACCAATTAGGGTTCGTTGGAATTCTCATTGGGATATGAGAATTGCCAATATGGGAGAATTGGTAGACTTGAGATGGTAGTTTTGTCAATCATCAAAAAGGGGGAGATTGTTGGGAGATTGTTGGTGCAATCGTCCCAGGTTGACTCGAGTTTGACTCGAGCAGTACCCTGATAGTATTTTGATGATAGACAAATCTCATGACAGAGGATTGTCATGGGAAAGTGTGGTGTTAAAGTCCAAAGCATTGCGAAGCCGTGCGCTTGGTGCTTGGCATGGGAAATCCAAAGCATTGCGAAGTCGTGCGCTTGGTGCATTTGGGAAGTCTTGAGGACTTGGTAAGTTCACTAGGCTCGGGGTCCTTGAGTCGGTGAAGGATGGCATTGCGAAGCCGTGCGCTTGGTGCATCCGAGGGACCGCCGGACGGGGAGCGAATGGAGTGAGCCCAAAGGGAAGCATACTTCTAGGGCATGAGACGCGAAGGATGGCGTTACGAAGCCGTGCGCTTGGCGCATCTGAGGGACGTAGGCCGAGGGAAGAGAGCTTCGGTGGGGAACTCCATGAGGGATAAGGTGGACTTGGCCAAGTGGCTAAGACTGAGTGTCGGAGGCTCAAACATCGTTATGTTTGAGGTTTTAGCCGACATCAGTCGACTGGCATAGGTGCCAGTCGACTGCTCTAGGTCGAATGTGCTCGACCAGTGTTCGACTGAACCAAGTCTGGTTGGATCAGTCGACTGCCATGGGAGGCAGTCGACTGATGGGAGCATCAGTCGACTGCCAATGGGTGGCAATCGACTGATGACGCTGCAGACGCAGAAAGGAGTCGACTCAACTGGACACTCGACTGATGGATGATCAGTCGACTCATAGGTGCCATCAGTCGACTGATGTGTGATCCGTTGGAACTTAACCAACGTGGATCCGGCCGTTGTGAGACAACGGCTACGATACCAGTCGACTGATGGGCGCGAAAATAGCTTGATGCAGGTTATAAAAGGAGCACGAGTTGGAGGATTTTGTTATGGTTTTTGTGGAGCTATTGGAGGGGAATTGCTGCTGCATTCCAGTCCTTCAAGAGCCAAACAAAGAAAGCAACAAACAAGTGATCAAAAGCAATCGGTGAAAAGTGTTTCTTTTGTATTGTATTTGTATTCTTGTTTGTATTTGTATATTACTGTTGTAATTGCTTGTGAGAGGTTTCTCCATCTCCGACTTGTAGTCGAGAAGGAGTTTGAGTATTGCCGTGTGAATCTCTAGAGCTCGAGGAGCTCGCCCGTGGAGTAGGAACCATTCAGTTCCGAACCACGTATATGCTTGCGTATTTGGTGTGCTTGTATTGTTGTTAGTATTATTGTTTTATTGTTTCCGCTGCACTAACGACAATTATAGACAAGCAACGCAACGAGAATGAACGAATTACGACATCCAACGAATGAGGGCTATTCACCCCCCTCTAGTCGGCTAATCGATTCGATTCGATCCTCAACAGAAGCTACCTCTGCCATACCAGGACAACCCCTGGCTTTAGGATGAGATAGTCAGTATGAGGATGCCGAATCAATCCATGCGACGAGTCGAAAATGGGGCGTGTTTCCTACTCTATTGGATCCTTCTACCCACAATTACTGGCGATGAGGACAACCCCTAGGTTCCTCTTTAAATTCCCCTAAATCTTTGATACGAGGGTTGTCACCCCTCGTATCAGCTAAGCACAGTGACTAGAAAACCAAAACAATAGCTATAGATCTAAACCAAACACCAATTACAAATATAGATTCAAGAATGAAAAGATATTTGAACCAACATGTTCTAACTTAACACAAACTACTTCCTAGTCCTAGAATCAGAGAATCTACTCCTTGAATGCGAGAAAAGAATCATAAGGCATTGTCGAATTCATATATACAAGATAAAGTATAGAAAGAATATATATTACAATGTGTTGAGGCTCTTCTCCCTGGCGTTGAGGTGTAGAACATGGATCTCGAACGGCTTCCTTCCTCCCTGTTGCGAGTTTCCGAAGCTTTTTAGGGCTTCGTAGTGTTATCCCAGCCGTCAAACCCCCCTAGGGTTTAGCTGTAGCTTTCTTTATATAGACATGAGGTCGGCTCTTCACGAAATTTAGAAAAAGACCTAATCGTGCGAAAACGCTGGGCCACCACACAGTCATGTGTTTCCACATGGCCAGGTCGTGTGTGGCCCTATGGTGGCCAATCTCGAGCTTCGGACACGACCGTGTGTAGCCACACGCCCTGGCCATGTGCCCTACTGCATCCAGCTGCCAAATGCTCTTTTTCGCTCTGAAAGTGCGATGTTTTCCCCATGAAATGCTATCCTGCACACAAAAGTACAAAGAGCAGATCTCCGAACCAGAAAATAGAAAATTCATGCAAAACAAAGTAAAATATGCATGAAACAAACATAAAATGAAATGAGATGTGTGCGAAAACTACTTCTAAAATCCTATATGTTTTGCTCACATCACGGTGTTTGGCATCGCTAGGGCTCATTCGAGCGCAACCCGTGGAGTAGAAACCTTGAGGTTCCGAACCACATTATATCTTGAGTGTTGTCATTATATTTGTATTGTATTTTTTATTTCCTCTGCGTACTAACAATCATAGGCAAGCACACGATCGAAATCCATTAAGCGACATTCGAAATTCTATTCACCCCTTCTCTAGCGACGGTCAATTTCCCAACAACATCAACCATGGATGCCCACAAAGTGGTCCTAAGGAAAGCATTTAATGTGTACCTTATAATGTCTCAATTTTCCACCTTTTGTCTAATGGAGTGGAGACCGTTCATTATATCTTGAATCTACGTGTGGAGTTGTGTTGCCGTCTCATTGTCCTGCATTTTTAGATTAAATAATTTATTCAAAAGTAGGTCTCGTTTACATACCTTCATGTCAGTCGTCCCTTCATGCAACTCGATGAGTTTATTCCAGAGGCCCTTGGTGCTATGAAGGGGCTGACATGGTTGAGTTCTTCCTTGGAGAGACCGTACTGTAGGATTTGAGTGGCTTTTGCATCGGCCTCTACTTGTCGCTTCATCACGTTTGTCCACTTGTCTAAATCAACGAACTCTCTGTCTTCATTTGTTGGTAAGGTAAAGCTCATCTAGATGACGATCTACATCTCGACTTGGGTCTTAAGATAGCATTCCATCCGACCCTTCCAATAACAGAAGTCATCTCCGTTAAAGAATGGAGGTCGGGCTATGCTAAACCCCTCAAGATGGGCCATCAAAAAGAATCTTGCACAAAACACGAACAACGAAAAATTCCCAAGAATTTGTCTTGGATTAGTAGTGTGGGAAAAAACCTAAATTAAATTAAGAAATTAAAAATATGAACATAATAAGAAACTTGCTAGACCGGTGGTTGCACCGAATATGAACGCCCACACTCTTATACCAATTGATGGATCGAGGAAAACACTAGAGGGGGTGAATAGCGTTCGAAAAACTCTTTTCATTTAGTCATTAAAACAAAAGTATGCAGTAGAAATAGACATAAAAACAAAAGGAACAATCTTTCTTTTTACATGGTTCACAACCAAACGGTTGCTAGTCCAAGGCCCCGCGATCGTAGACCGCTTTCGATGGGGCAATCCACTAGAAAGATCTCTTCCTAGTTGAAGGTAAGAGACAACGGTTACAAGAAATGTAGAGGAAGAGGCAACAAGCCTACCTCTCCTCTTAGTAATGAAAAACACAAGTAAAAGACAACAATTAAAGAATGATACCGACTAAGGATTCGAAGTTGAGCGTGATGTCGATGTTACGATGATGTAGCGTTGTCGAAGAAGGCTTGGATTTGTCAGAGCACTTTGGGAGCAATTTGAGATAATGAAAAGAGGTGAAACCCTTTTTCTTTTATAGCCCTTTGAGCCCTAGTTCGTTAAGATCCATATCTAGGTCAAAGCTCCACCTCACTCCACTTTGAGTGGATCTTATCTTGACTCACTTCGAAGTGATCAGATTTATCAGCAGTCGACTGATGGTATGTTCAGTCAAATACTATTAGCCTCTAGTCGACTGCCAGCTTGATCATTTACCTGCAATACAAAGTTAGCACAGAATACTTCATTGATGGTAAATTTGACGATCCCTTATCATCCGACCTCAACCTAGACCTTCCTCCGGAAGTCTTAATCGGATAGCTGCCTACGGTTGTCCCTGTATGGAGGACATGACCTTCCATCACTCTCCACCCGACGCTTACCTTTGGTCCTCCTGACCTGTCGCTTAGCTTCCGGGCACCACTGAGGTTCCTCATCTCGATATTCTTCTCGTGTCACCTGACCATCAAGGTTTCTCGTCCCAAGATTCTCCTGGTGTCATTGGCCTTAGCAGAGCTTAATACACTACCTGCACACTCAGCACATCATGTGAGATAGCAATAATGACATAACTTTGAAACTTTTCCATTATCAAAACCTAGGTTCAATTATCTAGTGACCCTGCACCAATAGTTTGTCTCTTACCTCTAACGAGGAAGAGACCTTTTAGTGCTTTGCCCTTTGGAAGCTGTTAATGATCGCGGGGCCTCGGACTAGCAACCGGTTGGTTGTGAACCAAGTAAAAAATTAATGTGTCAGTGTGCTTTTGTTTTTACTTATTTCCACTGCACGCTTTAGTTTTAACCAAAATAAAAGATAAATTTTTCGAACGCTATTAACCTCCCCCCACCCTCTTTAGCATTTTCTCGATTCTACAGGCTCGAGTCCTTTTATATGGAGTGGAGTATTTCACTCATCTGGATGAGGTCATTCGTAAGCCCTCCACCTAGCTTGAGTCATTTTATATGGATTGGATGATTTCACTAAGCCCGACTGAGGCCAATCAAAAGCCCTCCAGTCGGTTTTTAGATTATCCGTTCAAGGCAGTGCATACGGTCGAGGTAGGCCATAAGCCTTCAAGCTGACTATTTCTCTTTTAAAAATATTTTAAACTTTTCCAAGGAATATTAAATTTCACTATTCCATATATATTTATCAAACTTCATTTGACTTCGATCTTCAGTCTGACTACAAGGGGTTACTTGTTGATATGGATATAACCTAGCCTATGGGACCCAGAGGGTAGTTAAGGGTCTGGAGTCGGGTCCAAGCACGAGACTAGGCATTGGGTCGGGTGTAGAGATGACTCAGGAAGGGTCAAAAGTAGAAGAAGTTTGAGTTAGGTGCGGAGGCAACTCGGGAAGAGTCAAAGGTAGAAGCAATCTGAATCGAGTGCAGAGTCATCTCGGGAAGGGTCAGGATAGAAGCAGTCCAAGTCAGGTGCGGAGGCAACTCGGGAAGGGTCATGGCTAGAAGTAGTTCGAGTCTGGTGTGGAGGCAACTCAAGAAGGGTCAAAGATAGAAGAAATCCGAGTAGGGTGCGGAGGCCACTAAGGAAGGGTCAAGGATAGAAGTAGTTCAAGTTGGTCGTGGAGGTAACTCGGGGAAGGGTCACGGGTAGAAGCAATCTGAGTCGAGTGCAGAGGTGACTCGGGAAGGGTCAAAGATAGAAGCAGTCTGAGTCGGATACAGAGGCAACTCGGGAAGGTTCATGTGTAGAAGCATTCAAAGTAGAGTGCGGAGGCGACTCGGGAAGGGTCAAAGATAGAAGCATCCCGAGTCAGTGATGTGAGCAAAACATATAGGGTTTAGGAGTAGATTTTGCTCACATCTCGTTACATTTCATACTTGTTTCATGCATATTTCACTTTGTTTTGTATGCATTTCCTATTTTCTAGTTTGGAGAGCTGCTCTTTGTGCTTTTGTGTGTAGAACAACATTTTACAGAAAAAATGGCACACTTTTGAAGCAAAAGAAAGTCATTTGGCAGGCGAAACGGAAGGAGACACGACCCAACCGTGTGGATTCACACGGTCATGCCCCGCCAGCCCAGTGCCACACACAGCCTGGTCGTGTACATGGCCATGTGGCACTGGGTTATTTTGACGCGACTAGGGTTCTTTTGTGGTATTGGGCAGCACCGACTTTAAGTCTATAAAAGGAAATCCACACCCAAACCCTAGGGGAGAGGGACGACGGCTGGGACGACATACCAGTGCCCATAAAAGCATCAAAAACTCGCAATGGTGAGGAAGGAAGCAACTAGAGGATCGTAACCTGTGCTCCGACGTTGAAGAGAAGGACTAAGAGTATTGTAATTCAATTCCTATTCATCTTCTGCATTGTAATGATTGATTATATTATGCCTTGTGTCAGTACTTTTCCGTCTATGGTGTAGAATCTTTGATTCTAGGGTTAGGGAGTAACTTGTGTTACGTAGAAAATGATAGTTCGAATGTTAATTCTGTTTATGAATTTTTATTTGTAGTTGGTGTTTGTTTGATTTGATGAAGATTGTGTTTTGGTTTTCTATCTATTGTGCATAGCCGATACAAGGGGTGACATACCTTGTATTAAAGATCTAGGGGAACTAAGGAGGAACCCAGCGGTTGTCCTCATCTCCGAAAACCTTAGGTAGAAGGGTACGATGGAGTAGGGAACGAGGCACATTCCACTTGTTCATAGGGATTGATTTGGCATCCTCGTACCATCTATCCTATCTTAACGAAAGGTCGGCCTTGTTAGGTATAGGTAGTTCCTGGAAGAAGCAAAAGTTCATTGGGAAAGGGTATGATGTCCCTTCCGCAAGACCATAATTAGAGAACCAGTCAACATTTAATTGATAGCATGTTCTATGTCGCACAAGTGAAACCGAAGTCCTAGAATCTCTTTTTGAATCTCGAACCAACCTTCACTTCCTCCGTGTGACACCGTACTTGAGTTAGGACAACTGTCAACCTCGCAACCACAACCCTTAGAACCTAACTCCGAACAACAACGTCCACCGAACAATCGATACTTGAATCTCAATCTCTGTGGGATCGATAATCAATTTATTACTTGACGACATCTGTGCACTTGTGGGAATTGAGCGCGAGCGCACACTTCGAGTCCTCGACGGTTTCCGTCATAAGATTTGAGGTCGCGTTCGCATGCATCAAGTTTTTGGCGCCATTGCCGGAGACTGATTGATTTGATATTGAATCAAGAATTGGATGGTTAGATCGGACTTAGGGTAGATTTGTTTTCTTGTTTTAATTTATTTTATCTCAGTTTTTTTTCCTCAGATTCAGATTTTTACTATTCAATTTTCAATTTAGATTAATTACAGTGTGCTTTATTTCAATTTTAGGTTTCTTCTATTTAGATTTAGTTTAAATTAGTTTTAGTAGTTATCTTTTAGTTTAGTTCTTCTTCATTTAATTCAGTACTTTAGATTACTTTATTTACTATTTTTCTTTAAGCAGTAGGTATACTCCTGACTAAGCGGCTCGATTCTTCATATGCTAGATGTTTAGAATCATAAAATCTATTTGCGATAGACCTAGAAATCGAAAGAACCTACCATCGCAGGAGAGCTGAACAGAAAGGCATGGAAGATCTAGACGCATCTGTGGTAAACTTAGGTAGTCGGCCATTGCGAGACTATGCAGCCCCAAGCGCTAGAGGATATAGGCAAAGCATAACTGGACCATCGATCTCAACTAACAACTTTGAACTGAAACCTGCACTTATACACATGGTCCAGCAGAGCCATTTTGGAGGTGTTGCAACGGAAGACCCGAACCGGCACCTAGAGACATTTTTGGAGATATACTCAATGATGAAATTCAACGGAGTACCAGCTGATGTGATCCGCCTGAGCCTATTCCCATTCTCACTGCGAGATAAGGCGAAGACATGGCTCCACTCCCTTCTTTCAGAAAGCATCACCACGTGGGAGCAATGTGAGCAGCAGTTCCTAAATAAATTTTTCCCACCAAGTAAGATTGTTCACATGCGCCACTTGATAACTAGCTACTGCCAGAAAGAAGGGGAGTCCTTGTTCGAAGCCTGGGATTGCTACAGAGGGTTGCTCTACAATTGTCCCTTTCATGGTCTAGAGAGGTGGTTGGTGATCCACATATTCTATAATGGGATCACGTACACCACTAAGGTGTCCCTCAATTCTGCTATAGGAGGAGCATTAATGAATAAGACTATCGAGAAAGTAGAGGAGTTGATCAAAGAGGTGGCTCAGAACCACCATAAATGGGCTTTTGAGCATAGTCACCCAGTGTCAATAGTCAGTGAAGGTAGGAAACTTCGCTTCCCACTTCAACTTGGTCGCTTGTTCATGGCGATGTCGTCTACGTCCCCGGATTAAAAAAAAAAAATCCTAGACAAAAGGGATTACCCAAGAAACCATTTCATCATCGTGCTATTCGATTAGAGTGGTCACTTGAACAAACTTATTGTTCAAGCAACCAACCTCTATTCTTCAATTAGTCGTGGAATAGACGATGTACGGATCGTCAATTTTTGTGTTTGTATTCAAGGTCCAAGTAAATTATCCACATATAATTGAAAACAATTATAGACATAATACAAAAGATCATAAATAAGCATTATACCTCTCGATCTTCTATTGTATGTCCTTCCTCCTTTTGGACGTCGTGTGGGCGACAATCTTCCAATAGTCAAAGCCTCCTAGATCATGTTCTTCCTTTCTTTGTTCGCTCCGAACAAAAGGAAGAATAAAACAAAACTCTTCTCCTATCTAGAACCGACCACCAAGCCACCTTGCTCGGTGATTGTCGCCGGCCAAGGAGAGAACAAAAGGATCGCCGGCCAACCTTGAAGAAGGATGCTGCCGACCAACCTTGAGAGAGAAGAGGAGAGGATGATCCGGCCAAGATAGGAAGAAGAGAAGATAATCCCTTTCCTTCTTGCCGCCGGCCCTAGGAGAAGATGGTGGTGTTGTTGACGCCGGCCAAGAGGAGAAGCCAACCTTAGGTTGCCGCCCAAGATGAGAAGCAAACCCTAGCCACCTCTTGTTTGCCGACCAACAAACCCTAGCCTCTCTTAGTTGTCGCCCAAGCCAAGGGAAGCAAAACCCTAATCTCCTATATTTTCATCCATGCCCAATCCTTGCCCACCCTTTTATAGAGTTAGGCTTAAGCCTCCTTTTAATCTCCACCATTGGATCTAGGAATTTAATCTCAACCGTCGGATCTAGAGATTTAATCTCAACCGTCAGATCTAGAGATTTAATCTCCACTGTCGGATCTAGAGTTTTATTTTCCATCATCAGATCTAGGCTCCATGAGGTTTTAATAGGCTACAATAGAGACCATAAGGAGGAGTTGGATCTTTGCCACCCAATGGATCAAGCCCACATAAAGTCCGATCCATTAATGATAATCCATTCCACTAGAGGATTATCATTGATCTACCTCACCAACCCCTCTAAGTTAATATAGGCTCCATATATTATTTGTACATTTATCTCCCCGTGTTTAAGATCTCGAATGTCCGTCGATTAATTAATTTATTGACAATTAATTATTCAACATCTAACTCCATGAGTAGTACCACTCAACCTTATCATCATGCCGGACCAAGTCCACCTGTAGGGTTTATATGATTATCCTTATGAGATCCTCAATGGGACATCATCATCCTAATATATAGGACACGATTTCCTCCTATAATCAACGCCACACCATATAAATAATATCATTTCCCAACTTATCGAGCCTATCGATTTACTCTATAAATCTTGCCCATTGGTAAATCAAAGAAATGAATACTAAGTATATGTGCCCGTTATTATATCGGGATTAAGAGCATGTACAACATAATATCTGAGGTCCGATTCGATTATGTAGTCAGCAATAAATCGAATCACCTCTAAGTCATTTCTGCTCAATACACATAAAGTGCACTAGTGTAATTCTATGGTCAAGACAAACCAATACCAAATCACACTACAACCATACCAATGGTTTGTCCAAAACCATCTCGGTTGTGAGCCTTTACTTATACTTTAAAAGGAACTGATAACATGATCTCCTGTGTGACACTATACACCATGTTATCTATAATGTAATGTATTAGACAATATGCATAACCATAAATATGAAAACAATGATCATGTGATTCTTATTTCAAAATAAAGAGGTTCATGCAAAACATAGACTTTTTAGTATACATCCCAACAATCTCCCACTTATACTAAAAGACTATGTTGTCCTCAAACTGCCATACATCTAATTCTCATTCCCTCCACATGCCTATCAAAAGCTCTCGCTGGAAGCGCCTTAGTGAAAGTATCTGCCAGGTTATCCTTCGATGAAATCTTGGCCACAACAACTTCTCCTCTCTTTATGATTTCTCGTATCAGGTGGTACTTGCGCTCTATGTGTTTACTTGCCTTATGGGCTCATGGTTCCTTCGAGTTAGCAACTGCACCACTATTATGACAATAAATTGTGATAGTTCTGGGCAAACCAGGAATCACATCCAAGTCCATCAAGAAGTTCCTGAGCCACACAGCTTCTTTGGCTGCCTCAGAGGCTGCCACATACTCATCTTCCATGGTGGAGTCCGCCATGCATTTTTGCTTGACACTCCTCCATACAATGGCTCCACCTCCCAAAGTAAACACAAAAACTGAGGTAGACTTACTATTATACCAGTCTTATTAGAAGTAGGAATCTGTGTAACCCACAGGGAGTAATTTGTCTGCCTAGTAAACTAGCATATAATCCCTAGTCGTTCTCAGGTACTTCTATATATGCTTTACCGCAGTCTAATGTCCCTGTCTTGGATTACTTTGATATCTGGTAACCATGCCGACGGCAAAGAAGATATCTAGTCTCGTACATAGCTTAGCATACATGAGGCTTCCTACTGTCGAAGCATAAGGAACCGCCTTCATCTCCTCTATCTCCTCAGATGTTCTAGGACACATCTCCTTAGATAAAGGAACTCCATGCCTGAAAGGTAGAAAACCTTTCTTGGAGTTCTGCATGCTAAAATTATCCATAATGATGTCTATGTATAAAGATTGAGATAAACACAACATCCTTTTCCTGCGATCCCTTATAACATTGATCCCAAGGATGTGTCCCACTTCTCCCAGGTCCTTCATATCAAACTATTTGGACAACCATACCCTTACGTCTGATAACACCTTGACATTGTTGCCAATTAACAAAAAGTCATCTACGTATAGTACAAGAAATACCACTACATTTCTGTCACATCTCTTGTATACACAAGACTCATCTGGACTTTAAATAAATCCATAAGACTGGATTACCTCATCAAAGCGGATGTTCCAAGATCTCGAAGCTTGCTTCAATCCATAAATAGACCGATTAAGCTTGCACACAAGATGCTCTTTCCCCTTTGCAATGAATCCCTCTGGTTGCTTCATATAGATGTTTTCCTCAAGACTTGCATTAAGGAAAGTTGTCTTGACATCCATCTACCATACCTCATAATCCATATGAGCAGCAATACATAAGAGAATCCAGATAGACTTAAGAATGGCTACCGGTGAAAAGGTCTCCTCATAATTGATACCCTCTTTCTAAGTATACCCCATCACAACAAGCCTTGCTTTGAAGGTCTCAACCTTCCCGTCTATTCCTCTCTTTCTTTTGTAGATCCACTTGCATCCAATGGCTTTTACACCATTGGGTGATTCTACTAGCTACAAAATATGATTTGAATCAATAGATTCAATCTCAGCATTCATTGCACTTTGCCAAGACACCACATCTTTATCTTGGATTGTCTCGTCATATGTCTAGGGATCAGGTTCATGTTTGCCAGGGACCAAATCAGAAGATTCTTCCATGAACATGAATCTATCAGGCTGTCTCACAACCCTCCCACTACGATGAGGTATCACCTGTGTATCCTCTGTGACACGCAGTGCAGTGACTTGTGGTATATCCTCTTGTACCGGTGGTACTGAAGTAGTGACTGTTGGGAAGTATACTGAAAGCCTAGCTCTTTTGTATGAACATTTTTATTTTGAAATAAGAATCACATGATCATTGTTTGCACTTTATATTTATTATATGTGTGCATATTGTCTAATACTTTACATTGAAGATAACATGGTGCTTGGTGTGGCACAGAAGATCATGTTATCAGTCCCTTGTAGAATATAAGTAGAGGCTCACAACCAAGATGGTTTTGGACAAACCATTGGCATGGTTGTAGTGTATCTTGGTATTGGTTTGTCTTGAACATAAACTTACACTAGTACACTTAGGTGTATTGAGTAGGACCGACATAGAGGTGATTCAATTTATTGTTGACTACATAATTGAATCGGACCTCAGATATTATGTTGCACATGCTCTTAATCTCGATATAATAATGGGCACATGTACTTAGTATTTATTTCTTTGATTTACCAAAGGGTGAGATTTAAATGGATTAAATCAACATGCCCGGTAAGTTGGGAAATGATATTATTTACATGGTGTGTCGTTAATTATAGGAGGAAACCGTGTCCTATATATTAGGTTGATGATGTCCCCTTAAGGAGCTCATAAGGTTCATCATGTAAACCCTGCAGGTTGACATAGTCAACGTGATGATAAGGTTGAGTGGTACTACTCGAGGAGTTAGATGTTAATTGATTGTTGGTCAGTAAATCAATTAATTGACAGACATTCGATATCTTAAACACGAGGAGATGGATGTACAAATAATGTATGGAGCCCATATTAATTTATGGGGGTTGGTGAGGTAATTCAATGATGATCCTCTAGTGGAATGGAACATCATTGATGGATCAAGTTTGTGTGGTTCCGATTCATCGGGTGGCCAAGATCCAACTCCTCCTCATGGTCCCTATCGTAGCCTAATATAATCCTCATGAAGCCTAGATATAAGAATAAAAGGAGAAGAAAGGGGAGGGAAAGGAAAGGGGAGGGAAAGGAAAGGAAAGGGAGAGGAGAGGTTGGATGAGGTGGGCGGCAAGTTTAAAGATTGATAAAAAAATTTTATTTCCTAATTCTATGCTACCTAAGGCAGCAAGATTTGAATTAGTTAAATTTTTTTTTCAAGATTAGAATTGGTAAAAAAAAAAAATTTCTATGCCACCTTGGGCGGAAAGATTAGAGGAGGTAGAAATTTTTTTTTACTAATTCTTTGCTACCTTGGGCGGCAAGAATAATTAGGAATTAGTTCCTAATTTTTTGGCCACCTCATCAATAACCAACTTTCTCCTAAGTTCTAAAAAAGGGAGGCTAAGGGGGCGGCACGATGAGAATCAAGAATTAGGGTTTAGGTTTCTTTGCTTGGCCGGCTCTATCCCCTTGTGGTTGGCGGCACAAAGATATACGAAACCCTAAGCTTTCTTCCTAAGTATCTTCTCCTCTTCACTCCCTCTAGGGCCGGCGGCACAAAGGGGTTGTAGGGTCTTTTATTGCTCCCCTTTGGCTGGTCTTTCTCTCATTCTTTTCCTCTTGGCCAGCGGCACTAGGAGCTAGGGATTGTTCCCTTGTTTGGTTCCTTGGTTGGCCATCTTGTTCTCTCTTTTCTTGGGGCCAGCGGCAACAAGCTTTTGTGGCTTGGTGGTTGGCTCAAGCAAGAAGGGAAGGAGAGTTCTTCTTTCTTTTGATTGAAGAAGATCTAGGAAGCTTCAACTTGTGGAGGATCTTCGCCCACACAATGTCTACAAGGAGGTTAGGACATACGATAGAAGACCGAGAGGTATAAAAGTTTTACAAGTTTTATTATTGATCTTTGCATGTTCTTATTAATATGTTTGTATGTGTTGATTATACATGTCTACATCCATATGTATTTGTATGATCATGGACCCCGAAGATAAACACAACAACCGGCGATCCGTCCGTCGTCTCTTCCATGGCTAACCGACTAGAAGAGTTTTGTTGCTTAAACAACTAGTTTGTTCAAGCGATCGCTCAAGTCATTAGCACGACGACAAATTGGTTGAGCTTAGGAAACTCATCCCATCCGGATTAGTTTTTATTAGTGAAAATTTTAATCCGGGGACATGGGAGCCTCCGAGCCTCCGAGCATTCCATCAATTTGGTATCAGAGTCACGGTTTCCGGTTTTGTGTGTTTTGGATTCGGTTACTTTCATGCACTTATCATATATTGTGTATGCAGGATGATAGTAGGATGTGCGTAGGATAACTTTTTGGTTGTAGGAATAAGTTCCAACTATTATGGCTATATATGTGTGTATGTGATTGCATGTGTGTGTGATTGTATATTATTTTAATCCTCGGGGTTGACGAGGCTAAATTAGTATTTAATTTTTGTAATTAAATACGACATTGTTTAGCCACTCATTTTAGTTTACTTTCGATCTAGATTATTTGTACACTCCTTCGTGGAGTATAGGATCGATGGATGTAAATTAAAATAGTTTATCTTGGCTCATATCTCTTTGGTGACTTGCGCACGGGAAAAGGTGGAGCGGACGAGGTGGCGACACGACGGGACGCATATTGGAGAACAATGCCATAATAGTTGGGAAAATTCTGATTTTTATTCCATATTTATTGCTGATTTGTTTTATATGCTTGTTGTGTGTGCTTGAAAATTCCTCACTGTCAATTTACTAAGTGGGAGAGGGACATTTTAATTAATTCCCATGACCTCCATTACAATTTAACGTGTGATGCAACAAACTTGCGCGTCGGCTCTGAGTGCCTTCCTCCCCATCGGATGAGTTTGTTTGCGGATCACTAGGTCAAATAATGGTTATAGGAAATTATTTAGGAGCGTGTGTACTTCCCCATCGGTAAGGCACATAATCCGAGATAATTCCCTTAGTATCGTGTAATGGTGCACACTTAGATGCAAATACAAAGTATCCTCCCCATCAGAGTCACTGCTTTTATTTGTAGGGCCAAAGAGGAACCAACTATTAATTTTATTTGTCAAAAAGTAATGTTGACAAGATAATAAAATTAATGGGCTAAACCTCCTCTTACAAATGTAGAATTCGTATACGTCCACACTATCGTGGCATGTGATATTCTCGGTGTTTTGAGGTGTTGGTTGATTTTGAAATTTTATTGTTTGAGGAATCAATGATATTTGAAATCTAATATTTTGATCATTGTGATTCTTCGATTTTTTTTTCAAATGACTTTCAACCCACTTGCTGTGATATTGAAAGAAAATAAACTTACTGGAACAAATTATATTGATTGGAAAAGAAATTTGAATATTGTCTTAATTGTAGAGGAGTACAAATTTGTACTCTTCGAGGTCTGTCCTTTTAAGCCCACCGATGACTCTAATGAAAAGAAGAAAGAGAGTTATAAGAAATGGATCAAGGCAGATGAGATGGCGTGGTGTTACATTTTGGCATCTATGTCAAATGTGCTGCAACATCAGCATCCGGCCATGGCCGCGACTTATGACTTGATGCTCAATCTCAAGGAACTTTTCAGACATTAGAGTAGGGCGGCCAGACAGGAGGCTATAAGGAACTTGATGACGACCACCATGATCGAGGGAACACCCGTCAGGGACCATGTTCTCAAGATGATGGCTCATCTGAATGAGATGGAAGTCCTCGGAGCTGAGATCGATGGGGAAACCCAGGTCGATATCATTCTCCAGTCTCTGCCTAGGAGTTTTGAGCAGTTCCGCCTCAACTACAATATGAACAAGAGGTTGTATTCATTGGCAGAGCTTCTGATAGAACTCTAGGCGACAGAGGGGCTTTTTCGTCAAAGCGCTCAAGCCATGGTTGCTCAGAAGGTGTCTACTTCTAAACCGAAAGGGAAGAAGAAGAAGCAAGGTGGAGCAAAGAAAGTGGTAGAAGGACCTCAGGCAGGAGTGAAGAAGCCAAAAGGCAAGTGCTTCAATTGCAAGTAGACTGGACATTGGAAGGCGGACTCTCCTCGCCGAAAGAACAAAGATATATCTTCTTGTTTAGTTGTTGAAACATGTTTAGCGGTGTTATCTACCAGTACCTGGTGTGTAGATACAGGAGCCACTGATCATGTCTGCAATACTTTGCAGGGGTTCCAGGAAACCCGACGACTAGCTGATGGAGAGATTACCGTCTTCATGGGCAATGCTTCAAAGGTGGCGGTTATTGCAGTGGGAGATGTTTATTTATCTTTTGATAGGAATAAAGTTTTGGTTTTGAGAAATTATCTTTATGTACCTACTTTTAGAAAGAATCTAATTTCAGTTTCTAAATTGTTTCTGGATGGATATTCTGTTTCTTTTAATGACAAAGTTGTTATAAAAAGGAATAGGGAGATTATCTGTACTGGTACATTGGCTGGCAATTTGTACACTCTTGAACCGAAAACTCCCACGATTCATATAGAAGTGAATAACTCATCTTCTAAGTCTAATAAGAGAAAAGAACCTTCGAAAATGAACCAAACATATCTTTGGCACCTAAGACTTGGTCATATTAACTTGAGTAGAATTCAAAGGTTGATAGCTGATGGACCCTTGGGTTTATTAGTGGTGGAAGATCTCCCAACTTGCGAGTCTTGCTTGGAAGGTAAGATGACCAAGAGGCCTTTTAAGGCTAAGGGGTATAGAGCCAAAGATGTATTGGAATTGGGTGATTCTGATTTGTGCGGTCCTATGTCTATCCAGGCTAGAGGTGGCTTTGAATACTTTGTCTCTTTTATAGATGATTATTCAAGGTATAGATACATTTACTTGATGTGCCGCAAGTCTGAATGCTTTGACAGGTTCAAAGAATTCAAGGCTGATGTGGAGAATCGTCAAGGTAAAAGTGTCAAGACACTACGATCTGATCGTGGTGGCAAGTACCTCTTGGGAGAGTTTAGGAGTTACTTATCAGAGGCTGGGATTCAATCCCAATTGTCCGCACCTGGCACACCCCAGCAGAATGGTGTGGCGGAACGAAGGAATAGGACTCTTATGGAGATGGTCAGATCGATGATGAGTTATTCTGAGTTACCTGATTCGCCTTCGGGGTTTGCTCGAAACGAAGACACATTCTCGAACTTGGTTCCATCTAAGCCGCACTCTACCCTACGCATTGTGGACTAAGTGAAAGCCTAGTCTAAGACATATTCGTATTTGGGGTAGTCCAGCACATGTGTTGAAGGGAGATGCTGGTAAGTTGGAATCTCGTACAGAAGTACGCTTGTTTGTTGGCTACCCTAAGGGAACGAAGGGTGGTTTGTTCTATAGTCCTATAGATCAGAAGGTGATCGTGAGTACGAATGCCAGATTTCTAGAGGAGGACTATGTGATGAACCACAAGCTCACGAGTAGGATTGTTCTTGAGGAGTTGACAGGGGAAGTCCCGACTTCAGTACCACCGGTACAAGAGGAAATACCACAAGTCAGTGCACCGCGTGTCACAGAGCATACAAAGGAGGCACCTCGTCGTAGTGGGAGGGTTGTTAAACAACCCGTCAGATTCATGTTCTTGGGAGAGTCTTCGGACTTAGTCCCTGGTAAACATGAACCTGATCCCTCGACATATGACGAGGCACTCCAAGATAGAGATGCAGTATCTTGGCAAAGAGCGATGAATTTAGAGATAGAATCTATGGATTCTAATCATGACTGGGAGCTAGTAGAACCACCCGATGGTGTGAAAGCCATTGGATGCAAGTGGATCTACAAGAGAAAGAGAGGAGTAGACGGGAAGGTTGAGACCTTCAAAGCTAGGCTTGTTGCGAAAGGGTATACTCAGAAAGAGGGTATCAATTATGAGGAGACCTTTTCACCGGTAGCTATGCTTAAGTCTATCCAGATTCTCTTATCTATTGCTACTCATGAGGATTATGAGATTTGGCAGATGGATGTCAAGACATCTTTCCTTAACGGAAGTCTTGAAGAAAACATCTATATGAAGCAACCAGAGGGATTCATTGCAAAGGGCAAAGAGCATCTTGTGTGTAAGCTTAATCGGTCCATTTATGGATTGAAGCAAGCTTCTAGATCTTGGAAAATCCGCTTTGATGAGGTAATCCAGTCATATGGATTTATTCAAAGTCCGGATGAGCCTTGTGTATACAAGAGATGTGATAGAAACATAGTGGTATTTCTTGTACTATACGTAGATGACATTTTGTTAGTTGACAATAATATCAGAGTGTTATCAGATGTAAGGGTATGGTTGTCCAAACAGTTTGATATGAAGGACTTGAGAGAAGTGGGACACATCCTTGGGATCAAGGTGATAAAGGATCGTAAGAAAGGATGTTGTGCTTATCTCAAGCTTCATACATTGACACTATCCTTGCTCGTTTTAGCATGCAGAACTCCAAGAAAGGTTTTCTACCTTTTAGGTATGGAGTACCTTTATCTAAAGAGATGTGTCCCAAAACATCGAAGGAGATAGAGGAGATGAAGGCGGTTCCTTATGCTTCGGTAGTAGGAAGCCTCATGTATGCTATGCTACGATGAGACCGAGATATCCGCTTGCACGGGCATGGTTAGCAGATATCGTAGTAATCCCGACAGGACATTGGACCGCGTAAAGCATATATCAAGTACCCGAGAAGGACTAGGATTATATGCCGTTTACCGGCAGATCAATTAGTCCCCGGGTTACTACATGATTCGATTCCAATCGATAGGGACAGAGAAGTCTACCTCGGGGTTTGTGTTTACTTTTGGAGGTGGAGCCATAGTATGGAGGAGTGTCAAGCAGAAATGCGTGGCGGACTCTACCATAGAAGCGGAGTATGTGGCAGCCTCTGAGGCAGCCAAGGAAGGTGTATGGCTCAGAAACTTCTTGATGGACTTGGATGTGATCCCTGGTTTGCCCAAAACTATCACAATTTATTGTGATAACAGTGGTGCAGTTGCAAACTCGAAGGAACCACGAGCCCATAAGGCGAGTAAACACATAGAGCGCAAGTACCACCTGATACGAGAGATCGTAAAGCTAGGAGAAGAAGCTATCACCAAGATTGCATTAGAGGATAACCTGGCGGATCCATTCACTAAGGCCCTTCCAGTGAAAGCATTTGATAGGCATGTGGAGGACATGGGGATCAAATGTATGGCAGTGTGATGACAGGATAGTCTTTTAGTATAAGTGGGAGATTGTTGGGATGTATATTAAAAGCCTAGCTCTTTTGTATGAACATTTTTATTTTGAAATAAGAATCACATGATCATTGTTTGCACTTTATATTTATTATATGTGTGCATATTGTCTAATACTTTACATTGTAGATAACATGGTGCTTGGTGTGGCACAGAAGATCATGTTATCAGTCCCTTGTAGAATATAAGTAGAGCCACACAACCAAGATAGTTTTGGACAAACCATTGGCATGGTTGTAGTGTAGCTTGGTATTGGTTTGTCTTGAACATAGATTTACACTAGTACACTTAGGTGTATTGAGCAGGATCGACATAGAGGTGATTCAATTTATTGCTGACTACATAATTGAATTAGACCTCGGATATTATGTTGTACATGCTCTTAATCCCGATATAATAACGGGCACATGTACTTAGTATTTATTTCTTTGATTTACCAAAGGATGAGATTTAAATGGATTAAATCAATATGCTCAGTAAGTTGGGAAATGATATTATTTACATGGTGTGTCGTTAATTATAGGAGGAAACCGTGTCCTATATATTAGGTTGATGATGTCCCCTTGAGGAGCTCATAAGGTTCATCATGTAAACCCTGCAGGTTGACTTAGTCAACATGATGATAAGGTTGAGTGGTACTACTCGAGGAGTTAGATGTTAATTGATTGATGGTCAGTAAATCAATTAATTGACAGACATTCGATATCATAAACACGGGGAGATGGATGTACAAATAATGTAAGGAGCCCATATTAATTTATGGGGGTTGGTGAGGTAATTCAATGATGATCCTCTAGTGGAATGGAACATCATTGATGGATCAAGTTTGTGTGGTTCCAATCCATCGAGTGCCCAAGATCCAACTCCTCCTCATGTTCCCTATCGTAGCCTAAAATAATCCTCATGAAGCCTAGATATAATAATAAAAGGAAAAGAAAGGGGAGGGAAAGGAAAGGGGAGGGAAAGGGAGAGGAGAGGTTGGATGAGGTGGGCGGCAAGTTTAAAGATTGATAAAAAAAAATTTATTTCCTAATTCTATGCCACCTTAGGCGGCAAGATTTGAATTAGTTAAATTTTTTTTTCATGATTAGAATTGGTAAAAAAAAAAATTTCTATGCCACCTTGGGCGGCAAGATTAGAGGAGGTAGAAAATTTTTTTACTAATTCCTTGCTACCTTGGGCGGCAAGAATAATTAGGAATTAGTTCCTAATTTTTTGGCCACCTCATCAATAACCAACTTTCTCCTAAGTTCTAAAAAAGGGAGGCTAAGGGGGCGGCACGATGAGAATCAAGAATTAGGGTTTATGTTTCTTTGCTTGGCCGACTCTATCCCCTTGTGGTTGGCGGCACAAAGATATAAGAAACCCTAAGCTTTCTTCCTAAGTATCTTCTCCTCTTCACTCCCTCTAGGGCCGGCGACACAAAGGGGTTGTATGGTCTTCTATTGCTCCCCTTTGGCTGGTCTTTCTCTCATCCTTTTCCTCTTGGCCAGCGGCACTAGGAGCTAGGGATTGTTCCCTTGTTTGGTTCCTTGGTTGGCCATCTTGTTCTCTCTTTTCTTGGGGCCGACGGCAACAAGCTTTTGTGGCTTGGTGGTTGGCTCAAGCAAGAAGGGAAGGAGAGTTGTTCTTTCTTTTGATTGAAGAAGATCTAAGAAGCTTCAACTTGTGGAGGATCTTCGCCCACACGAAGTCTACAAGGAGGTTAGGACATACGATAGAAGATCGAGAGGTATAAAAGTTTTACAAGTTTTATTATTGATCTTTGCATGTTCTTATTAATATGTTTGTATGTGTTGATTATACATGTCTACATCCATATGTATTTGTATGATCATGGACCCCGAAGATAAACACAAAAACTGGCGATCCGTCTGTCGTCTCTTCCGCGGCTAACCGACTAGAAGAGTTTTGTTGCTTAAACAACTAGTTTGTTCAAGCGATCGCTCAAGTCGTTAGCACGACAACGAATTGGTTGATCTTAGGAAACTCATCCCATCCAGATTAGTGTTTATTAGTGAATATTTTAATCCGGGGACATGGGAGCCGATGAGCCTCCGAGCATGCCATCAGTGACTTTCCCTTTCAATTCCTCCAGAACAATCTTACTCATGGGCTTGTGGTTCATCACATAGTCTTCCTCTAGAAATCTGGCATTCGTGCTAACGATCACCCTTTGATCTCTAGGACTATAAAACAAACCTCCTTTTGTTCCTCTAGGATAGCCAACGAACATGCGTACTTCTGTACGAGGTTCTAACTTACTAGCATCGGTCTTCAGCACATGTGTTGGACTCCCCCAAATTCGAATATATCTTAGACTAGGCTTTCACCCAGTCCACAATTCTGTGGGAGTAGACGACATTGATTTAGATGGTACCAAGTTCAGAATATACACTGTTGTATCTAGAGCATATCTCCGGAACGAATCTGGCAACTCAGAATAACTCATCATCGATCTAACAATCTCCATGAGAGTTCTATTCCTTCGCTTTGCTACACCATTCTGCTAGGGTGTGTCAGGTGTAGACAATTGGGATTGAATCCCAGCCTATGATAAGTAATTCTTAAACTCTCCCAAGAGGTACTCACCACCACAATCAGATCGTAGTGTCTTGATATTTTTACCTTGAAGTTTCTCCACATCAGTCTTGAATTCTTTGAACTTGTCAAAGAATTCAGACTTGCGGCACATCAAGTAAATGTATCCATATCTTGAATAATCGTATATGAAAGAGATGAAATACTCAAAATCACCTCTTGCCTGGATAGATATAGGACCACACATATCAGAATGAACAAACTCCAACACATCTTTGGCTCTATACCCCTTGGCCTTAAAAGGCATCTTAGTCATTTTACCCTCTAAGCAAGATTTGCAGGTTGGGAAATCTTCCACCACTAATGAACTCATAGGTCCATCAACTATCAACCTTTGAATTCTGCTTAGGTTAAGATGACCTAGCCTTAGATGCCAAAGATATGTTTGGTTCATCTTCAAAGGTTATTTTTTCTTATTGGAATTAGAGGATGAGTTATTCACTTCTATTTACATCGTGGGAGCTTTTGGTTGAAGCATATATAAATTTCCTATCAATGCACCAGAATAGATAATCTCCCTATTCCTTTTTATAACAACTCTGTCATTAAAATAAATAAAATATCCATCTATAAACAATTTAGAAACCAAAATAAAATTCTTTCTAAATAAAGGTACATAAAGGCAATTTTTAAGAACCAAAACTTTATTCCTCTCAAAAGACAAATAAACATCTCCCACTGCAACAGCCTCCACCTTCGTGGCATCGCCCAAGTATACGGTAATCTCCCCCTCAGCCAGTCGTCTGGTTTCCTGGAACCCCTGCAAAGTATTGCAGACATGATCAAGGGCTCTGATCTACACACCAGTGCCAGAGATAACACCGCTAAACATGTTTCAATGACTAGACCAAAAGATATACCTTTGTTTTCGGTTGGGAAGTCCTTCTTCGATTGTCCAGCTACAAGTGAAGCACTTGCCTTTCCGCTTCTTCACTCTTCCCTGAGATCCTCCCGTCACCTTTGCCTCAGCTTGTTTCTTCTTCTTCTTGCCTTTCGGCTTAGAAGTAGAAACCTTTTGGGCAACCATGGCCTGTGCCTGAGCACTCTGACAAAATATCCCCTCTGCCACCTGGAGTTCTGTCAGAAGCTCCGTCGATGAATACAACCTTTTATTTATGTTGTAGTTCAGGAGAAACTGCTCAAAACTCCTAGGTAGACACTGGAGTATGATATCGACCTGGGTTTCCCTATCGATCTCAGCTCCAAGGACTTCCAGCTCATTCAAATGAGCCATCATCTTGAGAACATGATCCCTCATGGGTGTTCCCTCGATCATGGTGGTCATCATCAAGTTCCTCATGGCTTCCTGCCTCGCAACCCGATTCTGGTGTCCGAAAAGCTCTTTGAGATTGAGCATCATGTCATAAGCAGTGGGCATGGCTTGATGCTGATGTTGCAGTACATTTGACATAGATGCTAAAATGTAACATCGCGCAATCTCATCAGCCTTAATCCACTTCTTATAACTCTCCTTCTCCTTTTCCCCAGAATCATCCGCAGCCTTAGAAGGACACTCTTCGAAGAGTACATATTTGTACTCCTCAGCAGTCAAGACAATGTCAAGATTCCTCTTCCAATCAACATAATTGGTTTAGTAAGTTTATTTTCTTTCAGTATCACAGCAAGCGGGTTGAAAGTCATTTTAAAAAACCTAAGAATCACATAGATCAAAACATTAGATTTCAAAAAATTATTGATTCCTCAAACAATAAAATTTTAAAATCAACCAACACCTCAAAACACCGAGAATATCGTATGTCACGATACTTTGGATGTATACGAATTCTACATTAGTAAGAGGAGGTTTTACCCATTAATTTTACTATCTTGTCAACCTAACTTTTTGACAAATAAAATTAATAGTTGGTTCCTCTTCGGCCCTACAAATAAAAGCAGTGATATGAGAAGGATACTTCTATTTGTATCTAAGTGTTCACCATTATTCGGTACTAAGGTAATTATCTCGGGTTATGTGCCTTCCGATGGGGAAGTACACACGCTCCTTAATAATTTCCTAAAACCATATTCGACCCTATGATCCGCAAACAAACTCATCCGATGGGGAGGAAGGAACTCAGAGACGACGCGCAAGTTTGTTTGCATCACATGTCAAATCGTAATGGAGGCCATGGGAATTTATAAAAATATCCCTCTCCCACTTAGTAATTTAAAATTGAGGAATTTTCTAGCCTACGACATGCATATCAAACAATAAGCAATAAATATGAAAAAGAATATTTTCCAACTATTATGGCTTTTGACTCCAATATGTCTCCTGTCGTATCACCATCTCGTCCGCTCCTCCCTACGCCATGTACAAGCCATCCAGAGATCCGAGCTGAGAAAAACTATTTTAATTTACATCCATCGATCCTATACTCCACGAAAGAGTGTAAATGAAATCTAGATCAAAAGTAAACTAAAATAAAAAGAGTGGCTAAACAATGTCGTACTTAATTAAAAAAATTAAATACTAGCCTCGTCAACCCTGTGGATTCAAAAAATATACAATTGCACACATACAATCACATACACACATATGGCCATAATAGTTGGATCCTATGCCTGCAACCAAAAAGATAACCTATGCACATCCTACTATTATCCGACACATATAATATATGAAAAGTGCATAAAAGTAACCGAATCCTAAACACACAAAATCGGAAACCGTGGCTTTGATACCACTTGAAGGTAGAAAACTTCGCTTCCCACTTCAACTTGGTCGCTTGTTCATGGCGATCCCGTCTACTTCCCAGGATTAAAAAAAATTAATCCTAGACAAAAGGAATTACCCAAGCAACCATTTTATCGTCGTGCTATTCGATTAGAGTGGTCACTTGAACAAACTTGTTGTTCATGCAACCAACCTCTATTCTTCAATTAGCTGCGGAAAAGACGATGTACGGATCGTCGGTTTTTGTGTTTGTATTCAGGGTCCAAGTAAATTAGCCACATATAATTGAAAACAATTATAGACATAATACAAAAGAATATAAACAAGTATTATACCTCTTGATCTTCTATTGTATGTCCTTCCTCCTTTTGGACGTCGTGTGGGCGACGATCTTCCAAAAGTCGAAGCCTCCTAGATCACGTTCTTCCATTCTTTGTTTGCTCTGAACAAAAGGAAGAATAAAACAAAACCCTTCTCCTATCTAGAACCGACCACCAAGCCACCTTGCTTTGTGATTGCCGCGAGCCAAGGAGAGAACAAAAGGATCGCCGACCAACCTTGAAGAAGGTTGCCGCTGGCCAACCTTGTGAGAGAAGAGGAGAGGATGATCCGGCCAAGAGAGGAAGAAGAGAAGCTAATCCCTTACCTTCTTGCCGCCGGCCCTAGAAGAAGATGGTAGTGTTGTTGTCGGCGGCCAAGAGGAGAAGCCAACCTTAGGTTGCCGCCCAATATGAGAAGCAAACCCTAGCCACCTCTTGTTTGCCGACCAACAAACCCTAGCCTCTCTTAGTTGTCGCCAAATCCAAGGGAAGCAAAACCCTAATCTCCTCTATTTTCATCCATGCCCAAGCCTTGGCCACCCTTTTATAGAGTTAGGCTTAAGCCTCCTTTTAATCTCCACCGTTGGATCTAGGGAATTAATCTCAACCGTCGAATCTAGAGATTTAATCTCAACCGCCAGATCTACAGATATAATCTCCATCATCGGATCTAGAGTTTTATTTTCCATCATCGGATCTAGGCTCCATGAGGTTTAAATAGGCTACAATAGGGACCATGAGGAGGAGTTGGATCTTGGCCACCCAATGGATCAAGCCCACATAAAGTCCGATCCATTAATGATAATCCATTCCACTAGAGGATTATCATTGATCTACCTCACCAACCCCCCTAAGTTAATATTGGCTCCATATATTATTTGTATATTTATATCCCCATGTTTAAGATCTCGAATGTTCGTCGATTAATTAATTTAATGACAATTAATTATTCAACATCTAACTCCATGAGTAGTACCACTCAACCTTATCATCATGCCGGACCAAGTCCACCTGTAAGGTTTATATGATGATCCTTATGAGCTCCTCAAGGGGATATCATCATCCTAATATATAGGACATGGTTTCCTCCTATAATCAACAGTACACCATATAAATAATATCATTTCCCAACTTACCGAGCCTATCGATTTACTCTATAAATCTCGCCCATTAGTAAATCAATGAAATGAATACTAAGTATATGTGCCCATTATTATATCGGGATTAAGAGCATGTACAACATAATATCTGAGGTCCGATTCGATTATGTAGTCAGGAATAAATCAAATCACCTCTAAGTCGGTCTTGCTCAATACACACAAAGTGCACTAGTGTAATTCTATGGTCAAGACAAACCAATACAAAATCACACTACAACCATACCAATGGTTTGTCCAAAACCATCTCGGTTGTGAACCTTTACTTATACATTACAAGGAACTGATAACATGATCTCCCGTGTGACACTACACACCATGTTATCTACAATGTAATGTATTAGACAATATGCATAACCATAAATATGCAAACAATGATCATGTGATTCTTATTTCAAAATAAAGATGTTCATACAAAACATAGACTTTTCAGTATATATCCCAAAAGTCAGTCGGTATGTTGTTAACTCCATCGACCACTTAGCGACAAGAATGGATGCGCTAAGCAGGCGGTTTGACTCTCTAACCCCTGTATCTACATGTGCGGCCAATACTTTTGGAGAGGGAGTGACAACGTATCAGGAGGAACACTATGGAGGATAGGGTAGCTACGAAGGGCAAATTGAGCATGTCGACGCGATTGGCTAACACAACCAAAGGGCCAACAACACATATTCAAGCATCTACAACCCCAAATGGAGGAACCACCCAAATTTTTCTTATAAGAATAATCCAAAGAATTTCCAACATTCGGGAGGATATGGGCAACAACAGGGCAGCGAGCAACAACAACCACCCAAATCTAGACTGGAACTAATAATTGAAGACTTTATTATTACCCAAACAAAGGCCAATGCAGAATTCCAGCCCCAACATCAAAGATCTGAAGAGGCACTTAGGGAGTTGAAGTTTTATGTCGATGGGCATACAAGCCGCACTAAAATGCTGAAAATGCAAGTGGCTCAAATAGCCCAGACCGTATCACAAACTATGGATAGCTCTCCACCATAAACCGAGAAAAATCAGGTTAAGGAAGAGGGAGTATATAGTGAGGGAGTAGGTAAAAAAAATAGATTCACTAAGGGGTCTGCAACCATGATTTCGACTTTGCCAAACTAGGCTGAAATTGAAGGTAAAATCCCACCGAAGCTGGAGGACCCTGGTGAATTTGTTATACCCTGCATGATTTATGGTGAGAGCTTCGATGAAGCACTGTGTGATCTAGGGGCATCAGTTAGCGTGATACCCTATGCATTCTACCTGGAAATGGGACTAGGTGGTATACAACCACGTGCCTTGGTATTCGCATGGTGGACGACACGATCAAGGAACCCGTTGGTATGCTAGAACATGTACCTGTGGTAGTTGAGATTTTTTTTCATACCCACAGATTTTATCATACTGGACACAGGACCAAACCCTCAGAATCCCATCATTTTAGGAAGACCCTTTCTAGCGACTGCGGGAGCATGCATAGACGTGAAGGCGCATAAAGTCTCCTTGGAAGTAGATGATGAGATCATCATATTCAACCTATCAAAGTGTAAGGCTCCCTTCTCATACAGGTATACTTCATGCAGAATAACGACTACCCCACTGAAATATAAAGGTTCCGAGACAGATGAATAGAGGTTCATAGAACCTCCAGAGCCGAGTTGAAATAATGAAGTATGGTCGAGCTAAAATACCTTAAACAAAGCACTTCTTGGGAGGCAACCCAAGTTTAGTTTAAATGTTTTTTATTTTATTGCATTTGTGTGTATAGTTTAGACTTTAATGTTTGTCCATTAGCATCGTTGCAAATAGTTTAGGATTAGAAAGAACTTGCTAGGTAGAAGCAAAAATCATTTTGAGCCCACCTAGTCCACGACAAGAGCCTGCACCTGCACCGCCATCTTTTTCTACTTTTGAGCAGAATATAGGTACATCTGCCTATGACTTTTCAGAGTTCCATTCGCCCCTCGATGACATATACTCCGAGCAATAGATGCAGAGGCAGCAATGGGAGGAGAAGAGAACTTATATGCAAGCAAAATTTCAAGGCTTATGGGAGCATTTCTAGCGGGCCGAGGAGTTCTACGACGAGGCCCGTATCTATTTCTAGGAGGAGGTTGTCCATCGCCAGGAGGAGGTTGCATACCGCTAGGAGGTTCGCCATCACATGTGTGCCACGCAAGCATAGTGGGCCTGGGAGGAGGGGCACAGAGTAGCCGCTGCATCCACTAGCTCCCAGATCGACCACATATACATGTGACATCAGCAACTGAGCACCAGGTTTTCCCAAGAGCCTGACATGCTGAGGCTACCAGACTTCCCACCTTGGCCGCCATATTAGAGGTACTTTTTCATATAAGTCTAGTGGGGACCCCAAGCTTTGATATGTTTTGTTTCTAGTAGTACTTTCTTTCTTTCTTGATACTTGCATTTTAGTTTTAGTTGCATTCATTTGTTCATGCATAGAGTGGTTATTCCTTTTTAAGACTTAATTTTTCCTATCTTTAAGCTACCTCGGTAATAGTTTTAAGATATTTTCACAGATTGTTTTCCTGGATAGCTTAAATTCATTTATCTCTTGGCATTTTATCTGCTTTAATGAATGTTCTAGATTTGCACTAGTTAGCTTTGTTTTTACACCTACACTTGATGAATATTCTGAAAGGTAAAATCTATTACATACTTAGTTATGATTCATCCTAGTAGTCTAGAACTTTGGAATCCATAGGTGACTCGAGATTTAGCATTTTAGTTACTAGAGATGCTCGGATTGTGTAAGCCCATTCGAAAAAATAAAAAACCCTGTGAGTAGGAGAAGAACAAAAGTTCTTTAAAAAAAAGAGACAAAGAGAAAAAAAAATGAGTGATAAAAAAAAAGTTGTCGTGGGTGGAAATGCCTAAGTGCCCCTTTGAGACAGAGTTAGGTTATTGGGAAAACACCTACCAATTTCTCTCAATACCGATCATGCCTTTGAGACTTTGTGTTAGATCTAGGGAACGACCCTCGCATAGGGCAGGTAAGTGCCTAATAACCGGAGACCTTAAGAAGGCTATAAGATGATGACTTAACTTACTGTGGAACGAGTATCCCCTAAGAAGATTCACTTAGCACGTGCACAAGAAGCTAATTTAGTGAATTTTTAGAACATCTCTATTTTGCTTTGATTGAAAATACCACTTGATAAATCCAATTAGCTTGCTATGTATGGAATGATATTTATTTTAAAAATTGCATGGGATTGAGGTTTGCTTGATGACAAGCAAAGATTTATGTCTGGGGGAATTGATGTGAGCAAAACATATAGGGTTTTAGGAGTAGTTTTTGCTCACATCTCGTTATATTTCATACTTGTTTCATGCATATTTCACTTTGTTTTGCATGCATTCCCTATTTTCTGGTTCAGAGATCTTCTCTTTGTGCTTTTGTGTGCAGGACAGTATTTTACAGAAAAAAAGGCACACTTTTGGAGCAAAAGAAAGACATTCGGTAGACGGAACAGAAGGAGACACGACCCGACTGTGTGGATTCACAAGGTCATGCCCCGCCAGCCTAGCATTGCACATAGCCTGGTCATGTGGATCCACACGGTCATGTGGCACTGGGTTATTTCGACGCGACTAGGGTTCTTTCATGGCTTTGGATAGCGTTGACTTCAAATCTATAAAAGGAAAGCCACTCCCAAACCCTAGGAGGGAGGCACGACGGTTGGGATGGCATACCAGTGCCCTAAAAAGCATCAAAAACTCACAATGGGGAGGAAGGAAATGACTAGAGGATCGTAACCTGTGCTTCGACATCGAAGAGAAGGACTAAGAGTACTGTAATTCAATTTCTATTCATCTTCTGCATTGTAATGATTGATTATATTATACCTTGTGTCTGTACTATTCTGTCTATAGAGTAGAATCTTTGATTCTAGGATTATGGAGTAACTTGTGTAACGTAGAACATGCTAGTTCAAATGTTAATTCTGTTTAAGAATTTTTATTCACACTTGGTGTTTGTTTGATTTGATGAAGATTGTGTTTTAGTTTTCTATCTGTTGTGTATAGCCGATACAAGGGGTGACATCCCTTGTATCAAAGATCTAGGGGAACGAAGGAGGAATCTAGCGGTTGTCCTCATCTCTGATAACCGTAGGTAGAAGGGTACGATGGAGTAGGGAACGGGGCATGTTCCAACCCTTCATAGGGATTGTTTTGGTATCCTCGTACCATCTATCCTCTCTTAACAAAAGGTTGGCCTAGTTAGGTATAGGTAGTTCGCAGAAGAAGCGAAAGCTCATCGAAAAAGGGTATGATGTCCCTTTTGCAATACCATAAATAGAGAACTAGTAAACATTTAACTGATAGCATGTTCCATGTTGCACAAGTGAAATCGAAGTCCTAGAATCCCTTTTTGAACATTGAACCAACCTTCACTTCCTTCGTGTGACACTGTACTTGAGTTAGGACCACCGTCAACCTCATAACCACAACCCTTAGAATTTAACTCCGAACAACAACGTCCACTGAACAATTGGTACTCGAATCTCAGTCTCTGTGGGGTCGATAATCTATTTATTACTTGACGACATCCGTGCACTTGCGGGCGTTGAGCGTGAGTGCGCGCTTCGAGTCCTTGATGGTTCCCGTCATAATATTTGAGGTCGTGTTCGTGTGTATCAGTTAGGTGCACAGGCGACTCGGGAAGGTTCAAAGATAGAAGCAGTCTAAGTCGCGTGTAGGGGCAACTCGAGAAGGGACATGTGTAGAAGCAGTCCGAGTTGGGTGCGGAGGTGACTCGAGAAGGGTCAAAAATAGAAGCAGTCTGAGTCAGGTGTGGAGGCAACTCCGGAAGGGTTAAAGGTAGAAGCCCTATGAGTCGGGTGTCGAGGTGACTCCGGAAGGGTCACGGAGAGAAGCAATTCGAGCAAGGTGTAGAGGTGACTCGAAAGGTAGGACTACTCAGGAGTTTGCTTCTTTTTGCGGAGTGTGCTTGGTCCCCTAACAACCTTTTCTCATGATGACTCTCATACTATCATAACCTGCTACGTGGAGATTCCTGTCAGATGTTGTCCCCGAATAGCTCAACAGGTGACGTTACTAATGGATAACTCAGGTGCGCGAAGAACCCCCAAAGATGCTATATAAGGGAAGGTTACTGTAAAGGAAGGCTCTCTTCAGTTTCATGGAATTTTTTTTAGTGTATCTTTTCTTTCTCGAAAGAACTAAGACTATCCTTCTTCATCTGCCTTGCCTAACTTAAGCATCGAAGGACCGTTAGTTGGGAACCCCAACGATAGTCATTTGATGCGTGTTGATTTTAACAGAGATACTATTGCGAATGTGAGAACCCTACCTCTCCCGAAGGCTCGGTGAAAGGTATCTAAAAAAGTTACTACATCACCTGAGTATACATGAAACTCCCTACTACCTATATATAAGGGAATTGTTGTATTTTTTATATTTCAAGAATGGGCATTTTTGCAAGTTAAATCAATCACCCTTTGACATAAATGTGTCGTCAGGAGCACAATTTTATATGTCATACCAAAAAAGCACCTTTTTAATATAGATCTTTAGTAAAAGTCCAAGTGTGCCCCTTTAACATCGCGACAAATCGGTATTTCTAAAATAAAGAAATATCCATCAAAATCTTTTATTTCAAATTCAATTGATAGAAATGACTTAGTTTCTTTCAACATATTTTTATCATTACTATCCAATAAAATATCATTCACATACAAAATAAGTATAATAAATTTTTTCCTACTAAACTTGATATACAAAAATTAATTAATAGGGTCCCCTTAAATTGTATGAAGTAACCATTTGATCAAATTTTCAATACCATTGACGGGATAGATGTCTTAAACCATAAATGGACTATCTTAATCTACATACCAGGTGCTTGAAATCTTTCAATTCAAAGTTCTCCTATTGCATCATGTATATAGTTTTCTCAACATTTCCATTGAGAAATGCAATCTTAATGCTCATTTGGTATAGCTCCATGTCATAATGCGTTACAAGTGTTATGATAAATTTAAAGGAATCTTTCGTCAAAACAGACAAGAAAGACTCCTTGTAATCAATATCCTTCTTTTGAGTGAACCATTTGCCAATAAGGTAAGCCTTATACTTTTCTATATTTCCTTGTGAATTCTATTTTATTTTAAATATCTATTTACAACCAATAAATTTCATCCCTTCAGACAATTCAACAAGTTTCCCAAACATCATTTTCCGCCATGGATTTTATCTCTTCCCGCATGACTTAAATTCACTTGTTCGAATTAGAGCATTATTTAATTTCTTGGAAAAATATGGGATCTATTTTCAAACTTATGTCAAACTCATGCTCCTAAAGATATATATAATCACGTGATATTGTAGATCTCCTTTACCTAGTAGATATCCTTAGTGACACTTATACTTGAGGTGGTTGGAAGGCTTGCTCAACCGTAGGAGGTGTTGGTGCAATAGACCTAGGTCACGATTGACCAGACTCTAGTGGGACTCGAGCAGGGTTTTGATGTTTGACAATGGATTTGACCATTGTTTGACAATATGGTTTGATCATATGTTAACCATATGACAAGTGGATATTTGGAATATCCAAGGTCAAATGGGGGAGATTGTTAGGAGGCAATTGTTGGAGAAATCGGCCTCATGTCAAGGGTGGCCTAGCTTGAGTGAGATTCGAGTAGAAGTCCAAGTATGGACACTTGGCATGGGGAAGTTCAAGTTTAGATACTTGGCAAATGAAAAGTCCAAGGGTGTAGTATTGGCCACGTAAGTCTAAGTGTGCAGTCTTGGCAATGAAAGTCCAAGTTTGGATTCTTCACAAATGGAAAGTCCAAGGGTGTAGTCTTGGCCATATAAGTCCAAGTGTGTAGTCTTGGCGGTGAAAGTCTAAATATGGATATTTGGCAAAGGAAAGTCCAAGGGTGTAGTCTTGGTCACATAAGTCTAAGTATGTAGTCTTGACAGTAAAAGTCCAAGCATTAAAGCTTGGTAATGGAGAAATCCTAGAGATGCAACCTCTTGGCAAAGGAGACCTGATTACCATGATATAGCCGATGGAAACACCTGAAAGCTAACACAAAAGGTGAAGGAGTCGTGGAGGACTCGAATGGTCCCTGAGGGTGTGAGGCTGATGGAGGTGACTAGAAGGCTTAGGTATATGCTAAGGGTACCCGAAGGCATGACATAACTGATGGAAGTACCTGAAGGCTAGCGCGAAGGGTAAAGGAGTCATGGAGTACTCGGACCCTGAGGGCGTGAGGCTGTTGGAGGTGGCTAAAGGCTTAGGTCTAGACCAAGGGTGGTTGATCAAGTATGAGGGGATCATACTTGGGTTAAACCTCATGTTTGAGGTATACCAGTCGATTGGTAGTATTGGCTAGTAGACTGGTCGAGTGTTCAGCACTACGGGGGCCCTAGTTGACTCGAGCAGTTGATTGGAGTTATGACCCAGTCGACTAGTCGTGCAGTCGACTGAGGCTCGACTACTGACTTAGTGCTCTGGAAGTCGCGTGGTAGACTTCACCAGTGAACTAGTCCATGGCTGTTGATTGCCAATGATGGGAAGTTGACTGGTGGTAGTGGACACGGGCACAAAAATCCCGTAGTCGACTACTGGCTTGGCAGTTGACTGATGGTAATGGTAGTCAACTCCTAGGGTATCCGTTCAGCGAAAGCCTACATGAATTACTCCATTGTGAGACAACGGATAAGGGAGCAGTCGATTGGTGTTTTTTGTCAATCAACTGCCATGCATGAATTTGTTGGGATGTATACTGAAAGACTAGCCTTTGTATGAACATCTTCATTTTGAAATAAGAATCACATGATCATTGTTTTCATTTTATATTTATGCATATTATCTGATACTTTACATTGAAGATAACATGGTGTGTGATGTCAAACAGAAGATCATGTTATCAGTTCCTTGAAGAGTATAAGTAGAGTCTCACAACCAAGATGGTTTTGGACAAATCATTGGCATGGTTGTAGTGTTATTTGGTATAGGTTTATCTTGACCATAGAATTACACTAGTACACTTTATGTGTATTGAGTAGGACCAATTTAGAGGTGTTCCAATTTATACTGACTATATAATTGAATCAGACCTCAGATATTATGGTGTACATACTCTTAATCCCGATATAATAACGGGCACATGTACTTAGTATTTATTTCTTTGATTTACCAATGGATGAGATTTATGTATTAAATCGATAGGCCTGGTATATTGGGAAATAATATTATTTACATGGTGTGTAGTTGATTATAGGAGGAAACCGTGTCCTATATACTAGGATGATGATGTCCCCTTGAGGAGCTCATAAATTTCATCATGTAAATCATGCAGGTGGACTTGGTCTAACATGATGATAAGGATGAGTGGTACTACTCATGGAGTTAGATATTAATTAATAAAATTATCAGTAATTTAATTAATTAATAGACATTCGATATCTTAACCACGGGGAGATATTTTGTACAAATAATATGTGGAGCTCATATTTAATTATGGGGTTGGTGAGGTAGATCAATGATGATCCTCTAGTGGAATGGATCATCATTAAAGGATCGGGTTTTATGTGGTTCGGATCCATTAGGAGGCCAAGATCCAACTCCTCCTCATGGTCCCTATTGTAGCATTTATAAATACCTCATGAAGCCTAGATCTATAAATAGAGGTGGAGAGGCTTGGGCGAAAGTGAGAGATTTACAGTTTGCTCCTTGAGGCCGGCGGCAAAGAAGTTTGCCTAGGGTTTGTTGGTTGGCGTTGGAGGCTTGGGCGACATCTTAGGGTTTGGCTTCTTCTCTTGGAGATTTGGTCGGTGCCGCCCGCTTCCAATCATTTGGTCGGCGCCTCTTCTCTTCCTCTCCTAGGGTCAGCGGCAATAAGAGGGTTCTCTTGGCCGACGCTCCTTTCCTCCCCTTAGGGCCGGTGGTCACCAATCTTGGTGTTTGGTGGTCGGAACAAGCAAGGATAAGAAGGGAGTTTGTTCTTCCCTTGTTCGGAGTGAGCAAGGGAAGATACGTGATCTAGGAAGCTTCGATTCTTGGAAGGTCATCGCCCACACGACGTCCAAGAAGAGGATAGGAATACAATAGAAGATCAAGAGGTAAAAAAAGAGGTATAATCTTGTTTAATTTTGATTCTTGTTCTTTTGTATTTGTATGTTATTGATTGACATGGACCCCGATGATAAACACAAAATCCGGCGATCCGTACATCATTTATTCCGTGGCTTATCGAGGAAAAGAGTTAGGTTGCTTGAACAAGTTTGTTCAAGCGACCACTCAAATCGAATAACACGATGATGAATCGGTTGCTTGGGTAATCCATTTTTGTCTGGATTAGTTTTAATTAATAAAATTTGAATCCAGGGATGTGAGATAGGATTTCCATGCACAAGCGATCGAAGTGAAGAAGAGAAACACATCGTTTTCCCTTCAAGTGGTATCAGAGCTATGGTTTCCAGTTTTGTGTGTTTGGATTCGGTTACTTTCATGCATTTATCATATATTGTATATGCCGGATAAAAGTAGGATGTGCGTAGGCTAACTTTTTGCTTGTAGGCATAAGATCCAACTATTATGGCTATGTGGATGTATGTGATTGTGTGTTGTGATTGTAACTAATTATTCGAATCCTCGGGCTTGACGAGGCTAATTAGTATTTAATTTTTGTAATTAAATACGACACTGTTTAGCCGCTTGTTTTAATTTACTTTCGATCTAGAGATGTTGTACACTCCTTCGTGGAGTATAGGATTGATGGATGTAAATTAAAATAGTTTATCTCAGCTCGAATCCTTTTGTGGCTTGCGCATGGTAAAGGAAGGAGTGGACGAGGTGGCGACATGATGGGAAGCATATTGGAAAACAAAAGCCATAATAGTTGGAAAGTTTTTTTCATATTTATAGCTTATTGTTTGATATGCTTGTTGTGTGAAAATTCCTCAATTTTAAATTACTAAGTGGGAGAGGGATATTTTTTTAATTCACGGGCCTCCATTACAATTTGACATATGATGCGAACAAACTTGCACATTGGCTCTGAGGGAATTCCTCCATATCGGATGAGTTTGTTTTGTGGATCACTAGGTCAAATATGGTTATAGGAAATTATTTAGGAGCGTGTGAACTTCCTCATCAGAAGGCACATAATCTGAGGTAATTGTCTTAGTATCAGGTAATGGTAAACACTTAGACGCAAATAAGAGTATCCTGTTGGTGCAATCGGCCCAGGTCAAGATTGATCAGACTCGAGTTTGACTCGAGTGATGTTTGACAAAGTGAGTTGACATTGATGTTTGACATTAATGTTTGTTGATATTTTGGGTAGATTGTTTATACAATCAACCTGGGTTAGGATTAACCGGACTCGAGTTTGACTCGAGGGAGACTTTGATGGTTGACTGGAGTTGACCATGTCATGGAAAGTCCAAGTCTTGAGTACTTGGCATGTAAAGTCCAAGCATGGGTCTTGGCAAGGAAAAGTCCAACATGGGTTGCCAAGGGAAAGTCCAAGCTTAAGTCTTGGTATTTGAGAAGTCCAAGGGGTTTGATATTGGCGGCGTAAAATCCAAGCGGAGTCTTGGCAGCATAAGTCCAATGGTTGGCGGCGTAAAGTCCAAGCGGAGTCTTGGCGGCATAAGTCCAATGTGCCTTGGCGATGTAGACACCATTAGCATGACATAGTCGATGGAAGCACCTGAAGTCTAGTGCGATGGATGAACAAGTCATGGATGACTTGGAGGGATCCGAGAGGCATGAGGCTGATGGAGGTGTCTAGAAGGCTTAGGTCTAGGCTAAGGGTGGTCTAGCAAGTATGGGGGAACCATACTTGGGCTAAAACTTCATGTTTGAGGTGTGTCAGTCGACTGGTGTCATATGGCAGTCGACTGGTAAGAGTCAACTAGGGTTTGACAATGGGATGTGTCCCATCAGTCGATTGCCAGAGCTTAGCAGTCGACTGATTTCACGAGCAGTCAACTGATCGTGTTATCAGTCGACTGATGCTCGGTTTTTCGGGCACAAAATTGAGTCTGACTCGACTGCTAGGGTTAGCAGTTGAATGGAGGCTTGACCAGTCGACTGATGGTCATGATCAGTAAACTGATGATGGATCCATTGAATTTTTTCAGCGTGGATCTAGCCGTTGTCTCACGATAACAGTGGCATAAGTCGACTGATGGTCCCGAGCAGTCGATTGATCGACGTTTTCCAGCATAGGTTGAAGGTTTAAATGGATCTTGTGAAGGAGGAAAAAGTCATGGTTCTTTGAGGCGATTTGGGGCGAGTTGCTACTACAATTCAGGGTCTCCAAGTGCTACTCGATCAACCAAGCATTCAAGCAATAAAAAGCAAAGTGTTGTAAAGTTCTCTTTACTTGTTTTCGTATTCGCATTATACTTGCTTGTTTGTTTTTCGTATTACTATTGTAATCAATTGTACGGGGTTTCTCCACCTCCGACTTGTGTTGAGAAGGAGTTATTGCATAGTGGTGTGTGATTGACATCGCCAGAGCTCTTTAGAGCTCGATCCGTGGAGTAAGAACTGTTCGGTTCCGAACCACGTTAAATTCTTGTGTGTTTGCGTGTTTGATTATTCGTTATTGCTTTATTATTATTATTCTGCTGCACGCTAATGAAAATTGTAGACGAACACGTGAATGTATTCCATCGTACGAGCACATCGCCATTCACCCCCCCCCTCCTCTAGCATTCCAACGATCCGCTACAAGTGGTATCAGAGCGAGGCCGCTCTTCAAGTTTAACAACTAAGGGAGCACGCTAGAGGGTGAAGATGGATGTTCAAGAGCAACTAGGATGGGATATCAACACACCTATCCCTTATACCTTCTATGGACAAGAAGGGTTTAGACAATGGAAGGCAAGGATCGAAGACTTCCTAATGATGAGGGACTTCGAAGAATGGTCCATTTAAATGGAGGGATATAGCTATCCAAGAGGACCAAAACGTGGATTCCTCACGAAAAAGAGATGGACCGAAGTGCAAGTTCAAGCCTTCGAGAAAAATGATAAGGTAATGAAGTTTTTAATTGATTTAATACCTAACAATATCTTGTGTATGTTAGGTAATTATGTAGATGCCAAGGAGCTATGGAGCCAAGTCGGCAAGCTCCATGAAAGTTCATCACCGGTCCAAGAGGAAGGGACCGAAGAGGCAAATGCATCATACTCACAAGAAAGTGAGGACTTGGAGGTTGAGAGACCATCAACATCCAAGGAGGAAGAGGAAGTAGAATTAGAGGAGACCTCCATCTCTAGGATTGAGGGGGAGGAGATTGAAGGAGATCGTTGGAACGCTAGAGGGTGGTGAATAGCGTCGTGCTATGCATCGATGGAATACATTCATGTTCATCTCTACAAAACTCATTATGGACAGCGGAATAATAATAGTAATAATGAAAAACAAGACAAACACACAAAAATAATTGTTTAACGTGGTTCGAAACCTCAAGGTTCCTACTCCACAGTTGAGCTCAATGAGCTCTATCACTAATCAATAACTCCTTCTCGACACAAGTCGGAGGCGGAGAAACCCCTTACAATAGTTTAGAACAATAAACTAAATACAACAAGCAAATACAATATGAAATACAATAAGAGATGCAAAGAAAACATTACACAAAGCTCTTTGAATGCTTGCTTGCTAGGTTTATCGAGTAACACTTGGAGACCCTGAATTACAGCAGCAACTCGCCCCAAATCACCTCAAAGAACCATGGCTTTTTCCTCCTTCATGAGCTCCATTTAAAGCTTCAACCTGTGCTAGAAAATGTCGATCAGCCGACTGATACCACTGTTGTCATGAGACAACGGCTAGATCCATGCTGGAAAAATCCAACGGATCCATCATCAGTTGACTGATCATGACCATCAGTCGACTGATCAAGCCTCCACTCGACTACTAACCCTAGCAGTGGAATTAGACTCCATTTTATGCCCAAAAAACTGAGCACCAGTCGATCGATCACAAGATCAGTCGACTGCTCAGTCCAGCAGTCGATTGCCCACCTCTCGCAGTTGACTGGTGGGACACTTCCCACAGTAAAACCCTAGTTGACTCACTTCAGTCGACTTCCACATGGCACCAGTCGATTGGAAAATCTCAAACATGAGGTTTTAACCTAAGTATGATGCCCCTATACTTGCTAGACCACCATTAGCCTAGACCTAAGCCTTCTAGCCACCTCTGTCAGCCTCACACCTCTCAGATCCCTCCAAGTCATCCATGACTTGTTCATCCATTGCGATAGCCTTCAAGTGCTTCCATCGGCTATGTCATGCTAACAGTGTCTGCACCGCCAAGGCACATTGGACTTAGCCGCCAAGACTCCGCTTGTACTTTACGCCGCCAACCATTTGACTTATGCTGCCAAGACTCCCGCTTGGACTTTACATGGCCAATACCAAACCCCTTGGACTTTCCAAATGCCAAGACTCAAGCTTGGACTTTCCCTTGCCAACCCATGTTAGACTTTCCATGCCAAGACCCATGCTTGGACTTTACATGTCAAGTACTCAAGACTTGGACTTTCCATGACATGGTCAACTCCAGTCAACCATCAAAGTCTCCCTCAAGTCAAACTCGAGTCCGATTAAACCTAACCTGGGTTGATTGTATAAACAATCTCCCCAAAACATCAACAGACATTAATGTCAAACATCAATGTCAACTTACTTTGTCAAACATCAAAACATTACTCGAGTCTAACTCGAGTCCGGTCAATCGTGACCTGGGCCGATTTCACCAATAATCTCCCCCTTTTTGATGTTTGACAAAAACATATACCTTTGAGTTATAACACTAACTCAAATTCCCTTACCAATTATCCCAAATTGGTAAGTTCACATTCTCCCCCTTTTTGACATACATCAAAAAGGTTTACTCTCCAAGGAGGTTAATGTCTCATATCCAATGAGATCTTACAATCTCCCCCTTGGTCCAAAGATACCTAGGATTCCTACCATCTTCCTAGTGATAAGTCTCATATCACTCAAGAGAGGCAATCCTATGTACTCTCCCAATTTTCAAATTGGGTCTCTCAAAATCACATTTTCCCCCTCATGAGGAAAATTACAATCCATCATCCCATGATGGATACCTCCCCCTAAAGGCTTGCTCCCCCTTGACCATTGTACCAACAATGTCCTTGGGAAGTCCCTAAGCCAATAGGAACTCTAAACCATCAAAAATAAGGTTAAAAGTTCAAACATGAACTCTTTGTTGGCAATCGTGCTATTTCTCGGAATGCTCATAGGCTCCCATGTCCCCGGATTAAAATTTTCACTAATGAAAACTAATCCGGATGGGATGAGTTTCCTAAGCACAACCAATTCGTCGTCGTGCCAACGACTCGAGCGATCGCTTGAACAAACTAGTTGTTCAAGCAACCAAACTCTTCTAGTCGATTAGCCGCGGAAGAGACGATAGACGGATTGCCGGTTTTTGTGTTTCTTATTCGGGGTCCATGATTATACAAATACATGCAAATGCAAACTAGTATAATCAACATATACTAACCTAAAGAACATAAGCTAGCATATCAAATAAGAACATGAAAAGAACAATAATAAAAGTTGTGAAACTTTTATACCTCTTGATCTTCTATCGTATGTCCTAACCTCCTTGTAGACTTCGTGTTGGCGAAGATCCTCCACAAGTTGTAGCTTCCTAGATCTTCTTCAATCCAAAGAATGAAGAACTCTCTTTCCCTTCTTGCTTGAGCCAACCACCAATCCATAAAGGATTGATGCCGCCGGCCCCAAGAATAGAGAGAATAATATGGAAACAACCAAGGAACCAAACTAGGGACAAACCTTAGTTTTGGTGCCGCCGGCCAAGATGGAGTGAATAGGAGAAAAGGAATATGTTGGGCGCCGGGCACGGTGGAGGGAATAGAGGAAGGAGCCGGCCACACCCTAGGAAGAAGAAGACCTCCTTTCCTATAGTTGCCGCCCAACTTCCTTGCAATCCCTAGTCACTAACCCAAGGAGGAAACCCTAATTAGGGTTTCTCCTTAGGCTTTCTTGCTGCCCAACCATGGTGGAGAGAAGAGATCTAGGAGCTAGCCACCTCCAAGGAAGAAGACAAGCTCTTCCACAAGTTGCCACCCACTCTTCATTCCCATCCATGGTCGCCCAAGAAAAGGAGCCAAAACCCTAATCAAATTAGGGTCTCCTCCATAGGGTTCCTTGCCGCCCAAGCATGGTGGAGAGAAGAGATCTAGGAGCTAGCCACCTCCAAGGAAGAAGACAAACTCCTCCACAAGTGGCCGCCCAACCTTCATCCTCACCTTGACCGCCCAACCTAAGGAGCCAAAACCCTAATTAGGGTTTCCTCCTTAAGTTGCTTGCCGCCCAATCAATGCTAGGCAAAACCCTAATTTCCTTAGCATCCATCATCAACCACTCTCTTCAAACTTAGTTGCCGCCCAACCCATGCTCCCTTATATAGAACTTAGGAGAAAATTGGTTATTGATGAGGTAGCCAAAAATATAGGAACTAATTCCCAATTTTCTTGCCACCCACCTTATCCAACCTTTCCTCTCCCTTTTATATAGAGTTAGGTTTAGGCCTTGGTTTAATCTCCACCGTCGGTTCTAGGGTTTTAATCTCAACCGTCGGATTTAGAGATTTAATCTCAACCGGTTCTAGGAAATAATCCCAACCGCCGGATCTAGAGATTTAATCTCCACCGCCGGTTCTAGGATTCAATCCTAACCGCCGGATCTAGAGATTTGTTTTCCATCATTTGATCTAGACTTCATGAGGTTTATATTAGGCTACGATAGGGACCATGAGGAGGAGTTGGGTCTTGGCCACCCGATGGATCGGAACCACACAAACTTGATCCATCAATGATGTTCCATTCCACTAGAGGATCATCATCGAACTACCTCACCAACCCCATAAATTACTATGGGCTCCATATATTATTTGTACATCCCTCTCCCCGTGTTTAAGATATCGAATGTCCGTCAATTAATTGATTTACTGACCATCAATTAATTAACATCTAACTCCTCGAGTAGTACCACTCAAACTTATCATAATGTTTACTAAGTAAACCTGCAGTGTTTACATGATGAAACTTATTATCTACTCAAGGGGACATCATCAACCTAATACATAGGACACAGTTCCTCCTATAATCAGCGGCACACCATGTAAATAATATCATTTCCCAACTTAGGGCATATTGATTTAATCCATAGAAATCTCACCCTCGTAAATCAAAGAAATAAATACTAAGTACATGTGTCGTTATTATATCGGGATTAAGAGCATGTACAACATAATATCCGAGGTCCGATTCAATTATGTAGTCAAAATAAATTGAATCACCTCTATGTCGGTCCTGCTCAATACACCTAAGTGTACTAGTGTAACTTTATGTTCAAGACAAAACAATACCAAGCTACACTACAACCATGCCAATGGTTTGTCCAAAACCATCTTGGTTGTGAGCCTCTGCTTATACTCTACAAGGGACTGATAACATGATCTTCTGTGCCACACCCAAGCACCATGTTATCTACAATGTAAAGTATTAGACAATATGCACATATATAAATATAAAGTGCAAACAATGATCATGTGATTCTTATTTCAAAATAAAGATGTTCATACAAAAGAGCTAGGCTTTCAGTATACATCCCAATAATCTCCCACTTATACTAAAAGACTATCTTTGTCATTATCGCCATACATCTGATTCCCCTTCCCTCCACATGCCTATCAAAGCTCTCGCTAGAAGGGCCTTAGTGAAAGGGTCTACCAGGTCATCCTCTGATGCAATCTAGGTGACAACAACTTCTACCTCCTTTATGATTTCTCGTATCAGGTGGTACTTGCAATCTATGTGTTTACTAGCCTTATGGGCTCGTGGTTCCTTCGAGTTTGCAACTGCACCATTATTATCACAATAAATTGTGATAGTTCTGGGTAAACCAAGAATCACATCCAAGTCCATCAGGAAGTTCCCGAACCACACAGCTTCTTTGGCCGCCTCATAGGCTGCCACATACTCAGCTTCCATGGTGGAGTCCGCCACGCATTTCTGCTGGGCACTCCTCCATACAATGCCTCCACCTCCTAAAGTAAATACAAAACCTGAGGTTGATTTACTGTTATCCCTATTTGATTGGAAATCGCAATCCATGCAACCCACAGGGAGTAATTGGTCTGCCCGGTAAACTAGCATATAATCCCTAGTCCTTCTCAGGCACTATAATATATGCTTTACCGCAGTCCAATGTCCCTGTCACTGGATTACTCTGATATCTGCTAACCATGCCCACAACAAAGCAGATATCTTGTCTCTTACATAGCATACATGAGGCTTCATACTGCCGAAGCATAAGGAACCGCCTTCAGCTCCTTTATCACCTCAGATGATCTAGGACACATCTTGTTAGATGAAGGAACTCCATGCCTGAAAGGTAGAAAAACCCTTCTTGGAGTTTTGTATGCTAAAACGATCCAAAATCATGTCTATGTATGAAGCTTGGGATAAGCACAACAACCTTGATCCCCAAGGTTGTGACCCACTTCTCCCAAGTCCTTCATATCATACTATTTGGACAACCATACCCTTACGTTTGATAACACTTCGATGTTGTCGCCAACCACCAAAATGTCATCTACGTATAGTACAAAAATACCACTACGTTTCCGTCACATCTCTGATATACACAAGACCCATCCGAACTTTGAATAAATCCATAAGACTGGATTTTCTTCCTCAAAGCGGATGTCCCAAGACTTCAAAGCTTGCTTCAGTCCATTAACGGACCGATTAAGCTTATAAACAATACGCTCTTTACCCTTAGCAATGAATCCCTCTGGTTGCTTCAAATAGATGTTTTCCTCAAGACTTCCATTAAGGAAAGTTGTCTTGACATCCATCTATCTCATCTCATAATCCATATGAGCTGCAATGCATAAGAGCTCCCAGACCTGACTTGAATCCATAGATTCAATCTCAGTATTCATTGCACTTTGCAAAGATGCTGTATTTATATCTTGGATTGCCTCGTCGTATGTCTAGGGATCAGGTTCATGTTTGCTAGGGACCAAATCAGAAGATTTGTCCAAAAACATGAATCTAAGAGGTTGTCTAACAACCCTCCCACTACGACGAGGTATCTTCTGTGTATCCTCTGTGACACGCGGTGCAGTGACATGTGGTATGTCCTCTTGTACCGGTGGTACTAAAGAAGTAACTTCCCTTTTTAACTCCTCAAGAACAATCCTACTCGTGGGCTTGTGGTTCATCACATAGTCCTCCTCTAGAAATCTAGCAATCGTACTAACGATCACCCTCTGATCTCTAGGACTATAAAACAAACCACCCTTCGTCCCCTTGGGATAGCCAACGAACATGCGTACTTCTGTATGAGGTTCCAACTTACCAGTATCTGCCTTCAGCACATGTGCTGGACTCCCATATCTGAATATGTCTTAGACTAGGCTTTCGCCCAGTCCACATAACTCTGTGGGAGTAAAAGGTACTGATTTAGATGGAACCAAGTTCAGAATGTACACCGCCGTATCTTGAGCATATCCCCAGAATGAATCTGGCAAGTTAGAATAACTCATCATCGATCTAACCATCTCCATAAGAGTCCTCTTCCTTCGCTACGCTACACCATTCTGCTGGGGTGTGCCAGGTGCTAACAATTGGGATTGAATCCCAGCCTCTGATAAGTAATTCCTAAACTCTCCCAAGAGGTATTCACCACTACGATCAAATTGTAGTGCCATCTTGAATAATTGTCTATAAAAAAGACGAAATATTCAAAACTACCTCTTGCCTGGATAGACATAGGACCATACGAATCGGAATGAACCAATTCCAACAAATCTTTGGATCTATACCCCTTGGCCTTAAAAGGCCTCTTGGTCATCTTACCCTCCAAGCAAGATTCACAGGTTGGGAGATCCTCCACCACTAATGAACCCAAAGGTCCATCAGCTATCAACCTATTGAATTTTGTTTAGGTTAATGTGACCAAGCCTAAGAAGCCAAAGATATGTTTGGTTCATCTTCGAAGGTTCTTTTCTCTTATTGGAATTAGAAGATGAGTTATTAACTTCTATTTGCATCATGGGAGCTTGTGGTTCAAGTTATAAATTTCCTATCTATGTACCTGAATAGATAATGTCCCTATTCCTTTTATAACAAATCTGTCATGAAAAGAAATAGATTATCCATCCAAAAACTATTTAGAAACCGAAATCAATTCTTTCTAAATAAGGGTACATAAAGGAAATTCTTAAGAACCAAAAACCTTTATTTTTCTCAAAAGATAAATAAAACATCTCCCACTGCAATAGCCGCCATCTTCATGGGATTGCCCAAGTAAATGGTAATATCCCCTTTAGCTAGTTGTCGGGTTTCCTGGAACCCCTGCAAAGTATTGGAGATATGATTAGTGGCTCTCGTATCTACTCACCAGGTGCCGGTAGATAATGCTTCTAACCATGTTTCAATGACTGGACCAAAGGATATACATTTGTTCTTGCTTCGGATTTGGACAATCCTTCTTCTTATGTCCAGTCTGCTAGTAAGTGAAGTACTTGCCTTTCGGCTTCTTCACTCCTCTCTGAGATCCTCCCACCACTTTTGCTCCACCTTGTTTCTCCTTCTTCTAGCCTTTCGGCTTAGAAGTAGAAACCTTTTTGAGCAACCATGGCTTGAGGACACTCTTTGAAGAGTGTATACTTGTACTTCTTAGCAAATAAGACAACATCTAGATTCTTTTCCAATCAACATTATTTGGGTACAGTAAGTTTATTTCCTTTAGTATCATAACAAGTGGACTGAAAGTCATTTTGAAAATCCTAAGAATCACAATGATCAAAATATTAGATTTCAAATTTTATTGATTCCTCAAAACAATAAAATTCCGAAATCAACCAACACCTCAAAACACCGAGAATATCGCATGCCACGATAGTGTGGACGTATACGAATTCTACATTTGTAAGAGGAGGTTTTACCCATTAATTTTATTATCTTGTCAACCTTACTTTTTGACAAATAAAATTAATAGTTGGTTCCTCTTTGGCCCTACAAATAAAAGCAGTGACTCCGATGGGGAGGATACTTTTTATTTGCATCTAAGTGTGCACCATTACACGATACTAAGGGAATTATCTCGGATTATGTGCCTTACCGATGGGGAAGTACACACGCTCTTAGATAATTTCCTATAACCATTATTTGACCTAGTGATCCGCAAACAAACTCATCCGATGGGGAGGAAGGCACTCAGAGCCGACGCGCAAGTTTGTTGCATCACACGTCAAATTGTAATGGAGGCCGCGGGAATTAATTAAAATATCCCTCTCCCACTTAGTAAATTGAAAATGAGGAATTTTCAAGCACACACAACATGCATACAAAACAAATCAGCAATAAATATGGAAAAATCAGAATTTTTCCAACTATTATGGCATTGTTCTCCCATATGCGTCCCGTCGTGTCGCCACCTCGTCCGCTCCATCTTTTCCCGTGCGCAAGTCACCAAAGAGTTCCGAGCCGAGATAAAACATTTTAATTTACATCCATCGATCCTAAACTCCACGAAGGAGTGTACATGAAATCTAGATCGAAAGTAAAATAAAATAAAGAGTGGCTAAACAATGCCGTATTTAATTACAAAAATTAAATACTAATCTAGCCTCGTCAACCCCGAGGATTGAAATAATATACAATCATACACACATATAGCCATAATAGTCGGATCTTATGCCTGTAACCAAAAAGTTAGCCTACGCACATCCTACTATTATCCGGCATACAAAATATATGATATGTGCATGAAAGTAACCGAATCCAAATCACACAAAATCGGAAACCATGGCTCTGATACCAGTTGTTGGCAATCGTGCTATTTCTCGGAATGCTCATAGGCTCCCATGTCCCCGGATTAAAATTTTCACTAATGAAAACTAATCCGGATGGGATGAGTTTCCTAAGCACAACCAATTCGTCGTCGTGCCAACGACTCGAGCGATCGCTTGAACAAACTAGTTGTTCAAGCAACCAAACTCTTCTAGTCGATTAGCCGCGGAAGAGACGACGGACGGATTGCCGGTTTTTGTGTTTCTTATTCGGGGTCCATGATTATACAAATACATGCAAATGCAAACTAGTATAATCAACATATACTAACCTAAAGAACATAAGCTAGCATATCAAATAAGAACATGTAAAGAACAATAATAAAAGTTGTGAAACTTTTATACCTCTTGATCTTCTATCGTATGTCCTAACCTCCTTGTAGACTTCGTGTGGGCGAAGATCCTCCACAAGTTGTAGCTTCCTAGATCTTCTTCAATCCAAAGAATGAAGAACTCTCTTTCCCTTCTTGCTTGAGCCAACCACCAATCCATAAAGGATTGATGCCGCCGGCCCCAAGAATAGAGAGAATAATATGGAAACAACTAAGGAACCGAACTAGGGACAAAGCTTAGTTTTGGTGCCGCCGGCCAAGATGGAGTGAATAGGAGAAAAGGAATATGTTGGGCGCCGGGCACGGTGGAGGGAATAGAGGAAGGAGCCGGCCACACCCTAGGAAGAAGAAGACCTCCTTTCCTATAGTTGCCGCCCAACTTCCTTGCAATCCCTAGCCGCCCAACCTAAGGAGGAAACCCTAATTAGGGTTTCTCCTTAGGCTTTCTTGCCACCCAACCATGGTGGAGAGAAGAGATCTAGGAGCTAGCCACCTCCAAGGAAGAAGACAAGCTCTTCCACAAGTTGCCACCCACTCTTCATTCCCATCCATGGTCGCCCAAGAAAAGGAGCCAAAACCCTAATCAAATTAGGGTCTCCTCCATAGGGTTCCTTGCCGCCCAAGCATGGTGGAGAGAAGAGATCTAGGAGCTAGCCACCTCCAAGGAAGAAGACAAACTCCTCCACAAGTGGCCGCCCAACCTTCATCCTCACCTTGGCCGCCCAACCTAAGGAGCCAAAACCCTAATTAGGGTTTCCTCCTTAAGTTGCTTGCCGCCCAATCAATGCTAGGCAAAACCCTAATTTCCTTAGCATCCATCATCAACCACTCTCTTCAAACATAGTTGCCGCCCAACCCATGCTCCCTTATATAGAACTTAGGAGAAAATTGGTTATTGATGAGGTAGCCAAAAATATAAAAACTAATTCCCAATTTTCTTGCCGCCCACCTTATCCAACCTTTCCTCTCCCTTTTATATAGAGTTAGGTTTAGGCCTTGGTTTAATCTCCACCGTCGGTTCTAGGGTTTTAATCTCAACCGTCGGATTTAGAGATTTAATCTCAACCGTCGGTTCTAGGAAATAATCCCAACCGTCGGATCTAGAGATTTAATCTCCACCGTCGGTTCTAGGGATTCAATCCTAACCGTCGGATCTAGAGATTTGTTTTCCATCATTTGATCTAGACATCATGAGGTTTATATTAGGCTACGATAGGGACCATGAGGAGGAGTTGGGTCTTGGCCACCCGATGGATCGGAACCACACAAACTTGATCCATCAATGATGTTCCATTCCACTAGAGGATCATCATCGAACTACCTCACCAACCCCATAAATTAATATGGGATCCATATATTATTTGTATATCCATCTCCCCGTGTTTAAGATATCGAATGTCCGTCAATTGATTGATTTACTGACCATCAATCAATTAACATCTAACTCCTCGAGTAGTACCACTCAACCTTATCATCATGTTGACTAAGTCAACCTGCAGGGTTTACATGATGAACCTTATGAGCTCCTCAAGGGGACATCATCAACCTAATACATAGGACACGGATTCCTCCTATAATCAACGGCACACCATGTAAATAATATCATTTCCCAACTTACCGGGCATATTGATTTAATCCATAGAAATCTCACCCTCTGGTAAATCAAAGAAATAAATACTAAGTACATGTGTCCGTTATTATATCGGGATTAAGAGCATGTACAACATAATATCCGAGGTCCGATTCAATTATGTAGTCAGCAACAAATTGAATCACCTCTATGTCGGTCCTGCTCAATACACCTAAGTGTACTAGTGTAACTTTATGTTCAAGACAAAACAATACCAAGCTACACTACAACCATGCCAATGGTTTGTCCAAAACCATCTTGGTTGTGAGCCTCTGCTTATACTCTACAAGGGACTGATAACATGATCTTCTGTGCCACACCCAAGCACCATGTTATCTACAATGTAAAGTATTAGACAATATGCACATATATAAATATAAAGTGCAAACAATGATCATGTGATTCTTATTTCAAAATAAAGATGTTCATACAAAAGAGCTAGGCTTTCAGTATACATCCCAACACTCTTCAACCCTTAAAATTTGATACATTATCCTAACACATCTCCTAATCCATATCCAATGGATATCCACCCTTTATAATGCTTCCCAAAGCATATCCTAGGGTTAGAAGTGGTTTGGGACCTTAATCGTAGCTGAACACTGGCTAAACATACCTTGTTTTTCCAAAATCAGCATTGGCAGTCGACTCTCTTAGCTACCAGTCGACTGCCACTCACATCAGTCGACTGCCACCCTGGGTAGTCGACTGATAACTGAAATATCAAAATTTCAGATATCAGAAATGAAATTCGGAAATTCATAAGCAATTCTACGTATTAAAAAAATCATGAAACTTCATACGCATATTAGTTATAGTCAATACAATGGGTGAAAAATGATAGAAAAATATTTTACTCATAAAATATCGAAATTGATAGAAAATCCAAATGTGAATAAAAACTTCAAAGTTTTAGCTCATTTTGTATCAATCTCCTCAATGGCGATTGCTATCAAAAGACAGACTACACCAAGGTTTTCTAAATTGATTTTAAAATGTTTTCAAAACCTTATTTTGGATCATATTCCTTGGGCTCAATGTACATGACTTGTACACAAGCTTTCCCAATGATCCACCACTCATATAATATGAGTTTTGGTTCATCTAGATGCAAAAACTATGTACCTTGAACTTAACTCATATCCTAACATCTCACATGTATCTAAGGTGTCTAGATACACATACATGTCAATTTAATGTGAGATGTGGGTTTTGTTCTCCCTAATCTAGGGTTTCATGCATTTTTCTAAGGCAACTCTACTTGATTTAAATGGGACTCCAAGTCATGTCATTGTCCTTAAATCAATTTTAATTAATTTAAATGCATGAAGTATGATCATAGCATAAATGATATCATAAGTAAACATGGCCAATGATCATCATGTCATGACATATGATTAAATCTAAAACAGATGACATATAATCTTTAATCCTAAACATGATCATGACATATAAATGATAAAAATAAACATGATGTCATGGCATGTTATATGGCAAACAAAGCATGGCATATAAAAAGTATAGGTATAACAATACCTAAATTTTAATATTAGTTGTCATTTCTAATAATTAGATTTATTTTTCCATATTACTACTAATCTCCCAAATGTGCCAAAACCCCAAAATGGCACACCAACCTCTAAACCTAAATTGTGCCAATTTAATTGATTTTCCATAATTCCAAAAATGTATTGGCACATCCTAAAATCTTTTAGGATCATAATATCAACCTTATTTCCAAGGTACTCATAACCTTGAAAATTACATAAGTGCCACCTTTACCATGGTTGAGTTAACTACCCATCCAATCAAGGTTGGCACACCCTAAACCCATCTAGCGTGAATCAATCACGCTCTTAGGAACCCAAAACCTATTTGAGCTCCTAGGGTTAATTAGGTTTTCCTTAGGGATAACCTCCCTAGATACCTTCCTAATGACCCTCCTAGGCTTGGTAGCCTTGGTCATTGTGGTCTTGCCATGGTTAACCTTAGGGATTGCCTCCCTAATAACCTTCTTAGTGGCCACCGTAGTTTTACTAGAAACCCTAGCCACTAGGCACAAACCTTGGTCAACCTTAGGGATGACTTCCCTATTGACCTTGGTCTTCTTAGACCTAGTTTGTGTTCCATAATCAAAAGGAACACTATGATAAGCCACCTTAGGCTTAGATTTGTGACCCAAACCTTTGTTTCCCTTGGTTGACTTTTGTTTCTTAGGTCCTAGATGTTGACTTTGAGTCCTATACCCTTGACTTTGACTATTTGACCCTTGAAATTGATTTTGCATCTTCTTGAGGGTCTTTTCTAATTTCTCAAGCCTTGACCTCAAGGCTTGATTTTCTAATTCTAATTGCCCAATTTTCGAATTTTGATTTGGTCTTTGGGCATTGTCTTTTCTAGGCATATGTCTAGTCCATTTGGGATTAAGACCTAGATGCTCTTGTACTTTTCTAATTGTCTCCCTAGGTAGAATTGGTCTAGAATTGTTTGACCTAGGTTTGTCCTTAGATATAATGTTTTTAGGGACATTAGTCCCAAATTTCTTCTTATTCCTAAGGTTTACACTCTTAGCACCTAGACAAAAATATTTGTTATTTCTAATAGCATGCTCCTTATGAACAATAGCAAGATTGTTTAAATTACTTCTAGCATGCTTCTTAACATTGAAATTAGAAAGAGCATTATTAAAATATACCTTAGGTTAGCCTTAGCTCCCCCTACTTGTGATGCTCCCCTTTGAGTCTTTTTCTCCCCCTTTGGGCATTGATTCCGGTAGTGTCCCGGTTGCCGGCATTTGAAGAAAATCACTTTCTCCTTGCTTTTGGTTGTTGGGGGATCGACATTCTTAACTTTTGGTGCCGGTGGAGCTTTTCTTACTCTCTTTGGGCATTTGCTCTTATAATTCCCACTTTCCCTACACTCAAAGCAAATTATATGATTTTTATTTGAACCTAAATTGCTTGAGTTACCTAGGGTATTTATGGTGGTGACCGGAGTGGGTTCCTCATCCCTCCTGGAGGTTGAGGCTTCTCCTTGATTTTGGTCCGGCTTCGGTGTGGATGGTCTCTCCTCCCCCTCAATCCTTGAAGTGGAGGCTTCTTCCACTTCTTCCACCGATCCAGAAATTGATTCCCTATCAACTTCCGAATCCTCAAGCTCTTTAGATGATGATGTACTTGCTTGAGCTTGAGAGGGTGAGCACTCCTCTTCTTCTTCTTCTTCTTGGATTGATGATGAGTTTTCATGAAGCTTGGCCACTTGACTCCATAGCTCCTTAGCATCTACATAATTACCTAACATACACAAGATATTGTTAGATATTAAATCAATTAAAAACTTCATTACCTTATCATTTTTCTCAAAGCTTTGGAGTTGATCCTCACTCCATCACTTCTTTTTGAGGAATCCACCTTTTGGTCCTCTTGGATACTCAAATCCTTCCATTAATAAGGACCACTCCTCAAAATCCTTCATCATAAAAAAATCTTCAATCATTCTCTTCCAAGAATTGAAGCCTTCTCGTCCATCGAAAGCATATGGGACCAGCGTGTTGATATCCCATCCTAGTTGTTCTTGAACTTCCATCTTCACCCTCTAGCGTGCTCCCTTAGTTGTTAAACCTTGAAGAGTGGCCTCGCTCTGATACCACTTGTAGGAGATCGTTGGAACGCTAGAGGGGGGGGTGAATAGCATCGTGCTATGCGTCAATGGAATACGTTCGTGTTCGTCTCTACAAAACTCGTTATGCGCAGTGGAATAATAATAGTAATAACGAAAAACAAGACAAACATGCAAACACAATTGTTTAACGTGGTTTGGAACCTCAAGGTTCCTACTCCACGGTTGAGATCAACGAGCTCTAGTGATGCACACGCAACCACTAATCAATAACTCCTTCTTGACACAAGTCGGAGGTGGAGAAACCCCTTACAATAGTTTACAACAATAAACTAAATACAACAAGCAAATACAATATGAAATACAACAAGAGATGCAAAGAAAACTTTACACAAAGCTCTTTTGAATGCTTGCTTGCTAGGTTGATCGAGTAGCAATTGGAGACCCTGAATTGCAGCAGCAACTCGCCCCAAATCGCCTCAAAGAACCATGGCTTTTTCTTGCTTCACGAGCTCCATTTAAAGCTTCAACCTGTGCTGGAAAATGTCGATCAGTCAACTGCTCGGGACAATCAGTCGACTGATGCCATTGTTATCGTGAGACAATGGCTAGATCTACGCTGGAAAAATCCAACGAATCCATCATCACGACCGATTGTTTCCACTCGATCGCTAACCCCAGCAATGAGTCGTAATCCATTCTCAGGCTCTAAAATCGAGCACCACGATCGATCACAAGATCACGATCGCTCCAGAATGACTACCCACCTCTGGCAGTCGACTCATGGGACACTTCTCGCAGTCAAACCCTAGTTGACTCACTCCAGTCGACTGCTACATGGCACCAGTGTTGGGTTTCCGGCACCGCGACATGTGTGTGTTCGATCACGTTTCGTAAACATGAACACAGTGGAAGCAATAAAATTAATAAATCTACATTTATTACAACACACACAACACACGCATGCATATTACAACAAGTGTAGACATAACCGTAAATTTAAATTTGCAATAAAAGGAAATTTATCTACGTTATACCTTTCGTATGACGTGTAGTGGGAACGGCATCAACCGGAACGATCCTCGCTAGAATCGTCTCTATCCGTATCCACGCCGAGTTCCTCGGGATGACTTCGCTAAGCCACGAGCTTCGTCTTCGTACGGGTTACTAGCCTCGTGTTGAAGACGATGTGATCGAGAGATGATCACGATCCGAATCCAAATTCGGATCCTAATACGAGTTCTCAAAACTCGCTTCTCCGGAGAGGTATTCGTCAACCAATTGACGAATCCTTCATCCTCCACCTCAGAGGATTACCGGAGATCGAATCCCCGGTAAGTTAGCCGCTGTCGGAGCTCTAACCGTCGTCCAAACGACGCTCCGACGAGAGGAGAAGAAGCTGTCCAGAAAACTGGACAGCTTGGTGGAGGAGTAGGCGCCGGCCAAAACAAGGAAGCCAAGTGCTCACCTTTTCACCGAGGCCTAGGAAGATCACCGGAGGGTCGCCGGAGGATCACCGGCTGAAGCTTGGACGCCGGCAAAGAGCTGGACGGCGGCTCAAGGGTTGGGCGGCAATGGAGTTGACGCCAACAAGAGGAAGAGGGGTTGGGCGGCCAAGCTAGGGTTTTGGATTAGGGCTTAATTATCCATTAAGCCCTCTTTTATAGAGAACTAATTCTCTTAATGGTTATTGGATCATAACCATTAGGCCCGTTAACCCGCTCCATTAAGATAAGTTAAAATAAACCAAACCATGATGGTTTATTTTAAGTTAAAACCAACCGAACCAACTTTTGGTTCATTCGTTTAAAATAAACCAAACCCTTTGGTTTATTCTCATCCATTGGATTAGAACCAAACCATTTTGGTTCATCCATCATGTCTTCATAAGACACGGCCCATCCACGCTTCCATTGCGACTGAAACGATTTCATGCTCGCTTCATGTTTGGTCCAACCAAACCTTGTTTCTCTCGGTCTGAGAATCCCATTCTCAAGCTCGTTTTAAATCCTTTGGATTACGCTCGTTGTGCGTGTGACCAAATAGGTTCTCTGTTTATGTTGGCCGTCTATAATTAACCATTAATTATAGAACGATCATGAGTGGCACCTAGTAGTACATCATGATCCCCAATTAACCGAAAAGATCAACGGTTGATCCAGAACTATTTCTGAAACCTTTCAGCTCGAATGATTCGTGCCCCATTCCCTTCACTCATCTTATACCCACTTGGTTCAGGACATGGTCTATTGTGTCAGTCCCCACTAGGCTGACTACGTCACACCTAGCCCAAGTTTCATTTCCTCGTCCTACGGATTCTAGTTACTCCACATGTATCGAAGAGTACCTTACTCTAAACATGTAATGCTTTGGCCAAAGACTTTAGTAACAATCCGACGAGAGGCCATGGGTATACATCTCCTCGCAAGGAGTGGTGAATCCTTTATAGGCTATTCAAACACCTTCGATCACTTCGACTTATACCCAATCATTTCGGGTCCACATCTCCTTAGAGATGTTTGCTTAAGATGTCAAAGCATAAGTCTCCATGATCAAGATGACTTGAATACCGCAAGTCTAAGGAACATCGCACTTAAGCCACAGTAAGAACTTCATTGACATATCTTTATATGCAGAGAACCATATGAAGTCTTACGGCTGGTCACTCCAATGAACTAGTTACCATAACTAGCATCCACGATTAACTCCGGACATCACTATGTCTCCAGCCAGTGAGAATCAGCTGCTTGGATACACCAAGGAGTATACCTCGTGCAAGTCTCGACATAATTGATGGTGTCCAAATCCATCAATTCATCGACTAGAGATAATTCTGATACCTCACAATTACAAATGTAGAGATACTCACTAGTTGTGATCCAATCACAAATTCTCTCATGCTGTGAATCGTATCGTGGACATTCAGTAAATGAGTTTAAGATCCAATAAAATACATAAAACATGTATACTCAAATAGTGAATCTTCATTTATCATATAAATGGTTCATACATAAGGCGATTGCCTTAGGACATCTCTCATATATTACTAACAGACTCCCACTTGGCCTAATGCCAATCGCTACGGTATCCAATACCATAAGCTCGAACATGACCCTCAAACTTATTTTGAGGTAATGCCTTAGTCAAGGGATCCGCTAAGTTTCCTTTCAAAGGAATTTTCTCGATTTGTATTTCGTTCCTACCGATGATCTCTCGATAAGATGATAGCGGCGGAAGCACATGTTTGATCGTTGATGAGACCTTGGCTCTTTCGCATGCAATTACTCCATTTTTGTCGCGATGAGACCCGGTATTGCTTCAACAATGGCCGGAATCACACCAAGTTCATGAACGAACTTCTTGATCCAAACCGCTTCCATTCGCTTCAAGCGCAATGTATTCTCGCCCTCGATGGTAGAATCCGCTCTGATCTCTTGTTTGGAACTTTTCCAACTCACTGCGCCCCCATTCAAGGTGAACACGTATCCAGACTGAGACCTGGAATCATCCTTGTCTGTCTAGAAGCTGGCATCCGTATACCCGCGTATCACCATGTCCCCTTCTCCATATATTAGGAACACATCCTTAGTTCTTCTCAAGTACTTAAGGATCGTCTTAACAGTCGCCCAATGATCCATTCCTAGATCGGACTGGTATCTGCTCGTGACACTCAGAGCGTACGATACATCGGGCCTCGTACATAACATAGCATACATGATAGATCCTATTGCGGATGCATAGGGAATCTTACTCATGCAAATCCTCACGTCTTCTGTGCGCGGACACATAGACTTCGAAAGGTGTACCCCATGCCTGATGGGTAAGAAACCTTTCTTGGATTCCGACATGCTAAACCTCTTTAGCACTCGGTCTATATATGTAGACTGTGAAAGACCAAGCAACCGTTTCGATCTATCTCTATAGATCTTAATCCCGAGGATGTAGGTTGCTTCTCCCAGGTCTTTCATGGAGAATGTCTTGGATAACCAAACCTTCACTGACTGTAAGATTGAAACATCATTTCCTATAAGTAGTATGTCATCGACATACAATACTAGGAACACGACTGCACTCCCACTAACCTTCTTGTACACACAAGGTTCGTCTGGATTTTGTGAGAAATCAAACTTTTTGATTGTCTCATCAAAACGGATATTCCAGCTCCTGGATGCTTGCTTCAATCCATAAATGGGCCGTCGCAATTTGCATACCTTGGTTTTATCAACCGATGTGAAACCCTCAGGCTGTATCATATACACGTCCTCGAGCAGGTTTCCATTAAGGAAAGCTGTTTTCACATCCATCTGCCATATCTCATAATCATAATGAGCCGCTATGGCCAGGAGCATACGAATGGATTTAAGCATAGCTACAGGCGAATAGGTTTCGTCATAATCAACACCTTGTTTTTGACGATATCCTTTCGCCACCAATCTAGCCTTATAGGTAATCACATTACCATCCATGTCGGTTTTCTTCTTGAAAACCCACTTGCACCCTATAGGCTTTATCCTTGGTGGGTCAACCAAGTTCCAAACTTGGTTTTCATACATGGAATCCATTTCCGACTTCATGGCACCAAGCCACTTATCCCTTTCTGAACTTGTCAGCACTTCTTCATAACTGGTAGGCTCCTCATCATCAATGAGTAACACGTCATTCGATTCACTTACGAGAAATCCATATCTCTCAGGAATATTGCGTGTTCTGCCAGATCTACGAAGATGTTGTGTTACAATAGGTCCAGCTGATTGCTCATCACTATGAGTTGTCGGCTGTTGTGCTTCACCAGGTATCTCGTATATGTCTATTTGAGTCTCTCGAGCCTTCTCAAGCTCGACGACACTCCCACTGTTTTCTTGCAAGAGAAACTCTTTCTCTAGAAACACAGCATGCCTTGAAACAAACACCTTTTGTTCCACAGGATGATAGAATTGGTAACCCCTTGTTTCCTTAGGGTATCCAATAAATAGACATTTATCGGACTTAGCATCCAATTTATGCGTCTGATCGCTTCACATAAGCAGGACAACCCCATATCTTCAAGTAAGATACATGAGGTTTCTTACTATTTCATATCTCATATGGAGTAGTTGAGACTACCTTGGTAGGCATTCTGTTTAACAAGTAAACAGCTATTTGAAGTGTATAGCCCCAAAAGGACTTGGGAAGAGTCGTATGATTCATCATTGACCTGACCATGTCCAACAAGGTCCGGTTACGCCTCTCAGATACACCATTATGCTGTGGTGTATAGGGCGGAGTCCATTGAGACAATATACCATTGTCTCTTAGGTAATCAAGAAACTCCTGACTCAAGTATTCACCACCTCGATACGATCGAAGTATTTTAATACTCTTGTCATGTTGTTTCTCTACTTCATTTCTGAATTCTTTGAACCTTTCAAAGGCTTCAGACTTGTGTTTCATCAAGAACACATACCCAAACCGTGAGTGATCATCGGTGAAGGTACTGAAGTAGCTATAGCCTCCTAATGCTTGAGTTGACATAGGTCCACATACATCAGTATGTATTAGACCTAGTAACTCTCCCACTCGTTCACCTTTTCCAGTAAAAGGTAACTTAGTCATCTTGCCTTTTAAGCATGATTCGCATGTATCGTATGAATCCAATTCAAACGATTCCAGAATTCCACATCGGTGTAATTCGGACATGGGTTTCTTGCTTATATGGCCAAGACGACAATGCCACATATAGGAGTCTATTTGATTATCCTTTCGAGCACGCGTGTTGCTCGCTTCGATATTGAAAATGTCACTGGATAGGTCCAACGTATAAATGTCATTACTCAAAGTTCCAGTTCCATAAAGTACGCCATTCAAAGTTATATAACAACAATTGTTACTAAACGTCAAATGGAAACCATTTCTATTTAAACAGGAAATAGAAACAATGTTCTTTATTAGAGAAGGAACATAATAGCAATTGTCCTTCTAAGACTAGTCCACTAGGAGCTTCAAATAAATAAGTTCCGATGGCGGCAAAAGAACTTTGCTCCATTGCCAACTCACAAATTTGACTCTCCGACAAGTCTTCTTCTATTTCCTTAGCCCTGTATGTCATTACATATATGTGAGCCACACCCAAGATCCAATACCCAAGTGTCTAAGGAAATAGAATGACAATCAATAACGAAGATACGAAGAGGATGGGGCATCGGATGCCTTCTTCTTCTTCATGGACTCAAGATAAATCTTGCGCTTTCTTCGCCAAAGGCCTTCCTTGCCATAATGATGGCAAGTGCCCTTTGGGTTCCGCCTTTCTTTGCCTTTTGTTCTTTTCTTTCTCGTTCTTTTGCCTTCCTCTTAGAACCTTTCTTTGAGGAATCAACTAATGTAACCGCCTTCTCCTCATGCTTCACGTAAGGCTCCATGCTCTTTAGCATATTGAGGAGCTCGAATGGTGGATTCCAATTTGTTCATCCGATAGTTCATCACAAATTGAGAAACTCTTGGGCAAACAATGCAGAATTAAGTCAATACTTAACTCATGATCCATCACAAAACCGAGGGTAGCTAGCCGCCGATGTACCCGCTCATCTTTAGCACAAACCGCACTACACAGAACCTTCTTGCATCTTCGTGGTGAAGAGGAGCCTAGAGACCTCGAACCTTTCGATCTCGCTTGCTCATCGAACAACTCATGAAGATGGAAGACCATAGTATTAGCATCCATATGCTCATGTCGCTTTTGCTACCACCATCACATCGCCGCTAGCATGATGCAACTCGCCAGCTCAGAATCTGCCACATGCTTCTGATAGACCAACATTTGGTTTGGAGTTGCATCGTCCTTAGGACGGTCAGGAAGAGGCTCTTCAAGGACATATGCAAGCTTTTTCGCCTTGAGAACAATTCTCAGGTTTCTAACCAGTCCAGGAAGTTAGGCCCAATCAGTTTGTTCGAATCCAAAATAGTGCGCAAATTCAAAGACGTCATGATCAATTTATTGACCTAGAAATACAAAACGAGCATATATGAGAAAATGATTTTAAAATGCATCAATATACATTTATAAATCCCATTCATTTTTCGAATTTCAAAAACCCCAAAATCACTTCGGGAGATCGTAGGTCCATCTCCGAATGGGCTGATATCCATCATAGTTATGAATAACCTTGGAGAGAGTCCAACAAGCCATTCATAACTACGACGGTAGGTATCATCTATACCGATTGCATATCACGTATATGCAACTATCACAATGTGCTATCAACTAATTGAATGTTCACACATACGTTGGGTTGTTAACACATTAACAAGTATGCATCATATGCATAGCACCCAACTTCACCTCCCTTTACATCGACCTTGGAGAGAGTCCAACAAGCCGATGCTCCAGGTTAAAGCCAACCCATTAATCGGGAAATAGTTTTAATATGGTTAGAGTGCATTCAACCAATTAGCCCAGCTTGGAGAGAGTCCAACAACCAAAGCTAATGATTGACCTCTGACTCTTACCATATTAGTATTAAACTATTCCATGGATTGAACATGTTCGGGTTCGAGCCGGGCTTGGAGAGAGTCCAACAACCCAAACAAGAAACGGAACTCTTGTTCTAACCATATCAATGGAAGGTGTAGGCTTTAATATTGTTTAAGGGTTTTTATGTCTCATCCTCTTTGCATGCAAATAACTATTATCTACATGACATGACATACATGGCATACATCTACATGTCACGACACGCTTGGCATAATGTTATGCATCTAATGCAATTACATGGCATACAATTATGTCATGCATATATTTCCTTATATGTCATAACTATTTATGGAAATAAAATATGTTTAAGATTTGATTCTCCAAATCAAATCATAATTAAATTAGGAAACAAATTTCCAAATCCAATCACATATTTTATTCATGGAATTATTTGATTAAGGAAAATCTATTTAGGAAACCAATTTCCAAAATCATTAAAACTACTTATGGAAATAAAATATTTTAAGATTTGATTTCCCAAATTAAATCATGATTAAATTAGGAAACAAATTTCCAGAATCTAATCAAATATTTTATTTATGGAAAATATCAATTTCCATAAATACTTCCAACTTTCCAAAAGTGGAAGATTTCCATAAATACTTCTAGACTTTCTAAAATTGAAAAATTTCCATAAATACTTCTAAATTTCTAAAATTAGAAAATTTCCAGAAATACATTATGACTATCGCAAAACCATTTTTACGATTATGTCGAAACACAACCTGGGCTCTGATACCACTGTTGGGTTTCCGGCACCGCGGCGTGTGTGTGTTCGATCACGTTTCGTAAACATGAACACAGTGGAAGCAATAAAATTAATAAATCTACATTTATTACAATACACACAACACACGCATGCATATTACAACAAGTGTAGACATAACCGTAAATTTAAATTTGCAATAAAAGGAAATTTATCTACGTTATACCTTTCAGAGATGACGTAGCGGAACGACATCAACCGAACGATCCTCGCTAGAATCGCTCTATCCAGATCCACGCCGAGTTCCTGATGACTTCGCTAAGTCACGAGCTTCGTCTTCGTACGGGTTACTAGCCTCGTGTTGAAGACGACGTGATCGAGAGATGATCACGATCCGAATCCAAATTCGGATCCTAATACGAGTTCTCAAAACTCGCTTCTCCGGAGAGGTATTCACAACCAATTGACGAATCCTTCGCCCCTCCACCTCAGAGGATTACCGGAGATCGAATCTCCGGTAAGTTAGCCGCTGTCGGAGCTCTAACCGTCGTCCAAACAATGCTCCGACGAGAGGAGAAGAAGCTGTCCAGAAAACTGGACAGCTTGGTGGAGTAGGCGCCGGCCAAAACAAGGAAGCCAAGTGCTCACCTTTTCACCGAGGCCTAGGAAGATCACCGGAGGGTCGCCGGAGGATCACCGGCTGAAGCTTGGACGCCGGCAAAGAGCTGGACGGCGGCTCAAGGGTTGGGTGGCAATGGAGTTGACGCCAACAAGAGGAAGAGGGGTTGGGCGGCCAAGCTAGGGTTTTGGATTAGGGCTTAATTATCCATTAAGCCCTCTTTTATAGAGAACTAATTCTCTTAATGGTTATTGGATCATAACCATTAGGCCCATTAACCCGCTCCATTAAGATAAGTTAAAATAAACCAAACCATGATGGTTTATTTTAAGTTAAAACGAACCGAACCAACTTTTGGTTCATTCGTTTAAAATAAACCAAACCCTTTGGTTTATTCTCATCCATTGGATTAGAACCAAACCATTTTGGTTCATCCATCATGTCTTCATAAGACACAGCCCATCCACGCTTCCATTGCGACTGAAACGATTTCATGCTCGCTTCATGTTTGGTCCAACCAAACCTTGTTTCTCTCGGTCTGAGAATCCCATTCTCAAGCTCATTTTAAATCCTTTGGATTACGCTCGTTGTGCGTCTGACCAAATAGGTTCTCGGTTTATGTTGGCCGTCTATAATTAACCATTAATTATAGAACGATCATGAGTGGCACCTAGTAGTACATCATGATCCCCAATTAACCGAAAAGATCAACGGTTGATCCAGAACTATTTCTGAAACCTTTCAGCAGCTCGAATGATTCGTGCCCCATTCCCTTCACTCATCTTATACCCACTTGGTTCAGGACATGGTCTATAGTGTCAGTCCCCACTAGGCTGACAACGTCACACCTAGCCCAAGTTTCATTTCCTCATCCTACGGATTCTAGTTACTCCACATGTATCGAAGAGTACCTTACTCTAAACATGTAATGCTTTGGCCAAAGACTTTAGTAACAATCCGACGAGAGGCCATGGGTATACATCTCCTCGCAAGGAGTGGTGAATCCTTTATAGGCTATTCAAACACCTTCGATCACTTCGACTTATACCCAATCATCCCGGGTCCACATCTCCTTAGAGATGTTTGCTTAAGATGTCAAAGCATAAGTCTCCATGATCAAGATGACTTGAATACCGCAAGTCTAAGGAACATCGCACTTAAGCCACAGTAAGAACTTCATTGACATATCTTTATATGCAGAGAACCATATGAAGTCTTACGGCTGGTCACTCCAATGAACTAGTTACCATAACTAACATCCACGATTAACTCCGGACATCACTATGTCTCCAGCCACTGAGAATCAGCTGCTTGGATACACCAAGGAGCATACCTCGACAGAATTGATTGTGTCTAAATCCATCAATTCATCGACTAGGGATAATTCTGATACCTCACAATTACACATGTAGAGATACTCACTAGTTGTGATCTAATCACAAATTCTCTCATGCTGTGAATCGTATCGTGGACATTCAGTAAATGAGTTTAAGATCCAATCAAATACATAAAACATGTATACTCAAATAGTGAATCTTCATTTATCATATAAATGGTTCATACATAAGGCGATTACCTTAGGATATCTCTCATATATTACTAACAACCAGTCGACTGGCACACCTCAAACAGGAGGTTTTAACCCAAGTATGATGCCCCCATACTTGCTAGACCACCCTTAGCCTAGACCTAAGCCCTCTAGCCACCTCCGTCAGCTTCACGCCTCTCGGATCCCTCCAAGTCATCCATGACTTGTTCATCCATTGTGCTAGCCTTCAAGTGCTTCCATCGGCTATGTCATGCTAACGGTGTCTACACCGCCAAGGCACATTGGACTTACACCGCCAAGACTCCGCTTGGACTTTACGCCGCCAACCATTAGACTTATGCTGCCAAGACTCCCGCTTGGACTTTACGCCGCCAATACCAAACCCCTTGGACTTTCCAAATGCCAAGACTCAAGCTTGGATTTTCCCTTTCCAACCCATGTTGGACTTCCAAGACCCATGCTTGGACTTTACATGCCAAGTACTTAAGACTTGGACTTTCCATGACATGGTCAACTCCAGTCAACCATCAAAGTCTCCCTCGAGTCAAACTCAAGTCCGGTTAAACCTAACTCGGGTTGATTGTATAAACAATCTTCCCAAAACCTCAACAGACATTAATATCAAACATCAATGTCAACTTACTTTGTCAAACATCAAAACATCACTCGAGTCAAACTCGAGTCCAGTTAATCGTGACCTGGGTCGATTGCACCAACAGAGATTAGATCACCGGAGCAACACCAAGAAGAGGCTTCGATATCCGGTCAAGATGAAGAAGCTCAAAATCCGATTTTGGCCTCCATTAACTTAGGTAACTTAAACACCGTAATTCAAAATAAAAATAGTATTATGTGTTTTGAGTGTAGGGAATTTGAGGACTATAAGAGTAAGTGCCCAAAGAAAGTCAAGAAGACTCCTCCGGCACCAAGACCTAAAAAAAAATCAAAAGATGCCGGTGTCCCCACTAAAAGAAGCAAAGAGCACATCATTTGCTTCAAGTTCCAACAACTGGGGCATTTTAGGAATCAATGCCCTAGGGGGGCTTTACAAGTAGGGGGAGCCTCTAAGGCAAACCCTAAAGTATATTGTAATGCTCCTTCATTAGTTAATAGACAAAAGCATGCTAGGAATTTTAATTCTCTTACAATTTATGAAAAGCAGCTAATAATAACAAATATTTTTGTTTAGGAGCTAAAAGTGTCCACTTAGGTAATAAGGAGAAATTTGGGACTAATGCCCCTAAAAATATTTTACCTAGGGAATCTATCAAGAAAATAGGAGAACACCTAGGTCTTAATCCTAAATGGACTAGGCATATGCCTAGAGGAAATGGTAATGCCCAAAAACTTAATCAAAAATAAAAAATTGGGCAATTGGGGGTTGAAAATCAAGCCTTGAGGTTAAGGCTTGAGAAACTAGAAAAGACCCTTAGGAATATACAAAATCAATTTAAAGGGTCAAATAGTCAAGAGTCTAGGACCAAGAGTCAACACCTAGGGCCCAAGAGAGAAAAGTCAACCAAGGGCAAGAAGGGTTTGGGTCACAAACCTAAGCCTATGGTGGCTTATCATAGTGTTCCATTTGATTATGGAACACAAATGAGGTCTAGGAAAGACAAGGTCAATAGGGAAGTCATCCCTAGAGTTGACCATGGTGTGTGCCTAGTGGTTAGGGTTTCAAGGAAACCTAGGGAATCCACTAAGAAGGTTGCAAGGGGAGTTACCCCTAGAGTCAACCTAGGTAAGACCAAAATGACTAAGGCTAACAAGCCTAGAAGGGTCATTAGGAAGGTATCTAGGGAGGTTATCCCTAAGGAAAACCTAATTAACCCTAGGAGCTCAAATAGGTTTTGGGTTCCTAAGAGCGTGATTGATTCACACTAGATGGGTTTAGGGTGTACCAACCTTGATTGGATGGGTAGTTAACTCAACCATGGTAAAGGTGACACTTTAGGTAATTTTTAAGGTTATGGGTACCTTGGAAATAAGGTTGATATTATGATCCTAAAAGATTTTAGGATACGTCAATACATGTTAGGAATTATGAATAATTAATTAAATTGGCACAATTTAGGTTTAGAGGTTAGTGTACCATTTTGGGTTTTTGGCACATTTGGGAGATTAGTAGCAATATGGCAAAATAAATCTAATTATATCAAATGATAATTAATATTAAAATTTAGGTATTGTTATACCTATACTTTTTATATGTCATGCTTTGTTTGCCATATAGCATACCATGACATCATATCTATCTTTAAATTATTTAATATGTCATGATCATGTTTAGGATTAAGGATTAATGTCATGTGTTTTTAGATTATATCATATGCCATGACATCATAATCATTGGCCATGCTTTATATTGCTATCATTATGCCATGATCATTTTGTTGGGATGTATACTGAAAGCCTAGCTCTTTTGTATGAACATTTTTATTTTGAAATAAGAATCACATGATCATTGTTTTCACTTTATATTTATTATATGTGTGCATATTGTCTAATACTTTACATTGTAGATAACATGGTGCTTGGTGTGGCACAGAAGATCATGTTATTAGTCCCTTGTAGAATATAAGTAGAGGCTCACAACCAAGATGGTTTTGGACAAACCATTGGCATGGTTGTAGTGTAGCTTGGTATTGGTTTGTCTTGAACATAGAGTTATACTAGTACACTTAGGTGTATTAAGCAGGACCGACATAGAGGTGATTCAATTTATTATTGACTACATAATTGAATCGGACCTCGAATATTATGTTGTACATGCTCTTAATCCCGATATAATAATGGGCACATGTACTTAGTATTTATTTCTTTGATTTACCAAAGGGTGAGATTTAAATGGATTAAATCAATATGTCCGGTAAGTTGGGAAATGATATTATTAACATGGTGTGCCGATAATTATAGGAGGAAACCGTGTCCTATATATTAGGTTGATGAAGTCCCCTTGAGGAGCTCATAAGGTTCATCATGTAAACCCTGCAGGTTGACTTAGTCAACATGATGATAAGGTTGAGTGGTACTACTCGAGGAGTTAGATGTTAATTGATTGATGGTCAGTAAATCAATTAATTGACGGGCATTCGATATCTTAAATACGGGGAGATGGATGTACAAATAATGTACAGAGCCCATATTAATTTATGGGGGTTGGTGAGGTAATTCAATGATGATCCTCTAGTGGAATGGAACATCATTGATGGATCAAGTTTGTGTGGTTTCGATCCATCGGGTGGCCAAGATCCAACTCCTCCTCATGGTCCCTATTGTAGCCTATTAAAGCCTCATGGAGCCTAGATCCAATGATGGAAAACAAAACTCTAGATCCGACGGTGGAGATTAAATCTCTAGATCCGACGGTTGAAATTAAATCCCTAGAACCAATGGTGGTGATTAAAACAAGGCTTAAGCCTAACTCTATAAAAGGGGGCTTAAGGTGGGCGGCAAGGTGGTTGGTTGTTTTGGAGATTAGGGTTTTGCCTATCATTAGCTTGGGCGGCAAGAAATCCTAGGAAGGTTAGGGTTTGGTTGGGCGGCTAGGGTTTGGGAGGTGGAGTGGGCCACAACAATAGGAGAGGTTCCCTTCTTCTTCCAAAGGGGTTGTCGGCACCTATCTCTCTTCCCTCTACCTTGGTCGGCGCTCAACCTATTCCTTTTCTCCTCTTCACTCCATCTAGGGCCGGCGGCTCAAAGCGGTTGTAGGGTCTTCTATTGCTCCCCTTTGGCCGCTCTTTCTCTCATCCTTTTCCTCTTGGCATGCGGCACTAGGAGCTAGGGATTGTTCCCTTGTTTGGTTCCTTGGTTGGCCATCTTGTTCTCTCTTTTCTTGGGGCCAGTGGCATCAAGCTTTTGTGGCTTGGTGGTTGGCTCAAGCAAGAAGGGAAGGAGAGTTCTTCTTTCTTTTGATTGAAGAAGATCTAGGAAGCTTCAACTTGTGGAGGATCTTCGCCCACACGAAGTCTACAAGGAGGTTAGGACATACGATAGAAGATCGAGAGGTATAAAAGTTTTACAAGTTTTATTATCGATCTTTGCATGTTCTTATTAATATGTTTGTATGTGTTGAGTATACATGTCTACATCCATATGTATTTGTATAATCATGGACCCCGAAGATAAACACAAAAACCGGCGATCCGTCCGTCGTCTCTTCCGTGGCTAACCGACTAGAAGAGTTTTGTTGCTTGAACAACTAGTTTTTTCAAGCGATGGCTCAAGTCGTTAGCACGACGACGAATTGGTTGAGCTTAGGAAACTCATTCCATCCGGATTAGTTTTCATTAGTGAAAATTTTAATCCGGGGACATGGGAGCCGACGAGCCTCCGAGCATGCCATCAAATTGGTATCAGAGCCACGGTTTCCGATTTTGTGTGTTTTGGATTCGGTTACTTTCATGCACTTATCATATATTGTGTATGTCAGATGATTGTAGGATGTGCGTAGGATAACTTTTTGGTTGCAGGCATAAGTTGTTAGTAATATATGAGAGATGTCCTAAGGAAATCGCCTTATGTATGAACCATTTATATGATAAATGAAGATTCACTATTTGAGTATACATGTTTAATGTATTTGATTGGATCTTAAACTCATTTACTGAATGTCCACGATACGATTCACAGCATGAGAGAATTTGTGATTGGATCACAACTAGTGAGTATCTCTACATGTGTAATTGTGATGTATCGGAATTATCCCTAGTCGATGAATTGATGGATTTAGACACCATCAATTCTGTTGAGACTAGCACGAGGTATACTCCTTGGTGTATCCAAGCAGCTGATTCTCACTGGCTGGAGACATAGTGATGTCCGGAGTTAATCGTGGATGCTAGTTATGGTAACTAGTTCATTGGAGTGACCAGCCGTAAGACTTCATATGGTTCTCTGCATATATAGATATGTCAATGAAGTTCTTACTGTGGCTTTAGTGCGATGTTCCTTTGACTTGCGGTATTCAAGTCATCTTGATCATGGAGACTTATGCTTTGACATCTTAAGCAAACATCTCTAAGGAGATGTGGACCCGGGATGATTGGGTATAAGTCGAAGTGATCAAGGTGTTTGAATAGCCTATAAAGGATTCACCACTCCTTGCGAGGAGATGTATACCCATGGCCTCTCGTCGGATTGTTACTAAAGTCTTTGGCCAAAGCATTACATGTTTAGAGTAAGGTACTCTTCGATACATGTGGAGTAACTAGAATCCGTAGGATGAGGAAATGATATTTGGGCTAGGTGTGACGTAGTCAGCCTAGTGGGGACTGACACAATAGACCATGTCCTGAACCAAGTGGGTATAAGATGAGTGAAGGGAATGGGGCACGATTCATTCGAGCTACTGAAGGGTTTCAGAAATAGTTCTGGATCAACCGTTGATCTTTTCGGTTAATTGAGGATCATGATGTACTACTAGGTGCCACTCATGATCGTTCTATAATTAATGGTTAATTATAGACGACCAACATAAACCGAGAACCTATTTGGTCACACGCACAACGAGTGTAATCCAAAGGATTTAAAATGAGCTTGAGAATGGGATTCTCAGACCGAGAGAAACTATGTTTGGTTGGACCAAACATAAAGCGAGCATGAAATTGTTTCAGTCGCAATGGAAGCGTGGATGGGCAGTGTCTTATGAAGACATAATGGATGGACAAAAATGGTTTGGTTCTAATCCAATGGATGAGGATAAACCAAAGGGTTTGGTTTATTTTAAACGAATGAACCAAAAGTTGGTTCGGTTCGTTTTAACTTAAAATAAACCATCATGGTTTGGTTTATTTTAACTTATCTTAATGGAGCGGGTTAACGGGCTTTATGGATATGATCCATTAACCATTAAGAGAATTAGTTCTCTATAAAAGTGGGCTTAAGGGATTGTTAAACCCTAATCCAAAATCAAAACCCTAGCCTCCAAGGAGTTGCCGCCCAACCTGGTTGTGCCGCCCAACCTCCTTGCCGCCCAGCTTGATTGTGCTGCCTTCTAGCTCCTTGCCGGCGACCAAGCTTCAGCCGGTGAACCTCCGGCGACCCTCCGGTGATCTCCTATAGGTTTGGCATCAAGGTGAGGCTTTTCTCTCCTTGTTTTGGCCGGCGCCTACTCCTCCACCAAGCTGTCCAGTTTTCTGGACAGCTTCTTCTCCTCTCGTCGGAGCGTCGTTTGGACGACGGTTAGTGCTCCGACAGCGCTAACTTACCGATTTGATCTCCGGTAATCCTCTGAGGTGGGGGACACAGGATTCGGCAAACGCTTGACGAATACCTCTCCGGAGAAGCGAGTTTTGAGAACTCGTTTTAGGATCCGAATTTGGATTCGGATCGTGATCATCTCTCGATCACGCCGCCTTCAACACGAGGCTAGTAACCCGCAGAAGACGCGGCTCGTGACTTAGCGAAGTCATCCCGAGGAGCTCGGCGTGGATACGGATAGAGACGATTCTTACGAGGATCGTTCCGGTTGATGCCGTTCCCGCTACACGTCATACGGAAGGTATAACGTAGTTTAATTTCCTTTTATTGCAATTTTAATTTACGGTTATGTCTACACTTGTTGTAATAGCATGCGTGTGTTGTGTGTGTTGTAATAAATAGGAGTATTTATTATTTTTATTGCTTCCGCTGTGCTCATGTTTACGAAACATGATCGAACACACACACGCCGCGGTGCCGGAAACCCACATAAGTTCCAACTATTATGGCTATATATGTGTGTATGTGATTGCATGTGTGTGTGATTGTATATTATTTGAATCCTCGGGGTTGACGAGGCTAAATTAGTATTTTATTTTTGTAATTAAATACGACATTGTTTAGCCACTCATTTTAGTTTACTTTCGATCTAGATTATTTTTACACTCCTTCGTCGAGTATAGGATCGATGGATGTAAATTAAAATAGTTTATCTCGCCTTAGATCTCTTTGGTGACTTGCGCACGGGAAAAGATGGAGCGGATGAGGTGGCAACACGACGGGACACATATTGGAGAACAATGTCATAATAGTTGGGAAAATTCTGATTTTTTCCATATTTATTGCTGATTTGTTTTATATGCATGTTGTGTGTGCTTGAAAATTCCTCACTGTCAATTTACTAAGTGGGAGAGGGACATTTTAATTAATTCCCGCGGACTCCATTATAATTTGACGTGTGATGCAACAAACTTGCACGTCGGCTCTGAGTGCCTTCCTCCCCATCGGATGAGTTTGTTTGCGGATCACTAGGTCAAATAATGGTTATAGGAAATTATTTAGGAGAGTGTGTACTTCCCCATCGGTAAAGCACATAATCTGAGATAATTCCCTTAGTATTGTGTAATGGTGCACACTTAGATGCAAATAAAAAGTATCCTCCCCATCGGAGTCACTGCTTTTATTTGTAGGGCCAAAGAGGAACCAACTATTAATTTTATTTGTTAAAAAGTAAGGTTGACAAAATAATAAAATTAATGGGTTAAACCTCCTCTTACAAATGTAGAATTCGTATACGTCCACACTATCGTGGCATGCGATATTCTCGGTGTTTTGAGGTGTTGGTTGATTTTAAAATTTTGTTGTTTAAGGAATCAATGATATTTGAAATCTAATATTTTGATCATTGTGATTCTTAGGTTTTTTCAAATGGCTTTCAACCCACTTGCTGTGATATTGAAAGAAAATAAACTTACTGGAACAAATTATATTGATTGGAAAAGAAATTTGGATATTGTCTTAACTGCAGAGGAGTACAAATTTGTACTCTTTGAGGTCTGTCCTCCTAAGCCCACCGATGACTCTGATGAAAAGGAGAAAGAGAGTTATAAGAAATGGATCAAGGCAGATGAGATGGCGCGGTGTTACATTTTGGCATCTATGTCAAATGTGCTGCAACATCGATCGTGCCATGGCCACTTTTATGACATGATGCTCAATCTTAAGGAACTTTTCGACATCGAGTAGGGCTGAGACAGAGGCTATGAGGAACTTGATGACGACCACCATGATCGAGGGAACACCCGCCGTGGACCATGTTCTCAAGATGATGGCTCATCCAATGAGATGGAAGTCTTCGAGCCGAGATCGATGGGGAAACCTGTGTCGATATCATTCTCCCCTCGCTTAGGAGTTTTGAGCAGCCCGCCAACTACAACATGAACAAGAGGTTGTATTCGTTGGTGGAGCTTCCGATGTAACTCCAAAGCAGGGGGCTTTTCGTAAAGCGCCAAGCCATGGTTGCTCGTAAGGTTTCTACTTAAACCGAAAGGGAAGAAGAAGAAGAAGCAAGGTGGAGCAAAGAAAGTGGCGCAGGACCTCAGCAGGAGTGAAGAAGCCAAAAAGGCAAGTGCTTCACTTACAGCAGATCGACATCGAAGGCATCCCTCAGAAAGAACAAAGGTATATCTTCTTGTTTAGTTGTTGAAACATGTTTAGCGGTGTTATCTACCAGTACATGGTGTGTAGATACAGGAGCCACTGATCATGTCTGCAATACTTTACAGGGGTTCCAGGAAACCCGACGACTAGCTGAGGGAGAGATTACCGTCTTCATGGGCAATGCTTCAAAGGTAGCGGCTATTGTAGTGGGAGATGTTTATTTATCTTTTGATAAGAATAAAGTTTTGGTTTTGAGAAATTGTCTTTATGTACCTACTTTTAGAAAGAATCTAATTTCAGTTTCTAAATTGTTTCTGGATGGATATTCTATTTCTTTTAATGACAAAGTTGTTATAAAAAGGAATAGGGAGATTATCTGTTCTGGTACATTTGTTGGCAATTTGCACACTCTTGAACTGAAAACTCCCACGATGCATATAGAAGTGAATAACTCATCTTCTAAGTCTAATAAGAGAAAAGAACCTTCGAAAATGAACCAGACATATCTTTGGCACCTAAGACTTGGTCATATTAACCTGAGTAGAATTCAAAGGTTGATAGCTGATGGACCCTTGGGTTTATTAGTGGTGGAAGATCTCCCAACCTACGAGTCTTGCTTGGAAGGTAAGATGACCAAGAGGCCTTTTAAGGCTAAGGGGTATAGAGCCAAAGATGTATTGGAATTGGTTCATTCTGATTTGTGCGGTCCTATGTCTATCTAGGCTAGAGGTGGCTTTAAATACTTTGTCTCTTTTATAGATGATTATTCAAGGTATGGATACATTGCGCCAAGAAGTCCAATGCTTTGACAGTTCAAAGAATTCAAGGTCAATGATGGAGAACCGTCAAGGTAAAAGTATCAAGACACTACGATCTGATCATGGTGGCGAGTACCTCTTAGGAGAGTTTAGGAGTTACTTATCAGAGGCTGGGATTCAATCCCAATTGTCCGCACCTGGCACACCCCAGTAGAATGGTGTGGCGGAGCGAAGGAATAGGACTCTTATGGAGATGGTCAGATCGATGATGAGTTATTCTGAGTTACCTGATTCGCTGGGGGTTTGCTCGAAACGCATAACACACATTCGAACTTGGTTCCATCTAAGTCAAGACTTCTACTCCTACGTAATTGTGGATCGGGCAAAGCCTAGTCTAAGACATATTCAGATTTGGGGTAGTCCAACACATGTGCTGAAGGGAGATGCTGGTAAGTTGGAATCTCGTACAGAAGTACGCTTGTTTGTTGGCTACCCTAAGGGAACGAAGGGTGGTTTGTTCTATAGTCCTAGAGATCAGAAGGTGATCGTGAGTACGAATGCCAGATTTCTAGAGGAGGACTATGTGATGAACCACAAGCCCACGAGTAGGATTGTTCTTGAGGAGTTGACAGGGGAAGTCCCGACTTCAGTACCACCGGTACAAGAGGAAATACCACAAGTCACTGCACCGCATGTCACAGAGCATACACAGGAGGCACCTCGTCGTAGTGGGAGGGTTGTTAGACAACCCGTGAGATTCATGTTCTTGGGAGAGTCTTCGGACTTAGTCCCTGGTAAACATGAACCTGATCCCTGGACATATGATGAGGCACTCCAAGATAGAGATGCGGTATCTTGGCAAAGAGCGATGAATTCAGAGATAGAATCTATGGATTCTAATCATGTCTGGGAGCTAGTAGAACCACCCGATGGTGTGAAAGCCATTGGATGTAAGTGGATCTACAAGAGAAAGAGAGGAGTAGACGGGAAGGTTGAGACCTTCAAAGCTAGGCTTGTTAAGAAAGGGTATACTCAGAAAGAGGGTATCGATTATGAGGAGACCTTTTCACCGGTAGCTATGCTTAAGTCTATCCGGATTCTCTTATCTATTGCTGCTCATGAGGATTATGAGATTTGGCAGATGGATGTCAAGATAGCTTTCCTTAACGGAAGTCTTGAGGAAAACATCTATATGAAGCAACCAGAGGGATTCATTGCAAAGGGCAAAGAGCATCTTGTGTGTAAGCTTAATCGGTCCATTTATGGATTGAAGCAAGCTTCTAGATCTTGGAACATCCGCTTTGATGAGGTAATCCAGTCATATGGATTTATTCAAAGTCCGGATGAGCCTTGTGTATACAAGAGATGTGATAGAAACATAGTGGTATTTCTTGTACTATACGTAGATGACATTTTGTTAGTTGGCAACAATATCAGAGTGTTATCAGACGTAAGGGTATGGTTGTTCAAACAATTTGATATGAAGGACTTGGGAGAAGTGGGACACATCCTTGGGATCAAGGTGATAAGGGAACGCAAGAAAAGGATGTTGTGCTTATCTCAAGCTTCATACATTGACACTATCCTTGCTCGTTTTAGCATGCAGAACTCCAAGAAAGGTTTTCTACCTTTTAGGCATGGAGTACCTTTATCTAAAGAGATGTGTCCCAAAACATCAAAGGAGATAGAGGAGATGAAGGCGGTTCCTTATGCTTCGGCAGTAGGAAGCCTCATGTATGTTATGCTATGTACGAGACCAGATATCTGCTTTTCCATGGGCATGGTTAGCAGATATCAGAGAAATCCTGGACAGGGACATTGGACTGCGGTAAAGCATATATTGAAGTACCTGAGAAGGACTAGGGATTATATGCTGATTTACCGGGCAGATCAATTAGTCCCTGTGGGTTACAGGGATTCTGATTTCCAATCAGATAGGGACAACAGTAAGTCTACCTCGGGGTTTGTGTTTACTTTTAGAGGTGGAGCCATAGTATGGAGGAGTGTCAAGCAGAAATGCATGGCGGACTCTACCATGGAAGCTGAGTATGTGGCAGCCTTTGAGACAACCAAGTAAGTTGTATGGCTCAGGAACTTCTTGATGGACTTGGATGTAATTCCTGGTTTGCTCAGAACTATCACAATTTATTGTGATAACAGTGGTGCAGTTGCAAACTCGAAGGAACCACGAGCCCATAAGGCGAGTAAACACATAGAGCGCAAGTACCATCTGATACGAGAGATCGTAAAGCGAGGAGAAGTAGGTGTCGCCAAGATTGCATCAGAGGATAACCTAGCGGATCCATTCACTAAAGCCCTTCCAGGGAAAGCATATGATAGGCATGTGGAGGACATGGGGATCAGATGTATGGCAGTGTGATGACAGCATAGTCTTTTAGTATAAGTGGGAGATTGTTGGGATGTATACTGAAAGCCTATCTCTTTTGTATGAACATTTTTATTTTGAAATAAGAATCACATGATCATTGTTTGCACTTTATATTTATTATATGTGTGCATATTGTCTCATACTTTACATTGTAGATAACATGGTGCTTGGTGTGGCACAGAAGATCATGTTATCAGTCCCTTGTAGAATATAAGTAGAGGCTCACAACCAAGATGGTTTTGGACAAACCATTGGCATTGTTGTATTGTAGCTTGGTATTGGTTTGTCTTGAACATAGAGTTACACTAGTACACTTAAGTGTATTGAGCAGGACCGACATAGAGGTGATTCAATTTATTGCTGACTACATAATTGAATCGGACCTCGGATATTATATTGTACATGCTCTTAATCCCGATATAATAACAGGCACATGTACTTAGTATTTATTTCTTTGATTTACCAAAGGGTGAGATTTAAATGGATTAAATCAATATGCCCGGTAAGTTGGAAAATGATATTATTTACATGGTGTGCCGTTAATTATAGGAGGAAACCGTGTCCTATATATTAGGTTGATGATGTCCCCTTGAGGAGCTCATAAGGTTCATCATGTAAACCCTGCAGGTTGACTTAGTCAACATGATGATAAGGTTGAGTGGTACTACTCGAGGAGTTAGATGTTAATTGATTGATGGTTAGTAAATTAATTAATTGACGAACATTCGATATCTTAAACACGGAGAGATGGATGTACAAATAATGTATGGAGCCCATATTAATTTATGGGGGTTGGTGAGGTAATTCAATGATGATCCTCTAGTGGAATAGAACATCATTGATGGATCAAGTTTGTGTGGTTCCGATCCATCGGGTGGCCAAGATCCAACTCCTCCTCATGGTCCCTATTGTGGCCTATTAAAACCTCATGGAGCCTAGATCTAATGATAGATCCGACGGTTGAGATTAAATTTCTAGATCCGACGGTTGAGATTAAATCCCTAGAACCAACGGTGGAGATTAAAATAAGGCTTAAGCCTAACTCTATAAAAGGGGGCTTAAGGTGGCCGGCAAGGTGGTTGGTTGTTTTTAGAGATTAGGGTTTTTCCTATCATTAGCTTGGGCGGCAAGAAATCCTAGGAAGGTTAGGGTTTGGTTGGGCGGCTAGGGTTTGGGAGGTGGATTGGGCGGCAACAATAGGAGCGGTTCCCTTCTTCTTCCAAAGGGGTTGCTGGCACCTATCTCTCTTCCCTCTACCTTGTTCGGTGCTCAACCTATTCCTCCTCTCCTCTTCACTCCATCTAGGGCTGGCGGCATAAAGGGGTTGTAGGGTCTTCTATTGCTCCCCTTTGGCCGGTCTTTCTCTCATCCTTTTCCTCTTGGCCGGTGGCACTAGGAGCTAGGGATTGTTCCCTTGTTTGGTTCCTTGGTAGGCCATCTTGTTCTCTCTTTTCTTGGGGCCGGTGGCATCAAGCTTTTGTGGCTTGGTGGTTGGCTCAAGCAAGAAGGGAAGGAGAGTTCTTCTTTCTTTTGATTGAAGAAGATCTAGGAAGCTTCAACTTGTGGAGGATCTTCGCCCACACGAAGTCTACAAGGAGGTTAGGACATATGATAGAAGATCGAGAGGTATAAAAGTTTTACAAGTTTTATTATCGATCTTTGCATGTTCTTATTAATATGTTTGTATGTGTTGATTATACATGTCTACATTCATATGTATTTGTATAATCATGGACCCCGAAGATAAATACAAAAACCGGCGATCCGTCCGTCGTCTCTTCCGCGGCTAACTGACTAGAATAGTTTTGTTGCTTGAACAACTAGTTTGTTCAAGCGATCGCTCAAGTCGTTAGCATGACGACGAATTGGTTGAGCTTAGGAAACTCATCCCATCCGGATTAGTTTTCATTAGTGAAAATTTTAATCCGGGGACGTGGGAGCCGACGAGCCTCCGAGCATGCCATCACATTTCATGCATTTAAATTGATTAAAATTGATTTAAGGACAATGGCATGACTTGGTGTCCCATTTATAAGGGAATCAAGTAGAGTTACCTTAGAAAATGCATGAAACCCTAGATTAAGGAGAACAAAACCTACATATCACATTACATTGACATGTATGTGTATTTATACACCTTAGATACATGTGAGATGCTAGGATAAGAGTTAAGTTCAAGGTGCATAGTTTTTGCATCTAGATGAACCAAAACTCATCTTATATGAGTGATGGATCATTGGGAAAGCTTGTGTGCAAGTCATGTACATTGAGGCCAAGGAATATGATCTAAAATAAGGTTTTGAAAACATTTTAAATCCTTTTGAAAAATCTTGGTGAAGTCTATCTTTTGATAGCAATCACCATTGATAGAGTTGATACAAAATACGACCAAAGCATTGAAAATTTCAATGGTTTTGAGTTTCGTATCAAACTCATTATTTTATGGGTAAAATAATTTTCAAATATTTTTCACTTATTGTATTGACTATAAGTAATATACATATGAATTTTCATGTTTTTTTGATATATGTAGAATTACTTATGATTTTTTTAAATTTTGTTTCTGATAATTGAAATTCTGATATTTCAGTTATCAGTCGACTGTCCTGGGTGGTAGTCGACTGATGAGGGTGGTAGTCGACTGGTAGCTGAGAGAGTCGACTACCAATGTTGATTTCAGGAAAACAAGGTATGTTTAGCCCGTGTTCAGCTACTGTTAAGGTCCCTAACAACTCCTATCCCTTGGATATGCTTTGAAAAGCTTTATAAAGGATAAAAATCCATTGGATATGGATTTGGAGAGGTGTTAGGTCGATGTATCAAATTTAAGGTGGGGAGAGTTCATGTTTGAACTTTTAACCTTATTTTTGATGGTTTAGAGTTCCTATTGGCTTAGGGACTTACCAAGGACATTGTTGGTGCAATGGTCAAGGGGGAGCAAGCCTTTAGGCGGAGATATCCATCATGGGATGATGGATGGTATTTTTTCCTCATTAAGAGGAGAAATGGGATTTTGAGATACCCAATTTGGAAATTGGGAGAGTGAATAGGATTGCCTTTCTTGAGTGATATGAGACTTATCACTAGGAAGATGGTAGGTATCCTAGGTATTTTTGGACCAAGGCGGAGATTGTAAGATCTCATTGGATATGAGACATTGACCTCCTTGGGTGAACCTTTTTGATGTATGTCAAAAAGGGGGAGAAAGGTAAGATTACGAATTTGAGAAATTGGTTCAGAGAATTTGAGTTAGTTTTCTAACTCAAAGGTATATGTTTTTGCCAAACATCAAAAAGGGGGAGATTGTTGGTGCAATCAACCCAGATCACGATTGACCGGACTCGAGTTTGACTCGAGTGATGTTTAGATGTTTGACAAAGTTGTTGGTGCAATCGGCCCAGGTCACGATTGACCAGGACTCGAGTTTCACTCGAGTGATGTTTTGATGTTTCGACAAAAACATATGACAATGAAATTGTCATGGGAAAGTCCAAGTGGAACACTTGGCATTTGGTAAAGTCCAAGTCTTGAGTACTTGGCATGGAAAGTCCAACATGGGTTGGCAAGGAAAAGTCCAAGCATGGGTCTTGGCAATGTAAAGTCCAACATGGGTTGGCAAGGAAAGTCCAAGCATGGTCTTGGCATGGAAAGTCCAACATGGGTTGGCAAGGAAAAGTCCAAGCATGGGTCTTGGCAATGTAAAGTCCAATATGGGTTGGCAAGGAAAGTCCAAGCATGGTCTTGGCATGGAAAGTCCAACATGGGTTGGCAAGGAAAGTCCAAGCATGGTCTTGGCATGTAAAGTCCAACATGGGTTGGCAAGGAAAGTCCAAGCATGGTCTTGGCATGAAAAGTCCAACATGGGTTGGCAAGGAAAGTCCAAGCATGGTCTTGGCATTAAAAGTCCAACATGGGTTGGCAAGGGAAAGTCCAAGCTTGAGTCTTGGCATTTGAGAAGTTCAAGGGTTTGATATTGGCGGCGTAAAGTCCAAGTGGAGTCTTGGCAGCATAAGTCCAATGGTTGGCGACGTAAAGTCCAAGCGGAGTCTTAGCGGCGTAAGTCCAATGTGCCTTGGCGGTGTAGACACCGTTAGCATGACATAGCCGACGGAAGAACCTGAAGGCTAGCGCGATGGATGAACAAGTCATGGATGACTTGGAGGGATCCGAGAGACGTGAGGCTGATGGAGGTGCTAGAAGGCTTAGGTCTAGGCTAAGGGTGGTCTAGCAAATATAGGGGAACCATATTTGGGTTAAAGGTTTAGTGAGGACTCCATCGATCGATGGTCTTGTCACGATCGATGATGGAAGGTCGTTTGGACTTATCGGCGATGGATCTATCCCGACCGATGTCTCATGACAATAGTGGCATCACCGGTCGACGATGGTCACGACCGATGGTGATCGACTTTTTCGACAGTTGAAGCTATATGGAGCTCGTGATGGAGGAAAAACCAATGGTTTCTTGAGCATCTTTGGGGCGATTTGTTGCTGCAAATCAGAGTCTCCAAGACCACTCTTCAAGCAACCAAAAGCAAGCAATCCAAAGCATTTGTAAAGTGTTTTTCTTTACTTGTATTGCATTATTCTTCATTGTATTTGCTTGTTGGTTTTAGATTATTATTGTAATCTATTGTAAGAGGTTTCTCCACCTCCGACTTGTGTCGAGAAGGAGTATTTGTGATTAGTGAGTGCGTGTGCATCACTAGGGCTCTTTAGAGCTCGATCCGTGGAGTAGGAACCATTCGGTTCCGAACCACGTTATATCCTTGTGTTCGTGATTGTATCTTTTCGTTATTGCTTTTATTATTTCTATTCCGCTGCGCATAACTAGTTTTGTAGAGACTATCGCGAACGAATTCCATCTACGTACGAATTCAATGCTATTCACCCCCCTCTAGCAGCGTCAAATCCCCAACAAGTTGTATTAGAGCCCGGGGCTCTTCTACGGATTAACAACCCGGAGTCAAGAAGCTAGAGGGAAGAATATGGAATTTGAGGAAAGATTGGGTGATGACGTCAACATCCCACCTTCCTTCAACCGCGAACATTTTGCGTATTGGAAAGGTAGGATAGAATATTTTCTAATGACGAATATAGAAAATTGGTTTGCCGTGACTATAGGTTTTGATGCTCCGAGAGGAGAAAACGGCAAAATCCTCAAGATGAAGAGATGGACCGAGGAGCAACGGGAAAAATTCAAGACAACCGTTAAGGTAACAAAAATATTGATTGATTTGATACCTAACGATATTTTGTCCAGATTAGGAAGCTATAGGGATGCCAAGGAATTGTGGAACAAGTTGATCAAGTTCCACGATAATCCCGAATCGGTCCAAGAAGACTTGGAAGAGGAGGAGACCGAAGAAGAATCATCATCATCCTCACAAGAAAGTGAGGAGTCAACTTCCGGGTCGGAAGAGGTGGAGGAAGTGGAAGAAGCATCCACCTCAAGGATTGAGGGGGAGGAGAGAACCTTCATACCGGAACATCGAGAAGAAGAAGCTTCGACATCCGGTCAAGATGAAGAAGCCCAAAGTCCAATTCCGGTCTCCACCACAAATACCCTAGGTAACTCAAACACTCAAGGTTCAAATAAAATTCATATCATTTGTTTTGAGTGTAGGGAATCCGGACATTACAAGAGTAAGTGTCCAAAAAGGGTCAAGAAGGCTCAACCGATTCCAAAGGTCAAGGAGACCGGTCCCCCAACTATCAAAAGCAAGGAGTAAGTCATTTGCTTCAAATGTCGACAACCGGGACACTACCGGAATCAATGTCCTAAGGGGAAGAAGAAGACCCAAGAGGGAGCTACACATGTAGGGGGAGCTTCCAAAGCTAACCCTAAGGTATATTTTAATAATGCATCCTCTTTAGTTAATAGGCAAAAGCATGCTAAGGGTTTTAATTCTCTTGCAATTCACCATGAAAAGCATGCTAGAGATAAATATTTTTGCTTAGGAGCCAAGAGGGTAAATTTTTCAAGAAAGGAGAAGTTTGGGACTAATGTCCCTAGAAAAACTCTTCCTAAGGAAAGCATTAGGAAAATAGAAAACCACTTAGGAATTAACCCTAAGAAGGGTAGGCATATGCCTAGAGAAAATAGTAATGCCCAAAAACTTAATCAAAATTCTAAAATTGGGAAATTAGAAAAAGAAAATCAAGTCTTGAGGTCAAGGCTTGAAAAACTTGAAAAGACCCTTAACATTATGCAAAATCAATTTAAAGGGTCTAATGGTCAAACTCCTAGGTCAAGAAGTCAAAGTCAACATCTAGGACCTAAGAGTCAAAAGTCAACCAAGGGCAAGAATGGTTTGGGTCACAAACCTAAGTCCAAGGTGACTTATCATAGTGTTCCATTTGACTATGGAACACTAACTAGGTCTAGGAAGACCAAGGTCAATAGCCTAGAGTTGACCATGGTCTGTGCCTAGTGGCTAGGGTTTCTAGGAAACCTAGGGTGGCCACTAAGAAGGTTGCAAGGGGAGTTACCCCTAGAGTCAACCTAGGTAAGACCCAAATGACCAAGGCCAACAAGCCTAGGAGGGTCATTAGGAAGGTATCTAGGGAGGTTATCCCTAAGGAATACCTAATTAACCCTAGGAGCTCAAATCGGTTTTGGGTTCCTAAGAGCGTGATTGATTCACGCTAGATGGGTTAGGGTGTGTCAACCTTAAATGAATGGGTAGTTAACTCACCCATGGCAAAGGTGGCACTTTAGGTTATTTTCAAGGTTATGGATACCTTGGAAATAGATTTGAATTATCATCCTAAAATATTTTAGGGTGTGCCAATATTATTTGAGAAGCTTGATAAAATGGTCAAATTGGCACAATTTAGGTTTAGAGGTTAGTGTGACATTTTGGGTTTTTGGCACACTTGGGAGAAAAATAGAAATATGGCAAAATATAATTAATTATATGAAATGGCAATTAATATTAAAATTTAGGTATTACTATACCTATATATTTTATATGTCATGCTTTGTTTGCCATATAACATGCCATGACATCATGCTTATTTTTAATCATTCTATATGTCATGTACATGTTTAGGATTAAGGATTAAATGTCATGTGTTTTTAGATTTCATATTATGCCATGACATCATGATTATGAGCATGTGTTTATCTATATCATCTCTAATGCCATAATCACTCATGCATTTAAGATAATTTGATTGAAATTGATTTAAGGATAATGGCATGACTTGGAGTCCCATTTATAAGGGAATCAAGTAGGGTTGCCTTAGAAAAATGCATGAAACCCTAGATTAAATGAACCAAAACTCACATCTCACATCCAATTGACATGTATGTGTATTTATACACCCTAGATACATGTGAGATGCTAGGATATGAGTTAAGTTTAAGGTGCATAATTTTTGCATCTAGATGAACTAAAACTCATCTAATTCTATTTGTGGATCATTGGGAAAGCTTGTGTACAAGTCATGTGCATAGACCCCAAGGAATATGATCCAAAATAAGGTTTTGAAAACATTTTAAAATCATTTTGAAAAACCTTGGTGAAGTCTATCTTTTGATAGCAATCACCATTGATGAAGTTGATACAAAATAGGGCCAAAACATTGAAAATTTCAATGGTTTTGAGTTTTGTATAAAATTCACTATTTTATGGGTAAAATATTTTTCAAACATTTTTCACCCATTGTATGTGTCATAGGTATTATACGTATCAAATTTCATGATTTTTCGATATACGTATAATTATTTATGATTTTCAAATGACTCGATAATTGAAATTAAAATTTGATTATCAATCGACTGATGAGTGTGGCAGTCGACTGGTAGCTGACAGAGTCGACTGCCAAGGCTGATTTCGGGAAAACTAGGTTTGGTTAGCCCGTGTTCAGCCATGGTAAAGGTCCCTAACCACTCCTAACCCTAGGATATGCTTTGGGAAGCATTATAAAGGGTGAAAATCCATTGGATATGGATTAGGAGAGTTGTTTAGGGTTTGTATCAATGTTAAGGTGTTGGAAAGTTCAATGTTGAATTTCTAACCTTAATTTTGATGGTTTAGAGTTCCTATTGGCTTAGGGACTTCCCAAGGACATTGTTGGTGCAATGGTCAAGGGGGAGCAAGCCTTTAGGGGGAGATATCCATCTTGGGATGATGGATGTGTTTTTCTCCTTGAAGGGGAGAATGTTATCAATTTGGGAAATTGATGGATTTTTAGAAACCCAATTTGGAAATTGGGAGAGTGTTTAGGATTGCCTCTCTTAAGTGATATTGGACTTATCACTAGGAAGATGGTAGGCATCCTAAGTATCTTTGGACCAAGGGGGAGATTGTAAGATCTCATTGGGACATGAGACATTGACCCTCTTGGGGAGAAAACCTTTTTGATGTTAGTCAAAAAGGGGGAGAATGTTTGGGGGAGAACATTTGGAGAGTATTTACCAATTTGGGATAATTGGTAAGGGATTTGAGTTAGTGTCTAACTCAATGATTTGTTTGGTTGTTGTCAAACATCAAAAAGGGGGAGATTGTTGGTGCAATCGGCCCAGGTCACGATTGACCAGGACTTGAGTTTGACTCGAGTGATGTTTTGATGTTTCGACAAAAACATATGACAATGAAATTGTCATGGGAAAGTTCAAGTGGAACACTTGGCATTTGGTAAAGTCCAAGTCTTGAGTACTTGGCATGGAAAGTCCAACATGGGTTGGCAAGGAAAAGACCAAGCATGGGTCTTGGCAATGTAAAGTCCAACATGGGTTGGCAAGGAAAGTCCAAGCATGGTCTTGCCATGGAAAGTCCAACATGGGTTGGCAAGGAAAAGTCCAAGAATGGGTCTTGACAATGTAAAGTCCAACATGGGTTGGCAAGGAAAGTCCAAGCATGGTCTTGGCATGGAAAGTCCAACATGGGTTGGCAAGGAAAGTCCAAGCATGGTCTTGGCATGAAAAGTCCAACATGGGTTGGCAAGGAAAGTCCAAGCATGGTCTTGGCATGAAAAGTCCAACATGGGTTGGCAAGGGAAAGTCCAAGCTTGAGTCTTGGCATTTGAGAAGTCCAAGGGTTTGATATTGGCAGAAAGTCCAAGGAGTCTTGGCAAAGATAAGTCCAATGGTTGGCGGCGAAAGTCCAAGCGAGTCTTGGCGGCGTAAGTCCAATGTGCCTTGTGTAGACACCAAGTAGCATGACATAGCCGATGGAAGCACTCAAGGCTAGCGCGATGGATGAACAAGTCATGGATGACTTGAGGGATCCAAGAGGCGTGAGGTCGATGGAGGTGGCTAGAAGGCTTAGGTCTAGGCTAAGGGTGGTCTAGCAAGTACGGGGGAACCATATTTGGTTAAAACCTCATGTTGGTGGCCGACCGCCGATCAGTGGGCGCCGATCGATGGAGTCGAGCAATGATCGATCGTTGTGATCACCGACCGTGCTCGAAATCGCCACGTATCGGAGTCGAGACTGACGTCGAGTGAGGATTCCATCACGATCGATGGTCACAATCCCGATCCGATGAAGGTTCCGCTGACTTATCCAAGGATCTAGCCGTTGTCTCACGACAACAATATTGACCCATTTGGGCATGGTCATGCGACTTCATGTCGAAACTCATCTACAGAACAACGATGTCTCTCCTGCTAATCTATGATCAAGATGGCACATAAAGTCAGAAACCCTCCGCATAATACAGATGCAATACGTAACTGAACGAAGCACAAAGCAAGCAATCCAAAGCATTTGTAAAGTGTTTTTCTTTACTTGTATTGCATTATTCTTCTTTGTATTTGCTTGTTGCTTTTAGATTATTGTTGTAATCTATTGTAAGAGGTTTCTCCACCTCCGACTTGTGTCGAGAAGGAGTATTTGTGATTAGTGAGTGCGTGTGCATCACTAGGGCTCTTTAGAGCTCGATCCGTGGAGTAGGAACCGTTCGGTTCTGAACCACGTTATATCCTTGTGTTCGTGATTGTATCTTTTCGTTATTGCTTTTATTATTTCTATTCCGCTGCGCATAACGAGTTTTGTGTTGGTGCAATCGGCCCAGGTCATGATTCACCAGGACTCGAGTTTGACTCGAGTGATGTTTGAATGTTTCGACAAAAACATATGACAATGTAATTGTCATGGGAAAGTCCAAGTGGGACACTTGGCACATGAAAAGTCCAAGCATGGGTCTTGGCAATGTAAAGTCCAACATGGGTTGGCAAGAAAAGTCCAAGCATGGGTCTTGGCAATGTAAAGTCCAACATGGGTTGACAAGGAAAGTCCAAGTGGAACACTTGGCATTTGGGAAAGTCCAAGTCTTGAGTACTTGGCATGAGAAGTCCAAGCATGAGTCTTGGCAAATGAGAAGTCCAAGCATGGGTCTTGGCATTAAAAGTCCAACATGGGTTGGCAAGGAAAGTCCAAGCATGGTCTTGGCATGGAAAGTACAACATGGGTTGGCAAGGGAAAGTCCAAGCTTGAGTCTTGGCATTTGAGAAGTCCAAGGGTTTGATGTTGGCAGCGTAAAGTCCAAGCGGGAGTCTTGGCAGCATAAGACCAATGGTTGGCGACGTAAAGTCCAAGCGGAGTCTTGGTGGCGTAAGTCCAATGAGCCTTGGCGGTGTAGACACCATTAGCATGACATAGCCGAGGGAAGCACCTGGAGGCTAGCGCGATGGATGAACAAGTCATGGATGCCTTGGAGGGATCCGAGAGGCGTGAGGCTGATGGAGGTGGCTAGAAGGCTTAGGTCTAGGCTAAGGGTGGTCTAGCAAGTATGGGGGCACCATACTTGGGTTAAAACCTCATTCTTGAGGTTGGCAGTCGACTGGCATTATGGCCGGTTCGACTGTCGTGAGTCGACTTGAGTTCAACTGCCAGCTTGAGGATGAAAATGCTGCGCGATCAGCCGAGGATGGCGATCGATTGCGATGAAAGTGTCGAGCAGCATCGCTCCGTAGCCGATCGCGTCGACTACGGGCGTCGCGATCGGCCGATCGCCAATGTTGGCAGTCGACTGCCAAGAGATCCGTTGGAGTTTTTCCAACGTGGATCGATCCGTTGTCTCACGACAATAGTGGCATCGATGTGACTTATGGCGATTGGGATAAGCGAAATCGCGCCGACGAGTTATAAAGGCAGCTCGGAAGAAGGGTTTTAGCATCGATTTTCTTGGGCGAAATTGAAGGGGGAAGTTGGTGCTTTCCAGTCCTTCAAAGCTAGTTCAAGGCAATCAAAGATCAAGCAATCCAAAGTTCTTGTAAAGTTGTTTTTCCTTTACTTGCATTGTATTTCTTACTTGTATTTGCTTGTATCTTGTGTATTACTTAGTGTAATCCTTGTACGAGGTTTCTCTGCCTCCGGTTTGTTCCGAGAAGGAGTTATTATTGATTAGTGATTGCGTGTGCATCACTAGAGCTCTTTAGAGCTCGATCCGTGGAGTAGGAACCGTTTCGGTTCCGAACCATGTTATATCTCGTGTTGTGTTTGTGTTTCGTTATTGCTTTCATTTCTATATTCCGCTGCGCTAACGAAATTGTAGACACGATCACGATCAAATTCCATCTTTGTACGGGCACATCGCTATTCACCACCCCTATAGCGGCGTCAAATCCCCAACAAGTGGTATCAGAGCAAGGTTGCTCTTCAACGGATTAACAACCGGGAGCAAGACGCTAGAGGGTAAAAGATGGAAGTCCAAGATCAATTAGGTTGGGACATCAACACACCGGTGCCCTACACTCTATACGGACGAGAAGGATTCAATTCTTGGAAGGGAAGAATTGAGGATTTTATTATGATGAGAGACTTTGAGGAATGGTCCATTTTGATGGATGGATTTGAATATCCAAGAGGACCAAGAGGTGGATTCCTCAAAAAGAAAAGATGGACCGAAGAGAAAGTTCAAGCATCCGAGAAAAATGATAAGGTGATAAAATTTTTAATTGATTTAATGCCTAACAATATCTTGTGTATGTTAGGTAATTATGTAGATGCTAAAGAGTTATGGAGCCAAGTGGCAAAGCTCCATGAAAACTCATCATCGGTCCAAGAAGAAGAAGAAGAAGAAGAGGAGTGCTCACCCTCTCAAGCTCAAGAAAGTTCACCATCAATTCAAGAAGATAAGGAGGCTGAAGATGAGAGATCATCCTCACAAGGAAGTGAGGATTCGGAGGTTGATAGGGAATCAACATCCGGATCGGAAGAGGTGGAGGAAGTGGAAGAAGCATCCACCTCAAGGATTGAGGGGGAGGAGAGAACCTCAACACCGGAGCAACAAGAAGAACCATCTACATCCGGTAGAGAGGAAGAGCAAGCTCAAGAATCCACTCCAACCACCACAACCACCCTAGGTAACTCAAGCATGTCAATTAATAATAAAATGAATATTATATGCTTTGAGTGTAGGGAGAAAGGACACTACAAGAGTAAGTGTCCTAAACGGGTTAAGAAGACTCCACCCGTGCCAAAAGTCAAGGAGACCGGTGCCTCAATGAAAAAGAGCAAGGAACAAGTGATTTGCTTCAAATGTCGACTCTACCGGTCATTACCGAGTCAATGCCCGAAGGAGAAGAAGGGGCAAAGGGAGCATCACAAGTAGGGGGACCTACTAAGGCTAACCCTAAGGTATATCAAGTTAATAATGCTCTTTCTTTAGTTAATAGACAAAAGCATGCTAGAAATTTCAATTCCCTAGCAATTTCCCATGAAAAGCATGCTAATAGAAATAAATAATTTTTTTTAGGAGCTAAAAATATTCACTTAGATAATAGGGAGAAATTTGGGACTAATGTCCCTAAAAACAACTTATCTAAGGACAAACCTAGGTCAAATAACTCTAGAAAATTTTTACCTAGGGAGACAATTAGAAAGGTGCAAGAGCACCTAGGTCTAAACCCTAAATGGACTAGGCATATGCCTAGGAAGTCCAATGCCCAAGATTTAAATCAAAATTCTAAAATTGGGCAATTAGAAAAGGAAAATCAAGTCTTGAGGTCAAGACTTGAAAAACTTGAAAAGACCCTTAGGAATATACAAAACCAATTTAAAGGGTCAAATGGTCAAAGTCAAAGGTCCAAAAGTCAAAGTCAACACCAAGGACCTAAGAGTCAAAAGTCAACCAAAGGCAAGCAAGGTTTGAGTCACAAACCTAAGCCCAAGGTGACTTACCATAGTGTTCCATTAGATTATGGGACACTAACTAGGTCTAGGAAGACCAAGGTCAATAGGGAAGTCATCCCTAGAATTGACCAAAGGGTGTGCCTAGTGGCTAGAGTTTCAAGGAAACTTAGGGTGGCCACTAAGAAGGTTGCAAGGGGAGTTACCCCTAGAGTCAACCTAGGTAAGACCCAAATGACCAAGGCTAATAAGCCTAGGAGGGTCATTAGGAAGGTATCTAGGGAGGTAATCCCTAAGGAATACCTAATTAACCCTAGGAGCTCAAATCGGTTTTGGGTTCCTAAGAGCGTGATTGATTCACACTAGATGGGTTTAGGGTGTGCCAACCTTGATTGGATGGGTAGTTAACTCAACCATTGTAAAGGTGGCACTTTAGGATATTTTCAAGGTTATGGTTACCTTGAAAATACATTTGAGATTTTAATCCTAAAAGGATTTTAGGGTGTGCCAATGTTATTTGAGAATCTTGATAAAATGATCAAATTGGCACAATTTAGGTTTAGAGGTCATAGTGTGTCATTTTGGGTTTTTGGCACACTTGGGAAAATTTAGGTTAATATGGCAAAATATACTTAATTATATCAAATGACAATTAATATTAAAATTTAGGTATTACTCTAGCTATATATTTTATATGTCATGCTTTGTTTGTCATATAACATGTCATGACATCATGCTTATTTTTAATCATTCTATATGTCATGTACATGTTTAGGATTAAGGATTTAATGTCATGTGCTTTTAGATTTCATATTATGCCATGACATCATGATTATGAGCATATGCTTATTTATAACATTTCTAATGCCATAATCATTCATGCATTTAAGACAATTTGGTTGAAATTTAATTAAGGACTATGGCATGACTTAAAGTCCCATTTATAAGGGAATCAAGTAGGGTTGCCTTAGAGAATGCATGAAACCCTAGATTAAATAAACCAAAACCCACATCTCACATCCAATTGACATGTATGTGTATTTATACACCCTAGATACATGTGAGATGCTAGGATATGAGTTAAGTTCAAGGTGCATAGATTTTGCATCTAGATGAACTAAAACTCATCTAATTTTAATTGTGGATCATTGGGAGAGCATGTGTACAAGTCATGTACATAGAGGCCAAGGAATATGATCCAAAATAAGGTTTTTAAAACATTTTAAAATCATTTTGAAAAACCTTGGTGAAGTCTATCTTTTGATAGCAATCACCATTGATGAAGTTGATACAAAATAGGACCAAAACATTGAAAATTTCAATGGTTTTAAGTTTTGTATCAAACTCACTATTTTAAGGGTAAAATAATTTTCAAATATTTTTCACCCATTGTGTGTGTCATAAGTATTATACGTATGAATTTTCATGATTTTTCGAATTACGTATAATTATTTATGAATTTCTAAAATTCATTTCTGATAGTTGTAAATCGAGATTTTTAGTTATCACGATCGCCTGTGTGGCGATGATGATCGATGTGTGTGTCGGTCTGATTCTTGTCAGAGTCATTGTCTGATTTTGGGTTAACAAGGTTTGTTTAGCCCATTTTCAACCATGGTAAAGGTCCCTAACCACTTTTAACCCTAGGATATGCTTTGGGAAGCATTATAAAGGGTGAAAATCCATTGGATATGGATTAGGAGCTGTGTTAGGTCAAAGTATCGAATTTAGGGTGAGTAAAAGTTCTATGTTGAACTTAGAACCTTAATTTTGATGGTTTAAAGTTCCTATTGGCTTAGGGGCTTCCCAAGGACATTGTTGGTGCAATGGTCAAGGGGGAACAAGCCTTTAGGGGGAGGTATCCATCTTGGGATGATGGATGTGTTTTTCTCCTTGAAGAGGAGAAGTTATTGGGAGAGTATCATCAATTGGGAAAATTGATGGGTTTTTGATACCCAATTTGGAAATTGGGAGAGTGAATAGGATTGCCTCTCTTTAGTGATATGGGACTTATGACTAGGACGATGGTAGGCATCCTAGATATTTTTAGGTCAAAAAAGGGGGAGATTGTAAGATCTCATTGGGACATGAGACATTGACCTCCTTAGAGAGATAACCTTTTTGATGTTAGTCAAAAAGGGGGAGAATGTTTGGGGGAGAACATTTGGAGAGTGTTTACCAATTTGGGATAATTGGTAAGGGATTTGAGTTAGTGGCCTAACTCAAATGATTTGTTTGGTTTTTTTCAAACATCAAAAAGGGGGAGATTGTTGGTGCAATCGGCCCAGGTCACGATTGACCAGGACTCGAGTGATGTTTTGATGTTTCGACAAAAACATATGACAATGTAATTGTCATGGGAAAGTCCAAGTGGGACACTTGGCACATTAAAAGTCCAAGCATGGGTCTTGGCAATGTAAAGTCCAAAATGGGTTGGCAAGAAAAGTCCAAGCATGGGTCTTGGCAATGTAAAGTCCAACATGGGTTGGCAAGGAAAGTCCAAGTGGAACACTTGGCATTTGGGAAAGTCCAAGTCTTGAGTACTTGGCATGAGAAGTCCAAGCATGGGTCTTGGCAAATGAGAAGTCCAAGCATGGGTCTTGGCATGAAAAGTCCAACATGGGTTGGCAAGGAAAGTCCAAGCATGGTCTTGGCATGGAAAGTCCAACATGGGTTGGCAAGGGAAAGTCCAAGCTTGAGTCTTGGCATTTAAGAAGTCCAAGGGTTTGATGTTGGCAGCGTAAAGTCCAAGCGGGAGTCTTGGCAGCATAAGACCAATGGTTGGCGGCGTAAAGTTCAAGCGGAGTCTTGGCGGCGTAAGTCCAATGTGCCTTGGCGGTGTAGACACCGTTAGCATGACATAGCCGAGGGAAGCACCTGGAGGCTAGGGCGATGGATGAACAAGTCATGGATGACTTGGAGGGATCCGAGAGGCGTGAGGCTGATGGAGGTGGCTAGAAGGCTTAGGTCTAGGCTAAGGGTGGTCTAGCAAGTATGGGGGCACCATACTTGGGTTAAAACCTCATTCTTGAGGTTGGCAGTCGACTGGCATTATGGCCGGTTCGACTGTCGTGAGTCGACTTGAGTTCGACTGCCAGCTTGAGGCTGAAAATGCTCTGGCAGTCGACTGCCGAGGGATGGCAGTCGACTGCCAGTCGAGTGTCGAGCACAGAACGCTCCGTAGCCGATGCGGGCGATTACGGGCATTGGCGCCGATCACAATGTTGGCGATCGCCAAGAGATCCGTTGGAGTTTTTCCAGCGTGGATCGATCCGTTGTCTCACGACAATAGTGGCATCAGTCGACTGGTGACTTATAGCAGTCGACTGATAGGCGGAAATCCAGCCCGACGCAGGTTATAAAGGCAGCTCGGAAGAAGGGTTTTAGCAGCGATTTTCTTGGGCGAAATTGAAGGGGGAAGATTGTGCTTTCCAGTCCTTCAAAGCTAGTTCAAGGCAATCAAAGATCAAGCAATCCAAAGTTCTTGTAAAGTTGTTTTTCCTTTACTTGCATTGTATTTCTTAGTTGTATTTGCTTGTATCTTGTGTATTACTTAGTGTAATCCTTGTACGAGGTTTCTCCGCCTCCGGATTGTTCCGAGAAGGAGTTATTATTGATTAGTGATTGCGTGTGCATCACTAGAGCTCTTTAGAGCTCGATCCGTGGAGTATGAACCGTTTCGGTTCCGAACCACATTATATCTCGTGTTGTGTTTTTGTTTCGTTATTGCTTTCATTTCTATATTCCGCTGCGCTAACGAAATTGTAGACACGATCACGATCAAATTCCATCTTTGTACGGGCACATCGCTATTCACCCCCCTCTAGCGGCGTCAAATCCCCAACATTTTGTAGAGACGATCGTGAACGAATTCCATCTACGTACGAATTCAACGCTATTCACCCCCCCCTCTAGCGACGTCAAATCCCCAACAAAAGTGAGTTGACATTGATGTTTGACATTAATGTTTGTTGATGTTTTAGAGATTGTTTATACAATCAACCCGGGTTAGGTTTAATTGGACTAGAGTTTGACTCGAGGGAGACTTTGATGGTTGACTGGAGTTGACCATGTCATGGAAAGTCCAAGTCTTGAGTACTTGGCATGTAAAGTCCAAGCATGGGTCTTGGCAAGAAAAATTCCAACATGGGTTGGCAAGGGAAAGTCCAAGCTTAAGTCTTGGCATTTAAGAAGTCCAAGGGGTTTGATATTGGCGGCGTAAAGTTCAAGCGGAGTCTTGGCAGCATAAGTCCAATGGTTGGCGGCGTAAAGTCCAAGTGGAGTTTTGGCGTCGTAAGTCCAATGTGCCTTGGCGGTGTAGACACCATTAGCAGGACATAGTCGATGGATGCACCTGAAGGCTAGCACGATGGATGAACAAATCATGTATGACTTGGAGGGATGTGAGAGGCATGAGGCTGATGGAGGTGGCTAGAAGGCTTAGGTCTAGGCTAAGGCTGGTCTAGCAAGTATGGGGGAACCATACTTGGGCTAAAACCTCATGTTTGAGGTGTGTCAGTCGACTGGTGCCATATGACAGTCGACTGGTGAGAGTCAACTAGGGTTTGACTGGGGGATGTATCTCAGCAGTCGACTACCAGAGCTTGGCAGTCGACTGATTAGACGAGCAGTCGACTAAACGTGTGATAAGTCGACTGGTGCTTGGTTTTTTTGGCATAGAATGGAGTCTGATTCGACTGCTTGGGTTAGCAGTCGAGTGGAGGCTCGACCAGTCGACTGATGATCATGATCAATCGACTGATGGTCATGATCAATCGACTGATGATGGATCTGTTGGATTTTTCCAGCGTGGATCTAGCCGTTGTCTCACGACAACAGTGACATCAGTCGATTGATGGTCCCAAGCAGTCGACTGATCGGCATTTTCCAACACAGGTTGAAGCTTTAAATGGAGCTCGTGAAGGAGGAAAAATCCATAGTTCTTTGAGGCGATTTGGGGCGAGTTGCTGCTGCAATTCAGGGTCTCCAAGTGCTACTCGGTCAACCTAGCATTCAAGCAATCAAAAGCAAAGTGTTGTAAAGTTCTCTTTACTTGTTTTCATATTTGCATTGTATTTGCTTGTTTGTTTTTCGTATTACTGTTGTAATCAATTGTATGGGGTTTCTCCACCTCCGACTTGTGTCGAGAAGGAGTTATTGCATAGTGGTTTGTGATTGGCATCGCTAGAGCTCTTTAGAACTCGATCTATGGAGTAGGAACCGTTCGGTTCTGAACCACATTAAATACTTGTGTGTTTGCATGTTTGTATATTCGTTATTGCTTTATTATTATTATTCTGCTGTGCGCTAATGAAAATTGTAGATGAACACGCGAACATATTTCATCGTACGAGCACATCGCTATTCACCCCCCCCCCCCTCTAGCATTCCAATGATCCCCTACATATCCTCCTAATCAGAGTCTCTGCTTTTATTTGTAGAGCCGAAGAGGAACCAACTATTAATTTTATTTGTTAAAAAGTAAGGTTGACAGGATAATAAAATTAATGGGTAAATCCTCCTCTTACAAATGTAGAATTCGTATGCGTCCACACTATCGTGGCATACGATATTCTCGGTGTTTTGAGGTGTTGGTTGATTTTAAAATTTTATTGTTTGAGGAATCAATAAATTTTGAAATCTAATGTTTTGATCACTGTGATTCTTAGGTTTTTCAAAATGGCTTTCAACCTACTTGTTGTGATTCTGAAAGAAAATAAACTTACTGGACCTAACTATGTGGATTGGAAAAGGAATCTTGACATTGTCTTGACTGCTGAGAAGTACAAATATGTGCTCTTGGAAGAATCTCCTCCTAAGCCTACGGATGATTCTAGTGAAAAGGAGAAAGAGAGTTATAGGAAGTGGATCAAGGCTGATGAGATGGCGCGGTGTTACATTTTGGTTTCTATGTCAAATGTATTGCAACATCAGTATCAGGCTATGACTACTGCGTATGACATGATGCTCAATGTCAAGGAACTTTTCGGAAACCAAAGTTGGCTTGCTAGTAAGGAAGCTATGAGGAACTTGATGACGACCGCCATGATTGAGGAAACACCCGTGAGGGATCATGTTCTCAAGATGATGACTCATTTGAATGAGCTGGAAGTCCATGGAGGGGAGATCGATGGGGAAACCTAGGTCAATATCATTCTCCAATCTCTATCTAGAAGTTTTGAGCAGTTTTGCCTGAATTACAACTGAATAAAAGGTTGTATTCATTGGCGAAGCTTCTAACAGAACTTCAGGTGGCAGAGGGTCTTTTTTGTCAGAGTGCTCAAGCCATGGTTGCTCAAAAGGTTTCTACTTTTAAGCCGAAAGGCAAGAACAAGAAAAAACATGGTGTAGCAAAGGTGGCGGGAAGATCTCAGGGAGGAGTGAAGAAGGCGAAAGGCAAGTGCCTCACTTGGAAGCAGACTGGACATTGGAAGGTGGACTGTCCCAACCGTAAATAGAACAAAGGTATATCTTTTAGTTTAGTCATTGAAACATGTTTAACGGTGTTATCTACCGGTACCTGGTGTGTAGATACGGGAGCTACTGATCATGTCTGCAATTCTTTGCAGGGGTTCTAGGAAACTAGACAACTAGCTGAGGGGGAGATTACCGTCTACATTGGCAATGTTATGAAGGTGGCGGCTATTGCAGTGGGAGATGTTTATTTATCTTTTTATAGGAATAAAACTTTGGTTATGAGAAATTGCCTTTATGTACCTTCATTTAGAAAGAATTTGATTTCAGTTTCTAAATTGTTTATGGATGGGTATTCTATTTCTTTTAATGACAGAGTTTGTTATAAAAAGTAATAGAGAGATTATCTATTCTGGTGCATTGATAGGAAATTTATACACTCTTGAACCAAAATCTCCCACGATGCAAATAGAAATAAATAACTCATTTTCTAAATCTAATAAGAGAAAGGAACCTTCGAAAATGAACCAAACATATCTTTGGCATCTAAGGTTAGGTCATATTAACCTGAGTAGAATTCAAAGGTTGATAGTTGATGGACCTTTGGGTTCATTAGTGGTGGAAGATTTCCCAACTTGCAAATCTTGCTTGGAAGGTAAAATGACCAAGAGGTTTTTTAAGGCCAAGGGGTATAGAGCCAAAGATGTGTTAGAATTGGTTCATTCTGATTTGTGTGGTCCTATGTCTATCCAGACTAGAGGTGGTTTTGAATATTTCATCTCTTTTATAGATGATTATTCAAGATATGGATACATTTACTTGATGCGCCGCAAGTCTGAATGCTTTGACAGGTTTAAAGAATTCATGGCTGATGTGGAGAAACGTCAAGGTAAAAGTATCAAGACACTACGATCTGATCGTGGTGGTGAGTACCTCTTGGGAGAGTTTAGGAGTTACTTATTAGAGGCTGGGATTCAATCCCAACTATCTGCACCTGGTACACCCCAGCAGAATGGTGTGACAGAGCGAAGGAATAGAACTCTTATGGAGATGGTTAGATCGATGATGAGTTATTCAGAGTTACTAGATTCGTTCTGGAGGTATTCTCTGGAAATGGCAGTGTATATTCTGAACTTGGTACCATCTAAATCAGTACCTTCTACTCCCACAGAATTATGGACTGGGTGAAAGCCTAGTCTGAGATATATTCGGATTTGGGGTAGTCTAGCACATGTGTTGAAGGGAGATGCTGGTAAGTTGGAATCTCATACAGAAGTGTGGTTGTTCGTAGGCTATCCTAGATGAACGAAAGGTGTTTTGTTTTATAGTCCTAGAGATCAGAGAGAGATCGTTAGCACGAATGCCCGATTTTTAGAGGAAGACTATGTGATGAACCATAAGCCCATGAGCAAGATTGTTCTGGAGGAATTAAGACGAGAAGTCACTACTTCAGTACCAACTGTACAAGAGGACATGCCACAAATGACTACACCGCATGTCATAGAGGATACATAGGTAATACCTCGTCATAGTGGGAGGGTTGTTAGACAACCTGATAGATTTATGTTCTTGGGAGAATCTTTTGATTTGGTCCCTGGTGAACATGAATCTGATCCCTGGACATATGACGAGGCAATCCAAGATAAAGATGTGGTATCTTGGCAAAGGGCAATGAATTTTGAGATTGAATCAATGGATTCAAATCAGGTCTGAGAGCTAGTAGAACCACCCAAAGGTGTAAAATCCATTGGATGCAAGTGGATCTACAAAAGAAAGAGAGGATCAGACATCAAGGTAGAGACCTTCAAAGTAAGGCTTGTTGCGAAAGGGTATACTCAGAAAGAGGGTATTGATTATGAGGAGACTTTTTCTCCGGTAGCCATGCTTAAGTCTATCCGGATTCTCTTGTCTATTGCTGCTCATATGTATTATGAGGTTTGTCAAATGGATGTCAAGACAGCTTTCCTTAATGGAAGTCTTGAAGAAAACATCTGTATGGAGCAACCAGAGGGATTCATTGCAAAGGGCAAAAAACATCTTGTGTGCAAGCTTAATCGTTCTATTTATGGATTGAAGCAAGCTTCGAGATCTTAGAAAATCCACTTTGATGAGGCAATCCAATCATATGGATTTATTCAAAGTTTGGATGAGTCTTGTGTATACAAGAGATGTGATAGAAACGTAGTGGTATTTCTTGTACTATACGTAAATGACATTTTGCTCATTGGCAACAATGTCAAAGTGTTATCAGACGTAAGGGTATGGTTGTCCAAACAATTTGATATGAAGGACTTGGAAGAAGTGGGACACATCCTTGGGATCAAGGTTATATAGGATCGCAAGAAAAGGATGTTGTGCTTATCTCAAGCTTCATACATAGACACTATTTTAGCTCATTTTAGCATGCAGAACTCCAAGAAAGGTTTTTTACCTTTTCGGCATGGAGTACCTTTATCTAAAGAGATGTGTCCTAGAACATCAAAGGATATAGAGGAGATGAAGGCGGTTCCTTATGCTTCGGCGATAGGAAGCCTCATGTATGCTATGTTATGTACGAGGTCGGATATCTGCTTTACCGTGGGCATGGTTAGCAGATATCAGAGTAATCCAGGGCAGGGACATTGGACTGCGGTAAAGCATATATTAAAGTACCTGAGAAGGATTAGGGATTATATGTTGGTATACTAGGCAGATCAAGTACTCCCTATGGGTTACACAGATTTTGACTTCCAATCAAATAGGGATAACAGCAAGTCTACCTCGAGTTTTGTGTTTACTTTGGGAGATGGAGCCATTATATGGAGTGTCAAGCAGAAAAGCGTGGCGGACTCCACCATAGAAGATGAGTATGTGGCAGCCTCTGAGGCATCCAAAGAAGTTGTATGGCTCAGGAACTTCTTGATGGACTTGGATGTGATTCCTAGTTTGCCCAGAACTATCACAAATTTTTGTGATAACAGTGGTGCAGTTGCAAACTCGAAGGAACCATGAGCCCATAAGGCAAGTAAACACATAGAGCGCAAGTACCCCCTGATACGATCGATCGTAAAGCGAGGAGAATTTGTTGTTGCCAAGATTGCATCAGAGGATAACCTGGCAGATCCTTTCACTATGGCCCTTTCGACGAGAGATTTTGATAGGCATGTGGAGGGAATGAGAATCAGATGTATGACAGTTAAATGGTAGCATAGTCTTTTAGTATAAGTGGGAGATTGTTGGGATGTATATTGAAAACCTAGCCTTTGTATGAACATCTTCATTTTGTAATAAGAATCACATGATGATTGTTTGCATTTTATATTTATGCATATTGTCTGATACTTTACATTATAGATAAAATGGTGTGGGGTGTCATACAGAAGATCATGTTATCAGTTCCTTATAGAGTATAAGTAGAGGCTCACAACCAAGATGGTTTTGGACAAACCATTGGCATGGTTGTAGTGTAATTTTGTATTGGTTTATCTTGACCATAGAATTACACTAGTACACTTTGTGTGTAATGAGTATGACTGATTTAGAGGTGATCCAATTTATACTAACTATATAATTGAATCAGACCTCAGATATTATAGTGTACATACTCTTAATCCCGATATAATAACGAACATATGTACTTAGTATTATTTCTTGGATTTACCAATGGGCGAGATTTATGTATTAAATTGATCGGCCTGGTAAGTTGGGAAATAATATTATTTACATGATGTGTCATTGATTATAGGAGGAAATCGTGTCCTATATACTAGGATGATGATGTCCCCTTGAGGAGCTCATAAAGTTCATCATGTAAATCCTGCAGGTGGATTTGGTCCAACATGATGACGAGGATGAGTGGTACTACTCATGGAGTTAGATATTAATTAATAAAATTGTCAGTAATTTAATTAATTAATGGACATTCGATATCTTAAACACGGGGAGATATTTTATACAAATAATATGTGGATCCCATATTTAATTATGGGGTTGGTGAGGTGGATCAATGATGATCCTCTAGTGGAATGGATCATCATTAATGGATCGAGTTTTATGTAGTTCGAGTCCATTGGGTGGCCAAGATCCAACTCCTCCTCATGGTCCCTATTGTAGCCTATTATAAATATCTCATGAAGCCTAGATCTATAAATAGAGGTGGAGAGGCTTGGGCGAAAGTGAGAGATTTAGGGTTTGCTCCTGAGGCCGACGGCAAAGAAGTTTGGCTAGGGTTTGTTGGTTAGCGTTGGAGGCTTGGGCGACATCCTAGGGTTTGGATTCTTCTCTTGGAGATTTGGCCGGTGCCACCCTCTTCCAATCTTTTGGCCAGCGCCTCTTCTCCTCCTCTCCTAGGGCCGGCGGCAACAAGAGGGCTCTCTTGGCTGACGCCTCTTTTCCTCCCCTTAGGGTCGGCGGTCACCAATCTTGGTGTTTGGTGGTCATCACAAGAAAGGAGAAAAAGAGAGTTTGTTCTTCCCTTGTTCGGAGCGAGCAAGGAAGGGAAGATACGTGATCTAGGAAGCTTCGATTCTTGGAAGATCATCACCCACATGACGTCCAAGAAGAGGATAGGAATACAATAGAAGATCAAGAGGTAAAACAAGAGGTATAATCTTGTTTAATTTTAATTCTTGTTCTTTTGTTTTTTTATGTTATTTATTGACATGGACTCCGATGATAAACACAAAAATCGGTGATCCGTACATCATCTATTCGGCGGCTAATCGAGGAAAAGAGTTAGGTTGAACAACAAGTTTGTTCAAGCGACCACTCTAATCGAATAGAACGATGATGAATCGGTTGCTAGGGTAATCCATTTTCGTCTGGATTAGTTTTAATTAATAAAATTTGAATCCAGGGACATGAGATAGGATTGCCATGCACAAGCGACTGAAGAGAAGAAGAGTAACACATCGTTTCCCTTTAGAAATCAGCCAACAACATTCTTTAAATGGAGCTCGAGATGGGGATTTCGAAAGAAGTTTCTTGAGGACTTTGAACGGTAGTTGTTGTTGCATTTCTGGCCTTCCAAGCATCTTAAAGCAACCAACAAGATCAAGCAAATCTTTCTTCATTTATAAAGTATTTTTTACTTATATTTGCTTTGTATTTTGTTTTGGTTGTATTTTATTTTTGTAAATCCATTGTAAGAGTGTTTCCGAGAAGGAGAAGTTTGTTAGTGGTGGTGTGCACACTAGAGCTCACTCTAGAGCTCGACCATGAAGTAGAAACTAGGATTCCGAACCACGTTAAATTGGTATTATATTTGTGTGGGCTTGCCTTGTGTTTTTTTCTATTTGTATTTGTATTCCACTATGCTAATCATTTTATAGACAAGCAAACACTAACACGATCGAACAAGAAACTAAAGAAATCACTATTCACCCCCTCTAGTGTATCAAACCGGTCCCAACAATTGGTATTAGAGTCGGGCTCGCTCGGAAGACCTACAAGTGGTATTAGTGAGGCTTCTCTTCAAAGACTAACCGGCGAAAGAAGCAAAAGCACTAGAGGAGTAGAAGAGAAGATGGAGTTGCCTAACGACGAACTTGGCTATGACATCATGGTTCCACCTATCTTCGACCGCGAAAATTTTGGGTATTGAAAGGGTAGGATGATGTATTTTTTATGTGTGAATTTGAAAATTGGATTAGTGTTGAAGTAGGATTTGAAGCTCTAACGGATAAGAAGTGAAAAATTCTCAAGAAAAAGAAAGTGACGGAGGAGAAAGTCCACAAATTGGAGACCAACAACAAGGTAACAAGGATGTTAGTAAATTTGTTACCTAATGAGATTTTGTCAAAATTAGGAGAGTTTAGGAATGCTAAGGAGTTGTGAAGCAAGTTAATCGAACTCCATGAGAACCTCTCACCAACCTTAAGTGAAGAAAAATTCAAGGAAGCAAGCTCATCATCTCAAGAGCTTGAAGTGTCAGAAGTTGAGAGATGGTCAACAACCGAGGAAGAAGAGGAGGTTGATGAACCCACTACCTCTAAGGTTGAGGGGGAGGAGAGGCAACCAACACCGGAGCAAGAGCAAGAGGAAACATCTATCTTTGGGCAAAACCAAGAACAAATTCAAGATTCTTCTACTTCCCCTATAGGTAACTCAAGCATCGGTATTAAAAATAAAAATCACATAACATGCTTTGAGTGTAGAGAAGTAGGGCATTATAAGAGAAAATGCCCAAAAAGAGTCAAGAAGACAATTCAAGTGCCAAAGGCCAAAGAAAAGACCAATGAGACTGGAGCCCGAACATGCAAAAGCAAAGAGCACATAGTGTGCTTCAAATGCCAACAAAGGGGGTATTACTGGACCCAATGTCCTAGGGGGAGGAACCCTCGGAAGGGAAAAGGGGAGAGCTCAAGTGTAGGGGGAGCTCCCAAGGCTAAGGTAATTTTTGATAATGTACCTTTAAGTTTTCATAATAAAAAGCATGCTAGCAATTTCCTTACAATTGTTCATTATAAAAGGCATGCTAATAATATGGCTCATTGCTTTGGTACTAAACATGATAATATGCTTAAGGAAAATCCTAGAACTATTAATTCTAGACCCATTAACTCTAAGACTACCACACCTAAGGATAGGAAGGTAGAGAACTTAGGCATTAACCCTAATAAGAGTAGACATATGGCTAGGAAGAAGAGCCATGTCCAAATATATAATGGACAATCAAAATTGGACAAATTAGAGGTAGAAAATCAAGCTTTGAGGTCAAAGCTTGAGAAAATGGACAAGACCCTTGCAAGAATGGAAAATATACTTGATGGGTCAAATAGACAAAACCTAGGTCATAGGAGGCAAGAGCTACCTATGGACAAGAAAGGTTTGGGTCACAAACCTAAGTCAAAGAAGGTAATTCCCTCTTATCATAGTATTCCATTTAACTATGGAACCACCCCTAGGTCTAGGAAACCAAGGTCATATGGAAAGGCATCCCTAGAGTTCACCATGTAAGTGTCTAATGACCAAGGTTTCCAAGAAACCTAGGAAAGCCACTAAGAAGGTCACAAGAGAAGTCATCCCTAGAGTTGACCTAGATAAGACTACAATGACCAAGGCTTTCGAGACTAGGAGGGTCATTAGGAAGATATCTAAGGAAATCATCCCTAGTGAATACCTTGTTAACCCAAGGAGCTCAAATCAGTTTTGGGTTCCTAGGAGTGTGATTCCATCAAGCTAAATGGGTTTAGGGTGTGTCAACATTGAATGGATGGGTAGTTAATCTAATCATGGCAAAGTTGACACTATAGGGCATTTCAAGGTAATGAGATACCTTGGAAATAAGATAAGAAATATATCTTAAAAGATTTTAGGATGTGCCAATAGAAATTATAAAGATTGAAAAATTGATCAAAATTGGCACAAATAGGATTAGAGTTAAAAGTGTGCCATTTTGGATTTTGGTACACTTGAGGAAAATTAGGCATTATTGCAAAATTAGTATAAATTTAAAAAATGAAAATTAGGCTTAAAACATAGGTATTTTTATACCTTGATATTAAAGTAGTTGTCATGCTTTGTTTGCCATATGTCATGTCATGACATCATATTTAAGATGATTTTCTTAAATGTCAAGATAATGCTTAGTTTAATTATATCATGCCATGACATAATAAATCATGAGCAAATATGCTTAAATTATGCAAATCATTTATGTCATGATCATATTCATGCTTTAGGATACTTTATAATTGAATTTAAAGACAATGACATTATTTGATGTCCTAGATAAGGGAATCAAATTGGGTGTGCCTAGATAAAATGATTGCACCCTTAGATTAAGGAAGGACAAAACCCACATCTTACAAAAACTATAAGGATGACTTGCGTGTTTTCATACAAACTAGATACATGTGCGATGTTAGAAAAATGAGTTAAGTTCATATGCTTATATAGTACATCTGTATGAACTCTAACTCTTTCAATCATAAGTATAAATCATGAGGAAAGCTAATGTACAAGTCATGTACATCTAGCCCATAGATCATGATTGAAATTTAGGTTTAAAATATTTTAAAACCATTTTGAAAAACATGATTTTATACGTATGCAATTTCAGGATTTTTAGAAAAGCATATAATTACTTGTGAATTTTCAAATCTCATTTCTAAAAAACTTTTAAGAATCTATAAATCGGAGTTATTGCTAGGGATGGCGATCGTGGTAGTAATCTTGATCGATTGGTATCTAATTTCAGTCGACTTTCATGTCTGATATTAGCTGAACAAGGTCTATTTGGATAATTATCAACACCCCAAGGTACCCTAACATCTCCTAACCCTAGGATATGCTTTAGAAAGTATTAAAAGGGTGAAATAATCATTGAAAATGATTAGGAGAGTTTTTTAGGGTGGAATATTGAATTTTAAGAGAGGTTAAAGTTCAAGTTTAAACTTTTACTCTTATTTTTGATTGGTTTAGATTTCCTATAGGCTTATGAACTCTCCAAGGACATTATTGGTGCAATATTCAATGGGGAGTATGCCTGTAGGGGGAGGTTATTTATCTTGGTATGATGGATAAATTTTGATAACAAAGGAAGAGAAGTTGTTAGTGCAGGGGAACTAGATAATCGAACCTAGATTTTGATTATGGCAAAGGCCCAATGTTAAGGTCATATTGTTATCTCATTAGCTGAATTAAGTGTGTAGGAAATGTTTTAGCTAAGCTGAAGTCAACGACACTCAGAGAATCTCGAGTTGAGAAACTGTGGTGGTCGGGCGCATTGGGAGAACTTCGTGGGAGTCGAAGAACCCAGGTGGAGACCGAAATCAAAACAATAGGTCATAAAGGACCAGAGGTAAGCACGAGTGCGAAGAGAGATGGTAAGGTCGTGTCCTTTGTACGGGGAAGACCGTAGGCGGCGATCCGACTAAGACTTCTAGTGGAAGGTCTAAATCGAGATCGAACGGTAAGGAACCGTCTTATTTACCATATTTCATGCTAACTTCTTATTGCAGGGGAGTGACCAGGCTAGCAATCAACTGCTATCTATTGGTAGTCGACTGTTGCACATCAGTCGACTAATGGAGGGAATCAGTCGACTGATGGCGACGAATCAGCCAAATATGCAAGGTCAAAACAGATAACATTTGACGTCGCCACTTCACGATAAGATAAGGTGCCACCTCGTGATAAGTTCCACAAGTTGAGGATCTAGATCTAGACTTATTCCAAGGCACAAGTCTATAAAAGGAGGGGAGGACTCAAACCCAAAGATTATTTGTCTTGTTCTCAACGTGCTCTCACAACGCCAAAGCTCTAACATCGTAACGCCGATGCAACGCCAACCTTACAACCTCTTCGTCGGCAACAGCAAGTTTGTTTTCATTTATTATATTCATGGTTTTAATCGTAATGAGGTGAGGTAGGTTTGTTGCCTCATCCTTGAGCTTTAATTTTTGTGATTGTTGTCTCCTACCTCCAACGAGGAGGAGACTCTATAGTGGATTGCCCCTTCGTACGCGGTCAAGGATCGCAGGGCCTTAGAGTAGCAACCATTGGGTTGTAAACCAAGTAAAAATAAATTGTCTTATTTATTTTCACGTTGCATTACTCTTAGTTTTTATCGAACGAATGAAAAGACGAAAAGTTTTATTTGTGCTTTTCACCCCCCCCCTCTAGCGACGCTTTTTCGATCCAACAATTGGTATCAGAGCGAAGGCACTACGATTTGGTGAAACCACCAATCTAGCATTTTGTTTTAAGTTCTTTTCATTTTGGTTTTTCGATTCGTAAGTTTTAAGTTTTTTTTCTAAGTTCTCTTTTCTCCTGCACTACTAATCCAAGACGAAAGTCTTGGCAACTTTTTTTCTTGTCGACTTTTTGTGCAAGGATTTCTCTTCTTAAATGGCCCACATTGAGAGGTATAGTACCACCCGACCTCCATTCTTTAACGGAGATGATTTCTGTTACTGGAAAGGTCGAATGGAGTGTTTTCTAAAAAACACAAGTTGAGACTTGGATAATCATCCAAATCGACTTTGCTCTACCCACCAATGATCGAGGTGAGCCCCTGGACTTCGATAAGTGGACCAATGCAACTAAAAGATAAATTGAAGCTGATACAAAAGCCACACAAATCCTAGAATGCAGGCTATCTAAGGAGAAGGTCAACCGTGTCGGCCTGTTCATAAGCGCAAAGGACTTGTGGAACAAGCTCATCGAGCTTCACGAAGGAACCGCCGACACCAAGGTATGTAAGAGGGATCTACTTTTAAATAAATTGTTTAACTTAAAAATGCAGGAACATGAGTCGTCCACTCAACTCCACGCTCGCAAAAGGTTGAAAATCGGGGCGTAATCAGGTATGCACAAAATGCGTTCCCTAGGACCACCCTGTGGGCATCCATGGTTGGTGTCTACATGATTTCTAAGGATCTATTAAAAATTAGGTTAGACGAGTTTTTCTCTGAATTTGAACTTCATGAACAAACTAATGTAGTCCGGGTCGAGAGAGGTATTGCTTTGCTTGCAGGTCAAAGAAGAAAGGAGAAGAGCAAGCCACCTCCCGAGCAAGAAGAAGGATCCAAACCCGAGGGCGAATTCAAGTCCAAATCAGAAGAAGAGGCCAAGATAGTAAACATGATGCGGAGGATAATCCGAAAAGAAAGGGAGCAGTAAAAAAACAAGAAGAAGGGGCACTTTAAATCAAAAATGAAGCCAAAGCAAAAGGGATCAAAGAAGGTCTTTCAAGCAACTTGAGACGACAAAGAAGAAGGTGTCGGCATAGCATTCATGGCAAGACCGATAGAGTCTGAGTCTGAGTCCAAAATCGAATACGAATCCAACTCCAACTCTAACTCTTACTCCGAAGATGACTTCGAGAAAAGACTCAAAGTCGGGTCAAAAGAAAAAATTAAGGTAAGTCATTCGTTAATTGGCAATCTTTACCATGCAATTAAGTTGTTAAGTAGGAAATTAACTAAGTCTGAGTCTAGGGTCAAGTCATTGCTCGAGGAGATTGAAATCCTCAAGCAAGAGGCTAATCTAACCTCTTCAACTAGACAAGTTGAAGAGGAAAATGTTGGAATGTATACTGAAAGCCTAGCTCATTTGTATGAACATTTTTAGTTTGAAATAAGAATCACATGATCATTGTTAGCACTTTATATTTATTATATGTGTACATATTGTCTAATACTTTACATTGTAGATAACATGGTGCTTGGTGTGGCACAGAAGATCATGTTATCAGTCCCTTGTAGAATATAAGTAGAGGCTCACAACCAAGATGGTTTTGGACAAACCATTGGCAAGGTTGTAGTGTAGCTTGGTATTGTTTTGTCTTGAACATAGAGTTACACTAGTACACTTAGGTGTATTGAGCAGGATCGACATAGAGATGATTCAATTTATTGCTGACTACATAATTGAATCGGACCTTGGATATTATGTTGTACATGCTCTTAATCCCGATATAATAACGGGCACATGTACTTAGTATTTATTTCTTTGATTTACCAAAGGGTGTGATTTATATGGATTAAATCAATATGCCCGATAAGTTGGGAAATGATATTATTTACATGGTGTGCCGTTGATTATAGGAGAAAACCGTGTCCTATATATTAGGTTGATGATGTCCCCTTGAGGAGCTCATAAGGTTCATCATGTAAACCCTGCAGGTTGACTTAGTCAACATGATGATAAGGTTGAGTGGTACTACTCGAGGAGTTAGATGTTAATTGATTGATGGTGATTCAATTAATTAATGGACATTCGATATCTTAAACACGGGGAGATGGATGTACAAATAATGTATGGAGCCCATATTAATTTATGGGGGTTGGTGAGGTACTTCAATGATGATCCTCTAGTGGAATGGAACATCATTGATGGATCAAGTTTGTGTGGTTCCGATCCATCAGGTGGCCAAGATCCAACTCCTCCTCATGGTCCCTATCGTAGCCTAATATAAACCTCATGAAGCCTAGATCCAATGATGGAAAACAAAACTCTAAATCCGACAGTGGAGATTAAATCTCTAGATCCGACGGTTGAGATTAAATCTCTAGATCCGACGGTTGAGATTAAATCCCTAGATCCGACGGTGGAGATTAAATCTCTAGATCCGACGGTTGAGATTAAATCCCTAGATCCGACGGTTGAGATTAAATCCCTAGATCCGAGGGTTGAGATTAAATCTCTAGATCCGACGGTTGAGATTAAATCCCTAGAACCAACGGTGGAAATTAAAACAAGGCTTAAGCCTAACTCTATAAAAGGAGGCTTAAGGTGGGCGGCAAGAGGAGTTGTTGGTTGGTTTTGAGATTAGGGTTTTGCCTATCATAAGCTTGGGCGGCAAGAAACCCTAAGGAGGAAACCCTAAGGAGATTAGGGTTTGGTTCCTTGGTTGGGCGGCTAGGGTTTGGGAGTAAAGGTGGGCGGCAACTACAGGAGAGGTTCTCTTCTTCTTCCTAAGGTGTTGCCGGCTCCTACCTCTTTCCCTCTACCTTGGTTGGCGCTCAACCTATTCCTCTTCTCCTCTTCTTTTCCTCTTGGCCGGCGGCACAAAGGAGCTAGGTATTGTTCCCTTGTTCGGTTCCTTGGTTTGCCATCTTGTTCTCCTTTTCTTGGGGCCGGCGGCATCAAGCCTTTGTGGCTTGGTGGTTGGGTCAAGCAAGAAGGGAAGGAAAATTCTTCTTTCTTTTGATTGAAGAAGATCTAGGAAGCTTCAACTTGTGAAGGATCTTCGCCCACATGAAGTCTACAAGGAGGTTAGGACATACGATAGAAGATCAAGAGGTATAAAATTTTTACAAGTTTTATTATTGATCTTTGCATGTTCTTATTAATATGTTTATATGTGTTGATTATACATGTCTACATCCATATGTATTTGTATAATCATGAACCCCGAAGATAAACACAAAAACCGGCGATCCATCCGTCGTCTCTTCAGGCTAACCGACTAGAAGAGCTTAGTTGCTTGAACAACTAGTTTGTTCAAGCGATCGCTCAAGTCGTTAGCACGACGATGAATTGGTTGTGCTTTGGAAACTCATCCCATCCGGATTAGTTTTCATTAGTGAAAATTTTAATCCGGGGACATGAGATCAGGAGCCTCCGAGCATGCCATTAGAAAACTCAACTCAAGTTGAAAAGCTTGAGGAGGAGAATTCTCTCTTGAAATGATGAGTTCAAGAGCTTGAGGCTAGGTTGGAAAAAATCACGTTGGGATCTAATAATTTTAACCGACTTCTTGAAACCCAAAGAGCCATGTATAACAAAGTCGGACTCGGGTTTAGTTCAAGGACTATGAATAGGTCTTATATGTCCATCGTAAATTGTAGTCATCAATGAGTCCAAGCATGTATCCAAAAGGTTTTGTTAAACTCACATATGAGGACCAATAAGTATTGGATTCCCCAGGATCAAGTCTACTTTGTGGATAGAACATATTGGTTCAATGGTCCAGGGGGAGCTAACACTAAAATAGTATACCCGCTTCCTTAGCAAAATCATTGCATGATTAGTTATTTTGTTCTATCTTTTAGAACGGCTAGATAGGACAAATAGTTAGTCAACTTTGACAACATAGTATAAGGATGCGGCAAGATGATAGTACGTTAGGGAAACAACGTCTCGTGTATTCGAGCTAAATAAGACCTATCAAGCTTGTTACACTTGGCTGAGTTGAACTAATTTGAAGCTACCTCGTCGTATCCTAAACTAGTTAGACCAGGAAGTAATCTTAAGTGACTCGAGTAATCAATTTCTTGAATTTGGCTTTGTCTAAGGAAGTGGTCGTTGTTCCGATCGAAGAAGGTCCCTGTGCCTCACCACGACCTGGAAGTCAATTTCTTGAAAAGTTTACATGATGAACTAAGGGTTAAATCCAAATCTAACCCAAGGTTGACTAAGTTTAATCAAGATAAAATCATCTCACAAAACATATAAGGCCACATTTTTGAGACACATAGAATGAGTGATATGTTAAGGAATAATTATAATATACACAAAACATAACTTTTTCAAAATGCTACCTATTTTCTCAACTAGTGTACTTAACGAATAATTATAACTTTGATTGGCCAATACAAAGTATACAACTCTCTAGGCTAAAGTTTAGCGCCCCCTAAATCTCTTATACTTCATATATTTGACTAAGGGGGAGAGCAAACTAACCCTAAGGGTTATATTACAAACCTTTAAATTGTTGGTGCAGAGGGACACACCTCGAACCAATCTATCTAACTAATGCTAGACGCATGCTTGGACTCATAGTTGATGTAACATCCCAAATTTTAGTTACTATTTTTTTATTTAAAGGAAATATATATAGGGTTACAATCAGGGTAAGCTCCATAATATAATCCATAATATATCTCCTGGGCATTACAGAGATATATATATATATATATATATATATATATATATATATATATATATATATATATATATCAATAAAAAAGAAAAAAAATGAATAAATAGTTTGTAGTCGAGGCTTGAACCATGAACCGTTGATTTGGGAGAATAGACTTCCCACCACTAAGTCATAAGATTACCAATGAGTAGCATATAATAGAATATATCTATTGGTAGAAAAAAAAGAAGTTGATTAATTTGACTAAGCATTTAGAGGGGTAATTAAATTAGAAAAACCCTAATTTATATATAGATTTCTTTTATTTTTTTTCTCTCTCTCCCTCTTCTCTCTCAACGCCGCCAACACCCTCTCTCTCCCTCCTCTCTCAAATGCCCCTCCTCTCTCCAACGCGCCACGCCCACCTCACCTCACCTCTCTCTCTCTCTCTCTCTCTCTCTCTCTCATATTTCCTTCGGCTGCCGAATCGAAGAAAAACGGGAGGCTTTCTCCATCGAAGAAAACAATAGAAGAAAAAAAAGAACCTCTATAATATTTCCATCATGGGATAATTTAAGAGGTAATTTTCAAGAGGGACTTGGTAGAGGATCACGCTAAAGCAAAGAAACGCGTAGGAGGTTTTCTCTTTGCGAAGTCTAACGGTATAAATTGGTGAAAAAGTGTAGGATGTAAGTATCCCCTCACCTACAGTATAAGTGCTTACGATGTAATGTTGTATGTTTGATTTTGAATGAAAGAATCTAGAACTATGTGTAGAAGGTTCGGATAATAGGATTAGAGAAATTATTCTTATAGAAATTCTTCCATGTTATGCATGTTAGATGATGATTTCTACTTATGTTAGCTTAATTTTCCTTATGTCACTACCTTATGCCATGTTAAATTGTACTCATGCCGATTTATGCTATGCTACATGCTTATGTTTTCACCCATGTTAGGCATGACTCACGTGTAAGGATCTTTGTAACAGCTAGAGGGGGGGGGGGTGAATAGCGTTTCTTCGTTTGTAGATGGAATTCGATCTCGTTCGTGTCTACAATTTTGTTAGCGCAGCGGAATATAGATAATGATAACAATAACGAAATAGACAATTACACATGAACACAAGGATATAACGTGGTTCGGAACCGCACGGTTCCTACTCCACGGATCGAGCTCTACGAGCTCTAGTGATGCACACGCAACCACTAATAAACACTTCTTCTCGGAACAATCCGGAGGCGGAGAAACCTCGTAACATAATGATTACAACAATAATCAAATGAATACAAGCAAATACAATGAAATACAAATGCAAGTAAAGGAAAAACACTTTACAAGAGCTTTGGATTGCTTGATCTTTGATTGCCTTGAACTAGCTTTGAAGGACTGGAAAGCACCAACTTCCCCCTTCAATTTTGCTCAAGAAAATCGCTATCTTTTCCTCCATCACGAGCTCCTTATATAGCTTCAACCTGTGCTGGAAAAGGTCGATCAGTCGACTGCTCGGGACCATCAGTCGATTGATCACACTGTTGCTATGAGACAACGATGTAATCCACGCTGGAAAAATACAACGGTTAGGACATCAGTCAATTGATCATGACCATCGATCGGTGATGAGCCGTCACTCATGCTCGTCTCGTGATCAGAGTGAGACTCATTCTGTGGCCGAAAATCAAGCATCGGTCGATTGATCACGCGATCGATCGACTACTCATCTATCGATCGCCTAATAGTGGCGATGATCGCTAGCTCCTTCCTGATCAAACCCTAGTTGACTCGGGCGGTCATTGCCATATGACGCGGTCCGACCGCACACCTCAAACATGAGGTTTTAGCCCAAGTATGGTGCACCCATACTTGCTAGACCACCCTTAGCCTAGACCTAAGCCTTCTAGCCACCTCCATCAGCCTCACGTCTCTCGGATCCCTCCAAGTCATCCATGACTTGTTCATCCATCGCGTTAGCCTTCAGGTGCTTCCATCAGCTATGTCTTGCTAACAGTGTCTACACTTGAGCAAGGCACATTGGACTTACACTACCAAGACTCTGCTTGGACTTTACGCCGCCAATCATTGGACTTATGCTGCCAAGACTCCCGCTTGGACTTTATGCTGCCAATATCAAACCCTTGGACTTCTCAAATGCCAAGACTCAAGCTTGGACTTTTCCTTGCCAACCCATGTTGGACTTTCCATGCCAAGACTCATGCTTGGACTTTCCCTTGCCAACCCATGTTGGACTTTTCATGCCAAGACCCATGCTTGGACTTTTCATGCCAAGAACCATGCTTGGACTTTTCATGTGCCAAGTACTCAAGACTTGGACTTTACCAAATGCCAAGTGTTCAACTTGGACTTTCCATGCCATGTACCCATGACTTGGACTTTCCCATGACAATTACATTCTCATATGTTTTTGTCGAAACATCAAAACATCACTCGAGTTAAACTCGAGTCCTGGTCAATCGTGACCTGGGCCGATTGCACCAACAATCTCCCCCTTTTTGATGTTTGACAAAGACCAAACAAATCATTTGAGTTAGACCACTAACTCAAATCCCTTACCAATTATCCCAAATTGGTAAACACTCTCCAAATGTTCTCCCCCAAACATTCTCCCCCTTTTTGACTAACATCAAAAAGGTTATCTCTCCAAGGAGGTCAATGTCTCATGTCCCATTGAGATCTTACAATCTCCCCCTTTGTCTAAAAATACCTAGGATGCCTACTATCTTCTTAGTGATAAGTCCCATATCACTCAAGAGAGGCAATCCTATACACTTTCCTAATTTCCAAACTAGGTTTCTAAAAATCCATCAATTTTCCAAATTGATAACATCCATCACTCCAAGATGGATACCTCCCCCTAAAGGCTTGCCCCCCCTTGACCATTGCACCAACAATGTCCTTGGGAAGTCCCTAAGCCAATAGGAACTCTAAATCATCAAAGTTAAGGTTAAAAATTCAACATTGAACTTCCCAACACCTTAAAATTGATACAAACCCTAAACACCTCTCCTAATCCATAGCCAATGGACTTTCACCCTTCACCATGCTTCCCAAAGCATATCCTAGGGTCAGGAATGGTTAGGGACCTTAACCGCAGCTGAAATCGGGTTAACCAACTTTGGTTACCCCGAAATCGAACTATCGATCGACTCTGTCACTACGATCGTGATGTGTCCATCGATCGCCCGCCACGAAACAGCGATGAGTGATATATGCGATCGAGTCCAAATCTGCCCATCGATCAGACCTGTAGAAGCGATCGTGATAACTGAAAACCTGATTTTCAAAAATCAGACTCGACTTTTGGAAATTCATAAGTAATTCTACATAAAGCAAAAAATCATGAAACTTGATACATATATTACTTATCACACATATAATCAGTGAAAAATTTTGGAAAAATATTTTTACCATCGAAATAGGAGATTGATACAAAATCCAAAAGTGACTAAAAACTTTAAAGTTTAAGCTCACTTTGTATCAATCTTATCAATGGTGATTGCTATCAAAAGATAGACTTTACCAAGGTTTTTCAAAATGATTTTAAAATGTTTTTAAAACCCTATTTTGGATCATTTGCCGTGGGCTCTATGCACATGGCTTGTACCCAAGCTTTCCTAATGATCCACATGTTGAATTAATATGAGTTTGGATTCAACTAGATGCAAAAACTATGCACCTTGAACGTAACTCATATCCTAGCATCTCACATGTATCTAGGGTGTATAAGTACACATACATGTCAATTTGATGTGAGATGTGGATTTTGGTTCATTTAATCTAGGATTTAATGCATTTTCTAAGGCAACCCTACTTGATTCCCTTATGAATGTGACTCCAAATCATGTCATTGTCCTTAGTTTAATTTTAATCAATTAAATGCATGAAATGATCATGACATAAAGATAGCAAAAGAAATAAGCAGGACCAATGATCATGATGTCATGACATGTGATATAATCTAAAACAACATGACATCTAAAACAATCCTAAACAATGATATGACATGGTATACGATAAGATGCAATTTCACGTCATGATATAACAACTTCCATAAGCTAATACAATAATACAAACACTCATTCAAACACACAAGATTTTCTCAAACAAAAATTTCATTTAATTTAAAAGATTTTAGTCTTTTACATTCAAAATGGAGATTGGATATGCTCAATCTCACAACAAAAACTGAAAACCAAATAAAATCTAACAGCCTCTATATCTAGTCGTCTGCAGGAGGTGGCGGTGGAGGAGGCTGCTGGCTCAACGTCCAGGCCCGCATCATCTCAAACATATCGAGCTGACGCTGCTCGATGTGGCTCTGGGACTCCTCCATCCGATCAAGACGTGCGCCGAAAGATGCTTGGCCTACTAAGATCTCTGACAGGCTAGAGTCAATCGTCTGCTGATAGTCCTTGAATCTGGACTCCAGCTGGCCACGACGATCTGATGGACCTGCCGCTGATGCATCTGGTGGCAGCTGATCCTCCTCATCAGCGACGTCTACATCCTCATAGTCCTCTGTCGCATCTCTGGGTACCGGAGGAGGCTCTCTGCGTGCCCTGGGTGGTGGTCGAGGCGCCAACTCCATCTGTCTAGGCCACATCCGCAGCATCGCTAACGAGAAGTTATGAATCGATATGCAGTCATACACCTCAGAGAGCACTCTCAGAGAACCCCTGTGAATGTTAATGCCTACGGACTCTAGCCATGCTGTCATGAGGTGACCATATGGCATATGCACTTTCCCTTGTACAGGGGAAGTGAAATGCACAATGCAGTGAAACATGTTTAGTGCAAAGTTGATGTCTAACCTATGACGCATGGCGTATAGTAGGAAAAGATGGGGAGGCCGGATCTTGGCCAGACCCCGAGTGACGATAGGAAGAAAACACCCAACAATGACCTTGTAAAGTACATTGTCAGGTGCAGATAACTCACTAATAGGGAATAAATTCTGGGCCGGTGGACGAGGATGACCAAAGATATGCTCATGCATGGACTCCATAGAGATATGGTCAAAGGGCTCGGGTAAAGGGAAATCCATCGTAGGGTAAAAAATAAAGGTGTCATCCGACGGCTTACACTCGAGAAACTCCTGCAGTATCGCAGGAGTGAACTCTAACTCGCATTTTGCAATGCCAGTAGTGTAGGTAAGGCCGTCATCTACCTTTTTTAGGTTCTGATAAAACTCTTTAAGGAGGTCATCGTTAATGGGATGCGTGCATAAGACAATTTTCATGAGATTATAGTATGCAACTAATTCCATGACATCACTACAATGGCGATTAAAAAAGTCCCTATCGATGTACCTAACCAACATAGGTTGGTACAATCGAGATTCACTCTCGGGTGGATCATTCCTACGGGCTCTCCTATTATGAATGCAATGTAATGATATGACATGCAAGGATAATAATACATGATTAGATAGAACTAAATTACAATAGGAAGAAGAATTAGGGTTTTGGGTAAGAAAAGTCTTACTTAGGTGCCATTTGGAGGTGTGACGATGGGATGCTCAGATATCGCTGAGGGAGTCGCCGAAAAGTTCACCGGAGGACTCAAACGCCAGAACCCTAGTCGGAAACAGGGAAACAAACCCTAAAACGCGTGAACTAAGTCTTGAAATAAGTGAAAAATGCAAGAAGAGGGCCTTATCTATCAAACCTAAAACATTGGGAGGCTGGCACGGCCGGAAGGATCGGTCAGAGAAAGGGATGGCGATCAGAGAGGAAGCGGAACACGAGAGCGTCACATGAAGACACCGAACCCTAGCGGTTCGGCGTTATAAAATCGCGATGCAGTCGACTGATGTGCAGCATCAGTTGACTAATCACGGTTTATTACCGGGTTCTGCGAGCCGCGATCCCACCGATCCGGCTCGGCAATCGACTGCTGAACCTTCTGTGACGTGCTACAGTGACAACAGTCGACTGATGTGGCTCATCAGTCGACTGGTGTTGTCACCACTCGACTGATGAGCGAGCACTCGACTGATGCCCCCTCGGCCTCGGTGAACAGTACCATCAGTCGACTGATGTATCCCATCAGTCGACTGATGTTCAAGCAGTCGAGTCATGAAGCCAGCACTCGACTGATGACCGCATCGTATCGTGCTACAGTGTTATCAGTCGACTGATAACTGTATCAGTCGACTGATATCTGATTTCCAGTTCTGAAATTCTGAAAATCTCGATTTCTTCATCTAATTTATTCCATTTTATCATGTTTATTCTTGTATATCGAACACATTGATGTTATACTTATATTCATGTATTCGTTAATGTATTTAAATGTTTTATTTCATTTTTGCAAACATTAACATTCAATGATTTCCAAATCCTAACATCTCACCCTTTCTAAGTGTTGAAATACACAATCAAGGTAAAAGACTTGTTTTGTGAGATGCAATCCATCCTAGACATTCCTTCCATGCAAACATATGGTAAAACACATGAAGCATGGTGAGTACAAGACATCAAGTTGTGTGGCACTTGAGTATCACTCTTGATGTTACGTTTACATCTTAACACACTTTTCTTAATACATGAACTTCTAAAGTGTGCCAACAATCAAAGTTACACACTATGACCTCTAAACCTAGATTGTGCCAATTTTATGGATTTTCATGTTTTCAAGAAATATATTGACACATCCTAAAATCCTTTAGGATTAAGGCTCAAATGTATTTCCAAGGTAACCATAACCTTAAAAATATCCTAAAGTGCCACCTTAATCATGGTTGAGTTAACTACCCATCCAATCAAAGTTGGCACACCCTAACCCCATCTAGCGTGAATCAATCACGCTCTTAGGAACCCAAAACCTATTTGAGCTCCTAGGGTTAATTAAGTATTCCTTAGGGATAACCTCCCTAGATACCTTCCTAATGACCCTCCTAGGCTTATTAGCCTTGGTCATTGTGGTCTTGCCAAGGTTAACCTTAGGAATTGCCTCCCTAATAACCTTCTTAGTGGCCACCCTAGGTTTCTTCGAAACCTTAGCCACTAGGCAGTTACCATGGTCAACTCTAGGGATGACTTCCCTATTGACCTTGGTCTTCCTAGACCTAGTTAGTGTTCCATAGTCAAATGGAACACAGTGATAAGCCACCTTAGGCTTAGGTTTATGACCCAAACTTTTCTTGCCCTTGGTTGACTTTTGACTCTTAGGTCCTAGATGTTGACTTTGACTTTTTGACCTAGGAGTTTGACCATTAGACCCTTTAAATTGATTTTGCATAATGTTAAGGGTCTTCTCAAGTTTTTCAAGCCTTGACCTCAAGGCTTGGTTCTCTAATTCTAATTGCCCAATTTTAGAATTTTGATTTAAATCATGGGCATTGGACTTCTTAGGCATATGCCTAGTCCATTTTGGATTGACACTTAGGTGCTCTTGCACCTTTCTAATGGTCTCCCTAGGTAAATTTTTTCTCGAGTTATATAACCTAGGTTTGTCCTTAGATAATTTGTTTTTAGGGATATTAGTCCCAAATTTCTCCTTGCTCCTAAGGTTGACCTTCTTAGCTCCTAAGCAATATTCTCTATTTCTAGCATGCTCTTTTTGATAAATAGCAAGATTGCTAAAATTATTTCTAGCATGCTTTTGACTATAAGAATTAGAAAGAGCATTATTAAAATGATATACCTTGGGGTTTGCCTTAGATACTCCCCCTACTTGTGAAGCTCCCCTTTGAGTCTTCTTCTCCCCCTTTGGACATTGATTCTGATAGTGTCCCGGTTGCCGGCATTTGAAGCAAATGACTTGCTCCTTTGTTTTGATAGTTGGGGGACCGGTCTCCTTGACCTTTGGAACCGGTTGAGCCTTCTTGACCCTTTTTGGACACTTACTCTTGTAGTGTCTGGATTCCCTACACTCAAAGCAAATGATATGAATTTTATTTGAACCTTGAGTGTTTGAGTTACCTAGGGTATTTGTGGTGGTAGGTGCCAGAGTTGGAGCTTCTCCATCTTGACCTGATGTGGAAGCTTCTTCTTGTCGCTCTAGAGTGGAAATCCTTTCCTCCCCCTCAATCCTAGAGGTGGATGCTTCTTCCACTTCCTACACCTCTTCCGATCCGGATGTTGATTCTCTATCAACCTCCGAATCCTCAAGCTCTTTAGATGACGATGTACTTGCTTCTTTTTGAACTTGAGAAGGTGAGCACTCTTCTTCTTCTTCTTTTTCTTGGACCATGGATGGTTCTTCATGGAGCTTTGCTAAATTTTCCCATAGCTCCTTGGCGCCTTGAAATTCACCTAAACTAGACAAAATGTCATTAGGTATTAAATCTTATAGAAGCTTTATTACCTTGATTTCGGTCTTGAACTTGAGGCGTTGCTCTCGTGTCCACTTCTTCAATTTCAAGACGTTTCCGTTTTTGTCCCAAGGAGGTTCAAAGCCTTCTACGAGGATGAACCAATCCTCTATATCCATTATCAAGAACGTCTCCATTCTTGTTCTCCATGCCCAAAAGTCTTCTCGATCATATGGCAGTGGAGTGTTGATGTCCCATCCAAGCTTGTCTTGGAATTCCATCTTTTACCCTCTAGCTTGCTCTCTTCGTTGTTAGACTTAGTAGAGCGGCCTCGCTCTGATACCACTTGTTAGAATCTTTGTAACGGCTAGAGGGGGGTGAATAGCGTTTCTTCGTTTGAAGATGGAATTCGATCTCGTTCGTGTCTACAATTTCGTTAGCACAGCGGAATATAGATAATGATAACAATAACAAAATAGACAATTACACATGATCACAAGGATATAACGTGGTTCGGAACCGCACGGTTCCTACTCCACGGATCGAGCTCTACGAGCTCTAGTGATGCACACGCAACCACTAATAAACACTCCTTCTCAGAACAATCCGGAGGCAGAGAAACCTCGTACAATAATGATTACAACAATAATCAAATGAATACAAGCAAATACAATGAAATACAAATGCAAGTAAAGGAAAAACACTTTACAAGAGCTTTGGATTGCTTGATCTTTGATTGCCTTGAACTAGCTTTGAAGGAATGGAAAGCACCAACTTCCCTTTTCAATTTTGCTCAAGAAAATCGTTATCTTTTTCTCCATCACGAGCTCCTTATATAGCCGTGGAGACAACGGGTAATCCACCGGAAAAATCCAACGCTAGGACATCATCGACCGATCATGACCATCACGACGATGAGCCATCACTCATCGCTCATCTCGAATGAGCGGTGACTCCATTCGTGGCTCCGAGCATCACGATCCGATCACATGATCACCGATCATCTATCATCACCGCCGAATAGTGGCAATGATCGCAGCCACTTCTACCATCAAACCCTAGTTGACTCGTGCCTGATCGCCATATGGCACCGAATGATGACACACCTCAAACATGAGGTTTTAGCCCAAGTATGGTGCACCCATACTTGCTAGACCACCCTTAGCCTAGACCTAAGGCTTCTAGTCACCTCCATCAGCCTCACATCTCTCGGATCCCTCCAAGTCATCCATGACTTGTTCATCCATCGCGTTAGCCTTCAGGTGTTTCCATCGGCTATGTCATGCTAACGGTGTCTACACCGCCAAGGCACATTGGACTTATGCCGCCAAGACTCCGCTTGGACTTTACGCCGCCAATCATTGGACTTATGCTGCCAAGACTCCCGCTTGGACTTTACGCCGCCAATATCAAACCCTTGGACTTCTCAAATGCCAAGACTCAAGCTTGGACTTTCCCTTGCCAACCCATGTTGAACTTTCCATGCCAAGACCTATGCTTGGACTTTCCCTTGCCAACCCATGTTGGACTTTTCATGCCAAGACCCATGCTTGGACTTTTCATGTCAAGACCCATGCTTCAATTTTTCATGTGCCAAGTACTCAAGACTTGGACTTTACCAAATGCCAAGTGTTCAACTTGGACTTTCCATGCCAAGTACCCAAGACTTTGGACTTTCCCATGACAATTACATTGTCATATGTTTTTGTCGAAACATCAAAACATCACTCGAGTTAAACTCGAGTCCTGGTTAATCGTGACCTGGGCCGATTGCACCAACATCACGTATATGAAATGTGTAAGAAATGTTTCTCTAAGAGTGGGGACAAGATCACTCTTTAAGACAAAGAACATGTAAGTTATTTTACTTTATGCATGGCTTGTACCGGACCCTAACAAGGTCCACGGGATGGGCTCCAAGGTTGCCCCTATGTCGACGGACATAGTACGGACCTAGTAACCTAGTAGGTTCAGGATTAGCTACCTCAGATTTATTTAGGATGTGCGCGAATGGTGTATGTGGTACAATGTCGTGTTAGTTATAGCCCTAAGAACCAATCATGTGATGGTTGAATAGGGAACATTTTGTATCATATTCTATAAAGGCAAAGGATTGGTTATTATATTTAAGTCTTGCTTGTGCCAGCTAAATTAGTAATGCCCTAGAAAAGTAGGTTCTTATCTACAGCACATCAATTGGCAGAATTGATTATGAGAGGCTGTAGAGAACACTTTCTAAATGTTCCTAGTCAAGTATTAATATGCAAGGGCAATATTAATACATAAAGACTAGCATGTAGGTCAATTGATGACTTGATCTCACAAGTCATGGATATATGATATCAAGTTGACACATGGGTATATATTAGAGAATATATACTGAACTGACCCGCCATGAGAAAGTTTCATGGATCGTTATATGAGTGTCATAAACTTTCTCATGTGACTATTGGTATGAATAGTCCTCAGACCTGAAGTCACTACGGTTCCCTACATAAGGAGTTATGTACTTTGGTATCGTCAAACGTCACCCGTAACAGGGTGGACCATAAAGGCGATTACTGGGTATATAACAAATTATGCGGAGGGATGTGAGTGATGTAGATGGGATCTATCCCTCTCATATGACGAGAGTGATATCGGTGGGCCCCTTGATTGAGTAAAACTACTAAAACGCATGGCCATGCTCGAATGAGTCAATATGAGATATTGAGCTCATTTGTTTGAGTTAGTTTACTCAGGGATCAAGAAACACATAGATTGATCGAGGATGACACGGTCTATGCCTCATTGATCAATCTGATATCAAGGATAGAAGGACACGGTCACATATATTATAGTAGTCACGGAAAGGTTAGTCGGATCTTGACTTATCTCGAAACTTGGGTAGCAATGATGTATTTGTTAGTAATATATGAGAGATGTCCTAAGGCAATCGCCTTATGTATGAACCATTTATATGATAAATGAAGATTCACTATTTGAGTATACATGTTTTATGTATTTGATTGGATCTTAAACTCATTTATCAATGTCCACGATACGATTCACAAGATGAGAGAATTTGTGATTGGATCACAACTAGTGAGTATCTCTACATGTGTAATTGTGATGTATCGAATTATCCCTAGTCGATGAATTGATGGATTTGACACCATCAATTCGCGAGACTAGCACGAGGTATACTCCTTGGTGTATCCAAGCAATGATTCTCACCGGGCCGAGACATAGTGATGTCCGAGTTAATCGTGGATGCTAGTTATGGTAACTAGTTCATTGAGTGACCACCGTAAGACTTCATATGGTTCTCTGCATATATAGATATGTCAATGAAGTTCTTACTGTGGCTTAAGTGCGATGTTCCTTTGACTTGCGGTATTCAAGTCATCTTGATCATGGAGACTTATGCTTTGACATCTTAAGCAAACATCTCTAAGGAGATGTGGACCCGGGATGATTGGGTATAAGTCAAGTGATCAAGGTGTTTGAATAGCCTATAAAGGATTCACCACTCCTTGCGAGGAGATGTATACCCATGGCCTCTCGTCGGATTGTTACTAAAGTCTTTGGCCAAAGCATTACATGTTTAGAGTAAGGTACTTTCGATACATGTGGAGTAACTAGAACTGTGAGGACGAGGAAATGATACTTGGGCTAGGTGTGACGAGTCACCTTAGTGGGATCCGACACAATAGACCATGTCCTGAACCAAGTGGGTATAAGATGAGTGAAGGGAATGGGGCACGATTCATTCGAGCATCAAGGGTTTCGTAAATAGTTCGATCAACCGCTGATCTTTTCGGTTAATTGGGGATCATGATGTACTACTAGGTGCCACTCATGATCGCTCTATAATTAATGGTTAATTATAGACGGCCAACATAAACCGAGAACCTATTTGGTCACACGACAACGAGTGTAATCCAAAGGATTTAAAACGAGCTTGAGAATGGGATTCTCGCATCGAGAGAAACTATGTTTGGTCGGACTCAAACATAAAGCGAGCATGAAATTGTTTCACTGCAATGGAAGCGTGGATGGGCCGTGTCTTATGAAGACATAATGGATGGACCAAAATGGTTTGGTTCTAATCCAATGGATAAGAATAAACCAAAGGGTTTGGTTTATTTTAAACGAATGAACCAAAAGTTGGTTCGTTCGCTTTTAACTTAAAATAAACCATCATGGTTTGGTTTATTTTAACTTATCTTAATGGAGCGGTTAACGGGCTTTATGGATATGATCCATTAACCATTAAGAGAATTAGTTCTCTATAAAAGTGGGCTTAAGGGATTGTTAAGCCATAATCCAAAATCAAACCCTAGCCTCCAAGGAGTTGCCGCCAACCTTTTGTGCCGCCTAACCTCCTTGCCGCCCAGCCTCTGCCGCCCAAGACCCTTGCCGCCCAAGATCCAGCCGTGAACCTCCGCGACCTCCGTGATCCCTAAAAGGTTCGGCATCAAGGTGAGCTTGTCTCCTTGTTTTGGCCGGCGCTATCTCTCTCCACCAAGCTGTCCAGTTTTCTGGACAGCTTTTCTCCTCTCGCCGGAGCGCCGCTTGACGACGGTTAGTGCTCCCGACAGTGGCTAACATACCGGGATTTGATCTCCGTAATCCTCTGAGGTGGAGGACGGCGATTCGCCAATCGGTTGACGAATACCTCTCCGGAGAAGCAAGTCTTGAGGACTTGTTTAGGTCCGAATTTGGATTCGATCGTGATCATCTCTCGATCACGCCGCCTTCAACACGAGGCTAGTAACCCGCACGAAGACGGCTCGTGACTTAGCGAAGTCATCCCGAGGAGCTCGGCGTGGATACGGATAGAGACGATTCTTACGAGGATCGTTCCGGTTGATGCCGTTCCCGCTACACGTCATACGGAAGGTATAACGTAGTTTAATTTTCCTTTTATTGCAAATTTTAATTTACGGTTATGTCTACACTTGTTGTAATAGCATGCGTGTGTTGTGTGTGTTGTAATAAATAGGAGTATTTATTATTTTTATTGCTTCCGCTGTGCTCATGTTTACTAAACATGATCGAACACACACACGCCAAGGTGTAAAACCCAACAAAGGGTATCAGAGCCGTTGTGTTTCACATAATCGTAAAATGGTTTTATGATAGTCATAATGTATTTCTGGAAATTTTCTAATTTTGGAAATTTAGAAGTATTTATGGAAATTTTTCAATTTTGGAAAGTCTAGAAGTATTTATGGAAATCTTCCACTTTTGGAAAGTTGGAAGTATTTATGGAAATTGATATTTTCCATAAATAAAATATTTGATTAGATTCGAAATTTGTTTCCTAATTTAATCATGATTTGATTTGGGAAATCAAATCTTAAAATATTTTATTTCCATAAGTAGTTTTAATGATTTAGGAAATTGGTTTCCTAAATAGATTTTCCTTAATCAAATAATTCCATGAATAAAATATGTGATTAGATTTGGAAATTTGTTTCCTAATTTAATTATGATTTGATTTGGAGAATCAAATCTTAAACATATTTTATTTCCATAAATAGTTATGACATATAAGGAAATATATACATGACATAATTGTATGCCATGTAATTGCATTAGATGCATAACATTATGCCATGCGTGTCGTGACATGTAGATGTATGCCATGTCTATGCCATGTAGATAATAGTTATTTGCATGCAAAGAGGATGAGACATAAAACCCTAACTCAATATTAAAGCCTACACCTTCCATTAATATGGTTAGAACCAGAGTTCTGCTTCTGCTTGGGTTGTTGGACTACTCCAAGCCCTACAACCTCAACATGTTCAAATCATTGGAATAGTTTAACTCTAATATGGTAAGAGTCAGAGGTCAATCGTTAGTTTGGGTTGTTGGACTCACTCCAAGCCTGGCTAATTGGTTGAATGCGCTCTAACCATATTAAAACTATTTCGCGATTAATGGGTCGGCTTTAACTTGGAGCATCGATTTGTTGGACTCACTCCAAGGTCGATGTGAAGAGAGGTGAAGTTGGGTGCTATGCATATGATGCATACTTGTTAATGTGTTAACAACCCAATGTATGTGTAAACATTCAATTAGTTGATAGCACATTGTGATAGTTACATATACATGATATGTAATCGGTATACTTGATACCCACCATCATAGCTAAGAATGGCTTGTTGGACTCACTCCAAGGTTGTTCTTATCTATGATGGATATCAGCCCATTCGGAGATGGACCTACGATCTCCCGAAGTGATTTTGGGGTTTTTGAAATTCGAAAAATGAATGGGATTTATAAATGTATATTGATGCATTTTAAAATCATCTTTCTCATATATGCTCGTTTTGTATTTCTAAGTTAATATATTGATCATGATGTGTTTGAATTTGTGTTCCATTTTGGATTCAAATAAATTGACTGGGCCAAACTTCTTGGACTAGCTTAGAAACTTGAGAATTGTTCTCAAGGTGGAAAAGCTTGCGTATGTCCTCGAAGCGCCTCTTCCCGCTGGCCCTAGTGATTTATGCAACTTTAATTGTTGGCCTATCGAAACATGTGAGTGATTCTCGAACAAATGAGTTGCATCATGCTAGCCGCGATGGAACCCAAGCTACGAAAGCAGCATGAGCATATGGATGCTCATATCGTAGTCCTTCATCTTTGTGAGTTGGTTGATGAGCAAGTGAGATTCGAAAGGTTCGAAGTCTCAAAGCTCCTCTTCAACTCTGAGATGCTTGGAGGTTCATCTGTGGTACTGCTCAATATGCTGAAGACTGTGGAGTCTTCTGAGAAGCATGAGCAGGGGACAGTGCTGTTAGTTGATTCCTCGAAGAAAGGTTCTAAGAGAAAGTCAAAGGAACAGCAGAAGGGAAAGAAGAGAAGGGCTAAGAAGGTAGAACTAGCACAAAAGGAAACTTGCCATCATTATGGCAAGGAGTGCCATTTGCGAAGAAAGTACAAGATTTATCTTGAGTCCGTGAAGAAGGATAAGGCATCGGATGCCCCATCTTCTTCAGAAATCTTCTTTATTGATTGTCATTCTATTTCCTCAGACACTTGGGTATTTGATACTAGGTGTGGCTCACATATATGTAATGACATACATGGGCTAAGGAATAGAAGAAGACTCGTCAAGGGGAGAGTAAAATTTACATGTTGGGAATGGAGCAACGGTTGCTGCACTCGCCATCGGAACGTATTTGTTGGAACTCCCTGTAGGACTTGTCTTAGAACTGGACAATTGCTTTTATATTCCTTTGTTGATAAAGAACATCATTTCTATTTCTTGTTTAAATAGAAATGGTTTCCATTTGACATTTAGTAACAATTGTTGTTACATAACTTTGAATGGGGTTCTTTATGGGACTGGAACTTTAAGCAATGGTGTTTATACGTTGGAAGTATCCAGTGACATCTTCAATATCGAAGCGAGCAACACGCGTGCTCGAAAGGATAATCAAATAGACTCCTATATGTGGCATTGTCGTCTTGGCCATATAAGCAAGAAACGCATGTCCGAATTACACCGATGTGGAATTCTGGAATCGTTTGAATTGGATTCATACGATACATGTGAATCATGCTTAAAAGGCAAGATGACTAAGTTACCTTTTACTGGAAAAGGTGAACGAGTGGGAGAGTTACTAGGTCTAGTACATACTAATGTATGTGGACCTATGTCAACTCAAGCATTAGGAGGCTATAGCTACTTCATTACCTTCACCGATGATCACTCACGGTTTGGGTATGTGTTCTTGATGAAACACAAGTCTGAAGCCTTTGAAAAGTTCAAAGAATTCAGAAATGAAGTAGAGAAACAACATGACAAAAGTATTAAAATACTTCGATCGGATCGAGGTGGTGAATACTTAAGTCAAGAGTTTCTTGATTATCTAAGAGACAATGGCATATTGTCTCAATGGACTCCGCCCTATACACCACAAAGATAATGGTGTATCCGAGAGGCGAATCGGACCTTGTGGGACATGGTGGTCAATGATGAATCATGCGACTCTTCCCAAGTCCTTTTGGGGGTTATGCACTTGCATACCGCTTATTTGTTAAATGAATGCCTACCAAGGTAGTCTCTACTACTCCATATGAGATATGGGCTAGTAAGAAACCTCATGTATCTTACTTGAAGATATGGGGTTGTCTCGCTTATGTGAAGCGGATCAATATCAGACAAATTGGATGCTAAGTCTGATAAATGTCTATTTATTGGATACCCTAAGGAAACAAGGGGTTACCAATTCTATCATCCTGTGGAACAAAAGGTGTTTGTTTCAAGGCTGTGTTTCTAGAGAAAGAGTTTCTCTTGCAAGAAAACAGTGGGAGTGTCGTCGAGCTTGAGGAGGCTCGAGAGACTCAAATAGACATTGATGAGATACCTGGTGAAGCACATGAGGCAACTCATAGTGATGAGCAATCTGGACCTATTGTAACACACACATCTTCGTAGATCCGGTAGAACACGCAATATTCCCGAGAGATATGGATTTCGTAAGTGAATCGAACGACGTGTTACTCATTGATGATGAGGAGCCTACGCTTATGAAGAAGTGCCGACAAGTTCGTAGAAGGGATAAGTGGCTTGGTGCCATGAAGTCGGAAATGGATTCCATGTACGAAAACCAAGTTTGGAACTTGGTTGACCCACCTGAAGGCATAAAGCCTATAGGGTGCAAGTGGGTTTTCAAGAAGAAAATCGACATGGATGGTAATGTGATTACCTATAAGGCTAGATTGGTGGCGAAAGGATATCGTCAAAAACAAGGTGTTGATTATGACGAAACCTATTCGCCTGTAGCTATGCTTAAATCCATTCGGATGCTCCTGGCCATAGCGGCTCATTATGATTATGAGATATGGCAGATGGATGTGAAAATAGCTTTCCTTAATGGAAACCTGCTCGAGGACGTGTATATGATACAGCCTGAGGGTTTCACATCGGTTGATAAAACCAAGGTATGCAAATTGCGACGATCCATTTATGGATTGAAGCAAGCATCCAGGAGCTGGAATATCCGTTTTGATGAGACGATCAAAAAGTTTGATTTCTCACAAAATCCAGACGAACCTTGTGTGTACAAGAAGGTTAGTGGGAGTGCAGTCGTATTCCTAGTATTGTATGTCGATGACATATTACTTATAGGAAATGATGTGTCAATCTTACAGTCAGTTAAGGTTTGGTTATCCAAGACATTCTCCATGAAAGACCTGGGAGAAGCAACCTACATCCTTGGGATTAAGATCTATAGAGATAGATCGAAACGGTTGCTTGGTCTTTCGCAGTCTACATATATAGACCGAGTGCTAAAGAGGTTTAGCATGTCGGAATCCAAGAAAGGTTATCTGCCCATCGGGCATGGGGTACACCTTTCGAAGTCTATGTGTCCGCGCACAGAAGACGAGAGGATTTGCATGAGTAAGATTCCCTATGCATCCGCAATAGGATCTATCATGTATGCTATGTTATGTACGAGGCCCGATGTATCGTACGCTCTGAGTGTCACGAGCAGATACCAATCCGATCCAGGAATGGATCATTGGGCGGCTGTTAAGACGATCCTTAAGTACTTGAGAAGAACTAAGGATGTGTTCCTAATATATGGAGAAGGGGACATGGTGACGGATGCGAGACAAGGATGATTCAGTCTCACCGATCGTGTTCACCTTGAAGATGAGTTGGAAAAGTTCCAAATAAGAGATCAGAGCGAATTCTGAGGCGAATATATTGCAAGCGAAGGAGGCGGTTTGGATCAAGAGTTCGTTCATGAACTTGGTGTGATTCGGCCATTGTTGAAGCAATACCGGTCTCATCATGCGACAACAATGGAGCAATTGCACAGGCGAAAGAGCCAAGGTCTCATCAACGATCCAAACATGTGCTTCGCCGCTATCATCTTATCAGAGAGATCATAAGTAGGAACGAAATACAAATCGAGAAAATTCCCACTGAAAGGAACTTAGCGGATCATTTGACTAAAGCATTACCTCAAAGTAAGTTTGAGGGTCATGTTGGTGCTTATGGTATTGGATACCGTAGCGATTGGCATTTGGCCAAGTGGGAGTCTATTAGTAATATATGAGAGATGTCCTAAGGCAATCGCCTTATGTATGAACCATTTATATGATAAATGAAGATTCACTATTTGAGTATACATGTTTTATGTATTTGATTGGATCTTAAACTCATTTACTGAATGTCCACGATACGATTCACAACATGAGAGAATTTGTGATTGGATCACAACTAGTGAGTATCTCTACATGTGTAATTGTGATGTATCGGAATTATCCCTAGTCGATGAATTGATGAATCTGGACACCATCAATTCTGTTGAGACTAGCACGAGGTATACTCCTTGGTGTATCCAAGCAGCTGTTTCTCACTGGCTGGAGACATAGTGATGTCCGGAGTTAATCGTGGATGCTAGTTATGGTAACTAGTTCATTGGAGTGACCAACCGTAAGACTTCATATGGTTCTCTGCATATATAGATATGTCAATGAAGTTCTTACTGTGGCTTAAGTGCGATGTTCCTTTGACTTGCGGTATTCAAGTCATCTTGATCATGGAGACTTATGCTTTGACATCTTAAGCAAACATCTCTAAGGAGATGTGGACCCGGGATGATTGGGTATAAGTCGAAGTGATCAAAGGTGTTTGAATAGCCTATAAAGGATTCACCACTCCTTGCGAGGAGATGTATACCCATGGCCTCTCGTCGGATTGTTACTAAAGTCTTTGGCCAAAGCATTACATGTTTAGAGTAAGGTACTCTTCGATACATGTGGAGTAACTAGAATCCGTAGGACGAGGAAATGATACTTGGGCTAGGTGTGACGTAGTCAGCCTAGTGGGGACTAACACAATAGACCATGTCCTGAACCAAGTGGGTATAAGATGAGTGAAGGGAATGGGGCACGATTCATTCGAGCTACTGAAGGGTTTCAGAAATAGTTCTGGATCAACCGTTGATCTTTTCGGTTAATTGGGGATCATGATGTACTACTAGGTGCCACTCATGATCGTTTTATAATTAATGGTTAATTATAGACGGCCAACATAAACCGAGAACCTATTTGGTCACACGCACAACGAGTGTAATCCAAAGGATTTAAAACGAGCTTGAGAATGGGATTCTCAGACCGAGAGAAACTATGTTTGGTTGGACCAAACATAAAGCGAGCATGAAATTGTTTCAGTCGCAATGGAAGCGTGGATGGGCAGTGTCTTATGAAGACATAATGGATGGACCAAAATGGTTTGGTTCTAATCCAATGGATAAGAATAAACCAAAGGGTTTGGTTTATTTTAAACGAATGAACCAAAAGTTGGTTCGGTTCGTTTTAACTTAAAATAAACCATCATGGTTTGGTTTATTTTAACTTATCTTAATGGAGCGGGTTAACGGGCTTTATGGATATGATCCATTAACCATTAAGAGAATTAGTTCTCTATAAAAGTGGGCTTAAGGGATTGTTAAGCCATAATCCAAAAAAAATCAAAACCCTAGCCTCCAAGGAGTTGCCGCCCAACCTGTTTGTGCCGCCCAAGCTCCTTGCCGCCCAGCTTGATTGTGCTGCCGTCAAGACCCTTGCCGGCGTCCAAGCTCCAGCCGGTGAACCTCCGGTGATCCCCTAAAAGGTTCGGCATCAAGGTGAGCTTTTGTCTCCTTGTTTTGGCCGGCGCCTATCTCCTCCACCAAGCTGTCCAGTTTTCTGGACAGCTTCTTCTCCTCTCGTCGGAGCGTCGTTTGGACGACGGTTAGTGCTCCGACAGCGGCTAACATACCGGGGATTTGATCTCCGGTAATCCTCTGAGGTGGAGGACGAAGGATTCGTCAATCGGTTGACGAATACCTCTCCGGAGAAGCAAGTCTTGAGGACTTGTTTTAGGTCCGAATTTGGATTCGGATCGTGATCATCTCTCGATCACGTCGTCTTCAACACGAGGCTAGTAACCCGTACGAAGATGAAGCTCGTGGCTTGGCGAAGTCATCCCGAGGAGCTCGGCGTGGATACGGATAGAGACGATTCTTACGAGGATCGTTCCGGTTGATGCCGTTCCCGCTACACGTCATACGAAAGGTATAACGTAGTTTAATTTCCTTTTATTGCAATTTTAATTTACGGTTATGTCTACACTTGTTGTAATAGCATGCGTGTGTTGTGTGTGTTGTAATAAATAGGAGTATTTATTATTTTTATTGCTTCCGCTGTGCTCATGTTTACGAAACATGATCGAACACACACACGTCGCGGTGCCGGAAACCCAACAGTATTGCTAGATGCCGCTCATTGCTTGTGTATCTAAAAGAGTTTAGGTCCACTGCCAACGTTATGAGAGCCTATAGGGTCACACACAAAGAGCATGATAATTAGAGGAATTAGAGTATTCTAGTTTGACTAGAATAATTTGGGAATAAGCTTAAGTACAAAATGGTTTTTGGACTTTAAGCTTAATGAGAATTTTAGCTAATTGATTTAATGAGATTAATTCAATATGTTACCTCATTGAATTAATAAGATTAATTCAATATGATAACATAAGCTTAATTGAATTAATAAGATTAATTCAATATGATAACATAAGCTTAATTGAATTAATAAGATTAATTCAATATGATAACATAAGCTTAATTGAATTAATAAGATTAATTCAACATGCATGAATGCCACATAAGAATGGCACATAAGCATGCCACATAAGCATGCCACCTAAGCATCCACCTAAGCTAGATAAGGTGGAAGGAAACAAAATGGTTTTGTCTCCTTAAGTGGCCGGCCAAACAAATGTCCCAATGCAATGGATTGCATTGAATGTGTGGAGGTGAAAGGGTTTTTCCAACCCTATAAAAGACCCCATGGAGTGGCCGGCCAAAGAAATTGTGGGTGTGGTTGTTGGGAGCTTGAGGCTTGGAGAGAGCTTGAGAGCTTATTGTTGTGTGGCTTTTGTGAGTGTAGCAAGAAGAGTAGTCTTCTTCTTCCCTTCTCTTTTTCCCTAGCTTCCTCTCCTTTAGGGACTTCTCTAGCACGAAGTAAAGGAGAGCTCCTCTAGTTTTCTTTTGTGAGACAAGAGCTTGCTCGTGTGGATACATATAGAGGCACGGACACTTGAACGTGCTAAAGATCCAACAAACAAAAGGAAGAAGCGGGATTAACAAGGGCACGCAACAAAGGTAATCCTCTCCTATAAGATAGGCTTGGTTTAGAGAAATTTATTTTATACGAGTTTGCTTTAGCATGGATCACTTGGAAGGGATCCTAATTTTTCCGTTGCGCATATGCCATTTGGCATAAAGAATTCCCTACAAAGGGTATCGAGCCACTTAAAAGATCGTATAAAATAGGTTTTCTCTATTTTATATGTGATATAGAAGTAGGATAAATTTTATTATGAGTTGATAATTGCATTAGCAATTGTCAAACATAATAAAATATCCAATGTCTTTTAAAAGTTAAAATGACATGGTGCATGGTTATGGCCTAGTCCCAAAAGGTTTGTGAATGTGTGTGTGTTGTAATTATTAAATACGGCTGCGGTCGCGTGCCTTCCTCCTAAAATTCTTGTTGTAAAATTAGTTTTAGACTCGAATGTATCTCGAGTATTTCTCCTTTTGTAATGTACAAAACAAAGATGGAGGGTCCATTGGAAGATGAGGTTACAAGGAGGAAGTCAACACACAAGACAACCAAAAGGAAGCACTTAGGAGAAGATGCTATCCCTAGGTTGACCAATCAATCTTTTCATTGGCTTGAGAAGATTGTAGAATAAGGGCCATAACCATGACACGCTTAGTTTAATATGTATGTGATGCATGTTAGTTTAGCTTGTATGTGATGCATGATTAGTTTAGCTTATATGTGATGTATGCTAATATGTATATGATACATGTTTATTTCTTAATAAGTCAAAACGATATGCCTACTAAAGCTTGGTACTCACTACTTCCTCGATCATTTGTTATTGGGTTTGCCAAAGCAAAGCAATGCATTTTATCTTGGAAGAGTGCGAGTGGACAATCGTGATGTCCCGCTATCAAACTTGGTTAAGACTTAATTAAGTTTTCTTAATTAGTTAAGAAAGTAGAGGCATATATTAGCTTTGAACATAAGTTTTAAAATTAGTTTTATGTGATTTTAACATCACTTTGTCTTAGAAGTGGTCGCTGTCGATATCCAAGAAGGCCCTCGTGCCTCGCCATACTGAAGTCGGGTTTAGGAATAAACAATAAACTAATCTAAAACTTAACCAAAGCTATTAAAGAGTTACATCAGATGTAATTGGCAAAAGATTGCCTACCTAATTATACTACGTCTTGGGCGATTAGCCAAAGCTAACTCAAGACGAATTATAATGTGGATCTTTATCCCATATAAATTTATAGCTAAATAGTAGCTATGAGAATTTAGTGGGAGCCTCATTTAATTAAAGGCCTAATTAAATGATTTAGGTATGATACTTAACTTTGCATTTTAATGTTGTAGATCACCATGACATCTAACACGACACACCCTCAATCTCATGATCTGTCCGTGAGAAGGACAAGCTTAATGGAGCGAACTTTCTTGACTGGTATAGGAACTTGAGGATTATCCTCAAACAAGAACGCAAATTGTATGTCCTAGAGCAGTCTACCCCCGAAACACCCGCCCATGCAACCACTTGTGCTGAAAAGGATGCTTATAAGAAGCATCAAGATGACGCATTAGATGTGTCATGTCTTATGCTTGCCACCATGAACTCTGAGCTTCAGAAGCAACATGAGAACATGGATGCCTATGATATGGTTGAGCATTTGAAACAACTATATCAAGGACAAGCTAGGCACGAGCGTTTTGAAGTGTCTAAGGCTCTTTTTGCATGCAAGATGCAAGAAGGAACACCTGTAGGAACTCACGTACTCAAAATGATTGGGTACGTTGAGAACCTTGAAAGACTAGGTTTTCCACTGAGCCAAGAATTGGCAACCGATGTTATCCTGCAATCGTTGCCGGAAGCATATAATCAATTCGTCATGAATTATAACATGAATGAAATTGATAAACCTTTACCTGAGATTCTCAGCATGTTAAGAACTGCTGAACCGAATCTCAAAAAGAAAGTTAGCAACGTACTAATGGTCAAGAAGGGCAAAGGTAAGCGCAAAGGCAAGGGTAAGACCCAAGCCAAAGGCAAGGCCAATTCATCCACTTCAAAGGGTAAAGGTAAAGTACCTAAGGAAGGGGACTGCTTCCATTGCGGTGAGACTGGACACTGGAAGCGGAACTGCAAAGTCTACCTTGAGGAAGTAAAGAATAAAAGAAGTGGGACTTCTGCCTCAGGTATACACGTTATAGAAGTTAATCTATCTATTTCTTCTACATGGGTATTAGATACCGGATGTGCATCTCACATTTGTAATAATGTGCAGGGACTGAGAAATAGTAGACAAATGGCAAAAGGCGAAGTAGACCTACGAGTAGGCAATGGCGCAAAAGTTGCTGCTGTAGCTGTAGGAACATATTCTTTGTCTTTGCCCACTGGGCTTATCTTAGAACTAGAGGAGTGCTTATATGTACCTGCATTGACAAAGAACATAATTTCTGTATCTTGTTTAGACAAGAAAAATTTTTCTTTTATAATAAAGGACAAATGTTGTTCCATTTATTTAAATGAAATGTTCTATTGTAATGCACCACTTATGAATGGTCTCTATGTTCTAGATTTAGAAAACCCAATTTATAACGTAAATACCAAGCGGTTCAAATCGAATGATTCGAACCAAACATATCTCTGGCACTGTCGCCTAGGTCACATAAATGAAAAACGCATATCCCAACTCCATAAAGATGGATTATTGGACTCATTTGATTTTGAATCATATGAGGTATGCGAATCTTGCCTTTTAGGAAAGATGACTAAAACTCCATTTAGTGGACATGGAGAGAGAGCGACAGACTTGTTAGGACTCATACATACTGATGTATGTGGGCCTTTCAATGTCGAAGCCAGAGGAGGCTATAAGTACTTTATTACTTTCATTGATGATATGAGTAGATTTGGCTACTTATATTTGATGAGACATAAGTCAGAATCCTTTGAAAAGTTCAAAGCATTCAAGAATGAAGTACAAAACCAACTTGGTAAGCGTATCAAGCTACTTTGATCAGATCGAGGTGGTGAATACCTTAGTCAAGAGTTTCGTGATCACCTGGCTGAGTGTGGGATAATATCCCAACTCACTCCCCTTGGAACACCACAATGGAATGGTGTATCTGAGAGGAGAAATCGTACTCTATTAGATATGGTACGATCAATGATGAGCCAGACTGATCTACCTACTTCCTTTTGGGGACTAGCTCTAGAGACAGGCGCTTTCACACTTAATCGCTGGCCCCATCAAAAGCCCTAGAAAAGACACCATATACGATATGGATCGAAGAGTCCCAAAATGTCTTTTATAAAGATTTGGGGTTGTGAAGCTTATGTAAGACGTCAAGTCTCGGATAAACTAGGACCCAAATCGATAAGTGTTATTTTGTGGATATCCCAAGGAAACTAAGGGATATTACTTTTACAATCCCACACTTGGCAAGGTGTTTGTTGCCAGAAATGCTGTCTTTCTAGAAAGAGAATTTATTTCTAGAAAAACTAGTGGGAGTAAAATTCATCTTGAAGAAGTTCAAGATGACGATAACACTAAGGCTTCGATGGAAAATGAACAGGAACCACAAAGTGTTGTGGATGAGGAAATTGTTGCCCAAAGAGTTGTGGAACAAACACTGCTCAAGTAGACCAACCTCTTCGTAGATCCGACAGATCCGTCGCCAACCCGAGAGATATTCTTTTCTCTTGGTGTGACAATGGTGATGTATTGCTTGTCAATCTTGACGAGCCTACATCCTATCAAGAAGCTATGATGAGCCCAGATTCCGAGAAATGGCTAGAGGCCATGAGATCCGAAATGGAATCCATGTACACTAACCAAGTATGGACCTTGGTTGATCCACCTGAAGGGGTAAAACCCATTGGGTGTAAGTGGGTCTTTAAAGTAAAGACTGACATGGATGGTAATAAGCATACCCATAAAGGTAGATTGGTGGCTAAAGGATTCAAACAAATTCATGGTATTGACTATGATGAAACCTTTTCACCAGTTGCGATGCTTAAATCCATTCGGATCATACTTTCTATTGCAGCCTACCACGATTATGAGATCTGGCAGATGGATGTCAAAACTGCTTTTCTGAATGGAAAGCTACTCGAGGATGTGTACATGACACAGCCTGAGGGTTTTGAAGATCCAAAGCATCCTGGAAAGGTATGCAAACTGCAAAGGTCCATTTATGGACTAAAGCAAGCCTCTCGAAGCTGGAATCTTCAATTCGATGATGCAATCAAAGAGTTTGGTTTCATCAAGAATGAAGATGAACCTTGTGTCTACAAGAGAAATAGTGGGAGCACAGTTGTATTTCTTGTCTTGTATGTAGATGACATACTTCTCATCGGAAATGATATTCCCTCACTCCAGTCTGTGAAGATGTGGTTAGGGAATTGTTTCTCGATGAAAGACTTAGGTGAAGCTGCCTATATTCTAGGCATCAAGATCTATAGAGATAGATCTAAAAGATTACTTGGCCTAAGTCAGAGTACATACATTGATAAAGTGCTAGATCGTTTTGCTATGCAAAATTCCAAGAAAGGATTTCTGCCTTTATCACATGGTGTGAGTCTTTCGAAGACTCAATGTCCTCTTCTAAGGAGGAGAGAGATCGCATGGATAAGATCCTTATGCATCTGCCATAGGGTCTATCATGTACGCCATGCTTTGTACTCGTCCTGACGTCTCGTATGCTTTGAGCATGACGAGTAGATACCAGTCGGATCCAGGTGAAAGTCACTGGATAGCAGTCAAAAATATTCTTAAATACTTACGAAGAACGAAAGAATATTTCCTGATATTTGGAGGCAATGAGGAGCTAGCTGTAAAGGGTTACAGTGATGCAAGCTTCCAAACAGACAAGGATGACTATAGATCGCAATCGGGGTACGTGTTTTGCCTGAATGGTGGAGCTGTGAGCTGGAAGAGTTCAAAGCAGGACACATTCCGATTCTACAACGAAGGAGTATATTGCATCGATCCGATGCAAGAAAGGAGGCCGTTGGCTCCGTAAGTTCATCGCTGAACTTGGGGTAGTTCCTAGCATTGCAGATCCAATAGACCTCTATTGTGACAACAACATTGTGCTAAGGAACCTCGATCACATCAATGGACCAAACACATATGCAAGGCTCCATCTCATTCGAGAGATCATCGATAGAGGAGATGTGAGGATATGCAGAGTACCGATGAAGCTAACATCGCAGATCCATCACCAAGGCTTTGGCACAGAGGAAGCATGATGGTCACACTAGGTCACTAGGTATTAGATATCATAGTGATTGGTACTAGTGCTAGTGGGAGATTGTTAGTTATAGCCCTAAGAACCAATCATGTGATGGTTGAATAGGGAACATTTTGTATCATATTCTATAAAGGCAAAGGATTGGTTATTATATTTAAGTCTTGCTTGTGCACTAAATTAAATATAGTAATGCCCTAGAAAAGTAGGTTCTTACAAAGACATCAATTGGCGTAATTGATTATGAGAGGTCAGAGAGAACACTTTCTAAATGTTCCTAGTCAAGTATTAATATGCAAGGGCAATATTAATACATAAAGACTAGCATGTAGGTCAATTGATGACTTGATCTCACAAGTCATGGATATATGATATCAAGTTGACACATGGGTATATATTGGAGAATATATACTGAACTGACCCGCCATGAGAAAGTTTCATGGATCGTTATATGAGTGTCATAAACTTTCTCATGTGACTATTGGTATGAATAGTCCTCTGACCTGAAGTCACTACGGTTCCCTACATAAGGAGTTATGTACTTTGGTATCGTCAAACGTCACCCGTAACAGGGTGGACCATAAAGGCGATTACTGGGTATATAACAAATTATGCGGAGGGATGTGAGTGATGTAGATGGGATCTATCCCTCTCATATGACAAGAGTGATATCGGTGGGCCCCTTGATTGAGTAGAACTACTAAAACGCATGGCCATGCTCGAATGAGTCAATATGATATATTGAGCTCATTTGTTTGAGTTAGTTTACTCAGGGATCAAGAAACACATAGATTGATCGAGGATGACACGGTCTATGCCTCATTGATCAATCTGATATCAAGGATAGAAGGACACGGTCATATATTATAGTAGTCACGGAAAGGTTAGTCGGATCTTGACTTATCTCGTAACTTGGGTAGCAATGATGTATTGCTAGATGCCGCTCATTGCTTGTGTATCTAAAAGAGTTTAGGTCCACTGCCAACGTTATGAGAGCCTATAGGGTCACACACAAAGAGCATGATAATTAGAGGAATTAGAGTATTCTAGTTTGACTAGAATAATTTGGGAATAAGCTTAAGTACAAAATGGTTTTTGGACTTTAAGCTTAATGAGAATTTTAGCTAATTGATTTAATGAGATTAATTCAATATGTTACCTTATTGATTTAATAAGATTAATTCAATATGATAACATAAGCTTAATTGAATTAATAAGATTAATTAAATATGATAACATAAGCTTAATTGAATTAATAAGATTAATTCAATATGATAACATAAGCTTAATTGAATTAATAAGATTAATTCAACATGCATGAATGCCACATAAGAATGCCACATAAGCATGCCACATAAGCATGCCACCTAAGCATCCACCTAAGCTAGATAAGGTGGAAGGAAACAAAATGGTTTTGTCTCCTTAAGTGGCCGGCCAAACAAATGTCCCAATGCAATGGATTGCATTGAATGTGTGGAGGTGAAAGGGTTTTTCCAACCCTATAAAAGACCCCATGGAGTGGCCGGCCAAAGAAATTGTGGGTGTGGTTGTTGGGAGCTTGAGGCTTGGAGAGAGCTTGAGAGCTTATTGTTGTGTGGCTTTTGTGAGTGTAGCAAGAAGAGTAGTCTTCTTCTTCCCTTCTCTTTTTCCCTAGCTTCCTCTCCTTTAGGGACTTCTCTAGCAAGAAGTAAAGGAGAGCTCCTCTAGTTTTCTTTTGTGAGACAAGAGCTTGCTCGTGTGGATACATATAGAGGCACGGACACTTGAACGTGCTAAAGATCCAACAAACAAAAGGAAGAAGCGGGATTAACAAGGGCACGCAACAAAGGTAATCCTCTCCTATAAGATAGGCTTGGTTTAGAGAAATTTATTTTATACGAGTTTGCTTTCGCATGGATCACTTGGAAGGGATCCTAATTTTTCCGTTGCGCATATGCCATTTGGCATAAAGAATTCCCTACATGTCGGGCCGAATATGTTTAGATTATGTTTACGTATATAAACTATATGTTTTCAAAGAGCATCCTGCATATACCATTTTATGTTCATCGAATTATCATGTTTAGAGACAATGTACTGTTGCGATGAAAATGCTAAGTTTATGTTCTTTTCCTAAATTGATCATGTCTCTACTTTAAATAAATGATGTGCTCATATGTTGTTTAAACGAACATGTCATTACTTTACGTTTAATTCATGACGCATGTTTTTGTGAGTATGAAAGGACCTTACTAAGTCTATGTGCTTACAGTTTACTTTCCTTGTACTTCAGAAAAGGGCAAGGAATGGATAAATTAAAGGGAGCAGCAGGAGGGACAAAGATGTGTGTGGCAGTGGCATGGTGGACGAGATCATTTTTCATATACGGACTTATGCATGATTTTGATTTATGTATGTGCTGTTAGGAGACGTTAATGCTTTCTATGGTTGTTACTCATGTTTATTTTTATGAACCTTGAAATGGTTAATACATCTTTAGTTAAATAAATTGCTAAGACCTTTTGCCATGATTAAATTGTTAGGTTGATTGGGTTAATGTAATTAGAGTTAAAAGTTGAAAAGTAGTTTTAAATGCTTCATTTGTTATATGCATGAATGTATGATCGCGTGCCGCCGCCATCTATAGGATGTGTGTTTGAGGCAGGAAGGGCAGGCATTACAGGTGGTATCAGAGCCCAGTTTTGCCTTTCCACAACACACACATCAAGCTCCAAATCCTGCCGCACCAAGTAAGAAATTCTATGCCTACTCTATTTCTTTCATGTAAGATAAGAAATGATTTTAGCTTAAATATGCATGAATATATGTATGATAACCTTATGATAGCCTTTAGTTTAAATATGCATAAATAAATATGAATGATAACCTTATGCTAGCCTTATTATAATATATAAAGATAAGCATGGTTGGAAGACGTAGTAATAGAGTCGATGAGACAGTAATATATGGAAGACGTGGTAATAGAGTCGATGAGACAGTAATATATGGAAGACGTGGTAATAGAGTCGATGAGACAGTAATATATGGAAGACGTAGTAATAGAGTCGATGAGACAATATTTTGCTCTCCATAGGGAGATCCAGTACTGTTGGTAAAGAAGAAAGATGGGTCTATGCGAATGTGCATAGACTACTGAGTGCTAAATAATGTGACGATCAAGAATAGGTACCCTTTACCACGAATTGACGACCTGTTCGACCAGTTAAAGGGTGCCACTGTCTTCTCTAAGATTGACCTGAGGTCTGGCTATCATCAAGTGAAAGTGAAACCAGATGATATACCGAAGACAGCTTTCCGAACAAGATATGGACATTATGAGTTCGTAGTCATGCCTTTCGGGGTGACGAATGCTCCTGCTATGTTCATGGACTAGATGAATTGGGTATTCTCGACATTTCTTGACAAGTTCATGATCGTCTTCATTGACGATATCCTCATCTATTCGAGAAATCAAGAAGAGCATGCCAAACACCTGAAGATGGTATTACAGATTCTTCGAGAAAGGCAACTATATGCCAAGTTCTCCAAATGTGAATTCTGGCTCGATCAAGTATCTTTTCTGGGTCATATTATATCCAAAAGGCGGAGTTATGGTAGACCCAAGAAAGATTGAAGCTGTGAGTAACTGGAGCAGGCCAAAGAATGCTAGCAAAGTGAGGAGTTTTCTCGGATTAGCGGGCTATTATCGGAAATTCGTAGAAGACTTCGCCAGAATAGCAGCACCTATCACAGTTCTCACCCGGAAGAACAACAGTACTTATGCTGCAGAGGGGTAATGTTATTGCCTATGCCTCTAGGAAACTCAAGGAACATGAAATGAACTATCCCACTCACGATTTAGAGCTAGCAACTGTGGTCTTCACTCTCAAGGTATGGAGGCACTATCTGTATGGAGCAAAGTGCAAGATTTATACGGATCATCGGAGTCTGTGGTATTTCTTCACTCAGAAGGACCTCAATATGAGACAATGCAGATGGCCGGAGCTCATGAAGGACTATTACTACGAGATCTTTTATCATCCTGGCAAGGCAAACAAAGTGGCCGATGCACTCAACAGGAAGTCCAGTGCCACCCTGATGTCCTTATCGGTATTGTCTCGACCGCTGGAGAAGGAAATTATGCGCTATGGAATCGAGGTTATTTATGGGCAGCTTTTGACCATGACAATAATAAAAGCACTATTCGATGACATATTAGCAAAACAAAGTGATGATCCAAGTCTCCAGAGGATCAAGCAGGAGATCCTAGATGGAAAAGGCGAGGGTTTCCGTATCGCCAATAGCGGAGTATTATACCTTAGGGATCGGTTATGTATCCCTAACGATCCGGAACTACGCAAAAAGATATTAGAGGAGACTCATGGAACCCCCTATTCTATGCATCCGGGATCCATCAGAATGTATCAAGACCTGAAAGAGAAGTTCTGGTGGTCCGGTATGAAGAGGGACGTAGCTCAGCATGTCAAGATTACCGACCACGGAAGTTAAAGTAGAACACCAGAGGTCTGGAGGAGTTCTGCAACCGATCCAAATTCCGGAGTGGAAATGGGAAGACATCTCTATGGATTTCATTTCAGGTCTTCCCAAGACTACGAACGGATATGACGCTATATGGGTTATCATTGACAGATTGACAAAGTCAGCGCATTTCCTAGCGATCAAGATGACATATTCGATTGAGCAACTGGCTCAATTATATGCTAAGGAAATCATCAGACTGCAAGGTATTCCCAAGACCATCATTTCAGATAGGGATGGTCGCTTCACTTCACAGTTTTGGGGATGTGTTCATAAGGCACTTGACACGAAGCTAAGTTTCAGTACCACCTTTCATCCTTAGACAGATGGGCAAACAGAAAGGGTGAACCAAGTACTGGAAGACATGATACGAGCTTGTGCCTCGGATTTCAAAGGGAGTTGGTGCCGCTACTTATGTTTAGCGGAATTCACTTACAATAATAGCTACCAAGCTACCATCGGAATTGCACCTTATGAAGCATTATATGGGAAGAGATGTAGGTCTCCGATCTGTTGGTACGAAGGTGGTGAGAAGAAAGAGATGGGACTTCAGATGGATTTCATCGACGACACCACCCGAGCGATACAGAATATCCGCCAAAGAATAGAGACTGCTCAGAGCCGACAGAAGAACTATGCGGATCAATGACGTAGACCTTTGGAATTCAATGTCGGAGATTTTGTATTTCTCCAGGTAGCTCCTATGAAAGGAATAATGAGATTCGGGAAGAAAGGAAAGCTAAGTCCACAATACGTAGGACCGTACAAGATCCTGAAAAGAGTTAGCAAGTTAGCTTACGAGCTATGACTACCTCGAGAGATGCTATTCTGGCTGTCTCGATGCTTAAGAAGTGCATTTCCAGTACCGACCAAGTGGTCGAGCCACAGACAGTGCAAATTCAAGAGGACCTGAGCTATGAAAGTCGACCTATCCGGATACTAGACCGAGAAGTCAAAAGACTAAGGAATAAAGAAGTACCCTTAGTGAAGATCCTATGGCAAAGTCAACGATACGAAGAAGCCACCTGGGAACGTGAGGATGACATGAAGCAAAAGTACCCCGAGTTGTTCTAAGTTTCGAGGACGAAACTTTTATAAGGTATAAGGGATTGTAACATCCCAAATTTTAGTTACTATATTTTTATTTAAAGGAAATATATATATATATAGGGTTACAATCGGGGTAAGCTCCATAATATATCTCCTGGCATTACTATATACTTAAAACAATCGGGTAATCTCCATAATAAATCTCCTGGGCCTTTCAGGAAATATATATATATATATATATATATATATATATATATATATATATATATATATATATATATATATATATATATATATATATATATATATAAATAAGAATAAAAAAGAAAAAAATGAATAAATAGTTTGTAGTCGAGGCTTGAACCATGAACCGTTGATTTGGGGGAATAGGCTTCCCACCACTAAGTCATAAGATTACCAATGAGTAGGATATAACAGAATATATCTATTGGTAGAAAAAAAAGAAAGAAGTTGATTAATATGACTAAGCATTTAAAGGCGTAATTAAATTAGAAAAACCCTAATTTATATATAGATTTCTTTTCTTTTTTTCTTTCTCTCCCTCTTCTCTCTCAACGCCGCCATTGCCCCTCTCTTTCCCTCCTCTCTCTAATGCCCCTTCTCTCTCCAACGCCCACGTCCACCCTCACCTCACCCCTCTCTGTCTATCTCTCTCTCTCTCTCTCTCATATTTCCATTGGCTGCCGAAACAAAGAAAAACGGGAGGCTTTCTCCATCGATGAAAACAATAGAAGAAAAAAAAGAACCTCTATAATTTTTCCATCATGGGAAAATTTAAGAGGGAATTTTCAAGGGGGGCTTGGTAGAGGATCACGCTAAAGCATAGAAATGCATTGGAGATTTTTTCTTTGTGAAGTCTAACGGTATAAATTGGTGAAAAAGCGTAGGATGTAAGTATCCCCTCACCTGCAGTATAAGTGATTACGATGTAATGTTGTATGCTTGATTTTGAACGAAAGAATCTAGAACTGTGTAGAAGGATGGGCTAATAGGATTAGAGAAATTATTCTTGTTGAAATTCTTCCACGTTATGCATGTTAGATGATGATTTCTATTTATGTTAGCTTAATTTTCCTTAAGTCACTACCTTATGCCATGTTAAATTGTACTCATGCCGATTTATGCTATGCTACATGCTTATGTTTTCACCCATGTTAGGCATGACTCACGTATATGAAATGTCTAAGAAATGTTTTCCTAAGAGTGGGGACAAGAACGCTCTTTAGGACAAAGAACATGTATGTTATTTTACTTTATTCATGGCTTGTACCAGACCCTAACAAGGTCCACGGGATGGGCTCCAAGGTTGCCCATAGGTCGACGGACATAGTACGGACCTAGTAACCTAGTAGGTTCAGGATTAGCTACCTCGGATCTATTTAGGATGCGCGCGAATGATGTATGTGGTACAATGTCGGGCCCAATATGTTGAGATTATGTTTAAGTATATAAACTATATGTTTTCAAAGAGCATCCTGCATATACCATTTTATGTTCATCGAATTATCATGTTTAGAGACAATGTACTGTTACGATGAAAATCCTAAGTTTATGTTCTTTTCCAAAATTGATCATGTCTCTACTTTAAATAAATGTTGTTCTCATATGTTGTTTAAACGAACATGTCATTACTTTACGTTTAATTCATGATGCATGTTTTTGTGAGTAGGAAAGGACCTTACTAAGCCTATGTGCTTACAGTTTACTTTCCTTGTACTGCAGAAAATGGCAAGGAATGGATAAATTAAAGGACGATGGGAGGGCAAAGATGTGTGTGGCAGTGGCATGGTGGACGAGATCATTTTTCATATACGGACTTATGCATGATTTTCAGTTTATCTGTAAACTGTTAGGAGACGTTAATGCTTTCTATGGTTGTTACTCATGTTTATTTTTTTGAACCTTGAAATAGTTAATACATCTTTAGTTAAATAAATTGCTAAGACCTTTTGCCATGATTAAATTGTTAGGTTGATTGGGTTAATGTAATTAGAGTTAAAAGTTGTAAAGTAGTTTTTAAATGCTTCCGCTATTATATGCATGAATGTATGATCGCGTAGAGCCGCCACACGTCTATAGGATGTGTGTTTCGAGGATGGGAAGGGCGGGCGTTACAGTTGATTTATCCTTAATAATTTTAGACGCATGTTGTTTTTAAACCTCTATTTTATATAAACACCCCCACATTTTTTTTGATTTATGGAAAAAGGTGGAGAAGAGCGAAAGTTAAGGCAGAGTAACACAAAATTTAATTTTAAAAATTAAAATATCTCTTTCAAAACTCACCTAAGGTTAAGGAGGAGTTTTTGAAAAGACGTTTATCGTTTACTTCACTTGTTTTATGCTTTAATTTTCCCTTAACTTTATGTCGGTTTGCCATCGATCAAAAAGGGGAAGATTGTTGGTGCAGGGGCACCAGATAATCGAACCTAGGTTTTGATTATGAAAAATACCTAAAGTTAAGGTCATATTGTTATCTCATGAGCTAAATTATGTGTGCAGGAAATGGTTAAGCTAAGATGAAGGTCAGCGACACTCGGAGAATCTCGAGTTGAGAAACTGTAGTGGTCGGGCGACACCGGGAGAACTTCGTGGGAGTCAAAGAACCCAGGTGGAGACCGAAAAAAAATGATAGGTCATAAGGACTAGAGGTAAGTATGAGTGCGAAGAGAGATGGTAAGGTCATGTCCTCTATACGGTGATGACCATAGGCGGCGATCCGACTAAGACTTCCAATGGAGGGTCTAGGTCGAGATTGGACGGTAAGGAACCATCATATTTACTATATTTTGTGCTAACTTCTTATTGCAAGGGAGTGAATAGGATAGCAATCGACTGTTGGCTATTGGCAGTCGACTGCTGCAAATCAATCGACTGATGAAGGGAATCAATCGATTGATGGCAACAAATCAGCCAAATACACAAGGTCAAAAAGGATAACGTTTGATGTCACCACTTTGCGATAAGATAAGATGTCACCTCGTGATAAGTTCCACAAGTTGAGGATCTTGATCTAGACTTATTCCAAGGCACAAGTCTATAAACGGAGGGGAGGACTCGAACCCAAAGATTATCCATCTTTCTCTCAACGTGCTCCTACAACTCCAAAGCTCTAACGTCGTAACGTCGTCATAATGTCGATGCAACGCCAACCTTACAACCTCTTCATCAGCAAAATCAAGTTTGTTTTCATTTATTATATTCGTGGTTTTAATCGTAACGAGGTGAAGTAGGCTTGTTGCCTCATCCTCGAGCTTTTGTTTTTGTGATCGTTGTCTCCTACCTCCAACAAGGAGGAGACACTATAGTGGATTTCCCCTTCATACGCGAATAAGGATCACGGGGCCTTAGAGTAGCAACTGTTGGGTTGTAAACCAAGTAAAAATAAATTGTCTTATTTATTTTTCCGCTGCATTACTCTTAGTTTTTTATCAAATGAATGAAAATACAAAAAGTTTTACTCGTGCTATTCACCCCCCCCCCTCTAGCGACGCTTTTACGATCCAATAGAAGTGAGGGGTTAGGTAAACCTTCATTGTGGATTGTCTCTCATTTAGTGATAAGGGTTGTATCGCTAAGAAGAGTGAAGGCATCCAAGTTGATTTTGGACCAATGGGGAGAATGTAGGATCTCATTGGGAGATGAGACATTGAAACCCCTTGGTAGACTTTTTGATGTATGCTAAACGAGGAGAAGTGAGGGTTTAAGTTAGGTAAACCTTCATTATGCTTTGGCATAAGAAGAGTTAAGTTGGGTTTATGGGACGACCTAACTTAAATGTATAGTCAAACATCAAAAAGGAGAGATTGTTAGTGCAATCGACCTAGGTCATGATTAACCAGACTCGAGTAGAGTTTTAATGTTTGACAATGGATTTGGCCATTGTTTGACAATATGGTTTGACCTATGTTGACCATATGACAAGTAAATGTTTGGGATATCCAAGGTCATATTTGGGGAGATTATTAGGAGGCAAATGTTGGAGCAATCAGCCTCAGATCAAGGGTGACCTAGCTCGAGTGAGATTCGAGTAGAAGTCCAAGTATGGATACTTGGCATGGGAAAGTCTAAGTTTGGATACTTTGCAAATGAAAAGTCCAAGGATGTAGTCTTGGTCACGTAAGTCCAAGTGTGTAGTATTGGCTGTGAAAGATCAAGTTTGGATACTTGACAAATGGAAAGTCCAAGGATGTAGTCTTGGTTGCATAAGTCTTAGTGTATAGTCTTGATGGTGAAACTGCAAATATGGATATTTGGAAAAGGAAAGTCCAAGGGTGTAGTCTTGGCCATGTAAGTCTAAGTGTGTAGTCTTGGCGGTGAAAGTCCAAGCATTGAGGCTTTGCAATGAAGAAGACTTAGAGGCGCGACCTCTTGGCAAAGGAGATTCGGTTAGCATGACATAGCTGATGAAAGCACCTGAAGGCTAATGTGAAGGGTGAAAGAGTCATGGAGGATTCAGATGGACCCTGAGAGAGTGAGGCTGATGGAGGTGGATAGAAGATTTAGGTCTAGGCTAAGAGTACCTGAAGGCATGACATAGCTAATAGAAGCACCTAAAGGCTAGCACGAAGGGTGAACGAGTCGTGGAGGACTCAGACAGACCCCTGAGGGCGTGAGGCTGATAGAGGTGGCTAAAAGGCCTAGGTCTAGGCCAAGGGTGGTTGATCAAGTATGAGGGGATTAAACCTGTGTTAATCCTCATGTGTGAGGTTTACCAATTGACTGGTAGTATTTGCCAGTTGACTGGTCGAGTGTTCCACACTCGAGGAGGCCTAGTTGACTCAAGCAGTCCACTGGGATTAAGACCCAATCGACTGGTCGTGTAGTCAACTGAGGCTCGACTACCGACTAAGTGCTTTCCCAGTCGACTGCTAGACATCACCAGTCGACTTGTCCATAGTAGTCGACTGCCAATGATGGGCAGTCGATTGGTGGTAGTGGGCATGGGTACATAATATCTCATAGTCAACTTGGCAGTTGACTACTGGCTTAACATTCAACTGATGGTAATGGAAGTTGACTACTAGGGTATCCATTGGGCAAAAGCCTGCATGGATTAGTCCATTGTGAGACAATAGATAAGGGAGCAGTCGACTGGTTCCTTTTGGCAGTCGACTGCCAAGCACGAAATCAGCTAGCAATATGCTTTAAATGGAGCTCGAGATGGAGGATTTCAGCAGTGGTTTTTAAGAACTCTGAAGGGGAGTTGTTACATTCCAGACCTTCCAAGCATCTCAAAGCAACGAACAAGATCAAGCAAAGCTTTCTTCTTTTGTAAAGTGTTCTTTACTTGTATCTGCTTTGTATTTTGTTGTGGTTGTATTTTGCTTTTGTAAATCCATTGTAAGAGGTTTCTCTACCTCCGGATTATTTCTAAGAAGGAGAAGTTTGTTAGAGGTGGTGTGTATCACTAGAGCTAACTCTAGAGCTCGACCATGGAGTTGGAACTAGGGTTCTGAACCACGTTAAATTGGTATTGTGTTTATGTGGGTTTTCCTTGTAGTTTGTTTTCTATTTGTATTTGTATTTCATTGTGCTAATCATTTTTGTAGATAAGCAATCACAAACATGAAATCAAAGAAATTGCTATTCATCCCCCTTTAGTGCATCAAATCGGTCCCAACATGAGGGAATACTTCTATTTGAGATGACATAGAGGAGGGAATACTTCAATTTAAGCTGATGTACCCTTCATTTCCATTGGAGGTGACATGGGAATATCTTAGTCTACCCATGTTGATTGCATAGTCCCAACAGTATATAAAATCGTTGCAATTTTATTATCAGTTGTTACAATGATCACCATAGTAGGATCACCAATGTTCTCCTCAAATGATATTTTTCTAGCTTGAGTGATATTATCATTCTCAATGAATTTGGCATTATCTGTCTAGAAAAAGGACATACTTAAGAGGTTGTAAAACTTAAAGCCTCTTGGCTTTTTAGAGTATATCACAAAATGACAATTAATGGTTATTTAGTTCAATTTTATTTCGTTAGACCTATAGGGTTTCGCCTTAGTTGAACAACCTCAGACATGTAAATATCTAATACTATGCTTTCTACCTATCCATAGCTCGTAAGTAGTTTTCGCTATTGTATTACTAGGTACTTTGTTGAATAAGTATACCATAGTTTTAAGTGGATTACCCCATAAAGACTATGATAAAGAAGAAAACATCATCATACTTCTTACCATATCTTTCAGAGTACGATTGTTGGGATGTATACTGAAAAGTCTACCTTTTTGTATGAACATCTTTATTTTGAAATAAGAATCACATGATCATTGTTTGCATATTTTTATGGCTATGCATATTGTCTAATATATTACATTGTAGATAACATGGTGTGTGGTGTCACACGGGAGATCATGTTATCAGTTCCTTGTAAAGTATAAGTAAAGGCTCACAACCGAGATGGCTTTGGACAAACCATTGGAATGGTTGTAGTATGATTTGGGATTGGTTTGTCTTGATCATAGAATCACACTAGTGCCCTTTGTGTGTATTGAGCAGGACCGACTTAGAGGTGAATCGATTTATTGCTGGCTACATAATCGAATCGGACATCAGATATTATATTGTACATACTCTTAATCCCGATATAATAACGAGCACATATACTTAGTATTCATCTCTTTGATTTACCAATGAGCGAGATTTATAGATTAAATCGATAGGCTCGGTAAGTTGGGAGATGATATTAATTATATGGTGTGCCATTGATTATAGGAGGAAACTGTGTCCTATATATTAGGATGATGATGTCCCCTTGAGGAGCTCATAAGGTTCATCATGTAAACCCTATAGGTGGACTTGGTCCGGCATGATGAAAAGGTTGAGTGGTACTACTCATGGAGTTAGATGTTGATTAATTAATGGTCAGTAAATTAATTAATCGACGGACATTCGAGATCTTAAACACGGGGAGAAAATGTACATATAATATATGGAGTCCATATTAAATTATGGGGGTTGGCTAGGTAGATTAATGATAATCCTTTAGTGGATTGGATTATCATTAATGGATCGGACTTTATGTGGGCTTGATCCATGGGTGGCCATGATCCAACTCTTCCTCATGGTCCCTATTGTAGCCTATTAAAACCTCATGAAGCTTAGATCCAATGGATAGAAACAAAACTCTAGAACCAAAGGTAGAGATTGTTGGGTTTCCAGCACCGCGGCGTGTGTGTGTTCGATCATGTTTCGTAAACATGAACACAGCGGAAGAAATAAAATAATAAATCTACATTTATTACAACACACACAACACACGCATGCATATTACAACAAGTGTAGACATAACCGTAAATTTAAATTTGCAATAAAAGGAAATTTATCTACGTTATACCTTTCGTATGACGTGTAGCGGGAACGTCATCAACCGGAACGATCCTCGCTAGAATCGTCTCTATCCGTATCCACGCCGAGTTCCTCGGGATGACTTCGCTAAGCCACGAGCTTCGTCTTCGTACGGGTTATTAGCCTCGTGTTGAAGATGACGTGATCGAGAGATGATCACGATCCGAATCCAAATTCGGATCCTAATACGAGTTCTCTAAACTCGCTTCTCCGGAGAGGTATTCGTCAATCAATTGACGAATCCTTCGTCCTCCACCTCAGAGGATTACCAGAGATCGAATCTCCGGTAAGTTAGCCGTTGTCGGAGCTCTAACCGTCGTGCAAACGACGCTCCGACGAGAGGAGAAGAAGCTGTCCAGAAAACTGGACAGCTTGGTGGAGGAGTAGGCGCCGCCCAAAACAAGGAAGCCAAGTGCTCACCTTTTCACCGAGGCCTAGGAAGATCACCGGAGGGTCGCCAGAGGATCACCGGCTGAAGCTTGGACGCCGGCAAAGAGCTGGACGGCGGCTCAATGGTTGGGCGGCAATGGAGTTGACGCCAACAAGAGGAAGAGGGGTTGGGCGGCCAAGCTAGGGTTTTGGATTAGGGCTTAATTATCCATTAAGCCCTCTTTTATAGAGAACTAATTCTCTTAATGGTTATTGGATCATAACCATTAGGCCCGTTAACCCGCTCCATTAAGATAAGTTAAAATAAACCAAACCATGATGGTTTATTTTAAGTTAAAACAAACCGAACCAACTTTTGGTTCATTCGTTTAAAATAAACCAAACCCTTTGGTTTATTCTCCTCCATTGGATTAGAACCAAACCATTTTGGTTCATCCATTACGTCTACATAAGACTCGGCCCATCCACGCTTCCATTGCGACTGAAAAGATTTCATGCTCGCTTTATGTTTGGTCCAACCAAACCTAGTTTCTCTCGGTCTGAGAATCCCATTCTCAAGCTCGTTTTAAATCCTTTGGATTACGCTCATTGTTCGTGGTGACCAAATAGGTTCTCGATTTATGCTGGTCGCCTATAATTAAGCATTAATTATAGAACGATCATGAGTGGCACCTAGTAGTACATCATGATCCCCAATTAACAAAAGATCAACTGATCCGTAACTATTTCAAACCTTCAAAGAATGAATCGTGCCCCATTCCTTCACTCATCTTATACCCACTTGGTTCAGACATGGTCTATTGTGTCGGGCCCCTCACTAGGTCGACTACGCCACACCTAGCCCAAGTATCATTTCCTCGTCCCTACGGATTCTAGTTACTCGCACATGTATCAAGAGTACCTTACTCTAACATGTAATGCTTTGGCCAAAGACTTTAGTAACAATCCGACGAGAGGTCATGTGTATACATCTCCTCGCAAGGAGTGGTGAATCCTTTATAGGCTATTCAAACACCTTCGATCACTTCGACTTATACCCAATCATCCCGGTCCACATCTCCTTAGAGATGTTTGCTTAAGATGTCAAAGCATAAGTCTCCATGATCAAGATGACTTGAATACCGCAAGTCAAAGGAACATCGTGACTTAAGCTACAAAGAAGAACTTCATTGACATATCTATATATGCAGAGAACCATATGAAGTCTTACGACTGGTCACTCCAATGAACTAGTTACCATAACTAGCATCCACAATTAACTCCGGACATCACAATGTCTCCAGCCAGTGAGAATCAGCTGCTTGGATACACCAAGGAGTATACCTCGTGCTAGTCTCGACAGAATTGATGGTGTCCAAATCCATCAATTCATCGACTAGGGATAATTTCGATACATCACAATTACACATGTAGAGATACTCACTAGTTGTGATCCAATCACAAATTCTCTCATGCTGTGAATCGTATCGTGGACATTCAGTAAATGAGTTTAAGATCCAATCAAATACATTAAACATGGATACTCAAATAGTGAATCTTCATTTATCATATAAATGGTTCATACATAAGGCGATTGCCTTAGGACATCTCTCATATATTACTAACAGACTCCCACTTGGCCTAATGCCAATCGCTACGGTATCCAATACCATAAGCACTAACATGACTCTCAAACTTACTTTGAGGTAATGTTTTAGTCAAAGGATCTGCTAAGTTCCTTTCAGTGGGAATTTTCTTGATTTGTATTTCGTTCCTACTGATGATCTCTCTGATAAGATGATAGTGGCGAAGCACATGTTTGGATCATTGATGAGACCACATCAAGTTCATAGATGAACTTCTTGATCCAAACCGCTTCCTTTGCTGCTTCCAAAGCTGCAATGTATTCTGCCTTAGTGGCAGAATCCGCTATAGCGTCAAGCTTGCAACCTTTCCAACTTATTGCGCCTCCATTCCAGGTGAATACATACCCAAACTGAGACATGGAATCATCCTTGTCTGTCTGGAGCTGGCATCCGTATATCCACGTATCACCATGTCCCCTTCTCCATATATTAGGAACACATCCTTAGTTCTTCTCAAGTACTTAAGGATCGTCTTAACAGCCGCCCAATGATCCATTCCTGGATCGGACTGGTATCTTCTCGTGACACTCAGAGCGTACGATACATCGGGCCTTGTACATAACATAGCATACATGATAGATCCTATTGCGGATGCATAGGGAATCTTACTCATGCAAATCCTCTCGTCTTCTGTGCGCGGACACATAGACTTCGAAAGGTGTACCCCATGCCTGATGGGTAAGAAACCTTTCTTGGATTCCAACATGCTAAACCTCTTTAGCACTCAGTCTATATATGTAGACTGCGAAAGACCAAGCAACCGTTTCGATCTATCTCTATAGATCTTAATCCCGAGGATGAAGGTTGCTTCTCCCAGGTCTTTTATGGAGAATGTCTTGGATAACCAAACCTTCACTGACTGTAAGATTGAAACATCGTTTCCTATATGTAGACTGCACTCCCACTAACCTTCTTGTACACACAAGATTCGTTTGGATTTTGTGAGAAATCAAACTTTTTGATGGTCTCATCAAAACGGATATTCCAGCTCCTGGATGCTTGCTTCAATCCATATATGGACCGTCGCAATTTGCATACCTTGGTTTTATCAACCGATGTGAAACCCTCAGGCTATATCATATACACATCCTCGAGCAGGTTTCCATTAAGGAAAGTTGTTTTCACATCCATCTGTCATATCTCATAATCATAATGAGCCGCTATGGCCAGGAGCATCCGAATGGATTTAAGCATAGCTACAGGCGAATAGGTTTCGTCATAATCAACACCTTGCTTTTGACGATATCCTTTTGCCACCAATCTAGCCTTATAGGTAATCACATTACCATCCATGTCGATTTCCTTCTTGAAAACCCACTTGCACCCTATAGGCTTTATCCCTTCAGGTGGGTCAACCAAGTTCTAAACTTGGTTTTCATACATGGAATCCATTTCCGACTTCATGGCACCAAGCCACTTATCCCTTTCTGAACTTGTCAGCACTTCTTCATAACTGGTAGGCTCCTCATCATCAATGAGTAACACGTCGTTCGATTCACTTACGAGAAATCCATATCTCTCGGGAATATTGCGTGTTCTACGGATCTACGAAGATGTGGTGTTACAATAAATCGTAGATTGCTCATCACTATGAGTTGTCATTTGTTGTGCTTCACCAGTATCTCATTAATGTCTATTTGAGTCTCTCGAGCCTCCTCAAGCTCGGACACTCCCATGTTTCTTGCAAGAGAAACTCTTTCTCTAGAAACACAGCATGCCTTGAAACAAACACCTTTTGTTCCACAGGATGATAGAATTAGTAACCCCTTGTTTCCTTAGGGTATCCAATAAATAGACATTTATCAGACTTAGCATCCAGTTTGTCTGATACAGTCCGCTTCACATAAGCAGGACAACCCCATATCTTCAAGTAAGATACATGAGGTTTCTTACTATTCCATATCTCATATGGAGTAGTTGAGACTACCTTGGTAGGCATTACATTTAACAAGTAAGCGGTATGCGAAGTGCATAGCCCCAAAAGGACTTGGGAAGAGTCGCATGATTCATCATTGACCTGACCATGTCCAACAAGGTCTGGTTATGCCTCTCAGATACACCATTATGCTGTGGTGTATATGGCGGAGTCTATTGAGACAATATGTCATTGTCTCTTAGATAATCAAGAAACTCGACTCAAGTATTCACCACCTCGATCCGATCGAAGTATTTTAATACTCTTGTCATGTTGTTTCTCTACTTCATTTCTGAATTCTTTGAACCTTTCAAAGGCTTCAGACTTGTGTTTCATCAAGAACACATAACCAAACCGTGAGTGATCATCGGTGAAGGTAATGAAGTAGCTATAGCCTCCTAATGCTTGAGTTGACATAGGTCCACATACATCAGTATGTATTAGTCCTAGTAACTCTCCCACTAGTTCACCTTTTCGGTAAAGGTAACTTAGTCATCTTGCCTTTTAAGCATGATTCGCATGTATCGTATGAATCAATTCAAATGATTCGAATTCCACATCGGTGTAATTCGGACATGCGTTTCTTGCTTATATGGCCAACGACAATGCCACATATAGAGTCTATTTGATTATCCTTTCGAGCACGCGCGTGTTGCTCCGATATTGAAAATGTCACTGGATACGTCCAACGTATAAATGCCATTACTCAAAGTTCCAGTTCCATAAAGTACGCCATTCAAAGTTATATAACAACAATTGTTACTAAACGTCAAATGGAAACCATTTCTATTTAAATAGGAAATAGAAACAATGTTCTTTATTAGAGAAGGAACATAATAGCAATTGTCCAGTTCTAAGACTAGTCCACTAGGGAGCTTCAGCAAATAAGTTCCGATGGCGACCGCAACAACTTTTGCTCCATTGCTAACTCGCAAATTTGACTCCCCTCTGACAAGTTTTCTTCTATTCCTTAGCCCCTCTATGTCATTACATATATGTGAGCCACACCCAGTATCCAATACCCAAGTGTCTAAGGAAATAGAATGACAATCAATAACGAAGATACCTGAAGAGGATGGGGCATCGGATGCCTTCTTCTTCTTCATGGACTCAAGATAAATCTTGCGGTTCTTCACGGTGGCCTTCCTTGACAGTGATGGCAAGTGCCCTTTTTATTGGTTCGCCTTCTTTGCCTTTTGTTCTTTCCTTTCTTACATTCTTTTGCCTTCCTCTTAGAACCTTTCTTTGAGGAATCAACTAACAGAACCGCCTTCTCCTCATGCTTCACAGAAGGCTCCACAGTCTTCAGCATATTGAGGAGCTCGGGAATGGTGGATTCCAATTTGTTCATCCGATAGTTCATCACAAATTACGAGAAACTCTTGGGCAAACAATGCAGAATTAAGTCAATACTTAACTCATGATCCATCACAAAACCGAGGGTAGCTAGCCGCTCGATGTACCCGTTCATCTTTAGCACAAACTGCACTACAGACGAACCTTCTTGCATCTTCGTGGTGAAGAGGGCCTAGAGACCTCGAACCTTCCGGATCTCGCTTGCTCATCGAACAACTCGCGAAGATGGAAGACCATAGTATTAGCATCCATATGCTCATGCGCTTTGCGGCTCGGTACCATCGCCGCTAGCATGATGCAACTCGCCTCGAGAATCGCCACATGCTTCGATACACCAACATTTGATGCAGGTTGCATCGTCCTTAGAAGATCGGGAAGAGGTTCTTCAAGGACATATGCAAGCTTTTACGCCTAGAGAACAATTCTCAGGTTTCTAAGCCAGTCCAGGAAGTTAGGCCCAGTCAGTTTGTTCGAATCCAAAATAGTGCGCAAATTCAAAGATGTCATGATCAATTTATTGACCTAGAAATACAAAACGAGCATATATGAGAAAATGATTTTAAAATGCATCAATATACATTTATAAATCCCATTCATTTTTGAATTTCAAAAACCCCAAAATCACTTGGAGATCGTAGGTCCATCTCGAATGGTGATATCCATCATAGTTATGAACAACCTTGGAGAGTCAACAAGCCATTCATAACTTCGATGGTAGTTATCAACTATACGATTAAATATCACGTATATGCAACTATCACAATGTGCTATCAACTAATTGAATGTTCACACATACATCGGGTTGTTAACACATTAACAAGTATGCATCATATGCATAGCACCCAACTTCACCTCCCTTTACATCGACCTTGGAGAGAGTCCAACAAGCCGATGCTCGGGTTAAAGCCAACCCATTAATCGAAATAGTTTTAATATGGTTAGGCGCATTCAACCAATTAGCCCAGCTTGAGAGTCCAACAACCAAAGCTAACGATTGACCTCGACTCTTACCATATTAGTATTAAACTATTCCATGGTTTGAACATGTTGGGTTGAGCCGGGCTTGGAGAGAGTCCAACAACCCAAACAAGCAGAACTCTGGTTCTAACCATATTAATGGAAGGTGTAGGCTTTAATATTGTTTAAGGGTTTTTATGTCTCATCCTCTTTGCATGCAAATAACTATTATCTACATGGCATGACATACATGGCATACATCTACATGTCACGACACGTATGGCATAATGTTATGCATCTAATGCAATTACATGGTATACAATTATGTCATGTATATATTTCCTTATATGTCATAACTATTTATGGAAATAAAATATGTTTCAGATTTGATTCTCCAAATCAAATCATAATTAAATTAGGAAACAAATTTCCAAATCTAATCACATATTTTATTCATGGAATTATTTGATTAAGTAAAATCTATTTAGGAAACCAATTTCCTAAATCATTAAAACTACTTATGGAAATAAAATATTTTAAGATTTGATTTCCCAAATCAAATCATGATTAAATTAGGAAACAAATTTCCAGAATATAATCAAATATTTTATTTATAGAAAATATCAATTTCCATAAATACTTCCAACTTTCCAAAAGTGGAAGATTTCCATAAATACTTCTAGACTTTCCAAAATTGAAAAATTTCCATAAATACTTCTAAATTTCCAAAATTAGAAAATTTCTAGAAATACATTATGACTATCGCAAAACCATTTTTACGATTATGTCGAAACACAACCTGGGCTCTGATACCACTGTTGGGTTTCCGGCACCGCGGCGTGTGTGTGTTCGATCATGTTTCGTAAACATGAACACAGCGGAAGCAATAAAATAATAAATATACATTTATTACAACACACACAACACACGCATGCATATTACAATAAGTGTAGACATAACCGTAAATTTAAATTTGCAATAAAAGGAAATTTATCTACGTTATACCTTTCGTATGACGTGTAGCGGGAATGACATCAACCGGAACGATCCTCGCTAGAATCGTCTCTATCCGTATCCACGCCGAGTTCCTCGGGATGACTTCGCTAAGCCACGAGCTTCTCTTCGTATGGGTTACTAGCCTCGTGTTGAAGACGACGTGATCGAGAGATGATCACGATCCGAATCCAAATTCGGATCCTAATATGAGTTCTCAAAACTCGCTTCTCCGGAGAGGTATTCGTCAACCAATTGATAAATCCTCCACCTCAGAGGATTACCGGAGATCGAATCTCCGGTAAGTTAACCGCTGTCGGAGCTCTAACCGTCGTCCAAACGACGCTCCGACGAGAGGATAAGAAGCTGTCCAGAAAACTGGACAGCTTGGTGGAGGAATAGGCGCCGACCAAAACAAGGAAGCCAAGTGCTCACCTTTTCACCGAGGCCTAGGAAGATCACCAGAGGGTCGCCGGAGGATCACTGAAGAGCTTGGGCAAAGAAAGATGGATGGGCTCAAGGGTTGGGCGGCAATGGAGTTGACGCCAACAAGAGGAAGAGGGGTTGGGCGGCCAAGCTAGGGTTTTGGATTAGGGCTTAATTATCCATTAAGCCCTCTTTTATAGACAACTAATTCTCTTAATGGTTATTGGATCATAACCATTAGGCCCGTTAAGCCGCTCCATTAAGATAAGTTAAAATAAACCAAACCATGATGGTTTATTTTAAGTTAAAACGAACCGAACCAACTTTTGGTTCATTCGTTTAAAATAAACCAAACCCTTTGGTTTATTCTCCTCCATTGGATTAGAACCAAACCATTTTGGTTCATCCATTACGTCTTCATAAGACTCGGCCCATCCACGCTTCCATTACGACTGAAACGATTTCATGCTCGCTTTATGTTTGGTCCAACCAAACTTAGTTTCTCTCGGTCTGAGAATCCCATTCTCAAGCTCGTTTTAAATCCTTTGGATTACGCTCGTTGTGCGTGTGACCAAATAGGTTCTCGGTTTATGTTGGCCGTCTATAATTAACCATTAATTATAAAATGATCATGAGTGGCACCTAGTAGTACATCATGATCCCCAATTAACCGAAAAGATCAACGGTTGATCCAGAACTATTTCTGAAACCCTTCAGCAGCTCGAATGATTCGTGCCCCATTCCCTTCACTCATCTTATACCCACTTGGTTCAGGACATGGTCTATTGTGTCAGTCCCCACTAGGCTGACTACGTCACACCTAGCCCAAGTATCATTTCCTCGTCCTACGGATTCTAGTTACTGCACATGTATCGAAGAGTACCTTACTCTTAACATGTAATGCTTTGGCCAAAGACTTTAGTAACAATCCGACGAGAGGCCTTGGGTATACATCTCCTCGCAAGGAGTGGTGAATCCTTTATAGGCTATTCAAACACCTTCGATCACTTCGACTTATACCCAATCATCCCGGGTCCACATCTCCTTGGAGATGTTTGCTTAAGATGTCAAAGCATAAGTCTCCATGATCAAGATGACTTGAATACTGCAAGTCAAAGGAACATCGCACTTAAGCTACAGTAAGAACTTCATTGACATATCTATATATGCAGAGAACCATATGAAGTCTTACGGCTGGTCACTCCAATGAACTAGTTACCATAACTAGCATCCACGATTAACTTTGGACATCACTATGTCTCCAGCCAGTGAGAATCAGCTGCTTGGATACACCAAGGAGTATACCTCGTGCTAGTCTCGACAGAATTGATGGTGTCCAAATCCATCAATTCATTGACTAGGGATAATTCCAATACATCACAATTACATATGTAGAGATACTCACTAGTTGTGATCCAATCAACTATTCTCTCATGCTGTGAATCGTATCGTGGACATTCAGTAAATGAGTTTAAGATCCAATCAAATACATGAAACATGTATACTCAAATAGTGAATCTTCATTTATCATATAAATGGTTCATACATAAGGCTATTGCCTTAGGACATCTCTCATATATTACTAACAGAGATTAAATCTCCATATCTGATGGTTGAGATTAAATCTCTAAATCTGACGGTTGAGATTAAATCCCTAAAACCAATGGTGGAGATTAAAACAAGGCTTATCCCTAACTCTATAAAAGGAGGGCAAGGGGTGGGCGGCAACTTGAATCCAACTAGAGATAGGATTAGGGTTTTGGGCGGCAAGGCTTGGAGGCTAGAGTTTAAGGGTTGGCGACACCAAATAAGGAAGGTATTTCCTTTCTTCTTCTTCCCTCAAGGTTGCTGACATCCAGCAGCCCTTTCTAGTTTTTGTCCGGCATCCAAACCTTCCCTTTTCCTTCTCCTTGTCCGATGGAAACAAGATTTAGGGCTTTCCCTTGGTGTCTTGGCCAGTTTCCACCCTAATATCCTCTTCCCTCTTGGCCGGCGGCAAGCTCCAAACTTAGAGGTTGGTGGTTGGTTAAAAGAAGGAAATGAGCTTTGTTTCTATTCTTCCTCTTGCTTGGAACCAGCAAGGAAGGAAGATTGGTGATCTAGGAGCTTCAACTTTTGGTAGGTCATCGCCCATATGATGTCCGAAAGTAGGAAGGTCATACATTAGAAGATCGAGAGGTATATCGATTCTCTATTCTCTTTTGTAACATGCTTGTATTTGTTTTTCAATTATGAGCATGATATATTCTGTTTGTGGCTAAATAATACTTGGATCCCGAACATAAATACAAAAGCCGATGATCCGTACATCGTCTATTCCGCGGCTACTCATAGAATAGAAGTTGGACACTTGAACAACGAGTTTGTTCAAGTGACCTCTCTAAACGAATAGCACGACGATGACAAGGTTGCTTGGGTGTTCCCTTTTGTCTAGGATTAAATTTTTTTAATCTGGGGACATCGATGGGATCGCCATGAACAAGCGACTGAGTTGAAGTGGGAAGCGAAGTTTCCCCTCACGGATCAATGAGACCAAACCTACAATTGGTATCATAGCCAAGGTTTCCGATTTTGTGTGTTTAGGATTCGGTTAATTTTTATGCACTTTTCATATATTATATGTGCCGGATAATAGTAGGATATGCGTAGGTTAACTCTTTTGTTGTAGGCATAAGATCCGACTATTATGTCCATATGTGTGTATGTGATTGCATGTGTATATTTTGTTGAATCCTCGAGGTTGATGAGGCTAGTAATTAATTTTTTGTAAATTAGATACTATTGGATCGAGAAGCGTCGCTAGAGGGGGGGAGGGTGAATAGCGACCGTAAATCTTTTCGACATTTCATTCGAGTAGATAATTAAATGAGTAAGAGCAGTGGAAAATAAAGAGACATGTTTATTTTTACTTGGTTCACAACCCAGCGGTTGCTACTTCAAGGCCCTATCGGTCCTAGACCGCGTACGGAGGGCAAAGCACTATAACGTCTCCTCCTCGTTGGAGGTAGGAGACAACGATCACAAAATTGAAAATACGAGGATGAGGCAACAAGCCTACCTCACCTCGTTACGAATAAAAATAATGAATACAATATCAAAATATATTACTAGATGTTGCTGCCGACGAAGAAGATCTGAACTTGTTGTCGCGTTAGCGTTATGATGGTGTTGAAGCGTTGGCGTTGTAGGAGCACTTGATGAATAAACTTGATGATATTTGGAGTTGGAATCCACCCCTCCTTTTATAGATTTTGGCCTTTGAATATGTCTCCTCTTTTTTCGGAACAGATCACGAAGTTGTAATAAATTTTATCGCGAAGTGACCGCATCAAACCTTATCCATTTTGACCTAGCACAAAGGCTGATTCGTCGCCATCAGTTGACTGATGACTCCCATCACGATCGATGAGCATCACCGATCGCCCAATGTTCAACAATGACTACCGGCTGGCCACTTCCCTGCAGTGAGAGGTTAGCTCAGAAAATGATAAATATGACAATTTCTAATCGTCGATCTCGACCTAGACCTTCCACAAGAAGTCTTAGTCAGATCGCCGCCTATGGTCGTCCCCGTACAGAGGACACGACCTTACCATCTCTCACTCACACGAGCTTACCTCGATACTTACTATGTCGCTTTCGCTTCCGGCCTTGCACTCGATTCCTTCGGCTCCCTCCGAAGTCACTCGAGTGTCGCCCGACCACCGCAGCTTCCTCCAGGTGTCGCTAACCTTCAGCTCTAGCTTTAGTACTTTTCTGCATACTCGATTTAGCTTGTGAGATAACGATGTAAACTTAACTTTGTGTCTTTGCCATAATCAAAACACAGGTTCGATTATCTGGTGCCCCTGCACCAACAGATACGACATTGTTTAGCCACTCTTTTTATTTTAGTTTACTTTCGATCTAGATTTCATGTACACTCCCTCGTGGAGTATAGGATCGATGAATATAAATTAAAATAGATTTTAGTCTCGGCTCGAATCTCCGGATGGCTCGTACATGGCGTAGGAGGAGCGGAAGAGAAGGCGATGCGACGGGAGACATATTGAAGACAAAAGCCATAATATTTGGAAAATAATTTATTTTTCATATTTATTGCTTTTTGTTTGATATGCATGTCGTAGGCTAGGAAAATTCTTCAATTTTAATTTACTAAGTGGGAGAGGGATATTTTTATAAAATTCCCACGGCCTCCATTACAATTTGACATGTGATGCAAACCAACTTGCGCGTCGGCTCTGAGTGCCTTCCTCCCCATCGGATGAGTTTGTTTGTGGATCACAAGGTCAAATATGGTTATAGGAAATTATTAAAGAGTGTGTGTACTTCTCCATCGGAAGGCACATAACCCGAGATAATTACCTTGGTACCGAGTAATGGTGAACACTTAGATACAAATATAAGTATCCTCCCCATGGGAGTCACTGCTTTTATTTGTAGGGCCAAAGAGGAACCAACTATTAATTTTACTTGTCAAAAAGTTAGGTTGACTAGATAGTAAAATTAATGGATAAAACCTCCTCTTACAAATGTAGAATTCTTATACGTCCACACTATCGTGACATACGATATTCTCGGTGTTTTGAGGTGTTGGTTGATTTTAAAATTTTATTGTTTGAGGAATCAATAATTTTTTGAAATCTAATGTTTTGATCTATGTGATTCTTAGGTTTTCTTTCAAAATGACTTTCAACCTACTTGTTGTGATATTGAAAGAGAATAAACTTACTGGACCCAGCTATGTTGATTGGAAGAGGAATCTAGACATTTTCTTGACTGCTGAGGAATACAAATATGTACTCATCGAAGAGTGCCCTCCTAACCTGTAGATGATTCTGGGGAAAAGGAGAGAGAGAGTTATAAGAAGTGGATCAAGGCCAATGAGATGACGCAGTGTTACATTTTGGCATCTATGTCAAATGTACTACAACATCAATATCAAGCCATGCCCACTGCTTATGACATAATGCTCAATCTCAAAGAACTTTTCAGACACCAGAACCGGGCTGCGAGGCAAGAAGCCATAAGAAACTTGATGATGACCACCATGATCGAGGGAACACCCGTAAGGGATCATGTTCTCAAGATGATGGCTCATTTGAATGAGATGGAGGTCCTTGGAGCTAAGATCGATGGGGAAACCCAAGTCGATATCATACTCCAGTCTCTACCTAGGAGTTTTGAGAAGTTTCGCCTGAACTACAACATGAACAAGAGGTTGTATTCATTGGCGGAGCTTCTGACAGAACTCCAGGCGGCAGAGAGGCTATTTCGTCAGAGTGCTTAGGCACATGCCATGGTGACCCAAAAGGTTTCTGCTTTTAAGCCGAAAGGCAAGAAGAAGAAGAAACAAATTGGGGCAAAGGCGGTAGGAGGTACTTAGGGAGGAGTTAAGAAGTCGAAAGGCAAGTGCTTCACCTATAAGCAGACTGGACACTGGAAGAAGGACTGCCCCAACCGTAAGAAGAACAAAGGTATATCTTTTGGTCTAGTCGTTGAAACATGTTTAGCGGTGTTATCTACCGGCACCTAGTGTGTAGATACGGGAGCCACTGATCATGTCTGCAATACTTTGCAGGGGTTCTAGGAAACCAGACGACTAGCTGAGGGGGAGATTACCGTGTACTTGGGCGATGCCACGAAGGTGGCGGCTATTGTAGTGGGAGACGTTCATTTATCTTTTGAGAAAAATAAACTTTTGGTTCTTAAGAATTGCCTTAATGTACCTTTATTTAGAAAGAATTTAATTTCGGTTTCTAAATTGTTTATGGATGGATATTCTATTTCTTTTAATGACAGAGTTGTTATAAAAAGGAATAGGGACATTATCTGTTCAGGTGCATTGATAGGAAATCTATACACACTTGAACCAAAACCTCCCACGATGCAAATTGAAGTTAATAACTCATCTTCAAATAAGAGAAAAGAACCTTCGAAGATGAACCAAACATATCTTTGGAATCTTAGGCTTGGTCATATTAACCTAAGCAGAATTCAAAGGTTGATAGCTGATGGACCTTTGGGTTCATTAGTGGTGGAGAATTTCCCCACCTGTAAATCTTGCTTGGAGGGTAAAATGACCAAGAGACCTTTTAAGGCCAAGGGGTATAGAGTCAAAGATGTGTTAGAATTGGTTCATTCTGATTTGTGTGGTCCTATGTCTATCCAGGCTAGAGGTGGTTTTGAGTATTTCATCTCTTTTATAGACGATTATTCAAGATATGGATACATTTACTTGATGCGCCGCAAGTCTGAATGCTTTGACAAGTTCAAAGAATTCAAGTCTGATGTGGAGAAATGTCAACGTAAAAGTATCAAGACACTACAATCTGATCGTGGTGGCGAGTACATCTTGGGAGAGTTTAGGAACTACTTATCAGAGGCTGGGATTCAATCCCAATTGTCTGCACCTGGCACACCCCAGCAGAACGGTGTAGCAGAGCGAAGGAATAAGACTCTTATGGAGAGGGTTAGATCGATGATGAGTTATTCTGAGTTGCCCGATTCATTCTAGGGATATTCTCTAGATACGACGGTGTACATTCTGAACTTGGTTCCATCTAAATCAGTGCCATCTACTCCCACAGAGTTGTGGACTGGGCAAAAGCCTAGTCTAAGACATATTCGGATATGGTGGAGTCCAGCACATGTCTTTGGCGGATCTTTGGTAAACGATTATTGAGAGCGAAGGAATAGGACTCTTATGGAGATGGTTAGATCGATGATGAGTTATTCTGAGTTGCCAGATTCGTTCTGGGAATATGTTCTAGATACGACGGTGTACATTCTGAACTTGGTTCCATCTAAATCAGTGCCTTCTACTACCATAGAGTTGTGGACTGGGCGAAAGCCTAGTCTAAGACATATTCGGATATGGTGGAGTCCAGCACATGTGCTGAAGGCAGATGCTGGTAAGTCTGAACCTCGTATAGAAGTACGCATGTTCATTGGCTATCCTAGAGGAACGAAGGGTGGTTTGTTTTATAATCCTAGAGATCAGAGGGTCATCGTTAGCACGAATGCTAGATTTTTAGAGGAAGACTATGTGATGAGCCACAATCCCAAGAGTAAAATTGTTCTGGAAGAATTAAAAGGGGAAGTCACTTCTTCAGTACCACCGATACAAGAGGATATACCACAAGTCACTACACCGCGTGTCACAGAGGATACATAGGAGATACCTTGTCATAGTGGGAGGGTTGTGAGACAGCCTGATAGATTCATGTTCTTGGGAGAATCTTCTGATTTGGTCCCTGGCGAACATGAACCTGATCCCTGGACATATTACGAGGAAATCCAAGATAAAGATGCAGCATCTTGGCAAAATGCGATGAATACTGAGATTGAATCTATGGATTCAAATCAGGTCTGGGAGCTAGTAGAACCACCCGATGGTGTAAAACTAGTGGATGCAAGTGGATCTACAAAAGAAAGAGAGGAATAGATGGGAAGGTTGAGACCTTCAAAGCGAGGCTTGTTACGAAGGGGTATACTCAGAAAGAGGGTATCGATTATGAGGAGACCTTCTCGCCGATAGCCATGCTTCAGTCTATCCGGATTCCCTTATGCATAGCAGCTCATATGGATTATGAGGTGTGGCTGATGGATGTCAAGACAGCTTTCCTTAATGGAAGCCTTGAGGAAAACATCTATATGAAGCTACCAGAGGGATTCATTGTGAAGGGCAAAGAGCATCTTGTATGTAAGCTTAATCGGTCCATTTATGGATTGAAGCAAGCTTCGAGGTCTTGGAACATCTGCTTTGATGAGGTAATCCAGTCTTATGGATTTATTCAAAGTCTGGATGAGTCTTGTGTATACAAGAGATGTGAAGAAAACATAGTGGTATTTCTTATACTATACGTAGATGACATTTTGTTGATTGGCAACAATATCAAGGTGTTATCGGACGTAAGGGTATGGTTGTCTAAACAGTTTGATATGAAGGACTTGGGAGAGGTGGGACACATCCTTGGGATCAAGGTTATAAGGGATCGTATGAAAAGGATGTTGTGCTTATCCCAAGCTTCATACATAGACACGATTATGGATCGTTTTAGCATGCAGAACTCCAAGAAGGGTTTTCTACCTTATAGGCATGGAGTTCCTTTATCTAAGGAGATGTGTCCTAGAACATCTGAGGAGATAGAGGAGATGAAGGCGGTTCCTTATGCTTCGACGGTAGGAAGCCTCATGTATACGATGCTATATATGAGACCAAATATCTGCTATGCCATGGGCATGATCAGCAGATATCAGAGTAATCTAGGACAGGGACATTGGACTGCAGTAAAGCATATATTGAAGTACCTGAGAAGGACTAGGGATTATATGCTGGTTTACCAGGCAGACCAATTAATCCCTGTGGGTTACATGGATTCCGACTACAAATCTGATAGGGATAACAGTAAGTCTACCTCAGGTTTTGTGTTTACTTTGGGAGGTGGAGCCATTGTATGGAGGAGTGTAAAGCAGAAATGTGTGGCGGACTCCACCTTGGAAGCTGAGTATGTGGCAGCCTCTGAGGCGGCCAAAGAAGCTGTGTGGCTTAGGAACTTCCTGATGGACTTGGATGTGATTCCTGGTTTGCTCAGAACTATCACAATTTATTGTGATAAGAGTGGTGCAGTTGCAAACTCGAAGGAACCACGAGCCTATAAGGCTAGTAAACACATAGAGTGCAAGTACCACCTAATACGAGAAATCGTTAAGAGAGGAGAAGTTGTTGTGGCCAAGATTGCATCAGAGGATAACCTGACAGATCCTTTCACTAAGGCCCTTCCGGCGAGAGCTTTTGATAGGCATGTGGAGGGAATGGGGATCAGATGTATGGCAGTTTGAGGACAACCTAGTCTTTTAGTATAAGTGGGAGATTGTTGGGATGTATACTGAAAAGTCTACCTTTTTGTATGAACATCTTTAATTTGAAATAAGAATCACATGATCATTGTTTGAATATTTTTATGGCTATGCATATTGTCTAATATATTACATTGTAGATAACATGGTGTGTGGTGTCACACGGGAGATCATGTTATCGGTTCCTTGTAAAGTATAAGTAAAGGCTCACAACCGAGAAGGCTTTGGACAAACCATTGGAATGGTTATAGTGTGATTTGGGATAGGTTTGTCTTGATCATAGAATCACACTAGTGCACTTTGTGTGTATTGAGCAGGACTGACTTAGAGGTGATTCGATTTATTGCTGGCTACATAATCGAATCGGACCTCAGATATTATAGTGTACATCCTCTTAAGCCCGCTATAATAACGAGCACATCTACTTAGTATCCAGCTCTTTGATTTCCCAAGGGGCGAGATTTATAGATTAAATCGATAGGCTCGGTAAGTTGGGAGATGATATTATTTATATGGTGTGCGTTGATTATAGGAGAAACCGTGTCCTATATATTAGGATGACGATGTCCCCTTGAGGAGCTCATAAGGTTCATCATGTAAACCCTGTAGGTGGACTTGGTCCGGCATGATGAAAAGGTTGAGTGGTACTACTCATGGAGTTAGATGTTGATTAATTAATGGTCAATAAATTAATTAATCGATGGGCATTCGAGATCTTAAACACGGGGAGAAAATGTACATATAATATATGGAGCCCATATTAAATTATGGGGGTTGGTGAGGTAGATCAATGATAATCCTTTAGAGGATTGGATTATCATTAATGGATCGGACTTTATGTAGGCTTGATCCATGGGTGGCCAAGATCCAACTCCTCCTCATGGTCCCTATTGTAGTCTATTAAAACCTCATGAAGCTTATATCCAATGGATAGAAACAAAACTCTAGAACCAAAGGTAGAGATTAAATCTCTAGATCCGACGGTTGAGATTAAATCTCTAGATCCGACGGTTGAGATTAAATCCCTAGAACCAATGGTGCAGATTAAAACAAGGCTTATCCCTAACTCTATAAAAGGAGGGCAAGGGGTGGGCGGTAACTTAAATCCAACTAGAGATAGGATTAGGGTTTTGGGTGGCAAGGCTTGGAGGCTAGGGTTTAAGGGTTGGTGGCACCAAATAAGGAAGGTATTTCCTTTCTTATTCTTTCCTCAAGGTGGCCGGTGTCCTGCAGCCTTTTCCAGCCTTTTCCAGCTATTGTCCGGTGTCCAAAGTGTTGGTGCAATCGGCCCAGGTCACGATTGATCAGGACTCGAGTTTGACTCGAGTGATGTTTTGATGTTTCGACAAAAACATATGATAATGTAATTGTCATGGGAAAGTCCAAGTCATGGGTACTTGGCATGGGAAGTCCAAGTGGGACACTTGTCATTTGAGAAAAGTCCAAGCATGAGTCTTGGTAAATGGAAAGTCCAAGGATGGGTCTAGGCAAGGTAAAGTCCAAGTCTTGAGTACTTGGCATGGAAAGTCCAACATGGGTTGGCAAGGAAAGTCCAAGCATGGTCTTAGCATGAGAAGTCCAACATGGGTTGGCAAGGGAAAGTCCAAGTTTGAGTCTTGGCATGAGAAGTCCAAGGGGTTTGATATTGGCGGTGTAAAGTCCAAGCTGTAGTCTTGGCAGCATAAGTCCAATGGTTGGCGGCGTAAAGTCCAAGCGGAGTCTTGGCGGCGTAAGTCCAATGTACCTTGGCGGTGTAGACACCGTTAGCATGACATAGTCGACGGAAGCACCTGAAGGCTAGCGCGATGGATGAACAAGTCATGGATGACTTGGAGGGATCCGAGAGGCGTGAGGCTGATGGAGGTGACTAGAAGGATTAGGTCTAGGCTAAGGGTGGTCTAGCAAGTATGGGGGAACCATACTTGGGTTAAAACCTCATGTTTGAGGTGTGCCAGTCGACTGGTGCCATGTGGCAGTCGACTGGACAGAGTCAACTAGGGTTTGACTCCGGGTTATGGCCTATCAGTCGACTACCAAAGGTGGGCAGTCGACTGATGGCTCGAGCAGTCGACTGATCGTCTGATCAGTTGACTGGTGCTCGAGAAATCGGCCACAGAATGGAGTCGAGACTCGACTGGTCGAGTGAGGACTCCATCAGTCGACTGATGGTCACAATCAGTCGACTGATGGTAGATCCGTTGGACTTATCCAGCGTGGATCTAGCCGTTGTCTCACGACAATAGTGGCATCAGTCGACTGATGGTCCCGATCAGTCGACTGATCGACTTTTTCCAGCACAGGTTGAAGCTATATATGGAGCTTGTGATGGAGGAAAAAAAAATCGATTTTTTGGACGTCTTGAGGCGATTTGCTGTTGCAAATCAAGGTCTTCAACCACGATTCAAGCGATCAACAAGCAAGTAATCCAAAGGCATTTGTAAAGTTGTTTTCTTTACTAGTTTTGCATTGTATTATTGTATATTGCTTGTATTTATATCTTATTGTTGTAAGATTACTTGTAAGGGGTTTCTCCACCTCTGACTTGTGTCGAGAAGGAGTATTTGTCATTAGTGAGTGCGTGTGCATCACTAGAGCTCATAGAGCTCGATCCGTGGAGTAGGAACCGTACGGTTCCGAACCACGTTAAATCTTCGTGTCTTTGTGTGTGCTTGTCTATTTCGTTATTGTATTATATCTATATTCCGCTGCGCTAATGAAATTGTAGACACGAACGCGAAAGAATTCAATTGACGCTATTCACCCCCCCCTCTAGCCGTTCCAATATTCCTAACAAGTGGTATCAGAGCCCGAGGCTCTTCTACGAATTAACAACCCGGAGTTAAGAAGCTAGAGGGAAGAATATGGAATTTGAGGAAAGATTGGGTGACGACGTCAACATCCCACCTTCCTTCAACCGCGAACATTTTGCGTATTGGAAAGGTAGGATGGAATATTTTCTAATGACGAATATAGAAAATTGGTTTGCCGTGACTATAGGTTTTGATGCTCCGAGAGGAGAATGTAGGGAAATCTCGTATGCCTAATGGCATATGCGCAACGGAAAATAGGATCCCTTCCAAGTGATCCATGCGAAAGCAAACTCGTATAAAATAAATTTCTCTAAACTAAACCTATCTTATAGGAGAGGATTACCTTTGTTGCGTGCCCTTGTTAATCCCGCTTTTCCTTTCGGTTTGTTGGATCTTTAGCACGTTCAAGTGTCCGTGCCTCTATACGTATCCACACGAGCACGCTCTTGTCTCACAAAAGGAAAACTAGAAGAGCTCTCCTTTACTTCTTGCTAGAGAAGTCCCTAAAGGAGAGGAAGAGAGGGAAAAGGAGAAAGGAAGAAGAAGACTCCTCTTCTTGCTAGCCTACACTCACAAACCCACACAACCAAAGCTTCCACCAAGCTTTCTCACCACTAACACAACCAAAGCTTCCACCAACAACAAAGCCAATCCCACATTTGGCCGGCCACTTAGGGTGTCTTTTATAGGGTTGGAAAAACCCTTTCACCTCCACCCCTTCAATGCACTCCATTGCATTGAGACATATCCTTGTTTGGCCGGCCACTTAAGGAGACAAAACCATTTTGTTTCCTTCCACCTTAACTAGCTTAGGTGGATGCTTAGGTGGCATGCTTATGTGGCATGCTTATGTGGCATTCTTATGTGGCATTCATGCATGTTGAATTAATCTTATTAATTCAATTAAGCTTATGTTATCATATTGAATTAATCTTATTAATTCAATTAAGCTTATGTTATCATATTGAATTAATCTTATTAAATCAATAAGGTAACATATTGAATTAATCTCATTAAATCAATTAGCTAAAATTCTCATTAAGCTTAAAGTCCAAAACCATTTTGTACTTAAGCTTATTCCCATATTATTCTAGTCAAACTAGAATACTCTAATTCCTCTAATTATCATGCTCTTTGTGTGTGACCCTATAGGCTCTCATAGCGTTGGCGGTGGATCTAAACTCTTTTAGATACACAAGCAATGGCGGCATCTAGCAATACATCATTGCTACCCAAGTTCTGAGATAAGTCAAGATCCGACTAACCTTTCGTGACTACTATAATATATGGCCGTGTCCTTCTATCCTTGATATCAGTTGATCAATGAGGCATAGGCCGTGTCATCCTCGATCAATCTATGTGTTTCTTGATCCACACAGTAAACTAACTCAAACAAATGAGCTCAATATCTCATATTGACTCATTCGAGCATGGCCATGCGTTTTAGTAGTTCTACTCAATCAAGGCCCACCGATATCACTCCGTCATATGGAAGGGATAGATCCCATCTACATCACTCACATCCCTCCGCATAATTTGTTACATACCCGATGTCGCCTTTATGGTCCACCTATTACGGGTGGCGTTTGTGATACCAAAGTACATAACTCCTTATGTAGGGAACCGTAGTGACTTGAGGTCTAAGGACTATTCATACCAATAGTCACATGAGAAAGTTTATGACACTCATATAACGATCCATGAAACTTTCTCATGGCGAATTGATTCGTATATATTCTCAATATATACCCATGTGTCAACTTGATATCATATATCCATGACTTGTGAGATCAAGTCATCAATTGACCTACATGCTAGTCTTTATGTATTAATATTTGCCCTTGCATATTAATACTTGACTAGGAACATTTAGGAAAGTGTTCTCTACAGCCTCTCATAATCAATTCTGCCAATTGATGTGCTGTAGATAAGAACCTACTTTTCTAGGGCATTATTATATTTAATTTAGCTGGCACAAGCAAGATGTAAATATAATAACCAATCCTTTGCCTTTATAGAATATGATACACAATGTTCCCTATTCAACCATCACATGATTGGTTCTAGGGCTATAACTAACAATCTCCCACTAGCACTAGTACCAATCACTATGATATCTAATACCTAGTGACCTAGTGTGACCATCATGCTTCCTCTGTGCCAAAGCCTTGGTCAATGGATCTGCGATGTTAGCTTCTGTCGGTACTCTGCATATCTTCACATCTCCTCTATCGATGATCTCTCGAATGAGATGGAAGCGCCGCAGTATGTGTTTGGTCCGCTGATGTGATCGAGGTTCCTTAGCCTGTGCAATAGCCCCATTGTTGTCACAATAGAGGTCTATTGGATCTGCAATGATGCTAGGAACTACCCCAAGTTCAGCGATGAACTTGCGGAGCCAAACGACCTCCTTTCTTTGCATCGAGATCTTTTGCAATATACTCGGCTTTTGTAGAATCGGCAAGCGTGTCACCTTTGAACTCTTCGGCTCACACCTCCACCATTCGGGCAAAACACGTACCCGATTGCGATCTATAGTCATCCTTATGCATTTGGAAGCTTGCATCACTTGTAACCCTTCTGATTAGCTCCTCATTGCCTCAAATATTAGGAAATATTCTTTCGTCTTCGTAAGTATTTAAGAATATTTTTGTTGCTATCCGATGACTTTCACTGGATCAGAGTATCTACTACTCGTCATGCTCAAAGCATACGAGATGTCGGACAGTACAAAGCATGGCGTACATGATAGACCCTATAGCGATGCATAAGGGATCTTATCCATGCGATCTCTCTCCTCCTTAGAAGAGGACATTGAGTCTTGAAAGACTCACACCATGTGATAAAGCGAAACCCTTTCTTAGAATTTTGCATAGCAAAGCGATCTAGCACTTTATCGATGTATGTACTCGACTTAGGCCAAGTAATCTTCTAGATCTATCTCTATAGATCTTGATGCCTAGAATATAAGCGGCTTCACTAAGTCTTCATCGAGAAACAATTCCCTAACCACATCTTCACTGGGTGAGGGAATATCATTTCAGATGAAGTATGTCATCTACATACAAGACAAGAAATACAAGCTGTGCTCCCACTATTTCTCTTGTAGACACAAGGCTCATCTTCATTCTTGATGAAACCAAACTCTTTGATTGCATCATCGAATCGAAGATTCCGGCGAGGCTTGCTTTAGTCCATAAATGGACCTTTGCGGTTTGCATACCTTTCGGATGCTTTGGATCTTCAAAACCCTCGAGGTTGTATCGCCACATCCTCGAGTAGCTTTCCATTCAGAAAAGCGGTTTTGACATCCATCTGCCAGATCTCATAATCATGGTAGGCTGCAATAGCAAGTATGATCCGAATGGATTTAAGCATCGCAACTGGTGAAAAGGTTTCTTCATAGTCAATACCATGAATTTGTTTGAATCCTTTAGCCACCAATCTACCTTTATAGGTATGCTTATTACCATCCATGTCAGTCTTTACTTTAAAGACCCACTTACACCCAATGGGTTTTACCCCTTCAGGTGGATCAACCAAAGTCCATACTTGGTTAGTGTACATGGATTCCATTTCGGATCTCATGGCCTCTAGCCATTTCTCGGAATCTGGGCTCATCATAGCTTCTTTATAGGATGGTGGCTCGTCAAGATCGACAAGCAATACTTCACCGTTGTCAGTCAAGAGAAAAGAATATCTCTCAGGTTGACGACGGATCCTATTAGATCTACGAAGAGGTTGGTCTACTTGAACAGGTGTTTGCTCCACAACTCTTTGGGCAACAAATTCCTCATCCACAACACTTTATAGTGCCTGTTCATTTTCCATCGAAGCCTTAGTGTTATCATCATCTTGAACTTCTTCAAGATGAATTTTACTCCCACTAGTATTTCTAGAAATAAATTCTCTTTCTAGAAAGACAACATTTCTGGCAACAAACACCTTGCCAAGTGTGGGATTGTAAAAGTAATATCCCTTAGTTTCCTTGGGATATCCTACAAAATAACACTTATCTGATTTGGGTCCTAGTTTATCTGAGACTTGACGTCTAACGTAAGCTTCACAACCCCAAATCTTTATAAAAGACATTTTGGGACTCTTCCCGGTCCATATCGTATATGGTGTCTTTTCTACGGCTTTTGATGGAACGCGATTAAGTGTGAAAGCGGCTGTCTCTAGAGCTAAACCCCAAAAGGAAGTAGGTAGATCAGTCTGGCTCATCATTGATCGTACCATATCTAATAGAGTACGATTTCTCCTCTCAGATACACCATTCCATTGTGGTGTTCCAGGTGGAGTGAGTTGGGATATTATCCCACACTCAGCCAGGTGATCACGAAACTCGTGACTAAGGTATTCACCACCTCGATCTGATCGAAGTAGCTTAATACGCTTACCAAGTTGGTTTTGTACTTCATTCTTGAATTCTTTGAACTTTTCAAAGGATTCTGACTTATGTCTCATCAAATATAAGTAGCCAAATCTACTCATATCATCGCGAAAGTAATAAAGTACTTATAGCCTCCTCTGGCTTCGACATTGAAAGGGCCACATACATCAGTATGTATTAGTCCTAACAAATCCGTCGCTCTCTCGCCATGTCCACTAAATGGAGTTTTAGTCATCTTTCCTAAAGACAAGACTCGCATACCTCATATGATTCAAAATCAAATGAGTCCAATAATCCATCTTTATGGAGTTGGGATATGCGTTTTTCATTTATGTGACCTAGGCGGCGTGATGCGAGATATATCAGTTCAAATCATTCGATTTGAACCGTTTGTATTTACGTTATAAATTGGGTTATCTAAATCTAGAACATAGAGACCATTCATAAGTGGTGCATTACAATAGAACATTTCATTTAAATAAATGGAACAACATTTGTCCTTTATTATAAAAGAAAAGTTTTTCTTGTCTAAACAAGATAGTAAATTATGTTCTTTGTTAATGCGTACATAGAAGCACTCCTCTAGTTCTAAGATAAGCCCGATGGGCAAAGACAAAGAATATGTTCCTACTGACTCTGTGACAACTTTTGCACCATTGCCTACTCGTAGGTCCACTTCACCCTTTGCCATTATTCTACTATTTCTCAGTCCCTGCACATTAGTACAAATGTGAGATGCACATCCGGTATCTAATACCCATGTAGAAGAAATAGATAGATTAACTTCTATAACATGTATACCTGAGGCAGAAGTCCCACTTCTCTTGTTCTTTACTTCCTCAAGGTAGACTTTGCAGTTCCGCTTCCAGTGTCCAGTCTCACCGCAATGGAAGCAGTCCCCTTCCTTAGGTACTTTACCTTTACCCTTTGAAGTGGATGAATTGGCCTTGCCTTTGGCTTGGGTCTTACCCTTGCCTTTGCGCTTACCTTTGTACTTCTTGACCATTAGTACATTACTAACTTTCTTCTTGAGATTTGGTTCAGCAGTTCTCAACATGCTGAGAATCTCAGGCAAAGGTTTATCAATTTCATTCATGTTATAATTCATGACGAATTGATTGTATGCTTCCGGCAACGATTGCAGGATAACATCAGTTGCCAATTCTTGGCTCAGTGGAAAACCTAGTCTTTCAAGGTTCTCAACGTACCCAATCATTTTGAGTACGTGAGTTCCTACAGGTGTTCCTTCTTGCATCTTGCATGCAAAAAGAGCCTTAGACACTTCAAAACGCTCGTGCCTAGCTTGTCCTTGATATAGTTGTTTCAAATGCTCAACCATATCATAGGCATCCATGTTCTCATGTTGCTTCTGAAGCTCAGAGTTCATGGTGGCAAGCATAAGGCATGACACATCTAATGCGTCATCTTGATGCTTCTTATAAGCATCCTTTTCAGCACGAGTGGCCGCAGGGGCAGGTATTTCAGGGGTAGACTGCTCTAGGACATATAGTTTGCGTTCTTGCTTGAGGATAATCCTCAAGTTCCTATACCAGTCAAGAAAATTTGCTCCATTGAGCTTGTCCTTCTCAAGGACAGATCGCAAGTTGAGGGGGTGTGTCGTGTTAGATGACATGGTGATCTACAACATTAAAAAGCAAAGTTAAGTATCATACCTAAATCATTTAATTAGGCCTTTAATTAAATGAGGCTCCCACTAAATTCTCATAGCTACTATTTAGCTATAAATTTATATGGGATAAAGATCCACATCATAATTCGTCTTGAGTTAGCTTTGGCTAATCGCCCAAGACGTAGTATAATTAGGTAGGCAATCTTTTGCCAATTACATCTGATGTAACTCTTTAATAGCTTTGGTTAAGTTTTAGATTAGTTTAGTGTTTATTCCTAAACGGCTTCGGTGTGGCGAGGCACAGGGCCTTCTTGGATATCGGAGCAACGACCACTTCTAAGACAAAGCTGATGTTCGGAAATCACACAAAACTAATGTTAACACTTATGTTCAAAGCTAATATATGCCTCTACTTTCTTAACCAATTAAGAAAATACTTAATTAAGTCTTAACCAAGACTGATAGCGGGACATCACGATTGTCCACTCTCACCCCTCCAAGATAAAATGCATTGCTTTGCTTTGGCAAACCCAATAACAAATGATCGAGGAAGTAGTGAGTACCAACTTTGGTAGGCATATCGTTTAGACTTATTAAGAAATAAACATGTATCATATACATATTAGCATACATCTCATATAAGCTAAACTAATCATGCATCACATACAAGCTAAACTTACATGCATCACATACATATTAAACTAACGTGTCATGGTTATGGCCCTTATTCTACAATCTTCTCAAGCCAATGAAAAGATTGATTGGTCAACCTAGGGATAGCATCTTCTCCTAAGTGCTTCCTTTTGGTTGTCTTGTGTGTTGACTTCCTCCTTGTAACCTCATCTTCCAATGGACCCTCCATCCTTGTTTTGTACATTACAAAAGGAGAAATACTCGAGTTACATTCGAGTCTAAAACTAATTTTACAACAAGAATATTAGGAGAAAGGCACGACACGCAGGCCGTATTAAGAATTACAACACACAATCACAAACTTTTTGGGACTAGGCCATAACCATGCACCATGTCATTTTAACTTTTAAAAGACATTGGATATTTTATTATGTTTGAAAATTTGCTAATGCAATTATCAACTCATAATAAAATTTATCCTACTTCTATATCACATATAAAATAGAGAAAACCTATTTTATACGATCTTTCGCAAGTGGCTCTGATACCACTGTAGGGAAATCTCGTATGCCTAATGGCATATGCGCAACGGAAAATAGGATCCCTTCCAAGTGATCCATGCGAAAGCAAACTCGTATAAAATAAATTTCTCTAAACTAAACCTATCTTATAGGAGAGGATTACCTTTGTTGCGTGCCCTTGTTAATCCCGCTTTTCCTTTCGGTTTGTTGGATCTTTAGCACGTTCAAGTGTCCGTGCCTCTATACGTATCCACACGAGCACGCTCTTGTCTCACAAAAGGAAAACTAGAAGAGCTCTCCTTTACTTCTTGCTAGAGAAGTCCCTAAAGGAGAGGAAGAGAGGGAAAAGAAGAAAGGAAGAAGAAGACTCCTCTTCTTGCTAGCCTACACTCACAAACCCACACAACCAAAGCTTCCACCAAGCTTTCTCACCACTAACACAACCAAAGCTTCCACCAACAACAAAGCCAATCCCACATTTGGCCGGCCACTTAGGGTGTCTTTTATAGGGTTGGAAAAACCCTTTCACCTCCACACATTCAATGCAATCCATTGCATTGAGACATATCCTTGTTTGGCCGGCCACTTAAGGAGACAAAACCATTTTGTTTCCTTCCACCTTAACTAGCTTAGGTGGATGCTTAGGTGGCATGCTTATGTGGCATTCATGCATGTTGAATTAAGCTTATTAATTCAATTAAGCTTATGTTATCATATTGAATTAATCTTATTAATTCAATTAAGCTTATGTTATCATATTGAATTAATCTTATTAAATCAATAAGGTAACATATTGAATTAATCTCATTAAATCAATTAGCTAAAATTCTCATTAAGCTTAAAGTCCAAAAACCATTTTGTACTTAAGCTTATTCCCATATTATTCTAGTCAAACTAGAATACTCTAATTCCTCTAATTATCATGCTCTTTGTGTGTGACCCTATAGGTTCTCATAACGTTGGCAGTGGATCTAAACTCTTTTAGATACACAAGCAATGAGCGGCATCTAGCAATACATCATTGCTACCCAAGTTACGAGATAAGTCAAGATCCGACTAACCTTTCCGTGACTACTATAATATATGACCGTGTCCTTCTATCCTTGATATCAGATTGATCAATGAGGCATAGACCGTGTCATCCTCGATCAATCTATGTGTTTCTTGATCCCTGAGTAAACTAACTCAAACAAATGAGCTCAATATCTCATATTGACTCATTCGAGCATGGCCATGCATTTTAGTAGTTCTACTCAATCAAGGGGCCCACCGATATCACTCCCGTCATATGGAAGGGATAGATCCCATCTACATCACTCACATCCCTCCGCATAATTTGTTACATACCCAGTAATCGCCTTTATGGTCCACCCTGTTACGGGTGACGTTTGACGATACCAAAGTACATAACTCCTTATGTAGGGAACCGTAGTGACTTCAGGTCTAAGGACTATTCATACCAATAGTCACATGAGAAAGTTTATGACACTCATATAACGATCCATGAAACTTTCTCATGGCGGGTCAGTTCAGTATATATTCTCCAATATATACCCATGTGTCAACTTGATATCATATATCCATGACTTGTGAGATCAAGTCATCAATTGACCTACATGCTAGTCTTTATGTATTAATATTGCCCTTGCATATTAATACTCGACTAGGAACATTTAGGAAAGTGTTCTCTACAGCCTCTCATAATCAATTCTGCCAATTGATGTGCTATAGATAAGAACCTACTTTTCTAGGGCATTATTATATTTAAATTAGCTGGCACAAGCAAGATGTAAATATAATAACCAATCCTTTGCCTTTATAGAATATGATACAACATGTTCCCTATTCAACCATCACATGATTGGTCTAGGGCTATAACTAACAGAGAAAACGGCGAAATCCTCAAGATGAAGAGATGGACCAAGGAGCAATGGGAAAGATTCAAGACAACCGTTAAGGTAACAAAAATGTTGATTGATTTGATACCTAACGATATTTTGTCCAGATTAGGAAGCTATAGGGATTCCAAGGAGTTGTGGAACAAGTTGATCAAGTTCCACGACAATCCCGAATCGGTCCAAGAAGACTTGGAAGAGGAGGAGACCGAAGAAGAATCATCATCATCCTCACAAGAAAGTGAGGAGTCAACTTCCGGGTCAGAAGAGGTGGAGGAAGTGGAAGAAGCATCCACCTCAAGGATTGAGGGGGAGGAGAGAACCTTCATACTGGAACATCGAGAAGAAGAAGCTTCGACATCCGGTCAAGATGAAGAAGCCCAAAGTCCAATTCCGTTCTCCACCACCATCGGTAACTCAAACACCTTAATTCAAAATAAAAATAACATTGTGTCTTTTGAGTGTAGGAAATTTGGGCATTATAAGAGTAAGTACCCAAAGAAAGTCAAGAAAGCTCCTCCGGCGCCTAAAAGTCAACAAAAGTCAACATACGCCGGTTCCCCAAGTATCAAGAGCAAGGAGCACATCATATGCTTCAAATGCAATGCAAAAGGACATTATAGGAATCAATGTCCTAGGGGAAGAAGAAGACCCAAGAGGAGCTACACATGTAGGGGAGCTTCCAAAGCTAACCCTAAGGTATATTTTAATAATGCATCCTTTTTAGTTAATAGGCAAAAGCATGCTAAGGGTTTCAATTCTCTTGCTATTTATCATAAAGAGCATGCTAGAAATAACAAACATATTTGTTTATGAGCTAAGAAGGTTCACCTTAGGAATAAGGAGAAGTTTGGGACTAATGTCCCTAAAAATATCTTACCTAAGGAAAGCATTAAGAAAATAGGAGAACATCTAGGCCTTAATGCTAAGAAATCTAGACATATGCCTAGAAATAAAAATATCTCAAGAGAAAATGAAAAATCAAAAATTGAGATATTACAAAAGGAAAATCAAGCCTTGAGATCAAGGCTTGAAAAACTTGAAAAGACCCTTAAGGTTATGCAAAATCAAATGCAAGGGTCAATTAGTCAAACTTCTAGGTCCAAAAGTTAAAGTCAACACCTAGGACCTAAGAGTCAAAAGTCAACCAAGGGCAAGCAAGGTTTGGGTCACAAACCTAAGCCTAAGGTGTTTACCATAGTGTTCCATTTGATTATGGAACACAAACTAGGTCTAGGAAGACTAAGGTCAATAGGAAGTCATCCCTAGAGTTGACCAAGGGTTGTGCCTAGTGGCTAGGTTTCTAGGAAACCTAGGGTGGCCACTAAGAAGGTTGCAAGGGGAGTTACCCCTAGAGTCAACCTAGGTAAGACCCAAATGACCAAGGCTAATAAGCCTAGGAGGGTCATTAGGAAGGTATCTAGGGAGGTTATCCCTAAGGAATACCTAATTAACCCTAGGAGCTCAAATCGGTTTTGGGTTCCTAAGAGCATGATTGATTCACGCTAGATGGGTTAGGGTGTGCCAACCTTAAATGGATGGGTAGTTAACTCAACCATGGCAAAGGTGGCACTTTAGGTTATTTTCAAAGTTATGGATACCTTGGAAATAGATTTGAATTATCATCCTAAAAGATTTTAGGGTGTGCCAATATTATTTGAGAAGCTTGATAAAATGGTCAAATTGGCACAATTTAGGTTTAGAGGTCGTAGTGTGCCATTTTGGGTTTTTGGCACACTTGGGAAAATTTAGGTTAATATGGAAAAATATACTTAATTATATCAAATGGCAATTAATATTAAAATTTAGGTATTACCACACCTATATATTTTATTTTCCATGCCTTGATTGCCATATGCCATGACATCATATTTTTTTAATCATTTTTATATGTCATGATTATGCTTAGGTTTAAGGTTTTAAATGTCATGTGTTTTTAAATTGTATCATATGCCATGACATCATGATCATTGGCCATGTTTTAATAATGCTATTATTTCTTCCATGATCATACATTCATGCATTAACTTGATTAAAATTGATTTAAGGACTATGGCATGACTTGAAGTCCCATTTATAAGGGAATCAAGTAGGGTTGCCTTAGAAAAATGCATTAAACCCTAGATTAAATGAACCAAAACCCACATCTCACATCCAATTGACATGTATGTGTATTTATACACCCTAGATACATGTGAGATGCTAGGATATGAGTTAAGTTCAAGGTGCATAGTGTTTGCATCTAGATGAACTAAAACTCATCTAATTTTATTTGTGGTGTTAGTAATATATGAGAGATGTCCTAAGGCAATCGCCTTATGTATGAACCATTTATATGATAAATGAAGATTCACTATTTGAGTATACATGTTTTATGTATTTGATTGGATCTTAAACTCATTTACTGAATGTCCACGATACGATTCACAGCATGAGAGAATTTGTGATTGGATCACAACTAGTGAGTATCTCTACATGTGTAATTATGATGTATCGGAATTATCCCTAGTCGATGAATTGATGGATTTGGACACCATCAGTTACATAGAAGTTTCTTGGTGTATCCAAGCGGTGATTCTCAATGTCCGGAGTTAATCGTGGATGCTAGTTATGGTAACTAGTTCATTGGAGTGACCAGCCGTAAGACTTCATATGGTTCTCTGCATATATAGATATGTCAATGAAGTTCTTACTGTGGCTTAAGTGTGAGGTTCCTTTGACTTGCGGTATTCAAGTCATCTTGATCATGGAGACTTATGCTTTGACATCTTAAGCAAACATCTCTAAGGAGATGTGGACCCGGGATGATTGGGTATAAGTCGAAGTGATCGAAGGTATTGAATAGACCACTTTGATGTATACCCATGGCCTCGTCGGATTGTTACTAAAGTCTTTGGCCAAAGCATTACATGTTTAGAGTAAGGTACTCTTGATACTTGTGGAGTAACTAGAATCAGTGGGACGAGGAAATGATACTTGGGCTAGGTGTGGCGTGAGTCGACCTAGTGAGGGTGACACTATAGACCATGTCCTGAACCAAGTGAGTATAAGATGAGTGAAGGGAATGGGGCACGAATCATTCGAGCTACTGAAGGGTTTCAGAAATAGTTCTGGATCAACCGTTGATCTTTTCGGTTAATTGGGGATCATGATGTACTACTAGGTGCCACTCATGATCGTTCTATAATTAATGGTTAATTATAGATGGCCAACATAAACCGAGAACCTATTTGGTCACACGCTGACGGCAGTGTAATCCAAAGGATTTAAAACGAGCTTGAGAATGGGATTCTCAGACCGAGAGAAACTAGGTTTGGTTGGACCAAACATAAAGCGAGCATGAAATCATTTCAGTCGCAATGGAAGGATGGATGGGCCACGTCTTATGAAGACGTAATGGATGAACCAAAATGGTTTGGTTCTAATCCAATGGATGAGAATAAACCAAAGGGGTTTGGTTTATTTTAAACGAATGAACCAAAAGTTGGTTCGGTTCGTTTTAACTTAAAATAAACCATCATGGTTTGGTTTATTTTAACTTATCTTAATGGAGCGGGTTAACGGGCCTAATGGTTATGATCCAATAACCATTAAGAGAATTAGTTCTCTATAAAAGAGGGCTTAATGGATAATTAAGCCCTAATAAAAAAAACCCCTAGCCTTTGAGTTGCCGCCCACCCTTGGAGTTGCTCAGCGCCAACCCTAGGCTGCCGCCCAGCTTGTTGTGCTGCCGTCATCTCCTTGTCGGCGTCCAAGCTTCAGCCGGTGAACCCTCCGGCGACCCTCCGGTGATCTTCCTAGGCCTCGGTGAAAAGGTGAGCACTTGGCTTCCTTGTTTTGGCCGGCGCCTACTCCTCCACCAAGCTGTCCAGTTTTCTGGACAGCTTCTTCTCCTCTCATCGGAGCGTCCTTTGGACGACGGTTAGAGCTCCGACAGCGGATAACTTACCGGGGATTCGATCTCCGGTAATCTTCTGAGGTGGAGGACGAAGGATTCGTCAATCGGTTGACGAATACCTCTCCGGAGAAGCGAGTTTTGAGGACTCGTTTTGGATCCGAATTTGGATTCGGATCGTGATCATCTCTCGATCACGTCGTCTTCAACACGAGGCTAGTAACCCGTCTGAAGACGAAGCTCGTGGCTTAGCGAAGTCATCCCGAGGAACTCGGCGTGGATACGGATAGAGACGATTCTAGCGAGAATCGTTCCGGTTGATGCCGTTCCCGCTACACGTCATACGAAAGGTATAACGTAGATAATTTTCCTTTTATTGCAAATTTAAATTTACGGTTATGTCTACACTTGTTGTAATATGCATGCGTGTGTTGTGTGTGTTGTAATAAATAGGAGTATTTATTATTTTATTGCTTCCGCTGTGTTCATGTTTACGAAACATGATCGAACACACACACGCCTTGTGGAAACCTTGATGGTATCGAGCCCGAGGTTGTGTTTCGACATAATCGTAAAAATGGTTTTGCGATAGTCATAATGTATTTCTGGAAATTTTCTAATTTTGGAAATTTAGAAGTATTTATGGAAATTTTTCAATTTTGGAAAGTCTAGAAGTATTTATGGACATCTTCCACTTTTGGAAAGTTGGAAGTATTTATGGAAATTGATATTTTCCATAAATAAAATATTTGATTAGATTCTGGAAATTTGTTTCCTAATTTAATCATGATTTGATTTGGAAAATCAAATCTTTAAATATTTTATTTCCATAAGTAGTTTTAATGATTTAGGAAATTGGTTTCCTAAATAGATTTTCCTTAATCAAATAATTCCATGAATAAAATATGTGATTAGATTTGGAAATTTGTTTCCTAATTTAATTATGATTTGATTTGGAGAATCAAATCTTAAACATATTTTATTTCCATAAATAGTTATGACATATAAGGAAATATATACATGACATAATTGTATGCCATGTAATTGCATTAGATGCATAACATTATGCCATGCGTGTCGTGACATGTAGATGTATGTCATGTATGCCATGCCATGTAGATAATAGTTATTTGCATGCAAAGAGGATGAGACATAAAAACCCTTAAACAATATTAAAGCCTACACCTTCCATTAATATGGTTAGAACCAGAGTTCCGTTTCTTGTTTGGGTTGTTGGACTCTCTCCATGCCCGGCTCGAACCCGAACATGTTCAAACCATGGAATAGTTTAATAGTAATATGGTAAGAGTCAGAGGTCAATCGTTAGCTTTGGTTGTTGGACTCTCTCCAAGCTGGGCTAATTGGTTGAATGCGCTCTAACCATATTAAAACTATTTCCCGATTAATGGGTTGGCTTTAACCTGGAGCATCGGCTTGTTGGACTCTCTCCAAGGTCGATGTAAAGGGAGGTGAAGTTGGGTGCTATGCATATGATGCATACTTGTTAATGTGTTAACAACCCGATGTATGTGTGAACATTCAATTAGTTGATAGCACATTGTGATAGTTGCATATACGTGATATGCAATCGGTATAGTTGATACCTACCGTCGTAGTTATGAATGGCTTGTTGGACTCTCTCCAAGGTTGTTCATAACTATGATGGATATCAGCCCATTCGGAGATGGACCTACGATCTCCCGAAGTGATTTTGGGGTTTTTGAAATTCGAAAAATGAATGGGATTTATAAATGCATATTGATGCATTTTAAAATCATCTTTCTCATATATGCTCGTTTTGTATTTCTAAGTTATTATATTGATCATGATGTGTTTGAATTTGCGTTCCATTTAGGATTCAAATAAATTGACTGGCCCAAACTTCTTGGACTAGCTTAGAAACTTGAGAATTGTTCTCAAGGTGGAAAAGCTTGCGTATGTCCTCGAAGCGCCTCTTCCCGCCCATCCTAGTGACAATGCAACTCTGGATTAATTGTTGGCCTATTAGAAACATGTGAGTGATTCTGAACAAATGAGTTGCATCATGCTAGCCGCGATGGAACCCAAGCTACGAAAGCAGCATGAGCATATGGATGCTCATATCGTAGTCCTTCATCTTTGTGAGTTGGTTGATGAGCAAGTGAGATTCGAAAGGTTCGAAGTCTCAAAGCTCCTCTTCACCTCTGAGATGCTAGAAGGTTCATCTATGGTACTGCTCAATATGCTGAAGACTGTGGAGTCTTCTGAGAAGCATGAGCAGGGGATAGTGCTGTTAGTTGATTCCTCGAAGAAAGGTTCTAAGAGGAAGGCAAAGGAACAGCAGAAGGTAAAGAAGAGAAAGGCTAAGAAGGTAGAACTAGCACAAAAGGAAACTTGCCATCATTATGGCAAGGAGAGCCATTTGCGAAGAAAGTGCAAGATTTATCTTGAGTCCGTGAAGAAGGATAAGACATCGGATGCCCCATCTTCTTCAGAAATCTTCTTTATTGATTGTCATTCTATTTCCTCAGACACTTGGGTATTTGATACTGGGTGTGGCTCACATATATGTAATGACATACATGGGCTAAGGAATAGAAGAAGACTCGTCAAGGGAGAGTCAAATTTATGTGTTGGGAATGGAGCAACGGTTCTTTGCACTCGCCATCGGAGCGTATTTGTTGGAACTCCTATAGGACTTGTCTTAGAATGGACAATTTCTTTTATGTTCCTTCGTTGATAAAGAACATCATTTCTATTTCTTGTTTAAATAGAAATGGGTTTCCATTTGACTTTTAGTAACAATTGTTGTTACATAACTTTGAATGGAGTTCTTTATGGGATTTGGAACTTTAAGCAATGGTGTTTATCGTTGGGCGTATCGATGACATTTTCAATATCGAAGCGAGCAACAAGCGTGCTCGAAAGGATAATCAAATAGACTCCTATATGTGGCATTGTCGTCTTGGCCATATAAGCAAGCATGTCGAATTACACGATGTGGAATTACTGGAATCGTTTGAATTGGATTCATACGATACATGCGAATCATGCTTAAAAGGCAAGATGACTAAGTTACCTTTCTTGGAAAAGGTGAGCAGTGGGAGAGTTACTAGGTCTAATACATCGATGTATGTGGACCTATGTCAACTCAAGCATTAGGAGGCTATAGCTACTTCATTACCTTCACCGATGATCACTCACGGTTTGGGTATGTGTTCTTGATGAAACACAAGTCTGAAGCCTTTGAAAGGTTCAAAGAATTCAGAAATGAAGTAGAGAAACAACATGACAAGAGTATTAAAATACTTCGATCGGATCGATGTGGTGAATACTTAAGTCAAGAGTTTCTTGATTATCTAAGAGACAATGGCATATTGTCTCAATGGACTCCGCCCTATACACCACAGCATAATGGTGTATCACGAGGCGTAATCGGACCTTGTTGGACATGGTCAGTCAATGATGAATCATGCAACTCTTCCCAAGTCCTTTTGGGGCTATGCACTTGAGACAATTTGTTTACTTGTTAAGCAGAATGCCTACCAAGGTAGTCTCAACTACTCCATATGAGATATGGAATGGTAAGAAACCTCATGTATCTTACTTGAAGATATGGGGTTGTCACCTTATGTGAAGCGGGATGTCGGACAAATTGGATGCTAAGTCGATAAATGTCTATTTATTGGATACCCTAAGGAAACAAGGGTTACCAATTCTATCATCTGTGGAACAAAAGGTGTTTGTTTGAGGCATCTTTGTGTTTCTAGAAAGAGTTTCTCTTGCAAGAAAGCAGTGGGAGTGTCGTCGAGCTTGAGGAGGCTCGAGAGACTCAAATAGACATTAATGAGATACAGTGAAGCTGCTGACAACTCATAGTGATGAGCAATCATTTGGACCTATTGTAACACCACATCTTCGTAGATCACGGTAGAACACGCAATATTCTGAGAGATATGGATTTCTCGTAAGTGAATCGAGCGATGTGTTACTCATTGATGATGAGAGCCTACAGTTATGAAGAAGTCTTGACAAGTTCGAAAGGGATAAGTGGCTTGGTGCCATGAAGTGAAATGGATTCCATGTATGAAAACCAAGTTTGGAACTTGGTTGACCCACCTGAAGGCATAAAGCCTATAGGGTGCAAGTGGGTTTTCAAGAAGAAAACCGACATGGATGGTAATGTGATTACCCATAAGGCTAGATTGGTGGCGAAAGGATATCGTCAAAAACAAGGTGTTGATTATGACGAAACCTATTCGCCTGTAGCTATGCTTAAATCCATTCGGATGCTCCTAGCCATAGCGGCTCATTATGATTATGAGATATGGCAGATGGATGTGAAAACGACTTTCCTTAATGGAAACTGCTCGAGGGCGTGTATATGATACTGAGGTTTCATCGGTTGATAAAACCAAGGCATGCAAATTGCGACGGTCCATTTATGGATTGAAGCAAGCATCCAGGAGCTGGAATATCCGTTTTGATGAGACAATCAAAAGTTTGATTTCTCACAAAATCCAGACGAACCTTGTGTGTACAAGAAGGTTAGTGGGAGTGCAGTCGTGTTCCTAGTATTGTATGTCGATGACATATTACTTATAGGAAGCGATGTTTCAATCTTACGATCAGTGAAGGTTTGGTTATCAAGACATTCTCCATGAAAGACACAGGAGAAGCAACCTACATCCTCGGGATTAAGATCTATAGAGATAGATCGAAGCAGTTGCTTGGTCTTTCGCGGTCTACATATATAGGCCGAGTGCTAAAGAGGTTTAGCATGTCGGAATCAAGAAAGGTTATCTACCCATCGGGCATAGGGTACACCTTTGAAGTCTATGTGTCGCGCCTGAAGGCGAGAGGATTTGCATGAGTAAGATTCCTATGCATCCATGATAGGATCTATCATGTATGCTATGTTATGTCACGAGGCCCGATGTATCGTATGCTCTGAGTGTCACGGCGGATGCGATCCGATCGAGGAATGGATCATTGGGCGGTGTTAAGGCGATCCTTAAGTACTTGAGAAGAACTAAGGATGTGTTCTAATATATGGAGAAGGGACATGGTGATCTGGCGGGTATCACGGATGCGGCTTCGAGACGAGACAGGATGATTCGGTGTCTCACCGGATACGTGTTCACCTTGAATGGGGGCGCAGTGAGTTGGAAAAGTTCCAAATAAGAGACTGTAGCGGATTCTACCACTGAGGCAGAATACATTGTAGCTTCGGAAGCAGCAAAGGAAGCGGTTTGGATCAAAAAGTTCGTTCATGAACTTGGTGTGATTCCGGCCATTGTTGAAGCAATACCGGTCTACTGCGACAACAATGGAGCAATTGCACAGGCGAAAGAGCCAAGGTCTCATCAGCGATCTAAACATGTGCTTCGCCGCTATCATCTTATCAGAGAGATCATCATTAGGAACGAAATACAAATCGAGAAAATTCCCACTGAAAGGAACTTAGCGGATCCCTTGACTAAGGCATTACCTCAAAATAAGTTTGAGGGTCATGTTCGAGCTTATGGTATTGGATACCGTAGCGATTGACATTAGTCCAAGTGGGAGTCTGTTAGTAATATATGAGAGATGTCCTAAGACAATCGCCTTATGTATGAACCATTTATATGATAAATGAAGATTCACTATTTGAGTATACATGTTTTATGTATTTGATTGGATCTTAAACTCATTTACTGAATGTCCATGATACGATTCACAGCATGAGAGAATTTGTGATTGGATCACAACTAGTGAGTATCTCTACATGTGTAATTGTATTGTATCGGAATTATCCCTAGTCGATGAATTGATGGATTTGGACACCATCAATTCTGTCGAGACTAGCACGAGGTATACTCCTTGGTGTATCCAAGCAGCTGATTCTCACTGGCTGGAGACATAGTGATGTCCGGAGTTAATCGTGGATGCTAGTTATGGTAACTAGTTCATTGGAGTGACCAGCCGTAAGACTTCATATGTTTCTCTGCATATATAGATATGTCAATGAAGTTCTTACTGTGGCTTAAGTGCGAGGTTCCTTTGACTTGCGGTATTCAAGTCATCTTGATCATGGAGACTTATGCTTTGACATCTTAAGCAAACATCTCTAAGGAGATGTGGACCCGGGATGATTGGGTATAAGTCGAAGTGATCGAAGGTGTTTGAATAGCCTATAAAGGATTCACCACTCCTTGCGAGGAGATGTATACCCATGGCCTCTCGTCGGATTGTTACTAAAGTCTTTGGCCAAAGCATTACATGTTTAGAGTAAGCTACTCTTCGATACATGTGGAGTAACTAGAATCCGTAGGACGAGGAAATGATACTTGGGCTAGGTGTGACGTAGTCAGGCTAGTGGGGACTGACACTATAGACCATGTCCTGAACAAAGTGGGTATAAGATGAGTGAAGGGAATGGGGCACGAATCATTCGAGCTACTGAAGGGTTTCAGAAATAGTTCTGGATCAACCGTTGATCTTTTCGGTTAATTGGGGATCATGATGTACTACTAGGTTCCACTCATGATCGTTCTATAATTAATGGTTAATTATAGACGGCCAACATAAACCGAGAACCTATTTGGTCACACGCACAACGAGCGTAATCCAAAGGATTTAAAACGAGCTTGAGAATGGGATTGTCAGACCGAGAGAAACTAGGTTTGGTTGGACCAAACATAAAGCGAGCATGAAATCGTTTCAGTCGCAATGGAAGCGTGGATGGGCCGCGTCTTATCAAGACGTAATCGATGAACCAAAATGGTTTGGTTCTAATCCAATGGATGAGAATAAACCAAAGGGGTTTGGTTTTTTTTAAACGAATGAACCAAAAGTTGGTTCGGTTCGTTTTAACTTAAAATAAACCATCATGGTTTGGTTTATTTTAACTTATCTTAATGGAGCGGGTTAACGGGCCTAATGGTTATGATCCAATAACCATTAAGAGAATTAGTTCTCTATAAAAGAGGGCTTAATGGATAATTAAGCCCTAATAAAAAAAACCCCTAGCCTTTGAGTTGCCGCCCACCCTTGGAGTTGCTCGGCGCCAACCCTAGGCTGCCGCCCAGCTTGTTGTGCCGCCGTCATCTCCTTGTCGGCATCCAAGCTTCAGCCGGTGAACCCTCTGGCGACCCTCCGGTGATCTTCCTAGGCCTCGGTGAAAAGGTGAGCACTTGGCTTCCTTGTTTTGGCCGGCGCCTACTCCTCCACCAAGCTGTCCAGTTTTCTGGACAGCTTCTTCTCCTCTCGTCGGAGCGTCGTTTGGACGACGGTTAGAGCTCCGACAGCGGATAACTTACCGGGGATTCGATCTCCGGTAATCCTCTGAGGTGGAGGACGAACGATTCGTTAATCCGTTGACGAATACCTCTCCGGAGAAGCGAGTTTTGAGGACTCGTTTTGGATCCGAATTTGGATTCGGATCGTGATCATCTCTCGATCACGTCGTCTTCAACACAAGGCTAGTAACCCGTAAGAAGACGAAGCTCGTGGCTTAGCGAAGTCATCCCGAGGAACTCGGCGTGGATACGGATAGAGACGATTCTAGCGAGAATCGTTCCGGTTGATGTCGTTCCCGCTACTCTTGCCATGATAAGGTTTTGATGTGTGTGGCAAAGGGTTTAAGTTAGATTGTTATTATGATTTGATAGGTGCGTTGGAGTCTTGTAGGGCTTAGTAATTCGCACATGGAGTCTTGGCGAGTTTTACCTCTCATGACTCGGTCCTTGAGTCAGTGAAGGATGGCTTTGCGGAAGTCGTGCGCTTGGAGCATCCGAGGGACCGCCGGACGAGGAGCTTGGAGTGAAGCCGGACGAAGCAGACTTCAGGGCATGACGCGAAGGATGGCACTGCAGAGCCGTATGCTTGGCGCATCCGAGGGACGTGGCTGGACGAAGATAACCTCAAAGGCGAGGGACTCCGAGGGATGAGAGTGAGCGAATGTAACCCGGTAGAGGGGTAGCGCTCTTAGGTGAAACTTGGCCATTTGGCTAAGTGTCAGATGGGATTTCCCGACATCAGTTGACTACCATGTTATGGTAGTCGACTACTCTAAGTCGACGGTGACTCGACTAGTGTTCAAGTCCGGTTCAGGACATATGACCGCCATGGATTGGCAATCGATCGAGATTGACTCTGATCGGGATGAAGGCATCACGACCGTCACAAGTGTTTCGGGCACAGAATGGAGTCGAGCTCGCGGAGCACTCGACTGATCGAGCATTAGTCGACTGATGGCAATATCAGTCGACTAATGTCGGTATCATTGGATGAAATCCAATGTGGAAAGCAGCCGTTATCGGGCAACGGCTACAATACCAGTCGACTGATAGGGACATCAGTCGACTACTCCTGTGTCAATGGGAAGAAACCCTCTTCCTCTATAAAGAGAAAGGGTGTGGGGCTTTGGGGACCTAATGCTTTAACTCATAACATCTCCCAAAGTGCTCTAAGGGTTTTTCCACTCTTCTACTTGTTCTAATCTTCATTCTATTGTAGAAGAGTGATCCTTGTGTAAAAGAGGTTACCTCCACCTAGCTTTGTACAAAGGAGAGATCTAGTGGCTTTGGCAAAGGAGTGATTTACCTTGGACGAATCGGGATCGTGGATTAGCGGCGTAGCCATGAACCACGTTACATTTCGGTGTTAGCATTGTTTGTATTCTTTATTGTTTATTTGTTTGTCTTTATTAGTATTCCGCTTGCACTAACAATTGTGTAGATGAGCAAATTCCACCACCAAACGAAAGAGGGCTATTCACCCCCCCCCTCTAGCAGGTCGATCGATCTCCTATAGTTTTGGGCAAACTAGGAATCACATCCTAGTCCATCAAGAAGTTCCTTAGTCATACAACTTCTTTGGCTGCCTTAGAGGTTGTCACATTCTCAGCTTCCATGGTGGAGTCTGCCATTCATTTCTACTTGACACTCCTCCATACAATGGCTCCGCCTCTCAAAGTAAAAACATAAACCGAGGTAGACTTATTGTTATCCCTAACTAATTGGAAGTCAGAATCTGTGTAACCCACAGGGAGTAATAGATCTGCCTGGTATACCAGCATATAATCCCTAGTCCTTCTAAGCTACTTCAATATATATTTTACCGTAGTCCAATGTGTTGGATCGAGAAGCGTCGCTAGAGGGCGGGGGTGAATAGCGATCGTAAAACCTTTCGGCGTTTCGTTCGAGTAGACAATTAAATGAGTAAACACAGCAGAAAATAAAGCGACACGTTTATTTTACTTGGTTCACAACCCAGCGGTTGCTACTCCAAGGCCCTATCGGTCCTAGACCACGTACGGAGGGCAAATCACTATAACGTCTCCTCCTCGTTGGAGGTAGGAGACAACGATCACAAAACCGAAATTATGAGGATGAGGCAACAAGCCTACCTCACCTCATTACGAATAAAAATAAATAATACAATATCAAAATATGATGCTACTATCAACGATCGATGGTCGATATTCGATATGGATAATTAGGATTAGTTATACTATATAGATGCCCCATCTCAAATATGTTTATTCGTTGCCTTTCAAGTATGATCAGACTAGCAATACGTAAACCGGAACTCCCTTTTTTTTGGAACGGATCACGAAGTTTTCTAAATTTTATCACAAAGTGGCCGCGTCAAACGTTATCCGTTTTGACCTAGCGCAAAGGCTGAGTCGTCGCCATCAGTCGACTGATGCCTCCCATCAGTCGACTGCCAGCCTGGCCACTTCCCTGCAGTGAGAGGTTAGCTCGGAAAATGATAAATACGACGGTTTCTAACCATCCGATCTCGACCTAGACCTTCCACAAGAAGTTTTAGTCGGATCGCCGCCTACGGTCGTCCCCGTATAGAGGACACGACCTTACCATCTCTCACTCACACGATCTTACCTCGATTCTTACTATGACGCTTTCGCTTCCGGCCTTCCACTCGATTCCTTCAGCTCCCTCCGAAGTCACTCGAGTGTCGCCCGACCACCGCAGCTTCCTCCGGGTGTCGCTAGCCTTCAGCTCTAGCTTTAGTACTTTTCTGCACACTCGATTTAGCTCGTGAGATAACGATGTAAACTTAACTTTGTGTCTTTGCCATAATCAAAACACAGGTTCGATTATCTAGTGCCCCTGCACCAACAATCTCCCCCTTTTTGATCTATGGCAAACCAACACAAAGTTAAGGGAAATTAAAACATAAAACAAGTATAGTAAATGATGAATGTCATTTTGAAAAACTCCCCCTTAACCTTAGGTGAGTTTTTAGTTCAAAATCAAATAAATTTTGTGTTACTCCCCCTTAACTTTAGGTGAGTTTTGAAAGAGATACTTTAGTTCAAAATCAAATAAATTTTGTGTTACTCCCCCTTAACTTTCGCTCTTCTCCCCCTTTTGCCATAAATCAAAACAAACGTTGGGGTTTGTTATGTAAAAATGAAGTTTGTTATATAAAATAGGGGTTTAAAGACAATATGGTATATGCATACATCAAGATAAATCAGCTATGAGTCCAAGCATGCGTCTAGCAGTAATTAGATAGATTGGTTCGAGGTGTGTCCCTCTGCACCAATAATCTAAAGGTTTGTAATATAACCCTTTAGGGTTAGTTTGCTCTCCCGCTTAGTCAAATATATGAAGTACAAGAGATGTAGGGGGCGCTAAACTTTAGCCTAAGAGTTGTTAAGTACAATAGTTGAGAAAATAAGTAGTATTTTGAAGAGGTTGTTTTAACTATATTTCAATTATCCTTAACATCTCACCTGTGTCTATATGATCAAGCATGTTATACTTATGTGTTTTTGTGAGATGACTTCCAATTAAGTTGATTAAGTGCTTTTAGGTTCAAGTAAATTTATGTTAGATTTTGATTTGACCCTAGGCTTGTCAAGTTTACCTTTTCAAGATCATGGCTTCCAGGTCATGGCGAGGCACAGGGGCCTTCTTTTATCGGATCATCGACCACTTCCTTAGACAAAGCTATTTTCAAGAAAATGATGACTTGACTCACCTAAGACTATTTCCTAGTCTAACTGGTTATTTTTTTTTTTGAAAAGAGGCTCCCCGAGGCTCAATCTTTTCGTAGGATTTTAGTTGGTTATGTACGTGTTCTAAGTGAGCTCACACGTTTTAAAGCACAAACTTTCTAAATTAAAGCATGCAATTTCTAAGTTAAAGCACAAACATGTTTTGTACTGGCTCCCCCTAGACCGTTGAATCGGTTCGGTCTATCCACATAGTGGATTTTGTCCTTGGGAACCCAGTACAGGTTGGATCCTAGAGTTGAAATCAAAAAGTTCTTAGGGACCCATGCTTGGACTCTTTGATGACTACGATTTACGATAGACATATAAGACCTATTCGTAGTCTTTGACTTAAATCCGAGTTCGGCTTTATTGTACACGGCTCTTTGGGTTCCAAGTAGTCGATTAAGGTTCTTAGATCCCAACGTGAACCTTTCCAACCTAGCCTCAACCTCTTGAACTTGGTCTTTCAAGAAAGAATTCTCCTCCTCAAGTTTTTCAATTTGAGTTGAGTTTCCCTCTTGAACTTGACTAGTTGAAGGGGTTAGAGTAGCCTCTTGCTTGAGGGTTTCAACCTCCTCAAGTAACGACTCAACCCTAGACTCGGACTTAGTTAATTTCCTATTATGCATTTTAATTGTATTGTAAAGCGTACTAATTAAAGAGCGATTAACCTTGACTTTCCCTTTTGGTCCGGCTTTGAGTTTTCTCTCGATTCTCTCGAAATAATCTTCGGGGTCAGAGTCGGAGTTGTAGTTGGACTCGGCTTCGGATTCTGACTCGGACTCCTCCGTTCTTGCCATGTAAGCTATGTCTTCTTTGTTGTCCCAAGTTGCATGGAAGGCTTTCGTTGCTCCCTTTTTCTTTTGGTTCTCATTCTTCAATTTCCTTTTTTCTTGTCGAACTATTCTCCGCACAATGTTGACTATTATGGCCTCCTCTTCGGATTCGGATTCGTCTTTGGGTTCGAGTTCATCTACTTGCTTAGTAGGTGGCTTCCTTCTTTGTCCTGCAAGTAGAGCAATACCTCTCTCGGCCCGGACCATGTTAGTTTGCTCATGAAGTTCAAACTCGGAAAATAATTCATCTAACCTAAGCTTCGACAGGTCCTTAGAGACCTTGTAGACATCGACCATCGATGCCCATAAGGTAGTCCTAGGGAAAGCATTTAAAGCGTACCTTATAATGTCCCGATTCTCTATGGCTTGCCCGATCGAATGAAGATTGTTGACGATATCTTGGATCCACGTATGTAGTTGGGTGGCGGTCTCATGATCCTGCATCTTTAGATTGTACAATTTATTTAAAAGTAAATCTCTTTTACATACCTTAGCATCAGCCGTCCCTTCGTGTAAATCAATCAATTTGTTCCAGAGGTCTTTGGCGCTAATGAATGGTCCGATGAGGTTGAGTTCCTCCTTGGACAAGCCGCATTGCAATATTTGGGTTGCTCTTGCATCGGCTTCGATTTGCCTCTTGGTTGCATTTGTCCATTTGTTGAAATCCAAGGCCTCTCCTTGATCATTGGTGGGTAGAGCAAAGCCGGTTTGGATTATTATCCAAGTCTCGACTTGTGTTTTTAGAAAACACTCCATCCGACCTTTCCAATAACGGAAATCATTTCCGTTAAAGAACGGAGGTCGGGTGGTGCTATACCCCTCAATGTGAGCCATTAAATATCTTGCAAAATATGAATAAAAACCAAAGAGAATTCCAAGACTTGGTCTTGGATTAGTAGTATGGGAAATAATAGGAAATAAACAGAAATAAATAAGGAGAATAAGAAACTAACAAAAACTCGAAACTTACAACCTTTGATGTCCCCGAAAGGGTACTAAACGTTGGATTTTGGGGCTGGAAACAGTTTGTTACGAGGGTAAACCCTAGTAAAAAATGTAGATCTTTCTGAGAGCTTCGATTTCGTATGTAGATCATTATGTGAGTCCACTTGTGCGAAAAGTTATGGCCGTTTTACCGTCGGCTACTTCAAAAGAGAAAACTTGCAAGCACACAACCAAAAGAAACGTACCAAGACTTCGTCTTGGATTAGTAGTGCGGAAGGAAGAAGACCCAAAAAAAAATACGAATCAAAAAATACGAACAGAAAACCAAAACATGCTAGATTGGTGGTTTCACCAAATCTTAGCGCCCCCGCTCTGATACCAATTGTTGGATCGAGAAGCGTCGCTAGAGGGGGGGTGAATAGCGATCGTAAAACATTTCGGCGTTTCGTTCAAGTAGACAATTAAATGAGTAAAAATAGTGGAAAATAAAGCGACACATTTATTTTACTTGGTTCACAACCCAGCGGTTGCTACTCCAAGGCCCTATCGGTCCTAGACCGCGTACGGAGGGCAAATCACTATAACGTCTCCTCCTCGTTGGAGGTAGGAGACAACGATCACAAAACTGAAATTATGAGGATGAGGCAACAAGCCTACCTCACCTCGTTACGAATAAAAATAAAGAATACAATATCAAAGAAGAAGATCGGAACTTGTAGTCGCACGGCGTTATGACGGTGTTGGAGCGTTGGCGTTGTAGGAGCACTTGATGAATAAACTTGATGATCTTTGGAGTTGGAATCCTCCTCCTTTTATAGACTTTGGGCTCTGAATATGTCTCCCTTTTTCTTGGAACGGATCACGAAGTTTTCCAAATTTTATCGCGAAGTGGCCACGTCAAACGTTATCCGTTTTGACCTAGCACAAAGGCTGAGTCGTCGCCATCAGTCGACTGATGCCTCCCATCGATCGGTGATGGGCATCGATCGACTACTCCATGTCCAGAATGACCGGCTGGCCACTTCCCTGCAGTGAGAGGTTAGCTCGGAAAATGATAAATACGACAGTTTCTAACCGTCCGATCTCGACCTAGACCTTCCACAAGAAGTTTTAGTCGGATCGCCGCCTACGGTCGTCCCCGTATAGAGGACACGACCTTACCATCTCTCACTCACACGAGCTTACCTCGATTCTTACTGTGACGCTTTCGCTTCCGGCCTTCCACTCGATTCCTTCAGCTCCCTCCGAAGTCACTCGAGTGTCGCCCGACCACCGCAGCTTCCTCCGGGTGTCGCTAGCCTTCAGCTCTAGCTTTAGTACTTTTCTGCACACTCGATTTAGCTTGTGAGATAACGATGTAAACTTAACTTTGTGTCTTTGCCATAATCAAAACACAGGTTCGATTATCTAGTGCCCCTGCACCAACACAATGTCCCTATCCTAGATTACTCTGATATCAGCTAACCATGCTCATGGCAAAGTAGATATCTGGCCTCGTATATAACATAGCATACATGAGGCTTCCTACCGCCGAAGAATAAGGAACCACCTTCATCTCCTCTATCTCCTTTGACGTTCTATGACACATCTCTTTATATAAAGGTACTCCATTTCGAAAAGGTAGAAAACCATTTTTGGAGTTCTGCATGCTAAAATGAGCTAAAATAGTGTTTATGTATGAAGCTTGAGATAAGCACAACATCCTTTTCTTGCGATCCCTTTAAACCTTGATCCCAAGGATGTGTCCCACTTCTCTCAAGTCCTTCATATCAAATTGTTTGGACAATCATACTCCTTACGTCTAATCCTCTCTTTCTTTTGTAGATCCACTTGCATCCAATGGCTTTTACACCATTGAGTGGTTCTACTAGCTTCCAGACATGATTTAAATCCATAGATTCTATCTCAGAATTCATCGCCCTTTGCCAAGATACCGCATCTTTATCTTGGAGTGCCTCGTCATATGTCAAGGAATTAGGTTTATGTTCGCCAGGGACCAAATCAGAAGATTCTACCAAGAACATAAATCTATCAGGTTGTTTAATAACCCTCCCACTATGACAAGGTATCACCTATGTATCCTCTGTGACACGTAGTCACTTGTGGTATGTCCTCTTGTACCGTTGGTACTGAAGTAGTGACTTCCCCTCTTAATTCCTCTAGAACAATCTTGTTCATGGGCTTGTGTTTCATCACATAGTCTTCCTCTAAATATCAGGCATTCGTGCTAACGATCACCCTCAGATCTCTAGGACTATAGAACAAATCACTTTTCATTCCTCTAAGATAGCCTATGAACAGGTGCACTTCTGTATGAGATTCCAACTTACCAGCATCTCCTTTTAGCACATGTGCTAGACTACCCCAAATCTGAATATATCTCAGACTAGGCTTTCCCCTAGTCCACAATTCTGTGGGAGTAGAAGGTACTGATTTAGATGGTACCTAGTTTAGAATATACATTGTCGTTTCCAGAGCATACCCCCAGAACGAATCTGGTAACTCTTAAAAGCTCATCATCGATCTAACCATCTCCATAAGAGTCCTATTCCTTCGCTCTACCACACCATTCTATTGGGGTGTACCAGGTGTAGACAGTTGGGATTGAATCCCAGCCTCTGATAAGTAACTCCTAAACTCTGCCAAGAGGTACTCACCACCATGATCTGATCGTAGTGTCTTGATACTTTTACCTTGACGTTTCTCCACATCAGTCTTGAATTCTTTGAACCTATCAAAGCATTCATACTTGTGGCGCATCAAGTAAATGTATCCATATATTGAATAATCGTCTATAAAAGAGACAAAATATTCAAAACCACCTCTAGCCTGGATAGACATAGAACCACACAAATCAGAATGAACCAATTCCAACACATCTTTGGCTTTATATCCCTTGGCCTTAAAAGGCCTCTTGGTCATTTTACCTTCCAAGCAAGATTCACAGGTTGGGAAACCTTCCACCACCAATGAACCCAAAGGTCCATCAGCTATCAACCTTTAAATTCTACTCAGGTTAATATGACATAACCTTAGATGCCAAAGATATGTTTGGTTAACTTTCGAAGGTTCTTTTCTCTTATTAGACTTAGAAGATGAGTTTTTTATTTCTATTTGCATCGTGGGAGTTTTTGGTTTAAGAGTGTATAAATTTCCTACCAATGCACCAGAACATATAATCTCTCTATTCCTTTTTATAATAACTCTGTCATTAAAAGAAATAAGATACCCATCCATAAACAATTTAGAAACTGAAATCAAATTCTTTCTAAATGAAGGTACATAAAGGCAATTTCTCAGAACCAAAGTTTTATTCCTATCAAAAGATAAATAAACATCTCCCACTGTAATAGTCGCCACCTTCATAGCATTGCCCATGTAAACGGTAATCTCACCCTCAGCTAGTCATCTGGTTTCCTGGAACCCCTGCAAAGAATTGCAGACATGATCAGTGGATCTCGTATCTACACACCAGGTACTGGTAGATAACACCTCTAAACGTGTTTCAACGACTAAACTAAAAGATATACCTTTGTTCTATTTGCGCTTGGGATAGTCTGCCTTCTAATGTCCAGTCTGCTTGCAAGTGAAGTGAAGGATTTTGCTTATCGAGTCCGTGAGGGGAAACTTCGCTTCCCACTTCACCTCGGTCGTTTGATCATGGCAATCCCTTCGATGTCCCCGGATTAAAAATTTAATCCTAGACAAAAGGGATTGCCCAAAAAACCAAGCCATCGTCGTGTTATTCGTTTAGAGAGGTCACTTGAACAAACTAGTTGTTTAAGCGACCATCCTCTATTCTACGAGTAGCCGCGATTAGACAATATCCGGATCGCCAGTTTTTATGTTTATGTTCGGGGTCCAAGTTATATTAGCCACATACATAGAGTTATATCATGCTCATAGTTGAAAAACAAATACAAGCAAGTAACCATCCACACAAAACATGCATATAATTGAAAAGCAATTATAAACATAATACAAAAGAACACTAATCAAAATAAATAAGATTATACCTCTTGTTATACCTCTTGATCTTCTATTGTATGTCCTTCCTCCTTTCGAACGTCGTGTGGGTGACGATCTACCAAAAGTTGAAGCCTCCTAGATCACCAATCTTCCTTTCCTTGTTCACTCAGAACAAAGGAAGATCCTTAAACAAAACTCATCTTCCTATCTAGAACCGGCCACCAAGTCAATAAACTCGATGTTGCCCACCGGCCAAGGAAGAGAACATGGAGTATGGAAACCAACCAAAGGAGAAACAACAAGGACATGGGCGCCAACCAACAGTTGGAGAAGAGAAAGGAAAACACTCCTTCTCCTTGTTGCCGCCCAAACCCTAAACTAAGCTCTCCTAATTTCCGGCCAAGGATGAAGGGGAGAAGAATAGATTAAGCTTTAGTCAAGGTAGAGGGAAGAAGAAAGAGGGGCCAGCCAACCTTAGGAAGAAGAAGAAAGGATCTCTCCTCCCCTTGTTGCCGCCCAACACCAACACCCAAACCCTAACCCTAGCCCCACTCCTATTCATATCCCAACTAGGATTGGTTGCCGCCCATGGGAAGCAACCCTAAACTCATCCATCATAAGCCATAGAGCAAGGGGAGAAGCTTGGGCGCCGGCCATAACCAAGGAGGGAAGAAGGAGGAAGGGTTTCGGCCACCAAAGGAAGAAGAAGAAAAAAACTTTACTTAATTGTGGCCACCCAAAACCCTAACCTCCTTAGCTCTTGCCGCCCAAAACCCTACCCCCCTTTCCTCTCCATTATCTTGCTGCCCACCCCTAGTCCACCCTTTTATAGAGTTAGGGATAAGCCTTGGTTTAATCTCCACCATTGGTTCTAGGGATTTAATCTCAACCGTCGGATCTAGAGATTTAATCTCAACCGTCGGATTTTAGAGATTTAATCTCTACCTTTGGATCTAGAGTTTTGTTTCTATCCATTGGATCTAAGCTTCATGAGGTGTTAATAGGATACAATAGGGACCATGAGGAGGAGTTGGATCTTGGCCACCCATGGATCAAGCCCACATAAAGTCCGATCCACTAATGATAATCCAATCCACTAAAGGATTATCATTGATCTACCTCACCAACCCCCATATGATAATATGGGCTCCATATATTATATGTACATTTTCTCCCCGTGTTTAAGATCTCGAATGTTCATCGATTAATTAATTTACTGACCATTAATTAATCAACATCTAACTCCTTGAGTAGTACCACTCAACCTTTTCATCATGCCGGACCAAGTCCACCTGCAAGGTTTACATGATGAACCTTATGAGCTCCTCAAGGGGAAATCATCATCCTAATATATAGGACACGATTTCCTCCTATAATCAACGACACACCATATAAATAATATCATCTCCCAACTTACCGAGCCTATCGATTTAATCTATAAATCTCTCCCATTGGTAAATCAAAGAGATGAATACTAAGTATATGTGCCAGTTATTATATCGGGATTAAGAGCATGTACATAATAATATCTGAGGTCCGATTTGATTATGTAGTCAGCAATAAATCGAATCACCTCTAAGATGGTCTTGCTCAATACACACAAAGTGCACTAGTGTGATTCTATGGTCAAGACAAACCAATACCAAATCACACTACAACCATTCTGATGGTTTGTCCAAAGTCATCTCGGTTGTGAGCCTTTACTTATACTTTACAAGGAGCCGATAACATGATCTCCTGTGTGACACCACACACCATGTTATCTACAATATAATGTATTAGACAATATTGCATAACCATAAAAATATGCAAACAATGATTATGTGATTCTTATTTCAAAATAAAGATGTTCATACAAAAGGTAGACTTTTCAGTATACATCCCTACATGAAGCACTTGCCTTTCGGCTTCTTCGCTCCTGCCTGAGATCCTACCGCCATCTTTGCTACACCTTGTTTCTTCTTCTTCTTGCCCTTCGGCTTAGAAGTAGAAACTTTTGAGCAACCATGGCATTAGCACTCTGACGAAAAAGCCCCTCTATCGCCTGGAGTTTTTTCAGAAGCTCTGCCAAAGAATACAACCTCTTATTCATGTTGTAGTTCAGGCAAAACTGCTCAAAACTTCTAGGTAGAGATTGGAGAATGATATCGACCTGGGTTTCCCCATCGATCTCCACTCCAAGGACTTTCAGCTCATTCAAATGAGCCATCATCTTGAGAACATGATCCCTCACGGGTATTCCCTCAATCATGGTGGCCATCATCAAGTTCCTCATAGCTTCCTACCTAGCAGCCCGATTCTGGTGTCTGAAAAGTTCCTTGAGATTGAACATCATGTCATAGGCAGTAGTCATGGCCTTATGCTGATGTTGCAATACATTTGACATAGAAGCCAAAATATAACACCACGCCATCTCATCTGCCTTGATCCACTTCCTATAACTCTCTTTCTCCTTTTCACCAGAATCATCCATAGGCTTAGGAGGACATTCTTCGAAAAGCACATATTTGTACTCCTCAGTAGTTAAGACAATGTTCAGATTCCGTTTCCAATCAACATAATTAGGACCAGTAACTTTGTTTTCTTTTAGAATCACAACAAGTGGGTTGAAAGCCATTTTGAAAAACCTAAGAATCACAGTGATCAAAACCTTAGATTTCAAAAATTTATTGATTCCTCAAACAATAAAATTTCAAAATCAACCAATACCTCAAAACACCGAGAATATCGTATGCCACGATAGTGTGGATGTATACGAATTCTACATTTGTAAGAGGAGGTTTTACCCATTAATTTTATTATCCTGTCAACCTTACTTTTTGACAAATAAAATTAATAGTTGGTTTCTCTTTGGCCCTATAAATAAAAGCAGTGACTCCGATGGGGAGGATACTTTTATTTGCATCTAAGTGTTTACCATTACCCAATAATAAGGCAATTACCTCATATTATGTGCCTTTCGATGGGGAAGTACACATGCTCCTAAATAATTTCCTAAAATCATATTTGACCTAGTGATCTGCAAAACAAACTCATCCGATATGGAGGAACTCACTCAGAGCCAACGTGCAAGTTTGTTCGCATCACATGTCAAATTGTAATGGAGGCTGCAGGAATTAAAAAATATCCCTCTCCCACTTAGTAATTTAAAATTGAGGAATTTTCAAACACACACAACATGCATATCAAACAATAAGCAATAAATATGAAAAAAAATCCCAACTATTATGGCTTTTGTATTCCAATATGCTTCCCGTCGTGTCGCCACCTCGTCCGTTCCTCCCTTTATTATGCGCAAGCCACAAGGGGATCCGAGCCGAGATAAACTATTTTAATTTACATCCATCTATCCTATACTCCATGAAGGAGTGTACAACATATCTAGATTGAAAGTAAATTAAAATGGGAAGATAAACAATGTCGTATTTAATTAAAAAATTAAATACTAATTATCCTCGTCAACCCCGAGGATTTAAATAATTAATTACAATCTCACACACAAAATCACATACATTCACATAGCCATAATAGTTGGATCTTATACCTACAAGCAAAAAGTTAGCCTACGCACATCCTACTATTATCCGGCATAAACAATATATGATAAATGTGTGAAAGTAACCGAATCTAAACACACAAAACCGAAAATCGTGGCTCTGATACCAGTTGAAGGGAAGAGGTTGTTTCTTAGCTTCACTTCGCTTCGGTCGCTTGTTCATGGCGATCCTATCTGACGTCCCTGGATTAAAAATTTTATTAATTAAAACTAATCCGGACAGAGATAGATTACCCAAGCAATCGATTCATCATCGTGCTATTCGATTTGAGTTGTCACTCGAACAAACTTGTTATTTAAGCAACCTAACCCATTTCCTTTATTAGTCGCAGAATAGATGATGTACGGATCGCTAGTTTTTTTGTTTATTGTTAGGGAAATCAACCCATGTGATATGGTTTTGATGTGTGTGGCAAAGGGTTTAAGTTAGGATGATTGGATTTGATATGTGCGTTGGAGTCTTGCAGGACTTAGTAATTCGCACATGGAGCTCAGGCAAGTGTCACCACTCACAACCTTGTGCTTGAGTCGGCGAAGGAGCATTGCAGAGTCGTACGCTTGATGCATCCGAGAGACTGTGGACGAGATGACTTGAAGTGAAGCCATGGAAGCAGACTTCAAGGGCAAGAGACGTGAAGAAGCATTGTAGAGTCGTCCGCTTGATGCTGCCGAGGGATGTTGTAACGCCCGTGAAATTCTAGCAATTTTACGAGAATTTTTGGCTTTATGAGGATGGGCTTTATGTAGGCCTTTTTGGAGAAATAAAAGAAAATAAGCCAAAAAGAGATGCAAAGCCTAGGAATTGAACCCCCCACCTCTAGAGATAGCCAAGCCTTATAGATGCACCCACTAACCATAAGCCCAATAGAATCATATCATTAGAGGAAAGGGGGAACCTATAGATAAATGGGAGGAGGGTAAATGAAGAGGCTTGACAAGGAGAAGAGAAACTTCTCTTCCTCCCCTTTATAAAGAAGAGAGAAGTTCCACTTGGCCACTTCTTCCTTCCTTCTTCCTCTTCTCTTCATTCTCACCGAAACCCCAAGCTCTTCTTCCTCCTTTGGCCGAGAGCTCCTTGCAAGCTAGGAGAGAGCTAGGTGACCTCCATTAGGTCATCTCCCCAAGCAAAGCGAAGGATGTAAGTTTTCCCCTCACCTGCAGTATATTAGTTTGATAGGGTTGGTTGCTTGAAAGAAATATGAAATTGTAGCCTTATAAGTTTCGGCCAACTAAGTTGGTGGGCTAGGATTCATGAAAATGCTACTAAGGGAGGTTTTTATGGGTGATATGTTTCAAGTAGATACCTTTGGGAGACCAAAGTGCAAAGGTGATGACCCTATATGGTTCGGCCACCCCCAAGATTTTAGGGTTAGGGTTGCATGAACTTGATACTAAAGTGATATTCTTGGTTGGTATGTTTCAAGTAAGACCCTTGGGTATCCACCATCCAAGATGAGGCCCTTGTAGGTTTCGGCCACCCTAGGCAATTAGGGTTAGGGTTGCATGAAAATATCCCTAATGATGCTATGCTAGATGATAATGCTCATGAATAAATATTAGGTGGCAAGAACCCTAGTTGAGCCCTTGTAGGTTTCGCCACCCTAGGTAATTAGGGTTAGGGTTGTATGAAAATATCCTAATGATGCTATGCTAGATGATAATGCTCATGAATGAATATTAGGTGGCAAGAACCCTAGTTGAGCCCCTTGTAGGTTTCGCCACCCTAGGTAATTAGGGTTAGGGTTGTATGAAAATATCCTAATGATGCTATGCTAGATGATAATGCTCATGAATGAATATTAGGTGGCAAGAACCCTAGTTGAGCCTTGTAGGTTTGCCACCCTAGGTAATTAGGGTTAGGGTTGCATGAAAATATCCCTCATGATGCTAAGCTAGGTTATAATGCTTTATGAATGAATTTTTTGGGGACCAAACCTAAGCTTGAGCCCCCTTACAAGTTTCGGCCAACCCATGGTTTTAGGGTTAGGGTTTCATGAAAACACCCTATATGTAATTGTGCTATGTGTATAGTTTTTAATATGACATGAACCTTGCTTGGGTGATGAATATGTTATGATTCAATGCAACATGAAATTAGGCTATGAGATGAGCATGTTTTAAGATTTAATATGCCATGAATAAGCTTAGGAAATATACTTCCTGTTATGATGTAATGTGCCATGTAATATGCCATGATGAACATGTTGTGTGAAGTAATATGCCATGTATATGCTTCGGGAATGTGCTTCAAGTTATGGAGTATTGTGCCATGAAATATACCTAGGTGAAGAATATGTTTTGTGATTTAATATGTCATGAATATGCTTAGGAAATATGCTTCATGTTTACGATGCAATATGTCATGAAACATGCTTATGTGATGAACCCGTTTATGCTTTAGGACCCCTTTAGGGTACTCTTATGTTATGAATGCATGTGTCCTTATAAAATGACTAAGATGGAGATGCTTCCCTTTCAAGTAGGGATCAAGAGCTCTCCTTATGATAAGATAAGATGGAGATGCTTCCCTTTCAAGTAGGGATCAAGAGCTCTCCTTATGATAAGATAAGATGGAGATGCTTCCCTTTCAAGTAGGGATCAAGAGCTCTCCTTATGTCAAGATAAGATCAAGATGCTTCCCTTCTTATGATGGGGATCAAGAGCATTCTTTATATTATGTCCAGAAAAGAAAAGAATTAAGTATTTTACTTTGCAAGAGGTTAAGTACCCGACCCGTCAGGTGGTCGTTAATCAAATCCATAGGGACACAAGAAGACGTAAGAGGTCTTGCCCTGGTAAGACGTAAGAGGTCTTGCTCTAATAGGACTGGTGGCTCGCTACCCCAGCCTATTAGGGAACGCGCATTATGTGGTACTTAACCTGGGGCCCCCCAAACAAGTTATGATGATATTGAAGTATTTATAAGTATATGTTTTGAAAAGAAAAGACTTTTATGATACTGTGTATGCCTATGTTAAATGCTCTGAATGCTTATGAACTAGGTTCTTTATGCATGCTAGATGTAATGAAGTTATGATGATATTGAAGTATTTATAAGTATATGTTTTGAAAAGAAAAGACTTTTATGATACTGTGTATGCCTATGTTAAATGCTCTGAATGCTTACGAACTAGGTTCTTTATGCATGCTACATGTTATGAAGTTATGATGATATTGAAGTATTTATAAGTATATGTTTTGAAAAGAAAAGACTTTTATGATCATGTATGCCTATGTTAAATGCTCTGAATGCTTACGAACTAGGTTCTTTATGCATGCTAGATGTTATGAAGTTATGATGATATTGAAGTATTTATAAGTATATGTTTTGAAAAGAAAAGACTTTTATGATACAGTGTATGCCTATGTTAAATGCTCTGAATGCTTACGAACTAGGTTCTTTATGCATGCTAGATGTTATGAAGTTATGATGATATTGAAGTATTTATAAGTATATGTTTTGAAAAGAAAAGACTTTTATGATATTGTGTATGCTGATGTTAAATGCTCTGAATGCTTACGAACTAGGTTCTTTATGCATGCTAGATGTTATGAAGTTATGATGATATTGAAGTATTTATAAGTATATGTTTTGAAAAGAAAAGACTTTTATGATACTGTGTATGCCTATGTTAAATGCTCTGAATGCTTACGAACTAGGTTCTTTATGCATGCTAGATGTTATGAAGTTATGATGATATTGAAGTATTTATAAGTATATGTTTTGAAAAGAAAAGACTTTTATGATCATGTATGCCTATGTTAAATGCTCAAATGCTTACGAACTAGGTTCTTTATGCATGCTAGATGTTATGAAGTTACGATGATATTGAAGCATTTATAAGTATATGTTTTGAAAAGAAAAGACTTTTATGATACAAAGGTATGCCTATGTTAAATGCTCTGAATGCTTACGAACTAGGTTCTTTATGCATGCTAGATGTTATGAAGTTATGATGATATTGAAGTATTTATAAGTATATGTTTCGAAAAGAAAAGACTTTTATGATATTGTGTATGCTTATGTTAAATGCTCTGAATGCTTACGAACTAGGTTCTTTATGCATGCTAGATGTTATGAAGTTACGATGATATTGAATTAATTATAAGTGTATGTTTGAAAAGAAAAGACTTCTATGATATTGTGTATGCTTATGTTAAATGCTCTGAATGCTTACGAACTAGGTTCTTTATGCATGCTAGATGTTATGAAGTTATGATGTTTAGAGTTAAGTCTAAGTATGTGGTGACTATGTACTTTATGCTAGTTTAGAATTTATGATGTGGTGAAGGTTAAGGGTAAGGTTAAGAATACTTGCGACTATGTTCCTTCTGCATGATTAGGGTTTATGTTATTACAAATGTTTATGCTCAAGTTAACCAAATGCTTAGGATTACGTTCTTTCATGCACGCTTAGTTTATGCAGTTATAACGCTCATGTTCAAAGTATGCCCTGCTTAGATTAATTATGCTTAACCTGCTTATGAACAATTCTATGCCATGCTTAGTTCTTTTTGTACTATTACCTGGATATGTTGTTGATTAGTGTTGCTATGAAATGCTTAGGTCATTTTCTATGCCAGCATGCTCATGTTATAATGGTTTGATGAAATCGTGGTTTTGTGAGTAGGCAAGGATCTTACTAAGCTATATGCTTATAGTTTATGTTGTCCATATACTGCAGATAAAGGAAGTCTGCACTAGAGGGAGTGGCAGGAGGGGCCATGTGCATGTGTGATAGTGGCATGGTGGAAGAAGACCCTTCACTATCTGCTTATATTTATATGCTCTAAGAACAATTTAAGACATTGCTTCCGCTTATAAGACTTGTGTTTAATGAGTATCCCTTAATTTAAGAGGTTCGACATGTTAGAACTCATGAACGAATCCTTTCGTTATGCATGTTATGAAATAAGATAAGATATGTGGTCATGCTAATGATGAATAAGATAGGTGATGCATGTGCCAAAGAAGGTTTCAGTTATGATAACCTGTTTAAGCATGTAGACTTTGAACGGATCCATATGTAGTATGCTAAAAAAAAATATATATATATATAGACCCAAGTAGCGCTACTCAGAGCAGATAAGGCGGCGCTACAGTGGTATCGTGAGCGGTTCACCTTTCCACTATCACACATCAAGCCTCCATCCTGCTATTTCCAAGTAAGTAACTTTATGCATACTGAGTTTCTTTTATAATGAAGAATGACTCCTATCTAGATAGAAATAATACCTCATCATGTTTTAGTAGATTGGAATCACACTTGTGATCTAGATAGAAATAATACCTCATCATGTTTTAGTAGATTGGAATCACACTTGTGATCTAGATAGAAATAACACCTTATCATGTTTTAAGTAGATTGGAATCACACTTGTGATCTAGATAGAAATAATACCTCATCATGTTTTAGTAGATTGGAATCACACTTGTGATCTAGATAGAAATAATACCTTATCATGTTTTAGTAGATTGGAATCACACTTGTGAACTAGATAGAAATAATACCTCATCATGTTTTAGTAGATTGGAATCACACTTGTGATCTAGATAGAAATAATACCTTATCATGTTTTAGTAGATTGGAATCACACTTGTGACTTAGATAGAAATAAGACCTCGTTATGTTTAGTATAATGGAACCGTACTTGTGATTGAGATGGCAACAATACCTTACCATGCTTTATATGATGGAAACATGTCTTTAACCCAGACATACCATTCCAAAAATTTCAAGATCCGATTTTCGTAATTATCGTGTCGGGTCTATGCTCATATGAATGGTTTAGTAATGGGTTAGTCGGTCTTATCTTGACTTCATTTTTCAATTTCGGATGGCACGGACGATGACTACCATGACTGTCGTGATGTGTCCCAAACCGATTGAGGGAAGCTATTGAAGAGATAGTTTATAAACCGATGGTGGGGTCGCGGACACATGAGGAGACTCGATGGTCTCTTTAGGAGACTCGGCGCAGGAGTTTCCGAGCATCTTGGATAATTATCGGAGGGCCTTGGTACGCTCCCGCCAAACGATTTCATGGTAGTCGCATCACGTATGGGGCCGCTATGAAGGGCGGATAACATATGCGGAGTTGTGCTGGGAGCTACTGGAGCACAAGGTTCAAGAGAAGCCTGTGGTAGAGAATCCGGTGGTAGCTGGCCTCAAGAGGAAGGAAGAGGGTTCCGTAAACAGTCAACTTAGTGGCCAGCCGGAGACTACCCTAGTGAGGCCAGGGAAGATAGGACTAAAAATAGTTACAACCGCACTAGGGTTTGTCCTAGTGGGAGTCATAATGAACTATCTTCTTAAGTAGTTTACATTGTTCCAATTAGGAATAAAGAATGTTATATGTTAACATTATTCCTTCTGGTCTGAAAATATGAATAAAAGATGATGAGTCGTTCTTTTGAAATTAAAGATGAGTTCGTTGCATGGGAAATGTATGGTATAATTGATCAATGTCGGTTAGACTGGAACATACAAATAATGAGTGGAAACAAAGTCCGGTGCCGCTTTGATGTCCTTATCGATGCTATCTCAACCCCTGAAAAGGGAAGTAATGAATTACGGAATAGAAATCATTTCTGGGCAACTTTCCACCATGACTATAACGCCGACGCTGTTCGACGATATAAAGGGAAAGCAAGATGGTGATTCAGACATCCAGAAGTTCAAACAAGAAGTACTGGAAGGAAGGGATAATGGATTCCGCATCACGGCGGATTATTATACTCCGGGATCGCTATGCATTAACGATCCGGAGTTACAGAAGATACTCGAGGAATCCCATGGAACACCTTATACCATGCATCCTGGATCTAATAAAATGTATCAGGACTTAAGGGATAAATTTTGGTGGTCTGGCATGAAAAGGGATGTGGCTCAGTACGTCAACACCTGTCTGACCTGCCAGAAGGTGAAGGCAGAACACCAGAAACCTGGGGGATTACTGCAGCCAATACAGATTCCCGAGTGGAAATGGGAAGAAATTTCCATGGATTTCATCTCGGATTACCTGAGCGATAAATGGTTACGATGCTATATGGGTAATCATAGCTGGTTGACAAAGTCCGCCATTTCGCAATCAAGATGACCTATTCGGTTGAGCAGCTAGCTCAATTATATGTCAAGGAAATTATCAAATTACATGGAGTGCCTAAGGCTATTATTTAGGATGGTCGTTTTACCTCCCATCTCTGGGAATGTGTTCAGAAGGCTCTTGGCACTAAGTTGAGATTCAGCACTGCGTTTCATCCTCAGACCGACGGTCAGACGGAAAGAGTGAACCAGGTGCTGGAAGATATGCTGCGGGCCTGTGCTCTAGACTTTAAGGGGAGCTGGTGTCGATATTTGTGCTGAATTTGCTTACAACAACAGCCTACTGTGCTACCATTGGAATGGCACCCTATGAAGCTCTATACGGAGAAGATGCAGTCTCTATCTGCTGGTACGAGGGTGGTGAAAGGAGGGAAATGGGTCTTCAGCCGATATTATTGACAATACCACCCGCTATCTGTAATATCCGTGAGAATCGAACCGCCGAGCCGACAAAAGAGCTATGCGGATATGCGGCGTAGACCGTTAGAGTTCGAAGTCGGGGACCTGGTATTCCTCAGAGTGACCCCTATGAAGGGAGTGATGAGATTCGGAAGGAAGGGTAAACTGAATCCACGTTACGTGGGACCCTATCCGATATCACAGAGAGTGGGCAAGGTGGCGTACAAGCTGGAACTGCCCCAAGAGATGTCGGCTATACACAACGTGTTCCATGTCTCTATGCTCAAGAAATGCCTATCCAGAGCGGACCAAGTGGTCGAGCCACAAATTGTACACGTTCAAGAGGACCTGAGTATCGGAAGTCGGCCTATCGGATACTAGACCGAGATGTCAAGAGACTAAGGAACAAAGAGGTGCCCTTAGTGAAGGTCCGTGGCGACTGCAATATGAGGAGGCTACTTGGGAACGCGAGGAGGACATGAGGCAGAAGTACCCGGAATTGTTTTAAGTTTCGAGGACTAAACTTTACAAGGTATGAGGATTGTAACGCCCGTGAAATTCTAGCAATTTTACGAGAATTTTTGGCTTTATGAGGATGGGCTTTATGTAGGCCTTTTTGGAGAAATAAAAGAAAATAAGCCAAAAAGAGATGCAAAGCCTAGGAATTGAACCCCCCACCTCTAGAGATAGCCAAGCCTTATAGATGCACCCACTAACCATAAGCCCAATAGAATCATATCATTAGAGGAAAGGGGGAACCTATAGATAAATGGGAGGAGGGTAAATGAAGAGGCTTGACAAGGAGAAGAGAAACTTCTCTTCCTCCTTTATAAAGAAGAGAGAAGTTCCACTTGGCCACTTCTTCCTTCCTTCTTCCTCTTCTCTTCATTCTCACCAAACCCCAAGCTCTTCTTCCTCCTTTGGCGAGGCTCCTTGCAAGCTAGGAGAGAGCTAGGTGACCTCCATTAGGTCATCTCCCAAGCAAAGCGAAGGATGTAAGTTTTCCTCACTGCAGATATTAGTTTGATAGGGTTGGTTGCTTGAAAAAATATGAAATTGTAGCCTTATAAGTTTGCCAACTAAGTTGGTGGGCTAGGATTCATGAAAATGCTACTAAGGGAGGATTTTATGGGTGATATGTTTCAAGTAGATACCTTTAGGAGACCAAAGTGCAAAGGTGATGACCCTATATGGTTCGGCCACCCCCAAGATTTTAGGGTTAGGGTTGCATGAACTTGATCCTAAAGTGATATTCTTGGTTGGTATGTTTCAAGTAAGACCCTTGGGTATCCACCATCCAAGATGAGGCCCTTGTAGGTTTCGGCCACCCTAGGCAATTAGGGTTAGGGTTGCATGAAAATATCCCTAATGATGCTATGCTAGATGATAATGCTCATGAATAAATATTAGGTGGCAAGAACCCTAGTTGAGCCCCTTGTAGGTTTCGGCCACCCTAGGTAATTAGGGTTAGGGTTGTATGAAAATATCCCTAATGATGCTATGCTAGATGATAATGCTCATGAATGAATATTAGGTGGCAAGAACCCTAGTTGAGCCCCTTGTAGGTTTCGGCCACCCTAGGTAATTAGGGTTAGGGTTGTATGAAAATATCCCTAATGATGCTATGCTAGATGATAATGCTCATGAATGAATATTAGGTGGCAAGAACCCTAGTTGAGCCCCTTGTAGGTTTCGGCCACCCTAGGTAATTAGGGTTAGGGTTGCATGAAAATATCCCTCATGATGCTAAGCTAGGTTATAATGCTTTATGAATGAATTTTTTTGGGGACCAAACCTAAGCTTGAGCCCCCTTACAAGTTTCGGCCAACCCATGGTTTTAGGGTTAGGGTTTCATGAAAACACCCTATATGTAATTGTGCTATGTGTATAGTTTTTAATATGACATGAACCTTGCTTGGGTGATGAATATGTTATGATTCAATGCAACATGAAATTAGGCTATGAGATGAGCATGTTTTACGATTTAATATGCCATGAATAAGCTTAGGAAATATACTTCCTGTTATGATGTAATGTGCCATGTAATATGCCATGATGAACATGTTGTGTGAAGTAATATGTCATGTATATGCTTCGGGAATGTGCTTCAAGTTATGGAGTATTGTGCCATGAAATATACCTAGGTGAAGAATATGTTTTGTGATTTAATATGTCATGAATATGCTTAGGAAATATGCTTCATGTTTACGATGCAATATGTCATGAAACATGCTTATGTGATGAACCCGTTTATGCTTTAGGACCCCTTTAGGGTACTCTTATGTTATGAATGCATGTGTCCTTATAAAATGATTAAGATGGAGATGCTTCCCTTTCAAGTAGGGATCAAGAGCTCTCCTTATGATAAGATAAGATGGAGATGCTTCCCTTTCAAGTAGGGATCAAGAGCTCTCCTTATGATAAGATAAGATGGAGATGCTTCCCTTTCAAGTAGGGATCAAGAGCTCTCCTTATGTCAAGATAAGATCAAGATGCTTCCTTCTTATGATGGGGATCAAGAGCATTCTTTATATTATGTCCAGAAAGAAAAGAATTAAGTATTTTACTTTGCAAGAGGTTAAGTACCCGACCGTCAGTGTGGTCGTTAATCAAATCCATAGGGACACAAGAAGACGTAAGAGGTCTTGCCTGGTAAGACGTAAGAGGTCTTGCTCTAATAGATGGTGGCTCGCTACCCCAGACCTATTAGGAGCGCATTATGTGGTACTTAACCTGGGGCCCCCAAACAAGTTATGATGATATTGAAGTATTTATAAGTATATGTTTTGAAAAGAAAAGACTTTTATGATACTGTGTATGCCTATGTTAAATGCTCTGAATGCTTACGAACTAGGTTCTTTATGCATGCTAGATGTTATGAAGTTATGATGATATTGAAGTATTTATAAGTATATGTTTTGAAAAGAAAAGACTTTTATGATACTGTGTATGCCTATGTTAAATGCTCTGAATGCTTACGAACTAGGTTCTTTATGCATGCTAGATGTTATGAAGTTATGATGATATTGAAGTATTTATAAGTATATGTTTTGAAAAGAAAAGACTTTTATGATATTGTGTATGCTTATGTTATTTGCTCTGAATGCTTACTAACTAGGTTATTTTTGCTTGCTATATGTTTTGAAGTTATGATGATATTGAAGTATTTATAAGTATATGTTTTGAAAAGAAAAGACTTTTATGATACAGTGTATGCCTATGTTAAATGCTCTGAATGCTTACGAACTAGGTTCTTTATGCATGCTAGATGTTATGAAGTTATGATGATATTGAAGTATTTATAAGTATATGTTTTGAAAAGAAAAGACTTCTATGATATTGTGTATGCTTCTGTTAAATGCTCTGAATGCTTACGAACTAGGTTCTTTATGCATGCTAGATGTTATGAAGTTATGATGATATTGAAGTATTTATAAGTATATGTTTTGAAAAGAAAAGACTTTTATGATACTGTGTATGCCTATGTTAAATGCTCTGAATGCTTACGAACTAGGTTCTTTATGCATGCTAGATGTTATGAAGTTATGATGATATTGAAGTATTTATAAGTATATGTTTTGAAAAGAAAAGACTTTTATGATACTGTGTATGCCTATGTTAAATGCTCTGAATGCTTACGAACTAGGTTCTTTATGCATGCTAGATGTTATGAAGTTATGATGATATTGAAGTATTTATAAGTATATGTTTTGAAAAGAAAAGACTTTTATGATACTGTGTATGCTTATGTTAAATGCTCTGAATGCTTACGAACTAGGTTCTTTATGCATGCTAGATGTTATGAAGTTATGATGATATTGTATAATTAAAAGTTATATGTTTAGAAAAGAAAAGACATTTAAGATAGTGAGTATGCTTATGTTAAATGCTCAGAATGCTTACGAACTAGGTTCTTTATGCATGCTAGATGTTATGAAGTTATGATATTGAATTAATTATAAGTGTATGTTTGAAAAGAAAAGACTTCTATGATATTGTGTATGCTTATGTTAAATGCTCTGAATGCTTACGAACTAGGTTCTTTATGCATGCTAGATGTTATGAAGTTATGATGTTTAGAGTTAAGTCTAAGTATGTGGTGACTATGTACTTTATGCTAGTTTAGAATTTATGATGTGGTGAAGGTTAAGGGTAAGGTTAAGAATACTTGCGACTATGTTCCTTCTGCATGATTAGGGTTTATGTTATTACAAATGTTTATGCTCAAGTTAACCAAATGTTTAGGATTACGTTCTTTCATGCACGCTTAGTTTATGCAGTTATAACGCTCATGTTCAAAGTATGCCCTGCTTAGATTAATTATGCTTAACCTGCTTATGAACAATTCTATGCCATGCTTAGTTCTTTTTGTACTACTACCTGGATATGTTGTTGATTAGTGTTGCTATGAAATGCTTAGGTCATTTTCTATGCCAGCATGCTCATGTTATAATGGTTTGATGAAATCGTGGTTTTGTGAGTAGGCAAGGATCTTACTAAGCTATATGCTTATAGTTTATGTTGTCCATATACTGCAGATAAAGGAAGTCTGCACTAGAGGGAGTGGCAGGAGGGGCCATGTGCGTGTGTGATAGTGGCATGGTGGAAGAAGACCCTTCACTATCTGCTTATATTTATATTCTCTAAGAACAATTTAAGACATTGCTTCCGCTTATAAGACTTGTGTTTAATGAGTATCCCTTAATTTAAGAGGTTCGACATGTTAGAACTCATGAACGAATCCTTTCGTTATGCATGTTATGAAATAAGATAAGATATGTGGTCATGCTAATGATGAATAAGATAGGTGATGCATGTGCCAAAGAAGGTTTCAGTTATGATAACCTGTTTAAGCATGTAGACTTTGAACGGATCCATATGTAGTATGCTAAAAAAAAAATATATATATATAGACCCAAGTAGCGCCGCCCTGAGAGCAGATAAGGGCGGGCGCTACAGATGTGGCCGCGAACGAAGAGAGCTTTGGGAAGGACTTCAAGTGAGATGAGAGAATGAGTGAATTGTAAGTAGCTCATTAGGTGAACTTGGCCGAATGGCTGAGGTTTGCCCGACTGTCGGACGCTCAAACGGATGTTAAGTTTGAGGTCTACCCGGCACCAGTCGACTGCCATGTCATGGCAGTCGACTGCTCCAAGTCGATCAGCAATCGACTGGTGTAGTTGATGGATCAAGTCGACATCAATCGACTACTTCAGGGAAGTAGGCGACTGATAGCACTGTGCACGAGCACAAAAGCTAGTCGAGCTCATGGGTCACTCGACTGAAAGTCGACATCAATCGACTGATGAAAGCATCAGTCGACTCATCATCCGACTATTGGAGAAAGTGATTGCAGATCCCATAAATCTGGCCTAGTCATAAGACGTTGGAGTCGACATCAGTCGACTGATAGTGTCCAACGGGAAGAATTGCTTCCTCTATATAAAAAGAGAGGGTGGGGGCTTGTAGATGGGTAATGTTCATGCTCTAAATATCTTACTAAGTGCCCCAAAAAGCTCAAACTCCTTCTTCTAGTTCTCTTTCATATCTATTGTAAAAGAAGGAGTGATCTCTTGTTGTAAAGGTTTACCTCCACCTTGCTTGGGCTAAAGGGAGAGACCAATAGTGGATTGGTTGCGAAGTGATTCACCGGAGACGAATCGGACTGTGGATTAGCGCCGAGGTCGTGAACCACGTTACATATTGTGTTAGCATTGTTTTATCTTTTTGTTTATCTTAATTGCTTGTTTAGTTTTGTTTCTGTTGCACTAATTATCTTTGTAGACAAGCATTTCCATTTATACGACGAAAGAGGGCTATTCACCCCCTCTAGCCGACCACCATCATTCCTACAAGTGGTATCAGAGCCAAGGAAGCTTGTCGAGGACTAACTGCCACAACAAGCACAATCAAGGATGGTCGATTCCAACATTCATCCACCGAAGTTTGAAGGAGAATTCTCTTGGTGGAAGAAGTGAATGGAGGTATTATTTGAAACTGATTTTGAAATTCTATTAATAATGGAAAATGCTTTCGAGATACCTATGGATGAAAATGGAGAGCAAATAGAGAAGACAAGATGGACAAAAAGACAAAGAGAGGAGTACATGGAGAATTCGAAGGCCAAGCATCACTTGTACAACGTACTATGCCAAAAAGAGATCAATCAGATTGGAGAGTGTGCAAGTGCTAAAGAGATGTGGGAGAAGCTAGTAGAGCTTCATGAAGGTACCTCGGAGGCCAAGCTTGCAAGGAGAGACCTACTCCGCTCCCAACTAACAAATATCAAACTTAAAAAGGGAGAAAAGGTAACCTCATTACACTCTCGTTTCAAAGAAATTCTAATTGGACTAACAAGTGTAGGAGAAAAGCTATCAAACCGGGATATGGTAATGAAGGCTATAGATGCCTTTCCCTGGTCCTCAAAGTAGAGCTCAATGGTGGACTCCTTCTACATCTCAAAGAACCTAGAAGTGATCACCTTGGAGGAGTTCTTCTCAACCATGGAGCTCCACGAAACAAAGCTTGAAGGAGTAGTAGAAGAGCAAAGAATTCAACCATCAAGAGGAGTGCCCTTAGTAGCCAACAAGGTGAAGAAGAAGAAGATAGAGACTCCCTCCTCCTCCGATGAAGCATCCTCCTCATCTTCCATGAATATCAATGAAGATGCTTATATGGTAAGGAAGGTAAGGCGTGCTTTAAGGAATTTAAAATTTAACAAATCTTATGATAGGAGAAGGCACAAGAGGAAAATCATATGCTACAATTGCCAACAAAAGGGACATATAAGAGATGATTGTCCCCTCTTGAACAAGAGCAAAGAAGAAAGGAGGAGAAAAGAAGAAAAGAAGAAGGGGATCAAGAAGAAGGAAGAAGAGAAGAAGGCCAAAGAAAAAGGCAAGGCCAAGGCACTCAAAGCAAGGACATGGGATGATCCTCCCTCATCATCATCATCAGAGGAAGAAAATGCCTTTGTCACAAATTTGGCTCTAATGGAATTTGATGAACTAGACACCACCTCCTCCTCTAAAAAATAAGAAGAAAGCACAAGTAAGCAGAGTTGTAGTGAAGGGGGAGGCTCACAAACATCATCATCCTCTTCATCCGAAGAAGAAGACATGGTATCTATGGGAAAACATCTTCCTACTCAAGAAATAGTTGCCATGATTTCTAGCTTAACTAGGGATTTATTTAGGGCTAAGAAAAAGAACAAATGAATGCTAGATCAAATTAAGACTTTAGATAATAAATTAGAGCAAGCATGTTTAAATGTTTATGATGATGCATGCTCATATGATTATATGGCCTTTGATGTTAATGATGCATGCATTGAGGAAAATAGGATATTAAGGGAAAAAGTAGACCATTTGACCAAAGCCCTAGAAAAATTTACAATTAGCTCCAACACCCTTAATATGATTATAGGGAGCCAAAGGGCTAGCTTTAATAAGAAAGGCCTAGGTTATAAGTGAAAGACAAATGAAAAGGCCTATAAATGTTTGATTACTAGGGGTCAAAGCAAAAATAAGACAATTGCTAGAAAATGGATCACTAAGGAATATTTAGTGAACCCTATAGGAAAGAACTTGTATTGGGTTCCTAAATCCATCCTTAAGGGTTAGAAAAACCCTAGGATAGTCAACCATGTGGACTTTACCTATATCATGTTAATTGGTTGACTTAGGATGGCAGGACTAAAATTTTTGAAATAGTGTTGGGTGATGATAATGTACCCATAAATAGATAAAATCATGCTTTGGTTGATATTTGACTTTTTATCATGATTTTATGCCAAATGCATTATCACAATTTGATTAATACATTTGTTTCATGATAATAATGTAAAATTAATTCATATATATTTTTATGATCATATAGTATGTTAGGATGATACTTAACCATGGGTAGAATTGCATGAATTTGAAGGCTAAGTACATAAATACCTTTAGGAACATCTCACATTCACCATAAGGATAAATTTGATTGAAAACATAGTATGGGTGAGATGATAGGATGATACAAATGGTCCACTAATGCCTATGACATTTAGATGGTCATTTTAAGTATCAAAATAGCAATAATAGACCAATCATGGGAAAGGCTTATGTTTAATTCATAGACATAGTGCCCAAAGATCATGGTTGGATATTTCATATGTTTTCAAAACAATTTCTTACTTTAAAGTTTGTGCTTTCATGTTTTGAAACAATCTAATGCAAAACTAGGTGTTAAAATTTATACAAACTTGATCAAAACACTAATTGTTTTTGAAACTTTTGGATTTTTGGCAAATCATTGAAAATATAAGTAATTTTCATGAAAACTTATTTTTCACTGATAAAAAACCCTAAAAGAAATAAGTTTTCAAAATTTCATGATTTTTTGATATTTTTGGAATTTCTAATGTATTTTTGAATTTCGTCCAGAAAAATCAGAAAACCTGAAACCTGCATGTCAATCGACTGGTAGTCTGAACCAATTGACTGATGTACTATGCATGAGTACAGTAACCTAATTTTATCAAGTTTTATTTGGTTTTTGGTATTTTTCCTTCTTAGAGATGATGTCATGTGTGTATAACATTTAGAAAATATTTTTGATGGTGTTAAAGGGGGAGAAATAGGGAAGTTTAAGTTAATCATGCTAAGAGGGAAATTTTAGCATGTCTTAAGGGGGAGTTGCATGTTTAAGGGGGAGTTGTTATACTCATGTTTTTACTTATATGCTTTCCCTGGTTATGCTGATTATTATTTGTTTACCTAACTTAAACAGATTGCCACACATCAAAAAGGGGGAGATTGTTAGGGAAATCAACCCATGTGATATGGTTTTGATGTGTGTGGAAAAGGGTTTAAGTTAGGATGATTGGATTTGATATGTGCGTTGGAGTCTTGCAGGACTTAGTAATTCGCAAATTGAGCTCAGGCAAGTGTCACCACTCACAATCTCATGCTTGAGTCGGCGAAGGAGCATTGCAGAGTCATGTGCTTGATGCATCCGAGGGACCGCCGGATGAGATGTCTTGAAGCGAAGCCAAGGAAGCAGACTTCGAGGGCAAGAGACACAAAGGAGCATTGCAGAGTCGTGCACTTGATGCTGCCGAGGGACGTGGCCGCGAACAAAGAGAGCTTCGGAGAGGGACTTCAAGTGAGATGAGAGAATGAGTGAATTGTAAGTATCTTATTAGGTGAACTTGGCCAAATGGTTGAGTGTCAGAGGCTCGACTGCAAGGGTTGAGGTTTACCCGACGACCGGACGCTCAAACGGATGTTAAGTTTGAGGTCTACCCGGCACTAGTCGACTGCCATGTCATGGCAGTCGACTGCTCCAAGTCGATCAGCAATCGACTGGTGTGGCTGATGGATCAAGTCGACATCAGTCGACTGCTTAAGGGAAGCAGTCGACTGATAGCACTGTGCACGGGCACAGAAGCTAGTCAAGCTCGCGGGTCACTCGACTGGAAGTCGACATCAGTCGACTGATGAAAGCATCAGTCGACTAATCATCCGACTGTTAGAGAAAGCGGCCATGGATCCCGCAAATCCGACCAGGTCAGAAGCCGTTGGAGACGACATCAGTCGACTGATGAAGGCATCAGTCGACAAATAGTGTCTAACGGGAAGAATTGCTTCCTCTCTATAAAAAGAGAGGGTGGGGGCTTGTAGATGGGTAATGTTCACGCTCTAAACATCCTACTAAGTGCCCCACAAAGCTCAAACTCCTTTTAGTTCTCTTTCATATCTATTCTAAAATAAGGAGTGATCTCTTGTTGTAAAGATTTACCTCCACCTTGCTTGGGCTAAAGGGAGAGATCAATAGTGGATTGGTTGCGGAGTGATTCACCGGAGACGAATCGGACTATGGATTAGCAGCGAGGCCGTGAACCACGTTACATATTGTGTTAGTATTGTTTTATCTTTTTGTTTATCTTAATTGCTTGCTTAGTTTTGTTTCCGTTGCACTAATTATCTTTGTAGACAAGCATTTCCGTTCATACGACAAAAGAGGGCTATTCACCCCCCTCTAGCCGGCCACCATCGTTCCTACATTTATGATTGGGGTCCATGTCAATTAAACACTACAAAATATAAAAGAACAGGAATCAAAATTAAACAAGATTATACCTCTTGTTTTACCTCTTGATCTTCTATTGTATTCCTGTCCTCTTCTTGGACGTCGTGTGGGCGATGATCTTCCAAGAATTGAAGCCTCCTAGACCATGTATCTTCCCTTCCTTGCTCGCTCCGAACAAGGGAAGAAAATCCTCTCTTCTTCTCCTTGCTTGTGCCGACCACCAAACTCCAAGTTTGGTGTCTGTCGGCCCTAAGGAGAGGAAAGGATGCACCGGTCAATGAAAGGAAGAAAGGGCTAAACCCTTGCTCCTCTTGCTGCCGACCCTAGGACAAGGAGAGGGAGGCACCAGCCAAATAAAGGAAGAAGGGACTAAACCCTAGCTCCTCTTGCCACCGCTCCTAGGAGAAGGAGAGGGTGGCGCCGACCAAAGGGAAAGAAAGGGAGGAAAAACTCTAGCTTTTCTCTTGTTGTCGCCAACCCTAGAAGGATAACCCTAACCCTTTGCCGCCCATGCCTCTCCACGTCCACCACTTATCCTTAGGTCTAGGCTTCATGAGGTATTTATAATAGGCTACAATAGGGACCATGAGGAGGAGTTGGATCTTGGCCACCCAATGGATCTGAACCACATATAACCCGATCCATTAATGATGATCCATTCCACTAGAGGATCATCATTGATCTACCTCACCAACCCCCATAATTAAATATGGGCTCCACATATTATTTATACAAAATATTTCCCCGTGTTTAAGATATCGAATGTCCATTAATTAATTAAATTACTGATAATTTAATTAATCAATATCTAACTCTATGAGTAGTACCACTCATCCTTATCATCATGTTGGACCAAGTCCACCTGCAGGATTTACATGATGAACTTTATGAGCTCCTCAAAGGGACATCATCATCCTAGTGTATATTATTTCCTATAATCAATGGCACACCATGTAAATAATATTATTTCTCAACTTACCAGGCCTATCGATTTAACACAAAAATCTCGCCCATTGGTCCTATAATCAATGACACACCATGTAAATAAATACTAAGTACATGTGCCCATTTTTATATCTGGATTAATAGCATTTACACCATAATATCTGAGATCTGATTCAATTATATAGTTAGTATAAATTGAATCACCTCTAAATTGGTCCTACTCAATACACACAAAGTGTATTAGTGTAATTCTATGGTCAAGATAAACCAATACCAAATTACACTACAACCATGTCGATGGTTTGTCCAAAATCATCTTGGTTGTGAGCCTCTACTTATACTCTACAAGGAACTGATAACATGATCTTCTGTGTGACTCCACACACCATGTTATCTACAATGTAAAGTATCAGACAACATGCATAAATATAAAATGCAAACAATGATCATGTGATTCTTATTTCAAAAGAAGATGTTCATTCAAAATCTAGGCTTTTAGTATACATCCCAACACAAGTTGCTTCCTCTCTCCCGCTTCCGCCTGGTGCTTCTTAGGGCACCTTCTTGCCATCCTAGCCGCCGTGCCCTCCCCTCCCCAAGGTTTGGCGCATAGGGACTTGCTTCCCCTCTTCAGTCGCTTGTGCATGGCAATCCTATCACACATCCCCGGATTAAAAAAAAAATAATCCAAATGAAGATGGATTGCCCAAGCAACCGATCCATCATCGTGCTATTCAATTTGAGTTGTCGCTTGAACAAACTTGTTGTTCAAGCAACCTAACTCTTATCCTCGATTAGTCGCAGAATAGATGATATACGGATCGCTAGTTTTTGTGTTTATCATCGGGGTCCAAGTAAATAAACCACATACATGATACAAGAGAACTAAAATCAAAACAAACAAGATTTATAGCTCTTGTTTACCTCTTGATCTTCTATTGTATGACCTATCCTCTTCTTGGACGTTGTGTGGGCAACGATCTTCCAAGAATCGAAGCCTCTTAGATCTCATATCTTCCATTCCTTGCTCACTCCGAACAAAGGGAAGAATATTCTCCCTTCTTCTCCAATCTAGTGTCGACCACCAATCCTTCTTGCTTGGTTGTTGCCGTCGGGCAAAGGAGAGGGAGTAGAAGAGGTGGCAACGGCCCTTACCAATGGAGAGGGAACCGCCAGCCCTAGGAGAAGGGAGAGAAGGTGGTGCTAGCCAAAACCCAAGGAAGAGAAGGAAACCCTAGTGTCGGCCAAGAGAAAGGAGGAGAACCCCTAGCCTTGCCCTCTTGTTGCCGCCGACCCAAACCCTAACTCTCCTTGTGTATTCCCTTTTCCCAAGCCTCTCCACCCCCTTTTATAGATCTAGGCTTCATGAGGTATTTATAATAGGCTACAATAGGGACCATGAGGAGGAGTTGGATCTTGGCCACCCAATGGATCTGAACCACACAAATCCGATCCATTAATGATGATCCATTCCACTAGAGGATTATCATTGATCTACCTCACCAACCCCCATAATTAAATATGGGCTCCATATATTATTTGTACAAAATATCTCCCCGTATTTAAGATATCGAATGTCCATTAATTAATTAATTTACTGGCAATTAATTAATTAACATCTAACTCCATGAGTGGTACCACACAACTTCATCATCATGCTGGACCAAGTCCACCCACAGAATTTATATGATGATCCTTATGAGCTCCTCAAGGGAACATCATCATCCTAATTCATAGGACACGGTTTCCTCCTATAATCAACGGCACACCATGTAAATGTTGGGATGTATACTGAAAGCCTTGCTCTTTTGTATGAACATCTTTATTTTGAAATAAGAATCACATGATCATTGTTTGCATATTTTTATAGTTATGCAAAATTGTCTAATATTTTACATTATAGATAACATGGTGCTTGGTGTGGCACAGAAGATCATGTTGTCAATCTCTTGTAGAATATAAGTAGAGGCTCACAACCAAGATGGTTTTGGACAAACCATTGGCATGATTGTAGTGTAGCTTGGTATTGTTTTATCTTGAACATAGAGTTACACTAGTACACCTCGGTGTATTGAGTAGGACCGACATAGAGGTGATTCAATTTATTGCTGACTACATAATTGAATCGGACCTCGGATATTATGTTGTACATGCTCTTAATCCCGATATAATAACGGGCACATGTACATAGTATTTATTTCTTTGATTTACCAAAGGGTGAGATTTCTATGGATTAAATCAATATGCCCGATAGGTTGGGAAATAATATTATTTACATGGTGTGCCATTGATTATAAAAGGAAACCGTGTCCTATATATTAGGTTGATGATGTCCCCTTGAGGAGCTAATAAGGTTCATCATGTAAACCCTGCAGGTTGACTTAGTCAACATGATGATAAGGTTGAGTGGTACTACTCGAGGAGTTAGATGTTAATTAATTGATGGTTAGTAAATCAATTAATTGACAGACATTCGATATCTTAAACACGGGGAGATGGATGTACAAATAATATATGGAGCCCATATTAATTTATGGGGGTTGATGAGGTAGTTCAATGATGATCCTCAAGTGGAATGAAACATCATTGATGGATCAAGTTTGTGTGGTTCCGATCCATCGGGTGGCCAAAACCCAACTCCTCCTCATGGTCCCTATCGTAGCCTAATATAAACCTCATGAAGTCTAGATCAAATGATGGAAAACAAATCTCTAGATCCGACGGTTGGGATTAAATCCCTAGAATCGACGGTTGAGATTAAATCTCTAGATCCGACGGTTGGGATTAAATCCCTAGAACCGACGGTTGAGATTAAATCTCTAGATCCGACAGTTGGGATTAAATCCCTAGAACCGACGGTTGAGATTAAATCCCTAGATCCGACGGTTGGGATGAAACTCTAGATCCGACGGTTGGGATTAAAACCTTAGAACCGATGGTGGAGATTAAATCTCTAGATCCGACGGTTGGGATTAAAACCCTAGAACCGACGGTTGAGATTAAATCTCTAGATCCGACGGTTGAGATAAAAACCCTAGAACCGACGGTGGAGATTAAACCAAGGCCTAAACCTAACTCTATATATATAGGCTTAAGGTGGGCGACAAGATGAAGGATGATGGATGATTTAAATTAGGGTTTAGCCTCTCATTGCTTGGGCGGCAAGAAACCCTAAGGAGGAAACCCTAATTGGATTAGGGTTTGGCTCTTTGGTTGGGCGGCAAGGTTTGGAAGGGAGAGTGGGCGGCAACTTGTGGAGGATCTCTTCTTCTTCCAAGATGGTGGCCGGCTCCTAGATCTCTTCCCTTCACCTTGGTTGGGCAGCAAGTAAGTCTAAGGAGGAAACCCTAACTAGGGTTAGGCTCCTATGGTTGGGCGGCTAGGGTTTGCAAGAAGGTGGGCGGATTTCTATAGGAGAGGAGCTCTTCTTCTTCCTAGGGTGTGGCCGGCTCCTTCCTCTATTCCCTCCACCTTGGTCGGAGCCCAACATATTCCCTTTCACCTCTTTACTCCATCTTGGCCGGCGGCACTAGAAGCTAGGGTTTGTCCCTAGTTTGGATCCTTGTTGGTTTCCATTTTGTTCTCTCTATTCTTGGGGTCGGCGGCATCAATCCTTTGTGGATTGGTGGTTGGCTCAAGCAAGAAGGGAAAGAGAGTTCTTCTTTCTTTGGATTGAAGAAGATCTAGGAAGCTTCAACTTGTAGAGGATCTTCTCCCACACGAAGTCTACAAGGAGGTTAGGACATACGATAGAAGATCAAGAGGTATAAAAGTTTTACAACTTTTATTATTGTTCTTTATGTTAGTATGTATTGATTATACTAGTTTACATTTGTATGTATTTGTATAATCATGGACCCCGAAGATAAACACAAAAACCGGCGATTCGTCCGTCGTCTCTTCCGCGGCTAACCGACTAGAAGAGTTGTGTTGCTTGAACAACTAGTTTATTCAAGCGATCGCTCAAGTCATTAGCACGACGACGAATTGGTTGTGCTTAGGAAACTCATCCCATCCGGATTATTTTTCATTAGTGAAAATTTTAATCCAGTGACATGGGAGCCGATGAGCATTCCGAGGGCTAGCATGATCACCAATAGTAAATAATATCATTTCCCAACTTACCGGGCCTATCGATTTAACCCATAAATCTCTCCCATTGGTACATCAAAGAAATAAATATTAAGTACATGTGCCCATTATTATATTGGAATTAAGAGCATGCACACCATAATATCCGAGGTTTGATTCAATTATATAGTCAGTATAAATTGAATCACCTCTAAATTGGTCCTGCTCAATACACACAAAGTGTACTAGTGTAATTCTGTGGTCAAGAAAAATCAATACCAAATTACACTACACCCATGCCAATGGATTGTCCAAAACCATCTTAGTTGTGAGCCTCTACTTATACTCTACAAGGAACTGATAACATGATCTTCGGTGTGACACCACACACCATGTTATCTTCAATGTAAAGTATCAGACAATATGCACACATATAATAAATATAAAATGCAAATAATGATCATGTGATTCTTATTTCAGAATGATGATGTCCAAACAAAGACTAGGCTTTCAGTATACATCCCAATAATCTCCCACTTATACTAATAGACTATGCTGCCTTCAAACTGCCATACATCTGATTCTCATTCCCTCAGATGCCTATAAAAATCTCTCACTGGAAGGGCCTTAGTGAAAGGATCTACCAGGTTATTCTCTGATGCAATCTTGGCGACAACAACTTCTCCTCGCTTTACGATCTCTCGTATCAGGTGGTACTTGTACTCTATGTGTTTACTAGCCTTAGGGCTCATGGTTTCTTCGAGTTTGCAACTACACCACTGTTATCACAATAAATTATGATAGTTTTGGGAAAATCAAGAATCACATCCAAGTCCATCAAGAAGTTCCTGAGCCATACAACTTCTTTGGCTGCCTCAGAGGCTGTCACATACTCAGCTTCCATGGTAGAGTCCACCATGCATTTTTGCTTGACACTCCACCATATAATGGCTCCACCTCCCAAAGTAAACACAAAACTCGAGGTAGACTTACTATTATCCCTATCTGATTGGAAGTCAGAATCTGTGAAACTCATAGGGAGTAATTGATCTGCCTAGTATACCAGCATATAATCCCTAGTCCTTCTCATGTACTTCAATATATGCTTTACCACAGTCAAATGTTGCTATCCTGGATTACTCTGATATCTGCTAACCATGCCCACGGTAAAGAAGACATCCGACCTTGTACATAACATAGCATACATGAGGCTTCTTACCATCGAAGCATAAGGAACCACCTTCATCTCCTCTATCTTCTTTGATGTTCTAGGACACATCTCTTTAGATAAAGGTACTCCATACCTAACAGATAAAAAACCTTTCTTGGAGTTCTGCATGCTAAAACGGGCCAAAATAGTGTATATGTATGAAGCTTGAGATAAGCACAACATCCTTTTCTTGCGATCGCTTATAACCTTGATCCCAAGTATGTGTCCCACTTCTCTCAAGTCCTTCATATCAAAATGTTTGGACAACCATACCCTTACACCTGACAACACTTTGCCATTATTGCCAATGAACAAAATGTCATCTATGTATAGTACAAGAAATACCACTATGTTTCTATCACATCTCTTGTATACACATGACTCATCCGAACTTTGAATAAATCCATATGACTGGATTACCTCATCAAAGTGGATGTTCTAAGATCTTGAAGCTTGCTTCAACCCATAAATGGACAGATTAAGCCTGTACACAAGATGCTCTTTCCCCTTTGCAATCAAACCCTCTGGTTGCTTCATATAGATGTTTTCTCCAAGACTTCCATTAAGGAAAGCTGTCTTGACATCCATTTTCCAAACCTCATAATCCATATAAGCAGCAATAGATAAGAGAATCTGGATAGATTTAAGAATGGCTACCGGCGAAAAGGTCTCCTCATAATCGATGCCCTCTTTCTGAGTATACCCTTTTGCAACAAGCCTTGCTTTGAAGGTCTCAACCTTCTTGTCTGTTCCTCTCTTTCTTTTGTAGATCCACTTGCATCCAATGGCTTTTACACCATTGGGTGGTTCTACTAGCTCCCAGACCTGATTTGAATACATAGATTCTATCTCAGAATTCATCGCCCTTTGCCAAGATACCACATCTTTATCTTGGATTTGTTGGAGATTATGGGATCATGCGCAGTGGAATAAGTGAATAAAACAATTTTTATTTCATCCCAGACATCCCCTGGGGGCCAGGAAAACTTGTTTTGGCACAATCACATGAAAACATGCAAGGAGAAAGAGATGTTATACCTTCGGAATTCTTTTGAATCCGTCGAAACCACAAGCAAGACCAACGGGCCTTGCCTCTATCAGTATCCATGCCAGGATCACCTGAGACAACCCCTATAGCAGCAAGTCTTTATCTTCGATTGGTGCTAGCCAACCGGTGGAGACAAGGGAAGAGGAGAGAGGAGAGAGAGCAACGACGGCTATCATGGGAAAACCTAAAAACCAAAAACCTTAGACAAAGATTATCAAGGGATATATTTATATATCTCTTGATTAGGTAATCTTAGGAGGCTTAAACAGAACATATCTTACCATAATTATCCCATAATTAAGGTAAGAACAACAAAGGAAATTTCTATAAAGAGAAATCTCCAAAATCGGCGGAGACACGAGACAGCCGTGTGGATTCACACGACCTGACCGTGAGGATTCACATGGTCGTGTGTTTTCACATGGCCTTGCCGTGTGGATTCACATGGCCGTGTGAAAACACATGGCCTGGCCGTGTGTCTCTCTGGGGCAGCCCAGAGTTTGCCAATTTGCGGCCAGAGCCAGGCACAGCCCGTGCCAAGTTAGGTACGGCCGTGTGAGGCTTTTTATGGTCCATTTGACTTCGTTTAAGTGCGATATGACCGTGCTAAGCCCAACAAAGACATAAGAGGTTCCATAGCCTTCGTTTTGCACCCCCTTGGTCTGGTCCAACCAAACATATCCTCTCTCAACGAAAATCTCATTCTCAGACTTGTTTTACATCTCGAGATCACCCATAGTGCGTGTGACCCAATAGGTTCCCGATTATGTTGGCAATTCATAATTAACCCTTTAATTATGAATAGATCATGAGTGGCACCTAGCAATACATCATGACCCCCAATTGACCGAAAAGTCTAAATCGACTCCAGAACATTTTCTGAACCCTTCAGCAACTTTAGTTGTTCGTGCATTGTTCCTTTCACTCATCTTATACTCACTTAGTTCAGGACATGGTCTCTATTCTATGTCCCCACTAGGTTGACTACGTCACACCTAGCCCAAGTTAATTTTCTTGTCCTGTGGATTCAAGTTACTCCTACATGTTCCCAAGAAGACCATCTTCTTAACATGCTTGCTCTGGCAAGACACTTCTGAGTAACAATCCTGAAAAGATGCCTAGGGTATACATCTCCTTTATCAGGAGTGGTGAATCCTCTGTTGGCTATTCAAACACCTTCGATCACTTTAGCTTATACCCAATCATCCCAAAGTTACACCTACTATGTAGATGGCTGTGAAGAAGTTAAAGTATAACGTATCATGATCAAGGTGACTTGAATACCTCAAGTCTAAGGAAGCTCGCACTCAAGCCGCAATGAGATCTTCAACGACATATAGAACCATATGAAGTCTCATAGCAGATCACTCCAATGAACTAGTTACCATAACTAGCATCCGCATGTTCCCTCTCAGCATCCCTATACTTCCATTCAGTGAGTACCAAATGCTTGGATAAACCAAGGAGCACAACATGTTCTAGTCTCATGGAATTGATGATGTCCAATCTCATCAATTCATCGACTAAGGATAGTTTCAATACTTGCATATTTACACATGATGAGATACCCACTAATTGTGATCCAATCACAATTTCTCTCATGTTATGCATCGTATTGTGGACTTCAGTATATGAGTTTAAGATCCAATCAAATACATAGATAATGTACACTCAAATAGTGAATTTTATTAATAACTTCTAAGGCTATTGCCTCAGGACACCTCTTAATTACATCAAACTCCCACTTGGCCTATAGTCAATCGCCTTGGTATCTAATATCGTAGGCCTCTATATGCCTCTCAAACTTTTCTTGGGGAAGAGGCTTTGTTAAGGGATCCGCTAGATTCCTATCAGTGGAAACTTTCTCTATTTGTACGTCTCTTCTACCAATGATCTCTCTGATCAGATGGTAACGACATAGTACGTGTTTGGATCGCTGATGAAACCGTGGTTCCTTTGCTTGTGCAATGGCACCATTGTTGTCACAGTAAACCAGTAATGCTTCAACAATGCTCGAACCTACTCCAAGTTCAGTAATAAACTTCTTGATCTAGACCGCCTCCTTTGCTGCTTCAGAAGCTGCAATGTACTCTGCCTCCGTGGTAGAATCAGCAACGGTATCTTGTTTAGAACTCTTCCAACTCACCGCACCTCCATTCAAGATGAATATGTATCCAGACTAAGATTTGGAATCATCCTTATCTATCTGGAAGCTGGCATCAGTATACCCGCTTACTACCATATCACCTTCTCCATATACCAAGAACAAATCTTTAGTTCTTTTCAAGTACTTAAAAATTGTCTTGACAGCCACCCAATGGTTCATACCAGGATCCGATTGGTATCTACTCGTAACGCTCAAAGCATACAATACATCAGGCCTCGTACATAACATAACATACATGATTGATCCTATAGTTGACGCATATGGGATCTGACTCATGCGAATCCTCTCATCTTCAATGTGCGGGCATATAGACTTCAAAAGGTGAATCCCATGCCTCATGGGAATAAAACTTTTCTTGGATTCTTCCATGCTAAACCATTTTAGCACTTTGTCTATGTATGTAGACTGCGAAAGGCCAAGCAACCGATTCGATCTATCTCTATATATCTTAATCCCCAAAATATAGGTTGTTTCTCCCATGTCTTTCATGGAGAATATTTTGGACAACTAGACCTTGACTGTTTGCAAACAAGAATATTTTTCCTATAATTAATATGTCATCGACATATAATACTAGGAACACGACTGCACTCCCACTAACCTTCTTATACACACAAGGTTCCTCAGGATTTTATGAGAAATCAAACTGTTTGATTGCCTCATCAAAACGGATATTCCAACTCCTGGATGCCTGCTTCAATCCATAAATGGAACGTTGAAGATTGCATACTTTATTCCTATCAATGGATGTGAAACCCTCAGGTTGTATCATATATACATCCTCAGACAGGTTTTCATTAAGGAAAGCTATTTTCACATCCATCTGTCATATCTCATAATCAAAATGAGCTACCATGGCTAGGAGTATCCGAATAGATTTAAGCATAGCTACTGGTGAAAAGGTTTCGTCATAGTCAATACCTTGTCTTTGACGATAGCCTTTTTCAACTAATCTAGCTTTATAGATAATAATATTACCATCCATATCAGTTTTCTTCTTGAAAACCCACTTGCACCCTATAGGCGTTATGCCTTCAGGTAGGTCTACCAAGTTCCAAACCTGGTTTTCATACATGAAATCCATTTCCGATTTCATGGACCTGTCTAAACTATTCAGTGTCTCTTCATAATTAGTAGGTTCCTCATCATCTATGAGCAACACATCATTAGATTCACTTATGAGAAATCCATATCTCTCAAGAATCCTTCATGTCCTACTAGATCTACAAGGAAGTTGTGTATCATCAGGTTTAGCTATTACCTCATCCGAAAGAATAATCAACTGTGGTTCTTTACTAGGCATCTCTTTTATATCTACTGGAGCCTCTTGAACTACACTTAGTTCAACCTCACTCCCACTATTTTCCTATAAGAGAAACTCCTTCTCTAGGATATAGCATGCCTTGAAACAAACACCTTTTGTTCCAAGAGATGATAGAATTGGTAACCCCTTGTTTCCTTAGGGTAACCAATAAATAGACACTTATCAGACTTAGCCTCCAACTTATCTGATACTATCCTCTTCACATAAGCAGGACAATCCCATATCTTCAAATAAGATAAATGAGGTTTTCTACTTTTCCACATCTCATATGGAGTAGTAGAGATTGCCTTAGTCGGGACTCTATTTAACAAGTAAACAGCGGTCTCGAGTGCGTAACTCCAAAAGGTTTTTGGAAGACTTGCATGCTGCATTATTAACCTAACCATGTCCAACAAGGTTCGGTTTCGCCTTTCAGCCACACCATTATGTTGTGGTGTGTAAGGTGGAGTCCTTTGGGACAAGATGCCATTGTCCCTTAGATAATCTTGAAACTCTTGGCTTAAGTATTCACCACCTCGATCCGATCGAAGTACTTTAATACTTTTCCCAAGTTATTTCTCTACTTCCTTTCTAAAGTCTTTAAACCTTTCAAAGACTTCAAACTTATATCTTAACAGATACAAATACCCATATCATGAATAATCATCGATAAAGGTAACGAAGTAGTTATAACCTCCTATGGCATGAGTTGACATTGGTCCGCATACATCGGTATGTATAAGGCTGAATACCTCGACTGCTCGTTCACCCTTTCCTATGAAAGGTAGTTTAGTCATCTTTCCTTTTAAGCATGAAACACATGTGTCTAATGAATCTGATTCATAAGACTCCAAAATGCCAAGCCTCTGCAATTTAGACATGCATTCATTGCTTATATGGCCAAGACGACAATGCCATAATTGCGAGGTTAATTGATTATCTAACTTAGCGCGTTTGCTATTTGATTCGATATTGAATATCTCATTGGATGTATCTAACATGTAGATCCCATTATTTAATATTCTAGTAGCATAAAGAACGTCATTTAACATAATGTAACAACAATTATTACTAAATGTCAAATGATAACCTTTCTTATTCAAACATGAAATAGAAACAATGTTCTTTATTAATGCAGGAATATAAAAACAATCATCCAATTCTAAAACTAGTCCCGTAGGAAGTGGAAACATATAAGTACCCTTGGCTACTGTAGCAACCTTTGCTCCATTGCCAACCCTTAGATCTGCTTCTCCCTTAACTAGTTTTCTTCTGTTCCTCAACCCCTGTATGTCATTATATATATGTGAGTCATACCCGGTATCCAATACCCAAGTGTTAGAAGAAACAGTATGACATTCAATAACAAATATACCTAAAGAAGATTGGGCATCAGATGCTTTCTTCTGCTTCAGTGACTTCAGATACTACTTGCAGTTTCTCTTCCAATGTCCATCCTTGCCACAATGATGGCAGGTGCCCTTGGGAGTTATTTCTTCCTTCTTTGCCTTCTTCTTCCCTTTAGCTTTTATTTTTGACTTCCTCTTAGAACCTTTCTTTAAGGAGTCAACTAGCATCACCGCCTTCTGTTCCTTCGCAACAGATGACTCCACTGTTTTGAGCATATTGATCAATTCAGAAATCGTGGACTCAATCTTATTCATCTGATAGTTCATCACAAATTATGAATAGCTACCAGTCAGATTGTGAAGAATTAAGTCAATACTTAATTCATGGTTCATGAAGAACCCTAATGATCCCAATTGCTCAATATAGCTATTCATCTTTAGCACAAACTGCACTGCAGATGAACCCTCCTGCATCTTCGAGCGAAAGAGGAGCTGGGTGACCTCGAACCTTTCAGATCATGCCTGCTCATCGAACAACTCTCAAAGATGGAAGACAATTGTATTAGCATCCATATGCTCATGTTGGTTCTGCAAATCAGGAGACATCGACGCTAGCATAATGCAGCTCGCTATCTCAGAGTCAGCAACATGTTTCTGGTAAGCCAACTTTTGGTCACCAGATGCTTTGTTTGCAGGAGGTTGGGGAAGAGCCTCTTCAAGGACATAAGCTAGCTTTTCAGCCTTGAGAACAATTCTCAGGTTGCGAAGCCAGTCCAAGAAGTTTGGCCCTATCAATTTGTTATTGTCCAAAATTGAACATAAATTAATGGAGGTTGATATGTTGTTCTAATTAGTACCTAGACATACAAAAAGGTGTATAAGATAGATGAATTAATAGTAATGTAAACAATTTACATTAACAAGAAACTCCCACTATTTTATCAAATTCAATAGCCCTCACTTTGAATTTGAGAGATGTTAGGTGATCTCTTAGTGGGTTGATATCCATTATGACTAAGAACAACCTTGGAGAGATTCCAACAAGTCATTCATAGTCATAATGTTAGGTATCAATAGTACCCATTATATATCAAATATATAAATATCACTTTATGCTATCAACTAATTAAATGTTCACATATACATTAGGTTGTTAACTCATTAACATATATACATCCAATGCATATCACCTAATTGCACCTCTGCCCATATTGACCTTGGAGGGAGTCCAACAAATCAATGCTTTTAGTTAGGGCTGACCTATTAATCGTGAGATCGAATTTAAATGATTTGAACACATCCAACCTACAAGCCAGGCTTGGAGAGAGTCCAACAACCCAAACATGAAATTGACCTCTGGTCCTTACCATTTAAAATAAATATTGAATCTCATATGAATTGAACATGCTCGATGTCATGCTAGGTTTGGAGGGAGTCCAACAACCCAAACATGAAAAAGAACTCTGGTTCAACCATATTAATGGAAGGTGTTAGCCCTAATATTTGCACGAGGGATTTTACATTATTATGGGTCTCATCTAAAAAGGAAATAAACCTAAATTTGGAAAACCCAAGGTCAAATTAGGAAATGAGTTTCCCGATGTGAATGTGAGTCTATGCTTAGGCTCTAACGATGCGGCCAACACCTTCGGTGTTTCTAGGCGCATCCTCGGTATTTCCTTTTAGATTACAAACATATCCTATATGTAAAACAAGTATACTCTAATCTATCATATAGATAAACATGGCACATGTATATTAAAACATCAAACATGCTTTAAAATTTCACCTACAACATGCAATCTATGCCAAAAGAACAAGGTGGCTCTGATACCACTTGTTGGAGATTCCGGGATCATGCGCAGTAGAATAAGCGAATAAAACAATTTTTATTTCATCCCAGACATCCCCTGGGGGCAAGGAAAACTTGTTTTGGCACAATCACATGAAAACACGCATGGAGAAAGAGAAGTTATACCTTCGGGATTCTTTTGAATCCGTCGAAACCACAAGCAAGACCAACAGGCCTTGCCTCTATCAATATCCACGCCGGGATCACCATATACAACTCCTAGTGCAGCAAGTCTTTGTCTCCGATTGGTGCTAGCCAACCGATGGAGACAAGGGAAGAGGAGAGAGGAGAGAGAAATGACGGCTATCAAGGGAAAACCTAAAACCCAAAAACCTTAGCCAAAGATTATCAAGGGATATATTTATATATCTCTTGGTTAGGTCATCTTAGGATGCTTAAACGGAACATATCTTATCATAATTATCCCATAATTAAGGTAAGAACAACACAAAAAAAAATTATAAAGAGAAATCTCCAAAATCGGTGGAGACGCGACACGACCGTGTGGATTCACATGGCCTGGCCGTGTGGATTCACATGGCCATGTGTTTTCACATGGCCTGGCCGTGTGAAAACACATGGCCTAGCCGTGTGTCTCTCTGGGGCAGCCCAGACTTTACCAATTTGCGGCCATAGCCAGGCATGGCCCGTGCCAAGTTAGGCACGGTCGTGTGAGGCTTTGTATGGTATATTTGACTTCGTTTAAGTGAGATATGACCGTGCTAAGTCCAACAAAGCCATAGGAGGTTCCATAGCCTCCGTTTCACACCCCCTTAGTCTGGTCCAACTAGACATATCCTCTCTCAATGAGAATCTCATTCTCAGACTTGTTTTTACATCTCGAGATCACCCATAGTGCGTGTGCCCATATAGGTTCCCGGTAATGTTGGCCATTCATAATTAACCCTTTAATTATGAATAGATATTTAGTGGCACCTAACAGTACATCATGACCCCCAATTGACCGAAAAGTCTAAATCGACTCCAGAATATTTTCTGAACCCTTCAACAACTTCAGTTATTCGTGTCTTGTTCCTTTCACTCATCTTATACCTACTTTGTTCAGGATATGGTCTTTGTGTTTGTCCCCACTGGGCTGACTACGTCACACCTAGCCCAAGTTAATTTCCTTGTCCTATGGATTCAAGTTACTCCTACATGTTCCCAAGAAGACCATCTTCTTAACATGATTGCTCTGACAGAGACTTCTGAGTAACAATCCTGACAAGAGACCTAGGGTATACATCTCCTTTATCAGGAGTGGTGAATCTTCTGTTGGCTATTCAAACACCTTCGATCACTTTGGATTATACCCAAGCATCTCAGAGTTACACCTACTATGTAGATGGTTGCGAAGAAGTCAAAGTACAAGGTGCCATGATCAAGGTGACTTGAATACCTCAAGTCTAAGGAATCTGACTCAAGCCGCATTGAGATCTTCAACGACATATATAACCATATGAAGTCTCATAGCAGGTCACTCCAATGAACTAGTTACCATAACTATCATCCACATGTTCCCTCTCAGCATCCCTATGCTTCCATTCAGTGAGTATCAAATGCTTGGATAAACCAAGGAGCACAACATGTGCTAGTCTCACATAATTGATGATGTCCAATCTCATCAATTTATCGACTAGGGATAGTTTCAATACTTGCATATTTACACATGATGAGATACCCACTAATTGTGATCCAATCACAATTTCTCTCATGCTATGCATCGTATTATGGACTTCAGTATATGAGTTTAAGATCCAATCAAATACATAGATAATGTATACTCAAATAGTGAATTTTATTAATAACTTCTAAGGCGATTGCCTTAGGACACCTCTCAATTACATCAGAATTGCCTCGTCATATATCCAGGGATCAGATTCATGTTCGCCAAGGACCAAATCAGAAGATTCTCCCAAGAACATAAATCTCTCAGGTTGTCTAACAACCCTTCCACTACGACGCGGTACAATCACTTGTGGTATATCCTCTTGTATCGTTGGTACTGAAGTAGGGACTTCCCCTCTTAACTTCTCCAAAACAATCTTGCTCATGGGTTTATGGTTCATCACATAGTCTTCCTCTAAAAATTGGGCATTCGTGCTAACGATCACCCTATGATCTCTAGGACTATAGAACAAATCATCTTTTGTTCCTCTAGGATATCCTACGAACAAGCACACTTCTGTACGAGGTTCAAACTTACCAGCATCTCCCTTCAGCACATGTGCTGGACTATCCCAAATCCAAATATGTCTTAAACTAGGCTTTCGTTCAGTCCACAATTCTGTGGGAGTAGAAGGTACTGATTTAGATGGAACCAAGTTCAGAATATACATTGTCGTATCCAGAGCATAACCCAGAACGAATCTGGTAACTTAGAATAACTCATCGTCGATCTAACCATCTCCATAAGAGTCCTATTCCTTCGCTCCGTCACACCATTCTGCTGGGGTGTACCAGGTGCAGACAGTTGGGATTGAATCCCAGCCTCTGATAAGTAATTTCTAAACTCTCCCAAGATGTACTCACCACCACGATCATATCATAGTGTCTTGATACTTTTACCTTGACGTTTCTCCACATCAGCCTTGAATTCTTTGAACTAGTCAAAGAATTCAGACTTGCGATGCATCAAGTAAATGTATCCATATCTTGAATAATCATCTATAAAAGAGATGAAATATTTAAAACCACCTCAATCCTGTGAAGGTTTTTCAAAACCGAAGCTCTGATACAACTTGAAGGTAGGAAACTTCGCTTCCCACTTCCACTCGGTCGCTTGTTCATGGCGATCCTTCTACGTCCCCGGATAAAAAAAAATTATCCTTGACAAGAAGGATTACCCAAGCAACCATTTCATCGTCGTGTTATTCGATTAGAGTAGTCACTTGAACAAACTTGTTGTTCAAGCAACCAACCTCTATTCTACGAATAGCCGCGGAATAGACGATGTACGGATCGCCGACTTTTGTGTTTATGTTCGGGGTCCAAGTTATATTAGCCATAAAAACAGAATACTACATGCATATATAATTGAAAAACAATTATAGACATGTTACAAAAGAGAAAAGACAATCGATATACCTCTCGATCTTCTATTGTATGTCCTTCCTCCTTTTGGACGTCGTATGGGCGACGATCTACTAAAAGTCGAAGCTCCTAGATCACCAATCTTCCTTCCTTGCTCGCTCCGAACAAGAGGAAGAATAAGAAATAAAACACTTCTCCTTCTTTCAACTAACCACCAAGCTCCAAGCTTGGTGCTTGCCACCGGCCAAGAAGGAGATCAAGAAGAGTGAACGCCGGCCAAGACTCTAAGGGAAGAGACCCTAGACTTCTTTCCACCTGCCAAGGAGAGGAGAAGGACTTGCTTTGGATGCCGGCCAAGGGAGGGAAGAAGGAGATGGGCATCGGCCACCAAGGAAGAAGAAGAAGAAAGGAAATAATTTCCTTATTTGGTGCCGCCCAAGCCTTCAAACCCTAAGCCTCGCAAACCCTAATCCTATCTCAATTGGAATTTCTTGTTGCCGCCCACCCTAAAGCCTCCTTTTATAGAGTTAGGGATAAGCCGTGTTTTAATCTCCACCATTGGTTCTAGGGATTTAATCTCAATCGTCGAATCTAGAGATTTAATCTCAACCGTCGGTTCTTGAGATTTAATCTCTACCTTTGGATCTAGAGTTTTGATTCCATCCATTGGATCTAGGCTTCATGAGGTATTAATAGGCTACAATAGGGACCATGAGGAGGAGTTGGATCTTGGCCACCCAATGGATCAAGCCCACATAAAGTTTGATCCATTAATGATAATCCAATCCACTAAAGGATTATTATTAATCTACCTGACCAACCCCCATAAGTTAATATGGGCTCCATATATTATATGCACATTTTTCTCCCCGTGTTTAAGATCTCGAATGTCCGTCGATTAATTAATTTACTGACCATTAATTAATCAACATCTAACTCCATGAATAGTACCATCAACCTTTTCATCATGTCGGACCAAGTCCACCTACAGGGTTTACATGATGAACCTTATGAGCTCCTCAAGGGGACATCATTATCCTAATATATAGAACACGGTTTCCTCCTATAATCAACGACACACCATATAAATAATATCATTTCTCAAATTACCGAGCCTATCGATTTAATCTTTAAATCTCGTCCATTGGTAAATCAAAGAAATGAATACTAAGTATATTGTTGGGTTTTTCCGAGCCGCAAAACCGCTTTTTGCGTTGCGGAAACCTCGGAAGCCCCGGCCACGGATCTGTGCGAAGTATAAAAATTATAAAACATGTATGTGCTTACTAAAAACCCTAGATCTACCTTATATCTAAGAGATGAGATCATTACCCTCGATGCGATACCCTTCGCTTATCCCGCTCGTCCAAAAGTTCGCCGAAACTCGAGAGTGTCAAGTGCACACTCCTCTATTGGTATCCACACAAGCAATAGGTGGAGAAAAATGCCTTAGAGTGTGCTAGCACTCCTTTAGGAATTTCGGCCAAGGAGAGGTTGGGAGAGGTAGAGCTTGAGAGAAAGATGATCCAAGGTTGAAGATGAAGTTATTAAGCCACCAAAAATCAATTACCCCATCTAATGGAGTGGCCGACCACTTCATGGAGAGGAGGTTACATGCATGCATGTAACTCCCATGACCCTTGGTCTCCCTCATGATGTGGCACCAATTGACAAAGTAAATGATGATGTGGAGCATCATCATTGGCCGGCCATGCCAAGTCATCATCATGACATGGCATTTGGTCAAGTCAAACTTGACCTTTCATCTTCCCTCTCAAGTCAAGTCAAACTTGACCTCTAATCTCTCATGGTTGATCAAATCTAACCACTTGACTCAAGTCAATTTAATTTAATGAATATTTATTCATTAATTTAAATTGATTTGATGAATCAAATCAAAATTAGACTCATTCAATACTTGAATCAACTTGAGTCTAACTCAATTAGTCTAATTTGGATTACTCTTAATCCAATTTGGTTCATCCCATGAACCTAATCCTCATGGTTCATCATATGAACCTAATCTCCATCTAATTTCTCTTATGTGTGTGACCCTATAGGTTCTTGTAACGTTGGCAATGTCCCTAAACCGATTTAGGAACATAAGCAATGAGCGGTATCTAGCAACACATCATTGCTACCCAAGTTACAAGAATGTTGAGCTCCAACATCACCTTTGTGACTACTAATTGTGACTCTCACAATATGTGACAATGTCTCTCTATCCTTGACATCTAGATTGACCAATCGAGGCATAGACCGTGTCATCCTCGGTACAATCTAAATCTTGAACCCCAAGTAGACTCACTCTAATCAAATGAGCTCAATATCTCATATTGACTCATTTGGGCATGGCCATGCACTTCGTGGTCTCACTCTATCAAGAATATCGATGTCACCCCCGTCATATAGGAGGGATAGATCCCATCTACATCACTCACATCCCTCCGCATAATTTGTTACATACCCAGTAATCGCTTTTATAGTCCACCCATTTACAGGTGACGTTTGACGAAGCCAAAGCATGCAACTCCTTATGTAGGGAACCATGGTGACTTCAGGTCTAAGGACTAATAGTCATACTAATAGCCACATGAGAAAGTATATGACACTCATATAACGATCCATGATACTTTCTCATGGCGGGTCATTCAGTATACATTCTCCAATGCATACCCATGTGTCAACTTGATATCTCATATCCATGACTTGTGAGATCAAGTCATCTTGTTGAACTACATGCTAGTCTCTACGCATTAACATTGTCCCTGAATGTTAATACTCGACTAGGAATGATTAAGAGTAGTGTTCTCTATATCATCTCATTATCGATTCAACCAATCGATTGATATAGATAAGAACCTACTACTCAAGGACATTATTATATTTAGTTATTTGGCACCAATACAAGTAAATATAATAACCATGCCTTTATAAATAGGAATATGATACAATAAAGTCCATACAACAATCATCACATGATTGGCTCTAGGGCTTTCACTAACATATATGTGCCCGTTATTATATCGGGATTATGAGCATGTACAATATAATATCTGAGGTCCGATTTTATTATGTAGTCAGCAATAAATCGAATCACCTCTATGTCGATCTTGCTCAATACACACAAAGTGTACTAGTGTAATTCTATTGTCAAGACAAACCAATATTAAATCACACTACAACCATACCATTGGTTTGTCCAAAGTCATCTAGGTTGTGAGCCTTTACTTATACTTTACAAGGAACCGATAACATGATCTCTCGTGTGACACTACACACCATGTTATCTACAATGTAATGTATTAGACAATATTGCATAACCATAATTATTCAAATAATGATCATGTGATTCTTATTTCAAAAATAAAGATATTCATACAAAAGATAGACTTTTCAGTATACATCCCAACAATCTCCCACTTATACTAAAAGACTATTCTATCCTCATACTGCCATACATCTGATTCTCATTCCCTCCATATGCCTATCAAAAGCTCTCACTAAAAAGGCCTTTGTGAAAGGATCTACTAGGGTATCCTCTGATGCAATCTAGGCAACAACACCTTCTACCTCCTTTATGATTTCTCGTATCAGGTGGTACTTGCGATCTATGTATTTACTTGCCTTATGGACTTGTGGTTCCTAAGTTTGCAATCAGACTGATCTATCACAATAAATTGATAGTTTTGGGGCAAACCAGAATCACAAAGATCGGAGTATCACTTTGATGTAGGTCAAGCCATACCATAAGCAATACGTAACTGAAACGAAGCACTTCCATGGTGGAGTCTGCCACACATTTCTGCTTGACACTCCTCCATACAATGGCTCCACCTCCCAAAGTAAACATAAAACCTGAGGTAGACTTACTGTTATCCCTGTCTGATTGGAAGTCGGAATCTATGTAACCCATAGGGAGTAATTGGTCTGCCTGGTAAACTAGCATATAATCCCTAGTCCTTCTCGTGTACTTCAATATATGCTTTGATCGCACCCAATGTCCCCGTCTCTAGATTACTCGATATCCACGACCATGCCCACGGTAAAGCAGATATCTGGTATTGTACGTAGCATAGCATACATGAGGCTTCCTACTGCCGAAGCATAAGGAACTGCCTTCATCTCCTCTATCTCCTCATGTGTTCTAGGACACATCTCCTTAGATAAAGGAACTTCATGCCTGAAAGGTAGAAAACCTTTCTTTGAGTTTTGCTTGCTAAAACGATCCATAATTGTGTCTATGTATGAAGCTTGAGATAAGCACAACATCCTTTTCAGGCAATCCCTTATAACCTTGATCCCAAGGATGTGTCCCACTTCTCCCAAGTCTTTCATATCAAACTGTTTGGACAACCATACCCTTACGTCTGATAACACCTTGACATTGTTGCCAATTAACAAAATGTCATCTACGTATTGTACATGAAATACCACTACATTTCCATCACATCTCTAGTATACACAAGACTCATCCGGACTTTGAATAAATCTATAAGACTGGATTACCTCATCAAAGTGATACTTTTACCTTGACGTTTCTCCACATCAGCCTTGAATTCTTTGAACTTGTCAAAGCATTCAGACTTGCGGCGCATCAAGTAAATGTATCCATATCTCGAATAATCATCTATAAAAGAGACGAAATACTCAAAACCACCTCTAGCTGACATAGGTCCACACAAATCAGAATGAACTAATTCTAACACATCTTTGGCTCTATACCCCTTGGCCTTAAAAGGCCTCTTGGTCATTTTACCCTCCAAGCAAGATTCGCAGGTTGGGAAATCTTCCACCACTAATGAACCCAGAGGTCCATCAGCTATCAACCTTTGAATTCTGCTTAGGTTAATATGACCAAGCCTAAGATGCCAAAGATATGTTTGGTTCATCTTCGAAGGTTCTTTTCTCTTATTGGAATTAGAAGATGAGTTATTAACTTCTATTTGCATCGTGGGAGCTTTTGGTTCAAGTGTATACAAATTTCCTATCCATGCACCCGAACAGATAATCTCCCAATTCCTTTTTATAATAACTCTGTCATTAAAATAAATAGAATATCCATCCATAAACAATTTAGAAACTAAAATTAAATTCTTTCTAAATAAAGGTACATAAAGGGAATTCTTAAGAACCAAAACTTTATTTTTCACAAAAGATAAATAAACATCTCCCACTGCAACAACCACCACCTTCGTGGCATCGCCCAAGTACATGGTAATCTCCCCGTCAGCTAGTCGTCTGGTTTCCTGGAACCCCTGCAAAGTATTGAAGGGAATTTTCCCCCCGAAAGCTCTCATACCAATTTAATGGTTTTAGCTTATCAAGTCCGTGAGGGGAAACTTCGCTTCCCACTTCACCTCAGTAGCTTCCTTCATGGCGATCCCTTCTATATCCCGGGATTAAAAAATTTAATCCTAGACAAAAGGGATTGCCAAAGCAACCAAGCCATCATCGTGCTATTCATTTAGAGAGGTCACTTGAGCAAACTAGTTGTTCAAGCGACCATCCTCTATTCTACGAGTAGCAGCGGAATAGACAATGTCCGGATCGCCGGTTTTTATGTTTATGCTCAGGATCCAAGTATTATTTAGCCATTTAAAGATTTATAATATGCTTATAATTGAAAAAAAAAACAAACAACAAACAAAAGAAGAAAGTAGAATAGGTATACCTCTCGATCTTCTAATGTATGACCTTCCTCCTTTTGGACGTCGTGTGGGCGACGATCCACCAAAAGTCGAAGCTCCTAGATCGCAAATCTTCCATCCTTGATCTTCCAAAGCAAGAGGAAGAATAGAAACAAGGTTTTACACCAACAAGGAACTAAAACTATCCTTGCCTCCGGCCAACTAGGAGAAGGAGAAGATGGTGGAAAACAACCAAGACACCAAGGGAAGCCCTATATCTTGTTTCCACCACCTAAGGAGAAGGAGAAGGGGGCTTTTGGGCGCCGGCCAAGGCTGGAAAAGAGGCTGGAGAGGTGTTAGACGTTGGCCAAAAGAGGAAGAAGAAGAGAAGAATACCTTCCCTATTTGGTGCCACCCTTGCCTCCAAACCCTAATCCTAATCCTAACTCAACTAGGATTCCTTCTTGCCGCCCAAACCATAGCTCTCCTCAATTTTGTCACGCCAACTCCCTTGACATCCTTTTATAGAGTTAGGGATAAGTCATGAATTAATCTCATCTATTGGTTCTAGGGATTTAATCTCAACTGTTGGATCTAGAGATTTAATCTCAACCGTCAGATCTTAGAGATTTAATCTCTACCTATGGATCTTAGAGTTTTGTTTCTATCCATTGGATCTAAGCATCAGGAGGTGTTAATAGGCTACATTAGGGACCATGAGGAGGAGTTGGGTCTTGGCCACCAATGGATCAAGCCCACATAAAGTCAGATCCACTAATGATGATCCAATCCACTAAAGGTTCATCATTGATCTACCTCACCAACCCTCATATGATAATATGGGATCCATATATTATTTGTACATTTTCTCCCCGTGTTTAAGATCTCGAATGTCCATCGATTAATTAATTTACTGACCATTAATTAATCAACATCTAACTCCTTAAGTAGTACCACTCAACCTTTTCATCATGCCGGACCAAGTCCACCTGCAGGTTTTACATGATGAACCTTATGAGCTCCTCAAGGGGACATCATCATCCTAATATATAGGACACGGTTTCCTCCTATAATCAATGACACACCATAGAAAGAATATGATCTCCCAACTTACCGAGTCTATCGATTTAATCTATAAATCTCGCCCATTGGTAAATCAAAGTGATGAGTACTAAGTATATGTGCCCGTTATTATATCGGGATTAAGAGCATGTACTAAATAATATCTGAGGTCCGATTCGATTATGTAGTCAGCAATAAATTGAATCACCTCTAAGTCGGTCCTTCTCAATACACACAAAGTGCACTAGTGTGATTCTATGGTCAAGACAGACCAATACCAAATCACACTACAACCATTCCGATGGTTTGTCCAAAGTCATCTCGGTTGTGAGCATTTACTTATACTTTTCAAGGGGCCGATAACATGATCTCTTGTGTGACACCACACACCATGTTATCTACAATGTAAAGTATGAGACAATATTGTATAACCATAAAAATATGCAAACAATGATCATGTGATTCTTATTTCAAAATAAAGATGTTCATACAAAAGATAGACTTTTCAGTATACATCCCTACAGTCTCCCACTTATACTAAAAGACTATGCTATCCTCATAATGCCATACATCTGATTCCCCTTCCCTCCACATGCCTATCAAAGCTCTCGCTAGAAGGGTCTTAGTGAAAGGGTCTACCAGGTCATCCTCTGATGCAATCTAGGCGACAACAACTTTTACCTCCTTTACGATTTCTCGTATCAGGTGGTACTTGCGCTCTATGTATTTACTTATCTTATGGGCTCGTGTTTCCTTTGAGTTTGCAACTACACCATTATTATCACAATAAATTGTGATAGTTCTGGGCAAACCAGGAATCACATCCAAGTCCATCAAGACGTTCCTGAGCCATATAGCTTCTTTGGCCGCCTGAGAGGCTGCCACATACTCAGCTTCCATGGTAGAGTCCGCCACGAATTTCTATTGGACACTCCTCCATACAATGGCTCCACCTCCCAAAGTAAACACAAAACTTGAGGTAGACTTATTGTTATCCCTATCAGATTGGAAGTCAGAATCCGTGTAACCCACAGGGAGTAATTGGTCTGCCCGGTAAACCGACATATAATCCCTAGTCCTTCTCAGGTACTTCAATATATGCTTTACCGCAGTCCAATATCCCTGTCCTGGATTACTCTGATATCTGCTGACCATGCCCATGGCAAAGCAGATATCTGGTCTCGTACAGAGCATCGCATACATGAGGCTTCCTACTGCCGAAGCATAAGGAACCACCTTCATCTCCTCTATCTCCTCAGATGATCTAGAACACATCTCCTTAGATAAAGGAACTCCATACCTGAAAGGTAGAAAACCCTTCTTGGAGTTCTTCATGCTAAAACGCTCCATAATCGTGTTTATGTATGAAGCTTGGGATAAGTACAACATCCTTTTCCTGCGATCCCTTATAACCTTGATCCCAAGGATGTGTCATACCTCCCAAGTCCTTCATATCAAACTGTTTGGACAACCATACCCTTACGTCTGATAACACCTTGATATTGCTGCAAATCACCAAAATGTCATCCACGTATAGTACAAGAAATACCACTATGTTTCCGTCACATCTCTTGTATACACATGACTCATCCGAACTTTGAATAAATCCATAAGACTGATTTACCTCCTCAAAGCGGATGTTCCAAGACCTCGAAGCTTGTTTCAATCCATAAATGGACCGATTAAACTTACATACAAGATGCTCTTTGCCCTTAGCAATGAATCCCTCTGGTTGCTTCATGTAGATGTTTTCCTCAAGACTTCCATTAAGGAAAGCTGTCTTGACATCCATTTGCCACAACTCATAATCCATATGAGCTGCTATGCATAAGAGAATACGGATAGACTTAAGCATGGCTACTGGCGAAAAGGTCTCCTCATAATCAATACCCTTTTTCTGAGTATACCCCTTCGCAACAAGCCTCGCTTTGAATGTCTCAACCTTCCCATCTATTCCTCTCTTTCTCTTGTAGATCCACTTGCATCCAATGGTTTTTACACCATCGGGTGGTTCTACTAGCTCCCAGACCAGATTTGAATCCATAGTTTCAATCTCAGCATTCATTGCACTTTGCCAAGATACTGCATCTTTATCTTGGATTGTCTCGTCATATGTCCAAAGATCTGGTTCATGTTCGCCAAGGACCAAATCAGAAGATTCTCCCAAGAACATGAATCTATTAGGCTGTCTCACAACCCTCCCACTACGACGAGGTATCACCTGTGTATCCTCTGTGACACGCGGTGCAGTGACATGTGGTATATCCTCTTGTACCGGTGGTACTAAAGAAGTGACTTCCCCTTTTAACTCCTCCAGAACAATTTTACTCTTGGGCTTGTGGCTCATCACATAGTTTTCCTTTAAAAATCTGGCATTCGTGTTAACGATCACCCTCTGATCTCTAGGACTATAAAACAATCCACCCTTCGTTCCCCTGGGATAGCCAACGAACGAGTGTACTTCTGTACGAGGTTCCAACTTACCAGCATCTGCCTTCAGCACATGTGTTGGACTCCCCATATCCGAATATGTCTTAGACTAGGCTTTCGCCCAGTCCACAATTCTATGGGAGTAGAAGGCACTGATTTAGATGGAACCAAGTTCAGAATGTACACCGCCATATCTAGAGCATATCCCCAGAACGAATCTGGCAAGTCAGAATAACTCATCATCGATCTAACCATCTCCATAAGAGTTCTATTCCTTCGCTCTGCTACACCGTTCTGTTGGGGTGTGCCAGATGCAGTCAATTGGGATTGAATCTCAGCCTCTGATAAGTAGTTCCTAAACTCTCCTAAGAGGTACTCACCACCACGATCAGATCATAGTGTCATCCATATCTTGAATAATCGTCTATGAAAGAGACAAAATATTCAAGACCACCTCTTACCTGGATAATCATAGGACCACACAAATCAGAATGAACCAATTCTAACACATCTTTAGCTCTATACCCCTTGGCCATAAAAGGCCTCTTGGTCATCTTACCCTCCAAGCAAGATTCACAGGTTGGGAGATCCTCCACCACTAATGAACCTAAAGGTCCAACAGCTATCAACCTTTGAATTCTGCTTAGGTTAATGTGACCAAGCCTAAGATGTCAAAGATATGTTTGGTTCATCTTTGAAGGTTCTTTTCACTTATTAGAATTAGAAGATGAGTTATTAACTTCAATTTGCACCGTGGTAGGTTTTGGTTCAAGTGTATATAAATTTCCTATCAATGTACCTGAACAGATATTCTCCCTATTCCTTTTTATAACAGCCCTGTCATTAAAAGAAATAGAATATCCATCCATAAACAATTTAGAAACTGAAACTAAGTTCTTTATAATTAAAGGTACATAAAGAAAATTTTCCAGAACCTAAGTTTTATTTTTTTCAAGAGATAAATAAAACTTCTCCCATTGCAATAGCCGCCACCTTCATGGCATTGCTCAAGTAAATGGTAATCTCCCCTTTAGCTAGTCGTCGGGTTTCCTGGAACCCTTGCAAAGTATTGCAGACATGATTAGTGGCTCCCGTATCTACACACGGTCTTGTAGATAACTGCTAATCATGTTTCAACGACTACTCAAAGGATATATCTTTGTTACGCTTTTGGATTGGGATAGTCCTTCTTCCAATGTCCATCCTTCTTGTGAAGTACTTGCCTTTCGGCTTCTTCACTCCTCCCTGAGATCCTCCTACCACCTTTTCTCCACCTTGTTTCTCCTTCTTCTTGCCTTTCGGCTTAGAAGTAGAAACCTTTTTGAGCAACGATGGCTTGAGGACACTCTTCGAAGAGTGCATACTTGTACTCCTTAGCAGATAAGACAATCTCTAGATTCTTTTCCAATCAACATTATTTGGGTATAGTAAGTTTATTTCCTTTAGTATCATAGTAAGTGGACTGAAAGTCATTTTTGAAAATCCTAAGAATCACATAGATCATTACTATAGATTTCAAAAAATTATTGATTCCTCAAACAATAAAATTTCAAAATCAACCAACACCTCAAAACACCGAGAATATCATATGCCACGATAGTGTGGACGTATACGAATTCTACATTTGTAAGAGGAGGTTTTACCAATTAATTTTACTATCTTGTCAACCTAACTTTTTGACAAGTAAAATTAATAGTTGGTTTCTCTTCGGCCCTACAAATAAAAGCAGTGACTCCGATGGAGAGGATACTTATATTTGTATCTAAGTGTTCACCATTAATCGGTACTAAGTTAATTATCTCGGGTTATGTGCCTTACGATGGGAAAGTACACACGCTCCTTAATAATTTCCTATAACCATATTCGACCTTGTGACCCGCAAACAAACCCATCCGATGGGGAGGAAGGCACTCAGAGCCGATGCACAAGTTTGTTTGCATCACATGTCAAATCGTAATGGAGGCTGTGGGAATTTTAAAAAATTCCCTCTCCTACTTAGTAATTTGAAATTGAGAAATTTTCCTAGCCTACGACATGCATAACAAACAAAAAGCAATAAGTATGAAAAATAAATTATTTTCCAACTATTATGGCTTTTGTCTTCAATATGACTCCCATCGCATCGCCTTCTCGTCCGCTCCTCCTATGCCATGTACAAGCCATCCGGAGATCCGAGCCGAGACTAAAACCTATTTTAATTTACATCCATCGATCCTATACTCCACAAGGGAGTGTACATGAAATCTAGATCGAAAGTAAACTAAAATAAAAAGTGGCTGAACAATGTCGTATTTAATTTACAAAAACTAAATACTAGCCTTGTCAACCCCGACGATTCAACAAAATAAATATTTACACACATACAATCATATACACACATATGGTCATAATAGTCGGATCTTATGCATGCAACCAATGAGTTAAACTACGCATATCCTACTATTATCCGGCACATATAATATATGAAAAAGTGCATAAAAATTAACCGAATCCTAAACACACAAAACCAGAAACCTTGGCTCTGATACCAATTGAAGGGAATTTTGCCCCCAGAAGCTCTCATACCAATTTAATGGTTTTAGCTTATAGAGTCCGTGAGGGGAAACTTCGCTTCCCACTTCACCTCGGTAGCTTCCTTCATGGCGATCCCTTCTATATCCCCGGATTAAAAATTTAATCCTAGACAAAAGAGATTGCCAAAGCAACCAAGCCATCGTCGTGCTATTCATTTAGAGAGGTCACTTGAGCAAACTAGTTGTTCAAGCGACCATCCTCTATTCTACGAGTAGCCGCAGAATAGACGATGTCCGGATCGCCGGTTTTTGTGTTTATGCTCGGGATCCAAGTATTATGTAGCCATTTACAGATTTATAACATGCTTATAATTGAAAAACAAAAACAAGCAACAAACAAAAGAAGAAAGTAGAATAGGTATACCTCTCGATCTTCTAATGTATGACCTTCCTCCTTTTGGACGTCGTGTGGGCGACGATCCACCAAAAGTCGAAGCTCCTAGATCACAAATTTTCCTTCCTTACTCTTCCAAAGAAAAAGGAAGAATGGAAACAAGGTTTTTCTCCTCACTAGAAACAACCAACAAGGAACTATCTTGTTTCCACCACCTAAGGAGAAGATGGTGGAAAACAACCAAGACAACAAGGGAAGCCCTATATCTTGTTTCCACCACCTAAGGAGAAGGAGAATGGGGCTTTTGGGCGCTGGCCAAGGCTGGAAAAGAGGCTGGAGAGGTGTTTGACGTTGGCCAAAAGAGGAAGAAGAAGAGAAGAATACCTTCCCTATTTGGTGCCACCCTTGCCTCCAAACCCTAATCATAATCCTATCTCAACTAGGATTCCTTCATGCCGCCCAAACCCTAACTCTCCTCAATTTTGTCATGCCAACTCCCTAGACATTCTTTTATAGAGTTAGGGATAAGTCATGAATTAATCTCATCCATTGGTCTAGGGATTTAATCTCAACCGTCGGATCTAGAGATTTAATCTCAATCGTCGAATCTTAGAGATTTAATCTCTACCTATGGATCTTAGAGTTTTGTTTCTATCCATTGGATCTAAGCATCATGAGGTGTTAATAGGCTACATTAGAGCCCATGAGGAGGAGTTGGGTCTTAGCCACCCATGGATCAAGCCCACATAAAGTCAGATCCACTAATGATGATCGAATCCACTAAAAGTTCATCATTGATCTACCTCACCAACCCCCATATGATAAAATGGGCTCCATATATTATTTGTACATTTTCTCCCCGTGTTTAAGATCTCAAATGTCCGTCGATTAATTAATTTACTGACCATTAATTAATCAACATCTAACTCCTTGAGTAGTACCACTCAACCTTTTCATCATGCCGGACCAAGTCAACCTGCAGGTTTTACATGATGAACCTTATGAGCTCCTCAAGGGGACATCATCATCCTAATATATAGGACACGATTTTTTCCTATAATCAACGGCACACCATATAAAGAATATCATCTCCCAACTTACCGAGTCTATCGATTTAATCTATAAATCTCGCCCATTGGTAAATCAAAGAGATGAGTACTAAGTATATGTGCCCGTTATTATATCGGGATTAAGAGCATGTACTAAATAATATCTGAGGTCCGATTCGATTATGTAGTCAGAAATAAATCGAATCACCTCTAAGTCGGTCCTGCTCAATATACACAAAGTGCACTAGTGTGATTCTATGGTCAAGACAAACCAATACCAAATCACACTACAACCTTTCCGATGGTTTGTCCAAAGTCATCTCGGTTGTGAGCCTTTACTTATACTTTTCAAGGGGTCGATAACATGATCTCCTCTGTGACACCACACACCATGTTATCTACAATGTAAAGTATGAGACAATATTGCATAACCATAAAAATATGCAAACAATGATCATGTGATTCTTATTTCAAAATAAAGATGTTCATACAAAAGATAGATTTTCAGTATACATCCCTACAAGTATTGCAGAAATGATCAGTGGCTCCCGTATCTACAAACCAGGTGTCGGTAGATAACACCGCTAAACATATTTTAATGACTAGACCAAAAGATATACCTTTGTTTTGCTTGCGGTTGGGACAGTCCTTCTTCTAGTGTCCAGTCTGCTTACAAGTGAAGCACTTGCCATTCGGCTTCTTCACTCCTCCCTGAGTTCCTCCCACCTCCTTTGCCCCAGTTTGTTTCTTCTTCTTCTTTCCTTTCGGCTTAGAAGTAGAAACCTTTTGGGTCACCATGGCTTGCGCCTAAGTACTCTGATGAAAAAGCCCCTCTTTCGCTTGGAGTTCTGTCAGAAGCTCCGCTAACGAATACAACCTCTTATTCATGCTGTAATTCAGGCGAAACTGCTCAAAACTCCTAGGTAGAGACTGGAGTATGATATCGACCTGGGTTTCCCCAACGATGTCATCTCCAAAGACTTCTAGCTCATTCGCAGGTTTAGGAGGACACTCTTCGAAGAGTACATACTTGTACTCCTCAGCAGTTAAGACAATATCTAAATTCCTTTTTCCAATCAATATAATTATGTACAGTAAGTTTATTTTCCTTTAGTATGACAACAAGTGGACTGAAAGTCATTATTGAAAAACCTAAAAATCACATAGATCAAAACTTTAGATTTCAAAAATTATTGATTCCTCAAACAATAAAATTTTAAAATCAACCAACACCTCAAAACACCGAGAATATCGTATGCCACGATCGTGTGGATGTATACGAATTCTACATTTGTAAGACGAGGTTTTACCCATTAATTTTACTATCTTGTCAACCTAACTTTTTGACAAATAAAATTAATAGTTGGTTTCTCTTCGGCCCTACAAATAAAAGAAGTGACTCCGATGGGGAGGATACTCCTATTTGCATCTAAGTGTTCACCATTACTCGATACCAAGGGAATTATCTCGGGTTATGTGCCTTCCGATAGGGAAGTACACACTCTCCTTAATAATTTCCTATAACCATATTCGACCCTGTAATCTGCAAATAAACTCATCCGATTGGGAGGAAGGCACTCAGAGGCGACGCGCATGTTTGTTTGCATCACATGTGAAATCGTAATGGAGGCCGTGGGAATTTATAAAAATATCCCTCTCCCACTTAGTAATTTTAAATTGAGGAATTTTTTAGCCTACGACATACATATCAAACAATAAGCAATAAATATTTTCCAACTAATATCGGTTTTGTCTTCAATATGTCTCCCGTCGTATTGTCATCTCGTCCGCTCCTCCCTACACCATGTACAAGCCATCCGGAGATCCGAGCCAAGAAAAACTATTTTAATTTACATCCATCGATCCTATACTCCACGAGGGAGTGTACATGAAATCTAGATCGAAAGTAAACTAAAATAAAAGGAGTGGCTAAACAATGTCGTATCTAATTACAAAAATTAAATACTAGCCTCGTCAACCCCGAGGATTCAACAAAATATACAATTACACACGTACAATCACATACACACATATGGCCATAATAGTTGGATCCTATGCCTGCAACCAAAAAGTTAACCTCACGACATCCTACTATTATCCGTACATATAATATATGAAAAGTGCATAAAAGTAACTAAATCCTAAACACACAAAGCGGAAATCGTGGCGCGATACCACTTGAAGGTTTTTGCGGGCAAGCTCGATACCACTTGAAGGTAGGAAACTTCGCTTCCCACTTCCACTTATTCGCTTGTTCATTGTGATCCCTTCTATATCCCAAGATAAAAAAAATTTATCCTTGACAAGAGGGATTACCCAAGCAACCGTTTCATCGTCGTGCTATTCGATTAGAGTAGTCACTTGAACAAACTTGTTGTTCAAGCATCCAACCTCTATTCTACGATTAGCCGCGGAATAGACGATGTATGGATCGACGGTTTTTGTGTTTATGTTCGGGGTCCAAGTTATATTAGCCATAAAAATAGAATACTACATGCATATATAATTGAAAAACAATTATAGACATGTTACAAAAGAGAATAGACAATTGATATACCTCTCGATCTTCTATTGTATGTCCTTCCTCCTTTTGGATGTCATGTGGGCGATGATCTACCAAAAGTCGAAGCTCCTAGATCACCAATCTTCCTTCCTTGCTCGCTCCGAACAAGAGGAAGAATAAGAAATAAAACACTTCTCCTTCTTTCAACCAACCACCAAGATCCAAGCTTGGTTCTTGCCGTCGGCCAAGAAGGAGATCAAGGAGAGTGAACGCCGGCCAAGACTCTAAGGGAAGGGACCCTAGACTGTTGGTGCAGGGGCACTAGATAATCGAACCTGTGTTTTGATTATGACAAAGACACAAAGTTAAGTTTACATCGTTATCCACGAGCTATCAAGTGTGCAGAAAAGTATTAAAGCTGGAGCTAAAGGCTAGCGACACCCGGAGGAAGCCGCGGTGGTCGGGCGACACTCGAGTGACTTCGGAGGGAGCCGAAGGAATCAAGTGGAAGGCCGGAAGCGAGAGCTACTATCGAGGTAAGCTCGTGTGAGTGAGAGATTGTAAGGTTGTGTCCTCTTTACGGGGACGACCATAGGCGGCGATCCGATTAAGACTTCCCGTGGAAGGTCTAGGTCGAGATCGGACGGTCAGAAACCGTCGCATTTATCATTTTCCGAGCTAACCTCTTATTGCAGGGAAGTGGCTAGTGGCAATGATCGCTGGACACATATAGCGATCGTGATGCCCATCGATCGGTGATGAGTCATCGACTGATGGCGACGACTCAGCTTTTGTGCTAGGTCAAAATGGATAATGTTTGACGCGGCCACTTCGCGATAAAATTTGGAAAAATCCATGATCCGTTCCAAAGAAATAGGAGACAATTTCATAGGCCAAAGTCTATAAAAGGAGGGGAGGATTCCACTCCAAATCACATCAATTATTCATCAAGTGCTCCTACAACGCCAACGCTTCAACACCGTCATAACGCCGACGCGACGACAACCTCAGATCTTCTTCGTCAGCAGCAGCATCTAGTAATACTTTTTATTATTGTATTCGTTGTTTTTTTTTTTAACGAGGTGAGGTAGGCTTGTTGCCTCATCCTCGTACTTCCGGATTTTGTGATCGTTGTCTCCTACCTCCAACGAGGAGGAGACGTTATAGTGCTTTGCCCTCCGTACGCGGTCAAGGACCGATAGGGCCTTGGAGTAGCAACCACTGGGTTGTGAACCAAGTAAAATAAACGTGTCATTTTATTTTCCGCTGTGTTTACTCATTTACTTTGCGTATCGAACGAACGAAAACGAAAGTTTTACGATCGCTATTCACCCCCCCTCTAGCGACGCTTCTCGATCCAACATAGACTTCTTTCCACCGGACAAAGAGAGGAGAAGGACTTGATTTGGATGCCAGCCAAGGGAGGGAAGAAGGAGATGGGCGCCGGCCACAAAGGAAGAATAAAAAGAAAGGAAATATTTTCCTTATTTGGTGTCGCCCAAGCCTTCAAACCCTAAGCCTCCCAAACCCTAATCCTATCTCAATTGGAATTTCTTGTTGCCGCCCACCCTAAAGACTCCTTTTATAGAGTTAGGGATAAGCCTTATTTTAATATCCACCATTGGTTCTAGGGATTTAATCTCAACTGTCGGATCTAGAGATTTAATCTCAACCGTCGGTTCTAGAGATTTAATCTCTACCTTTTGATGTAGAGTTTGGTTTTCATCCATTGGATCTAGGCTTCATGAGGTATTAATAGGCTACAATAGGGACCATGAGGAGGAGTTTGATCTTGGCCACCCAATGGATCAAGCCCACATAAAGTCCGATCAATTATTGATAATCCAATCCACTAAAGGATTATCATTGATCTACTTCACCAACCCCCATAAGTTAATATGGGCTCCATATATTATATGTACATTTTTCTCCCCATATTTAAGATCTCGAATGTCCGTCCATTAATTAATTTACTGACCATTAATTAATCAACATCTAACTCCATCAGTAGTACCACTCAACCTTTTCATCATGTCGGACCAAGTCCACCTGCAGGGTTTACATGATGAACCTTATGAGCTCCTCAAGGTGACATCATCATCCTAATATATAGGACATGGTTTCCTCCTATAATCAACGGCACACCATATAAATAATATCATTTGCCAACATACTGAGCCTATCGATTTAATCTATAAATCTCGCCCATTTGTAAATCAAAGAAATGAATACTAAGTATATGTGTCCGTTATTATATCGGGATTAAGAGCATGTACAATATAATATCTGAGGTCCGATTCGATTATGTAGTCAGTAATAAATCGAATCACCTCTATGTCGGTCCCGCTCAATACACACAAAGTGTACTAGTGTAATTCTATGGTCAAGACAAACCAATACCAAATCACACTACAACCATACCAATGGTTTGTCGAAAGTCATATAGGTTGTGAGCCTTTACTTATACTTTACAAGGAACGAATAACATGATCTCCCGTGTGACACTACACACCATGTTATCTACAATGTAATGTATTAGACAATATTGCATAACCATAAATATGCAAACAATGATCATGTGATTCTTATTTCAAAAATAAAGACGTTCATACAAAAGATAGACTTTTAAGTATACATCCCAACATCCTGGATAGACATAGGACCACATAAATCAGAATGAACCAATTCTAACACATCTTTGGCTCTATACCCCTTGGCCTTAAAAGGCCTCTTGGTCATTTTACCTTCCAAGTAGGATTCGCAGGTTGGGAAATTGATGTGAGCAAAACATATAGGGTTTTAGGAGTAGTTTTCGCTCACATCTCATTACATTTTATGTTTGTTTCATGCATATTTCACTTTGTTTTATATGCATTTCATATTTTCTGGTGCGGAGATCTACTTTTAATACTTTTGTGTGCAGGATAAGATTTCATGGGAAAACGGTGTTTTTTTTTAGCAAAAATGGAGCAATTTGTGGAGCACGGACCTTAGGGAACACGCATTGGCCATGTCCTAAGACTTAGGCATGTTTCCGAAGTGAAACGAATCAAAATGGAGGCTCCAGGAAAAGATACGACCAGGCCATGTGAAAACACACGACCGTGCCTTTTTTCTAGCTCAATTTCCAGTCGAGATTTCATATATTTTCAATCCTTGCACATGGTCATGCCGTGTGAAATTCACATGGTCATGTGGCGGCACCGCAAATTCAAGGAAGTAGGGTTTTTCAAGCATTTATGGAAAGCTGGAGCCGCCTCTATATATAGGAAACTCATCCAAGAGGCGAGGGTTCATGAGGGAGCCGCCCTAGGGCTCCCAAACCCTAGGAGGAGGCACGACGGTTGGGACGCCACACCGAAGCCCTAAAAAGCTTCAGGAACTCACAACAGGGAGGAATAACGCCGCCGTAGGTCCACGTTCTGCACTTCAACATTGGAGAGAAAGACACATTGGCATTGTAATTTCTTGTTCTTGCATTTTATTTCTGATATATTCGAACATGTACATGCCTTGTGATTCTTCTCTTTTATATATGGAGTAGTTCCTTCGATTCTATGATTAGGGAGTAGCTTGTGTGCGTATGACATGTTGGTTCAAATTAAATTCTATTTTTGAGTTTAAATTTGCAATTGGAAATTGTTTATACCCATATCTATGCGTATTTGGTTTTCTACCTACTGTGCTTAGGCGATACAAGGGGTGACAACCCTCGTATCTAAGATTTAGGGGATTTTATAGAAGGAACCTAGGGGTAAACCTGATCTCCTGTAACCGTGGGTAGAAGGATGTGATGGAATCGAAATGGTTCGTTGCAGGGATTGATTTGGCATCCTCGTATCGTCTATCCCATCCTTGTAAGGCAGAGATAGCTTCCGGTAGATGCAGTGGCTCATTGGAAGAGTGTATGATGTCCCTTCTACAAAACCATAGCTAGACGTTTAGACAATACCCAGTTGACAGCATATTTTGCGACACATAAGCGAAACCGAAGTCCTAGAATCCCTTTTAAGGAACTCGGCACGCTCGTTTCTTACTCCGTGTGACACCGTATTAGAGTTTAGTCCACCGACAACCCTCGCAATCGAAACCTTTTAGATTTTACTTCCGAACAATTTCAACCACTGAACATATCGGTATTCGAATCCCAGTCCTTGTGGGATCGATAATCTTTTATTATTTGACGACATATGTGCACTTGCGGGTGTTGAGCGTGAGCGCGCGCTTCGAGTCCTCGACGGCCTCCATCACGAGATTTGAGGTCGCATTTGCGTGCATCAAGTTTTTGGTGCCATTGTCGGGGATTGATTGATTCGATATTGAATCGAGAAGTGGATAATTGGATCGGACTTAGGCTAGATTTATTTTCTTGTTTTATTTTATATTATTTCAGTTTTATTTCATTTTAGATTTTTGCTATTCAATTTGCAGTTTAGATTAATTACATCTTTCTTTCTTTCAGTTTTAGTAGTGCTCTAGTTTAATAATAATAAAAAAAGGGAGACTCTTGCCGACCCACTTCTATTCCTTTCCTTACTTATAATTTCCTGTGTATAACGATGCATGCTTTTACTCATGATTATGGTCAATTTAATGTTGTAAGTTTTGGTAACATTTATTGTGAGCATTGTGGTGAAACATGGCATACCATAAACGATTGTCCTGATATATTCAAACCTTCACAATTTGAACAAGAAGATGTCACCTACAATTACAACCAGTGGGAACAAGATGATTCCAATTCATATAGTTATGACCTTGGGTACCTAAACCCTCAATATTGTCCGCCTAAATCCCAACTTGAGCAGATGATGGAAGATTTCATTAGAACAGAACAAGCGGCGAACGATGAATTCCGACGGTGACATTCACAAACAAAGACTCAATATTGTGTCCCAAGTGAGAACGAGTGCTATGAATCGCCATGCGAATTTTATCTAGAACCAAGTCTCCACCCAGAAGACTTGCAAGATAAAGTTACTAGGGAATGCAAGGAGCATAGTCAACAATTCACGGAGTTTATGCGAGAAAATCTGGTAGATGAAGAAACCAAACGACTAGAAGGTGGCTTTGATGACTGGATTACACCTAATATGGCAGAGACTCACTTTGACCGAATGGATGAGGAGGACGTAGATGACATTGGAAGTAAAGAAGGACAATCCATTCAATCACCACTTGAAGAAGAACTTGAGGATTATTTAATTAATACTTTAATCGAGGAGTGCATTGCTTCAATTAAAACACCTCCTAACCTCAAGGATCTAGAAGAGCCTACTTTGACCCTCACTGAAACTTTAGTTACTAGTAACAAAACCCTTTTGGTGATTAATAATGATAAAATTTCATTCGACATAATAGAATCTACTAATCAATCTTTTGGTGAGGATGTCTATGGTGAGTTAAATTATTTACAACATTTAGAATATAATGATCAAACTATTGATGATTCGTTGAGACTAAGCATATTCAACCTCGAGTCAAGGAAAGCAGCGCACAAGTATCTTGCCCCTCCACGAGGAAGATTTAAAAGATATAGTAATTGAAGACCAAAAGGCAGGGAGCGAAAGGTGAGAAAGTAGCTGGCCCCTCCACGAGCAAGATTTAAGGGATATAGTGATGGAGGACCACCAGTCAAGTGGAATAAGGTGAGCAAATATCATGCTCCCCCACGAGCAAGATTCAAATGCCTCAAATGAAACGTAGGAATAAGGTCGAGCTAAAAGACCTTAAACAAAGAACTTCTTGGGAGGCAACCCACGATTAGATTTTGTGTTTATTTCTTATTAGTTTGTTGCATTCGTTTGTTTTGAACTTTGATTTATATTCATTTAGTGTGTTGCATTTGAATTAGGACTAGAAAGGACTTGTTAGGTAGAAACAAAAATCATTTTGAACCTACACGACTGAGCATGTTAGGATAATTTGAATTGTTGTGCACCATGAGAAAGAAACGGGGGGCACACGGCGTAGCTGTGTGTTTTCACACGGCCCAGCCGTGTGTTTTCACATGGTCATGCCCCACATTCCAACAGCGCACACGGCCTGGCCGTGTGTTTTCACATGGCCATGTTGCGCAAGGGATAAAGGGAACTGCACCGTGCATTTCACCCTTGTACATCACGCTCCCTCCAGTCCACACATGAATAGTAGCCCCCTAGTCCACGTGAAAAGCCTACACTTGCACCGTTTTCTTTTCCTACTTTTGAGCAGGATGCGGGTACTTCTGTCTATGATTTCTTTGAGTTCTGATCGCGCCTCGATGACATATATTCCGAGCAACAGACGTAGGGGCAGCGATGGGATGATCATAGCTCCTATACGCATGTGGAGTTTACAGGCTTATGGGAGCACTTCCAGTGGGTCGATGAGTTCTACGACGAGGCCCGTATTTACTTTCAAGAGGAGGATGCCCGACGCAAGGAGGAGGCCACCTACCGCCAGGAGATGCAGCAGCATATGCGTGCCCAGCAGGCATAGTGGGCCCAGGAGGAGGAGCACAAAGGGGTCGCTGCATCCACCAACTCTCAGATCGGCCACATGTACATATGGCATCAGTGGCTTAGCACCAGGTTTTCCCACAAGCCTGACATGCCGAGACTACCAGACTTCCCGCCTCGATCATAATATTAGAGGTATTGTTTCATATAAGCCTGGGGGAGGAGCCCCAAGTTTTGATTTATTTTGATTATAGCAGTAGTTTCTTTCATGATATTTGCATTTTAGTTAGCATTCATTTGTTCATGCATAGGTTATTCAGTTTCTTTCAGCACTTAGTTTTTGCTATCTATAAGTTGCTCAGTAGTATTTTTAAAGTTACTTGCATGAGTTGTTCTCACAGGTAGCTTAACTTCATTTATCTCGTGGTATTTTATTTTATTTGCTCTAATAAATATTCTAGACTTACACTGGTTATCTTTTATTTTTACACCTACACATGTTGAACATTCTGAAAGGGAGAATCTAGTACGTACCTAATTATGATTCATCTTAGTATTCTAGTACTTTGGAATCCATAGGTGACTCTAGGTTTAGCATTTTAGTTACTGGAGATGCTCGTATTGTGTAAGCCCATTCGAAAAAATCAAAATCCCAGTGAGCAAACAAATAAAAGAGAAAAAAAGAGATAGAAATGAAAATATATATATATATAAATATTATGAGGGATAAAAAAACAGTTGTCGTGGGTGGAAATGGTGAGGTGCCCCTTTGAGACCGAGTTACGTTACTGGGAAACACCTACCAATTTCTCTCAATACCGAGCACGCCTTTGAGACTTTGTGCTAGATCTAGGGAATAACCCTCGCTTTGGGCAAGTAAGTGCCTAAGAGCCGGAGACCTTAGGAAAGCTATAGGATGACAACTTAACTCACCATGGAACGTGTATCCCCTAAGAATGATTCTCTTAGCACAAGCACGAGGAGCTAACTTAGTGAATTTCTAGAATATATTTATTTTGCTTTGATTGCAAATACCACTTGATAAATTTAGCTAACATGCTAAGTATGGAACAATATCTTTTTAAAACTTCATGGAACTGAGGTTTGCTTGAGGACAAGCAAAGATTTAAGTCTGGAAGAAGTGATGTGAGCAAAACATATAGGGTTTTATGAGTAGTTTTCGCTCACATCTCATTACATTTTATGTTTGTTTCATGCATATTTCACTTTGTTTTGCATGCATTTCATATTTTCTGGTGCGGAGATCTACTTTTTATACTTTTGTGTGAAGGATAGCATTTCATGGGAAAACGGCGTGTTTTTTGGAGCAAAAATGGAGCAATTTGTGGAGCACGGACCATAGGGAACACACACTAGCCATATCCCAAGACTTGGGCATGTTTCCGAAGCGAAACGGATCAAAATGGAGGCTCCAGGAAAAGACATGGCCAGGTCGTGTGAAAACACATGGTCATGCCTTTTTTCCAGCTCAATTTCCAACCGAGATATCATATGTTTTCCATCCTTGCACACGGCCATGTGGTGGCACCGTGAATTCAAGGAAATAGGGTTTTTCAAGCATTTATAGAAAGCCGGAGCCACCTCTATATATAGGAAACTCATCCAAGAGGCGAGGGATCACGAGGGAGCCGCCCTAGGGCTCCCAAACCCTAGGGGGAGGCACGACAGCTGGGACGCCACACCGAAGCCCTAAAAAGCTTCGGGAACTCACAACGGGGAGGAAGAACACCGTCGGAGGTCCACATTCTGCACTTCAACACCGGAGAGGACACATAGGCATTGTAATTTCTTGTTCTTGCATTTTATGTCTGATATATTCAAACATGTACATGCCTTGTGATTCTCCTCTTTTATATATAGAGTAGTTCCTTCGATTCTAGGATTAGGGAGTAGCTTGTGTGCGCATGACATGTTGGTTCAAATTAAATTCTATTTTTGAGTTTGAATTTGAAATTGGAAATTGTTTATACCCATATCTATGCGTATTTGGTTTTCTACCTACTGTGTTTAGGCGATACGAGGGGTGACAGCCCTCGTATCTAAGATTTAGGGGATTTTATACAAGGAACCTTGGGGTAAACCTGATCTCCTATAACCGTGGGTGGAAGGATGTGATGGAACCGGAAACGGTTTATCGTAGGGATTAATTTGGCATCCTCGTACCATCTATCTTGTCCTTGTAAGGCAGAGATAGCTCCAGGTAGATGCGGTGGCTCATCGGGAGAGTGTATGATGTCCCTTTCATAAAACCATAGCTAGACATTTAGACAATGCCCAGTTGACAGCATATTTTGTGACACACAAGCGAAACCGAAGTCCTAGAATCCCTTTTAAAGATCTAGGCGCGTTCCTTTCTTCCTCCATGTGACATCATATTAGAGTTTAGTCCACCGAAAACCCTCGCAATTGAAACCTTTTAGATTTTACTTCCGAACAGTTTCAACCACTGAATATATCGGTATTCGAATCCGGTCAGGGATCGATAATCTTTTATTACTTGATGACATCCGTGCACTTGCGGGCGTTGAGCGTGCGCACGCTTCGAGTCCTCGATGACCTCCGTCGCAAGATTTGAGGTCACGTTCGCGTGCATCAGAAACCTTCGACCACCAATGAACCCAAAGATCCATCAGCTATCAACCTTTGAATTCTACTCAGGTTAATATGACCTAACCTTAGATGCCAAAGATACATTTGGTTCATTTTTGAAGGTTCTTTTCTCTTATTAGATTTAGAAGATGAGTTATTTATTTCTATTCGCATCGTGGGAGCTTTTGGTTCATGAGTGTACAAATTTCCTACCAACGTACCAGAATATATAATCTCCTTATTTCTCTTTATAACAACTCTATCATTAAAAGAAATAGAATATTCATCTTAAAGCATTTTAGAAACTGAAATTAAATTCTTTCTAAATGAAGGTACATAAAGGCAATTTCTCAAAACCAAAGTTTTATTCCTATCAAAAGATAAATAAACATCTCCCACTACAATAGCCACCACCTTCGTAGCATTTCCCATGTAGACGGTAATCTCCCCCTCAGCTAGTCATCTGGTTTCCTATAACCCCTGCAAAGAGTTGCAGACATGATTAGTGGCTCCCGTATCTACAGACCAGGTGCTGGTAGATAACACCGCTAAACATGTTTCAATGACTAGACCAAAAAATATACCTTTGTTTTGCTTCCGGTTGGGATAGTCAGCCTTCCAATGTCCAGTCTGCTTGCAAGTGAATCACTTACCTTTCGCCTTCTTCACTCCTCCCTGAGATCCTCCCACCACCTTCGTTGCACCTTGTTTCTTCTTCTTCTTGCCTTTCGGCTTAGAAGTAGAAACCTTCTGGGCAACCAAAATCTGAGAACTCTGACAAAAAAGCCCCTCTACCACCTGGAGTTCTGTCAAAAGCTCTGCAAACGAATACAACCTCTTATTCATGCTGTAGTTTAAGTGAAACTGCTCAAAACTCCTAGGTAGAGATTGGAGAATGATATAAACCTGGGTCTCCCCATCGATCTCAGCTCCAAGGACTTCCAGCTCATTCAAATGAGTCATCATCTTGAGAACATGATCCCTCATGGGTGTTCCCTCAACCATGGTGGTCGTCATCAAGTTTTTCATGGCTTCTTGCCTAGCAGCCCGATTCTGGTGTCCAAAAAGTTCCTTGAGATTGAGCATCATGTCATAAGCAGTAGTCATAGCCTGATACTGATGTTGCAATACATTTAACATAGAAGCCAAAATGTAACACCGTGTCATTTCATCAGCCTTAATCTACTTCCTATAACTCTCTTTCTCCTTTTCATCAAAATCATCAGTAAGCTTAGGAGGACACTCTTTGAAGAGTACATATTTGTACTCCTCAGCAGTTAAGATAATGTCCAGATTTCTTTTCCAATCAAGATAGTTAGGTCCAGTAAGTTTGTTTTCTTATAGAATCACAGCAAATGGCTTGAAAGTCATTTTGAAGAAACCTAAGAATCACATAGATCAAAAACATTTAGATTTCAAAAAATTATTCATTCCTCAAACAATAAAATTTTAAAATCAACCAACACCTCAAAACACCGAGAATATCGTATGCCACGATATTGTGGACGTATACGAATTCTACATTTGTAAGAGGAGGTTATACCCATTAATTTTATTATCCTGTCAATCTTACTTTTTGACAAATAAAATTAATAGTTGGTTCCTCTTTGGCTCTACAAATAAAAGCAGTGACTCCGATGAACGAATACTTTTATTTTCATCTAAGTGTTGACCATTACCCGATACTAAGGCAATTACATTGGATTATGTGTCTTCCAATGGGGAAGTACACACACTTTTAAATAAGTTCCTATAACCCTATTTGACCTAGTGATCCACAAAACAAACACATCCGATATGGAGGAAGGCACTTAGAGCCAACGTGCAAGTTTGTTCGCTTCACATGTCAAATTGTAATGGAGGCGACGGGAATTTAAAAAATATCCCTCTCCGACTTAGTAATTTAAAATTGAGGAATTTTAACTATGCAAGCACAACAAGCATATAAGTCAAAAGTAATAAATATGAAAAACAAATTTTCCAACTATTATGACTTTTGTTCTCCAATATGCCTCCAGTTGTGTTGCCACCTCGTCCGCTCCTCCCTATGCCATGTACAAGCCATCCAGAGATCCAAGCTGAGAAAAATTATTTTAATTTACATCCATCAATCCTATACTCCACAAGGGAGTGTACATGAAATCTAGATTGAAAGTAAACTAAAATAAAAGAGTAGCTAAACAATGTCGTACTTAATTACAAAAATTAAATACTAGCATCGTCAACCCCGAGGATTCAAATAATATTTGATTACACACATACAATCACATACACACACATATGGCCATAATAGTTGGATCTTATGCCTGCAAACAAAATGTTAGCCTACGCACATCCTACTATTATCCCACATACATAATATATGATAAGTGCATAAAAGTAACCAAATCCTAAACACACAAAACCAGAAACCGTGGCTCTGATACCACTTGTAGGGACTTGCTTCCCCTCTCAGTTGCTTGTGCATGGCGATCCTATCACACATCCCCAGATTAAAAAAAAATAATCCAGACAAGATGGATTACCCAAGCAACTGATCCATCATCGTGCTATTCGATTTGAGTAGTCTCTTGAACAAACTTGTTGTTCAAGCAACCTAACTCCTATCCTCGATTAGCCACGGAATAGATGATGTACGGATCGTTGGTTTTTGTGTTTATCATTGGGGTCCAAGTAAATAAACCACATACATGATACAAGAGAACTAAAATCAAAACAAACAAGATTTATACCTCTTGTTTACCTCTTGATCTTCTATTGTATGACCTATCCTCTTCTTGGATGTTGTGTGGGCAACGATCTTCCAAGAATCGAATCCTCCAAGATCTCGTATCTTCCCTTCGTTGCTCACTCCAACAAAGGGAAGAATATTCTCCTTTCTTCTCCTATCTAGTGCCGAGCACCAAGCCTTCTTGCTTGGTTGTTGCCACCGGCCAAAGGAGAGGGAGTAGAAGTTGGCGTCGGCCCTTGCCAATGGAGAAGAAACTGCTGGCCCTAGGAGAAGGGAGAGGAGGTGGCGTCGGCCCTTACCAATGGAAAGGGAATCATCGACCCTAAGAGAAGGGAGAGGAGGTGGCACCACCTAAAACCCAAGGAAGAGAAGGAAACCTTAGTGTCAGCCAAGAGAAAGGAGGAGAAACCCTAGCCTTGCCCTCTTGTTGCCGCCGGCCCAAACCCTAACTCTCCTTGTGTATTCCCTTTTCCCAAGCCTCTCCACCCCCTTTTATAGATCTAGGCTTCATGAGGTATTTATAATAGGCTACAATAGGTACCATGAGGAGAAGTTAGATCTTGGCCACCTAATGGATCCGAACCACACAAACCCGATCCATTAATAATGATCCATTCCACTAGAGGATTATCATTGATCTACCTAACCAACCCCCATAATTAAATATGGGCTCCATATATTATTTGTACAAAATATCTCCTTGTGTTTAAGATATCGAATGTCCGTTAATTAATTGACTTACTGACAATTAATTAATTAGCATCTAACTCCATGAGTAAACCACTCAACCTCATCATCATACTGGACCAAGTCCACCTACAGGATTTACATGATGATCCTTATGAGCTCCTCAAGGGGACATCATCATCCGAATTCATAGAACATGGTTTCCACCTATAATCAACGACACACCATGTAAATAATATCATTTCCCAACTTACCGGGCCTATCGATTTAACCCATAAAACTCGCCCATTGGTACATCAAAGAAATAAATATTAAGTACATGTGCTCGTTATTATATCGGGATTAAGAGCATATACACCATAATATCCAAGGTCCGATTCAATTATATAGTCAGTATAAATTGAATCACCTCTAAATCGGTCATTCTCAATGCACATAAAGTGTACTAGTGTAATTCTATGGTCAAGACAAACCAATACCAAATTACACTACAACCATGCCAATGGATTGTTCAAAACCATCTTTGTTGTGAGCCTCTACTTATACTCTATAAGAAACTGATAACATGATCATTTGTGTGACACCACATACCATGTTATCTTCAATGTAAAGTATCAGACAATATGCACACATATAATAAATATAAATTGCAAACAATGATCTTGTGATTATTATTTCAGAATGAAGATGTCCATACAAAGACTAGGCTTTCAGTATACATCCCAATAGTGCCTTCCCTTTTATAGGAGCGAAATCGGCTTTCTTTAAATCCCTGCGAAACTCTGATTTGCATTAAGTTGGGTCGATGCCACATGGCCTTGTGGAATCCACACGGTCGGTTGTGTAGCACACTAAAAATCATTCTCCAATTCTGGCTTCAGGGTTAAGCACGGCCGTGTGAGATTCACACAGTCGACCGTGTCATCCTCTGGAGCTTCATGTGATCATCGTCTTTTGATACGAAGCATGCCCGTGTTCTGGGGAACACAGCCAAAGCATGCTTGCCTTCCTTAAGCTTCAATTATTTACCAATTTATCTCTGAAACATCGTCCTACACATAAAAATTGAAAAAGCAGATCTCTGAACTCGAAAATAGTAAATGAATATGAAACGAGGAAGAATATCCATGAAACAAATATAAAATGCAATGAGATATGTGCTAAAATTACTCCTAAAATCTTATATGATTTACACATATCAAAATCCCCCAGACTTAGATCTTTACTTGTCCTCAAGAAAACCTCAGTGCCGTGAAATTTAAAAGCATTGTTTCCTATACTTAGTAGGTTAACTAAAATTTTCAAGTGGCACTTTCAATCAAAGCAAATAGATATGTTCTAAAAGTTCACTAGGTTAGGTTTTTGTGCATATGCTGAGAGAATTTCCTACGGGATATACATTCCATGGTGAGTTAAGTCGTCATCCTATAGCTTTCCTAGGGTCTCCGACATTTAGGCACTTACCTGCCCTAAGCGAGGGTTGTTCCCTAGAATTAACATAAAGTCTCAAAGGCGTGCTCAGTATTGAGAGAAATTGGTAGGTGTTTCCCTAGTAACCTAACTCGGTCTCAAAGAGGCACCCATCCATTTCCACCCTCGACAACTATTTTTTAACTCTCATTTTTTTCTCTCCCTTTTTTTCATTTTCTTTTTCTCTTTTTTCTGTTTTAATTTATTTTATCATCCTCACTAGCATTCCGATTTTTCCAAATGGGTTTACACAATCCGAGCATCTCCAGTAACTAAAATACTAAATCTAGAGTGACCTATGGATTCTAAAGTAGTTAGACTACTGCGATGAATCATAACTACATATGTACTAGATTCTCCCTTTCATAATATTCGATGAGTGTAGGTGAAAAAATAAAAATTAACAAGGGAAAATCTAGAACATCTATCAAAGCATCCAAAAATAAAGTACCACAAGATAAATGAAGTTAAGCTATCTATGGCATGGAAACATATTGTAAAGATTTTTTTTGTAAAACATCACTAAGGCAACTTAAAGTAACCAACAACTAAGTGTTGAAAGCAACCTAAACACTATATGCATGAACAAATAAATGCAAATAATCTAAACCTAAACCTAGATGCCATGAAAAACTAACACTAGCATAAAAGCTTATCAAAACTTGGGTCTGTTAGAATGTATACTGAAAGCCTAGCTCTTTTTGTATGAACATTTTATTTTGAAATAAGAATCACATGATCATTGTTTGCACTTTATATATTTATTATATGTGTGTGCATATTGTCTAATATTTTACATTATAGATAACATGGTGCTTGGTGTGGCACAGAAGATCATGTTATCAGTCCCTTATAAAATATAAGTAGAGGCTCACAACCAAGATGGTTTTGAACAAACCATTGGCATGGTTGTAGTGTAGCTTGGTATTGTTTTATCTTGAACATAGAGTTACACTAGTACACTTAGGTGTATTGAGCAAGACCGACATAGAGGTGATTCAATTTAGTGCTGACTACATAATTGAATCGGACCTCGGATATTATGTTGTACATGCTCTTAATCCCGATATAATAACGGGCACATGTACTTAGTATTTATTTCTTTGATTTACCAGTGGGTGAGATTTAGATGGATTAAATCAATATGCCCGGTAAGTTGGGAAATAATATTATTTACATGGTGTGTCGTTGATTATAGGAGGAAACCGTGTCCTATATATTAGGTTGATGATGTCCCCTTGAGGAGCTCATAAGGTTCATCATGTAAACCCAGCTGGTTGACTTAGTCAACATGATGATAAGGTTGAGTGGTACTACTCGAGGAGTTAGATGTTGATTAATTGATGGTCAGTAAATCAATTAATTGACGGACATTCGATATCTTAAACACGGGGAGATTAATGTACAAATAATATATGGAGCCCATATTGATTTATGGGGGTTGGTGAGGTAGTTCAATGATGATCCTCTAGTGGAATGGAACATCATTGATGGATCAAGTTTGTGTGGTTCCGATCCATCGGGTGGCCAAGACCCAACTCCTCCTTATGGTCCCTATCGTAGCCTAATATAATCCTTGTGAAGTCTAGATCCAAGAATGTAAAACAAAACCTAGAACCAACGGTTGGATTAAATCCATAGATCCGATGGTTAGGATGAAACCCTAGAACCAACGGTTGGATTAAATCCATAGATCCGATGGTTAGGATGAAACCCTAGAACCAACGGTTGGATTAAATCCATAGATCCGATGGTTAGGATGAAACCCTAGAACCAACGGTTGGATTAAGTCCATAGATCCGATGGTTAGGATGAAACCCTAGAACCAACGGTTGGATTAAATCCATAGATCCGATGGTTAGGATGAAACCCTAGAACCAACGGTTGGATTAAGACCATAGATCCGATGGTTAGGATGAAACCCTAGAATCGACGGTTGGGATTAAATCCCTAGATCCGACGGTTGGGATAAAACCCTTGATCCGACGGTTGGGATGAAATCCTAGATCCTATGGTTGGGATGAAATCCTAGATCCAACGGTTGGGATCAAATCCCTAGAACCGACGGTGGAGATTAAATCCCTAGAACCGACGGTGGAGATTAAATCCCTAGATCCGACGGTGGAGATTAGAGGAGGCTTAAGCCTAAATTCTAGAATTATGGTTTGTCTCATCCTTGGTTGGGCGGCAACAAATCTTAAAAGGGATAAGGTTGGTTGGGCGGCAAGAATATAGGAGTTAGTTCCTATATTTTAGGCTAACCAACTTTCTCCTAAATTCTATAAATAAAGGCTTAGGCATTGGGCGAAAATATGTTTTTTGGATTGGAGAATTAGGGTTTGGCTCATCCAAGAGTTGGGCGGCAACAAACCCTAGAGGAGCTAGGGTTTTTGGGCGGCTAAGAAAGTGGGTGGCAAGGTGATTGTTCTCCCTAAGGTTTTGTGCCGGCGCCCCTCTTTCCCTTCTCATCCTTGGCCGGTTCTCTTCTTCCTCCTCTCTTGCTCCTTGGTGGCCGGCGGATCTCCAACAATTGGTGGCCGGTGCTTCTCCAACATCTAGGTGGCGGCAACAATACAACAAGTTGGCCAAAGACTCATCCAATCGTTCCTTGGCCGTGGTTGCATCAAACTCTCTTGTTTGGTGGCCGGTTCTAGAAAGGAAAGGTTTTGGTGGTTCTTCTCTTTGTTCGCAGCGGACAAGGAAGAGAAGAACGTGATCTAGAAGGCTTCTACTCATGGAGGATCTTCGTCCACACGTCGTCCACAAGAAGGATAGGACATACGGTAGAAGATCGTAAGGTATAAAGTTTTATAACTTTAATTTCAGATCTGAGCATGTTCTTATATATGATGATTATGCATGTGTGTGTATGAATATATATTGTATAATCATGGACCCCGAAGACAAACACAAAAACCGGCGATCCGTCCGTCGTCTCTTCCGCGGCTAACCAACTAGAAGAGTTGTGTTGCTTGAACGACTAGTTTGTTCAAGCGACCACTCGAGTTGTTAGCACGACGACGAATAGGTGTTGCTAAGGAAGCTCATCCCATCCGGATTAATCCTTTCATTAGTGAAAATTTTAATACGGGGACATGGGAGCCAATGAGCCTCCGAAGCGACATCCATCAAAATGGTATCAGAGCAACGGTTTCTGGTTTTGTGTGTTTAGGATTCGGTTATATTTTTATGCATTTTTCATATATAATATGTGTCGGATAATAGTAGGATATGCGTAGTGGAACTCTTTGGTTGCAGGCATAAGATCCGACTATTATGGCCATGTGTGTGTATGTGAATGGATGTGTGTAAAAATTTATTATTTGAATCCTCGGGGTTGACGAGGCTAGATTAGTATTTAATTTTTGTAATTAAATACGGCATTGTTTAGCCGCTCATTTTAGTTTACTTTCGATCTAGATTATTTACACTCCTTCGTGGAGTATAGGATCGATGGATGTAAATTAATATGATTTATCTCGGCTCGGAACTCTTTGGTGACTTGCGCATGGGAAAAGATGGAGCAGACGAGGTGGCGACACGACGGGATGCGTATTGGAGAACAATGCCATAATAGTTAAAAAAAATCTGATTTTTCCATATTTATTGCTTATTTGTTTTATATGCATGTTGTGTTTGTTTTTAAAATTCCTCGATTTCAATTTACTAAGTGGGAGAGGGACATTTTAATTAATTCCCGCAGCCTCCATTACAATTTGACGTGTGATGCAAACAAACTTGTGTGTTGGCTCTGAGTGCCTTCCTCCCCGAGGACGGTTTTGTTTGCGGATCACTAGGTCAAATAATGGTTATAGGAAATTATCTAGGAGCGTGTGTACTTCCACAGAGGTAAGGCACATAATCCAAAATAATTCCCTTAGTATCGTGTAATGGTGCACACTTAGATGCAAATAAAAATATCCTCCCCATAGGAGTCACTGCTTTTATTTGTAGGGCCAAAGAGGAACCAACTATTAATTTTATTTGTCAAAAAGTAAGGTTGACAAGATAATAAAATTAATGGGTAAAACCTCCTCTTACAAATGTAGAATTCGTATACGTCCACACTATCGTGGCATCACGATATTCTCGTGTTTTGAGGTGTTGGTTGATTTGAGATTTTATTGTTTCGAGGAATCAATAATATTTGAAATCTAATATTTTGATCATTGTGATTCTTAGGATTTTCAAATGGCTTTCAACCCACTTGCTATGATACTAAAGGAAACAAACCTACTATACCCAAATTATACTGATTGGAAAAGAAAAATGGATAGTGTCTTAACTGTCAATGAGTGTCCTCCTAGGGTTGCGAATGATTCTGGGGAAAAGGAACTTTTCGGATACCAGAATCAAGCTGCTAGGAAGGAAGCCATGGTTGCTTAGAAGGTTTCTACTTCTATGCCGAAAGGCAAGAAGAAGAAGAAACAAGGTAGAGCAAAGGTGGTGGGTGGACCTCAGAGAGGAGTGAAGAAGCCGAAAGGCAAGTACTTCACTTGTAAACAGATCGACATGGGAAGAAAGACTTCCCAACCTAAAGAAGAACAGAGGTATATCTTCCGCCTTAGTCGTTGAAACATGTTTAGTGGTGTTATCTACATGCACGGTGTGTAGATACGGAGCCACGATCATGTCTGCAATTCTTTGCGGGGGTTCCAGAAACCCGGACTAGAGGGAGAAATTACCGCCTACATGGGCAATGCTTCAAAGGTGGGCTATTGCGATGGGAGATGTTTATTTATCTTTTGATAGGAATAAAGTTTTGGTTTTGAGAAATTGTCTTTATGTACCTACATTTAGAAAGAATTTGATTTGGTTTCTAAATTATTTGTGGATGGATATTCTGTTTCTTTTAATGACAGAGTTGTTATAAAAAGAAATAGAGAGATTATCTGTTGAGGTACATTGGTTGGCAATTTGTATACTCTTGAACCAAAAACTCCCACGATGCATAGAAGTGAATAACTCATCTTCTAAGTCTAATAAGAGAAAAAGAACCTTGAGATGAACCAGACATATCTTTGGCATCTAAGGCTTGGTCATATTAACCTAAGCGAGAATTCAAAGGTTGATAGTGATGGACCTTTGGGTTCATTAGTGGTGGAGGATCTCCCAACCTGCGAATCTTGCTTGGAAGGTAAAATGACCAAGAGGCCTTTCAAGGCCAAGGGGTATAGAGCCAAAGATGTGTTAGAATTGGTTCATTCTGATTTGTGCGGTCCTATGTCTATCCAGGCAAGAGGTGGGTTTGAATATTTCGTCTCTTTTATAGACGATTATTCAAGATATGGATACATTTACTTGATGCGCCGCAAGTCTGAATGCTTTGACAGGTTCAAAGAATTCAAGGCTGATGTGGAGAACCGTCAAGGTAAAAGTATCAAGACACTACGATCTGATCGTGGTGGCGAATACCTCTTGGGAGAGTTTAGGAGTTACTTATCAGAGGCTGGGATTCAATCCCAATTTTCTGCACCTGGCACACCCCAGCAGAATGGTGTAGCGGAGCGAAGGAATAGGACTCTTATGGAGATGGTCAGATCGATGATGAGTTATTCTGAGTTACCTGTTTCGTTCTGGGGGTATGCACTGGATACGACAATGTACACTCTGAACTTGGTTCCATCTAAATCAGTACCTTCTACCCAGTAGAATTGTGGGTGGGCGGCCTAGTCTGAGACATGTCGGATATGGGAGTCGGCACGTATCTTTGAAGGGTGATCTTTGGTAAGTTGGAACCTCGTGCAAGTGTGCATGTTTGTTGGCTACCCTAAGGAGCGAAGGTGGTTTGCTTTATAATCCTAGAGATCAGAGGGTGATCGTTAGCACGAATGCCAGAGTTCTAGAGGAGGATTATGTAATGAACCACAAGCCCAAGAGTAGGATTGTTCTTGAGGAGTTGACAGGGGAAGTCCCGACTTCAGTACCACCGGTACAAGAGGAGACACCACAAGTCACTTGCACGCGTGTCACTGAGCATACACAGGAGGCACCTCGTCGTAGTGGGAGGGTTGTTAGACAACTGAGAGATTCATGTTTTGGGAGAGTCTTGGACTTAGTCACAGTGAACATGAACCTGATCCCTGGACATATGATGAGGCAATCCAGGATAGAGATGTGGTATCTTAGCAAAAAGCGATGAATTCAGAGATAGAATCTATGGATTCTAATCAGGTCTGGGAGCTAGTAGAACCACCCGATGGTGTAAAAACCATTGGATGCAAGTGGATCTACAAGAGAAAGAGAGGAGTAGACGGGAAGGTTGAGACCTTCAAAGCTAGGCTTGTTGCGAAAGGGTATACTCAGAAAGAGGGCATCGATTATGAGGAGACCTTTTCGCCGGTAGCTATACTTAAGTCTATCCGGATTCTCTTATCTATAGCTGCTCATATGGATTATGAGATTTGGCAGATGGATGTCAAGACAGCTTTCCTTAATGGAAGTCTTGAGGAGAACATCTATATGCGGCAACCAGAGGGATTCGTTGCTAAAGGCAAAGAGCATCTTGTATGTAAGCTTAATCGGTCCATTTATGGATTGAAGCAAGCTTCTAGATCTTGGAACATCCGCTTTGATGAGGTAATCCAGTCATATGGATTTATTCAAAGTCCGGATGAGCCTTGTGTATACAAGAGATGTGACGGAAACGTAGTGGTGTTTCTTGTACTATACGTAGATGACATTTTGTTAGTTGGAAACAATATCAAAGTGTTATCAGACGTAAGGGTATGGTTGTCCAAACAGTTTGACATGAAGGACTTGGGAGAAGTGGGACACATCCTTGGGATCAAAGTTATAAGGGATCGCAAGAAAAGGATGTTGTGCTTGTCTCAAGCTTCATACATTGACACTATCCTTGCTCGTTTTAGCATGCAGAACTCCAAGAAAGGTTTTCTACCTTTTAGGCATGGAGTTCCTTTATCTAAAGAGATGTGTCCCAAAACATCAAAGGAGATAGAGGACATGAAGGCGGTTCCTTATGCTTCGGCAGTAGGAAGCCTTATGTATGCTATGCTATGTATGAGACCGGATATCTGCTTTGCCGTGGGCATGGTTAGCAGATATCAGAGTAATCCTGGACAGGGACATTGGACTGCGGTAAAGCATATATTGAAGTACCTGAGAAGGACTAGGGATTATATGCTGGTTTACCGGGCAGATCAATTAGTCCCTGTGGGTTACACGGATTCGGATTTCCAATCGGATAGGGACAAGAGTAAGTCTACCTCAGGGTTTGTGTTTACTTTTGGAGGTGGAGCCATAGTATGGAGGAGTGTCAAGCAGAAATGCGTGGCGGACTCTACCATGGAAGATGAGTATGTGGCAGCCTCTGAGGCAGCCAAGGAAGCTGTATGGCTCAGGAACTTCTTGATGGACTTGGATGTGATTCCTGGTTTGCCCAGAACTATCACAATTTATTGTGATAACAGTGGTGCAGTTGCAAACTCGAAGGAACCACGAGCCCACAAGGCAAGTAAACACATAGAGCGCAAGTACCACCTTATACGAGAGATCGTAAAGCGAGGAGAAGTTGCTGTCGCCAAGATTGCATCAGAGGATAACCTGGCGGATCCATTCACTAAGGCCCTTCCAAATAAAGCGTTTGATAGGCATGTGGAGGACATGGGGATCGATGTATGGCAGTCGTGATGACATAGTCTTTAGTATAAGTGGGAGATTGTTAGAATGTATCTTGAAAGCCTAGCTCTTTTGTATGAACATTTTATTTTGAAATAAGAATCACATGATCATTGTTTGCACTTTATATATTTATTATATGTGTGTGTGCATATTGTCTAATATTTTACATTGTAGATAACATGGTGCTTGGTGTGGCACAGAAGATCATGTTATCAGTCCCTTATAAAATATAAGTAGAGGCTCACAACCAAGATGGTTTTGGACAAACCAATGGCATGGTTGTAGTGTAGCTTGGTATTGTTTTATCTTGAACATAGAGTTACACTAGTACACTTAGGTGTATTGAGCAGGACCGACATAGAGGTGATTCAATTTAGTGCTGACTACATAATTGAATCGGACCTCGGATATTATGTTGTACATGCTCTTAATCCCGATATAATAACGGGCACATGTACTTAGTATTTATTTCTTTGATTTACGAGGTGAGATTTAGATGGATTAAATCAATATGCCCGGTAAGTTGGGAAATAATATTATTTACATGGTGTGTCGTTGATTATAGGAGGAAACCGTGTCCTATATATTAGGTTGATGATGTCCCCTTAAGGAGCTCATAAGGTTCATCATGTAAACCCAGCTGGTTGACTTAGTCAACATGATGATAAGGTTGAGTGGTACTACTCGAGGAGTTAGATGTTGATTAATTGATGGTCAGTAAATCAATTAATTGACGGACATTCGATATCTTAAACACGGGGAGATTAATGTACAAATAATATATGGAGCCCATATTGATTTATGGGGGTTGGTGAGGTAGTTCAATGATGATCCTCTAGTGGAATGGAACATCATTGATGGATCAAGTTTGTGTGGTTCCGATCCATCGGGTGGCGAGACCCAACTCCTCCTTATGGTCCCTATCGTAGCCTAATATAATCCTTGTGAAGTCTAGATCCAAGAATGTAAAACAAAACCTAGAACCAACGGTTGGATTAAATCCATAGATCCGATGGTTAGGATGAAACCCTAGAACCAACGGTTGGATTAAGTCCATAGATCCGATGGTTAGGATGAAACCCTAGAACCAACGGTTGGATTAAATCCATAGATCCGATGGTTAGGATGAAACCCTAGAACCAACGGATGGATAAAGTCCATAGATCCGATGGTTAGTATGAAACACTAGAACCAACGGTTGGATAAAATCCATAGATCCGATGGTTGGGATGAAACCCTAGAACCAACGGTTGGATTAAGACCATAGATCCGATGGTTAGGATGAAACCCTAGAATCGACGGTTGGGATTAAATCCCTAGATCCGACGGTTGGGATAAAACCCTTGATCCAACGGTTGGGATGAAATCCTAGATCCTATGGTTGGGATGAAATCCTAGATCCAACGGTTGGGATCAAATCCCTAGAACCGACGGTGGAGATTAAATCCCTAGAACCGACGGTGGAGATTAAATCACTAGATCCGACGGTGGAGATTAGAGGAGGCTTAAGCCTAAATTCTAGAATTAGGGTTTGGCTCATCCTTGGTTGGGCGGCAACAAATCTTAAAAGGGATAAGGTTGGTTGGGCGGCAAGAATATAGGAGTTAGTTCCTATATTTTAGGCTAACCAACTTTCTCCTAAATTCTATAAATAAAGGCTTAGGCATTGGGCGAAAATATGTTTTTTGGATTGGAGAATTAGGGTTTGGCTCATCCAAGAGTTAGGCAACAAACCCTAGAGGAGCTAGGGTTTTGGGGCTAAGAAAGTGGGTGGCAAGGTGATTGTTCTCCTAAGGTTTTTGGCCTCTTTCCCTTCTCATCCTTGGCGGTTCTCTTCTTCCTCCTCTTGCTCCTTGGTGGTCGGCGGATCTCCAACAATTGGTGGCCGTGCTTCTCCAACATCTAGGTGGTCGCGGCAACAATAATACAACAAGTTGGCCAAAGACTCATCCAATCGCTCTTCCTTGGCAACTCTCTTGTTTGGTGGCCGGTTCTAGAAAGGAAAGGTTTTGGTGGTTCTTCTCTTTGTTCGCAGCGGACAAGGAAGAGAAGAACGTGATCTAGAAGGCTTCTACTTGTGGAGGATCTTCGTCCACACGTCGTCCACAAGAAGGATAGGACATACGGTAGAAGATCGTAAGGTATAAAGTTTTATAACTTTAATTTCAGATCTGAGCATGTTCTTATATATGATGATTATGCATGTGTGTGTATGAATATATATTGTATAATCATGGACCCCGAAGACAAACACAAAAACCGGCGATCCGTCCGTCGTCTCTTCCGCGGCTAACCAACTAGAAGAGTTGTGTTGCTTGAACGACTAGTTTGTTCAAGCGACCACTCGAGTTGTTAGCACGACGACGAATAGGTGTTGCTAAGGAAGCTCATCCCATCCGGATTAATCCTTTCATTAGTGAAAATTTTAATATGGGGACATGGGAGCCAATGAGCCTCCGAAGCGACATCCATCAGGGTCTCCCCCAGACTTAAATGAAACTATACCTCTAGCATGGCGGTTGAGGTGGGAAGTCTGGCAGTCTAGGAATATCGGGCTCCTAGGAGAATCAGGTACTCAGCCGTTGGTGACACGTGTATATGTGGTCAACCTGGGAACTAGTTGACACAGTGGTGGCTCTATGCTCTTCCTCCCTTGCCCACTATGATCGTGCATCATGCATGAACTGCAGAACCTCCTGGCGATAGATAGCCTCCTCCTGAAAATAGTCACGTACCTAGCCATAGAACTTCTCTCCCCTCTTGAAATGGTCTCAGAGGCCCTGAAACTCTACCTGTGTATAGGTCCTATTCTCCTCCCACCGCTGCCCCTATGTCTGCTGCTTGGCATAAATGTCATCAAGGCATGATCGGAACTCAGGGAAATCATAGACTGACATACCTGCATCCTGTTCAAAGGTAGAAAAAGAAGGCGATGTAGGTGTAGGATCGCGGCATGGACTAGATGGGCTCGTATACATAGGTGGGTCTATAGGTGAGTGATGGTCAGGAGAGAAGAGGGGTACATGAGTGGAAGGCCCTACGTGTGGTGAGGATTCCACTATAGATCGAATCGCCAATTGGCATGGTTGGTGATGGTGGTACGATCGGTATCGGGGAGCCTAAGGAGTGGAAAATTATTCCTTATAAAGAAAAATTAATATCCTTCTCTAACTATCACCCTCATAGCCAAGCACACCCCTAAATCTACACTAGGGCTCCCTTCTACCCTATTGAATCCCTCATAATTGTATCCCATTAAGTCACAAATGTGGTTCAATAAACCCCCAAAGACGATATCACCCTTGGGCGCTTTCCCCATCTTCACTAGGTGCCTAATGAAGTGAGATGGCACATCAATAGAATTATTCCCCTCTAGCATACTCCATAAGCACAAAATTTCACTCCTCCTTACTACACCATCACTCTCCCCTCTTCCCTCTCCCCTCTCCCGAAAATTGTGCTTGACATAACCCGGTGGATGTATCGAAAAACTGAGTTTTGTAATCGGGATGCCTTAGCTCTAGAAGGGTCATAGGAGGTTTCTCCTATTAACTCTAACCAAAATAATCTTGAATTAAACTTAATAGGTGTCCTTCTCGCTCCCCAACTAGGAAGCCCAAAGCAAAGGTTCCATTGATTAAGGGTCCACTCATGCTCTATGTTAAGCAATCTAAAGGTAATCTTGCCTTCTTCATGATCTCTACCCATTATGATATCCGCATCTACTGAACTTAAAAACTTCAAAACTATCCTAGGGTAGGTTGGACATCTAACTCCCATTATCTCCTCCCAACCTACCTTGGCAAATAACCATTGAACATCTCCCATCAGACTTAGGGTTTCTACAAGAGCAGTGTCTAAATAATGGGTAGCAGTTATTCTCCGAGTAGAAAGTATGTTAAATCTATCCCTATGAGTATCATCTCGAAATATAATGCTAGAGTGAGCATTGCCTTCTTTCGGAGCTTGCTGGTTACTCCTTCCTCTTGTTCTTGGCCTTGATGAGGTAGCCTTTGTTGTGGAATGCTTTGTCCTTCTCATCTTTGCTTCTTGAAAGCTTCTTGGAGGTTGGAGAAGACGGTTTCGCATAGGCTAGGGCAGAGATTTGAGTCACACGGTTGATTTAGGCAAATCGCATAGCTCATGCCCTTTAACGGATGCACACCCATGTGGAATCCACTCACGGCCGACACAGGTGCTTGGAAAAAAATCTAGAATTGGGCATGGTCGTGTGAAATTTACATGGTCGTCCATGTGCGACTATGGATTTCTCTTGGAGTGCCACACGGTCTAAGACATACCACACGCCCTGTCGTGTTCTCTTCTGCCCATGGGGCACGGTCGTGTGGAATCCACACGGTCATCCATGCTTCCTTCTGGGGTTCTAAAAAAGAATCTCCTTTCTACCTAGCAAATTCTTCATAACCATAAACCACTTGTAAGGATTCTAATGCACAAAAATTTATACCTAAACCTAGCATGCATGAATGTAAAGACCAAGAAAGTTAAACTTGGGTTGCCTCCCAAGAAGTGCAGGTTTAAGGTTTTAGCTTGACCTATGCTCTATGCTTCATTTGGCTCCCACGAACCTCCATTCATCCTTGTCAAAATCTGGATATTCTCCTAGATACTTCTTTAATCGCTACCCATTTACTTTAAACTCTCCTGATTCCTTGCTCTATATATCCACAGTCCTATATGGATATACTTTTTTAATTTGAAATGGTCCCGACCATCTTGGCTTTAGTTGTCCCGGGAAAAGCTTTAATCTTGAATTATATAGGAGAACTAAGTCCCCTTCCTTAAACTCTCTTCTCAAGATATGTTGGTCATGTCATTTTATTGTTCGCTCCTTATATGCCTTCGTATGTTAATAAGCATCTCGTCGAATTTCATCTAACTCACTTAACTGTAGTTTCCTTTTCTCTCCAGCATATAAGTCCAGATTCAGCTTCCTGATGGCCCAATAAGCTTTTTGTTCCAATTCGACGGGAAGGTGGCATGCCTTCCTATAAACCAAGAGAAATGGGGGCATACCGATGGGAGTCTTGTAAGTTGTGCGATAAGCTCAGAGAGCATCATCCAATTTTTGTGACCAATCTCTCCTAGATGCCATGACTATTTTCTCTAGAATGCTTTCAATCTTCCAATTTGAAATTTCCACCTTTTCGCTTATTTGAGGGTGGTAAGCTGTCGAGACCTTATGGATTACCCCATACTTGTGCAACAATTTTTCAAATTGCTTCTCGATGAAGTATGATCCTCCATCACTAATTACAGCCCGGGGGACTCCAAATCTGGGAAATGTAGTCCTTTTGAACATCTTGATAACCGTTCTAGCATTCCAATGGGGTGATGCCATAGCTCTACCCACTTAGAAACATAATCTATGGCTACTAGAATGTATCTATTAGTTCTTGAAGTGGGAAAAGATCTCATAAAATCTATCCCCCATATGTCAAAGAGTTCTACCTCTAATATGGTACTCAATGGCATTTCATGTCTCCTACCTATATTACCTGTTCGTTGGCACTGATCACAGGAGACCACATAGTTACGCGTATCTTTAAATAAACTAAACCAGTAGAACCCTACCTGGAGCACAATTGCAGCTATTTTTGAGACTCCGGCATGCCCCCCACATGTAGAGGAATGACAATGAAAAAGGATGCTACAAACTTTCTCCTCTGGAACACATCTTCGTTATATGCACATATTTTAAACACAAAAGGATCATCCCACACATATTGCTTTACCACTACAAAGAACCTTTTCCTTTGTTGGGTTGTGTATTTCGACGAAATTACCTTTCCTGCTAAAAAGTTCACCAAATCTATGCACCATGGGGCGGTAATCTTATTAACAACCATGAGTATATCATCCCTTAATGTGTCATTTATTTGGGCATTGTCTTCCCCCTCTAACTATTTATCTAAGGACATACGCGATAAATGGTCTGCAACGACGTTCTCTGAGCCTTTCTTATCCCTAATTTCTATATCAAATTCCTGCAATAGTAGGATTCAGAGAATGAGGCGGAATTTTGCTTTCTTCTTACTAAGTAAGTAGCAAACTACTGCATGATCAGTGTAAACTATGACCTTTGACCCTACTAGGTACAAACTAAACTTGTCAAAAGCAAACACCATGCTAGTAACTCTTTTTCTATTATGGCATAATTAATTTGTGTCTCATCCAGTGTCTTGCTCTCATAGTGAATTGCGTGCAGTTTCTTGTCCTTTCGCTACCCTAATACTGCTCCTACTGCATAATTACTAGCGTCGCACATAACCTCGAATGATAAGCTCCAATCAAAGAATTGTATTATTAGGGCGGTCACTAAAGCCTTTTTAATTTCTTCAAATGCTTCAAAACATTCCTGGTCAAAAATAAAGTTTGCATCTTTAGCCAGTATGTTTGTCAGGGGTTTTGTTATTTGAGAGAAATTCTTTATGAACCTCTGATAAAAACCTGCGTGACCAAGGAAACTTCGGATGCCCTTAACATCCCTAGGTGATGGCAACTTCTTAATTACTTTGACCTTTGCCCTGTCTACTTCAATACCATTTCCTGATATCTTATGGCCTAATACTATTCCTTCCGTGACCATGAAGTGACATTTTTCCCAATTCAAAACTAATTATTTTCCTCACACCTCTGCAAGACCCACGAGTTTTTTATATTTCATATCTGAAAAGTCATCCATGAACATTTCCATGGTCTTTTCAATCAGGTCCGAGAAAATGGTTGTCATACATCGTTGAAAAGTGGTCAGAGCATTGCATATCCCAAAAGGCATTCTTCTATATGCAAAGGTCTCATAAGGGCAGGTGAAAGTAGTCTTCTCCTGATCATTAGGGTGAATAGGGATTTGGAAGAATCCGGAGTACCCATCAAGGTAACAAAAGTGAGAGTGCTTAGCAAGACGTTCCAGCATCTGATCGATAAAGGGAAGGGGGAAGTAATCTTTCCTTATTGCTTTGTTTAGCTTACGATAATCTATACGCATTCTCCATCCCGTTACCATTCAAGTAGAAATCAGCTCATTTTCTTCATTTCTGACAACTGTAATCCTGCCCTTCTTTGGGATTACATGAATCGGACTAACCCATTCATTGTCTGCAATTGGGTAGATTATTCTTACATCCAATAGCTTGAGCACTTCTTTCTTCACAACCTCTTGTAGGTTCAGGTTAAGTCGCCTTTGACGCTTCACGGTTGACTTATACCCGTCCTTGAGGACTATCCTGTGCATGCAGAGGGATGGGTTTATTCCCTTAATGTCATCGATAGTATATCCCAACACATTTTTATACGTCTACAGTACCTCCAGTAACTTCCTTGTCTCAGCTTCTCTTAAACTGGCATTTATAATCACTAAATAAGTTAAATTTGGGCCTAGAAATTCATATCTAAGATTTGGTGGGAGGGGTTGCATCTCAGGGTTAGAGTGTTTTTTTATTACCATTAGTTCCAGTTCTTATCCTTTTTCGGACCCCGAGAAATGGGAGACTTCCTCTCCACAGTACTCTCTCTCTCTTCACTTTCAGCTCGTATCTAGCAAGCTACCTCTAGCTCATCTACTTCCTTTTTGGGGAAAAACTTTTGAAACTCTTGCTCATTATCTGACCACATTTGAAGGGTTCAAACCACTATTTCTATAATGTGATAAACGTCATCCACACTTCTTTTCATCAATACCCCACTTGTGGTTGTGTCCAGGAGTTCTTTAGCGTCCAGGAGTTTTTTAGCTAAGTTAGAAATTCCAAAATAAAAAGTATGAATAAGCAACCAATCCTGTAATCCATGATGTTGACATTAAAGTATCAGCTCCTGGAATTTCCCCCATGCCTCGACCAAAGCCTCATCATGGCCCTGCTTAAAAGAGAGGATTTTATCCCTTAAGTAGGTAGTTTTTCTAGGCGGTAAATATTTACTCAGAAACACACATTCTAGCTGTTCCCACGTGATTATACTCCTTTCTAGTAAAGTGTATATCCATCGTCTGGCCTCCCCTTTCAGGGAAAATAGGAAAGTAATAAGCCTAATTGCATCTGCTAGGACCCCTTCATACTGCACCGTGCTACAGTACGCCAAGAACTCCTCAAGGTGCTGATAAGGTTCCTCGATCTGAGCTCCCTCGAACTACTTCTTTTTAAGGAGGGTAATTAATGTGGGGTTTATCTCCCAGCTTGCATCTTGGATATGTAGAATAACTATGTTGGAATTCCACACCTTGCCACTAGGTGTCGTATAATCTTTCAAAAGTCGAGCAAGTTGTACTAATATGGTAGAGCTACTTACTAAAAAGGAAATCAAATAACTGAGAATAATGAACTAAATAAAGTAAACCTAAAAACTGAATCAAGACTAAATAAAATATGGCCAATAAAATTTAACCTAAACTGAATATAGACAATGCAAAACTAGCAAGCAATCCTAATCTAAATCCGATCCAAAATATCCACTTTCGATTCAATATCGAATCTACAGTCCCCGACAACAGTGCCAAAAACTCGATGCACTCGAGCCCGACCCCATATCTCTGGCTGAGATCGCCAATGATTCAAAGCGCACGCTCACGCTTAATGCCCACAAGTGCATTGTCGCCAGTAATAATTTATGTATCAATCCCACAATATGAGTACCATTTGTCAAGTGAATTCTATTTGTTCGGAGTAAATCTCTTGCGAGTCAGGTGTGTGAGGTCAACGACAGTCCTGGCTCCATTACAGTGTCACTTGGAGAAAGCAAAAGTGGGCTCAAAGTTTCTTAAAGGATTCTAGGGGTTCGGTTTCACTTGTGCATTGTTGAATATGCTATAAATTTAATGCTCCTAGGATCTCCAGTTATGATCTTGCAAGAGGATCATTGTATGTTGTCCCGATGAACTTTTGCTTCGATCAGAAACTACCTATTTATAACCAAGTTTCTCTTTCGAATCGTTAGAGCTCAAGGCATTGATATCTTTGGGAGCCCCCTGTCACTGGGGTCTCTCAACCCTTCTAGAGTTAATGTCGACTACTTTGGGCCTTCTGCTAGAATAGGTTCTTAGGGTATGAGGATGTCCTAGTTATCCCTATGAAGAGATGGATTATATTTCATATCCTACTCTATCATATTCTACCTTCTATGGTTATAGGAGGGAGGATGACCGCGAGGTTCCTCGTTGGTTCTCCTAGATTTTTTATACAAAGGCTTTCCACCCTTGTATCAGCTATGTGCAGCAGAAGTAGAATTAAAACACAACTTTCACGAATCTCAATAGCTTAAATTGTAAATATATATTCAAGAGTAGAGAATAAACATTTAAACTAGCATATCCAACATACACAAGTTACTCCCTAATCCTAGAATCGAAGTATCTACTCCATGAATAAAAAATAAATAAATACAAGACATCTTAATGTAAATCATTACAATGCAAATGGAGTTTAGAATAATGGCAGTACTCTCTGTTCAATATGTTGTTGTGTCTTTCCCATTCTCTGAGGCATTGGAGTGTTGATTCGGGTCTTCGAGCAGCTTCCTCTCTCCCCGTTGCGAGCCTCTAGTGCTTCTTAGGGCACCTTCTTCCTATCCTAGCCATCGCCCCCCCCTAGGGTTTGAGTGTGCTTTCTCTTTTATAGGAGCAAAGTCGGCTTTCCTTAAATCCCCATGAAACCCTGATTTGCGTTAATTTGGGTCGATGCCACAAGCGTATGTGGAATCCACATGACTGACTATGTGGCACGCTGGAAATCATGCTCTGATTTCGGCTTTGGGGTTAGGCACGATCGTGTGAGATTCACAAGACCAGCCATGTCATCCTCTAGAGCTTCACGCGATCATCGTCTTTGGATACGAAGCATGCTCGTGTTCAGGGGAACACGACCAGAGCATGCTTGCATTCCTTGAGCTCCAATTATGTGCCAATTTACCTCGAAAATGTCATCCTACACATAAAAATAGCAAAAGCATATATCCGAACTAGGAAATAGTAAATGAATGCGAAATGAGAAGAATATGCATGAAACAAGTATAAAATGAAATGAGATGTATGCTAAAACTACTCCTAAAACCCTATATGATTTGTACACATTAGCATGGTATATTGACAAACAATCCCACACTCTGTAAGCTATTCTACAAATGGTCCAAAATGTTGTTTGCTTTATTTATCAAATCTACTATAGTATGTGTCATCACAATCAGATTTTACAATCTTAATCTTCTTGCCTAGTTGATTTTTAACTTCAGCTTTAAAGAGTTTGAACATGTCAAGAGATAAAAGTATGTTTCACCATTCCAAGAAGTTTTAAAGAACAACCCACATATATCTGTATGTATGAACTCTAAAACTCTATTATACTAGATTAAACCCTTAATATGTTTGTTAATTATTTTTCCATTAATACACTTAATGAAAATATTGAAATTTGACATATTAAAGAAATCAAAAATTCTTTGTGGCATTAACCTTTCAATATGTTGTTTGGAAGTATGCCCTAAATGTCAATGTCATAACATGGATGAATTCTCACTCGCCAAACCACCCTTTGTACCTATATTATGCATCACAACATTATCAATATTAGTCTCAATGCCTAACTTATACAATTTATGAATCAAGAAACCAGTACCAACCAAAATTTAATTTTAAAAAATTGAACTTTCCATTTCTAAATGAACAAGAATATCCGAATTTGTCCAAATATGAAACAATAATCAAGTTACATCTAAACGATGGTACTATAAAAGTATTTTTCAAATTAAATGTATATCATTCCCAAGATAAACACTAAGAATGCCTATAGCTTAATCTTTTGTCTTCTTATTAGTTCCTGTATAAATATATCTTTTAGTATCAATTGGTAGTCAACTCCATAGGCATCCCTACATAGTGACACTTATGTGAGTAGTTGCACTTATATCTATCTACCAAATAATATTACGTACAGTGACTAGATTGACTTCTGAACTAACAAAGTTAAGAAATATATCTTTCTTAATATGTCGATTGGAATATCTAGGGCAATCTTTCTTTGGGTGACCTTTCTTATTACTAAAGAAATAATTTAGGTCATGATCTTGTTGTTTTTATACTTCATATCCTAAAGCCTCAATCACTGCAAATTGTTTATCCTTGCTCTTGGCACTTGCTTTTTTCCTTTTCTTACATGAGTTCTGAAATGAGGATACAAAGTGAGCACTATAAGATGTGTCATGCCTCAAGCTCTCTTTTTCTTACACACACTATGGCTACATTTGGCGAGGGGTAATCGACCTTGTAATGTATTACATTACAAGATGGATTAACTTGTTTGATACAATTTTAAAATTATAATGTAATGTAATCTGCATTATGAAAGAGAATAACGATTCATAATTTGGATTACAAAGCCAAAGCTGTGTAATCCAATTAAATTACAAGGCCAAAAATTTGGATGACAAATATACTCATGTCTTAGTTGTCGTTCTTTGATCAAACCAGTGATCAACGATCGACAATTGGTGGTCGGCGACTAATGGTGGCCAGCAATCGACAATTGTCGATCGACCACCAGTGACACCGATGTTAGTATCAGCCCTTAGTGTCAATCATGAGATGATTGATTAGGGATCATGTGTATCATATTTCATTAATAAAAGGCAAAGATTGTTTATTATATTTGTTGGGATGTATACTGAAAAGTCTATCTTTTGTATGAACATCTTTATTTTTGAAATAAGAATCACATGATCATTGTTTGCATATTTATAGTTATGCATATTGTCTAATACATTACATTATAGATAGCATGGTGTGTAGTGTCACACGGGAGATCATGTTTTCAGTTCCTTGTAGAGTATAAGTAAAGGCTCACAACCGAGATGGTTTTAGACAAACCATTGGTATGGTTGTAGTGTGATTTGGCATTGGTTTGTCTTGACCATAGAATTACACTAGTACACTTTGTGTGTATTGAGCAGGACCGACTTAGAGGTGATTCGATTTATTACTGACTACATAATTGAATCGGACCTCGGATATTATGGTGTACATGCTATTAATCTTGATATAATAACGGGCACATGTACTTATTATTTATTTATTTGATTTACAAATGGGCGAGATTTATAGATTAAATCGATAGGCTTGGTAAGTTGGGAAATGATATTATTTACGTGATGTGTCGTTGATTATAAGAGGAACCCGTGTCCTATATATTAGGATGATGACGTCCCCTTGAGGAGCTCATAAGGTTCATCATGTAAATCCTGCAGGTGGACTTGGTCCAGCATCATGATAAGTTTGAGTGGTACTACTCATGGAGTTAGATGTTGATTAATTAATTGTCAGTAAATTAATTAATTGACAGACATTCGAGATCTTAAACACGGGGAGATATTTGTACAATTAATATATAGAGCCCATATTTATTTATGGGGTTGGTGAGGTAGATCAATGATAATCCTCTAGTGGAATGGATTATCATTAATGGATCGGATTTTATGTGGGTCGGATCCATTGGGTGGCCAAGATCCAACTCCTCCTCATGGTCCCTATTGTAGCCTATTAACACCCACATGAAGCCTAGATCTGACGATGGAGATTAAATCTCTAGATCCGACGGTGGAGATTAAATCCCTATATCCGACGGTGGAGATTAAATCTCTAGATCCGACGGTGGAGATTAAAAGGAGGTATGGGTGAAATCTATAAAAGAGGAGCCAAGGCTTGGGCAGCACAAGAGTTTTTGGAGATTCTAGGGTTTGCTTTACTTGGCTTGGGCGGCAAGAAACCCAAGGGGATTAGGGTTTGGGTCAGCGGTAACAAGAGGGTAAGGCTTTGGTTTTCTCCTCCTTTCTCTTGGCTGGTTCTAGGGCATCCTCTTCCTTGGGTTTTGGGCGGTGCCCCATCCTCTTCTTCTTCATCCTTTGGCTGGCGGCAAGATATCAATCTTGGTCTGCAAATCCTCTCCCACTCCTTAGGGCCGGCGGACACCAAGTTGGTGCTTGGTGGTTGGCACAAGTAAGGAGAAGAAGGGTTCGAGTATTCTTCCTTTTGTTCGGAGCGATCAAGGAAAGGAAGATCATGATCTAGGAGGCTTCATCTCTTGGAGGATTGTTGCCCACACAACGTCCAAGAGGAGGATAGGATATACAATAGAAGACCTTGAGGTAAACAAGAGGTATAATTCTTGTTTTGCTTTCCTTTTGTTTTTTTGTATGATGTATGTAATTGCATGTGGCTAATTTATTTGGACCCCGAAGATAAACACAAAAATCGGCAATCTGTACATCATTTATTCCGCGACTAATCGAAGAAAAGAGGTAGGTTGCTTGAACAATAAGTTTGTTCAAGTGACCACTCTAATCGAATAGAATGACGATGGATCGGTTGCTTGGGTAATCCCTCTTCGTCAAGGATTAATTTTTTAATCCGGGGACGTAGATGGGATCGCCATGCACAAGCGACCAAGGTGATGTTAGAAGCGAATCTTCGTCAACCATCAAGTGGTATCAGAGCCACGATTTCCAGTTTTGTGTGTTTAGGATTCGATTAATTTTATGCACTTATCATATAATGTATGTGTCGGATGATAGTAGGATGTGCGTAGGCTAACTTTTTGGTTGTAGGCATTAGATCCAACTATTATGGCCATATGTGTGTGTATGTGATTGGATGTTTGTAATTGTATTATTATTTAAATCCTCGGGGTTGATGAGACTAGTATTTAATTTTTGTAATTAAGTACGGCATTTTTTAGCCACTCTTTTATTTTAGTTTACTTTTGATCTAGATTTCATGTACACTCCTTCATGGAGTATAGGATCAATGAATGTAAATTAAAATAATTTTTATCGGCTCGGATATCCTGATGGCTTGTACATGGCGTAGGGAGGAACGGACAAGATGGCGATACGACGGGAGGCATATTAAAGAACAAAAGTCATAATAGTTGGAAAATATTTTTTTCATATTTATTGCTTCTTGTTTGATATTCATATCATGTGCTAGGAAAATTCCTCAATTTTAAATTACTAAGTGGGAGAGGGAAATTTTTTAAATTCCCGCGACCTCTATTACGATTTGACATGTGATGCAAACAAACTTGCGCGTCGGCTCTGAGTGCCTTCCTCCCCATCGGATGAGTTTGTTTTTGTAGATCACAGGGTCGAATATGGTTATAGGAAATTATTTAGGAGCGTGTGTACTTCCCCATCGGAAGGCACATAACCCAAGATAATTGCCTTGGTACCAAGTAATGGTGAACACTTAGATACAAATAGGAGTATCCTCCCCATCGGAGTCACTGCTTTTATTTGTAGGGCCGAAGAGGAACGAACTATTAATTTTATTTGTCAAAAAGTTAGGTTGATAGGATAATAAAATTAATGGGTAAAACCTTCTCTTATAAATGTAGAATTCATTGTTAGGGCAATCTCTTGTCGTGATATGGTTTTGATGTGTGTGGCAAAGGATTTAAGTTAGGTTGTTATTATGTTTTGATATGTGCGTTGGAGTCTTGCAAAACTTAGTAATTCGCACATGGAGCCTTGGCAGGTTCACCACTCACTACCTCATGCTTGAATCGGAGAAGGAGCATTGTGGAGCAGTACGCTTGATGCTACCGAGGGACCGCTGGACGAGATGACTTAAAGCGAAGCCAAGGAAGCAGACTTCGGAGGCAAGAGACGCGAAGGAGCATTGCAGAGTCGTGCGCCTGATGCTGCCGAGGGACGTGGCCACGAACGAAGAGAGCTTCGGCGAGGGACTTCGAGTGAGATGAGAGAATGAGTGAATTGTAAGTAGCTCATTAGGTTAACTTGGCCGAATGGTTGAGTGTCGGAGGCTCGACCCCAAGGGTTGAGGTTTACCCGACCACCGGAAGCTCAAACGAATGTTAAGTTTGAGTTTCACACGGCACCAGTCGACTGCCATTAAATGGTAGTCGACTGCTCTGAGTCGAATGCAGTTCGACTGGTATCCGATTGATGTGTTTATGTCCAGCAGTCGACTGTCATGGAATGGTAGTCGATTGCCAGAGGAAGTCGCAGCCACAGAACCGCTCGTACCGGACTTGGCAGTCGACTACGGAGGTAGCAGTCGATTGATGGATCCATCAGTCGACTGCCAAGAGATCCGTTGGACTACAACGGTCGGGATCCGACGTGTTCGGAGGCCGTTGAAGTGGCGGCAGTCGACTGCCAAGGGCGGCAGTCGACTGGTGGCAGCCAACAGGAAGAAATCAGCCCTCACTATAAAAAGGGAGGGTGTCTCCTTGTGGATGCCTAATGCTTATGCTCTAAGTGATCATCCAAGTGCTCCACAAGGTTCAAACTCCTTCTCTTAGTTTTCTTTCACATCTATTGTAAAAGGAGTGTTCTTGAGTCGTAAGGATTACCTCCACCTAGCTTAGTGCAAAGGAGAGACCGATAGTGATTTGGTTGCGGAGTGATTCACCGAGGATGAATCGGGGACCGTGGATTAGCAGTGTAGCCGTGAACCATGTTACATTTCGGTGTTAGCATTGTTTGTATTCTTATTTCTATTTGCTTGTCTTGTTTTGTTTCCGTTGCGCTAATCTCTTTGTAGACGAGCAAATTCCGTCATCCAACGAAAGAGGGCTATTCACCCCCCTCTAGCCGGCCACATCCACACTTCATCGATCCTACAAGTGGTATCAAAGCCGAGGAAAGCTTGTCGAGGACTAACCACCACAACAAGCACAATCATGGATGGTCGGCTCAAACATTCACCCACCGAAATTTAAAGGTGAATTCTCTTGGTGGAAAAAGAGAATGGAAGTATTTTTTGAAACCGATTTCGAAATTCTCTTAATTATGGAAAACGGTTTCGAATTGCCTAGGAATGAAGATGGGGAGCCATTGGAGAAATCAAGGTGGAGCAAGAGGCAAAGGGAAGAATATTTAGTAAATTCAAAGGCCAAGCACCACCTCTACAATGTACTCCAACAAAAAGTTAACCAGATTGGGGATTGCTCTAATGCCAAGGAGATGTGGGAGAAGCTAGTAGAGCTTCATGAAGGCACTTCGGAGGCAAAGCTTGCAAGAAGAGACCTCCTCCACTCCCAACTATCAAATATCAATCTTGAAAAGGGAGAAAAGGTAACCTCCTTACATTCTAGATTCAAAGAAATTTTAATTGGGCTAACGAGTGTAGGAGAAAGACTTTCGAACCGGGACATGCTCATGAAAGCAATTGATGCTTTTCTCCGGTCATCGAAATGGAGCTCGATGGTGGACTCCTTCTACATGTCCAAGAATTTAGAAGTGAGCACCTTGGAGGAGTTCTTCTCAACCATGGAGCTCCATGAAACGAGGCTTGAAGGAATAAATGAAGAATCAAGCATCAAGGCCTCAAGAGGAGTAGCCCTAGTAGCAAATAAGGGGAAGAAGAAGAAGATAGAGACTTCCTCCTCCTCCGATGAAGCATCCTCCTCCTCCTCCATGGACAGCACGGAAGAAGCCTATATGGTTAGGAGGGTAAGACGTGTATTAAAAGGTTTTAAATTTAATAAATCTAATGATAGGAGGAGAAGACCAAGGGGGAAGGTTATTTGCTATAATTGCCAAGGGGAAGGAAATATAAGGGATAATTGTCCACTCTTGAACAAGAGCAAAGAGGAGAATGAAGGGTTTTGCTTATTGAGTCCGTGAGGGGAAACTTCGCTTCCCACTTCACCTCGGTAGCTTATCCATGGCGATCCCTTTGATGTCCCCGGATTAAAAAACATTAATCCTAGACAAAAGGGATTGCCAAAACCACCAAGTCATCATCGTGCTATTCGTTTAGAGAGGTTACTTGAATAAACTAGTTGTTCAAGCGACCATCCTCTATTCTACGAGAAGCCGCAGAATAGATGATGTCCGGATCACTGGTTTTCATGTTTATTCTCGGGATCCAAGTATTATTTATCCATATACAGATTTATAACATGCTTATAATTGAAAAACAAAAACAAGCAACAAACAAAAGAAGAAAGTAGAATAGGTATACCTCTCGATCTTCTAATGTATGACCTTCCTCCTTTTGGACGTCGTGTGGGCGACGATCTACCAAAAGTCGAAGCTCCTAGATCGCAAATCTTCCTTCCTTGCTCTTCCAAAGCAAGATGAAGAGTAGAAACAAGCTTTTTTGTTAGTTATAGCCCAAGAACCAATCATGTGATGGTTGAATAGGGAACATTTTGTATCATATTCTATAAAGGCAAAGGATTGGTTATTATATTTACGTCTTGCTTGTGCCAGCTAAATTAAATATAATAATGTCATAGAAAAGTAGGTTCTTATCTACAGCACATCAATTGGCAAAATTGATTATGAGAGGCTGTAGAGAACACTTTCCTAAAATGTTCCTAGTCAAGTATTAATATGCAAGGGCAATATTAATACATAAAGACTAGCATGTAGGTCAATTGATGACTTGATCTCACAAGTCATGGATATATGATATCAAGTTGACACATGGGTATATATTAGAGAATATATACTGAACTGACCCGCCATGAAAAAGTTTCATGGATCGTCATATGAGTGTCATAAACTTTCTCATGTGACTATTGGTATGAATAGTCCTCAAACCTGAAGTCACTACGGTTCCCTACATAAGGAGTTATGTACTTTGGTATCGTCAAACGTCACCCGTAACAGGGTGGACCATAAAGGCGATTACTGGGTATATAACAAATTATGCAGAGGGATGTGAGTGATGTAGATGGGATCTATCCCTCCCATATGACGGGAGTGATATCTGTGGGCCCCTTGATTGAGTAGAACTACTAAAACGTATGGCCATGCTCGAATGAGTCAATATGAGATATTGAGCTCATTTGTTTGAGTTAGTTTACTCAGGGATCAAGAAACACATAGATTGATCGAGGATGACACGGTCTATGCCTCATTGGTCAATCTGATATCAAGGATAGAAGGACACGGTCATACATTATAGTAGTCACGAAGGTTAGTCGGATCTTGACTTATTTCGTAACTTGGGTAGCAATGATGTATTGCTAGATGTCGCTCATTGCTTGTGTATCTAAAAGAGTTTAGATCCACTGCCAACGTTATGAGAGCCTATAAGGTCACACACAAAGAGCATGATGATTAGAAGAATTAGTGCATTCTAGTTTGACTAGAATAATTTGGGAATAAGCTTAAGTACAAAATGGTTTTTGGACTTTAAGCTTAATGAGAATTTTAGCTTATTGATTTAATGAGATTAATTCAATATGCTAAGATTATTAATTTAATAAGATTAAATAAATATGTTATCATGATAGCCTAAGCTTAATTGATTTAATAAGATTAATTCAATATGTTACCTTATTGATTTAATGAGATTAATTCAATATGATAACATAAGCTTATTGAATTAATAAGATTAATTCAACATGCATGAATGCCACATAAGCATGCCACCTAAGCATGCCACCTAAGCATGCCACCTAAGCTTGATGAGGTGGAAGGAGACAAAGGGTTTTGACCTTTGGAATTTCTCCACATGTGGCCGGCCAAACAAGGAGTGTAATTATTTTTCAATGCAATTGATTGCATTGAATGTGATAGGAGGTGAAAGGTTTTTTCAATCCTATAAAACACTCCATGTGGTGGCCGGCCAATGTGGGGGAAGCTTGAGGCTTGGAGAGAGCTTGGTGGTGAGAGGCTTTGGTTGTGTGGATTTTGTGAGTGTAGGCTAGCAAGAAGAGTGGTCTTCTTCTTCCTTTCTCTTTTTCCCTACCTTCCTCTCCTTTAGGGACTTCTCTAGCAAGAAGTAAAGGAGAGCTCTTCTAGTTTCTTTTGTGAGACAAGAGCTTGCTCGTGTGGATACATATAGAGGCATGGACAATTGAACGTGCTAAAAGATCCAACAAACCCAAGAAGCGGGATTAAAAGGGCACGCAACAAAGGTAATATTCTCCTATAAGATAGGTTTTTCTTTTAGAGAAATTTATTTTTTTGTAGGAGTTTTCTTTCGCAAGGATCACTTGGAAGGGATCCTATTTTTTCCGTTGCGCATATGCTATTTTGCATAAAAAAAATTCCTATAGTGGTATCAGAGCCACTTGAGAAAGAACGTATAAAAAAAAATAGGTTTTCTCTATTTTATATATGATATAGAAGTAGGATAAATTTTATTATGAGTTGATAATTGCATTAGCAATTTTTCAAACATAATAAAATATCCGATGTCTTTTAAAAGTTAAAATTGACATGGTGCATGGTTATGGCCTAGTCCCAAAAAGTTTGTGAATGTGTGTGTTGTAATTCTTAATACGGCCTGCGTGTCGTGCCTTTCTCCTAAAATTCTTGTTGTAAAATTAGTTTTAGACTCGAATGTAACTCGAGTATTTCTCCTTTTGTAATATACAAAATAAAGATGGAGGGTCCATTGGAAGATGACGTTACAAGGAGGAAGTCAACAACACAAGACAACCAAAAGGAAGCACTTGGGAGAAGATGCTATCCCTAGGTTGACCAATCAATCTTTTCATTGGCTTGAGAAGATTGTTGAATAAGGGCCATAACCATGACATGCTTAGTTTAATATGTATGTGATGCATGTTAATTTAGCTTATATGTGATGTATGCTAATATGTATGTGATGCATATTTAAGTTTATTTCTTAATAAGTCAAAAACGATATGCCTACCAAAGTTTGGTACTCACTACTTCCTCGATCATTTGTTGTTGGGTTTGCCAAAGCAAAGCAATGCATTTTATCTTGGAAGAGTGCGAGTGGACAATCATGATGTCCCGCTATCAAACTTGGTTAAGACTTAATTAAGTTTTTCTTAATTAATTAAGAAAGTAGAGGCATATATTAGCTTTGAACATAAGTTTTAAAAATTAGTTTTGTGTGATTTTCGAACATCATCTTTGTCTTAGAAAGTGGTCGTTGCTCCGATATCAAAGAAGGCCTCTGTGCCTCGCCACTACTGAATCTTTGGTTTAGGAATAAGCAATAAACTAATCTAAACTTAACCAAAGCTATTAAAGAGTTACATCAGATGTAATTGGCAAAAGATTGCCTACCTAATCATACTACGTCTTGGGCGATTAGCCAAAGCTAACTTAAGACGAAGTATGATGTGGATCTTTATCCCATATAAATTTATAGCTAAATAGAAGCTAATGATGTAAGCAAAATGTGTTTGCCTACATCAATGATTAGCTCATATCAAAGCTATGAGAATTTAGTGGGAGCCTCATTTAATTAAAGGCCTAATTAAATGACTTAGGTATGATACTTAATTTTGCATTTTAATGTTGTAGATCACCATGTCATCTAACACGACACACCCCCTCAACTTGCGATCTGTCCTTGAGAAAGACAAGCTCAATGGAGCTAACTTTATAGACTGGTATAGGAACTTGAGGATTATCCTCAAGTAAGAACATAAACTGCATGTCCTAGAGAAGTCTATCCCTGAAACACCCGCCCCTGCGGCCACTCGTGCTGAAAAGGATGCTTATAAGAAGCATCAAGATGACGCATTAGATGTGTCATGTCTTATGCTTTCCACCATGAACTCTGAGCTTCAGAAGCAACATGAGAACATGGATTCCTATGGTATGGTTGAACATTTGAAACAACTATATCAAGGACAAGCTAGGCACGAGCGTTTTGAAGTGTCTAAGGCTCTTTTTGCATGCAAGATGCAAGAAGGAACACCTGTAGGAACTCACGTACTTAAAATGATAGGGTACGTTGAGAACCTTGAAAGACTAGGTTTTCCACTGAGCCAAGAATTGGCAACCGATGTTATCCTGCAATCATTGCCGGAAGCATATAATCAATTCGTCATGAATTATAACATGAATGAAATTGATAAGCCTTTGCCTGAGATTCTCAGCATGTTAAGAACTGCTGAACCGAATCTCAAGAAGAAAGTTAGTAACGTACTAATGGTCAAGAAGGGCAAAGGTAAGCGCAAAGGCAAGGGTAAGACCCAAGCCAAAGGCAAGGCCAATTCATCCACTTCAAAGGGTAAAGGTAAAGTACCTAAGGAAGGGGAATGTTTCCATTGCGGTGAGACTGGACACTGGAAGCGGAACTGCAAAGTCTACCTTGAGGAAGTAAAGAAGAAAAGAAGTGGGACTTCTACCTCAGGTATACACGTTATAGAAGTTAATCTATCTATTTCTTCTACATGGGTATTAGATACCGGATGTGCATCTCACATTTGTACTAATGTGCAGGGACTGAGAAATAGTAGACTAATGGCAAAGGGCGAAGTGGACCTACGAGTAGGCAATGGCGCAAAAGTTGCTGTTGTAGCTGTAGGAACATATTCTTTGTCTTTGCCCACTGGGCTTATCTTAGAACTAGAGGAGTGCTTTTATGTACCTGCATTAACGAAGAACATAATTTCTGTATCTTGTTTAGACAAGAAAAACTTTTGTTTTTTAATAAAGGACAAATGTTGTTCCATTTATTTGAATGAAATGTTCTATTGTAATGCACCACTTATGAATGGTCTCTATGTTCTAGATTTAGAAAACCCAATTTATAACGTAAATACCAAACGGTTCAAATCGAATAATTTAAACCAAACATATCTCCGCATCATTACCTAGGTCACATAAATGAAAAATGCATATCCCAACTCCATAAAGATGGATTATTGGACTCATTTGATTTTGAATCATATGAGGTATGCGAATCTTGTCTTTTAGGAAAGATGACTAAAACTCCATTTAGTGGACATGGCGAGAGAGCGACGGACTTGTTAGGACTCATACATACTGATGTATGTGGCCCTTTCAATGTCGAAGCCAGAGGAGGCTATAAGTAATTTATTACTTTCACTGATGATATGAGTAGATTTGGCTACTTATATTTGATGAGACATAAGTCAGAATCCTTTGAAAAGTTCAAAGAATTCAAGAATGAAGTACAAAACCAACTTGGTAAGCGTATTAAGCTACTTCGATCAGATCGAGGTGGTGAATACCTGTTGGTGCAATCGGCCCAGGTTGACTCGAGTTTGACTCGAACAGTACCTTGATGATATTTTGATGATAGAAAAAACTCATGACATGGGATTGTCATGGGAAAGTCCAAAGCATTGCGAAGCCGTGCGCTTGGTGCTTGGCATGGGAAAATCCAAGCATGGAGCTTGGTGTGGAAGTCCAAGGGGGAAGCCTTGGCATGGGAAAGTCCAAAGCATTTGGCCGCGGCGCTTGGTGCTTGGCATGGGAAATCCAAAGCATTGCGGCCGCGGCGCTTGGTGAGAAATGCATTGCGGCCGCGGCGCTTGGTGCATTTGGAAAGTCTTGAGAACTTGGCAAGTTCACTAGGCTCGGGTCCTTGAGTCGGTGAAGGATGGCATTACGAAGCCGTGCGCTTGGTGCATCCGAGGGACCGTCGGACGGGGAGCGAATGGAGTGAGCCCAAAGGGAAGCATACCTCTAGGGCATGAGACGTGAAGGATGGCATTGCGGCCGCGGCGCTTGGCGATCCGGGGACGAGGCCGAGGGAAGAGAGCTTTGGGGAACTCCATGAGGGATAAGGTGGACTTGCCAAGTGGCTAAGATCGAGTGTCGAGGCTCAAACATCGTTATGTTTGAGGTTTTAGCGACATCACCGATCGGCATAGGTGCCCAACCGCCTAGGTCGTATGGGTTCGACCAGTGTTTGATCGAACTAAGTTCGTTGATCACCGATCGCCGAGGGAGGGTCGATCGTTGAGGATCGCGATCGCCGAGGGATGGCACGATCGATGACACCGCACACGCATGTATGGAGTCGAGCTCGCCAGCACTCGACTGATGGATGCTCAGTCGACTGATGGGTGCCATCAGTCGACTGATGTGTGATCCGTTGGAACTTAACCAACGTGGATCTGGCCGTTGTGAGACAACGACTACGGGACCAGTCGACTGATGGTCACGATCAGTCGACTGATGGGCGCGAAAATAGCTTGATGCAGGTTATAAATGGAGCTCGAGTTGGAGGATTTCGCCAAGGCTTTTGAGGTGACTTTGGAGGGGAATTGCTGTTGCATTCCAGACCTTCAAGAGCAAGCAAAAGCAAGCAACAAGAAAGCGATCAAAGCAATTGTGTAAAAGTTTTCTTTTGTATTGTCTTTGTATTTCTTGTTGTATTTCATATTACTTGTTGTAATAACTTGTGAGAGGTTTCTCCACCTCCGACGTGTAGTCGAGAAGGAGTTTAGTTAGTGTCGTGCGCATAACTAGAGCTCGAGGAGCTCACCCGTGGAGTAGGAACCATTTGGTTCCGAACCACGTATATGCTTGTGTATTGATTGTGCTTGTGTTGTTGTTATTTCTATTGTTAATCCGCTGCATATATTAACGACAATTGTAGACAAGAACACGAGAACGAACGAAATACGACATCAAACGAATGAGGGCTATTCACCTACCTCTAGCCGGTCAATCGATCCCCTACAAGTGGTATCAGAGCCGAGGTCGCTCTTCAAGGACTAACCGCCGCGAGAGCACTACAAGATGGCCGGCTTCATCCATCCACCGAAATTCGATGGAGATTTTTCTTGGTGGAGGAAACGGATGGAGGTATATCTCGAAACCAATTTTGATTATATGATTATTGTAGAAAATGGTTTTGAGATGCCTAGGGACAAATACAACAAGCCAATTGAAAAGTCAAGGTGGACCCAAGACCAAATTAAGGACTTCAGGACAAATCTCGAGGTAACAAAATTATTTAGTGATTTGTTACCTAACAAAATTTTCGTCTAGTTTGGGTGACTATAGGGATGCAAAGGAATTATGGAATAAGATAATGAAATTCCAAGAAAATTCCCAACCGGCACAAGTAGAGGAGAATGCCGAGGAAGAAGCACCCATCACATTTGATAATGTTGATGACTTGGTGGAGACCTCTACCTCTAGCATTGAGGGGGAGGAAAGGGTTTCTATTCCGGAGCAAGACCAAAACGAAGCATCTACCTCCGGAAGAAGTGAAGAGGCCTCCACCACCTCCCTAGGTAACTCAAGTGTTATTATTTTAAATAAAAATCACATAATATGCTTTGAGTGTAGGGAGAAAGGGCATTACAAGAGCAAATGCCCTAAATTGGCTAAGAAGAAGGCATCGACACCAAAAGTCAACCCAAAGTCAAACGATGTCGGTGTTCCCAAAATCAAGAGCAAAGAGCACATTGTGTGCTTCAAATGCAATCAAAAGGGACACTACCGAAGCCAATGCCCTAGGGGAAGGAAGAAAGGGCAAGAAGGTGCAATTCATGTAGGGGGAGCTCCTAAAGCTAACCCTAAGGTACATTTAGTTAATGCACTTTTAATTCCTAAAGTCAAAAAGCATGCTAAAAATTATTTTAGCTCTCTTGCTATTATCAATGAAAAGCATGCTAAGAGAAATAATAAGGTGTATTGTCTAGGTGTCAAGCATGTTCATATAACTAAGGACAAACCTAGGACTCAAAACACTAGATCTATTTTACCTAGGGAGTCAATTAGAAGAATTGAAGAAAACTTGGGTGTTAATCCCAAGAAATCTAGGCATATGCCTAAAAAGAAAAACATTTCCCAAAAGATAAATGAAAATTCAAAATTGGGAAAATTAGAGTTAGAAAACCAAGCCTTGAGGTCAAGGCTAGAGAAATTGGAGAAGACCCTAGCAATAATATCAAATTCGGTTAAGGGGTCTAATGTACAAAAGTCAAGACCTAGGAAACAAGAAACATCTAAGGGCAAGAAGGGTTTGGGTCACAAACCTATGTCCTACCATAATGTTCCATTTAATTATGGAACATCATCTAGGTCTAGACAAACCAAGGCTAATAGGGAAGCCATCCCTAAGTCTAGCCATGGTATGTGTTTAGTGGCTAACACCTCAAAGAAATCAAATGTAGCCACTAAGAAGGTCAATGGAGGAGTCACCTCTAGAGTTGACCTAGGAAAGACCCAAAAGACCATGGCTTCAAAGCCTAAAAGGGTCATTAGGAAGGTATCTAGGGAAGTTATCCCTAGGGAATACCTTGTTAACCCAAGGAGCTCCAATAGATATTGGGTTCCTAAAAGCGTGATCGATTCACGCTAAATGGGTTAAGGTGTATCAACCCTAAGTGGATGGGTAGTTAACCTAACCATAGTAGAGTTGACACCTTAGGGTGTGCCAATATGCTTGAGAAGGTAAAAATGATTTAAATTGGCACAATTAAGTCATAGAGGTCACGGTGTGCCATTTTGGGTTTTTGGCACACTTGGGAGCTAAATGGTTTAAGGCAAAATCAATTTAATACCTAGAAATGGCAAATTGATGTTAACACTTAGGTATTTTATACCTTAGTATATTTTAGTTGCCATGATTTGTTTGCCTTGCCATGTCATGACATCATTTTCATTTTTATCTATAAAATGTCATGATCATGTTTAGAATTATGTTTAGATGTCATGAATGCCTAGATCTCATTTACATGCCATGACATCATGATATTGGCATATGCTTTTACTTATATCATATCTATGCCATAATCATATCATGCATATAAATAAAATGAAATTATGGACTATGGCATGATTTGATGGGAATCAAAGAATATTGCCTTAGAAATATGCATGAGAACATAAACAAAACAAAACCCACATCTCACAAAAATTTGACTTGTATGTGTTTTACACATCTAGATATTGGTGAGATGTTTAGGAAAAAGAAAATAAAGGTTTGAAAAACATTTTGAAAACATTTTGAAAAACCTTGGTGAAGCCTATCTTTTGATAGCTATCACCATTGAATGGGATGATACAAAGATGGCTCTTTATTGAAGCTTTTCTTAAATTTTGAACTTTGTATCAATTTCCTAATTTAATGGGTAAAATAAATTTTCAATATTTTTCACCCATAGTGTTTAGGATAAGTATTATACGTATGCATTTTCAAGATTTTTAAAATTACGTATATTTACTTAAGGATTTCAAAAATCCAATTTTTCAAATCAAAATCTGATTAGACATATATTTAAATGATAATCGTAATGGCAATGATCGATGGTAAAGTCCAACTAGTTAGGCCCATGTTTAGCCATGTTTTGGTCCCCTAACCACTCCTAACCCTAGGATATGCTTGGGAGAGCATTAGAGAGGGTGGAAATCCATTGGATATGGATTAGGAGTTGGGTTGAGGGTGAGTATCAATTTTAAGGTGGAAGAGAGTTCATTGTTGAACTTTGCCTTAATTTTGATTTGGTTAATGTTCCTATTGGCTTAGGGAATCTCCAAGAACATTGTTGGTGCAATGGTCAAGGGGGAGCAAGCCTCTAGGGGGAGGTATCCATCTTGGGAAGATGGATGGGTATTTCCTCATGGGAGGAAAATTGGGTTGTCTCTCTTTAAGTGATATGGGATCACTAGAAAGATTGTAGGCATGTGTTCCTCCAAGGGAGAGATTGTAAGATCTCATTGGGATATGAGACATTCATACCCTTGGGGAAGACCTTTTTGATGTAATGTCAAAAAGGGGGAGAAGTTACCAAGTTACCAATTAGGGTTCGTTGGAATTCTCATTGGGATATGAGAATTGCCAATATGGGAGAATTGGTAGACTTGAGATGGTAGTTTTGTCAATCATCAAAAAGGGGGAGATTGTTGGTGCAATCGGCCCAGGTTGACTCGAGTTTGACTCGAGCAGTACCTTGATGATATTTTGATGATAGACAAAACTCATGATATGGGATTGTCATGGGAAAGTCCAAAGCATTGCGAAGCCGTGCGCTTGGTGCTTGGCATGGAAAAATCCAAGCATGGAGCTTGGTGTGGAAGTCCAAGGGGGAAGCCTTGGCATGGGAAAGTCCAAAGCATTGCGAAGCCGTGCGCTTGGTGCTTGGTGAGAAATGCATTGCGAAGCCGTGCGCTTGGTGCTTTTGGAAAGTCTTGAGAACTTGGCAAGTTTACTAGGCTCGGGTCCTTGAGTCGGTGAAGGATGGCATTGCGAAGCCGTGCTCTTGGTGCATCCGAGGGACCGCCGGACGGGGAGCGATTGGAGTGAGCCCAAAGGGAACCATACCTCTAGGGCATGAGACGTGAAGGATGGCATTGCGAAGTCGTGCGCTTAGCGCATCCGAGGGACGTAGGCCGAGGGAAGAGAGCTTCGGTGGGGAACTCCATGAGGGATAAGGTGGACTTGGCCAAGTGGCTAAGACTGAGTGTCAGAGGCTCAAACATCGTTATGTTTGAGGTTTTAGCCGACATCAGTCGATTGGCATAGGTGTCAGTCGACTGCTCTTGGTCGTATGGGTTCGACCAGTGTTCGATTGAACCAAGTCTGGCTGATCAATCGACTGCCGAGGCGGCAATGATCGTTGAGGATCGGTCGATCGCCGAGGGATGGCAGATCGATGACACCGCGTGCACGGGCATCATGGAGTCGAGCTCGCCAAGACTCGATCGATGGATGATCATCGGTGATGGGTGCCATCGGATCGATGTGTGATCCGTTGGAACTTAACCACGTGGATCCGCCGCTGTGAGACAACGTCACGGGACTAGTCGAGATGGTCACGATCGATGATAGATGCAGGTTATAAATGGAGCTCGAGTTGGAGGATTTCGCTAAGGCTATTGAGGTGACTTTGGATAGGAATTGTTGTTGCATTCCAGACCTTCAAGAGCAAGCAAAAGCAAGCAACAAGAAAGCGATCAAAGCAATTGTGTAAAAGTTTTCTTTTGTATTGTCTTTGTATTTCTTGTTGTATTTCATATTACTTGTTGTAATAACTTGTGAGAGGTTTCTCCACCTCCGACGTGTAGTCGAGAAGGAGTTTAGTTAGTGTCGTGCGCATAACTAGAGCTCGAGGAGCTCACCCGTGGAGTAGGAACCATTTGGTTCCGAACCACGTATATGCTTGTGTATTAATTGTGCTTGTGTTGTTGTTATTTCTATTGTTATTCCGCTGCGTATATTAACGACAATTGTAGACAAGCACATGAGAACGAACGAAATACGACATCAAACGAACGAGGGCTATTCACCCCCATCTAGCCGGCCAATCGATCCCCTACAAGGGTGATCGGTTGGCCGGCTAGAGGGGGGTGAATAGCCCTCGTTCGTTTGATGTCGTATTTTACTCGTCTACAAAACGTTAGCGCAAGCGGAATATACAAATACAAATAAAGACAACACAAAAGATAGACAAGCAATACAAACACGGAGATGTAACGTGGTTCACGGCTACGCCGCTAATCCACGGTCCGATTCGTCCACGGTGAATCACTCTGCCGAATCCACTAGATCACTCCTTTGCACAAAGCTAGGTGGAGGTAACCTCTTTTACACAAAGATCACTCTTCTACAATGGAATGAAGATTAGAGCAAGTAGAAGAGTGGAAAACGTTTTGGGCACTTTGGGAGTAGTTGGGCGTTCAAGCATTAACCTCCCAAAGCCCCATCCCCTTCCTTTTTATAGAGGAAGAGAGTTTCTTCCCGTTGACACAGGATCAGTCTACTGATGCCCTCGATTAGTCGACTGGTCCTGTAGCCGTTTCCCAATAACGACCGCTTTCCACATTGGATACCATCCAACGGTACTGGCATCAGTCGACTGATCCTACCATCAGTCGACTGATGCTCAATCAGTCGAGTGCTCAACTTAGTCGACTCCATTCTGTGCCCATGCACAGTGCCATCAGTCGACTGCCATTCCTGGCGATCGGATCATTGTCGATCACCGACCGCTCGATCCATAGTCGAATGCCAAGCATTAAATCGGTATTATACCGGTCGATCGACCATCGACTCGATGGATCGACCGATCGCCATTCCTGGCGATCGGGGTGTCGAAACCCATCCGACACTTGGCCAAATGGCCAAGTTTCACCTAAGAGCTACCCCTTCCCGGGTTACATTCGCTCACTCTCATCTCGAGTCCTCGCCGGTTCTCTTCGTTCTCGGCCACGTCCCTCGGCAGCATCAGGCGCACGACTCTGCAATGCTCCTTCGCGTCTCTTGCCTCGAAGTCTACTTCCTCCGGCTTCACTCCAAGCTTCTCGTCCGGCGGTCCCTCGGATGCTCCAAGCGCACGGCTTCCGCAAAGCTATCCTTCACCGACCCATGGCACGAGTCATGATATGTGAAACTCGCCACGGCTCCATGTGCGAATTACTAAGTCCTGCACGACTTCAACGCACATATCAAATCAACATAACACACTAACTTAAACCCTTTGCCACACACATCAAAACCTTATCATGGCAAGAGATTGCCCTAACAATCTCCCCCTTTTTGATGTGTGGCAATCCGTTTAAGTTAGGTAAAAATATTTGATATAAATTTTAAAGGAAAGAAAGCATGTAAACATAAACATGATATAGCAACATGCAACTCCCCCTTAACCCATGAAACTCCTCATACAAATTTTCTCCCCCTATCACAATTTACTTAAACATAATTATTTCTCCCCCTTTGACACCATCAAAAAGATTAACACAAAGTTAAGAACACATGACATCAAGTCTAATAGAAGGAAAATACCACAAGTTGATTTAAAATCGGAATTCAGCCTTTCTTTATTACGATATTGAGTCATCGATCGGAGTTGACTACCTGATCGATTGTTTTGTTTTTGAATTTGATTTTTAGACCGAATTTCAGAAATGCGTTAAAAATTCCAGAAAATTTAAAAAATCATGAAATTTGGGGAACACATTTCTTTTAAGTATATCTATCAGTGAAAGATAGGTTTTCATGAAAAATCATTATATTTCCACGTATTTGCCAAAAATCCATAAGCTTTAAAAACTACTAGGTTTTTGATCATAAGAGTATCCATTTTAACACCTAGTCTTGCTTTGAATTGTTTCAAAACATGAATACATAGATTTTAGATTAAGAAATTGTTTTGAAAACATATGAAATATCCAACCATGATCTTTGGGCAATATGTCTATGAATTAAACATAAGTCTTCCCCATGATTAGTCTATTATTGCTATTTTGATACTTTAAATGACCATCTAAATGCTATAGGCACTAGTGGACATTTGTATCATCCTAACCTCTCACCCATGCTAAGTTTGCAATCAAGTTAGCCTATAGTGAGTGTGAGATGCATCCTAGGGGGTATTTGTATATACTTAACCCTTGTATTCATGCAATTCTATCATGGTTAAGTATCAACCCAACAACCTACATGATCATAATGACATATATGAATTAATTTCACATTATGATAATGAAATACATGTATTCATTAAATAATAATCATGCATTAGGTATTATATGATGATAATAAACAAAGTATCACCTAAAGCATGATTCAACCTTATTTCTCATGATTACGTGCCAAATATTAAAATCATAAATCATGATTTCAAACATACATAGCAATTACATTAATCATCATGATTTAAGCAGTATTATCTATTTATGGGCACGTTATCATCACCCAACACTATTCTAAAAATGTTGTCCCACCATCCTATGTCAACCAAAATATGATATAGGTCAATTCCATATGGTTGACTACCCTAGGGTTTTCCTAACCCTTAAAGATGGATTTTGGAACCCAAAATAAGTTCTTTCCTATTGGGTTCACTAAGTATTCCTTGGGGATCCATTTCCTAGCTATTACTTTCTTCTTATCTTGTCCCCTAGCAATTAGGCATTTATAGGCCTTTTCATTTTTCTTTTCTTTGTATCCTAGGCCCTTTTTGTTGAAGCTTGCCCTTTGGCTCCCTATAATCATGTTCAATGTGTTGGAACCAATAGTGAATTTCTCTAGGGCTTTTGTCAAATAGTCTACCTTTTCCCTTAAAGCCCTATTTTCCTCTATGCATGCATCATTAACATCCAAAGGCATATAGTCATGTGAACATGCATCATTTAAGCTAGAAGAAATATCATTATTATTTAAGCATGCATTTTCTAGCTTATTTTCTAATGCCTTAATTTGATCAAGCATGCTTTTATTTTTTTTTTTTCATTCCAAATAAGTCCTTAGTTAAACTAGAAATTATGGAAACTATTTTCTTAGGAGAGGCATTCGTTACCATAGTTTCCATGTCTTCTTCTTCTTCTTCGGATGAGGAGGATGTAGAAGCTCCCCCTTCACTTGAGCTCTCTCCACTTGAGCTTGATTCTTCATTTGAGGAGGAGGAGGAGCAATCCGAGTCATGAAGAGCCATTAGTGCTAGGTTGGAATAGACATGCTCTTCTTCTTTGGATGAGGATGAGGAAGCAAGGTCATCCCATGTCTTTGCTTTGAGAGCCATGGCTTTTCCTCTTTCCTTGGCCTTCTTTTCTTCTTCCTTTTTCTTCTTGCTCCCCTTCTTCTTCTTCTTTTCTTCCTTCTTTTTCCTTTCCTCTTTGTTCTTGTTTAGGAGGGGACAATTATCCCTTATGTCTCCCTCCCCTTGACAATTGTAACAAATGATCTTCCCCCTTGGTCTTCTATTCCTATCATTAGATTTATCAAATCTAAAATTCTTAAATGCACTCCTTACCTTCCTTACCATGTAGGCTTCTTCCGTGCTATCCATGGAAGAGGTAGAGGCTTCATCATCGGAGGAGGAGGGGATCTCTATCTTCTTCTTCCCCTTATTTGCCATCAAGGCTACTCCTCTTGAGGGTTGAATTCTAGGCTTTTCTTGTATTCCTTCAAGCCTAGTTTCGTGGAGCTCCATTGTTGAGAAAAATTCCTCCAAGGTACTTACTTCCAAGTTCTTGGAGATGTAAAATGAATCCACCATGGAGCTCCATCTTGAGGACCGAGGAAAGGCATCTATGGCCTTCATTACCATATCCCGGTTGGAGAGCTTTTCTCCTACACTTGTTAGCCCAATTAATATTTTTTTAAATCTAGAATGTAGGGAAGTTACCTTTTCTCCCTTTTCAAGCTTAATATTTGATAGTTGGGAGCGGAGGAGATCCCTTCTTGCTAGCTTGGCTTTCGAAGTGCCTTCATGAAGTTCAACTAGCTTCTCCCACATCTCCTTAGCACTAGAACATTCCCCTATCCTATTGACTTCTTGTTGGGGGAGTACATTGTATAGGTGGTGCTTGGCCATTGAATTTGCCAAATATTCTTCTCTTTGCCTCTTGCACCACCTTGATTTCTCCAATGGCTCCCCATTTTCGTTCCTAGGCAACTCGAAACCGTTTTCCATTATTAATAGAATTTCAAAGTCGGTTTCGAAGAATACCTCCATTCTCTTTTTCCACCAAGAGAATTCGCCGTCGAACTTCAGTGGGTGGATGTTTGAGCCGGCCATTTGAGATGTAGAGCTTGTTGCGGCGGTTAGTCCAGTGACAAGCAACCTTGCTTTGATACCACTTGTAGGGTGATCGGTTGGCCGGCTAGAGGGAGGTGAATAACCCTCGTTCGTTTGATGTCGTATTTTACTCATCTACAAAACGTTAGCGCAAGCGGAATATACAAATACAAATAAAGACAACACAAAAGATAGACAAGCAATACAAACACGGAGATGTAACGTGGTTCACGACTACGCCGCTAATCCACGGTCCGATTCGTCCACGGTGAATCACTCCGCCAAATCCACTAGATCTCTCCTTTGCACAAAGCTAGGTGGAGGTAACCTCTTTTACACAAAGATCACTCTTCTACAATGGAATGAAGATTAGAGCAAGTAGAAGAGTGGAAAACGTTTAGGGCACTTTGGGAGTAGTTGGGCGTTCAAGCATTAACCTCCCAAAGCCCCATCCCCTTCTTTTTTATAGAGGAAGAGGGTTTCTTCCCGTTGACACAGGATCAGTCGACTGATGCCCTCGATCAGTTGACTGGTCCTGTAGTCGTTGCCCAATAACGGTCGCTTCCCACGTTGGATACCATCCAGCGATCGCATCGATCGATCCTACCATCGACCGATGCTCGATCAGTGCTCAACCGTGGTCCCATTCTCGTGCCCATCGGTGCCGATCATTGCCATTCCGAGCGATCATTGTCGACATCGATCATTGCCGATCGCAGCGCACCATCGCAAGCATTATTATCGGTATTATACGATCGATCGACCCATCACTCGATCATTGCCATTCGTAGTCGATCGTGTCGGAAAACCCATCCGACACTTTGCCAAATTGCCAAGTTTCACCTAAGAGCTACCCGTCCCCGGGGTACAATCGCTCACTCTCATCTCTCGGAGTCCTGCGCCGGTTCTCTTCGTTCGCCACGCCCTCGGCAAAGGCGCACGGCTCGCAATGCTCCTTCGTGTCTCTTGCCTCAAGTCTACTTCCTCGGCTTCACTCCAAGCTTCGTCGTCCGGTCCTCGGATGCTCCAAGCGCACGGCTTCCGCAGCTATCCTTCACCGACTCAAGGCACGAGTCATGAGATGTGAAACTCGCCCACGCCTATGTGCGTTACTAAGTCTTGCACGACTTCAACGCACATATCAAATCAACATAACACACTAACTTAAACCCTTTGCCACACACATCAAAACCTTATCATGGCAAGAGATTGCCCTAACAGTTGGCACCCCACACTTGGCTGAGCGTATTAAGCTACTTCGATCAGATCGAGGTGGTGAATACCTTAGTTAAGAGTTTCGTGATCACCTGGCTAAGTGTGGGATAATATCCCACTCACTCCACCTGGAACACCACAATGGAATGGTGTATCGGAGAAATCGTACTCTATTAGATATGGCACGATCAATGATGAGCAGGCCGATCTACCTACTTCCTTTTGGGGTTTAGCTCGAGAGCTTTCACACTTAATCACATCCCATCAGCGTAGAAAGACACCATATCGTTATGGGGGAAGAGTCCCAAAATGTCTTTTATAAAGATTTGGGGTTGTGAAGCTTATGTTAGGTCTCGGATAAACTAGGACCCAGATTTTGTAGGATATCCCAAGGAAACTAAGGATTTTACTTTTACAATCCACACTTGGCAAGTTGTTTGTTGCGAAATGTCTGTCTTTCTAGAAAGAGAATTTATTTTAGAAAAACTAGTGGAGTAAAATTCATCTTGAAGAAATTCAAGATGAAGATAACACTAAGGCCGATGGAAAATGAGCAGGCACCACAAAGTGTTGTGGATGAGAAATTGTTGCCCAAGAGTTGTGGAGCAAACACATTCAAGTAGACCAACCTCTTCGTAGATCGATAGGATCGTCGTCAACCGAGAGATATTCTTTTCTCTTGACTGACAACGGTGATGTATTGCTTGTCGATCTTGACGAGCCTACATCCAATCAAGAAGCTATGATGAGCCCATATTCTGAGAAATGGCTAGAGGCCATGAGATCCGAAATGGAATCCATGTACACTAACCAAGTATGGACTTTGGTTGATCCACCTAAAGGGGTAAAACCCATTGGGTGTAAGTGGGTCTTTAAAGTAAAGACTGACATGGATGGTAATAAGCATACCTATAAAGGTAGATTGGTGGCTAAAGGATTCAAACAAATTCATGGTATTGACTATGATGAAACCTTTTCACCAGTTGCGATGCTTAAATCCATTCGGATCATACTTGCTATTGCAGCCTACCACGATTATGAGATCTGGCAGATGGATGTCAAAACCGCTTTTCTGAATGGAAAGCTACTCGAGGATGTGTACATGACACAGCCTGAGGGTTTTGAAGATCCAAAGCATCATGGAAAGGTATGCAAACTGCAAAGGTCCATTTATGGACTAAAGCAAGCCTCTCAAAGCTGGAATCTTCGATTCAATGATGCAACCAAGGAGTTTGGTTTCATCAAGAATGAAGATGAACCTTGTGTCTACAAGAGAAATAGTGGGTGCACAGTTGCATTTCTTATCTTGTATGTAGATGACATACTTCTCATCGGAAATGATATTCCCTCACTCCAGTCTGTGAAGATGTGGTTAGGGAATTGTTTCTCGATGAAAGACTTAGGTGAAGTTGCCTATATTCTAGGCATCAAGATCTATAGAGATAGATCTAAAAGATTACTTGGCCTAAGTCAGAGTACATACATTGATAAAGTGCTAGATCGTTTTTCTATGCAAAATTCCAAGAAAGGATTTCTGCCTTTATCACATGGTGTGAGTCTTTCGAAGACTCAATGTCCCTCTTCTAAGGAGGAGAGAGATCGCATGGATAAGATCCCTTATGCATCTGCTATAGGATCTATCATGTACGCCATGCTTTGTACTCATCCTGACGTCTCGTATGCTTTGAGCATGACGAGTAGATACCAGTCGGATCCAGGTGAAAGTCACTGATAGCAGTCAAAAATATTCTTAAATACTTACGAAGAACGAAAGAATATTTCCTGATATTTGGAGGAAATGAGGAGCTAACTGTAAAGGGTTACAGTGATGCAAGCTTCCAAACAGACAAGGATGACTATAGATCGCAATCGGGGTACGTGTTTTGCCTGAATGGTGGGTGTGAAAGTGGAAGAGTTGAGCGAGGACATAGTTCTTTGATTCCACAGCGAAGCCGAGTATATTTTGCATCGATCGGCAAAGGAGGTTGTTTGGCTCATGAGTTCATCAATGAACTTGGGGTAGTTCCTAACATTGCAGATCCAATAGACCTCTATTGTGACAACAATGGGGCTATTATGCGAGCTAAGGAACCTCGATCACATCGCGGACCAAACACATCTTGCGCTTCCATCTCATTCGAGAGATCATCGATAGAGGAGATGTGAGGATATGCAGATCAAAGCGAAGCTAACATCGCGATCCATTGACCAAGGCTTTAGCGGAGGAAGCATGATGGTCACACTAGGTCACTAGGTATAAGATATTATAGTGATTGGTACTAGTGCTAGTGGGAGATTGTTAGTTATAGCCCTAGAAACAATCATGTGATGGTTGAATAGGGAACATTTTGTATCATATTCTATAAAGGCAAAGGATTGGTTATTATATTTACGTCTTGCTTGTGCCAGCTAAATTAAATATAATAATGCCCTAGAAAAGTAGGTTCTTATCTCTGACAACATCAATTGTGAATTGATTATGAGAGGTCATGAGAACACTTTCCTAAAATGTTCCTAGTCAAGTATTAATATGGAAGGGCAATATTAATACATAAAGACTAGCATGTAGGTCAATTGATGACTTGATCTCACAAGTCATGGATATATGATATCAAGTTGACACATGGGTATATATTAGAGAATATATACTGAACTGACCCGCCATGAGAAAGTTTCATGGATCATCATATGAGTGTCATAAACTTTCTCATGTGACTATTGGTATGAATAGTCCTCAAACCTGAAGTCACTACGGTTCCCTACATAAGGAGTTATGTACTTTGGTATCGTCAAACGTCACCCGTAATAGGGTGGACCATAAAGGCGATTACTGGGTATATAAAAAATTATGCGGAGGGATGTGAGTGATGTAGATGGGATCTATCCCTCCCATATGACGGGAGTGATATCTGTGGGCCCCTTGATTGAGTAGAACTACTAAAACGCATGGCCATGCTCAAATGAGTCAATATGAGATATTGAGCTCATTTGTTTGAGTTAGTTTACTCAGGGATCAAGAAACACATAGATTGATCGAGGATGACACGGTCTATGCCTCATTGGTCAATCTGATATCAAGGATAGAAGGACACGTGTAGGGAAATCTCGTATGCCAAATGGCATATGCGCAACGGAAAATAGGATCCCTTCCAAGTGATCCATGCGAAAGCAAACTCGTATAAAATAAATTTCTCTAAACCAAACCTATCTTATAGGAGAGGATTACCTTTGTTGCGTGCCCTTGTTAATCCCGCTTTTCCTTTCGGTTTGTTGGATCTTTAGCACGTTCAAGTGTCCGTGCCTCTATACGTATCCACACGAGCACGCTCTTGTCTCACAAAAGGAAAACTAGAAGAGCTCTCCTTTACTTCTTGCTAGAGAAGTCCCTAAAGGAGAGGAAGAGAGGGAAAAGGAGAAAGGAAGAAGAAGACTCCTCTTCTTGCTAGCCTACACTCACAAACCCACACAACTAAAGCTTCCACCAAGCTCTCTCACAACCACAACACCAAATACTCCCTATGGCCGGCCACTCCATGGAGCCATTTATAGGGTTGGAAAAACCCTTCCACCTCCTTCACATTCAATGCAATTCATTGCATTGAGACACACTCAAAAAGGATTTGGCTTCCTTGTTTGGCCGGCCACTTAAGGAGACAAAACCATTTTGTTTCCTTCCACCTTAACTAGCTTAGGTGGATGCTTAGGTGGCATGCTTATGTGGCATGCTTATGTGGCATTCTTATGTGGCTTTCATGCATGTTGAATTAATCTTATTAATTCAATTAAGCTTATGTTATCATATTGAATTAATCTTATTAAATCAATAAGGTAACATATTGAATTAATCTCATTAAATCAATTAGCTAAAATTCTCATTAAGCTTAAAGTCCAAAAACCATTTTGTACTTAAGCTTATTCCCAAATTATTCTAGTCAAACTAGAATACTTTAATTCCTCTAATTATCATGCTCTTTGTGTGTGACCCTATAGGCTCTCATAACGTTGGCAGTGGACCTAAACTCTTTTAGATACACAAGCAATGAGCGGCATCTAGCAATACATCATTGCTACCCAAGTTACGAGATAAGTCAAGATCCGACTAACCTTTGTGACTACTATAATATAGGACCGTGTCCTTCTATCCTTGATATCAGATTGATCAATGAGGCATAGACCGTGTCATCCTCGATCAATCTATGTGTTTCTTGATCCCTGAGTAAACTAACTCAAACAAATGAGCTCAATATCTCATATTGACTCATTCGAGCATGACCATGCGTTTTAGTAGTTCTACTCAATCAAGGGGCCCACCGATATCACTCCCGTCATATGGAAGGGATAGATCCCATCTACATCACTCACATCCCTCCGCATAATTTGTTACATACCCGATGTCGCCTTTATGGTCCACCTATTACGGGTGACGTTTGTGATACCAAAGTACATAACTCCTTATGTACGGAACCGTAGTGACTTCCGGTTCGAGGACTATTCATACCAATAGTCACATGAGAAAGTTTATGACCCTCATATAACGATCCATGAAACTTTCTCATGGCGGGTCAGTTCAGTATATATTCTCTAATATATACCCATGTGTCAACTTGATATCATATATCCATGACTTGTGAGATCAAGTCATCAATTGACCTACATGCTAGTCTTTATGTATTAATATTGCCCTTGCATATTAATACTCGACTAGGAACATTTAGGAAAGTGTTCTCTACAGCCTCTCATAATCAATTCTGCCAATTGATGTGCTGTAGATAAGAACCTACTTTTTTAGGGCATTATTATATTTAATTTAGCTGGCACAAGCAAGATGTAAATATAATAACCAATCCTTTGCCTTTATAGAATATGATACAAAATGTTCCCTATTCAACCATCACATGATTGGTTCTAGGGCTTTAACTAACAATCTCCCACTAGCACTAGTACCAATCACTATGATATCTAATACCTAGTGACCTAGTGTGACCATCATGCTTCCTCCGTACAAAGCCTTGGTCAATGGATCTGCGATGTTAGCTTCTGTCGGTACTCTGCATATCCTCACATCTCCTCTATCGATGATCTCTCGAATGAGATGGAAGCACCGCAGTATGTGTTTGGTCCGCTGATGTGATCGAGGTTCCTTAGCCTGTGCAATAGCCCCATTGTTGTCACAATAGAGGTCTATTGGATCTGCAATGCTAGGAACTACCCCAAGTTCACTGATGAACTTGCGGAGCCAAAGCCTCCTTTCTTGCATCGGATCTTGCAATATACTCCCTGTTGTAGAATCAATCGTGTCTGCGAACTCTTCGACTCACGGCTCCACCATTCGAGGCAAAACACGTATGCGATCTATAGTCATCCTTGTCTGTTTGGAAGCTTGCATCACTGTAACCCTTTACAGTTAGCTCCTCATTGCCTCCAAATATCAGGAAATATTCTTTCGTTCTTCGTAAGTACTTAAGAATATTTTTGACTGCTATCCAGTGACTTTCACCTGGATCTGACTGGTATCTACTCGTCATGCTCAAAGCATACGAGACGTCAGGACGAGTACAAAGCATGGCGTACATGATAGACCCTATAGCTGATGCATAAGGGATCTTATCCATGCGATCTCTCTCCTCCTTAGAAGAGGGACATTGAGTCTTTGAAAGACTCACACCATGTGATAAAGGCAGAAACCCTTTCTTAGAATTTTGCATAGCAAAACGATCTAGCACTTTATCAATGTATGTACTCTGACTTAGGCCAAGTAATCTTCTAGATCTATCTCTATAGATCTTGATGCCTAGAATATAGCGGCTTCACTAAGTCCTTCATCGAGAAACAATTCCCTAACCACATCTTCACAGGTGGGTGAGAATATCATTTCCGATGAAGTATGTCATCTACATACAAGACAAGAAATACAAGTGCTCCCACTATTTCTCTTGTAGACACAAGGCTCATCTTCATTCTTGATGAAACCAAACTCTTTGATTGCATCATCGAATCGAAGATTCGACTTGAGAGGCTTGCTTTAGTCCATAAATGGACCTTTGCGGTTGCATACCTTTCGGGATGCTTTGGATCTTCAAAACCCTCGTGTTGTGTCATGTACACATCCTCGAGTAGCTTTCCATTGAAAAGCGGTTTTGACATCCATCTGCGGATCTCATAATCATGGTAGGTTGCATAGCAAGTATGATCCGAATGGATTTAAGCATCGCAATCGGTGAAAAGGTTTCTTCATAGTCAATACCATGAATTTGTTTGAATCCTTTAGCCACCAATCTACCTTTATAGGTATGCTTATTACCATCCATGTCAGTCTTTACTTTAAATACCCACTTACACCCAATGGGTTTTACCCTTCAGGTGGATCAACCAAAGTCCATACTTGGTTAGTGTACATGGATTCCATTTCGGATCTCATGGCCTCTAGCCATTTCTCGGAATCTGGGCTCATCATAGCTTCTTTATAGGATGTAGGCTCGTCGAGATTGATAAGCAATACATCACCGTTGTCGATCAAGAGAAAAGAATATCTCTCGGGTTGGCGACGGATCCTATTAGATCTACGAAGAGGTTGGTCTACTTGAGCCACAACTCTTTGGGCAACAAATTCCTCATCCACGACACTTTGTGGTGCCTGTTCATTTTCCATCGAAGCCTTAGTGTTATCATCATCTTGAACTTCTTCAAGATGAATTTTACTCCCACTAGTATTTCTAGAAATAAATTCTCTTTCTAGAAAGACAGCATTTCTGGCAACAAACACCTTGCCAAGTGTGGGATTGTAAAAGTAATATCCCTTAGTTTCCTTGGGATATCCTACAAAATAACACTTATCGATTTGGGTCCTAGTTTATACGAGACTTGGCGTCTAACGTAAGCTTCACAACCCCAAATCTTTATAAAAGACATTTTGGGACTCTTCGTCCATATCTCATATGTATTGTCTTTTCTGACTTTTTGATGGGCAGCGATTAAGTGTTCTCTAGAGCTAAACCCCAAAAGGAAGTAGGTATCGGCTCATCATTGATCGTACCATATCTAATAGAGTACGATTTCTCCTCTCGGATACACCATTCCATTGTGGTGTTCGGTGGAGTGAGTTGGGATATTATCCCACACTCACGGTGATCACGAAACTCTTGACTAAGGTATTCACCACCTCGATCTGATCGAAGTAGCTTAATACACTTACCAAGTTGGTTTTGTACTTCATTCTTGAATTCTTTGAACTTTTCAAAGGATTCTGACTTATGTCTCATCAAATATAAGTAGCCAAATCTACTCATATCATCAGTGAAAGTAATAAAGTACTTATAGCCTCCTCTGGCTTCGACATTGAAAGGGCCACATACATCAGTATGTATGAGTCCTAACAAGTCCGTCGCTCTCTCGCCATGTCCACTACATGGAGTTTTAGTCATCTTTCCTAAAAGACAAGACTCGCATACCTCATATGATTCAAAATCAAATGAGTCAAATAATCACTCTTTATGGAGTTGGGCTATGCGTTTTTCATTTATGTGACCTGGCGTGATGCGAAGATATGTTTGGTTCAAATCATTCGATTTGAACCGTTTGATATTTACGTTATAAATTGGGTTATCTAAATCTAGAACATAGAGACCATTCATAAGTGGTGCATTACAATAGAACATTTCATTTAAATAAATGGAACAACATTTGTCCTTTATTATAAAAGAAAAGTTTTTCTTGTCTAAACAAGATACAGAAATTATGTTCTTTGTTAATGCGGGTACATAGAAGCACTCCTCTAGTTCTAAGATAAGTCCGATTAGGGCAAAGACAAAGAATATGTTCCTCTGACTCTGGGCAACTTTTGCGCCATTGCCTACTCGTAGGTCCACTTCACCCTTTGCCATTATTCTACTATTTCTCAGTCCCTGCACATTAGTACAAATGTGAGATGCACATCCGGTATCTAATACCCATGTAGAAGAAATAGATAGATTAACTTCTATAACGTGTATACCTGAGGCAGAAGTCCCACTTCTCTTGTTCTTTACTTCCTCGAGGTAGACTTTGCAGTTCCGCTTCCGGTGTCGATCTCACGCAATGGAAGCGTCCTTCCTTAGGTACTTTACCTTTACCCTTTGAAGTGGATGAATTGGCCTTGCCTTTGGCTTGGTCTTACCCTTGCCTTTAAACACCTTTGTCCTTCTTGACCATTAGTACATTACTAACTTTCTTCTTGAGATTTGGTTATTGATTCTCAACATCTTTGAGAATCTCGAGCAAAGTTTTATCAATTTCATTCATGTTATAATTCTTGTCGAATTGATTGTATTCTTCCGTCAACGATTTCATGATAACATCGGTTGCCAATTCTTGGCTCAGTGGAAAACCTAGTCTTTCAAGTTTCTCAACGTACCCAATCATTTTGAGTACGTGAGTTCCTACAGGTGTTCCTTCTTGCATCTTGCATGCAAAAAGAGCCTTAGACACTTCAAAGCGCTCGTGCCTAGCTTGTCCTTGATATAGTTGTTTCAAATGCTCAACCATATCATAGGCATCCATGTTCTCATGTTGTACAGGCTCGGAGTTCATGGTGGCAAGCATAAGGCATGACACATCTAATCGTCATCTTGATGCTTCTTATAAGCATCCTTTTAGACAGTGGCGGGGGCGGGTATTTCAGGGGTAGACTGCTCTAGGACATACAGTTTGCGTTCTTGCTTGAGGATAATCCTCAAGTTCCTATACCAGTCTAGAAAGTTAGCTCCATTGAGCTTGTCTTTCTCAGGGCCGGATCATGAGATTGAGGGTGTGTCGTGTTAGATGACATGGTGATCTACAACATTAAAATGCAAAGTTAAGTATCATACCTAAATCATTTAATTAGGCCTTTAATTAAATGAGGCTCCCACTAAATTCTCATAGCTACTATTTAGCTATAAATTTATATGGGATAAAGATCCACATCATAATTCGTCTTGAGTTAGCTTTGGCTAATCGCCCAAGACGTAGTATAATTAGGTAGGCAATCTTTTGCCAATTACATATGTTGTAACTCTTTAATAGCTTTGGTTAAGTTTTAGATTAGTTTAGTGTTTATTCCTAAACCGACTTCGGTATTGGCGAGGCACGAGGCCTTCTTGGATATCGAACAACGACCACTTCTAAGACAAAGCTGATGATCGGAAATCACACAAAACTAATGTTAACACTTATGTTCAAAGCTAATATATGCCTCTACTTTCTTAACCAAATAAGAAAACACTTAATTAAGTATTAAACAAGACTGATAGCGGGACATCACGATTGTCCACTCGCACCTCAAGATAAAATGCATTGCTTTGCTTTGTAAACCCAATAACAAATGATCGAGAAGTAGTGAGTACCAACTTTGGTAGGATTATCGTTTAGACTTATTAAGATATAAACATGTATCATATACATATTAGCATTCATCTAATATAAGCTAAACTAATCATGCATCACATACAAGGTTAACTAACATTCATGAAATAGTTATTAAACTAACGTGTCATGGTTATGGCCCTTATTCTACAATCTTCTCAAGCCAATGAAAAGATTGATTGGTCAACCTAGGGATAGCATCTTCTCCTAAGTGCTTCCTTTTGGTTGTCTTGTTGACTTCCTCCTTGTAACCTCATCTTCCAATGGACCCTCCATCCTTGTTTTGTACATTACAAAGGAGAAATACTCGAGTTACATTCGAGTCTAAAACTAATTTTACAACAAGAATATTAGGAGAAAGGCACGACCGCGGTAGTATTAAAATTACAACACACAATCACAAACTTTTTGGGACTAGGCCATAACCATGCACCATGTCATTTTAACTTTTAAAGACATTGGATATTTTATTATGTTTGAAAATTTGCTAATGCAATTATCAACTCATAATAAAATTTATCCTACTTCTATATCACATATAAAATAGAAAACCTATTTTATACGATCTTTATAAGTGGCTCACGATACCCCTTTGTAAATCTCGTATGCCAAAATGGCATATCTTAGCGGAAAATAGGATCCTTCCAGTGATCCATGCAGCAAACTCGTATAAAATAAATTTCTCTAAACCAAACCTATCTTATAGGAGATTACCTTTGTTGCGTGCCCTTGTTAATCCGCTTTTCCTTTGGTTTGTTGGATCTTTAGCACCGTTCAAATGTCAGTGCCTCTATATGTATCCACACGAGCAAGCTCTTGTCTCACAAAAGGAAAACTAGAAGAGCTCTCCTTTACTTCTTGCTAGAGAAGTCCCTAAAGGAGAGGAAGAGAGGGAAAAGGAGAAAGGAAGAAGAAGACTCCTCTTCTTGCTAGCCTACACTCACAAACCCACACAACTAAAGCTTCCACCAAGCTCTCTCACAACCACAACACCAAATACTCCCTATGGCCGGCCACTCCATGGAGCCTTTTATAGGGTTGGAAAAACCCTTCCACCGCCTTCACATTCAATGCAATCCATTGCATTGAGACACACTCAAAAAGGATTTGGCTTCCTTGTTTGGCCGGCCACTTAAGGAGACAAAACCATTTTGTTTCCTTCCACCTTAACTAGCTTAGGTGGATGCTTAGGTGGCATGCTTATGTGGCATGCTTATGTGGCATTCTTATGTGGCTTTCATGCATGTTGAATTAATCTTATTAATTCAATTAAGCTTATGTTATCATATTGAATTAATCTTATTAAATCAATAAGGTAACATATTGAATTAATCTCATTAAATCAATTAGCTAAAATTCTCATTAAGCTTAAAGTCCAAAAACCATTTTGTACTTAAGCTTATTCCCAAATTATTCTAGTCAAACTAGAATACTCTAATTCCTCTAATTATCATGCTCTTTGTGTGTGACCCTATAGGCTCTCATAGCGTTGGCGGTGGACCTAAACTCTTTTAGATACACAAGCGATGAGCGGCATCTAGCAATACATCATTGCTACCCAAGTTCTGAGATAAGTCAAGATCCGACTAACCTTTGTGACTACTATAATATATGGACCGTGTCCTTCTATCCTTGATATTGATCAATGAGGCATAGACCGTGTCATCTCGATCAATCTATGTGTTTCTTGATCCTGAGTAAACTAACTCAAACAAATGAGCTCAATATCTCATATTGACTCATTCGAGCATGCCATGCGTTTTAGTAGTTCTACTCAATCAAGGGGCCCACCGATATCACTCCGTCACATATGGAAGGGATAGATCCCATCTACATCACTCACATCCCTCCGCATAATTTGTTACATACCCGATGTCGCCTTTATGGTCCACCTGTTACGGTGGACGTTTGTGATACCAAAGTACATAACTCCTTATGTAGGGAACCGTAGTGACTTCAGGTCTAAGGACTATTCATACCAATAGTCACATGAGAAAGTTTATGACACTCATATAACGATCCATGAAACTTTCTCATGGCGGGTCAGTTCAGTATATATTCTCCAATATATACCCATGTGTCAACTTGATATCATATATCCATGACTTGTGAGATCAAGTCATCAATTGACCTACATGCTAGTCTTTATGTATTAATATTGCCCTTGCATATTAATACTTGACTAGGAACATTTAGGAAAGTGTTCTCTACAGCCTCTCATAATCAATTCTGCCAATTGATGTGCTGTAGATAAGAACCTACTTTTCTAGGGCATTATTATATTTAAATTAGCTGGCACAAGCAAGATGTAAATATAATAACCAATCCTTTGCCTTTATAGAATATGATACAAAATGTTCCCTATTCAACCATCACATGATTGGTTCTAGGGCTTTAACTAACAACACGGTCATACATTATAGTAGTCACAGAAAGGTTAATCGGATCTTGACTTATTTCATAACTTGGGTAGCAATGATGTATTGCTAGATGTCGCTCATTGCTTGTGTATCTAAAAGAGTTTAGATCCACTGCCAACGTTATGAGAGCCTATAGGGTCACACACAAAGAGCATGATGATTAGAAGAATTAGTGCATTCTAGTTTGACTAGAATAATTTGGGAATAAGCTTAAGTACAAAATGGTTTTTGGACTTTAAGCTTAATGAGAATTTTAGCTTATTGATTTAATGAGATTAATTCAATATGCTAAGCTTATTAATTTAATAAGATTAAATAAATATGTTATCATGATAGCCTAAGCTTAATTGATTTAATAAGATTAATTCAATATGTTACCTTATTGATTTAATGAGATTAATTCAATATGATAACATAAGCTTATTGAATTAATAAGATTAATTCAACAAGCATGAATGCCACATAAGCATGCCACCTAAGCTTGATGAGGTGGAAGGAGACAAAGGGTTTTGTCCTTTGGAATTTCTCCACATGTGGTCGGCCAAACAAGGAGTGTAATGTGATAGGAGGTGAAAGGTTTTTTCAATCCTATAAAACACTCCATGGGGTGGCCGGCCAATGTGGGGGAAGCTTGAGGCTTGGAGAGAGCTTGGTGGTTAGAGGCTTTGGTTGTGTGGCTTTTGTGAGTGTAGGCTAGCAAGAAGAGTTATCTTCTTCTTCCTTTTTCTTTTTCCCTACCTTCCTCTCCTTTAGAGACTTCTCTAGCAAGAAGTAAAGGAGAGCTCTTCTAGTTTCTTTTGTGAGACAAGAGCTTGCTCGTGTGGATACATATAGAAGCATGGATAATTGAACGTGCTAAAAGATCCAACAAACCCAAGGAGAAGCGGGATTAAAAGGGCACGCAACAAAGGTAATATTCTCCTATAAGATAGGTTTTTCTTTTAGAGAAATTTATTTTTTTGTACGAGGTTTTCTTTCGCAAGGATCACTTGGAAGGGATCCTATTTTTTCCGTTGCGCATATGCTATTTTGCATAAAAAAAATTCCTACATTTTTCTCCTCCCTAAAACCAACCAACAAGGAGCATATAATCTCCTTGCCGCCGGCCAACTAGAAGGTGGAGAAGATGATGGAAAACAATATAGACACCAAGGGAAACCCTATATCTTGTTTCCACCACCTAAGTGTCGGGAATTGCTTCGGAGGCTCATCGGCTCCCATGTCCCCGGATTAGAATTTTCACTAATGAAAACTAATCCGGATGGGATGAGTTTCCTAAGAACAACCAATTCGTCGTCGTGCTAACGACTCGAGCGATCGCTTGAACAAACTTGTTGTTCAAACAATCAACTCTTCTAGTCAGTTAGCCGCGGAAGAGACGACGGACGGATCATCGATTTTTGTGTTTATCTTCGGGGTCCATGATTATACAAATACATACAAATGTAAACTGGTATAATCAACACATACTAAGATAAGGAACATAATAATAAGAACATGCATAGATCAATAATAAAAGTTGTAAAACTTTTATACCTCTCGATCTTCTACCGTATGTCCTAACCTCCTTGTAGACTTCGTGTGGGCGAAGATCCTCCACAAGTTGAAGCCTCCTAGATCACGTTCTTCCCTTCCTTGTTCGCTCCGAACAAAGAGAAGAACCAAACAAAACTCCTTCTCCTATCTAGAACCGACCACCAAGCCAAGGAGCTTGATATAGCCGCCGGCCAAGTAGAAGAGGAGGAATAGGTTGAGCGTCGGCCAAGGTAGAGGGGAAGATGGAGTGGGCGCCAGCTACACCTTAGGAAGAGAAAGGAAGCAAACCCTAATCTCCCATCTTGTTGTCGCCCAAGCCAAAACCCTAACCTTAATCCTTTGGGCGCCAGCCAAAGCAAGGAGGAAGATGGAGTGGGCGCCGGCTACACCTTAGGAAGAGAAAGGAAGCAACCCCTAATCTCCCTCCTTGTTGTTGCCCAAGCCACAAGCCAAACCCTAAACGCCCAAGGGACAAACCCTAATCCCTCCTTGGATTTCTTGCCGCCCAAACTCTTGAGAGGCAAAACCCTAATCTTCCAAGCATTCGCTAGCCGCCCAAGCCTTAGCCCTCTATTTATAGAGTTGGGCTTAAGCCTCCTTTAATCTCCACCGTCGGATCTGTTGGGTTTCCGGCACCGCGGCGTGTGTGTGTTCGATCATGTTTCGTAAACATGAGCACAGCGGAAGCAATAAAAATAATAAATACTCCTATTTATTACAACACACACAACACACGCATGCTATTACAACAAGTGTAGACATAACCGTAAATTAAAATTGCAATAAAAGAAATTAAACTACGTTATACCGTCCGTATGACGTGTAGCGGGAACGGCATCAACAGGAACGATCCTCGTAAGAATCGTCTCTATCCGTATCCACGCCGAGCTCCTCGGGATGACTTCGCTAAGTCACGAGCTTCGTCTTCGTATGGGTTACTAGCCTCGTGTTGAAGACGACGTGATCGAGAGATGATCACGATCCGAATCCAAATTCGGATCCAAAACGAGTTCTCAAAACTCGCTTCTCCGGAGAGGTATTCGTCAACCGTTTGACGAATCCTTCGTCCTCCACCTCAGAGGATTACCGGAGATCAAATCCCCGGTATGTTAGCCGCTGTCGGAGCACTAACCGTCGTCCAAATGACGCTCCGACGAGAGGAGAAGAAGCTGTCTAGAAAAACTGGACAGCTTGGTGGAGGAGATAGGCGCCGGCCAACAAAGGAAGCCAAGTGCTCACCTTGATGCCAAACCTAAGGAGGATCGCCGGAACTCTTCCGGCAGCAGCTCGACGCCGGCGAGGAGGAAGGAAGCCGCCTTCTGGACGCCGGTTGGAGGAGCTATGGGTCAAGGCAACACAAGCCGGCGGCAACAATGTGTTGGGCGGCTAGGGTTTGGATGATTGGATTAGTTAGGGTTTAACAATCCCTTAAGCCCACTTTTATAGAGAACTAATTCTCTTAATGGTTAATGGATCATATCCATAAAGCCCGTTAACCCGCTCCATTAAGATAAGTTAAAATAAACCAAACCATGATGGTTTATTTTAAGTTAAAACGAACCGAACCAACCTTTGGTTCATTCGTTTAATATAAACCAAACCCTTTGGTTTATTCTTATCCATTGGATTAGAACCAAACCATTTTGGTCCATCCATTATGTCTTCATAAGACACGGCCCATCCACGCTTCCATTGCGACTGAAACAATTTCATGCTCGCTTTATGTTTGGTCCAACCAAACATAGTTTCTCTCGGTATGAGAATCTCATTCTCAAGCTCGTTTTAAATCCTTTGGATTACACTCGTTGTGCGTGTGACCAAATAGGTTCTCGGTTTATGTTGGCCGTCTATAATTAACCATTAATTATAGAACGATCATGAGTGGCACCTAGTAGTACATCATGATCCCCAATTAACCGAAAAGATCAGCGGTTGATCGAACTATTTACGAAACCCTTGGTGGCTCGAATGAATCGTGCCCCATTCCCTTCACTCATCTTATACCCACTTGGTTGGGACATGGTCTATTGTGTCGGATCCCCACTAAGTGACTCGTCACACCTAGCCCAAGTATCATTTCCTCGTCCTCACAGTTCTAGTTACTCCACATGTATCGAAGAGTACCTTACTCTAAACATGTATTGCTTTGGCAGACTTTAGTAACAATCCGACGAGAGGCCATGGGTATACATCTCCTCGCAGGAGTGGTGAATCCTTTATAGGCTATTCAAACACCTTGATCACTTGACTTATACCCAATCATCCGGGTCCACATCTCCTTTAGAGATGTTTGCTTAAGATGTCAAAGCATAAGTCTCCATGATCAAGATGACTTGAATCATGCAAGTCAAAACATCGCACTTAAGCTACACAGTAAGAACTTCATTGACATATCTATATATGCGAGAGAACCATATGAAGTCTTACTTTGGTCACTCCAATGAACTAGTTACCATAACTAGCATCCACGATCAACTCGGACATCACTATGTCTCGGCCCGGTGAGAATCATTTGCTTGGATACACCAAGGAGTATACCTCGTGCTAGTCTCGGCGAAATTGATGGTGTCAAATCCATCAATTCATCGACTAGGGATAATTCGATACATCACAATTACACATGTAGAGATACTCACTAGTTGTGATCCAATCACAAATTCTCTCATCTTTGTGAATCGTATCGTGGACATTGATAAATGAGTTTAAGATCAATCAAATACATTAAACATGTATACTCAAATAGTGAATCTTCATTTATCATATAAATGGTTCATACATAAAGCGATTGCCTTAGGACATCTCTCATATATTACTAACGGACTCCCACTTGGCCTAATGCCAATCGCTCGGTATCTAATACCATAAGCACCAACATGACCCTCGAGCTTACTTTGAGGTAATGCTTTAGTCAAGGATCCGCTAAGTTCCTTCGATTAGAATTTTCTCGATTTGTATTTCATTCCTCTTGATGATCTCTCGATAAGATGATAGCGGGAAGCACATGTTTGGATCGTTGATGAGACCTTGGCTCTTTCGCTTTGTGCAATTGCTCCATTGTTGTCGCATGATGACGGTATTGCTTCAACAATGGTAGGAATCACACCAAGTTCATGAGCGAACTTCTTGATCCAAACCGCTTCCTTCTTTCGCCAAGGCAATATTACGCCTCGGTGGTAGAATCCGCTCTGATCTCTTGTTTGGAACTTTTCCAACTCACTTTGCGCCCCATTCAAGGTGAACACGTATCGGTGAGACACTGGAATCATCCTTGTCATGCGGAAGTGGCATCAGTATGCAGCGTATCACCATGTCCCTTCTCCATATATTAGGAACACATCCTTAGTTCTTCTCAAGTACTTAAGGATCGTCTTATGACCACCCAATGATCCATTCTGGATCGGTGGTATCTGCTCGTGACACTCAGGCATACGATACATCGGGCCTCGTACATAACATAACATACATGATAGATCCTATTGCGGATGCATAGGGAATCTTACTCATGCAAATCCTCTCGTCTTCGTGCGGACACATAGACTTGAAAGGTGTACCCCATGCACGATGGGTAGATAACCTTTCTTGGATTCCGACATGCTAAACCTCTTTGCTTTTCGGTCTATATATGTAGGCTGCGAAAGACCAAGCAGTTTGATCTATCTCTATAGATCTTAATCCCAAGGATGTAGGTTGCTTCTCCCGAGTCTTTCATGGAGAATGTCTTGGATAACCAAACCTTAAGCATTGTAAGATTGACACATCGTTTCCTATAAGTAATATGTCATCGACATACAATACTAGGAACACATTTGCCTCCCACTAACCTTCTTGTACACACAAGGTTAAATGCGGATTTTGTGAGAAATCAAACTTTTGATCGTCTCATCAAAGCGGATATTCGACTCTGGATGCTTGCTTCAATCCATAAATGGATCGTCGAATTTGCATACCTTGGTTTTATCAAGCGATGTGAAACCCTCAGTGTATCATATACCGTCCTCGAGCGGGTTTCCATTAAGGAAAGCTGTTTTCACATCCATCGCCATATCTCATAATCATAATGAGCGCTATGGCGGGAGCATCGAATGGATTTAAGCATAGCTACGAGAATAGGTTTCGTCATAATCAACACCTTGCTTTTGGCGATATCCTTTCGCCACCAATCTAGCCTTATAGGTAATCACATTACCATCCATGTCGGTTTTCTTCTTGAAAACCCACTTGCACCCTATAGGCTTTATGCCTTGGTGGAGTCAACCAAGTTCGAACTTGGTTTTCATACATGGAATCCATTTCCGACTTCATGGCACCAAGCCACTTATCCCTTCTGAACTTGTCATCACTTCTTCATAAGCTGGTAGGCTCCTCATCATCAATGAGTAACCGTCGTTCGATTCACTTACGAGAAATCCATATCTCTCGGGAATGTTGCGTGTTCTGCGGATCTACGAAGATGTGGTGTTACAATAAGGTCGGTAGATTGCTCATCACTATGAGTTGTCATTTGTTGTGCTCACCGGTATCTCATCAATGTCTATTTGAGTCTCTCGAGCCTCCTCAAGCTCAGCGACACTCCCTTTGTTTTCTTGCAGAGAAACTCTTTCTCTAGAAACACAACATGCCTTGAAACAAACACCTTTTGTTCCACAGGATGATAGACTTGGTAACCCCTTGTTTCCTTAGGGTATCCAACACATAGACATTTATCAGACTTAGCATCCAATTTGTCTGATACAGTCCGCTTCACATAAGCAGGACAACCCCATATCTTCAAGTAAGATACATGAGGTTTCTTACCATTCCATATCTCATATGGAGTAGTTGAGACTACCTTGGTAGGCATTACATTTAACAAGTAAGCAGTATCTGAAGTGCATAACCCCAAAGGACTTGGGAAGAGTTGCATGATTCATCATTGACTGACCATGTCCAACAAGGTCGATTCGCCTCTCGGATACACCATTATCTTTGTGGTGTATAGGCGAGTCCATTGAGACAATATGCCATTGTCTCTTAGATAATCAAGAAACTCTTGACTTAAGTATTCACCACCTCGATCCGATCAGTATTTTAATACTCTTGTCATGTTGTTTCTCTACTTCATTCTGAATTCTTTGAACCTTTCAAAGGCTTGGACTTGTGTTTCATCAAGAACACATACCCAAACCGTAGTGATCATCGGTGAAGGTAATGAAGTAGCTATAGCCTCCTAATGCTTGAGTTGACATAGGTCCACATACATCGGTATGTACTAGACCTAGTAACTCTCCCACTCGTTCACCTTTTCCAGTAAAAGGTAACTTAGTCATCTTGCCTTTTAAGCATGATTCGCATGTATCGTATGAATCCAATTCAAACGATTCCAGAATTCCACATCGGTGTAATTCGGACATGCGTTTCTTGCTTATATGGCCAACGACAATGCCACATATAGAGTCTATGTGATTATCCTTTCGAGCACGCAGCGTGTTGCTCGCGATGATATTGAAAATGTCCTTTGGATCGTCCAGCGTATAAATGCCATTACTCAAAGTTCGGTTCCATAAAATGCCATTGAAGTTATATAACAACAATTGTTACTAAGCGTTAAATGGAAACCATTTCTATTTAAGCGGAAATAGAAACAATGTTCTTTATTAGAGAAGGAACATAATAGCAATTGTCAGTTCAAGACTAGTCCACTAGGGAGCTTGACAAATAAGTTAGATGGCGGCGGGCAACCTTTGCTCCATTGCCAACTCATAAATTTGACTCCCCTCGACAAGTCTTCTTCTATTCCTTAGCCCACATGTCATTACATATATGAGCTACACCCGATTATCCAATACCCAAGTGTCTAAGGAAATAGAATGACAATCAATAGCGAAGATACAGAGGATGGGGCATCGGATGCCTTCTTCTTCTTCATGGACTCAAGATAAATCTTGCGATTTCTTCGGTGGCCTTCCTTGCCACATGATGATGGCAAGTGCCCTTTTCTTAGTTTTCGCCTTCTTTGCCTTTTCTTTCCTTTCTTACATTCTTTTGCCTTCCTCTTAGAACCTTTCTTTGAGAATCAACTATGAACCGCCTTCTCCTCATGCTTCTGAAGGCTCCACAGTCTC